>CM022396.1:6667063-9075227 GCA_011833715.1 Carcinoscorpius rotundicauda
ATTACGTTACACTTTACTAACGTGTTAACAAATTAAGTTACACTTTACTAACGTGTTAACAAATTACGTTACACTTTACTAACGTGTTAACAAATTACGTTACACTTTACTAACGTGTTAACAAATTACGTTACACTTTACTAACTTGTTAACAAATTACGTTACACTCTACTAACGTGTTAACAAATTACGTTACACTTTACTAACGTTTTAACAAATTACGTTACATTTTAATAACGTGTTAACAAATTACGTTACACTTTAATAACGTGTTAACAAATTACGTTACACTTTACTAATGTGTTTACAAATTACGTTACACTTTACTGACGTGTTTGCAAATTACGTTACACTTTACTGACATGTTTACAAATTACGTTACACTTTACTGACGTGTTTACAAATTACGTTACACTTTACTGACGTGTTTACAAATTACGTTACACTTTACTAACGTGTTAACAAATTACGTTACACTTTACTAACTTGTTAACAAATTACGTTACACTCTACTAACGTGTTAACAAATTACGTTACACTTTACTAACGTTTTAACAAATTACGTTACATTTTAATAACGTGTTAACAAATTACGTTACACTTTAATAACGTGTTAACAAATTACGTTACACTTTACTAATGTGTTTACAAATTACGTTACACTTTACTAACGTGTTTACAAATTACGTTACACTTTACTGACGTGTTTGCAAATTACGTTACACTTTACTGACATGTTTACAAATTACGTTACACTTTACTGACGTGTTTACAAATTACGTTACACTTTACTGACGTGTTTACAAATTACGTTACACTTTACTAATGTGTTTACAAATTACAAAAGTTGTACAAAAATTTTGCACATGCGTTCATATTTATTCATTTACTGAGTGCACACCTTTGGACAGTCTTTGTAGGTGTGGTTACCACACGGTGTACAACAACGTTGGATCCATTGCAGCGAATGCACTTGCTTCCACAATAAACAGTACAAACCAGTCTTCCTTCTTTACAAAATTAGAACAGTGAAGGGTATCTAGCACACTGCCTTAAATGTTTAGAAATCAGTATAAATAAAACTAGACTTAGCGTATAAAACTAGACTTAGCGTACATTTTTTTGCCTTTTAAAGCGACAGTTGAAATATTAAGGTTTTCTGTCTGCACAGATGAAATTTGTTAAAATAACGTCATACAGAAAAACCATTTAACCGATCCAGGATATCTTTAAATGCACTGGGTTTTTACGATAAGAAGGACAATGAAAAATGTTTCTCATTTCTTTTTATATGTTATTAGCATTATATACATTTATTAACACATTAATATACATGTACTGATAATTCCAGACATTTATAATTAATTTAAAGCTTCCTCTCTGAGCTGTTACAATTATACGTGAATTCGGGTAAGTTTGCTTTTTCATTAGCCCTCGAGTAGCTTTGCGCGACCCCCCCCCAGTGGCTCAGCGGTATGTTTGCGGACTTACACGCTAAATTCCGGGTTTCGATACCCGTGGTGGGCAGAGCACAGATAGCCCATTGTGTAGCTTTGTGCTTAATTCAAAACAACCACAACAACAGCTTTGTGCAAAATTCCATAACCAAACCTGTTTGGTTACATAAGGAAAATGATTTAGTATAGTGACAGATTATATGCCACAAAACACCCTACAAACACTCATAACAATATTGGCTTTATAATATAACAAAAGAGTTAACAGAAGACGTTTAGTCAGTGTTATCAACTGCGTATTCACATTATTTTTTCACATTTAAACGTTTTAGAAATCCTAAGTATCGTTTCTCTGGTGTAATCTTCCTCTCTGTATTCTCGGGATTACTTCTTCAGTTAAAATAATAATGAGTGGTATAATTATTTTTTGATACTCCGTGATTTGCTAAAGTGCTCTACTTTATTCCTCACACACAGAATAAATTTCGAGTTTAATTATGGATTTATTATCACTATTTTACTCTTCGTTCAGCACTTTAAATAAAATTCTTTTGGAAATAATTTTGCAGTATTTTTCCTACACGGTAATACTTTTAATTAACTTAAATATTCTGATGACCAACAAGTAACATCCTGCTCAAACAGTCTAAATCTTCAAAATCTTATAACGACGAACAAATTTTGTTGCATCTAATAAGCTGAAAATAGCAGCATTGTATTTTTTGCCAATCACAGATTGTGTCAGTCATTAATTGAATGAAATGTTGGTTTCTTTAGATGTTGTTTTTCCTTGAAATAAATTATTTCCACATATTGTTACTGCTACGAATCTATACCATGGTGATCGAAACAGTGGTGGGTACGAGTTTTTAATTTTTACTACAGGAGGGAGCAGCCATAAGGAACATTTTCTATAAAAACTCTAAGAAAATTTTAAAGATACTCTATTGAAAACATAAGAATTTCTGTGGATAAACGGGTCATACATTTAACATTTCACACAATTCTCAGTATTGTATACATCAACATGTTACCACAGTCCAATGTACTCTTACTTATATTTTTTTATGAATCAGTAAGTAAACTGTATAAAAGTTTGTTTGTTTTTAATTTCGCGCAAAGTTACTCGAGGGTTATCTGTGCTAGCCGTCCTTAATTTAGCAGTGTAAGGCTAGAGGGAAGGCAGCTGATCATCACCACCCACCACCAACTCTTAGGCTACTCTTTTACCAACGAATAATGGAATTGACCGTTACATTATAACGTCCCCATGACTGAAAGGGCGAGCAAGTTTGGTGGTGCGACCGGGATTCGAACTCGTGACCCTCAGATTACGAGTCGAACGCCTCAACACGCTTTGGTCATGGCGGGCCCTGTATAAAAGTTAAAATGTACAATGTTAAGCAAAACAGAAAACAACTGAAGCCCATTCAAATCCATATCAATTTATTTAATACCATTCAATTACAATAATCTTATACATAATGCAGTCACAGTTAGTTGAGACCACTAAAATATTCACAAAAGATATTTCTAATAAACTTGAAACGTCTATTAAAGTTAAAATGAAGGAATAAATCTACAATTTTTTTATAATACAATTTAGTTTTATGAATTTAAAAGGTTATTAAAACTTGTAGGTTATAATGAAGGTTAACAGTATATGAATATTTAGTTCAGTTAATCTTTAGAAAATATTTTCTTAAATATAACCTAAAAATGTTTAATTTAGAACCTACTTTAATTAGTAAAAATATTCTGATAGTCTATTAGTCTCATTAAAAAGCACGTGTATAAATAAAGAATAATTTTTAAACATTTGTTTACCTATTATTACAGGTCGTTAATGTGACTCATAATTTGAGGGTCGTGGGTTTCAATCCCCGTTACATCAAATATGCTCGCCCTTTCAGCCGTAGGGTCATTATAATGTGACAGTCATTCCCACTATTCGTTGGTAAAAGAGTCGGCGGTGGGTGGTGATGACTAGCTACCTTTTCTCTGGTCTTAAACTGCTAAATTAGGGACGGCTAGGGCAAAAATTGCTTGTGTAACTTTACACGAAATTTCCAAACAAACCAATGAAAAAAATTAAACAAGTTTTATATTATTTCTCGTATTTTTATTTTAAGCAGTTTCTTAGGCCAATAAGACCTAATTTAAATACGCCTAACACACAAATCACGTTACCAGACAAAGAAAAAGGTTTGTAACGAAACATTTTATGTAATTCGATGGAAGAATAGTTTTATTGAAGAACACGAAGGGTTGATGTAAATGGAGTACAATCAAAGTGAATTAATGTTACAAGTGAAGTACTTCAGCACTCAATCTAATGACCTTTGCCTGTTTTTATTTACATCAATGATGTAGATGAGAGGATGATCAAAGTTTACATAAGTTTGTGATGATATTAAGGTTTTGGATGTCGTTACTTTGAAGATGCTGCTGCTGACTTACAAAAGGATTTAGATCATTTAGTGAGCGGGTTCGCATCCCCGTTGCCCAAACATTCTCGCTCTTTTAGCCGTGGGGGCGTTATGATGTGACGGTCAATCCCACTATTAGTTGGTAAAAGAGTAGTCTAAAAATTGGCGGTGGGTGGTGATGACTAACTGCCTTCCCTCTAGTCTTACACTGCTAAATTAGGGACGGCTAGCACAGATAGCCCTCAAGTAGCTTTGTGCGAAATTCAAAAAACAAACAAACAAATATTTAGTGAGTTAAGCAAATAAATGGCAGACGGATTTTAATTATAATAAATGCAACATAATGTAGGCGGGCTATCCTAATCTGGATTACAATATGGACAGGAACAACCTTAAAGTGTTATGAGCAAAGGTTTTCTTGATGTGATGGTTGATCAGTCTATTAAGCCTTTCAAGCAACGTGCTGTTGCTAGTGGTAGACCAGATACTATTTTAGGTTGTATCTAAAGAACGAATACAAATCTAAAGAGGTTATAATTTCATTTTATAGTTGCTGGTTAGGTCACAGTATTGGAGTATTGTGTTCAGGCTTGTGCTCTTAACCTTAGGAGGAACATTGAATTGTTAGAAAACGTTCAGAGGAAGGTTATTAGAATTGTGCCTGAGAAGGGATGATGCTATGAGGAAAGATTAATATCATTGTAACTGTTTTCTCTTAAAAACAGAATATTTAACGAAATAAAACTGAAATGTTTAAGATTGTAAAGGAATCGATACTATTTATGTATCGTCTTTTTTTCATACTTAACAGTGAGAATGGTTTAACTACGGGGTCAAATATGGTAGGATTTAACTTCAGCAAAGAAATTTTTATTTCTAACAGAGTAGTTGACCTCTGTAACGAGTTGTCGTCTTTAGGTGTTGTGCAGACAGTAACTTTGAATGAGTTTAATTAAGAGAATGTTTGATAACTGTATGAATGATAAGAACTGGCTTTGAGGTTTTATTTTTATTTACTAGTTAGTTTTAGACAATGAGATAGCCTAGATAGATCAACAAGCCCCTTGTTGATCCTAAGCATGATGTTATCTAATGTTTAAAATCACAGCAAAACTCACACGTAACATTGAGTACCCTCTTCCAGTGGCATAGCTATATGTTTGCGGACTTACAATACTAGAATATGGGTTTTAATACCCATGGTGGGCAGAGTACAGATAACACATTGTGCCACTTTGTGCTTAACTTCAAACAAACAGACAAACGTAGCAACGAGTATGTTTTCAAAGAACTTACGAGCTTTTTCTTCACATAAGAAAGTTCAAAATAAGGGTTAGCAGCTGTAATTAAAATAAACACAGGCAAAACATTTATTAAATGAATAACACGATAGGTTATTTCCTTTTCTATCAGGTCTAAAGTTTTTGTTATTTTTACATAACATTCAACAAAACGTGCTATCTGTTTTGTTTCTGAAGTTCGCGCATATTTATACGAGGGTTATCTGTGATAGCCGTCCTTAATTTAGTAGTGTAAGACTAGAAGGAAGGCAGCTAGTCATCACCACCCGCCGACAAATCTTGGGCTACTCTTTTACCAACGAATAGTGGGATTAACCGTCACATTATAACGCCTCCACGGCTGAAAGGGCGAGCATGGTTAGCGCGATGGGGATGCGATCCGCGACCCTCGGATAACAATTCGCACGCCTTAACACGCTTGGCCATGCCGGGCCCCCCTATCTGTCAAGACCTGTGGGTCTGAAAACAAGTTTATCATATGACATTGTATAATGAGTTGTTTTATTGCTGATTACTGTTTTCATTAAAATGTTTTCGGGATATTTACTCTTGAGGTCTGAACTTTCACAAGTAAATCAAATCAGAACAAAATGTAAATACAGCAAAATATAATAATGAAGACACTTGGATTTTGTTTTGCGAATCATTTTCTTTTCCGTGATTTTGTTCTTTTTTTTTACATTTTATATTTGCTTTGTTTCGAGAATAATATAAAGTAGGTTCGTATATTATTTCTGCAAAAAATTGCAAATATCTTATTTAGTCGTATCTTAGTGAGATTAGTCGTTTCTTTGGTGACTGGAGCAATCATTAGTTACGATACCAAACAACATGGTATTCATGTCAGGTATAATAAATTAAAATCGTAACTTTTAAAAAGGTGTATCACCTGTATAGACAGCGTTTAAAAGGTTATTTTAGCTCTCGTTGTTAAATTCAAATAACGAGTTTTGGTATTGTATTAAAGGCCTGTTGGGTAGAGACTTGTGGGAGACAAAAGACAAAGATTTTTAGGTGCCCCTGATTTTAAAAGCGCAATAAACAAGTTGAATGTGGAAAAAAAAATCTGTAGTCAACATTACTTTAATCTAAAATTTTACGACAATTATTCTTTAATGTTTCGCCAGATTTCGGCGTTTAAACTGTAATATTAGACTTCCTGAATTCCACACCAAACAGGCTCACCCTTTCAGCCGTGAGGGCGTTATAATAGTCCGTCAATCCCACTATTCGTTGGTAAAAGAGTAACTCAAGAGTTAGCAATGAGTGGTCATGACCAGCTTCCTTTCTTCTAGTCTTACACTGCTAAATTAGGAACGGCTAGCGCAAATAGCCCTCATGTAGCTTTGCGCGAAATTCAAAACAAACCAAAGCAAATCGAATATCACTTTCCTGCACTGACTCAACGGTAAGCCTAAAAGCTTATAGCGCTATAAACCAGTGACGTATCCTGAAAGGTATAAGAAGAATAAGAATGAAAGTTCTGCAGCTTTGGATTTCTATAAAAAATACAATGTGAAAGGTGTTACCCTATACTTCTTCTATAACTATATAATAACACTATATTATAAATCAATCCAGTTACTAAAAGAAACATCGCATGTATTTTGTATTTGTTTTGCAAATGGACGTGAAAAGATATTATTCTTCAAGTATACAAGCTGAAGGAGATTCAATTCTTTTTTCGTAAGTATTCAAATAAAAACTAAAACTTATTCGCATTGTAAAAGAATCATTTATGCACGTCATTATCAACAAATCTCAGTTGTTTCTTTCATGCGTATACAAATGTAATTGTGGAAGGTTTAGGAGGATTATATAAACAACGTGACAGTGAACTGCGAGAAAGGGACTTAATAAGAAAGTTAAGACATTCCCTTAATCATAAAACATATCTTAAAATTGATTCACTTACGTAAAACAAAAAGCTCCTATAGAGTACAAAAGGTGTTCATGAAAGATAAAAACCAAAGTAGCATCTTATATAGAAATTGTTTCCTACAGAGTTCTGTAAAATTTTATAGGTAAGTTTGTAGAATTTCTACAGAACCAAAAACTTTTCTAGGGCCCGATATGGCCAGGTGGTTAAGGCGCTCGACTCGTAGTCTGAGGGACACGAGCTCGATCCCCGTCGCACCAAATATACTCACTCTTTCAATCGTGAGGGTGTTATTATGTGACGGTCAATCCCACTATTCGTTGGTAAAAGAGTAGCCCAAGAGTTGGCGGTGGGTGGTGATAACTAGCTACCCTCCCTCTAGTCTTACACTGCGAAATTAGGGACGGCTAGCGTAGATAACCCTTGTATAGCTTTGCGCAAAATTCAAAAGCAAACAAACAAATATTTTCAATTTAAAGAAATTATGCTTTTTGTAAAGAATTATATAGAATTATATAGCACATTTTCCTATGGTAGCGTTAACTTCGCTCCCTAAAGAGTTCAGTACGTTTACAATTTCTTTAACATGAATATAGTTTTTGATTCAGTTGTTGTTGTTGTTGTTTTGAATTAAGCACAAAGCTACACAATGGGCTATCTGTGCTCTGCCCACCACGGGTATCGAAACCCGGATTTTAGCGTGTAAGTCCGCAGACATATCGCTGAGCCACTGAGGGGCGTTTTTGATTCAGAATAACGACTCACCACAAACGGATGAAGATTATAAAATGAGTTTGGCAGTTAACGATTAGGAGTAGAAAAAATACGACAAAGATAAACTTGGTATTTTTCAAGTTAATTTAGGTTGTTTTTTTTATAATTATTGTATCATGGCTCCACTGCATTAAAATAAATTCAGCTTTCAACTCTAATTGTATGTAACACGTCCCTAAGCCTTTCTAGTTTCTGTACTTCAGAAAAAATTTAGTCATTTCCACAGGTAATTTGTTTCATGATCGTTTGGTGTTTTATTCCTGTACAATGCAGTCTTCTTCCTCATAACACACTTTCCTGATAAAAACAGTTCTTGGAATAAAAGTTTCAAAATATAAACCAAGATGAATTTTGAAACAATAATGGCATATTAGCACTTGAAGTTCACCAGTACGCTAAGAAAGTTTCAGATAGTTTTCAAATTATCAGAAAATAATACTATTAAAATTGAATAGAAATTTGTATATTTATAAAATTAAACCTAAATAATACTCTAAAATAATCATTGATAATATTATTCTAAATACCTATGAGTGAAAGAAAAGAAGAGTATGTCATAGTGTGCCAAAACTACAGTGCAGTCAGACTCGTCAAGCTGGCTGGGTTACGACAACTACAGAGTGGTCTAGGCGTCATACGTATGTATGTCATGATATTGCGTGAGCAACAACTGTTGTAGTGTGGATCAGATTATGGCATGCTTAAGTAGCTTAACCACCCGAATTAAAATAAAAACACTATTTACTTGATAGATATAACTATTCAAAGGCTTTTATGTGTAATTTATAAAGGTTTGTAAATTACGAAACTTAAAAGTTGTGACCGATAGAAAATACGTACAACGAATAAAAGAAGGAACAAAATTTTATTCTGACAAAAATTTTGCACCCGAGTGAAAAACAACACAATTCAACGTGTAATTATAGTGGAGCTACAAGGAAGGACAAGTTTCTGGTTACTCGTAAAACTACGCACAATTCTGGTTAACTTCAGCAATGGTCTGATGAACACACACTCACATATACGTATATGTATAAGTGTATGCAGAGAATAAGAAGTCACTAATACTTTTGTGCGAAACTTAAACTTTGAACAGCGTTTGCTAAATAAATGACGATATCTAAGAGTGTATTCAATATTGCATGTGTGAACTGTTATGGGTAAAGCCAGTGTTACGAACATACCTTAATATGTACTTGTCATCGTTGCGGGAAAATCACGAAACCTGTGTGCTTGCATGCATGTGAGCGAGTTTTTGGTGACGTCAGAGTTCCGGGCTTTGAGCTCAGCACCCAGATTGTAAGCACTAAGTCACATAGCTGTTGCAGGCGACAGCACGGTGTGTAGCGGGATAACAGATTGCAAATATCTTGGTGCTTTTCAGGTTTAAAAGTCTGCAAAATTTGTCCTACTCATCCAGGATTGCATTAGTGTAACGAAAGGTATGCAATTTTAGTATAACGTTTGCTAGTCATGAAAGTGCATGAAATACTCTAACAATTTTGCACTTACAAGTTTTAACCACACTTAGATGTATGTCAGGTGCCTCACTTTCGTTTTACAAACTTTCTAACCTGGAGTTTATGGGAGATAGTTGGCTTCGTATCTGATATAGTTACAGTAGAATCTTTTCTTATATGTTTTTAAAGCTGTGACATATGATAGTCAAATTAAGAATTCTTACATTTAGTAATTCAAAATAATTTACATATAAGTAGATTTATTAGTAGCTAAAGACGAAATAATTAGAAAGCTTGTAAATAACTTGATTTAATTTGTTGATAAAGTGACTGCAATTGCTTCTTCTTTTTGGCGCATATAAGTGAATTACTAATTAAAAGCAATTTAAAAACAAAGGTTCGATGTGGTGGTAGTATTTACGCACTAGTGTAACCACGCGCGCGCGAGCACATCACACACACACACACACATATATATATTGCCTTTTTGAACAGAAATTTACCAATTTATGTCAAGTGTATATTTCTAAATTCCTTGATGAAAATACACCTGTGAGAACTTTCTTCAAACTGTTGTTGTTAAAATTATTAAACTTTTAAAATATTTTAAAATGCATTCGATGTAGAATTTTACATTACCATAAATGGTGTTAATAAAAATCGGTAAATTGTATTTTTTGTCATTTATTTTCAAGTCTTGTTTTCGAAATTGACTTGCCAAAGGGTAGTCATAACACAAGATTTAAAATTAATTTTATGTCAAACATTTTTTGTACAAAGACCAAAAAGAAAACTACATACATTCAGTTTGTGTTAAGGGTAACTTAGCCCCAAATTAATGGTATGCAATGTATTTGTTTTCAGTTAAGATAATTTTATTCTCAAAAACAGCAAACTATTGAATATAAATTTGTTGAACTAATAATTAAAACGACGTTTCTTTGTTTGTAATTAAGTGTAAAACTACCTACCGAACTATCTGTGCCCTACCTACCACAGGTATCAAAACCCGGTTTCAAGCCTAAAATATCCACAGACATACCGCTTTACCACGGGGGACATTAAAACAATGCATTAAAGTTATAATGCTAATAAGTGACAGACAGAATTAATGAAGACGGAACCAGTGACTACTGATTTCTTGAAACATGCTAGTACACCTATACATATGGTATAAATGAAGTGTTATAGAACCGGAAATATAAGTCTTACTAAAAAAACAAAACAACACCAATCCTAACATCGGCATTACTCCCTATTTATAATTTGTACACATAATCAGTTGTATAAGCGTATAATTTGGGAGTTAGTTTTCAATATATTTTTAGTTCCAAATATTTGTGTGAAGGGTCTTTTGAAACACATTAGTCCTAGATAGAAGCATACCTCACATGGTAAATTTTTGATGACGAGAAACGCACTTGAAATAAAAATGTATCATATTGGAGTTTAATATTATTTTGAACTATGGCTGCAGTTGTTGACTTAGATTTTTTTAAAAATATGACTGAGGCATCTTACTGTCGGATGCCTATAAAAATGTATTTTGCGTAACTTTACCATGTGTATCTATATTTATACATGCATGTAGAAAAGAGTGAGTAAAAGGTTAATTATTTATGTTATCAGATAATGTATTATAGCATTATAAACATATCAATATCTGTAATGCAAAACTAACAACTTCAATTTATTGCGTGACCTGACATGGCCAAGCGTGTTAAGGCGTGTGACTCGTAATCTGAGGGTCGCGGTTTCGCATCCCCGTCGCGCTAAACATGCTCGCCCTTTCAGCTGTGTAAGTGTTATAATGTTTCGGTCAAGCCCACTATTCGTTGGTAAAAGAGTAGCCAAGAGTTGGCGGTAGGTGGTGAGGACTAGCTGCCTTCCCTCTAGTCTTACACTGCTAAATTAGGGACGGCTAGCACAGATAGCCCTCGAATAGCTTTGTGCGAAATACAAAAAACAAACAATTTATTGCGCAACAAAGCACTTTATCAGAAAATTGTTTCAATGTGTTTAGTAACAAAAGTATTCATCACCATCCACTGCCAACTCTTGCGCTACTCTTTTACCAACGAATAGTGGGATTGATCGTCACTTTATAACGTCCCCACGGCTGAAAGGGCGAGCACGTTTGGCGCGATGGAAATGCGAACCCGCGGCTCTCAGATTACGAGTCGCACACCTTAACACGCTTGGCCATGCCGGGCCTATAACAAAAGAAGTTTTTAGCTCTTTACTTGATATTCACAAAGCAATAAATATTTTTGTTCATTAAGATGCTAAAAAACTAGATCAATATTTTTGTAAATTAAATTGGAGTATCTATGAATGTAAATTTATGTGTTTATATAGATATATTTTTCAAGCAACTTCTCGTTGAGATGAAATGTTAAAAACTCATTCATATTCTCCCTTTAATTACTTACATACATATATACACACACACACATATATATATATATATATATATATATATTGTAAATTAGACACAAAATGGCTTTGCCTAATTTTTTACATTGTTCTCAATCCTGCTTCTTCTTGTTAGTAAGAAGTTACGAGAGCCACGCGAGAGAAAACGTTATCAGTTCTCAGTGTCATCCCAATTTGCGGTAGGCTTATGTGTTTAAAAATAAAAGTTTAAATGTGTTAAAATGTTTGTACGCTTGATTTTAAATTATTGTATTTTTATTAGAATTTAGTCAGTTTAAATTTTAAATATTTAAATATATACATATCTGAGATAGCTAACAATTTTTAAAAAGTATTTCATAAGTTTAATTATTTTGTTTGAAAAGTAATGGTATTATAATAACTCGTAGTACCACTTTAGGCATTACTGTTAGTATTATTGCACGCTCAAAAACAGAAACAACACCCCAATAGCGATTTAATATTAAAATGCATTACGTTACTCATTTAGTAATTAGTATTTAAGAAAATTATGGTACTAGTTATATCAGTATTGTAACACTAGCAGTAATACTAATACTGTGAACGATTAGAATTGAGTGAAGGTGATTTAGTCTTACGTCTACAAGTTGTAGATTACCTCCACTCCAGACGGACGGAACAGTCATCGGTAGCATGTCTGGCTGCATCACCGGAGGACAGGAGACTGATTCGTCACCTAGTTCCAGCCAACATGATCAACCTACATCGAGTAAAGAAACATCCAAGGTAGTTTCTTGATTTTCAGAGGATATTTTTTCGATGAATTTTCTTATTTTTATGGTACTTCTTAGCACAGAAATAAAATTGTAATAATAAACAAACCAAGAAATTCTGATTAACACTATCACCAAATGTGGAAAACTGAAAAGGAGAATGCATCATTGTAAGTAGATGTAAGCACTTTAAACTTCCAATTTTTAAAAAAAAATTATGCCCATCCTAAGTTATAATAAGTTTCCAGAATACTGATTAAATTAATTCAGTTAAATATAATAAATTCTTTCAACAGTATTAATTTTACATGCAGCAAGAAAAACGGTGAATTTAACATTTATCTTTGTTTGTTTAAACTTTTAGTACAACACAATAAAACTAAAATAAATGTTTCTTATAATTATGCAAGTAAAAAAGTATTTTTTTAGTTACATTATTTTTTCAAGTAAATTTTTCAAGCAACTTTTGACATGAAATATTAAAAACTCATTCATGTTTTTCCTTTAATTACTTAAAATGAATATTTTATTTTAAACACTTGTGAATCAAACATCTAATTGGCTGTGAATAACTTTTGCTATTTGTATTTGACTTTCTTTGTTTTTGTGGGTGCAAAACTTAATGTTTAGTGGTAATATTGTATTGTCTGCTAAAGCCTGTTTCATAGTCAACTTCAGAGAAAGCTACAAAACTGGAATAGATTGCTTGAAGCTGTCCAATAGTTTCTTCGTGCCACTATATATATATTATCTATTAATTCACTGTTTTCAGAACCTGTGAGTACTGGATACAAGTTAAAAATTATTGACAGAAACTAAAACCCTGACATTTAGGCATACCATAAATATCTATCAATGGGACAACATTTGAAAAACTTGAATATTGTTTCATATTTTGTGGTTATATTGGTGAAATGTGCTGTTTGTGGTACCTGTTTGTAACTTTCTCTGTTTGATTTAAATCAAATAAGGGGTTATTAAATTTTTTAAATTTTATTAACTTTCACAACTAAATAAATTTCTTTTTCCACAACACGAGTCATGTAATACAAATGTTTCACAAGTTTTTTGTAATACTTTAATTGTATGAACGTTAATCCTCTCTCTATTGAAATTCATTTTCTACATTCTAACTTAGTCACTATGATTTTTAAGATTCTTTTTAATAATAGAAACATTCACATCACAACAAATATTTACAAGCATATTAATAATATATCGTAAGAAAATCTGAAAATAATGAGGAATGAGAACTCGCTGCCATTTTTTGGCTTCCACCATTTCCATTTTCACACTGGTCAACCCCAATTTGTTTAAGTCTTGTGGTAAAATAATGGAGAAAGGTGCTTCTAGAGGCAAAATACTGACATTAGTGACCTTGATTTAAGAATGCCTTGTCCACTTTGATGTTCATTATAAACTGAAATTGGTCTTAACTTTCTATATGATAAATGGCTAATCAAAATGTTTTTTGAAGATAAAGGTATCTGAATACCATGGAAATGCACAAACTATTTAAAGTTCAATGGTGGATGATAAAATGGATCAACATAGAGGTAGTCTTTAAATCTTTTGCTGTCTGTCTTAATGAAGTGTATTCTTTCGGCCATTGTTTTAGTATTACACAAAATTAGTGATTTTTCTTTCATTCAACATTTTTTTTATATGAAATTATTGTGATCAAGCCTAAATTGGACAGAAGTATAACCATTGAAAATTGTAAGAAGCACATATATGAAAATATTATATTTGTTCTCCATAATGTTTTACTTTTGTTACATCTTGGATGAAACAGTAGTATTGTTACATGGTATGATATGATATTGTTGTGTTTGTAAGATCTTAGCTAGAATATTTTAATACATTTGTAATCCTTTTTTACAGCTTTTTAGAAATAATATATGTACTATGTGTAATATTTCACTTGATGTATTGGAAAAATATAACATGATATTTATGAACAGTTGAAGCATGTGATGTTCTTGCACGATACTATAAAAATGAATGTTTTCTGTTTGATATACATCTGTTGCTTACTTAATAACAATGTCTATCAGCTAGTACTGACATCTATATTGGTGATGTTAACTTAAATATTGAATAGAAAATTGAGTGATGCAAATAATTACCTCTGTTAGTTAAAAGTATGCAATGCCATGAGAATTAACTGTAGTTTAACTATGAAATTCTAATATATTAACTTGTTAATGAATCATGGATAAGTGGTTTTGAAGGGATCTCACCTTATTTAGCTTTAATAAATTTTTGACTGTTTATATTAAACATGTTTTTTACTGAAGTAAAATGAGCAAGAGGAAAGTAAATGCACAGACTATAAAATTAAGCCTTGTACAACTAATGGATTAGTAAAATCAGTTTAAATGTATGATCTAATGGCCAAAACATTGTGAAAGAACCAGTTAGTTTAGTACAGTATGTATATAGAAATGCGTTAAAGTATTTTAATTAATTTACAATGAAAGAAAAGGATAACTTGAAGTTCAATTCGTAAAATTATCCTAAGAAGGAATGGAACATTATTAATGAATTTTAAAACTCTAAAGCAGTTAATTTTAAATTTATCAAAATTATTGCAAAGTATGAAAACTTAATCTTATAAACTATATTTTACTCCTTGTAAGACACACTTTTTTTTCTTTAAAAATACCTTGAAAAATCCCTATGCACCTTTCAAGACAGAAGTGATGGGTTAAGACAAGAGGTTAGCTTAAGGTCTACTCCTAACAGCCTCTCGTACAGATCACAATCTCATTACTTACCAATTACAAGTGTTTTCAATTGCATAAAACATTCAATTTAACTAATATTGTCCATACACTGTGAAAAATATGATACATTTGACCATATTTAATCAGTAGATTAAAAAGATTTTCATCATGGTGTTTGTTGCTGAGTCAAAATATGTGAAAGTTGTACTCTAATTTCAGAATGTAACATCTTACAAGGCACAAAATATGTCAACTTTCACATAAATGTTCCTCTGAGATTAACAGTTATTTTCTATGAATGAAAGTTTTCCTTGAAACAAATATCCAAATCAAATAGTAATATCTACATTTTAAGTAAATAAAAACTATTCTGTTAATTTTTTTCTGCAGTGTATTATTATTATAGAAATATTATTAAAAATAAAACTATTTTGGGAGTTAATATCTGTCTGCGTGGAAAGTATGTAAGCATCTAATATAGAAAAACTATTAGAACGTATGTTCTAGCGAGGTTGTATTGACTGCTGTATTTCCAACTGAATTAAAAGTAGCAGTAGTGTATCCCATTTATAAGGTATGTGCTAAAATTCCACAAAATTATTGACTTGTTTATAAAAATTATTGTTTTTTTATCAGTTTGGCTCCAAGGAAAAGTCTAATACCAGCATGACTGTTAGTAACTTAGGTTATTATGAAACATTTTATTGTAATCTTAAAATAATAGGCGTATCCTTACAGTTGGGTAAGGTGTTTGGTTAGATTTCTTTATAAGTTGTTACTTTACAAAGAGAATTCACCATATACAAACTTGTGGCAGAATTGGTTGTATAGTTATGTTTGTGATGATATAACATTAGTTTATGAAGATAGTACTTGAAACTAGATATTTGAAAAAAGTTTCCTATAGAATAAATATGATTAATTATTGGTTGAATAACACCTTGAATTCAAGTATGAGAAAAATACATGGTTCTGTTTAATATCGTGAGACAACTGACTAACAAAAAACCAAATGCACATTTTGTTTCTTGAAATAATTTAGATTGCACTTGTCCAATTTTAACTGCAACAACAAAAATAAATACATTAGTTTCTAAAATAGATAACTAGTCAACCCCCAATGGCAGTGTTATGTCTCAGGCTTACACTGCTAAGAAGTGAGTATCGATACCCATTGTGGACAGAGCACTGATAGCCCATTGTGTAGCTTTGTGCTTAATTCCAAACAAACAAGATAATTAATCTTCAAATGGATTAATGTGCACATTAGTTCAGTTCTTGGATTTGAAATGTAATTTTCCGTGTGATAAAATAGAACTGGAGGATCACATACTAATGGTTCAGTTAAAATATAGGACTAGAAGATCATATAACAGTTTAGTTAAAATATAGGACTGGAAGATCATATTACAGTTGTTCAGTTAAAATATAGGACTAGAAGATCATATAACAGTTGTTTAGTTAAAATATAGGACCAGGAGATTATATAATAATTGTTTAATTAAAATTAAAAAATATTTTTTTTTACAAACCATTATTAATCATCCTGTATACTACAGCACACATTTTTTTATTAATGAGTTTGAAAGTATGCTGCAAAGTTTTACTTATTAACCTATGTACAAATCTGACTTTTTATTTGTTGTTTGTAAATACAAAACCAGTTAACATTACATTCATTTGCAAATATGTTCAATGTATTTTGGATTTAAACTTTTAAAGAAATTACAAACATCTTTTACAAATTAAAATGAGGAATATAGATTTTAAAAGGGAAAATTTTAAAATGCCTAATAGATTTAACTATGAATTGGTTAGAAAATTTTTAACATTTATACATAGTAAACAGAATACTGCTATAATTTTTTGTTAGTTATTACTGTTTCTTCCTCGATTGATATCAGCTACTCCCACATAGTTTTTTTATGTGATATACAAGTTTTAGAGTTTATTTTTAACAAGTGTATTAAATGTCGTAAATTGTAAAATTATTTTATATCTCACAAGTTACACATTTTATTTGTAAGTTATCTTAACTTCAGTTTATTAAAATATTACAGATCTCATTAAGTATCAAATTCAGTTTATTCATATTGAAATGCAAGTACCAAGTTCTATTCAGCAAATTCCATAAAAACGAAAGAAAAAATTACAATCATCTTTTATGTTTTACTAATTTAGTATATTATCTGCCATTTATATATATATATACATGTGTTACCATATCCTTTTATTAATCTACTGAAAAATAGTTATTACCATGCATACAAATTCCAGCATGCATCCATGTGTTTTAAAATGGATAATAAAAGTATAGTAGAAAAGGTATGAGCCCCTGTGTGAACATATCATACTTTACAATGTCTGTCATGGAAGACTTGTATTGGATATTATTAATCAGGACTTTACCCTAGTGGAAACTGAGTAAAAGTATGGTCCCAGTGTTTCATGAAATTACTACTTTATGTTAACAGGTTTAATAATTGCAATTATGTGTATTTATAAATGTAGTATGTCTTATGTCTTAATATTTCACAAAATAAATAGTTTGGATATTAATTAGTCTTCAGTTGTGATAATTGAAACAGAATTTAAGTTGGCAAACCACAAGTTTTCAGTGTTATCACACTACACTATCTACATAATGCCAAAATCTAATTTGATAAATTCTATTCTTCTGAAGCATAGCAGTTATGCTTATCACATGACTTGCTGTTTAGCATAAGAAAAATTGTTTTAATATAATGTATTCAATCCTCTGTATGATATTTGTCATGATCAAAATCATGAAATTAGTTGCTACCTGTCTGTTTTTTTCTATGTGCATGCAATAAAACATTACTAGCAAGACCTTTTTTTTACACCTTACAGTTAATTTTTGTGTTATTTTGAAAAGATACTTTGTACATTTATCTGAGTGCTTTATGTTGTTTCTGTGCTGTCTTCTCATCTTTTCTTGACCTCATTCAAAATGTTTTATTTTCTGTATGTCACAGTTAGTTGTAATTGAGATTAAAGCTAATAGTTTTGTGTTGATTTTTTATGCATGTAATTTCATATCAACACTAACTTCTTGTTGCAAAAATTTAAGTATAAAAGTGAAAATCTCATCTAATGATATGAATGTGCAATTTAATTGTCAAATTTATTTGAGTTAAATTTATTTAACTCTGTAGAAAACAGATTTACACTTTGCTTTTTATACTGTAAATGTTATGATATTAAGATTTTAGTTTCAGAGCATTATCTAGTAAGTTTTATTTTGACTACTTTTTTTAATGGTGAAAGTATTGTGATTTTTTGTTTCTTAAAAGAAGGGAGGGATTTGCATCATTAAATTAAGGAATAGGTCAGTTTTTTGTAGGAGTATTTATTGAGATTTATATTTGGAAATTACTTTTTTCTGTTTCTCTGTAGATAACAGTTTAATCCTTGAAATGTTTTTGTGTCTGAGCAAAATGAATACATTTTAACTGTAATGATATTTATTTGGTAAACATAAATTAGTTATGTTTGAATGTAACTGTTATGTTTATTTGTTCTTCCATGTTACAATTCTGACTTATTAAAAGGGAGGAGAATTAGAAATGTTATAAGTAAAAAGTAACACATGTATAATAATGAAAATTATTATTGAAAGGTAATTACAGTAAACTCTTGTTGTAACGAAGTCGTCAGGACCAAAGAGAATTGTTCGTTACAAAAGAAGTTCGTTTAAAAGGAATTTTTTTTCATTCACTAGCCAAGTCTGGTAATGGTAGGCCCCATTCTCAGGAGCTGCAGAATGTGTTGGGATGGGGGGTTCCTCATTGTCGTCATCTTCACTTTCACTGTCATTTTCTGGTGTCTGTTTATTTTGCACCATGGCCATAATATCACTTTCTGTCAGGGCCGTGCTAGTGATCAGATCATTATCAGCAGTCTCGTAGTTCTCTGCTGTGCCATCCACCGTAAACCCTGTATCATTCAGCTGTGTCAAGAGCTGGGCCAATGGTATGTCATCCTCGGGGTCCTCACTGTTTTCTGCTGGCTCTTGAGAGGAGAAGCCACAAGTTCTGAAGCAATTGGCTATGGTTGATTGCTTTACCAATGACCAGGCAGAGCGTAGCAGTCACGTGGCTTCAAGCACAGTCACAGTGAAAACACTTTTATTGTCTATTGAATCAATAAGACGCTGTAGCAGTAGAGTGTGGTAATGATGTTTTAGATTGGCGATGATGCCTTGGTCCATGGGCTGTGTCTTGCTTGTGGTACTGGGAGGCAGGGTGATGATGCCTTGGTCCATGGGCTATGTCTTGCTTGTGGTATTGGGAGGCAGGAACACCAGCTTGATGGCCTTAAGTCCAGTGGGGTTAGAGTTGGCAGGGCAGTTGTCAATTATCATAAGGAACTTTCTTTTCTGCAGCACAAACTTTTGGTCAAGTTCTCTCAGCCACTCAGTGAATAGATCTGATGTCATCCAAGCTCGCTTGCTTGTTGGCTTTGTGTGGTGTTGGCAGGGTTTTAACGTCTTTGAAGCAACGAGGTTTTGCTGCCTTTCCTAAAAAAACAGAAAGAAAATGTACATGGTTAATGTCTTGAAATTAAAAATGAAACATTTACATGTCAATAATCTAAAGAAAATCATAAAATAACAACTTCTATAGAAAACACAGGAAAATATTTTACCTCCTTTTGACACTCACCTGTAACAAGTAAAGGAAGCTTCTCGATGCCGTCCATATTGGCGCATACCAAAACAGACAGCCGTTCCTTCCCTCGCTTCCCGCCGTGACAGGAGTCTCTCTTGATAACAAGAGACTTGTCTGGCAGAAGTTTAAAGAATAAGCCAAACTCATCTGCGTTGAAGACATCCCGTGGGCTGTAGTTTTCTAGCAGGCGTGGCAGTGTTGTTGATGTCCACTGGTTTGTTTGCTCTGGTTCTACACTACCAGACTTACCACAGATCATACGAAATTGAATGTCGTGTCTTTTTTTGAATCGGGTTAACCACTCATCACTCATGCAAGTCAGTTATTCCTATTTGATCAGCAAGTTTTTTTGTCTTTGCTTGCATAACAGATCCAGAGATAGGAACATTCTCTGATATAGCATTTTTGAACCATAGAAGCAATGCCGCTTCTAGGTCAGAATGTTTTGCAGTTCACATGCGTTTTCTATTGGGACAAAAGTTGTCTCGAGAAGACAATATGGCCTCTTTATTTTTCAACCATGTTGACAAAGTGTTCAGAGACACATAAAATGCTTTTGCTATTTCTGTTTTTGTTTTAACTTTTTTTCAACTTCTTCTATTGCTGCAATTTTAGTTTCTATCGATACAAGCTTGCGCTTCGCCATGATCAATGATTAATGATCTGTTTAATTTGACTGTGATTAGCCTTTTATAGGCCACAGCATGCAGGCTGCCCAGGCATAATTTACTCAAGCCATAATCTGAAAATTTTATATCTAAGCTAATTTTTGCTGGGAGGGCGAGTGAGTGTGGACGGGCAGGGGTTTAAAGTGTTATTGACCATAATTGTTGTAAAAACATTGCTAGGCTAATCTACTACCTTATCTGCAGTCCGCTATTTCTCAAGTGTAAGATTTTGATGGTGACACCACACATTGTTGCATGGAGACTGACTAATTGCACTTGCTAGCGGCGTAGCGGGTTGTTGGCAGCCGGCAGCGGTGACAATTAATTTAGGGAAGAAGAGAAAAATAAATATCTTCGTACCTGGTTCGATACAAAGGATGTAATATTGATGCTTTTCACACCCTAGGGACTATAATTATACATCGTTACAAGCTGACACTTCGATACATGCAGTTCGGTTCAAGGGGCTTTTGTTACTATGTATTTATATGGACAGTTGGCCGGACCAGTCAACAACTTCGAAACAATGAGAATTTACTGTATTATGCATAGATGAGAAGTGTGTACATGCTTTTGAATACCTTTTTAAATATCTGAATTTCAGTGTTTCAAATTTGTATTTGTTTGTGCTACACCAACTTTAGAATTTAAATACAGTGTACTTGAGAATTGTTTCCTTATGTTTCATGTAGGTATTTCTTAACAGGGCATGCTATACACATGTTACTTTCTGTTTTAAGCTAGTAAAACAAGCTGAACATAAAAGGACAAAAACTTATTACTTTCTGTTTTGTTAAACTAATTACACTTTAATTTGTGTGCTTGAAGAACTGTGATATCATTATAAAGAAACGTACAGTAAAGGTATCCATTAAATTGAAAACGTAAGTTTTGAACTTTCACTTAGCAACAAGGTTGTTATTTACAAATTTTTGATGTGTTGCTTGGTAAATTGTAGCTCTAGTCTACTGTTCTGATAAATAATTTCATTTCCCCAATATGTGATCTGTTAGCTTTGAAAAAAACCAAAGGAATTATATTATGTTTAATATTTAAATTTGTATTGAAAATATCTCGTTAAGAGATATGTGAAATATAAGATAAGTTACTAGGAAATAGGAGTTATAACAAAATAAAATAAGGAAATTGATAAATAGATTTTGAATTGTGAATTCACAAAAATACGTATAGGCATAATTTCACAAAGTATAATAATTGTGACAAAGTTAATTGTCAAATGTGAATTTAGATAGTAGGAGACTTCATGTTTTTCAGGAGAAGAAAATTAGTTCAGGATCTTTAGGAGGTGGTGATGTAGCTCGACCTGCAAAACAAGTTACAGTGACTCATCCAGGCACAACCAAACCAAAACCCACAGGTATTGCTAAGAAAAAAGTCTCGGCTCAAGCAGATTTGGTGAGTTTAATTTTGAAATATTTCTTTCAACAAAGAATTCTAGTGTACACGAAATGGATATTATCCACATGTACAATGTTTTCTATGAAATGATACAATAAGGTATAACTATGTAGTAGTTTTACTAGACATGTCAGGCCATTGAGAATCAGTACTGGTAAAGCTGAATCATACATATATTTTTAGTATAATAACTGGATTTTGAGATTAAAAAAATATTCCAAATAACACATTTTTACCATGTTAGCCAGGTTAAATATGATTTTATGTAAGAGTTTCAAGAACGATCTCACATTGTTATATTTATTACACTGGATGTGATTTAAACTTTAAAGAATTAAGTTATTCAGGATGTTTTATTGAAGTTTATTACTCCAGTACATATTCTGACTGCTTGGCTTTACTGAGTTACTCTTGTAACTCTCTGCTTCTTATAGTTATCAACTAATGTAGAACTAGAAATAAAAATACTAGGAAATTTCAGGAACTTAGGTGAATTATAATTAAATGGAAATAGTATGCCCTTAAAATTAAGGTTTCATGCCACAAAATATATGAATGTTGATATTTTTATGAACTATTATGGAAATCAGTTGGGTAAAAACTTCTTCTATTCTTATTCAAATGGATATAAAATCATGACTTATTTTACTTCATGTGTTTATTTACTTGAAATAAGTCTCATTTCAGTCAAAAAAGATTACTAAATATTGGTTATTTGTGTTGATATATTAAAATATGTTTTCACTTGTAAAGAATTCAAAGACAGTTTGATATATTTATTTGTGGAGTTCCATATTTTTAATATCTAAGAAGAAGAAAACATTGAAACTCCGAAAATAATTTTGTTAATACATTTCTTCACATCTTTTTTTTTTACTTAAGCTAAAACTTAAATAATAATCATAGTTTGATTCTTCACAAAGACAGTAATGGAGTAACAGGTAAGTACATGTGGGTATGTTTATAACACTTAAAAACTAGTCAGTTTCATATCTAAAAGACTGCATTAAATGTAGTAGGTTTTAATTGTTATTTACAATGTGATGAGCTCATTTTTTATATTTTTTGAAATTTTAACTCAAGTGAATTAAAACAGTTATAACACCAGTGGTATTAAGTTTTAGGTTTTTATGTATATAACTTCTGTTTTTATAGCTAAACTGTATGAGTCTAATAAACTATAGAAATAAAAAGCCACATATTAACATTATTTAGTATATAAGCAAGTTGTTATTTAAAACTATTTACATGTGTGCTCATATATGTACTTATTCAGTTAGAAAGATTATTCATTTTCAGACCAAAGATCAAATGTATTTGGTAAAAAGTATGAATAAGGTACCTAAATATCTGAAGTGTGTTTAAGATTTTAATTACTGTTTCTAAAGTGTTTTTTTCTTTTTAGCCAGTATACGAGATTTTATTTTTATGTTGCTCAAATGGTGACATCACATTTAATTCATACATGTTTGTGTTCTGAACAAAATGAATTTTTAAAATTAGAAGAAATTGTTGTTTTTTGTGGGGTTTTTTTTCAGTTCCTTAGAAAACTGGAAAGAGATCATGTATATTGTTTGAACTCTCAGTATAATGTTTTAGACTTTTTTGCTGTTAAATTGAAAAGTTGATAGAATTCTGGAGATAATAATGTTGACAATATTATAATCTTAAGATCCATTGGATCTAAGCTGTTGGAAGTTGGTTATAAAATTTGGAAATAGTATTTTTCATTTTTACCATAGTTTTGGTAACTTTAGCTATTCATCATGATTGATTGTCAACAGTTTGATTCATTTATATGTAAGTTCCACAGAAAGTGTTTTAACAGGAAATACCTGTAATGCACAAAAGTTTCTCATTATTGCCATAATATAGTAATTTTTGTTGTATCAGTTTTGGCACCTGTATAATTTTTTTAACTTGGGTTGATGGAAACAGATTCATTCATTGAAATGCAAGTTTTAAAGGAAAATGTATGCACAGGGATTATATGTGATGCACAAAACTTTGTTCAGTATTTCAAAAATTCTTTTATTTGTGTCATGGTCAATCTCAGTGTTGACGATGCATGATAAGGTGCTGCGAACCGGCTGTCTTCCTTCTGGTCAATAGTTCGAAATTAGAAATGCAGAGATGCCAGTCATTATAATTTTGGTGTATACATTACGACTATACCCTCATACACACAAATATTACCACTTGTTGCAACTCCCAAATTATTATATATTATATAGGCCTATACAATAAAGTGATAAATTGTTCCCCCAGGGCTTGAAAGGGGTGAAAAGACAATTTCTAGTAAGATACAAATAAATTTTCTTAATAAATAAAAGACATAGTTCAAATGGCTACTTGCAATAATCATGCTTGTGCTTGAAATAATAAAAAATATTTGTATCTCTGATGTCTACCAATAGTTTGAGTGAGGAGCTTCTCCATACTGTTGTCATGGGGGAATCAGCACTCGCATAGATGGGTATTTCTCGTTTTCTGGCATAGAAACACCAATGTGATGGTTCACAAGATGGAAAAAAAGAGGCCTCATTCACCAGATTGTCTTGTTTCTGGCAAATCTAAAAGAACTAAAACTGTGAAAGGGCTCTGACTAAAATCATTACGTTAAGTCATTTGAAATAGTTGGCATCTCTGGATATGGTGGCAGATATTTTTAGTAATTTGATTGTAATTATGAATATAAATAAATTAATTATAAACTATTTATCAGTTAAACAGTACTTATATATTTATATATATAAGAGGAACAAATATAGAATGAGAATTATATGTAAATAAGGTCTAGTAAGATCTCTGGTGTTTCTACATTGTTTCAGTATTTAAGCTGAGATTTAAAACCAGAACTTTTTCAGTATTTAGTAAAAGCTTTTCTTAGTTTCTTTTGCTAACTTGTTTTTACAGGCTTATTTTTGACCAACTTATGTAATGTAATTGGTAGAGTACACTTCAAGTACTTGTTCTGCTTGAAGGCTGTCTCGGTAATTAGGTAACGTTTTACTTGTATAAGTGGTTGGACAGTGTGTGCTGAGGTGCATTCTGATTGGAGGCAGTTTTGATTAGTAACTGTTGTTTCACTAACATGAATAACAGCATTATATGATAAGTTATTTGTTCTCACTGATTACTTGTTGCAGTTGTAAAAATGGCAGAGAACTTTTTGAAAGGATTTTGTTCTGATAAAGAACTGCTCATTATTAAGTTACTCTCTCACTTACATGAGTAACAGTGCAGTATTTTATAAGTTATTACTTTTAACTGAGAGCTAGCTCAAGGCAGTATATAAAAGATGTTTGACCTGACTGAAAGCTGGCTTATTATTAAGTTACTGTTTCACTAACATGATAGATCATTCTTTGAGAAAATGTCTATCTTGTATTTGCCTTTTTTTGTTTAGTCTGTGTATATTTTATTTTACTCATTAAATCTTTTTAAGTCTACACGTGTACTTGTTTATAGTTGTAGTGTTTTGTATTGTCCGAATAAATATTATGGTTGTCCGTGTTTCATTTCTTCTGTTTTAAATTTTTTATTTTTTTACTAGAACTACAATAATACCAATTAGCTGTGGTATTAAATGTATTAATTTAATGAACCCATCAGTACAACAAAACTTGTATTTTTTCTTGTCTTTCCTTTTATTAGGGATTGTTTTTTAGTACATGAAACAAAGTGCCAGGTGAATTGTATTTAACTCATTAGAATATGTTTTAGTATTACGTAATTATCTATTTATGATAACATTTTGTTATAATTTTACCATACAAGTAGAATTATGTTTGTAATTCCAATCATTATTTTTTTCTTTCAGGATGTATCAAAAGAATTTAGTCGTTGTAAAGAAGAAGGAGTCACACGATTAGATCTTACAAAATCTAGTGTAAGTTTAGTAAACTCTGTCTTGTCCTAGTAAATACATAATAAACTACAAATTTATAATTACCAATATTGTAAACTGATATTTACACTTGTATTAACTTTAGTGTTAATTTTTACATCGATGGCATAGCACAAACAAGATACTGTCTTATTTATTTTATATCATTTATAACAAAAGATGACTGCAATTTTCCTGGGTTTCATTAAATTTAAGGTCAGGACAAAGAATAATGATGAATATTATTTTTATTAATATTTTTGCTTCATTGTGCCATAAGACCTATGATATGATATATCTGTTTTACCTTTAAATTAATGTCAGTTAGAAATGTTTATTCTCTATATCCCTGCATAAGTGTATTTACCTTGGCTGTGCCTAAATTGAATTTAAGACTAACCCCTAATTTTTCTTGTGATTCTAATGTATATGTGTAGATAAAATAAAAAATATTATAATACTGCATATCTGTAGCATGATAATGGAGCATTGCTTAAATTTGATTGTAATAACATATAATTTGCTATTCAATTTCAACAGTATTATTTTCTGATAAATTGGAAACTTTCTGAAATTTGCTAAACATGTCAGTAAACTTCAGGTGCCAATATTATAAAGTTGGTTTATATTTTGAAATTTTTGCTCAAAGAACTGTGTTTATCAGGAAGAATGCTACCTTATACAGGAACAAAACACCAAACTATCATGAAACTAATTATCTGTACCACAGGTGCAGATAACAGAATCTTCTCCAAAAGAGTGACTATATTTTAAAAATGTTACTTTAATGTTAAACCAATATAAAATAGCAACAACAAAGTATAATTGTGTTTGAAATCAACTTAATATGCAAGGAATAAAGTATAGGAACTTAAAGCCATGGAGTTTAAGATTTATTATATAGTACGTTATTGTTTTAATTAAACTGGTAAAGTGAGAAAGTTGCTTTCAGAGACCTGGGCTTGTAATGAGGCTAAGGAGTTCTGAAACATTTAAATGTAAAAACTTTTTAACCATATAACGGACTTTGCACTGGGCAAATGTTTTCAGTTAATACTTTTGGTGCATTGAGCTGTAGAGTCTGTATCATGACATCTATATGTATGGGAATATGTGTTATGCCATAAAAATGTGTTACATAATCTAACCTACATTTGCTATAATCAAACAAAGATGTATAAGCCTTGATTACTCAGGTAAAGATTCAGGTTTCTTAGTGGTTATATGTTGCATTGGTATCATGAAAATTTTGATATGGTTACCTTGTATCATGAAGAGGATATTTAATTTTTGGGTTAACTCCTGTTTCCTCTTGGACATTCACTGCTATACTTCTGTATCTGCTTATTACTGTTTATCCTTGATGAACTTGACAGAAATAAGATTAACTACTTTTAGTTAAACAAGCTGTATCCCTTCCTATCATCCCACAAAAAACAAACTACTGAATATTGGACAAATCCTAAGGTCTTATTTCAACAAGTTTTCACTATGAAATGTGTGCTTTATGGGTGTAACAAAGAAGAATAAATTATGTAGGTGAATGTAATGAACATAAAAATTTGATGTAAGCCATTATTGAGTATTATTAAAATATGATTGAATATCATGTCACAAAACAAAAGATTCTATTGTGTCCTGAAAACTGTATAACAAAATTAACAGCAAAAAAAACTGTGTACGAGAAATAAACACTGCTGCCTCAATAAATAATAGGAATGAGCTAATATAGAGAAATGATTGTGCTTAACAACCTAAAATCTTTAAAAATCATAATTTTTTGTAAAAATGTTTATATTCTGGAAAATGTGCTTTTGAAGTAAAAAAATAGACGTTTGCTTCAGTGTGTGTCTTCTTTGTTAATCAGGCTGAACATATTGGTTTAAAATAGTTGTATCTGTTATGTATATACTTTCAATGACAAACCAACATGAAATTTTAAATGAATAAATAATCTTGGGGTATTTGTTGCTGTTGGAGGGAAAATATGTTGTAATAAATAAGATTTCACTATAAAAAAATAGAATGATCAGACTGTACTTTATTTAGAATGAAAACATTTCTGTTTTGTAAAATCTTCAACTGATTAAATAATTAGAGAAAGTTGTCAACAGTTTCCTGTGTTGTATAGAATTACCAACATGAAAAAAATATGAAGCTGCCATGAATTAATTACCTTATTGTGGACTTTAGTCAGATTGATCGTATCTCAGAAGCTGGACAGACTAAAGTTTACTATAATTCTGACTGTTTTAGTCCCATATTCATGAAATTATTTAAGTTTTTAGTAAACATTATAAAACTGTTGTATACAAAAAGTGTTTTCATTGAAGATTTGTTGTAAAAATTCCAAAATATTTACTGCAGTCAGTTGCATGGACTGCAATATTGATCACGAAGTTTTAAACTTTTCACATGTTCTAAATTTTATGGTTTTACTTCATACTTTATACCCACTAGAGCAATAAACCTCATTTCAAAACCAATAAATTACAGTCAGGGTTCATTAGTTGTTTTCCATAGAACTATTGTAAATGGCACATGATTTTCCATAGAACTATTGTAAATGGCACATGATTTTGAGGTGTTACATTGCATGTGCACTTGAGCTTGTGAAGATTTAGATGTTTCACTGAAATTCTCTTAAGCTAAACTGAAACATTTTACTATTGTAAATGGCACATGATTTTCCATAGAACTATTGTAAATGGCACATGATTATGAGGTGTTACATTGCATGTGCACTTGAGCTTGTGAAGATTTAGATGTTTCACTGAAATTCTCTTAAGCTAAACTGAAACATTTTTAAATATTACATTTTTATTTACTTTTGCTAAAAATATATAAAATAAGAGAACAATACAAGTTGATGATAAAGTTCTCTAAATTTTGAATGTAATAGTAAAAGGTTATGACATGCACAGAAGAACTGCAACCAGATGAGAAGTATTAAAAGGTACATCTCAATTATTTTATTTCAATAACATAATCTGCACTGTTGAAGTATTTGAATTAGTCATACATGAAGTTTTAGTGTGTAAGCTTATATTCATACATGGAGCATATTAACATAAAATTTATTTTACTTTCTAGATTGTTGTTCTACCATCTTCAGTAAAGGAGCTGACTCATTTAAAAGAGTTTTACCTTTATGGTAACAAACTTCAAACACTGCCACCAGAAATTGGCTGTTTAGTCAATCTTGAGACATTAGCACTTAATGAAAATTCTCTTGCTAGTTTACCAGATACATTGGCTAATCTCAAGCAGCTCAAGGTTCTTGATCTTCGACATAATAAATTAAATGAGGTAAATGATGCCAAATGCTTTAGTATGTGCTGCTAATAAACAGTAAAAAAAAAAAATTAACTGCTGTACACGTGAATGGTATTAGGTTTTATATGAAATTTATTTTTACAACTTGTATTCTTGGCTGTCTTGAAACTCTTTGTAAAAGGTGATGCTCTGTCTAAAATTATGTTATTTTAATATTGGTTCCTTTATCGTAAAATATACCTTTGTTATTAGTAGTTGTAGCTTTATAAAATAAATGTTATAATTATCAAATGTAAAGTTTTAAGAAGTTATTGATTTCATTATATTTTCTCTTAAGTGTTTTAAAAAATATGGCTATTCCTGAAATTTCAGGTTTGTAAAGATATATATTTAAAAAAAACTGTTAACATTACAAAAACTAGCATTTCCTTGTTCAGAAGAAATCTATGTTTGCATCTGATGCACTTCTAGCATGCTGAAAGCTTTGTTTTTTTGAATTTGAACTCCTGTTTTCAATAAAATGTGACGAAAATTTCCAAGTGTTTTATGAGTATTGCAGAGCATGCATTATTTATGGTTTATTCTTCACCCTCCCAATTCCATTTGACTTATTACACAAGTTATTCCCCTCGGTGTGGATTCCTGTATGTGGTGAGGGGACCTCCCTCTGTTCTTTCAGTTTACCTTCTCTGAGATCTAAATATCCACCCATGTGTTTGCCATGCATGGTGACCCATGTAGGGGAGGAGAAGATCTTCGTGGTTGAGGGGTCCAACCCTAACATACCACTTTGGCCTTGAATTCCTGTAGACAGGCAGCCTTGGGGTTTCCCTCTTAGTGTCAGCAGGCACGAAAATATTCCTTTTTTTTATTATGGATCCTCCAAATAAAAACTTGAATGAAATAATGAAAAAACAATCTATAGGCCCAAAAAAACAGACCACTTCTTGAAGATTCTTAGCAGCAATATTCAACATCTGTAACACCTGTACCTCATTTTCTTATATTACATTCTCTTTCAGTGAGACTATCTGGCTCTCCAAAATCAGTCAGAAAGATTTGCTCTGGTGACATATTGATGGAAACATCCACATCTCAACACATTGAACTTTTCTTGCATTCAAAGGCAGTTGGGGATATACCTATTGAGGTTAAGTCTCATGCTACTTTGAATTTGTCATGAGGAGTTATTGTTGAGGGAGGTTTGAGGAACTTCCCAGAGTTGGAGATTCTTGCTGGTTTCTCCACACAAGGAGTTTCTGCAGTGAGGCATATATCCACTCACAAAGTTGGAATTATGATGTCAACCAGTGTCCTCATTCAAACACTCAGATCGCTGCATCCACCTGCCACCATCATGATATGGCTGTACATTCCAAACCCTCTCAGGTGTTTCCAGTGTCAGCAGTTTGGTCACTTCAAGACATCATGTTGTGATTCCTTGATGTTTGCTCATTGCAGTTGCAATGATGACTATGCTTATGAGTGTAAAACAGACCTTCATTGCATCAATTGCAATGGCTTTCACCAGTCCTACTTTTGTTCTTGCCTCAAATGGTTGGAAGAAAAAGAAGTGCAGCATTTGAAGATGATTCAAAACATTACTTGCTCTGAGGCTCGAAAGTTGCTATTCACCAATTCATCTCGTATGTATGCTGCTGCACTTCATTCCACTACTACAGTGAGAATGCAGACACATCTTTCTGTGCCTCCAAAAGAATTTTTCTCAAACCAAATGAAGTCTTTTGATGAATCAACATCAACACCCAACTCTGTCCCTAACATACATTAAAGCAAACATAAAGATACACTTTATTTGGTTCTGGGTGTGGGCATTTCCTCAGATATATCTTCTTCTCCTACCCCAAGATGCAAGATGATCCTTTGTTCACATTCTCAGTTGCTGGAATCCTCTTCCAACAACAACGATCCATTCGACCCAGGGCAAGATCTGTGGAGGTTGACAGACCTCCCTTGAATAAAGACAGTAAAGAAAAAAGATGTGGTCATAAACAGAAGGGTTTTCCACCCAATTTGCCAACACAAATAAAAATGGCCATAAAAATAAAATAAAGATGTTAAAGCCAGAAGAAATCTTGGATTAAGTTCACAACCAATATATATTCTACCACCAGTTCCAGAGTCACATTGGACAAGATTCGAAAGGTTAGTAGGCAATATAATTCTGTCCCCCTCTCTATCTCGCTCTCTGATGGCCAGGAAGTAGCTTATACTCTAGGTGAAAGCTTTTGCCAGGTATCTAGCACTTTTGCTTCTTCCTGCACTTTATTAGACATCAAGACTTGGACAGAGCGATCACTTTTTCCTGTTGGAATGATTGTCTCTATGACTATAAACGTCCCTTTACACTGGTGAAAATCAAACTGGCTCTTCATTTCTCTGGCAGTACATCAGTTGGACCTGATGATGTACACTATGAAATGCTGCTCCATTTATCTGTTGCTTCTCTTGCTATTCTTCTGATTGTTTTTAACCGGATCTGGCAGGAGAATGTTCTTCTTGATGCCTGGTGTGAGGCTATTGTCCTACCTTTCTCTAAGTCTGGGAAGGATTCCAAGATTCCTTCAAACTACCGTCTAATTGCTTTGACGACCTATCTCTGTAAGACCTCAGAGAGGATGGTTAATGCTTGTCTTGTTTGGTTCCTTGAATCCAACAACCTGCTGTCGCCCACCAAGTGTGGATTCTGATGGACCACCTGATTCGACTTGAAATGTCAATCAGAGAAGCCTTTATCAAATGACAATATCTTGTATTAATATTCTTCAGCATTTTGTGAGACCTCCATTTATGTGGGTTCATGGCCATTTGTCCATTTTTATTAAAAATGCTTTAATGGACTGGTGATTCCAAGTTTGTGTTGAATTGCCACCTTTCCCTTCTTTTCTTCAGGGACTTCGGGTCCCTGAGGGCTATGTTTTGAGTAAAACACTTTTTAGTATAAATATTAACACCATCACTGAACAATTCTCTCTTACTGTTGAAAACAGATTTTATGTTGATGACTTTCACATCTTGTGTTTGTCGTCAAACATGAGGTATATTGAGTGCCAGCTACAGACTGAAGTGGACCATAGCAAACAGTTTTAATTTCTCTCTCTCTGAAACCATTTGCATGCACTTTTGCTGCCAATGGGGTATTCATCCTGCCCCAGAACTCCTTATCAGTAAAGTTGTGCTACCTGTGGTCCATGAAGCAAAGTTCTTGGGGCTTATCTTTGATTGTAAGCTGACATTTATACCACATTTCAAGCAGCTATAGGTCGAGAGTACAAAAGCACTGAACATTCTCCAAGTCCTCTCTTCCACCACTTGGGGAGCAAATTGATTTTTTATGTTAAAGATATAACGTGTTATAATTTGATCAAAACTAGACTGTGGATCTGCCAGGATTTCAGCCTTGAAAATGCTGTACCCCATCCATTATCAGGGACTTCAGTTCTGAACTGGGGCTTTCTGCACTTACCCAGTTCATACACAGGGTTTCGTGAATCACCTCTGCACCTCCACTGTTTGCAACTGTTGTTATTGTATGCTTTAAAACTTCATTCCTTACCAAAGCATCCAACCTGAGGTTTTGTTTTTTCCCTCAGTGGGCCACGCTTTTTCAGAACAGACAATGTCCCATTGGTTCATTTGGCCTTTGTATCCAGGTGCAGTTGGATAAATTGGGTCTGTTCTTGAATAACATTGCTGTATCCACTGGTCAGCACATCCCACCATGGCTTATTACAGTCTCTAAATGTGACCTATCTTTAAGTCATCTGAGAAAAACAAACACTCCTGATTGGAAATACTGTCTGTTATTTGTTGAACATCTTTGAAACCATCCTTTCATTCCTATTTATACAGATGGTTTGAAATCAAGTGACTCTGTGGGCTCTGCCATGGCTTGTGGTTGTTTGGTGATTGTATGCAGAATCCCCTCTACAACTTCTGTATACACTGCTGAGCTGTATGCCATTTTTCTTGCCCTGGGTCACATAGAAGCTAAGCAGTACTCAAATTGCACTATTTATACTGACTAACTTCACTCTCCACTGGCCCTAGAATTGCTTCACATTAGTTCTCATCCTCTTCTTGCCAATATCCAAAATTGACTGGCTCATTTCATTTTAACATTTTCTTCTGTCAAGTTTTTCTGGATACCAGGCCATGTTGGTATTTGCAGCTAAGTCTGTTTCTTCTGGCACTGTCACTGGTATGCCTGTTCTGTACATAGACTATGGTCTTGTATTCAAAGCTCGGCTCTGTGCCAGTTGACAGTCGACTTGGAGTGACCAATGTGAAAACAAGCATTTTCCAAATAAAACCCTCTCTTGGACTTTTGTCATCTTGCTTCCATAAGGATTGGAAAGAAGAAGTTCTAACTAGACTATGCATTAGTCACAGTTTTTTTAAACTCATTGGTTTTTTTTATCTGGAACTGATGCACCAGTATGTAGTCTGTGTAACACTCGTATCACTGTAAGCCACATTTTACTGTCTTGCCATCATTATGACTCTCAACGATGGCACCATTTTAAACATGTTCTGTTCCAAGGTTTATCTGTGATGTTAGACAGTGTTATTGGCAATGGTGACACTGTCCACCTTTGAAATGCTATTTAAGTTTTTAATTTATACCTTAGACCTTTTTTAATGTGATTTCCTTTTAAGAATCAAAGTGCATTTAGTTTGATTTGAAGTTAAAAAATGGCCATAGCATGAAATACCTCAAAACCAGGACTGGAAAGGCTAACTTAAGGTGACTAACACTGCTGTTTGAACTACCTGTTAGTCGTTCTAGCGAGTTATGATAATAAAGTTATGCTACAGAAAGTCCTTTAGAACTTGTATTAATGTAGTTTTTCTCTTACCGCTGTAGACTAGATTTAAAAATTGGATTTAATGCTGTTTGTGTTTTTAATTCAAAAACATAATTTTGTTTTACCTTAATTTCCTTTCATGAATTTTAATAATTTTACTTTAATTGTAAATTTATACCAAATGTTTTGCACTGATAGCCTAGTTGCTTTATACCATAAAACACCAAACCAACCACTTTATAACTTACTTATTGATTATTTGTCACAGATGATTTCTTTCTTTGGATGGCTTCTTTCTGCAACAATTGAAATTTATGTAAATTAACTGTAGGCTATATTAAGCGATTTGTCTGAAGCATGCAGGGTGGAATTTTTGTTGTATTGTTAGCCTTGATTGTTCATATTTATAACACTTTGTTATTCTTGCCAGAAATATAAGAATAATCATGTGGATGCATAATTCACCTAATATTTGCCATTTCTTTTTGTTTTTAATGTGCTAGATATGTGTGGTACCACATTATGTGTAACTTTCACAAAACTTTTATTGATTTTGTTTCATTTTCTCTCAGGTATATTATATGTTTTCAACATTGAACCTATTTCCATTATAAATGAAGGTGCTTATCATGAGAAATGTCATATGACTCTTAGTTTCTTTCACATATTTGCAGGTGCCTGTGCTGCATGGTGTTTGTTTTTTTAATCAACTTCATATATGTATATATGTTAAAAACAAACCACAATGACTTTTCTTCAGCTTTAGCTTTGCACTTGTTTAGTATTAGCATGTTTCCAGTTCAGGAAAATCTTGCTTGTAGAGGTTTATTATGGTTTTAGCATGTTGGTTTGCTTTTGGTAATCATTCCCTTCTAAATTCCTGTGTGTAGTATTTTTAAGGCTCTCTCCATCCACTTATGCTTCTAATTTGACCTGCCATCAGTGTTAGCAAGGTGAGTTTCCAATAGGTACGGTCCCAATATTCTTCTATCCTTTGAGCATTGCTAAAAACATTTTCTTGATCAGCACGTCAAGTTATAATACACCTTCAAATTAGGAATCGTTTCTGAACATGTACCTATTATATATATGGATACTGTGCCAATATTATTGCACCACCTTTACTGGTGCTGTTAACTCCCTTTGTTATTTCTGCTGAGTTCTCACTTTCTCAGTTGGCACAATGCTGTTTAGATGTTTTTTTCTCACATATAACTTCCATTTACTTCGTTGCTGTTACAATTTTTTTCAACAGTTTTATTTTACTGTGTTTTCATTCACTTGTTTCAACAATTTTTTGCAGTTATTTCTTATCACAAAATTGTGCAATATTGTAGCATGAAATATATGATTACTATATTGAATACAGAACTTCCCATTATAGTTGAAAATTGTTACCAAGGGATTTGATTCTGCTTTATCTGCAGAGGGGGTGCAGATCTTAACTTGCAGAGCTAGATTCATATCTTTGTCTAGCAGTTTGTTTTTAGCATTCCTTTGTTTCTAAGAAAGAATACAGTAGACACTTTGGACTTTTTTTTTCCTAGCATAATCCACCAGTTGTCATGCCACCATGTTGTACATTTTGATGGAGAATTCTTCTTTTCCTTTCTGCTTTCAGTTCTCCCATGGATATATTCACCATATGAATCTTTGCACTCTTTCTTTGGATGACTAGCATGTGCAGAATTCCTGTTGATAGTTGGGAAGTTTGTACTATAACCCCCTCTCAATATTCCATTAGTTTGGATGGATTTATTCTTTCCAACCTCAGTCAGCCCCAGCCTTCTCTTTTGTCTTTGAGTTAGGAGCAAGCAATTCACATTACCTTTTCTTACAGCTTGAGATGATCAGTCTTTTTGGGGATGTAAGGTTCATTGAAAATTCTCATTCCTGTGGGTTAGGCTCATATGAGTTCCATTTGGTGAACTTTTTTTGATTAGTAGAATTTCTCCTTGGATCCTTAACCTGATGATTAGACAGTCAGACCATGACAGATTTACATCTGTTTGCATACTTATCTTTAGAGGGTTGTTGTTCTTACCACAACTCATATGAGATGTCTGATCTTTGGTTGATCAAGGAGCATTCTTTCCATATCACATTTTTTGAACTTTTGGGAAGTTGCCAAGCTTTATCCCAAACTATTGTTTTCCTATGGGTGTGTGTGTATGGTTGTGATACAAATCCAACATCTACATATAGTGGTCATTTATATCAGTGAGCCAAGGGTTACCAATTCCAGGTCTCTGTGCTTTCAGATCCTAGATTACTTTTCTGAGCCCTTATTCACCATACTGTGATCTTATCTTGTCTTTTTCCTGGCTTTGTGAATCTGGTGAATTGTTTATCTTCTCCCAAAAGGTTTCTCCTCGTGGCTTCATGGTATGGTTCTTCATTCCACAGATGTCTTCACACATGGCTGTGTAAAGTCCATTGTATTAGCCCAGGGACTGACTGTGTGCTGCATCTTTCCTTTCCCAATCCATTAGATCTTTTTCTATGTTCGTTTACCACAGATGTTAGTATACCTTCTGACTCTGCTTTCTGTTTTTGCCATCCTTTGGTATCTCATTTTACCTGTTTTTCACCTGGTTGTTTGACAAAGTCTTGTACACTTTGTTTGTGTTAAGTTATTTAGCAACCTTGACAACCTTCTTTCATTTCTATATGTTTCATGGCTTTGTCTTCCTTACTCTCTCCTTTTCCATTCCTTTGAAATACCTATTGAGATTTCATTGTGGTCCTTTTATGCCCTTTCTTGTTCTCCATTTAAACCTTTATCTTCATTTTACAACTACATTATCTCCTTCAATACCTTTCCTCCTTTCTAGATTGTTATCATTTAAATATTTATGTCTTTCATGGTACCTGCATCTTTTGCAGTTCCTCCTGTGTCATCCTCTGTCCTGACCTGCCCTTCCTCTCAAAGACCTATACTGCCAATTTAGGTTGTTTGGTTCTCTAACCCATTCATTAATTTGAATTTCCCACCTATGCATCCATTCTGATAGGCTTCTTTGTCTTGTTTGTGACTTAAGGTGATACGTGACATGTGCAGCCTCTTTTTGAGGCTCACATTCCTAACTTTATATTCCCTGGAACCCTTCTGTTTCCTGTAATTATTCCCTGTCCCACACACTGATTAATTTTGTGAACTCGTCAGGTTGACATATTTGGACTTATCTATGGAACGTAGCCATCTTCTCAATGTTTTTTCTCATCAGATTCATCACATCACTATGTCATTGGCTGCACAACTTCATCTACCTTTAAAAGAGACCATTCAAGCTGGAACGTGGATTACTTTCAATGTCTTTGTTGCTTGCTATCTGCATGACTTGGCTCTACCATCGTCTAGTATGTATCATCTCTCTCTTATGGCAATTCTGCATGTCAATTGGCCTTCAACTGGAGTAAGTTTTATTATTACACTTCATTTGAGTTTTTATTTCATAAACCCTAGTTTTAACCAGTGATAATGGGAACCCACTTTGTGGCAGGTGTTTCCTAGTCAGGTATGCTTTGTGTTATATTTGCCCTGATTTATAGTTACTGTATAATATTCATCATACAGTTTGGGTGTCTCCATAAGGCCACTGGTTGCTGTGTGTGTGCATGTATGTGCATTAGATATCAATCCATTTTTATTTCTGGTGGACTGTCACTTGTAGAATTCTTGAGTAAAGTAGTAGGGGATTTCTGCCCATCCCAGCAGGAATAGCAGAGGAAACCAACTGTACCAGAATGGGTGATGTTATGCAATTAGGGAAAAGTAATTGCATAATAAATACATCTTCAGAAATGGTACAAAATTGTTGGGTATACAGATGATGTGCTTATTGCAGGAACTTTATTTAACAGGTTTAGAGGGCAGACGAACATAGAGAAACTTTGTGTGAGATGAGGTACCTGTAAGAAATACATTTTCAGTGTAAGAAAAAATGTTAACTTTTATGACTCATTCAATGACTCCTCTGTCCAGACTTTGGGGAGTCTTTTTCAGCTTTTTGTTCAACTGTGGACCAACCCATTGTAATATCAGTTATTAATATTACTTGGATGAACAGACAATTCTTGTGAAGTGCTTGCCTTGCACTAATTTGACCACCTTGATCAGTTCTTCTCTGGAATTAGTTGATCACAAATCCAGTTCTCAACTTGTGTCTACTTAATATTCTGTACACTTAAGATCTTTTATTAACACTGTCTCAGAAAGTCTTTGACTCATCTGTTTTTATCTTTGTGTTTCATTGAGTTTCTACACCTAAGAAGCATATCCTTTCTTTTGTTTCAGAAGGATAGATTGTACTTACTTTAGTTACTGTCATTGGGATCTTACCCCTTCATAGAATTTATTTTTAGACATTTACATGTTTGGATTTCCCTGTTACTCTCATTTATCTGAAGTGTTGTTCATTCATGAGTTTCCCTTTTATCCCACCTCCTTCTGATCTGAATATTTTCACAGATGTCTCACTCCATGGTTAGAGTAATGTGTTGAAGGGCTAAAATATTCAGGATTTTTAGACTTTAAAATATTCCATTCTCTCATTGCTTTAACAGATTTAGGCTGTTCCCCATGAATGTCGGGACTCCTGCCTTTGTTACAGTGTCACTATAGTTTAGCACTCACAGATACTTTTACTTTAGTAATATATTTCATTGGAAAAGGTGGGACTTAATCTCACAGCACTTGTGTGCTGCAGTTTCTCTATTTTTTTACTGTAATCACACCATGTTCTTCTCTTAGTTGTACTAACAGTTTGGTTATCCTAAACCTGATGCATTTTCAAAGGTGGTGTATCATCTTGTGATGCTTTACTGGTTTCTATTTCTAATTTGGTATCTTTAGCAAGGGATGTTTTGGGCTCCTCTTTGAAGGATTGTTTCTCTGTGTTTACTGTCTTCATCTCCTTTCTTGAGCATTAGACTAGATCAGTCAGTACAGTTGTGTTAGTCTCTTTTCATTGCACCATGCTTGACTGCTCCACTGTAGTTTTGACTTCTTGCATCTATATAAGAATGAACCATTTTATTACTTTTTGGAACATCTTCCTCAACATCAGTTATCTGAAGCTCCATGTCAAACTGTTATGCAGTCCTTTGTTAGTAAATATGGCTTATTTTTCACGGTAACTCAAATGTTTTCACATTCCTGCATACATTTCCCTGTATTGGTATTGGTAAATACCAATGTTTTTAGTCTGTTTTTCAGAGTTGGTATTTGCGGAATTTAGTTCCTTGTCTTTCTCTGACTCCTTAACAGCATGCTTCATTTTTTTTCTCATATACCTTGTTCATAATTGAGGTTTGTCTGCTTCTGTTGTAGAATACATTCTTTTTCCACTTCTGTTACCACAGAAGCCATGCCTCTGCTGTCCCCACTGTTATTCAGGCTTTTTTTAGTTTGTTTTTCATTATATCTTCCATGAATACCTAGACATTGCTCTAATAGGATTTAAATTTAGTCTTAAGTTTCCTGATTTCTTCTTTTGAACCTTGTTTACTCAACCATATTTCCCTATTACATATTCCCACATTGTAATGGCAATTGTCTGTTCTGTTTCAAAAAATTCCCTACTGGTAATCTCGTGTGTATATTTACAGCATTTTCTGAAAGTTTCCTAATTTTTATATTTTGTTACAGATTCCAGATGTTGTCCACACATTAACTTCTCTCACAATATTACACTTAAGGTTCAACAGAATACGTGAAGTAGGAGAAGATATAGCTAATCTAGTTGTAAGTGACACTTATTTTTAAAAAAATTCTGTGTGTGTGTATTATATACATACATGTTTTCAAGATAATATATGTAATATATTTTAATTTGGATTCTTGTTGCCAATGCCTAATTATTTTTAGATTTATTTTACTAAAACATTTTTAAAGACAAAATGAAATGTAAGCTATAGCTTAAAAGTAAAGCCAAATTTATGTAATTGTTTTCTGAAGAAGGCACTGAGGTAAAAATAAGTGAATGTGTTGTTTTTTATAGTAGCAAAAGATTACAACTACTGGATATTTAATAATTTCCCAAGAAATATATGAAATAATTATTTAAAAGCTGGTTTTAATTAAACCAACACTTTGTAGAAAAAGATTTTCAAAACGCCTAAAAAATTAAAAAGCTGTTTCCAGTAGGAGTGATATGTGCATGAGAGAAAGAACTAAAAAGTAAAACAGAACCAGAATAACATCCTGAATTTTTAAATAATGAAAATCTATATCTGAAGCTTAAAATAACATTGTTCTTAATTTCTGTACTTCCAAAATTGTTTTCCATGTTTGTTCTGTTCTAATTTTATATGTACTATTAGTCACATAGATTTTTTATTCTATTACCGTTGTTTAGTTTTCTATCTCTAAATGCAAGTTTTTGTTTTGTTTTCAATCAGTATAAGTGTTTTGCTTGATGTTAAATTTCACTGAAATTAAAGTGGTTATTGGAAACTAACAGAATAGAATGATAATATTTGTGTGATTTAGAAGTATTGGGGACAAGTGTGACCATTTTAAAGTAATCATCTAAAAAAATAAAATATTTAGTGCACTTTATATGATGAAGTAAAAGAAATTTCTTAAAACCAACCTTTGTGTTTTAACCCTTTGTTTTTCAGTTCTTGGTTTGTGCAGTAAATTGTGAGAAAAGATGTTTTTAAACGTATCTCCTATTATTTAATCATTTGTAAGTTTATGGAACTAGAATAATAAATAGTAAAATAAAAAATAATTAAAAAGGTCAGTAAACACTCATAGCATTATCATTAACTTCTTATCTGAACTAATAATTAATTTAAATAATGTAGCTAATTTTGTGCACTTGTAATGTAGGAATATGTCATATAACAAAAACTTGTTATTACTAAAATGCATAAATTTATAATTGGTATTATCACAGTTATTTGTATTATGGCTGTACCAGTTAAGCTCCATCTTTATATGTGGTTGGTTTTTCAGAACCTGTCAATGCTCAGTTTGAGAGAGAATAAAATTAGGGAACTTCCTGCTGGTATCGGGAAACTGACAGCTCTTGTAACATTTGATGCTTCCAACAACCATCTCAAGCACCTACCAACTGGTGAGTTAGAAGTAAAGCATTTCAGTGTACAGTTGTATACCCATTCTGTTTCAGGAAAGCACTTCGTGTCTTAGAATGTAAGATTTAAACATTGTATCAGAGCAGATTGGAATTTATTGTTATAAAGAAATATGCACCTTGCACTTAGTTTTGTGGTTTGGTCAATGTTTTCACACTATAAAGAATTTTAAAGAATAATGATTTAAACTGTATTTACTCAAGACCTTAAAGATTGTTTAAATCCTGAAGTTATTTATCTGAATCAAACCAGGAATAAAATAAATGTTTTTTTTAAATAGCAAGTATTTTCATTATTTATGAACTAAACTTACAACAACTTTAAAAAATTGTTAATGCATATGACACTAGTTAGTTTGAAATAACTTTCCACATATTAAAATGTCTTCTATAGAACTTGTAACACAGTAGTTTGGACTACAATTAAAGTTTTGAACTAATATCTGATACCAGTTTTACCTAATTATGAAAGATCATCTGATACCAGTTTTACCTAATTATGAAAGATCATCTGATACCAGTTTTACCTAATTATGAAAGATCATCTGATACCAGTTTTACATAATTATGAAAGATCATCTGATACCAGTTTTACCTAATTATGAAAGATCATCTGATACCAGTTTTACCTAATTATGAAAGATCATCTGATACCAGTTTTACCTAATTATGAAAGATCATCTGATACCAGTTTTACCTAATTATGAAAGATCATCTGATACCAGTTTTACATAATTATGAAAGATCATCTGATACCAGTTTTACCTAATTATGAAAGATCATCTGATACCAGTTTTACCTAATTATGAAAGATCATCTGATACCAGTTTTACCTAATTATGAAAGATCATCTGATACCAGTTTTACATAATTATGATAGATCATCTGATACCAGTTTTACCTAATTATGAAAGATCATTTGATACCAGTTTTACCTAATTATGAAAGATCAGGTGTCCCCCACACAGAGGCATTATCTAAATAAAAAATTTTGTAGCATTTAATTGTGTTGAAAAATAAAAAAATGTAAAGCTTTAACTGTAGGGTGTCTTGTCTTATGCCATACAAATATAGATCAGTATATTAAGCTAGTTTTCCTAACTTCTAATTTACAGAAATAGGCCAGTGTTCCCAGCTGTCTTCCCTTGACGTTCAACACAATGAACTTGTAGATATTCCAGAATCTATTGGTAATTTGAAAGCTCTGACAAGACTTGGTCTTAGGTAGGTCTTAAATTGTTATACGTGTACAAATAAACAATTCTTGCAAATGATTTATTGCACTCATAATATACCACTAATTAAACTAATTCTAAGACTTGTCTTTTTCTGCAATCAATTTGCCATTTTTAAATACTTAGTTTAACATCATATCCTTGTAATAGATACCCAGTAGTTTCAAAAGATTAAATTTTCTGTTACTCTATTATTTGAATTAACTGTGATAAAGAGTGTATCTGATTTTAGATATTTCTTCTACTATAGGTACTTTTTATTTATTGTTTGATAATATTCTGTAATTTTAATTGACAATTGTCCAATATTCATTTTAGATTTTTGTTTCTGTTTTTCCATGTAGGTATAACCAACTGACCTGTATTCCACAGTCACTCAGAAACTGTGTCAAGTTGACTGAATTTAATGTAGAGAGTAATAATTTATCTCATTTACCAGTAAGTACTGTTACCTTTCATGTGTATAATTTTCTTGCTGTAGGTATATTTATATGTATTATAGCGTTGTAGAACTGTATGTTGTTTCTCACTGAGCAGGATTGGTGGCTAGTGTTCTCTTTTTGTGATCTTTAGTCTTTCTGTATTTTCCAACATGTGATTATAAGATTATATAATATTTGCCACACTGTTACACTGAAATATTTATAACACTTTGAAAGTGACCAGAATAGAATAGAAAGTAGTTAAATAACTTGCATTTACAATTTAAATGCTTAGAAAAAAAACAAAAAACTTACTTCTTCTGGAACAACAGGTGTCACGCTTCGTTACAATTATCACAATAGTTTTAGTTGAGCTTTTTATGTTGTGATATTTTTTATTATATCTGAACTACTGTTACAGGAGGGACTTCTCTCTAGTCTATCTCACCTAACAAGTCTCACACTTTCTCGGAATGCTTTTACATCCTACCCGATTGGTGGACCATCACAGTTCTGTTTTGTCTATGTAAGTATTTTTACATTTTATCTTATAAGTAATTAATTATTTTTTTTCTATGTAAGTAATGTATATTGTCAAGTAAGTGAATAAATATAATTTGTTTTGCCCATGTAATTATGTATATACTTTGTCACATTAGTGAATAACTTCAGTTCTGTTTTGACTATGTAAGGATTATTAAATCTCGTCATATGAGTGAATAAATGCAATTTTGTTTTTCCAAGAATTGTTTGAGCATCTTGAACAGATTAGTTGCAAAATGAATAGCATTTTATCTTTTAAGACTTAATGGAATTTAGTTGGATTCAAAAACTTATTAGTTTCAACTAGTACAAGATATTTTGTGGTAGCCTCTAACTAGCTGTATGAATTGGTTTTTATTTGGAATTCCATAATCTGCAATATCTTAAGTCATGAATATTCTTCTGGTCATAACTGTTTTTGTGTGTGTAATAACTGATATTAATTGAATCTTTTTTTTTCATTGAAATTGTATTCACAGTCTATCAACATGGAGCACAACCAAATAAACAGAATTCCTTTTAGCATATTTTCTCGTGCAATGAACTTAACTAAACTGAATATGAAGGACAACAAGATTACGTCATTACCACTTGGTAAGGAATTATCTGTGATTAGAAGTGCATTGTTTGCAATTTTCCTGACTGAATAGCTAATGGTTATCCAACCATATCAATAGATGATAATACCAATATCTAGTATTGTTGCAGGTAAGGTGCTTTTAAGCTACTGAAACAAATTAAAATTTAATTTGTAGATTTTTTTCTTACATTTGTTAATGAAAATTCACAAATACTATTTAGTTGGTGCCTTTGGTTCAGAAAATGAACAAAGAATAATAAAGAAAAATTTGAAAATACTTCAGATTAGTGCACATATAAACACTTCACAAAATAAAAACCACATTTGTAGAATTAATATGTGAATTGTAATTGTAACTTTAATTAACTTATAGTAGAAACTTTATGTCCATAAATGTAATTACTAACTATTTCACTAGAATTAAACACAAAATGATTCAAGTTAATGTACATAAATGAGCCTGACAGTTCTCCCATGTAAATCACATCTATCCACTGTGCAATTAAATTCGACACTAACATTGGCATTACGTCAGAGCTTCATATGTCAGGTGTAACACATCTATCCACTGTGCAGTTAAATTCAACACTAACATTGGCATTACGTCAGAGCTTCATATGTCAGGTGTAACACATCTATCCACTGTGCAATTAAATTCGACACTAACATTGGCATTACGTCAGAGCTTTATATGTCAGGTGTAACACATCTATCCACTGTGCAATTAAATTCGACACTAACATTGGCATTACGTCAGAGCTTCATATGTCAGGTGTAACACATCTATCCACTGTGCAATTGAATTCAACACTAACATTGGCATTACGTCAGAGCTTCATATGTCAGGTGTAACACATCTATCCACTGTGCAATTAAATTCGACACTAACATTGGCATTACGTCAGAGCTTCATATGTCAGGTGTAACACATCTATCCACTGTTCAATTAAATTCGACACTAACATTGGCATTACGTCAGAGCTTCATATGTCAGGTGTAACACATCTATCCACTGTGCAATTAAATTCGACACTAACATTGGCATTACGTCAGAGCTTCATATGTCAGGTGTAACACATCTATCCACTGTTCAATTAAATTCGACACTAACATTGGCATTATGTCAGAGCTTCATATGTCAGGTGTAACACATCTATCCACTGTTCAATTAAATTCGACACTAACATTGGCATTACGTCAGAGCTTCATATGTCAGGTGTAACACATCTATCCACTGTTCAATTAAATTCGACACTAACATTGGCATTACGTCAGAGCTTCATATGTCAGGTGTAACACATCTATCCACTGTTCAATTAAATTCGACACTAACATTGGCATTATGTCAGAGCTTCATATGTCAGGTGTAACACATCTATCCACTGTGCAGTTAAATTCAACACTAACATTGGCATTACGTCAGAGCTTCATATGTCAGGTGTAGAGCTTGATGCTGGTGTGTGACTGTCTTCAAGCTCACCTGTGTGTGATTTTAAATAACGTTGTGTAGTTCTGACAGTATGAGACATAAAGCTTCTGCTGGGCAGTTTATAATGAGGCCCCAGACATTTAGTAAGATGTAAGATAGCATAATTCAGTATATTCTGCAGTAAGAAATCACTGGTCATCCAGAGCTCTTTTATCAGCTGTATAGTTGATAATGTCTTTAGATATGAGGTCTTCATGATTTAAGTTCTTTGCAGTTGAAACTAATTTGTCACAGGCTTTTTTTTTCTCCAGTCTTACCTATTACCTTTATCTTCAATAAATCAGTATTCAGTAGGGGTGACATATAAATTTGTTGTGCTAAAATGTTTGTTTTTGTTAACGTTACTCACAATTCTTGCATCATATAGTTTATAGTGAGTTGTCCTGTTGTGGTTTTCATACACTAAAAATAATTCCAAATTCCACTGTTTTGTTACATTTACACCAAATAGCAACTGCACATTGAACATTAGAGCAAGTACTTTCTTGCTTTGGTTATTTATGCATTACAATGTTCTAGGTTGGGACAAATCAAAATATTAATACATATTATTGACAACAACAACAAAAACTGGTCAACAAAGTAAATTTTCCTTATATCAGTGTCAAGTTGACACCTTACTGATGTATCCCTGTCTGTAATTACCCCTTATTGCATGGCTGGTTTCTTCGGTGAGGTATTTTGGTTGAAAAGTTAATTCTGAATTTTTTATTTTTTTTGTATGCTTTTATAACTGGTTTTTGTCATTCCTTTCTAAGTAATTTTTTCTTGCAGAGAAATAGTTATTATTATCAGCTGATTATTGTAACTGCAACGTGTCAGTGTAATATTTTACTATTCTAGTCTTTATTAAAGCTGTGAAGGTAAAGATGTTTTTTTATTTATTGTCAGATAAATTAGGCATATTGGTTATGTAGGTAACTTTGTAATTTTAAAGTTTGGTGTGATTGCTTGGTGTTTACATTTAGTTTTTGTGTCAAACCACTGTACTTTAACCCTCCAATTACTGTTACCACTGAAAGAAGTGTGTATAAATAAATTTGTAAGCCAGTAAAATTTTAGAAACAGTTCAAACTTTGTGAATGAAGCACAAACCTATTTATTCACATATGACCTGATGTAGTTTTTTTATAAAATGGGCTTAAAGTCATTTATTTCTGTTGTTGTTTTCAAACCCTTCAAAAAAAAAAATACCAGATTTTTTTAACAGTAGTTTTACCTTGGTCAGTTCTGTCACTGAGGGTGATTTACCTAGTTCTTTACAAACAAATTCATAAACTGGGAAATACACTAGAGAAAAGAAAGTAATAACTAGGTACCAACCATTCCGTATTTTCTATAGATATAGGCACTTGGACTAGCATGGTGGAGCTAAATCTGGGTACTAACCAGCTGAGTAAAGTTCCTGATGACATCCAGTTTCTCCAATCACTTGAAGTTTTAGTTCTAAGCAATAACCTTCTCAAGAGGCTTCCTGCAACAATAGGAAACTTACGGAAATTACGACTGCTGGACCTAGAGGAAAACAAACTGGAAGCATTGCCAAATGAAATAGGTTGGTAATTTTGTGGAGGATTTATAACACCTGTAAGGTAGTTACTGGTGTAGACTAGTTTGTAAATGTGTTATTAAAGTACGATAGATTTGGGTGGAAAGTGTGAGTGACTAATTCAGTAAAAGTTATGTTAAATAAGTGGACAGATCTTTATTTTAAAAATCTGATTTTTTTTTTTTGCTACAGACTTGTGAGATTTTTAAAGACGCAAAACAGTTTTAATGTAAATCAAAATTACTTTGCCTTATAAAGAATGATAAATCATTTTTAGTAGAGTACAAGGCAAGGTATCTATGAAGTATAGTCTTATAACTCTAAAGCCTAGTATTAGAAATAGCATTCAATCAGTGTATTAAATTAACAGTCAGTTCCAGGTACTTCATTACTTCACACACACAAACAAAAATCTATATGGTTCAGCTCTAACTAATTGAATCTTTATTCTATTTTGGGTATCTTGGCATGAAAAAACCACACAAATATATATAGTACTGTGCAAAAGTGTTTGGACAAAAGAATATTTTATTCTTTCCATTTTTTGGGGACAACATGACATTACATAAATTTCAACACTGGAAATATTCAATGAATTCCTGTTGAGAACTGGATGAGCGAGGGCGAGGATACTTACTGTTCTTCAGTATACTTGTACCTAGGACATGTCATAAATGTTCTGCCTGAATGAACATACTGATCAAATTGAGGGTGTAGAATATCTATCATGATTTTCCCAAGCAGTGTTTTAGCTATATAAAAAGAAGCTAGCATATGATACCAGTATGTGCTGGAGGATACCAATTTAATAGCATTCCTCAAATACACTTTGAGAAAAACAATGTTTAACATTATATATTATGTTTTGTTGGCAGTCATGCCACAGCCCAAAAATTGTAGAAGGTTATCAGTAGAGCAGATAGTTTGCATAACAGCTTTATGTGATGCTGCTTGGACTCTCTGACAAATTGCTACAAACTGGAAATGCTTCCCAAACTCTGTCAAGTACATCTTACATAATAAGATCAAAACAGGTAAGTTTGAAAATAAGAAAGGAAGAGGCAGAACAACTAAACTCAGTGTGATACTGATGTTAAGTATCTTTGTTTATTCAGCCTTTGGGACAGAAGGAAGACTGTCACTGGTCTCAAACATGAGATGAACAACCATGTACCAAATGACAGAAGAGTGTCCAGATCTACAGTATAAAGAAGATACAATAAGAATGGAGTATTTTGTCGTGTAGCAGTTTAAAAAATCTGGTGTTTTATTTTTATTTTTTTTACTGAGGCGACAGAACACAATTGAAAAATAGATGGAATAATGGACTGGCACATGTACCATCAGATACTGATTTGTCAGGGTTTGCCCAGTGGTTTGCATATTTTTATTGGTAAAGGAGTAACCCCCACTGACCCCCAATCTCAATCCAGTTGATCTGATCTTAGATTTGATTGGTCAAAAACTTGAAAAATCGAAAGTTACTTTCAAAGAAACATTGTGACCGGATAAGAGACATTTGGAGTAAAATCTCAAAGGACACTTTGATTAAGTATGTTAAAACAATGCCTGAAAGTCAGTTTGCAGTTATTAAAGCAAAAGGAGGCACAAAATATTAACTGTTTGCTGAACTTAAACACTTTCACTGAGTTTCTGTTGTACTAAATATGAACATTAATAAAATTTTGATGTCTCACCTGAAGCCTTAAATTTAATTTTTGACTTTGCCCTAACACTTTTGCAGAGTGGTACTAACTGTGTGTGTGTATATATAATAGAATTAAATATATTTACAAAATACCAGTATACCACCACCACTAACATTACTATAATTTTTCAATTTCTAGGAATAATATTTTTAAAAAAGTGCTGCCACATTTTGATTTTTAGGGTTTTTACGAGAACTTCAGAAGTTAATCCTCCAAAGTAATCAACTGACAAGTTTGCCAAGAGCCATTGGCCATCTTACAAGCCTCACGTATCTCAGTGTGGCTGAAAATAACATCGGCTACATTCCAGAAGAAATCAGTAAATATTTATTCTTTTATAAGCAAGTGTAATATTTAAAGACATCTTTAATTATTTGTCTTTCTAATTTATGTTAAACTTTTAATAGATTTAATTTCTGAACTAGGATTGTTTTGTGTTCGTTAATTTGCCTCTGGTTTTCAGTGTGTTGTCTGTGGGCTCCCTTTGGGTGGTCCATGGAAAAATTGAACAATTAAAAATGGAAGTATCAGCATAATGTGTAAATCATTTGGTGAAAGAACGAAAAGTTTAAGGACTACTGACCTAGAAGTTTTATTCAGTATTGTCTGACTTTGTTTTATTCTCACTGATAAAAAGTTAAAACAAAGTTCTTATGCATACAAGAAGTTCTTTATGTACCCTATGCATTGCTTTAACTATTCATTTCATATTTGGGTACTTGTTACAAACTTGAAAAAGTTGATAAAGTTAGTTTCAAACTATTTGCAATAATTGTAGGCTAATTGGAATAAGATTTAAGAAACTACAGCAGGTGTACAATTTTTATGAGAAAATGTAACTAAAATCATGAAAATTCCAAGTAATAATGAAAGCCAGTGTTAAAATTGGGATTGAGTCCATACTTAAACAGATCTCATTGAGTGCATTCTAAAAATACAGTTGTACATGTTTTTTTTTATCTTGTTAAAGATGTAACAAATTAACGACATTTTTAAGGGGAGGACCAATTTGTTTTTTGTCTACTCAATGTATTTACTTAATTGTAAAACTAAACAGTTGCTGATCTGCTTAATGTAATGCTAATTTGTTTATAACCTTCACTTTTTTTGTTTATAACCTTCAGTTTTTTAGTAACCATTTTATTCACATTTTGTTCAGGAATGAAATAAATCAACTATATTACTGAGGTGGTTGCATGTTGTGAAACCTCTGTTGACATTGATTCTACTTCTATGTGAAAGTCAAATAAGGGGTCTCTTGATACGACCGTTGCACAAGTCTTAGACTGCCAGTGTCCCTAAATTTGTTTTCATTCTATTGTAATGCACGTGAGAGAGCATTATGTATTGATCTTAAATAATACATAATTTAATGTGTTTTAGTATGAATGCAAAATTTTAAATTTTTTCCTTTCAGGTTCTCTAGAGAACCTTGAATCCTTGTACTTGAATGACAATCCAAATCTACACAATCTTCCATTTGAGCTGGCTCTTTGTAACAACCTTCAAATCATGAATGTGGAAGGCTGTCCACTATCACAGATTCCACCCGAAATAGCCAGTGGGGGCTCATCTTTAATCATACAGGTCAGTTTTTCACTTTTTGTAAACTCTTGATATATGGTAATGTTTACAAATTCCAGTGTAAAAGTTTCACTACTTTAACATCTTATTAGATATTGATAATTGATTTACTGTGAATTTGACTTTTTTTGGCTTCTGAAAAAAATTAGAAGTTCTACATTTTGAAATGAATAACACAAAAAAGGTAAATGATAAAAATTGGGAATCTTGGCCCAAAAGTCATAAAGCAAAGACAATAAGGCAGAACAATGTATCTTGAAAAGCATTTAAAGTAAAAGTTACAAGGGGGAATTCATAGTCGAGAAGTGTAAATTTTCTGTTAATAATACAAACAAGAGAGAGAATGCATACAAAAGTATGTATATTTTGATTGTTTTTTAGTATATGGAAGTGTATTAACATCAGATTTTCTGTGTACAGTTGAATGAGGATTAGTTGTTAACATTAAACAAAAAGTAAACTGGTCATGTCAGTTTTAAAATGGCAAAAATATACATTACAATATTTATTTATCAAGTTTTTTATCCTTTATTTTTAAGAATACAGAAACATGTATAATGTAGAAATGTCGTTCATTTTCTAACTGGGTAATTTCAATAATCAGAGGTTTCTTGAGCTTAATCTGTGATATGAAAGTATGTAAGATGGTTCACGATAATAACTTATAAGATTATAAGAATCTTTTTATACATGTCACAAACTTTAGTGAGTTACATTCAAAATTAAATTAATTTATTTTCATGATATGTATAAATGTAGCTAATAATTCATATTTTAATATTATATAATAGTATCTGTCTACGTGCGGGGGCAGTCAGAGTGACTTCACCAGTATTAGTGGATACCTGGCATTTTTTCAACTTCAGATCCATGGGTGCTTCAAATTCTAATACTGAAGTTTGTCATATCATTCAGTTCTCCCTATGTGTAATATTTTTACTCCCACCTTAATAGTGTAGGTGCAGATTTCATTTCACAGCTTTCAAAGTTACTCATTATAGGGGTAATAGTGATAGTTGATTCTGTTATTCAGGAATGTTATTCCTCTTTATTTGTTGTCCCTTGGACAGAGAAGATTGGTGGACTGTCATCATTCTTATATCAATACATTCTTCTATCCTTCCATGCCCACAATAGTGTCCTTTCTCGCAGTTCATTGATATTCTTAACTAAGTCTGTGGATGTCAGGGTTTGAGGTTGCCAAGGCATTTTTTTCACATCATAATAAGAAATGTCTTTTGCCCTTTGCTTCATTTTATGCATAAGGATCAGGATCTACAGTTACATAGATCTAGCTTTTGGTCTAGTATCAGCACCACATGCCTTTTACTGGGTTGTACAAGTTGTCACCATGTTTTAAGCTCAGTTCAGCCACATCCCATCCAGTTCCAGGCTAAGAAATGGGTAGGCAAGCTCTTACTTGCAGGGATGGTTGTATCTCTGTGGGCTTGTGAGCTTCCTTTGAATCTCTGGATTTATTGGATTAAGGACACATGCCATCTCTTCAGTAGACTCAGTACAAATAATGGAGCTGGAACTTCAATCTACTATATCTCTCAGTCTCTTTCATTGAGAAGAACATCTGAGTTTTTGAGTGGTGGTTGGTTTGGATCAACCCTTGCCATTAGTGTGTGTATGTTTGTGTAAGTGTATAAATGTGCACTGCCCCTACTTCTCAAGTTCATCTCTTCACATATACTTCCCGTCGTATATGAGGTGTGTCAGGTAATCCAGGCTATATGAATGGAGGCTAAATCTTCACTCTGTTTCAGTAATTTAGATTTTCTTGTTGTCCAACAGACACTATTCCTAGGTCTAGATCTTTTGCAGGGAAGTATCCTCCTGAGACATTTCTTTGGTTCCACAGTGGACTAAAATTTACTGTCATGGAGACATTATTTTTCAGGTTTTGAAATTGGGTTCTTTCTCTGTGGGACTTGTTCCCCTCATATTAATATCGTAGTTTGTCAGTCTTAGCTGTCATTTTCTCCTAACCAAATGTCTTCTCCATTGTGAGGTTTTCTGATAAATTTGCTCTCAATCTGTGCCACCAGTGATTGCTTTTGGCCACACATAGTCTATCTCAGCTACAATTTTTAGTCTTCAGCTTCTCATCCTCAGGCTTGCATTGTAGATGCATTCATTCCTCACTGGTTGAGATTCTTCATCTATGATTTTTCCTCTAATTCATCTGTTACTCAGAGTTCTGGCTATGTTTCAGTCCTCTACTTGTGACTTGTTACTAGATCTATACTGGCATGTCTAACCATGATTTCCTCTTCTCTAGTATTTTCAAATAAGTCCATCTCTGCATCCTCCTCTTTGGCCATCTTTGTTGAGGCATCTACAATTCCACATTCTACACCAAGAACTTTCCAAGCTGATTGGGATTTAACATCTAAAGTTTCCTGGGGTGTAACTCGTAAGGAGTTTGTACCCACTTCACCAAACGTGTCCATCATATAATTGTTTGGACATAGCTTTGTTTGTTGTTTATGTCAGACAATGTTTTCAACTACTCTGAGTTATTCTATACATCTACAGGTTTTGAAATCCTCAATGCCATCCAGCATTCTTCCAAAATGGGCTTTTCAATGACTTAACCATGATATTATGGTGGTATAACATGTGAAGCCTTTAGCCTCATTTACCTTTTATCAATTTTTCTTTAATGAGTATTTTTGGCTGCTGGCATGCTGATGCCATAAGTTGGAGTTGTCAGCATGTTTGTAAGACACTTTTTTCCCTTATGTCTTACTATATCCTGGTAGTTCCTTTCTTTCTAACTCTAGCAACCAGGAAAGGGGATATATCTCTCATCACAATTCTTTTGCCATCCATTTTTGCATATTCTGGTCTTTGCAAGTGATGAATGTTCTGAGTTACATTTCAACAGTTAGAGCATATTTATATCTTTTGCTGAGAGACATTTTACAGACTTGTATTCAGATTTCTCTTAGCACATTTCTTTCACATTGTTTACATAATACTGGTTCAGATTTGATGCTATACTTTCTGTTTGGGATGTGCTTGACCCTTCTATCTCATTAATGTCAGTTTTGTATATTACTCATGGAAGGAGGTTCACTATATCTTCATAATTCCAAATGCATGGTGGTATCATTTTGGGTCCTTAGTTGAGCAGTGTTCCACATCTTCTCCATATTTCTGCAGGAAAGTGAAATGCTCCTTGTCCACTTGGTTGCAGAGTGAGAATGAATGTTCAGAATTCCATATCAGATGACTTTTGTTCCTTTGGTTGAGTAGGGCATCCACAATCCTATTATTCTGAGCCTGGAGTGTTACTTTTAGGACTTTTTCAGCTGAAGAAAAAATTTGTCTACTTCAGTGTTGCTTATTTTCTTTTCACAATTCTGGCATTTTGGAACATATCTCTTTTTGGATAAAGGTTGCTATCTAATCAAAAATATTATGATCCAGTGGCTCTAGCCTCCAATATAAGCTATAGGGACCAAGACCCCTTAATTTAAACCCCAAATTATGGACCTTTGACCATATGGTTGGGGCTGACCTACAATATTGATTACTCATGTTCTTCTCCATCCTTGATACAGAAATTAGTTTTCAGGTGAAGAGTATACCTGTTATGGATGTAATGCATTTCCTTCAGTTGTGTGCCACTCTCATCTTGGTACACCTGTGTTCTGTGCAGATGCTTTCTAAATGGATAATACCTGCACTGGCCCCTCCACCTTTTCAAGAGATTCTAGCTATAGTGTCACCCAGAGAGGTAAGTATGCTTTGGAAGTTAACATTTTCCTAAACTAAGAATGTATTTCTTATAATACATACCTGTGATGACTCTCCTGCTCTTGATGCCTTCTAAAAGCCAGTGTTAGTGACTTGGATGGTGTATGTCTCAAAGAAGTGATTACATTATCTGAGTGAGGTACTTATATACAGTATTATGATAAGGGGTGCATTGTAGTAGGTGGAGAGATTTGCAAGTTAGATATTGTCAAGGACATTGAAGTGAGATATAAAATACTGGAGCATTCGAGACAAGTGCTTAGATAAGCAAAGACAATGATAAAAAATATTTATAAGTGTCAGTGGAGGTAAGTAGTATTAGAAATACATTTTTAGTTTATGAAAATGTTAACTTTTGCTTTCATTTCAAGATTGATTCCCACTGGAAACACATCAGTGAACTTATATTAAGTTTTAATTACTCTTGTTACACAATTAGAAAGCCAGAAAATTTCTGATAACTATGGGACATTGTCTGCTTTTTTCCACAATCCTGTTTTGCATTCCTTGGTACATTGTTTAATTAAATAAAAAAATATTTATTGCTGTGCTACCATTAGTATGAAGAAAATAGGGTTGAATGTCAACAGTAAAATTAAACAATTACAACCCAATTAAGTACTTATTTTTCATATGTATTATTATTATTATCATTATTCTAAATGTAACTAGAATGTAAAAAATAGAAAACTTTTATTTTTGTTGAGGTTTGATAAGATGGAATAAATAAATAATAAAATTCTTGCATGTGGTACATTTTTAAGTAACTTGTGCATAAGGTAGCATTAGTGATTTATAACTCATAATGTCACAACTAGTAATTAGGGCAGTAAAACAGTAACGTTTAAGTATAAATAGATGTATACAGCTATGAGAGTTTTAAGTCATTTTAGAAAGAAAAATGGAATATTTAGATTTTTGTGGTTACGAGATAATTAAAATTTACCAACCTTGTATAAAGGTGAGGAAGAGAAAATAGCAAATAAGACATATAAAGTTTTATTGAAAAACTTTTTATTTAGGTTTTAGGATTACACAAGTAAAATTTGAAGTTTTTGAGATGATGAAAAATATTTTAAATCTTTAATGTGGAAATCGCTCAGCACTCAGACTAGTATATAGAAATACTATATAGATATATATTCACAAACAGATTTTTAGTAAACATACCCTTTTTAGGAAACCTGATTTACTTGCATACAAAAGACTTGTAATACTTACTAAAAATCTGTCAAATTTTGTGAAGATATGCAAAGTGTATTAAAAGCTATTTTAAAATGAAAGAAAACATTGTGTGCCCAATAAAAAATGTATTGTGTTTTGGCACTGTTTTATTGGTCACAATTAAGGTTATTTTCAATTTACAACTAGTAAGTCATAGGCCATTTAAAAGTTTTTTTGTACTTGTAGTGTGTAATTTACCTCTTCATATTTGGTATTATTACTAAATGTTTTGTTCTTTATCTTTTAGTATCTGAAAATGAAAGGACCCTACAGAACCATATGAAAGAGCCAGTATGCGAAGATATTATTGATTCGTTTTCTTGGAAACACACATGTAGAATATGCTTGTGTCTCATGTGGAGTTGTCAGATGATGTCTTAATTGGTTGGAGACCTATCTGCACATTGTTGCAGTGGTTAGACCTTAACAGAATCAAACAAAAGGAGCAGTATACATTGCTGTGTGTTCATGACTAGCAGTTCAAGAGTCTTCTTGCAAGACTTGTATAATCATGCCTTGTTGCATTCTTTTCAATTGCCTACTCCTGGTGGACCATTGTGTGTGAATTGAATGTGTAATTTGTGTAGAGCTTCACGAAAGTGAATACGGTTGAATTGCACACAACTGACCATTGGACAATTTCCTTACTTTGTACATAGTGGATATGTTGTGTCATTTGTGTGTGTATATCCTGTTTTGGGAACTGACTGTTGAGAGCTCAAACAATGTCCTAAGGTTTCTCCCAACCACTTATCATTACACAGGTCACATGTTTAATAAGTGTAATCTGTAAGTTTGAGGAATATTACAGTGTAGCTATCAAAATCAGGTTACTTCAGATCATAAATATTAAACAACTCCCAGTTATGACTAAGGAAAAAAACAACTTGAAAAATACACCCTAAGTGCTGGTTATATGTGACTGAACATTAAACTTTGTAATTTGCAGATATCTAGACATGTTAAACCTGACATTGACATACACAGATTTAAATAATATGTTATATGTGTGCTTAATAGTTCATGTAGAAAAGTGACAAATGTATCATGAGAAGTATTAGTGTAATCTAAAAGTGAATCATAAGTTAAAGCTGTGTAGTAAGATTATTCTAAGGTATGTTTTTGTTGAAGAAGAGTCTTGTTTTTATTATCAGCCTTTTTTAAACAACTGAAAATTATAAACTTTTGAAACATAAGTTTAAAAAATATATAAATGTGTATTTTTGGTGTTCTTTTAACAGGAACAAAATAGACTTGTCTTTCATGTTTGGAAATCAGGTTCACACACCTTGCACAAGGTGCAGTGTTTAACTTTTTAATTGTCTGTTCAGCATTCTTGACTTATAAAGTTAGAAGCTTGGAATTGTGTCAATGTTTAGATGTTTTTACTTGCTACTAAAAGTGGCCAATAAAGTTTGTACTTTAAATTTTATGAATAGGATCACTAGCTAAAAGATGGTTTGTATTTTAATATTTTGATACCAAAAATACTTTGAAAGAATGCTGAATTTTGAAACTAGTGTTTAGAACATCTGGTAGCTTAAAGTGATGAAATATTAAAATATAAAACTCTTTCATATTTAGATTTTGCACTTTTAAAACTTCCTGTTTCTTTTCCCATATGTTTTTGTATAGTAAATTTTACAGTAAATTACAATCTAAAAAAACGTGTTTATCCAAATACTTCATCTTGCTTGAACTATTGACTTTTCAGGGCAAAATCTAGACCTCATGTTAGACTTCATATTTAACTATTATACCTAAAATGGGCAGTCAGAATTCTTCTCATATATATTGTCACCAAATTAATAACTATGTCATAAAGTTCAATTGGATTTTCATGGCATTTATTAAGATTAGCAAGTCAAGTGCTGCATGTTAACTATGTTAATCAAAGTTGATAAAATAATGGTGTGACATGGTTATTTTTTTATCTCATTATCCATAGCTTTTTATATTGCTAAAATTAATAAAAGTCATAACCTTCTGAGAACAAGCGCAAGAAACCACAGCCAAGGGAACTATTTGGTTAAATAGTTTTGTGAGTAATAACAACAAGGAAGGATTGCAGAATAATGAAAACATCAAATAAAATATAACCACTGTTAATACAATTCCCACTTGCTCAGTAGGTTTTGTCAATCTCAAGTGATGGACAATCAACATCAGTGTTTTTGTTTTCAACTGCTGACCTTAATTCAAAAGGGTCAGGTAATGAACAAGGTTATGTAATTTTGTTGCTCTTCTGAAAAACAGAAATTCTTGGTCTAGGTTTTGCTCTGCACAGTAGCTACATAATTCAGAATTGTTAAAAGAAAATATAAGTTGTTTTAAATTTAAATTTTAAAATGTATCATATGTCAGAAATGTTGGAAGAAAGAAATATTTATGAATAAGCTGTAGTATATCGTAAGCTGTTTTTAGAAGGATATACAGAAGATAAAATCTTTAGAAAGAGCACCTGTTTAAAATATGTATAGGTTTATAAAGATTTCCAGTGATGAACACTTTTGTTTTCTGACACACACGTACGCACACACACACACTACTTGACTGGTTAGCCTTAATATTTGTGAAACTCTTAAAGCTGCTTTTCATGAAAAGAAAGTAATCACAGGTTTGGAATAAATACTGCAAAAACTGAAAGGTATTTAGATGGAATTTTGGTTGTAGTGAATGTTGTAGAATTCATCTGTTTGTGGTATTCTCTACCAGATGATGGAAGTGTTGTGTATCATGTCCAGACCATCAAGATTAAAACTACTGAATGTTCTCATGCGCTTGTGAGGTGATATTGATGTGACCATTGAAAGTGTTTTTCACAGTTTTCTGTTTTCTTATGTATGCTACTAATTATATTACCAAGACTCAGAGTTCTATGTATTAAGAAGGATATATATATATCTACACACACACAACTAAATATTGGCACTTGTCTCTGTGTGAATTTTTCAATATGTATTGTCTCCTTTCCATTCCTCTGTGTTCCATGGTGCTCCACTGGTGCGGTCCACTGAGATTGCAACCTTATCTTTATGCTCTCAATAAAACTTGAAGAGAAAGTTTTTGTTGCTCAGTTGTTCTTTATTTGATTTTGATTTTTTTTAAAATAAGAATATCCTTTACAGTGTATATTTAAGAAGTCTGAATAGATCTAAAAAATGCAATTTAAAATTTGTAGTAGCTGCTGCTTAAGTGCAAGAACATAATTTTTATGTTTTATGTTCTTAATGGATATAAGATTAAAACGTCTGCATGTTCAAATAATCTCTCAAAATTTTATTGTACACAGCAAAAGTAATTCAAAAACTGCAAAGTTTCATTAATAAACAAATGACAATACCTGAATTAATACTTATCTTTCAACAATACATATCCAAGAGTGAATTCATTCAGTTAAGTTGGTTATAAGAAAAAGCCAGTTTGTTATTATTTTGCAAGAACTTCCATAAACTATGTTTTTATTTGACTACTTATAAAAGTTTATAGTGTAAGTTTGGTTGTGCTAGTGTTGTGTGTGTATAATATAAACAATGAAAACTTTCTAAATTTTATTTATAAGATAGAAACGTTATTTTTTCTTTTGTCTTATTCACTTATATTGCTTGTGAAGACATGTATTGGTTAAAAATAGCACCATGGCTCTAAGATCATGTTATCAGCAACAATATACTTATGTTACATGCATATCAGTTTGTGATTTTTAACCTAATCTTTTGTGTTTTCCATAATTTGTTTTCCAAAGTAAAACTGTGAATCATGAACTACATGATAATATTCAAATTTGTATTTTATTACTTAAAACTTGTATGTATACACATGCACATACATTTAATTTTTCCATCCATTTTATTATCCCAGGACTTATCTCTCTCTCTCTCTGTCCATGTTAAATTAAGAGGTTTTCTATATAGATTTTGCTTATTTCAGTGAAAAATTAGTTGTGCAAGTTGTTTGCTTTTCAGAGCTGGAGACCATTGATTCAATCACGATTATAATGAGGTCTGCTATTTTTCTTGGAGTTCTTTTTCAACATTTGCATTCCTCCTCATTTAAAACCTGAGGACATGCTGCAATATCTGAACACAAACATGTTTGGAATTCAAAGAAGCTTTTCTTGCACATCAAGCTTTCCCTTTTGTAAAGTTGACTAATGTTGTGAGCACAAGTGATTAACTTCAGACTGCTATTGCTTAGATAAACTAATTTGGAAAGCATCATTAATTTAGATTTGATGTTTTAATTTCTTCTGTGAAAAATGGTTTTCTATAGCATTGTTTTTGTTATGTTTAATTTTCATTTTACTGAGTATATATTTATATTTAGCATCAGTAAAAGATACTTGGGTTACTGTTTACATTTAACATTCGGCATTCCTTAGAAAGATCTCAAACTAACCCTGCTAAAGCTGAACTTCACAAAAAATAGCCATGAAATGAGAGAATTATTATATTATTTTGTACAGCCATTGAAAGAAATGCATTGTTTTTCATGCTGAAATCTGTGTACTTGTAGTTGAAATTAAAATTAAACAGTTGTCAGTTTTTTAGGCTATTGCTTGAGCGATAAAAAAATTCTTTAAGTAATTATCTCGCAAATAAGCTAATGAAAAACGACATTAAAATAAAATGTACTAGAAAATATTTACTGTAATTTACATTAGGAAGCATTAATAATAATAAAAAATTGTATTTAAGTTCTGTTTATGAACTAAAACTTTTGTGCTAGACTTCATGTATGCAGGAATATTAAGTACAAGTTTTATTGAAGTTGTGTATGTTTTACTACCGGAGATGCCAAAGAGATAAATTGTCATTAAAATACACGACAATTATGAGTGATTAAATTCTTCATGCAAGTTCTAAATCTCTATTAATAAATCAGTATTTCTTACTGTTATTCAAAGTAAATAAAAAAGGAAAAGGTATATAAATTATTTTTAGTAAACATGAACGAAAATAGAAATAGGGATGAAAAACTATTATGATATAGTGAAATTTACAAGAATTTTTAACAATTATACGGTAACATTATAACAAAGTTCCTTAATACCCCACTAGATGGCAGCAATAAACTTATTTTAAATAGCTCAAAACAATTTTAAAAATTCACAAATATAAGTAAAAAGAAACTTAAAATATTGTTTTAATGCTTAAAAATGTGTTGTTATAAATAGGTTTGTGAACAGTTACGTTCAATATATGTTGTTTTTCGTGATGTAAAGATGCAATGCTTTTTGTGTTCCTAGCTTTCTTATAAGAAATATTTGCTAAATCGCGATGCAATTATCTACATTTTTCAAGGAAATACAGTAGTAATACAATTTGTGCGCAGATTTAGAATTTTAAATAATTACTGACTGCTTATATTTTGGTTAGTGACTTAAATTTCTAAAATTTGAACATGCTTGTATAAAATTTTCTCACGCCACAATTTACAGAAAATAGACATTTCTTCCTCTATTAAAAGAGAAAAAAAAAGTTACACTTTAATATCTACAGACAGAATTTTGTAAATTAAAACAAATGAGTTCCTTGGTTGGTTAGAGAAGTTAATATTCAAAGAGACCATAGCAAATTCGTGTAAGCGGGTGTTATAGGAGTGGCACCATGTCGGACCGAGAAAGTGGAGATGAACATGGTCAGGCACAAAGTATGAACTGTTAATTTACGTTGTTAGGGTAACGTAATAATTACTAAGTGTAATGTATAAAGCTCATTGTTTTTGTTTGTTTTTTATTCTCTTTATATCTCCTGTTTATATATAATCACAATAAGGGTTACGTTTACTTATTTTTAGGTTGTGCCATCTAAGCTACATTGTTTCTTCCAGTACCATACGAGGCTTTAGTCCTCCGATAATAAAATTTAACATGGCGTTTTCCACAGTGTATATGATGTAGGCTTAAGAAGTTCAGACTTCAAAGTAATATTTGAGATTATACTCGATGTGAATTCAGTGATCCTTGAGCGTTCTATTTATGTATTACATAGATAAAGTCACGACCAAAATAAATACTGTATCCTGTAGGCTGGATTCAGTAAATATTAAAATTTAAATTTTTAACTTCTGCTAACGATGTAATTGGTATAGTTATTTTATGACTTAAAAAGTTAAAACTAAAGTTTATTAGTTATATTTTATCTTCAGTGTTACACCACGTAAGCTAGTCACGTTACATTACACAGTTAATAAATTATATGTATATACCTATGTTACCTTTTAAATTGCGTTAAACAATCAATTGATAATTAGCATTTTATATAGCTTTGAAATAATTTTAAGAATCTATATAAGACATTGAATTTTTCCAGTGTCTTGTTAATGTTATCTGTGTGTGAAGTAAACATATTTTTATAATTATCAGACTGATTGTTTATTATTAAGGATAGTTAATAATCTAAGATGTGTTTTGAACTTTGTTTACTCTGGTAATTAATATAGAGCAAGCTATTGTTTTAATTAAAATTACAATAAGTAACATATGTACATTGTATTGCATAAAGGTTTCAGGACCATTAATCTAGGAACATTAAATTTAACGTAAATTATTTGCTATAGTATTGTTGAAAGAGCTGATTGCTAGTTAAAATTAAAAATGTGCATCATTACATAATTTAAAGGATGTCTAAATATTTATATTTGTTTCTTTGTTGAAAGTAATGTTGGACTCAAGTGTTGCTGCTCTCATATTTCATGCAACTTGCAACATAGTAGGTTTAATGAAATTCTGTTAGTCATTGTAGCAGAACTTAAGGCTTTTGTCTGTAAAGAACAAATAAATATTATTTTTAACATACTTTCTGTACTTACTGTTTATAAATATGATATATATATATAAATATATATAATATAAATATAATAGCCAGTTGTCTGTTTTTACCTCATACTCTTAGTATCCTGAAGGGATAAACATAGATGAAAAGAAATTATTATACCAACATGCTTCTTTTGAAGAGTACATTGTTGGAAAATTATTTATTTTTTTTCAAATCATGAAATTTTTGATCAGTATCACCGTCTGTCTGTCAGTCTTCTTATATGTTAAGCTGTTAGTCTGAGAGAAAAACTTACTTAGAAAAGAAATGTTTTATTTAGTGAAAAAAATTGTTTTCCTTCATAAACTAATTGAAAAATATTTTAAAAAACAAAGCAGAATGAAAAAATTTACAAAGAGAGGGATGTATTTGAGTGCACATTTGTTTCAGTTTATATATTTTTTTATGTTGTTATTATATACCAACGTAATTTTATTGTACTGTCTTGGTTAATATGATTTGAGTTTGAGCATCTCTCGTTTGGCACTTGATAGAAGTTTGACAGGAAACAAAACTATTTACTTTGGTTAAAGGTGACAAGGAGAGGTGCATTCAACATAAAATATCCTTTTAGCATACGAGCACTGATGGTGCAGATATAACCAATGATTTTTTACCAACAGTGCATTTCATGCAGTCAGTGTTTTCCTAGAAACAAATTCATTGCAATTCCTTGTATTGAAATAGCACATAAAATGAAAAAAAAATGGTTGTCAGTGACCTGCTAGACAACTGTATTGCATATATGGTTTGATCCAGGGATTTGTTCATCTTTATTTAGAAAAATTCTGATTGAATTGTTCTAATGGGCATCTGTTCGTGCAGTATAATTGAATTACAGAATTAAAAATAACAATGGATTAATAGTTTGGTTCCATTACTGTATTTGATGTTTTCTACTGTAATTCTATTTGTTTGCTAATGTGTGACATATGAATAATGTTATTTGCTGAAAATAATAGTGAAATGAATGTTAGCATTTTATTATAGTTGACATACATTTTGGAGGAGAGTTGTGATTGCCCATTTTCCACTACATGTTTGTGAATTTAAAAGTAGTGTTTTTATGCTATGTAAAGTATAATAAACATAGTCACACTTATTCCTTGTGTTGCTTTCATGTACTTGTACCGATATCATAGTGATATATACTTTGACAACATGTGGTAATATCTAAATATAAAATCAGTATTAAAATCAAAATGGCTAAAATTATAACTGTAAACGAAACATCAATACAAGGCTCGTTGTTGTTGAGTCTTGTGTTAACCTTTGTTTTCTAACTGTATCTTGTTTTAGTTATTTTCATTTTATTGCTGACACCAGTCAAAACACTTCACAGAAACTCAAGTCATGAACAAAACTCCTACTAATGTACCAACAACACATAACACTGTAATTGGCCTTTAATTTCTGAAATCAGTATTGAAGTAATTCACATTTGGATAGATCTTATCAATTTCAAATTCATTCAAAATCAAGCTTAAAGGTAAATTCATTAGTAAGTAAAAATTATGTAGAATTATATAGTGCGAGTGCCATTTATAAAATAATGTCCACTACCTACCTAGAATTCTACATAGGAGAAACCATAAGAAATTTGGAGACTAGGTTCACTGAACATAATAAAAACGGCTTATTTATTTACAAGCATTGGAACTCAGAATCAGTAATTTGTCTATTATAAACATTGTAATTTTAAACAAAGAACTAAAACATAGCTGTGGTCTAAATACCCACCCTTATTATATCAAGCTGCTAAGCTTCAATCATGTGGCTTTTTTGATTTATGTTGTGTATTTATTGCTGTGTTTAGATAAACTACTCCTACGTGATGATGACATAACTTTGTAAATTTTTCATTTGGTTGAACCTGTTATAAACTTTGCCACCCATTTAGGCCATTTTTAAGTTTTTTTACAGGCTTCATGTTATAAATAAAGAACAAAGTGTTTTTGTATGATAAGTAATGTTTTTTGTCAACATATCAAATTTTTCTTTTAAAAACTATTAACAGAAGTTACATTCTATATTAAAATTTTGGGATGCCGCTTAAGTGTGACACTTTAAACTGAAAATGCTAATGTAATATTGATGGTGAAGAAAGTACGGCCAATGTGAGTAACAAAATGACAGTTGAAACCTGCAAGATGTGTCAGTACCATGAGTAGTTGTAGTGGTTTTTCAAAATTGATTAGCAGTTATTTGTACAAATTTCACATGGAAAAATGCTTTCAAAGAATGTACTTCAGATACATATAACATAATTTTTGAAACTTGTATATTAGAAACATCTATTTCAGTCAAAGTCAACAGAGGGCAAATACTCAATTCCAGTCTTTATAAGAAAATATCTTTAAAAAGTGTGGCTTTCAAAGTTAAGAGATGCTCTGATATTTTTCAAATCAATACATTGTCTAATTCTTGCAATGCTTTTTATATTTAGAGGTAAGAATACATTAAAATGTGCATCACCCGAAATGGTGATTCATCCTCAATTCACAGGTAAAACTACCTTTTATTGACATCAGATGATATTTCTTGGAGATATTAATAAAAGCATATAAACATAGCTGTGACTCTGTGTTGTATATAAGAAATGTTATGTTATGCTTTCTTTATGAATTATTACATGATCTATAAGTGTATGAATCCATCATTCTGGATAAGTTGTTTAGTGTAGATTTCTAAACGTAATGGTGATTGATTGCTTGTTACTATATTGCATTATTCTAGATGCTGTGTTTTGTGTTATGTGATTTTCATGTTTTTTGTATTTTTACCACAACTTTCACCTCTGTAGATAGATCTTCACCATGTTTGGTGTAAGTTCTGAAGTAGTAGGTGTGTTAGTATAGTAGAAGTAAATTCTGATTGGAGAAGAATGGCAGTATAAAGTCAGATTATTGGTTGAAAAGTTGCAGAAGGTAAAAGGGGCAATGGCATGATTTTAATGGCTATCTAATCTGTGAAATAATAAAGCCTACCCTGGTGATGGGCAGGGCATCAGTATTCCTATATGAATATATCTTACATCTCATGGTTGATGATTCCCCGAAGCACTGTGTCTATTAAGTTAAATTCCTATTAGGTTTCTCTTCTGTTGCACATTTTCATGTATAAAATAGTGTAGAAAAGAGTTTGAAGTTGTGATTGTTGTGTGGTAACGGTGGTGTCTCTACTGAAGTCCAAGATAAGAAGGTGCTTTTGACTATATAACATTTATTTTTTGCTAGTTTTAAAAGGCAAGATTTTTTGTTACAGGAAAATTGAGACAATTCTGCATATAATTTGGTCATAATTATCTACATAATATAGACAATTTTGTATCTAATACCAGGAAAATGTTTCATTGGTAGTATAAATATTTTAAAGAAACATTTTCAGATTTAAAGGTTAAATATACCATCATTTTTCGTGTTCAATAATACAGTGAGCAACTGGTTAGCATTTCCTGTACTTAATACTGTGTAGCAATAAGTAACATGCTGTGGAGACTGACTGAGAATTAGAATACTTCTTATCATACACTCAGTTGTCCACATTTGGTCTCACTAGCTTGTCAGAGTGGGTATAAAGACAGTTTGAAATGTGACACTTTCAAGACCCATAGGAGCTTCCAGGAACAGAAAATATATCAGCTTTGGGTTCTGTGACCCTAAAAATCTACTTCTAAATCTTCCCTCTTCAAGTGTGGGTGACCTTTCAGGCACATCATAGCTCCCTTGCAGCACAGCTATGCTGTATAGTGAGAACACTTCAAGTCCAGCTGCCATGTTTAATTATTTCCAAGATTGTGGGAAAGCAGATACATAAACAGTATAAATTGATATACATTGTCAGATTTGGTTCCACATTTAAAATTTTTGTGTGTGTATCATTTCAAAAAAATACTGATAGATATCAAAAATATGTTAAAAGAATTTAAGTTGCCCTAAGTTATCTGTGGTATGATCTTGATTTTGTAAAGTAAGCAAATGGATAAGTTTAAGGCTATGTTTCTGTATGGACAGTTTATTATTGTAGGCAATTTGCAAATCTGGTTAAGATTTTATCAGTTGATTGTGCTTCTGTTAGAAATTATTTGCTGTGACAATTTCATAATAAAGTTGGTTTGGAGGCCAATTCAGCTTTCACTTGTAGAAGAACACCTGACCTTTTTTATAACTACTGTTATGGTTGTTTGTTGATTTTTAAAATAGTTTTTGAATTATTGTTTAAAATGGAAGTAGTTTTAAGAATTATATTTATTTTCACAGTTAGTATTTCATTAAAATACAGGGTGGCCCACAAGTCCCTACCCATCCGTATGTTATTATAACAATGGTATAATACTAATGATGAGTTGAAGGCAGCTGTTACCGCAACATTTGGAACAATAACCCCTACTATGTTGAGGAAAATGTCTCACAGAGCATGGCGTCGCATAATATTATGCAGCGAGAAAGAGGGACAGCACAGAAATACACTGGATACAAAAGATATATGGATGGGTCGGGACTTACAGGCTACCCTGTAGATTAAATGTATATAACAACCGAGTGACAGTGTTGTGTTATTAATAGGTTCTCCCACCTCTTAATACTTTGGATCTGAGGACTTTAAACCAGTTTAAAATTAAACCTCAGTTAATGTTATTTTAAATATAAAATAAAAATCCACATAATATTTATTTTCATATAAAAATACCTACTTGACATTAAAGTGTCCCTGTTATACCCCAGCCATGGTATGTATTGAAAGGCTTTTTCGTCAGCACTGTATGTGGCAGATATAGTGCTGTTGACGTGTTACATATTCTTATTTGCCTTCACTGGAACGAATGTTGAGCATCCTGGTTTGTCAGTCCAAGGGACTGTGTATCACCTATTTAATTAGAATAACCCATGAGTTGGCGATGGGTTGTATATTACTTCAGAAATTATGAACAGATACCACACAAAAAGCTTAACTGTTTTCAATAAATTCGACAAAATTGAATAACTTTGTGTACTAGAAAGTAAATAACTGTAGTTACCTTAAATTTTAAAAGATTGTGTCATTCATTTCATGTTTAATTTTTGACCCACTTGTTTGTTAGATTAAAAGAAGAATTGCATAATTAAATATGTACGAAAGAATTGCAGAGAAAGAGTATAATCTTTACCAGAGGTTATCCCTTGCTACTTAGTTATAAATGAGGGGGATTAATATTTTGTTCTTAAATTTAATGGCAGTAATTAGTTGTAACAAAAATAGTGGTATATGGAAATATTTATGCGAGAATAGATGTTTACGGATGTGAATTATCATACATTTTGCTTTGATTTTGAGGAAACTGGGAATTGAGGTGATATTGCTTTTCTTTGTTTTTAAAGGTATATAATGTAAAGCAGATTTCAATACCCATGGCAACACAGCACTGACAGCCCATTGTGCAGCTTTGTTCTTAACTTTCCACTACTGGAACAGCAGTAAATCTGTAGATTTACAATGCTAAAATCAGGGATTCGATTACCCTCAGTGGACACAGCAGATTGCCCAATGCAGCTTTGTTATAACAAAAACATAGACACACACTCAACAACAACAGGAAAAATATTTGATAAACTGATGTTTTGAACACATTGTATTTCATGCATCCTTAGTTTTGTGTTGATTGATTTAACATAAGTAACACTACTTATTCAATACCCAACCTAGTTTTGTTCCATTGAATTAATGTATTACAAGATAATTGAAAACTTTATTTAAAAGGGGAATAGAGATTGTTAAAAAAAGTGCAGGAGTTGAATCAAAATGCAAATTAATTTTCAAGCTTACTATTAGGAACTAGAAAAGTCATTGAACAAGGCTGGAAGTAGTGTGTGCAGTAGCTTCTCAAACTACAAATCCCTAAGGCAAAAATGTGGCTTACAAATCTATGGATATTTTTTGAAAAGGTTACTGCTTATGTAGATATGGTAAGACTGTCAATTTAACATTTCCAGATTCTTGGAAAGCATCTGACAAGATTCTACACAAACAGCTTGTAAAAAAAAATTACTTCTGTAGAATAAGTTAGCAGATTGGATGGAAGAAAGCAGAAGTTTGTTACAAATGGAATTCTGCCAAACTGGATGTATGTCATAAGTGGTGGTCTTCAAGGCTCATTCTTATGACCTTTGCTCTTTTTGATTTGCATCAGTGACATAGGTGAAGGAAAAATTGGTATGTTACTTAGATTTGCAATATTAAGATGTTAGTTGGGAAAAATATGCAGCTGCTTTACAAAAAGATTTACATCATTTAGTGAGTTAAGGAGAGGGATTTTGATCATATTAAATGCAAGACAATTTGCATTATACGTTTTAATTAAATGGAATTAATCTTAATGTTAGGAAGGGAGGGTTTTGATGTAATATTTAATCAGTTTCTTAAGTCATCCATGGAGTGTGCTGTTGCTAGCAGTATGGCAAATAGGATTGTAGATCATTTCTACAGAAATGTTAAGTACAAGCCTTAAGGGGTTATAATTTCTTTGTATAGGTCACTGTTTAAGTAAGGAGCTCAAGACATTGAATTATTGGAAAGTATTACCAGAACTCTGCCTGAGATGGAGGGGTTGTCATACAAAGAGAGGTTGAAATCTCTCAAATTGTTTTCTCTAGAAAAAGAGGTAGGAGGAGATCTGATTGAGATGTTTAAGGTTGTAAAGGGAGCTGATGGTGTTGATGAATCATCTTTTTTCATACTTAAACATGAGAATAGTAGAATTAGAAGACAAGTATAAAGTTTTATTTTTTAACAGGGTGATTAGTCTTCATAGTGGGTTCACTTTGGATTTTGTGAAGACAGTTAATTTGAGTTTAATAAAAGCCTTGATAAGTATATTAAATAAGTGATGTCTTCAAGTTTTTATAAATTGTTTAGGAAGATGGTACAGCTGTGATCGACCAATAGGTTCCATGTTGCCCCAAAATGTTATGATAACTTGACTCCATGTTAGCAGTACTTACTTATTTTAGTATATTCAATATATGATGTGTAGCTTGAGAAAATAATCTAGACAATATTTCCAGTCTAGTTCGTTTACTTTTTAGAACTATATTTACATGTTGAATCAACTTGTTTTCGACGAGCTCTATTATCCCTTTCCAATTTTACTCGTTTCTTCAGTTTTATGTACATTTATGGAGATAAATTTTTAGTTATTACTTCCTTTATGCCCTGTGTTGCATGTTTATTAACAGTTTATTGCTGCATTGGCTTTTTTTTTTTTCATCCACCAATTTTCTACTGAGGCAGTTAGTTTTGTGCTTAAAGTTTGGTATGAACACGATTTAAAAAACGAAATAATAAAATCGGTAGGATAAGCACTCATAAGAGTAGAGAACTCTACTGTTAGAAACCCGCTGGCCCCTCAGTGGCACAGTGGTATGTCTGCGGACTTACACACTAAAAACCGGGTTTCGATACCCGTGGTGGGCAGAGCACAGATAGCCCATTGAGTAGCTTTGTGCTTAATTCTAAACAAAGAAACCCGCTGAAATAGCCGCAGAAAACCACGTAGATACAGAATATCACAGCGAACATGAGAAATGGTGAATCCTCAACATGGCCTTTTCTGATTAATGAGTAATAGGTAAAACACCGAATTTTTTAATGGCGGAAAATTAAAAACTTTGAGAAATTCTTCTGAGCGAAAAAATGAAGTCCCATGACATAAATTTAAAACTATACTATGGCGTATTTAATACTGTTCGAGGTTCAGTAAGATATTCGTACCATTTTTAATTTTTTCTGTAGCAGCTTATGAAACTATAATCAATAATAATGAGGCTGGAAACACTTATAAATATGCACATTGTTTGCTATAAATAAAACGAAGCTTTTGGGGCTGGTATAAAACTAAACATTTCTGAATTGTAACGGTGCTTAAATGACTACTTTTTTGCAATGCTTGAATGGCTTCAAAGAGCTTATGTCGTAAGCGAAAAAGAACTCAGAAAAGTTTATTGGGTGGAAATCATGACTTTCGAGAATTAGGTTAAAATAACTACAAACTTTATAGGAGTTTGTTTAGTAGATCTTGGTGCAGTATCCCTAACCAATTTTGCTTTAGGCTTCAGAAAATAGCGTAGATTAGTAATTCGAACAGTTGCAATGAAAAACATGAAGTCTTTCCTCTCTCAAGAGTGAACATAATAGTCCTATGACCAGTGCAGGAATTTTTTTAGTAGGTTTGTAGAGATTTGAATAAAATATTCAAAGTCATTTGTTTTCTGTTGGCTTGTGAAGCAAGAATAATATGAAGAAAATTTAAATGAAACGGGAGACGATCAAATCCTGTTATCAAGAGTAGCTGCCTTCCCTGTTGTCTTATCCGTTCAAAACAAGGGACGGGTACTGCTTATAAACATTGTATAACTTAGTGCGATTATCTGAACAACAGCAAAAGATTCATGTGGTTTTGAATCAGTTTAAATATAACAAATCACTGGCTACTAGTACGTTTTGTTATGATCTCTCAATTCAGTTATTAAGGGTTTAGGGGTGTTTTGTGTAAAGCTATATAAAAGGCTATCTACGCATCAATCATTAAGCTCGTTGTATGACCAGGGGTTGAATTGGGGCGGAAACGTGTTCCAAATCTTGAGGATTCAAGCTACTGATGTTCTGATAGTAATGTCAAAGTGAAGTACGAAAATGAGTTCCACCTTATTTGAAATATCAATTACTTTGTACTACCCTCTACCCCACCCTCCCTTTTATGTGAACAGACAGGAAATGTTTTATAACAGCAGTATTTGGATATCATCCAGTACTATATGTAACGTATTTATTAACATGAACTGGCTCTGTATTAAAAAGTAAACTCGCATAATCTAACTATCCATCTTGAAATATTGCGAAATGTACGTATGTGTGTAGATTCATTTGGTATTTTTGTGACAAGTAACGTGTATAACAGATCAAAACGGTTCAACTTGTGAGCCAACTGACGTATTGTAGTTGTTCTTTTTTAGTTGAATATTTGTATAGAAGATTTAAGTTTCGACTGTTCATTATTTACGTTTAACGTTTTTATCAATTAATACACTAGATGAACGTTTCCCAAAGTTCACGAGGGAGCGCAAATGATTTCTTGGGGAGGCGAGTGATTAGGAGAGTCGGTAGAGCCAAATGTAAAATTGAGTTTTTAATATATTTTTATTAATGAAAATAATAATAAATCAGTACAACATACGAAATTTTGATGTGTATTACATCTTGTAAACTCGTCTTCACTCATTAAAAAAGAAAAAGCGCCCAAAACAATATATTTATTAAACATAGCGTGGATAAATGTTGTGGGATACGCTAAAGTAGATACAGTTTAATCAGTGATGTCGAGAAAACACTTGTAGAGAAATATATATGCAAAAACGGCTCGTTTGGGTTGAGAAAATATTTTACATAGAAGAGCGAACAACGTTTCGACTTTCGGTCACCGGAAGCTGACCACAACCCCTTTCAAACATTTGGTCGGCTTCCGGTCAGTTGCCTCTTCCTTTGTGAACCTGACGATGACCGAAGAAGGTCGAAACGTTGTTCGCTCTTCTATGTAAAATATTTTCTCAAAGAGCCGTTTTTGCATATATAGATACAGTTTAGTTGTCTTAGGAGTTACTCATTTGATCCTATATTGGGGTTAAGCGTAACAACACGCACCGGAATTGGGTTCCACGTTAATTGTGTGTTTATATATTTGTAAGTTAATACGATTTTATATTTGAAAAAAGAAAAGAAAAAAGTAATACCTTTGAGGTAATATCTCTGGAATAATTTGTATTCTAAGTAATTATTCGGGAAAGACATCTTGTCTGTTACCGATTCTCGTTTTCTGTCAATATCTACGTGACGGCGCTACCTACGTGTGCATTGTAATAGCAGAGAAAATCACCATCGGATGAATTCTCACTCGCGCGCGGGTGAAGTATGTTGTCGGCAACTTGCAGAATATGACTTGTAGCATGTGAACGATTGTCGACTGGTGCTAGCACGCAGATGAATAGACAGCAAAAATTTCACATAGTGCCCGTGGAGGACAGAGGTAAGCATATAAAACATCACACGTGTAATAATCGATGTCATATACTGATTGTGCAGAACATAAGTAATAATAATAGGAATATGGGATCAAATTGATAACTGAAAACGTACTTATTTCGGTGCAGCTCGTCGTTGTTATCTTCCAACATTATTTCTCTCCTATATTTAGGTAAATATATTTTATCAAATTCATGTTACCTGTGTTTATGTTGTTCTGTCTTCTCACATGTACTTGTAACAAAGAATGTTATGTACGTGGTTCAGAGTTTCAAATGTGATATTACGTAACCCAGACACAAACTGTACTAGGATAATTTGTTAGTAACTTTCCTGTCTTCTGTAACCGACGCGACATATTGATCGGACTGGCCTATTATTTTAAAGTGGGGAGGAAAGCTATTATTTCCTTCCATCTGATAGATTAGTAACTGCTGATGTGGAATGGATATAAACACATTTAGAACCGAGCATTAAACACAAAAAACGTTTATCGTGTCTCAGTTCAGTAAGCTATTATGTTTACTTACATGATGAAACTTAGAACGTACAATCACCTTGAACTTTATTGCTTGTTTTACGATTGGTGTTTGCTTATAGATGTTGACAAGGGGTTGTGTATATTACAGTGCGTTGTAATTTGGTTTCACGTGATAAATAATGTCATATACATCTGCATGTACTAAACTATTTTGGTTTTGGTTTGAATTTCCCCAATTTAGCAGTGTAAGACTAAAGGAAAAGCAGCTAGTCACCACCACTCACCGCCAACCCTCGGGCTACTCTTTTACCAACAGATAGTGGGATTGGCCGTAACATTATAACTTCATCACGGCTGAAAGGGTGAGCATGTTTGGTGTGAAGGGAACTCGAAGCCGCGAGACCCTCGGATTACAAGTCGGGTGCCTTAACCGCTTGGCCAAGCTGGGCCAAACTATTTTGTCTATAGAGTTTCAGCAGTTTTCTAAATTAATGTTTTTTATTCATATTTTGCTGTTGGTTACGTTTGGTTTATCAATGTTGGACAGGAAGGGCAGTTTCTCCCTCCACCTTCTGCAAGGAGATTAGAAGAACCTTACATTAAAGTTTTAGTTTCATGCTTTTATTGTCGTAAGCTCTAAAAGTAGCACACAATGGGTTTCCATGTTAGAAAAATCAAAGAGCATCCACGGTTTGCGAAACTTAAAATAAAAATACTCTTCCCAGTCATGGAGGACTCCCGGTTATTCTTGGCATATATGAGGCTTACTTCCTAGTGTGTGTTTCAGGTTACAATGGCATTCTGGCATTTGTCAGCATTTCCGCTATTTCTTTGTTAAAACTGGCCAAGGCTGATATGAGTATGTAGGGAGGTTACACAAGTTGCTGCTTGACTTTGAATAATAGAACGTTGTCGTTCTTTATGGTGGAAGTGTAGAAACAAGTATTGAACTTTCCAGACCTTAATCTGAAGATTGTCAGAGATCAAAATGCTCGTTATTAGCGTCATCGATCATATAATGACTCCTACAAAAATAAGAAAAAAAAAACTTATTTTGTCTATATGATATGATGTGGCCAGTTTTTTTTTAAGTTTGTCATTGTTAACTGAGGTTTCCCATTAAAAGCTAGACACAGTGAATCAGAACTGGTTCGGGCTGTTTGATGGCGTGACTTTTAATGTTTTATTTTTGGCTGTTTCGTAACCTTGAACTTGAACTAAATAACAAAAGAGGAAAAGGCACTTTAAGTAAGGGTGGTAACAAAGTTTCTTTGTTGTTGTTTTCCTGCTTCTGTTTTATTTAACGTGTAAGGTTTTTCTCCCCGAGACTGTAAACGAGCGATATAAATAATAAGATATTTGCACATTACCAATGGATTTCATTAAATATGTAACCATATTCGTGAAAGTTTGCTTAAGTATATTTATTACACTTGCTAAATATTCCTTTAAATGCAAAACTTTATATATGATTTTAATGCAAAACAAATATTCCCGCCAGAAATATTTTTATCTTGATATGAGATCAAAGAAATTATCAAACTTGCCCGACTAGTTTGATTTTAACCTTCTTTCTTTCCAATTTTCGGTGTCTAAATTAACAATTTTGAAAACATTAGGGGTTTAGGAATTGTAACTATGAAACACCTGTTAAGATCAGTGGGTACAAAGGTCACGGTCACTCACGTTCATTTTAAATGCGATATACTCGAATTCTTGGTGTATGCGTCTGTAAGTTTTTTTTGTGCGTGTTTGTATGCATATGTATTTACGTATATTGCCCTGTTTCAGTTAATGTGTGTGTTTGAAAAAATGGTGAAATGTTTTGGAAGAGTATTTTTAATTATTTAGTAGTGGTTTTTGGTTCAAAATGCAAATTGTGAACATTATTTTTCTAAAAGAATTGTTATTATAATTTAATTATTTATGTAAATTGTTACTCCCTTGATTAGGAAAATTAAGATGTGAAAGAGAATGAAAAAGGTTAATTAATATTGATTGTTGTGAAGAGTTTCTAATATTGTATAGTTTTACACATAATGTTTTCACATAACAAAACCAATTTTAAAAGTATTAAAATAATAATTTGATCTCAATTTATTTATCCTGTGAAACCTCACTTTCTGAAAATGGAATAGGACTCATTTACTATTTTTCTCTATCTCTCTGTTTCTTATCTTAGTTTCTGTTAAAGTACTTCAACAATTTTTATCATACTGAAGTTTCACTTCAGTGAATCAATATTGTTTTGTATTGTTTGAACATTGTTAGATTATTGAAGAACTATAACATTCCATTATGGCCCAACATGGCCAGGTGGTTAGAGCACTCGACTTGTAATCCAAGGGTCACTGGTTTGAATTCTTATCACTCCAAATCTGCTCACCCTTTCAGCTGTAGAGGCATTATATTGTGATGGTCAATCCAACTATTTGTTGCCAAAAGATTAATCCAAGAATTGCCAGTGGGTGGTGATGACTAGCTGCCCTCCCTTTAGTCTTACACTTCTAAATTAGGGATAGCTAGAGCAAGTAGCCCTTGTGTAGCTTTTTGCAAAATTAAAAAAAACAACAAAAAACTTCCAGTGTTTTTAAGTTTGTGAATATCTTAAACTGGGCAAACTTTTTAATAACTTTAGAAAAGCATTGTGTATGTGGCATGTAGATAGTTTTCCTGGTTATTTACACAGTAATAAAATATACATAATTGATAAATGTAAATAACGAATACAATAACATGTAATGATGAATTTAGTAATTACTAATTGAAGGAAATTGGGAATAAAATGTAAACTTTTGTTCTTGACTTTTGACATGTAGCAATATTTGTGTTCTTTAAAATCAGGGAGATTTTTTTTTAATTTCTATTTTAAGAAGCTTCTCTAGGTGTGTATATATGCTTATGATTGTAAAGAGACATTGTGAATTGACACTGCTGTTATTTTGACTTTCTAACAGGGCAGCTTTTACCACCACCAGAACAGGAGTTAGCTACTAAAGTTCTTCAGATACAGTCCAAAAGGTTTTATCTTGACGTGAAAGAGAATAGACGGGGTCGATTTATTAAAGTAGCAGAGGTAAGACCTTAAAGGTATACTTAAGTGTGCAAGTGAATGTGTTATATGAAAAGCATATAGTATTGTCTGGAATTTTTTAGACAGAATACCTGTATTTATAAGTAAGGACGAAATGTGAAGGTTATGCCACTGTGAAATAGAGACTACTGGTAGAGAGAAATGTATTGTGATACGGTTGTGTAGAAGATTCTAGACTAGAAAATATAATTGTATAGCATTTTATATGCAAAAATGGCTCGTTTGGGTTCAGAAAATATTTTAAATAGAAGAGCGAACAACGTTTCGACCTTCTTCGGTCATTGTCAGGTTTGCATATAAAATTCTCAACAAGTGGGTTTCTCGACATCACTAATTGTATAGCATGCTGTTTTATGTTGCTTTTTCTTCCAGTTTCAATTCAAAATGTTCAATGATTAACATTAAAGAACATTTTAATAAGCTTTTATACTCTAGGGTAAAAAACAACAACAAGTAACCCTTTTGTAGATTTGCACAAATGTCTGAATCTCATAATCAAACATTCCATTTTGAACGAACCATTAAAGGTTGCTCGATAACGAATATGAAAACTAGTATGCTCAATATTACTGTTGTAAGAACCGGTCAAGTGTTTCTGAATTTTACAAATGATGGTAAACCTTGTTCAAATTGAACTTTTAGTTATTATTAGCATCCCGTATAAGAAAAAAATTGGCAGTTTATGTATAAAACAACAGAATTTAAATGAAGTATCACTTACAGTTCTTTATGTGATTTACTTTAGCTACAACACAATAAATGCCATTGTCTGCTTACTTATACTGTAGTTATGCTGTTACATTTTTACCAGTTTGATAATGGAGTTTTTACTGTTGATCAGAGTCAAGTTTCCATCTCAGTTGTAAAACAAGTACGTTTTCCTCTAGGTGGGTCCAGCTGGAAGGAAAAGTAGATTATTACTAGCCATGTCCTCAGCTTTAGAGTTAAGAGACCATCTTACAGCATTTAGTGAAATGTATGCTTCACTAGGCAAGTATAATAATTAAGATATTTTCTCCTGATTATAAGTTGTTTTAAACCAGCATTTGATTGAGATAGCCATAGAAATATCCATTGCAGTAGGAAAAGAAATGCGTGATAATAATAATTAAAAACATGTACCATTACTTGCACCATTCCCGTTTAGTTTGTGTGTTTGTACAGGTAAATGCAGACATCAGTTTGAATATCATGGTTGAATGTGTTGGTAAGTGGTAGTTAGTATGGTAATGAAAGTTCCTCTATTCCTTATCATATTACAACTGTGAGGAATATTTAGCATTCAAAGGCTGTAAGTGTAAAATATATTCAGTGTCGATGTTTGAAGCATTTCTAAATACATAAGACAGTAACATGTTAAGTATATCATAAATGTTGCTATTGATATCTGTCGGTGACAGTGATATTTGGATGCAATCAGTGTAATCAGTGTAACAGTAATTAATAATTGTTTATTTTATTTACTTCACAGGTTTAGCATCCAAATATTTGCAGAGATGCTCGAGAATTTTGACCTCATTTTGTTAAGTTAAGTGATTGTTCTTCAGCTTTGAAAGAAGTTGAATTCAGAGCAAAGCCATCTCTATATTTCTAGATTAACATAAAAGTTTTGTGTAAATCATCTCTATTTTATTTTTAACAAATTGAGTTCAGTTTCATTAGTTAAGCTTATAATGTTTGAATATTTTTGCCTACAGTTTTAAGAAGTTTTAGTGCTGTTTTGTTCGTAACTGATGTTATTTAAGCTCATTTTGTACATTTCATAATAGGTCCACCTAATCCTGACAACTTACCTGAAGATGGAAAATTAAAAAGTGAATTAATGGTTAAAGAAAATAGACGATACTACCTTGACTTAAAAGAAAATTCACGGGGGAGGTTTTTAAGAGTGAGTGAAACTGTTTATTTTATGGTGGGTTTAGTGAGGAAAGTAACGTTTTAAATTGAGTAGGAATTTAAATCTACATCATTGTACACTTGTCAAAAGAGTAGTGTATAAATCATACTTTCTAACCATCATTGGGTTAATATTTTTAATTTATCTCCTTGGAAAACAAATAATACACAGAAGGGCAAAGTGATAGACATATTTTTATAGTCAAGGTTTTCTCTCTATTTATTAATTTTTAGATTTACTGTCAGTTGTATTTGTCTTTTCCTGTGATTAATTATTTCTTTACTTCCGAGACAAAGATAACCAGGCACTTTTAATAACATAAACAAAAGATAGGCTAAGGGGAATTTGGATTATACTATAGCTAATTTGTTCAAAGCACTTTATTAAGTTAGAAATAAAAGTCAGTTTGTAATTAATTATTGTGAAATGACAAAATTGTGAATCATTTGCAAAAATCTCCTGGAATAAAACATTATTAACAATACAAACTATTTTACGCTATTTTCCTAAATACTGTTTCTACCAGGTTTGTTTTAAAATGTACCACTATTAATAGAGTGTAATTATTACTTTTTATTGTTATGATTCAGAAGTCGTGTCATCAAGTTTGTTAACTTTCATTCAAAAGTTTATTGAACTGCTATTTCGTGAATTTATCTCCTTGGTATCATATAGTAGATTATAATTCAAACTTTGATATTGTACACTAGTTAATTTCTTAATTTAAAAGTAAATATTAAACAAACATATTTAAATATTGACTTTTGTGTGTCACGTGGTATTTTGAATACAACATTGGTTCAGAATATATGTTTGTGATGTTAAAATACAAAATCTAAAGTTTTGTACAAATAAGGAACTCAAATCACAGATATCTACAAGCTAAAATGTAAAATAATAACATTTTATCTTTTCTGTTTGTTGAGCAAAACTATATTTAGTAAAACAGACCCAGTGGTCTCCTTTTTACCTGTTTCCTTTTTTGGAAATGGTCCTTTATATAAAGGTAAATGCTGACATCAGTTTGAATACCATGGTTGAATGTGTTGTTAAGTGGTAGTTAGTATGGTAATGAAAGTTCCTCTATTCCTTATCATATTACAACTGTGAGGAATATTTAGCATTCAAAGGCTGTAAGTGTAAAATATATTCAGTGTCGATGTTTGAAGCATTTCTAAATACATAAGACAATAACTCGTTTGCGAGTAACCAAATGGAAGCTCAGAATGTCCCCTTAGTGATTTTCTCAGCCTTTTTAAATATGGTGCCATCTCTTTCTTCAGAGACAAACCTAATGAGCTGGTAAGTTGAATCTTTAGTCTGTTCATTATTTCATATATTTTTAGATACAAATACAGCTTAGTTAATAAACTTGGTAAATTTTAATGGAATACTATGGTATTAATGAAGTAATATTTTTTTGGGTTATACTTGTGTATATATATAAAACTTAAAGAATTATTTTGTTTCACATCCTCCACATGCAAAATTTCTTAAGGCTTAGCAAGGTAAGACAAGCAGTAATGAGTACAAAGGTTGTAACTAGAAAAGATTATCATGTGCTTTAGTTATTTATTTATTTACTTTTTTATGTTTTAAGAAAAATTAGAATTTATTTGTGAATAATAATATTCTGTATACTTATACAATTTATGATAATTGAAACGTGACTGTATTTTACCAAATACTAGTTCACTAAAGCACAGCAAAGAGAGGTCACTTTGTAAAAACTACAGGTAAGTTTGATATTATTGGATATGGTAACATGTAACTTCTGTATTGTTAACCAGGCACAGCTGAATGGTCATTGCAATAAAAGTAATAAATCCATGTAAGAGTATAATGTTATGAGATCTAAGCTATTTGGTCTTAAACATTTATGTTTTCATTTTATAATTTGTAGTTATTCTGGAATGAAAAAAGTATAATTTATAATGATTTCCTAATTTAATACAGTGATGAAGAGATGTATCAAATTGACTGAAGCCGTTTACAGATTTATTAGTGAAAATAACATAAAATATAGTTGCATCTTAAAAAACATTTGGTAAAACTATCTGGACATTATCAGAATTTCACATTTGAAATTTGAAAATTTTCTGATCCATGAAAGTATTTTTAATCTTAAAATGAAAATTAATGTAAATGTTGGATAAACAACGTGTGAAAATGAAAACAAAAACACTGCTTAATGAACTTTAAAAAATCTGATATTTTGTGTGAGGAAACTGTGTAAGGTTTACTGATAATCTGTCACATTTCTGTGAACGTAGGTTTATTAATTTAAAAGAAATAGAATTAAAAACTGTATTTAACAAGCATAAAATGGTTATGAGGTTGGTTCCAGGGACTGAGCCGATATTGAAAGAGTTAATATTGGTTGATACAGTTCTTAGAGCTGTTATGTGTTATTGTTTCAAGGTGACAGTTCTTTTAAAGTACATTGGAGTTTATAACTAAGCTACAAGATGTTAAATATAGTACATGTAAAGATTACAGCAACATAATTTGTCACGAAATGTTTAACACAACATAATTTATGCAGCTTTCACATGCTGATTCAGTAGAAAATTCTTTATATCAAGTGTTGAGTAATAAATTATCTGAGGTTCTTTTTCAACTTTTGATATTATAGTTTATGCACATTCAAGAAATTAAAATTGCTGATATCTTGTTGAAATGCTTTGTTTCATGATAAAAATGTATTCAGTTCATACGTGGATATATAAGTAAAGTTTTAAATCTCTTTTAGCAAGTTATTCCAATTTTCTTAATTACTGTTCAATGAATATTTTAATAACACTACATCTTTCATTTTAAAAGAATCATGAAATTATAGTTCAGTATTTTACCTCATACCACAGATCACTACCTTCTGTTGGCACAGATTTTCAGTGCACCTGCCGCTGGTTCGTATCCATGTGCAAATGATCATGCAACAGCTATTCATCAATTGGAGTGCAACACCACTCCTATCGTGACCAGTGTTCTATTCACATCTGCACTTGTTAATAACTTCTAAGTTGCCAGTGATACTGTACAAACATACTGGTTTTTGCTTGTAGATTTATCAGCATTACATGTTATAGTACTGAGGTAGTTAGTTTTTACTATTTATTCAAATTTTTGTCTTTTGGTATTGTGATAAATTTTTTGTGTTCTTTTTTTAACTTTCAGGAGCCACTTTATGAGTATATTGTGCATCACACTATAGCTGATGGTACCTGATCAGGTACACGTTATTTTTGTAAATGTGCATTGTCTATTGTATAACCATACTCGATGTCAGTTACATTGTAGCCCTTCCTACTACCTGGTATTGATTGTGTGTTTGTGTTGTACTGTTATCTTTGACTAAACTATTACATCACAGGTTTGTGTTATGCACACCACAGAGATGAGGTGTTCCATGAGACTGTTAGTTGTTCTCTGTAATGGTTTATTTTTGGATCATAAATACCTAGCATGATTGCAGGAGACAGATCGTTGCCTATCTGTGGTGCTCTGTGGCATCGAGGTTCTTGACTCCATCAGCATTGTAACTCTTGTTTCCAAAATGGGGTATTGTGGTCACCTGTTACACTGTCTTCCAAAGTCTCTATTGCATTTTTCCCTTTTTCTTATAGTAGAGATGGGAATTCTTGCCTCCTAACAGTTCATAGCCATTGGGGTGGTGGACCATGATGATTTGTCTTTCAAAATGATGAATCATAATGCTACTCAGCTTGAGAGTAAGGTGTGGCATTCTATAGGTGTCATGGCATATAAAATGGAACCCCTCTAAGCAGCCACCCCTCAGATTTGGTCATTCAATCACAGTCCTTTTTTTGTGTACATAATCCCTAATTATGTACAGTGGACCCCTCTAATCAGGCCAGCTTGTCTCAGTCCCAAAGGTGGCTGCTTTGGAGGGTTTTCACTGTACACATCTCTGTTGTGAATTCAATGTGTGGATGTTGGCAGGTTTTGGTTGTAGCAGTATACCATATTTCTGTCTATATATTTTGTTGAATGCTTTTTAACACATTGACATTCTTCCTTTTTACCATCTACCACATGTACGTTTGTTGTGGGTTTGGTTTTGGTTAGAGATGACCCAGTCACAATTAATATAGTATAGATAGCATTCCTACCGCAAACCCGATGTACAATTCCAGATGTCACTAGTTTGTTTTTTTATGTACTCCACCATATTGCTGTTTGCTTCACAGGCTAAGGCTTTCCTCCTTCCTACCATTCTTGAGATGGACATTCCTGGTAGGTCTGGTATTGGTTGGAAATATACCTGCTAAGTAAGTGCATTTGTCAGTATCTTTCCTCCTAATGCAGGCTTGATGGCAAATGCTTACTGCCCTCAGTGTTTGTAGTCTCCCTTCTTACCGTCTGCTGAATGTCAGTTCCCAGTAAATCTGATGCAGTAGCATAGCTGGGGGAGCAAGGGGGTACATCTGTCCCTGGACGCAGCATCGGTGGATGCCAAATTGATATTACATAATTAGGAATTATGGCTTACATTTTGTCACAAGGGGGTGTGAAAACTGACTTTATCCCTTGGCACTGAAAACCCTAACTATGCCACTGATCTGATGTTGGTTTTAGCTGGACACAGCATGTTTTTCCACTTGTGTACACCAGAATATTCTCCTGCTACTGTGGATTGACACTAGTATGCACGTTGCTATGTGGCATGCATTGAAAAGTAGAGCCAACAGAGGGCAGTGCTAAATGAGTAAAGCTATTTTCTGAGAAGAGGTAATTATCTGTCAGAAGAACATTTTCAGTGTATGAAAATTCTAACCTTTCACTTTAGATTTCACAGACAATTACCCAAGGTGGACCACGGTCTCAGATTGCTCTACCAGCACAAGGAATGATAGAATTTCGTGATGCCCTCACTGACCTGTTAGAAGAATTTGGCACAGATGATGAGACAACTTTTGGTAATTTTTTTTTTTTCAATTCCACATTATTTAAGAATAATATAAATGGGTCTAACAAATGATTTAAAATTTTTCAAAAATCCCTTGGCAATAGTGTAATAAAATATTAAGGGAATCATAGTTTCTTGTCATCTATTACTATATTATTAATAAATGCAGAAGTAAACATCTTTAAAGTAAAATTAGTTTTATATAAAAAGTATGTCACTTGGAAATTTTCATTTGAAAAAATAGCTTTGAGTCATTGTTGACTAGACCAATAGAAAATACTTAGAACTTGAATTTTGTGTTTACAGTAATTTGTTATATTCTAAGTGCTCATTATCAGAGATTAATTATTAATTCATGTTGATATTACTATCAACATTTTAGACTTGTGGCATAACACATAACTTTAATACAACAACAAAAATAGATCAACTCTATAGGTTTGAAAGGTCAATTAGCCCATGTGGATTTGTGAGATGTTACAGTGTAGTAGAGATAGTCATGCAGTCATGTTGGTTGTCCTGAGCTTTTTAGCTCTTGATATAAGTTTGAATAACAGAGTTTACAAAAAAAATGAAGATTGTGAAACTAGCTAGAAAACTACTAGTTAATTTTTATATAATTTTAATACTGTCAAAAGAAGGCACCACAGACTATATGGTAAGGGACGTGTATAAAAACAAAATATTGGCCTGATGGCATTTCTTTGTCAGTTTTACTAGAATTCTTGTTTAACTTTTTAAACTTTTTGTCATCAGAATTCAACTACGTTGTATATTTTGTTTAGTTATTGCCACTGAAGTCAGGGTTAATCATCGCTCTGTAGCTTATTTGGTAAAATGAAGTAAGTGTTAAAACAATTTCTTTGTAATTCTATTTGCTTAGTCTGTTACCTTTGTTAGTTGTTAGAAGGAACATCCATTTTGTAGTAAATGTGTCTAAACTTTGAGTGATCTACAATGGGTTTTTTTTCAGAAGCTCAAATGCTTGCAGGATCTCACATTTTAATGATTATAATACTAAGTCAATGGTTCCCAACCTTTTATATGCCCACACCCCTAAAAATTTTAATATGTTCTCACACCTCACACAATAATTATTATTTAACAATAAAGGTGAAGGTGGCCAAAACAAATTTTTATAATTAGTTTTTAATGATATATAAACAAAAATGAAACATTTAGAAAAGAAAAAATGTTACAACAAACTAAAAGTTGCATAAACCCAACATGGCCCACAAAAAATAAATTGCATGAAATGAAATTCAAGTTGGCTCTTTTGTTCCTGTTTATTTCTTATGAGTTTTTCAAAGTGTGGCACTTTGTTGCTGATGGCAATCCGCAAGTCTCTTTGTGCACCCAAGGGTTGTTTGTTTATAGTTGTACGTTAAGATTTCGGTCTGCACCAGTGACATTAGAAACGATAGTTTATCGTAACAAGGTAAAAAGCTGCATCTGTAACAAGAAGAATAAGAAATAAAAATTGAATGTTTATTTTTGAATATATGGGACAGTACATTTAATATAAACAAAAAAAAACTGAAATGTTATCTTGCACCCCCTGGAACACTATCTCACACACCTTGGGGGTCTGAGCACCCCTGGTTTGGAACCACTGTACTGAGTATTTGTATAACAGTTGTGTTGTTGTCTTAATACAGGGTGGTTGCTAGAAAAGCAGAAAATCTGTCAAACAGCTATTTATTTTTACAAAGAATAACTTTTACAAAGTTTTTTAAAGGCATATGTTATATTACACTCATAGATGCTCAAAATTATTAAAATTATGCATTTTATTCATGATGTAAAGAAATCAAAATAGAAACGAGTAAGCACACATTTTATTCATGATCTCATCTGACACTCAAATTTTCCGCTTTTCTAGTGACCACCCTGTATATTGATAGTTTAATAGAAACTACTAATGTAGGTGTAGGCTTTTAATTTATTTTTACAAATATTGTTTACATCAAGATTATATTGCTTCTTCACCAATGATAAAACTGTTGCACAACATTATATGAATATTTGTTTGTGGGATCTTAATCAAATTGTTTAAAATCATACTTTATATCTTAGGCTTCAAAGGGGCCCTACCAGAAGCTCACCACATGAGAGTAGAGAATAAAAACTTCTATTTTGACATTGGTCAAAACAGTAGAGGAATTTATATGCGGATATCTGAGGTAAGATTGTTGACAAACCAGGTTTTACCATATTTTTAGGCTTTGAAAGTTTAATATGGTTGTCAAGACATCTTTTCAGAACTGTGAGTATTTGTATTATTTTTGTAACAACCAAAATTTACGTTAATCTAAATCTTTGTATTCACTGTTCATTAAGTATATTTTTTTTAACCATGTATAGGTTGGTGGAAATCATAAAGAAAAATCTGGGTAGGAAATAGGGTTCATAGATTTATACTTTTGCTGTTAGAAGATAAGCAATTTGCATACCTTCTTTATTGCAAAATGTTTTATATTGTATGACGTGCACTGTACTCTAGAACATTTGTCATGATGTGTGTAAGTTCTGTTACACTTAACATAAGCTTCTCTTTCTGTACATGTCACAAGGTTTTAGTGAGTTATGTTCTAATTTTATTCAACTATTTAATGTTATATTAATTATAATAACATAAAATCATATATACTGTTAAAATATAGATTATTAGCTAAGTTTCTTCTTAATTTCACAAGACAGTAGGCCTGGCATGGCCGAGCGCGTTAAGGCGTGCACTCGTAATCTGAGGGTCGCGCTAAACGTGCTCACCCTCCCAGCCATGGGGGTGTATAATGTGTAGAATAGTCAATCCCACTATTCATTGGTAAAAGAGTAGCCCAAGAGTTGGCGGTGGGTGGTGATGACTAGCTGCCTTCCCTCTAGTTTTACACTGCTAAATTAGGGACGGCTAGCACAGATAGCCCTCAAGTAGCTTTGTGCGAAATTCCATTCCATTCCACAAGACAGTATTTTAAAAATATCCTGAATTTTTCATATTGTGACACATGACACTTTTTTTTTTCTAGACACTTTGTATCTTCTTTCTTATCCACAACTCCTTAAAAGTACAAAATTACTCACTTTAAAATCATTAATGCTCTGATAAACCATATTTTACATGTTCGATTTTGTCTGGTTGTAGAGATGTTGAATAGAGAATGAAACCTCTTTTGTCACATCCTCCCTTTCAGGATTTGTTAATAGTTCTTTTTTTTACATTTAATTATACGTGACATATAACTAATAGAAACTAAAGATTTTCATCTATAAAATGATAGATTGTATAGCATCATGTTCTAAATGGTTAAATATTACTATCATTTGGAGTTCCAACATCATTCATATGAGAAAGTTAATAACTAGGATGAATTTGTAATGACTCTTGTCACATAGTTAGAAACCCACAAAAATCTTTAGATCTAAGGGAACTTTTTGCATGTTACTATTCTATATTGTTTGGTTTATTATTTAATTAAATAAAAATTAAGTGCATTAATATCATTAATATATAATAATTAGGATTAACTCTCTTTGACAATCAAGAGAGAAAAAAAGAAGACTGGTTTAGTGTTTTATTTTTTGTTTTCCATGTTTGTTCTTTATGTATAATTACAAAAGTAGCTAAAATGTAACAATAGGAATTATTTTAGGTTAGTTAGGATTAGTTAGATAATAATAATATTTAATGAGGTACAACACCATGTAAGCAGTTTGTAGTAGCTCATGGACAATGTAATTCATTTGTGTAATGTGAGGTACATGTTACCCAAGTGATTCAGATCGTTTAATGGCATGGATAACAGTGAAGCATGGTTAAAAGAACAGTAAAACAATACCAATCAATTATAAATAGATGTACACCATTAAAACCTTAAAGCTATGTAGGATAAACAAATGTAGTTTCATGTTACAATTTGAAATCCTTCTAGAAATAAAGAAAGGTAATATAGATTTATTTATTTAATTAAGTTTGGTGGTTATGAGGTTGGTTAAATTGGTCAATTTCATTCTGAGATAGTATAGAGAAAATAACAGGTAAATTATGAAGTATTACTGACAAAAGAAATGTTTAAAATGGACTCGGTAGGTTTTAGGGATTACACAAAGGAAATTTGAGGTTTTTGAGGTGAAGAAAATTATTCAGAATATTAGTATGAAAATTACTTTGCACACAAACTATTCAAAACAAATACTCAGTATATTCTTGGACAAATCTTTATTTTATTAAAAATACTTCATTAAAAATAATTTTTTTTATATGTGTGAAAAACTTGTGCTGTTAACTAAAAGACTGCCAAATTTTGTGAAGTTAGTGGTATTAAATTTATGAAAACTTGAAACAAGTGCAAAGAGATCACATAATCAGATAAATTGACCAATGCTGTGGTGAAAGAGTTAACTATTTTTTCATTAAATACCAATAAACATAGCATTAAAATATAGCTAACAATCTTATTTTAATAATATGTAAGTTTAAACTCATATTTTTGTCAGAAAATATTTAAAAAATGTAAAATTTACCTTAAAATGAGAATGGACTTTTGCTTTCTAGGAATCCTTCCTCTTCTAATTCATTTACCACTCCTCCAAGAAGTATTAAATTTAACATATCAGGTTGTTAAAAAAACAAAAAAAACAACAGATTTTCAGTTTTAACTTTATTTAGAAATTAAAAATTTAAAAGCAACTTTATTAATCAGAATAGGAACATAGTGAATCTATGCACTTTTGCCAACAAAAAACTAGATTATTTATGCCAAGGTGATAAAACTGATGTCCAACAACTCAAAAATGTTTTAAAGCCATTCTCTGTTGCTGCCCTGTTCTTGAATCTTTTGTCTTGTAAAAGTTATCCAAATGCTTGAAACGTGGTTGTTGATGTGTGACTGGTCCGGGGAGTAAAGAGTACAAGGCAATGTTTTGTAGCTCAAATTACTGAGCTTCTGGAGCATCACTTGAGCAATGAGTGGCTGAGCATTATCATGAAACAAGATAGGTCCTCTTTGATTGACTGGTGCTGTCATTTTTTCTTGCACCTTTCTGTGCATATCTTCCAATTCTTGACAGTAAACCTTCACAGTGGTATTCTAGCTCTGGTTGAGGAGGCTGTGATGGATAATAGAGTCTGCAGACCACCATACAGTAACCATAATCCTCTATTGGTGCAACTTTGGCTTTGGGAATTGTTTTGAAGCTTCATCATAGTTGAGCCATTGTATAGATTGCTTTCTGTTGTTGTAAATGATCCACTTTTCATTGCAAGTGACAGTTTGATTCAGAAATTGTCATTTCTGTTGTATAAGATCACAATAGAGAACAGTTTAAAACTGCATTGTTCTCTGATTTTAACTGAGTTGGTGTGGAACCCACCTGTCGAGATTTTTCACATTTCCAATTTACTTGGGATGGTCCAAAATCATGGAAATGCCAACACCTAATTCTTGTTCCATTTCTTGAACAGTTTGACATGGGTTTTTTTTCTACTAATGCTCTCAGTTGGTCATTTTCAACAGAAGGGCATCCTCTGCATTCATTATCTTCAAGACACTCATCTCCATTGTGAAACTCAGAACCAAAACTGTACTGTACGTTTGGAGATAGTTCCTTCACCCCATTCTTGGTTGATATTGCATGCTGATTGCAATGCATTGTGACTAAGTTTGAATTTGTGCATAAAAATGATGTGAAACTTTATTTCCGATATTTCAGACCCTCACAATTAATGATGGAAAAAAAGTTTCACATCAATTACTGAAAGAGAAGGTCACAGGTGGGTGTGGTTAAAGGAGTCTGTCTGTTTCATGGCTTTATAATCAAATAAAACTGAGGGTTGTGATAATATTATGATGATGTAATTTTTCAGCTTATTTTATGATTCATTAGAGATCAAAGACCATGTCCTCAGGTTTGTTGACTTCCATTTAAAATTTTGTTGAACTACTATCTCATGAATTTATGCCAGTTAGTTTGGAATTAAATTGTAGATTATAATTCAGACTTTAATATCATGCATGAGTTATTTTATTAATTTTAAGTAAATATCAAAAGAACACACCTAAATAGATATCTTAGTGAGTCACATGGTATGATGAATGGAGCACTGGTTTAAATTAGATGTTTGTGATCAAAGTACTAAGTCTATGGTTTCTTACAAAGTAGAAACTCAAATTTCTATTATTAAAAAACTGGAATATTAAATAATAACCTCGTATCGTTTTATTTTGCTGAGTAATGGCTTATTTACTGAATCGAACACAGTAGCACCATTCTTCCCCTTTTGTTTTTGTAAATGATCCCTTATGTACACATACTTCAATATGTGGCACGTGAATATCTAATCAACAGCTTACAATGTCCTCCAAGGGGTTTTCTCAGCCATTTTAAACTGTGGAAAGGCTACCACATTCTTTTGAACCAAGATTTCAAGAAGATAGTGTCTTAAGTGTGCTTGAAGTTTTATATTTTTTAAACCTAAATACATCTTAGTTACTAAGCTTAATATCAGTATAGCTATTTATGTTTTTTGGTTATTTAACTGTATATATAAAACCTAAGAGAAATGTTGTTTGGTATCTTCCATGTGCAAAATTTCAAAAGGCTTAGCAACTTATGTCCAGCAGCAAAAGAATTCAAATGTTGTAGCTATAAGAGATAATTGTTTGCTTTATTTCTTCATTTTTTGTTCTGTATTTTGAGAGAAATATGTTTAATAATTTATTTCTAAATAGTAACAGTCTGTATACATATATGTAATGTTTGAGCATGATACAAAATACTAGTCCACTAAAACACAGCCGAGACAAGGAAGACCAAAAGTCAGTTTTTTGTTATTGGATGCATAGCTCAGGTGGACATGCACTGGATCAATGCAAATTATGTAATGCTAGCTATGCATGAGTGGAAGGTTATTACAATAAATAATAAATGTGTTGTGTTATGAGATTTAAGCTACTTAGACCAAGCATTTGTATTTTGAACCACATCGTTTGTCATCGGGCCCAAGCATGCACAGAAGGTAAGATGTTAAAGCCAGAAGGAATCTTGGATTAAATTCACAATTAACATCTCTTCTACCACTAGTTTCAAAGTCATATGGTACAAGATTCAGAAGAACAGTGGGCAGTATACTTCTTTCCCCATTTTGATCTTGCTTTGCAACATCCAGGAAGTTACTAATGCCTGGAGTATCAGTGATACTTTTTGCAACAACTTTTGCCAGGTATCTAGTACTTCTGTTTCATCTTCCACCTTCTTAGCCATCAAGACTGGAGCAGAGTTATAGTTTCTTTCTTTTCAAGCCAGTCGTCTCAATGACTATAATTGCCACTTTACACAAGTGGAACTCCAGCTGGCTCTTCATCGGTCTGTCAGTACATCAGTCAAACCCAATGATATACACTACAAAATACTGCACCATCTCTCTTTATGCTTCTCTTGCTGTTATTCTGATTGTTTTTAACTGGATCTGACAGGAGAATGTTTTTACTGATGCATGGCACCAGGCTGTTTTCCTGCCTTTCTCCAAGCCTGGGAAGGATTGCAAGATTCCTTCAAATTACCTTCCAATTACTTTGATGAGCTGCCTCTGTAGGACCTTAGAGAGGATGATAAATACTCATCTTTTTTGGTTCCTTGAATCAAACAACCTCCACTTGCTCACCAAGTGTGGATTCTGATGACAGTGTTCCATCATGGACCACCTGATTCGACTTGAAACGTCAATCAAGGAAGCCTTTTTCCTGTGTCAGTATTCTTTGATCTTGAAAAGGCTTACAATACTATGTGGCATTACAGCATTTTACAAGACCTTGACTCATGGGTTGTGTGGCCATTTGCACATTTTTCTTAACAATTTTTTAATGAGCAAATGATTCCAAGTTTGTGTGAGTTCGACACTTTCTCATTTTTTTCCTACAGGAACTTGAAGTCCCTCAGGCCTGTGGCTTGAGTGTCACACTTTTCAGGAAAAAAATTAATCCCATCAATGGACAATTCCCTCATACTAGTGCAAACAGGGTCAATGTCGATGACTTCCACATCTTGTGTCAGTTGTTGAACATGAGGTTTATTGAGCGGCAGCTACACTCTGCCCTGAATTGCTCACTGAAGTGGACAACAGCAAACAGTTTTAAGTTTTCTCATCTCTAAAACTGTTTATATGCACTTTTGTTACCAATGGAATATTCACCCTGATCCTGAACTCCGTGTCAATGAAATTGGGCTTCCAGTGGTCCCTGAGGCAAAAAAGTTATTGATGCTTATCTTTAACCATAAGCTGACCTTTTTACCACACATCAAGCAACTATGAGTCAATTGTACAAGGGCACTGAAAATTCACCATGTCCTCTGTGCTAAATATCTAGTGTTTACATCTATTTGAAACTGGAATATGGGTCTCTGGTCCATGGCTCTGCCAGGACCTAAGACTTGAAGATACTGGACCCCATTCATCATCAGGTAGCTTTCTGCACTTCCCCTGTCCAGAGTTTATACACAAAGTCTCATGAACCTCCTCTACACTTCAATCATTTGCAACTGGGTTTACTGTATGCTTCAAAACTTTGATTCATACCACACCATCCCACCTGGAGTTATGTTTTCCTTCCTCAATGGGCCATACTTTTTCAGAACAGACTGTCTGCCATTGTTTCTTTTGGTCTTCATATCTAGGTACAGTTGGATGATTTAGGTCTGTCCTTGGATAACATTGCTGTGTCCACTGGTCAGCCAATCTAACTATGGCATAATATCTTTCCCTAGAGTGATCTTTCTTTGAGAAATCTGAGAAAGGCAGGTACTCCACTAAGGAAGTACTGTCTTCTATTTGCCAAACATCTTTTGAACCATCCTTCCATTCTAATTTGTATGGATGGTTCAAAGTCAGGTAACTCTGTGGCTTCTGCCATGGTTTGTTTTGGTTCAGTGGTTGTGCATAGAATTGTCTCTACAGTTTTTGTGTTCACTCCTGAACTGTACGCCATTTCTCTTGCCTTCTATTACATGGAAGCTGAGCAGTACTCTATTTGTACTATTTATACTGACAGTCTTAACTGTCTACTGGTCCTGGAATCACTTCATGCCAATTCTTGCTGATATTCAAAACTGACTGGCACATTTTTCTTTAACATCTACTTCTTCTGGATACCAGGCCATTTTGGTATTTGCAGGAATGAACTTGCAGACACTCCAACTAAGTCTGTCTGCTCTGTTCCATACATGGACTGTGGTCTTGTATTCACGACTCGGCTACTCACCAGTTGGAAATTGACTTAGAGTGAGCATTGGTCACAGTTTTTTAACTCCTTGTTTTCTTTTATCTGGGACTGATGCACCAGTGTGTGGTCTTTGTGACACTCAAGTCACAATAGTTCACATTTTACTATCATTCAGTCATTACGACTCTGAAAGATGGCATCATTTTAGACATGTTTTTTTCTACAGGCTTACCATTGATACTGGACAGTGTCATTGGTGATGATAACACTGTTCACCTTACAGATGTTTTTAGTTTTTTAAGGGCCATTGATCTTTTTAACACTATTTCAGTTTTGTAATTAAGTAATTAGACTTTGTTTTGTTGTTTTTTACTAGTTGTTTGGTACAGATAGTCTAGTTGCTTTGCGTCATAAAATACCAAACAACCAAACAACTTTCATTATCTATATAGTATCTCCTAACCCAGACTCATATCAAAATATATTATTTATGCTTGTGATGCTAAAAACTGTTAAGACTACACTTTTTATTGCCACATCATCTGTTTGCAGTTGCAAGTGTAAACTTTATGAGTTCTTACATATGATACATTGAGAAAATAATATAGTCTCTTGGTACAGAAGTCCAAATTAAAGTTCCACCTGTCATTCATATAGTGCCTGGAAAACTTCCAGAAATTTCTTGTTAAAGGTTTGACATTCTAATATTTTTAAACTTAAGTTCAGCCATGCCCACTTACAAAGTCAAAGCTGTGTTACCAAGTAGTAGTTTGAAGATGAATACCATGCTTATAACCAACAGAAGAAGTATATTTTCTGCTATTCAGTTTTAGCACGAAGAAACCTCTACCAGTGTTTGGATCTGTAGCACGAGATGTTTATTCCACTGTTCTCTTGACAGGCATGTAGTGCTTGGCCAGTGTTTTTAAATCCAGGTCGACTGGATTTAAATTTTATGTTTATTTTAATTAGTTATGTATTATTTGTATTTTAAAATGTATATTTGGAAGTTTTATTATTGCATAAATTTAACTTGACGTACTTTGACATGTGGAAATGTCTAAGCAAGATGCCATCATTCAAGTGTGTGAGTGTTGATGAAAGAATTTGTGTACAATCTTTCCTCTCTAGTAACTGTAGAACGCTAAGGTTCACATATCTGCATCAAGAAAAAATACAAAGAATTGGAAAGGGAAATTAAAAATAAACTATTTGTGGAAAGATATGAAATGTTTCATAGCACAAAAAGAAGCTTCATAGTATTCAGTGTACATATTTCCATTTATTAAATATTTCATTGCACTATACTCTAATGATAGTATCTTGAGTTAATGATATAGTAGAGAAAATAAAATATAAAACTTTACTTTAAAAATCATTTCATATTCATTTAGGAGGTTCTAGAGATTATAAAAATGAAATAAGTAACCCACACGAGGTAAAAAAAAGTATTTTATAGTCAAAATGAAAATTGGCTTTGCCTAATGTTTGAGTGCAAATAACTTCATTAAATGACAAATGTTATGCTACAAATTGTAAAAAAAAATCAGAATTAAACATATTAATCTTTAAAACTACATAACCTTAAGGTTGTTCATGTCAATCTCAAAAATATTTTCTCAACTAGTTTCATTTTTATAAAAAAAATTTTACATACCTATTTAGGGTCATGGTGGCAGTGTGCTACAGTTTATAGCATGCAACATCTCTATCATTATATTTCATTCCAAAAATAAAACTGGTGGATGAAATTTCTTAGGATCTTCTAGAATGTTCCCAAAAATATGTTGTTTTAAAAAATAAAAGATTTGAGTTTTGTTTATTGTCCAAGGATTGGATAATTTATATCTGTTTCCAAGACAGCCCAATTTGCAGACTTTAGATCAAACATGCACACTTAGTGTGTAGAAACTCCTGCACATTTTCAGCTTATATGGTAAGAGGGAATTGGCAGTATAGTTGTGACATGAAAACTGCAATTTAAGAACTATTTGAAATGTTTCTTTTAAAACAAAATAATTAAATGTTAGATAATAAAAATTCAAATTATAACATATAATGTTAATTTCATTTTAATATCTTTATATAATAAAGTTGTTTAATCACATTTTGAATTTTATGTAGTACTACATTCAGAAAAGAATTTAAAAATGGTGTCAAATGCTATATGGTTAAATTGTAATAGTTTCAGGACATAGTAGTTTTACGTATGTTATTATTTTGTGTGTTGAGTTGCATATTTGCAGTTCTACCAACAAACCTATAAAAAGTAGGCTAAACTTTAATCTTCAAGACTAAAAGCAAAATCTTAAAATGTTTTTTGGTTATTCTTACAGAAATAACTAAACTCTTAAAAAGTAGAAACTTGTGAGGTCAGGTAAGAAAGCTTAAGTACAAAAATACTCTGAAAACCTTACTCGTCGTTGTATCATGATGATTACTTGTCCACACTTGCTGTTAAGTTCAATCTTTATTTATGCAAAGCTGGCTGAAACTAAATTGCATTTGCCATACTGTAAGCACGCAAGTGTAAAGCAGTAAATTTCAATGACTACGAGTTACAAAAAGTGTTAACTTTTTGCTGTGAGAGTAAATGGTCTGTAATTGTTTGTTACAATATACATTCATTCCAGAAATAAACAAGGCTAAATTAAATATGTTTCACAATTTTCAACTCTTTATTTTTTCCTGCATTGCATATTTTGCTACACCTAGAAAATGAAAGATAAAAAATAAAATTTTACTGTGAAAAAACTTTAATGTTTATTTAGGAAGATCTAGAGGTTATGCAAAGGAAATATGAAAAAGTAGTTAATGTTAAAATCTCCTTGCACTAAGACTAAATCGACTGAATAACAACTTTGTAAAGTTCAGAGACAGATCTTTAGTAAAAATACTTTAAAAAAAGCAACAGGTTTTTTGCATGCAATGTACTTGTAATGTTTACTGAAACCTACCAAGTTAGTAATTCTGAGTTATAATGTATGTAGCATTATTGTTATGTTGTGATATAAAAATTGTTATAAAGTACACAGATATTGCTGATACCACCCAAGAAAATTTTGCTCACACTCACAGAGATGAAATTTCACAGGAAAGAATTTATTTTCCCTGAATTATTTGACAAATTCTAGAAATTAAATTGAAGTGAATAATAAAATATTACAACATAATTGGACTTATGAATTGGTAGCTTAAGTTATGTGAGAAGCAAATATAAGAATACAATATCATCAAATTAATAGCATTGTAGAACTAAAATGAAAATACTTAAATAAATTTTAGTGTTTTTTACTGAAGATTGCTTTATGAATATATGGAGTCAAAGTATTAGCTGATGTGTGTTAAAATTTAAAATGCTTCTATTTGTCTGAATATTTTAATATTTCATTTGTATTAATTCTAAAACCTCATAGATAAATATCAAATGTTTTTATTTTGTTTTCAGTAAAACTATATTTGATCTTTTTTCCTTTCTGTATCCACATATTTATAATGTACTCTGTTGGTTTGACTGACCTTATAATTAGTATATTAAAAAATACAAAATAAATTTAATTGTTATGTTTTCATTCTAAAGTGAATGTACATTTAAACAACATTTACTTTTACAGTCTAAGCTGATAGATAAATTAATTCTCTTTTTATTTACAGTTTAGCTTTGATTTTTTTAAACTACGAGAGCTATTTACAACACTATGCAACAAAATTTTTACTTTTTCTTGTTCTTGGGCAGAAAGTGTTATTTCCCAATTCCTTTTGCCTGAAGCAAATGAAAAAGACCTATTTTTCTCTTCAAACTTTGCTTTTGTGACCTGGGAATGAATAACAAAAACATGAAGGAAGACCATATTTGGGGTCTGCTACATGAATGTGATGTACATTACAGTTGCAAATTGTGAAAAACTACTCACTTCTAACATTTTTGTATAACTTTAGTATAAATACATGTAAATCTTGATTCATATGTTATTTAATCACAACTTATGTGAATTAAAATGTGCAAATTTGCCCGTTTTTACATAGAAAATAAGTTAATTTCTAAATTTCATTATCCAGATCACAAAACCAAAGTTTGAAGGGAATAATGGCCATTTTCTGTACTTTTACAACATAAGTAATTAAGAAATAACGCATGCTCTTCAGGAACAAAATTTGTGTTACATAGTGTTATTGCAGATAGCTTTGTGTGATTTACAGATCCACTTATAAGCGTGCTCGTGTCAAATTACATTATCGTGTTCAAACTAGGCATGAGTTGTCATTGAACTTTGAGTATTATATCAAAGTAATTTGAAATTACTTATGATAAGTTTCTAATATTTACATTTTAGTTTATTTTTATAATGGAAGATTAATATATATATATATTTAATTCCATCTAAAATCTTTTCTTCGTGGTTTTGCATTTGTACAATCCACGTGAATGTTAAAACATAACCCTATTTCAATGTAATAATAGTATAATCTCAGAAATTTTTAAAATCAGTTATTAAATGTGGAAGACAAAATATTTCCATCCATATAAAACAAAATGTTCTGACTGATATAGAAATGGTTTAAAATATTTCACATGGCTGGGTAAGGAGAATGCCAATGGTAACATTTCAAGAAATGAAGCAAAATTGTTCAACTTGGTGAATAAATACATTCTCATATAATAATTTAACATTGCAATGATATTAAGCTCTAGGTAAATGAGAAATTTCTCATGCCACAAAATGTTTCCCAAACTGTTTGGCTTTAGTTCAAGAAATCTGTTTTACTAGTTTGTACAGCTTTAAATCATGTATCAAAACTTCTTATTAACTGGTATTTGGTCCTTTGCTGGTTAAGAATATTGTTTATTATGTTTTTCCTTAAACATTAATTTTATGTCATATTGACATATGCTGATTTCAAAGTTTCTTGTGAAGCTTGACATGTAGCCACCTCAGTGTGTGGCAGAGTTTCTTGTGATGTTTGGCACATAGCCACTTTTAGTCTACTAGTCAAGCTTCTTGTGATGTTTGACACATAGCCACTTCAATCCACTGGTAAAGTTTCCTTCAATGTGTGACACAAAACTGCTTCAGTCTACTGGTTGCTTATGCAGTTACTACATAAATTAAAGTTTCAGGGATCTTGAATCATCTTTGCTGTGTGTGATAAACCAGTTTTTTTTTCTTTCAACGGTTTGGCTGCTTAACTTTATTTCCTGTTTTTTATTGTAATTAAAATATAACACTTGAACACAAGTTCTATAATGTAGAATTGCTGATTTGACCCAGTTCAGAATTATGCCCATGTCTTGATACTTTGTATGTGATATATTGGTAATAATATTTATTCCCAGCTGTTTGTGAACTTACTGTATTAAATGATACTGAAAATTTTCTGCATGAGATCTACTCTTTTAAGTATCTTGTGATAATTTTTAGTTTTCTGTTCTTAAAAAAAATCCTTCCTGCAACTGTGGTTAGAAAAACATTGAAAGAAATCAAAATGTGTTGAATAATTACTGTTTGTGTGAGAGTTCAAGTTACTTTTTAGTGCTACATTTATATAAAATCTAGGTTTAGTTCTTCAAAGTTAAGAAACATGTGTTATCTACTTTCTCAAAATTGATTTTTTGTTTGTTTATTTCTTTTGTCATCTAGGTGAAAAGCAATTTTAGAACTGCCATCACCATTCCAGAAAAATCCTGGTCACGTTTTCGAGACATATTCACAGAGTATGTTGACAAAATGAAAGATCTTACAGAGCCTCCTAGTGAAGGTGGAAAATAAGGTTGAACATGAATGAAGCAGTGACTGTCTCCAGCCTCCAGAAAGTGTGTGTGCTCGGGTTGGTTGCTCAGACTGTCTTCTCATACCGACCGTTGTCAATGTGGGATTCTTTGTTGTTACCTGTAAGTGTGATGGGGATGGAAGTGATATAGTGTCACTAGTTTTTTTCAGAAGGAAACTCTTGACATCATCAGATTGCTATCAGAAACAGCTCCATTTCACTGTAGGATATGGCTAGTTGGCCTTGCTTTTGCAATAGTGTGCAGATTGTCTTCTATTTGTTGTGTAGGCTGAGATGAAGTTCTTTATTACCTTGTTATGACTAAGATGAGGAGAAATTTACTGGTGCATAGAACCCGGTGAAAGGTGTACAGTTGACTGAAGAATTAACTGTTGATATTAATGTTATGATTGTTTTGTATAAACTTCATACAAGTCATCTTCCACCCCAGTTTTTAATCCTCCAAAAAGCACTGCAGTTGTAGTGCAGGTTTCTCAATAAAAGGTTTTGTTGGGATGTTTAGGATATTTCTGGTTTTAACACACAGCACATGCACTTAGTTTGTAAATTTTGTGGATAGGTTCTTTGTGTACAACACATATATTAAGTTAAATGTACACAGACCCACTTTTTATAAACTTCTGCAAATTTTAGAAAATCAACATGATACATAAAATATAAAACTATGTTTGTGAGATATACAGAATATATAATCTCTGGTTATAATGTTTTAGCAGGTTAAATTAACCTGGCATCATCAGGTTCAACAATGATTTTAGAATGTGGGTTTTGTACCTGATGATGCGAGGCTAACCCAGTAAAAAGTAACCATAGGCACCAAACTCTGTATATTTGACAATAAACAAGTTTTCGGCTCTCCATGACAATGTACTTTACCTACTCCCTTTATTTATTTTGTGCTTTACAAAATTGTACACAGACGAAGTTTTTAATAATTTCTCCAAGTTTTAGAATGTCAGTGTGATTTACCAAAGTAATTGTAGTAATTTTATACTGTATAAGAAAGATAATTAATCAAGCAGTGTTGTCCATTTGTTTCACATAACCTTGGGAACAGAACTTTTAACAGTTTTAATATTTAAGTTTTAGATGAACCAGTTTTAAAAACCATTCTGATTGTGTACTAAGCTATTTTTGTCAGTGCAATATATGACAGAATTTAGACAACAGATGTATTCTTTACTCAGTAAAAGTTCCATTTTGGATAATATCAATATCCAAAACTTAATTTCTGTACGGGAAATAGCATTTGTAATGATGTACTTTTATACTCTTTTACTTATAAAAACATATGCTTTGATTTATCAGGTTATTTGTGCTAAATTTAAAAAGTTTATGCAAAGAAATTTAAATGAAGATTCAATAATGAACTGAGATATAGTGCAACAATGTAAAACTTATTATTTTCACTGTTTTAATGCGAGACACAAGCATTTGTTTTTACATGCAGAAACCAGCTGTTAACACACTATTACCGATTAGCACATTGAAAATGTAAACAAGATGAGATGATTTTCATTCAGTGCTAAAATATTTTTAAAACACTTCAAAAATGCTAAAGATAATATTTGAAATACTAGAAATAATTTCATGAATGTTCACATTTTTCTATGAAAGTACCTATGGAAACAACATAAATCAATCCTAGGCAACTTGTAAAACTGACTGGCTTTTCTAATTCTAAATATTTGTTGCAATAACGATAAAAATTATTAAATTTAAAAATATCACTGTGGTTAAAAGAGTTTTAAAGAACTGAGATGTGCTGTATAATCACTAAATGATATTAATTTTAAAGTAATGATGAAAAAGAGAAGTAAACATTTTTAGAAAGTGTTTTAATAAAAATAGGTTTATTTTTTGTTATCACTATTCCCAAATTCGCATCATATAACATCTGACAAGTTTCATTTCATTATTGCAACTTCTGATTTCTTAGTTAAAATCAGGTTTTCTTGTTTCATTCTTCCACACTCAGTAACATCCTGAAAATAATTTGTTTACCAAATATCTGAGGATTTGAAATAACAGCTGATGAATTAATGAACAATAGAAAACATCTTTCTCTCTCAGATTACTGTGTCAGAAACTTTAATAAAGAAAACTTGCTCTTTATTAAAAAAAATTAACGTTATAAAAAAATAATTATAAAAATACACTCTGGAAAAATTTTTTTTTTCTGGTTGTTTACTCTAAATCAAGTTTGACATGTACATGTTTGTTTTGGATCTGGTACAGTTTCTCTGTTTCAAGTATTGTATAAAAGTAACTATGGCTAAAAAAATTATGTAACCTTAAAAATCTCGACCTTTAATATTTATTTGTGCATATATAACGGTTTTACATGGGAAAAAGATATTGAAAGTGAAAACAGCAACACATACTTGAATAACATTGCAGAAATTAGCGAACGTTATTATTTTTTATGTAGTAATGGTTTAACAATAAGTCTGAAAACTTATAATGCTAAAAGTCAGATTTTGATACACATGGTGAAAACAGAACAGATAGCCTGTTGTGTAGTCTTCTGTTTAACAACAACCAAATATGGAATTATAAGGTTTGAAGATAAAAGTTCAGAGTGAACAGTAAATTATTTTTTAACAATAAATAATTTATCAAATTTTTATACTGTATTTTGTGTGTTTTCTTATAACCAAGCAACATCAGGCTATCTGCTGAGTCCACCGATGGGGGTTGAACCTCTGATTTTAGCTCTGTAAACTGGAGATTTACTGTTGTACCAGTGGGGGTCTGCTGTATCTTGTAATTATTAGTATTCAATAAGGCAGAGGTCTGTAAAGTATTAAGTATGACAGAAAAATTTGTTTAAAGGAGAACTTTGTCCAAGTTGAAAAATGGTTATTAGAGTTACATAATCACACAATCAACCACAAAATTAATTTTTATACATCATTGTACATTCCAAATTATTCCTTCAATGTAACAGGAATAATATGTGAAAATGGATAGACATTAGTGTTAATGAAATGGCACATTAATTCATCTCTAATTGGATGTTTTTTTTTTAGGGGGGGTAGAAAGAAGCATTTTGAATCTGAATGTACCAGACGTTTATAAAATTTTTCTCTATTTTTGAAAGGGACAACATTAGCTTGTTGAAATTAGTCGGTTTTCTGTATGTTTTGCGAACTTTTAATAATATTTACACTATAATGCTACTTACTTTATTTTTACTGTTCCCCAATAGCATAGCGTATTTCTGTGGACTTACAATGCTGTAATCCTTGTTTCGATACCCGTGGTGGGCAGAGCACAGATAGCCCATTGTGTAGCTTTGTGTTTAACTTTAAAACAACAAACAATAAGAATTATTACTATTTGCTTGTTTTTTTTAAAGAAAGTTTGTAGTCAGGAAAAGCAAACGTTCTTAAAATCTGGAAGTTGCATCCTCAACATGTTTCATATCAACAGCTTCAATTAACAGTGATATTCTTTATTGTCGTTTACTCTGGCTTACTTCAATTTACTGTGTTGCTGTATGGTACCTACTTCTTAATGTCTCAGATGTACATTTAAAAATATGTATATATGTTAATTGCTTAAAGTACGATTCTGTTTTTTCTCTTCAAACCGAAGTCACAATAAATTTTGGTGTGAATTTTCTCTTCCAAATTGAGAAAACAACTTTTATAATTTAGAACAGAATATGCATGAAACATACAGTGAACGTGCTTTATAGTAACTATGAGAAAAACCTATAAACTGAATAGGTAAAGTGAAGAAAAAAGTGTCATTGGTCACTAATCAGTTCTTCACAATTTATAACTGCACAATATGTTTGACACTTTTCACTCTGACATAGGCCCAACTTATCTCTCTTTAGTTAACGTGTGTTCAAGGTTAGTTATGTGGAGTGACATTCTCCGAAACTTGTATAGCCTAATAACGCGTTGATCAAAGTGTAAGTTGAACTGGATGGGACTCCTTTGCATAAGGTTGTCGGATTATCTGCCTTGCTACTTGTAATACCAGTAATTGGCTAGCAGAACTATCTAATATCGGAAAGTTTCAGACGCTTGCTTGTCGTAATTGGAATCTGTTTCCCAGAAGACTCAACAGGCTAAAATACAGTCTTTATTGAAAAACTTTAACGTACAACGAACGAAGATAGAACAGAATGGAATGAACTGTAGAATGTATTTAAGTCGAACACACGAACTTCACAGTGACTACCGAGCCGACTGACAGTCTAGACACCGCTAGGACAATAACTGTAAGTTTCTCGAAAAATACTTAAACAATCACAAATATATTATATTCCTGTTAAAGATCATCAAAAGGTAAACACGTTGTGATGTAATGTCTATAAGCACGTCTGTTAAATAAAAACACCTAAACAAAAACTAGCAATACATTTCGAGTAGAGATTTCGGGCCGTTAAATCGCTCCTTTTGTGTTCTAATTATACAAGGAAATATAATATTTTTACTGTCTATGATAAGAGAATATATTGTTCTTTTACCATAAAGCACCAGCACTGTGTTAGAGGGCGGTGATAATCAGAAATTTCATGGATTAATGAGAGCCACAAACATGGGTTTAATGAGCTCTGTCGTAAAATTGAGACTCAGACTAAAGGGAGCGGAGGGGTGATGTAGGGCACGTCTGGATCCGAGCGGCCTGAACCTGTCGTTAACTGTACGTGAAACGTACACAATGGTCAGCAGCTAAGGAGAGTTAGGCGTTCGACAATAAAAACGGCTAGACATGCATTAGAACAAATGGCGTAGGAAAACCGCACAATATACATACAAGATTGATGCAGCTACAAGCTACAAATGGCCTGCCAGATCTAAATTAAAGGAGTTTACGTTTGGGAGTAATATTTTCGAATTTCATGCTCTGTTCAATCTGTTGTGATGAAAATTTCTCTTAATCTTATACTATGTACAAGACGCAGGTTGATTCTGTGATAGCGCTTGCATGTATGCTTAGGCCTACTGACTGATGGTTACGAACTATCGCTTATATCGAAAAGCTTAGAAGCACGCCAAAATTAAAGATGTACATTTCGACTACTGAAAAAGCCTACATCTAGGCCTAATTATGTACTTCGATTGGAAAGAACAGGAGAATCAAAAGAACATATATGCAATTTGTAGGCCTGTGATGCAATAAAACAATTCAACAGAACAAACTCTATGGGGAGATAATTGTATGCACCATACCCCCAGGATCTACGCCTCTGATTGTGAGAAGCCTTAGAGAAACTTAAAACTGTAACATATTTTAAGAAAAGTCAGTTCTTGGTCAAATTTACTTGGGTGTTTAGGGTATGAACTACCCAGATTCGTCTTGGTATTCACTGCGTAATTGTTATATAACCAAGCAGTCAAAACCTTGCTTGGAATGAAGAGAAGTATGTTAACATGACCATAAATTTTTCACATGCTTAATTTCATTGTCTATTTGTTGAATGAAAATGACTTATTCATCGAATATTTTTGTCCCTTCTTATTCCATTTTTGATCAAGTTTCTCTTATTTAATGCAATTTCTTGTCTGAAACTGTTATTAAATACGTAACAAAATATGTTGATTAGAAGTGCTAACAATTACTTTTAGTAAGTATTCAGCTATTTCCAGCATGACTTTCACTAATGCTAAGAACTATTTTAGAAACTACTAAGCTACATCCAGCCCAACTGTCATCAGTCGGTTTCGAAGACTTGCCAAAAGTCAAATGGCAGCAAAAAATACAAATAAATATATATTTATTATAGAAGTAAATTAATTTGTAATGGGTTAATTTGAAGAAATAAATTTGTCTGTTGCTCCATCCCTATTTCTTTTCTTCACATTTATAACGCCTTGTGTCAGCCCACTTGTTACGTATTTTTATGTTTTATGTAGACTATTTTTCGTAGACTAAACGCAACAGAAAAACACAGATAACAGCTTGTATAATTTATTACACTAAACTAAATATATATATGTAACAGATATAACATAAATTATATAATAACAATGACAGATATTAAGTTACAACATTCAAAATTAATTACAACACAAAATAGTACTGGTTTCAACCTTCAATGTTAATTACGATACAAAATGTTACTGGCCTGTGTCAAATATAATGATCTAGAATGAAAGTCCAAAAGTTCAGATCAGAAATCCGAAATTCTTGTCTAGGAGGTGAATTTGGTCCCACGAAGAAATTTCAAAGTTTGAATGGAGAATGACGAAGTTCTTTTTTACGGTGCTTCTTGATGAACGTCTCAAACTTGCCGACTCTCAGCACAACCAGTAATTCAGATGAATCGTAGAGATTGACGAAATAAAATCACAGCTTCTGTAGATCTAACTTCAGTCACAAATCACAGCAAACACTCAAATGAATGAATGACTCTCTTCTTTTGAATAAAACTAATGTCTGACTCTTCCTCTCTTCCTCGCATCTTCGTCTGTTTATATATTGTAGGCCTAGACTTCTCGAAACACTGCGAAACTTCTACAGATCTTCAGAGCAATCTGCGCATGTCCGTTCTTGCACGAGACTTAAAGTCTAGACACTGGGCCGCCAACATTTCATTTACATACATATGATTGGTCTACTTAATTCTAGAAAATTCTAAATGTTACCCTATATGAATAACAACATATTTTTTTAGTTTAAACTTCGAAACAATAATATAAATATGGAAATATAAATAATAGAAATGAAAATTTAAACACAACACGACATGTTGTCGCTTACAAAACATTTACACGACATTTACATAACACCACTTCTGTATATTAAGTTCGTTTTCTTAATTTACGTGATTTTTTATTGTGAATACTGTCTTAAAAGAACTTCAGTCTTTAATATATTATTTATCGTTATAAGAATTAATAGCATGTCGGTGGCACAGCGTTATATCTGCAGACTTACAACATTACAAACCGAATGTCGATATACGTAGTTGGTAGAGCACAGACAGTCTGTTGTGTAGCTTTGTGCTTGATTCTAAACATACTAAGAAGAGGTGATAAATAATATAAGATTTTGTTAAAATATGACTAATTTACCATAAAACATGCTTGAAGTATTGAGATCTGCCTTTTTATATTTTAAAGAGTTTAAACCTTTTATTTTGTGTTTCAAATATACAACTTTCAAAAGATAAACACTGTAGAAATATGTATCAGCCGATAAAGCTGTAACCTGTTCAGTACACCTTATTACGTGGTTACATATTGAAAATTAAATTATTCAATCGTATTGAGACCCATTAATATTCCACCTCATCGCTTACTTAATTGTTTGTGAAGTTTGGACAACAATTTTACTATTAATTTATAATATTGGCGAGACGTTAAGAGATTCAAGAAGACATATTAATAAAAGATACTTTCAAAGAAAGAAAGAAACTCTTACGAAATATGGTATCATTTGTACAAATTTACATCAACTGTGCTGTAGTTATAAATGCCACATAATTAATCCTTTTACTGATGACAGTGAAACTGATGAAAGTGGTTCAAGCTATGATACATCTCAACATTACGTTCCTGATGTCTCCTTAAGCAAATTATTTTATATAGGCTTTAAGAATGAACATCAGACCAATGGACATTTTTAACATCAAAGTTTATTCATTTGACTGTTACATACTTTAAAACACAATCTTAAGTACTTATTATGTATGATACTGCATCTGTCTTGCAGAGCAGTGTGACTAAAGACATCTGAAAAGAAGGTAAGTGGTACCTGATTCATACCAGGTAATAGATTCAAAGATAAAACACCATTTAATGTTTCGATAGTTTGGAGAACACATGTGCATCGTCAAAGAAATTAAATAAAATGAACTTTATTAGGTCTTATGCGCTCACTGAAGGTGAATGTTTTAACCTAACTGAACTAGTTATGTTTTAGTTTGATTAACCGCTTTTCAAGACTGAATTTTTGAGGAACATCCAGGAAAAATCTATGCCAGTCTGTCTCATAGTCTCTTGTTTAGACTCTGTACTGAGTTATCCAACAAGATCTGTGTACAACTATGTTTTTGGAAAATAACATTGTTGAAAAGAGAGAAATACTCTTGGCTGATTCTACTTTGGTAAACTGGCTGTTTTGTTTCTCTGTACCTTAAATTTGGACATGTCAACCACCAAAAACTGACAAGTAATCATGCCTATCTTTTTGTGTGAAATATTTTATTACAAGCGAAGAACAATGTAAGCATCCAATTTTTTTGTTGTCGTATATATGCATTGGATTATATAGACAGAGTTACCACAATATGCATACGATTCAAGCACTTGTGTGACTAAATTAAATGTTCTAACTACAGATGTGTATTTTATATTGACCTTGGTCCATATTTTGATTATGACCAAAATAGTGGTTCAGCATATACTAGCCACATATTATGCATGATTTAGAAAACAACAGCCCCTAAATAGAGTGTTTAGAGCTTCTAGGATCGTTTTTGTGAACTGGCTGTTGTACTTTCTGTAAAATGAATGCAACCAGAATTATACAACGAAATTCAATTTTTCAAGACTCGTCACCAAACTTTATTTCTTTATTTGGTGTTAGAAGCCATGAATTGTTACACAAAACAGTGGACATTGTGTTTACCAACCTGTGAACTCGTGTTATATGGGACGATGTCGGAATTGAGAGTGACTATTGCAATCAATGTTATGGTGTTTCATAAAAAAAAAAAACACAAAAACTGGTGAAACAGCCCAACACACTTAAATATGTTGTGCAATCTGAAGATTTTTCACAATGGAGGTTAACATAGAAAAATACCGAAGAATGTGATGTGATTTTCTGCACTCATTTTCAGTTGTGTACACTAGTTGAAAGAGGCGATATCACGCGCAAAGTAAATTTATCTGAGAATAGGCTATGTTGTGTTTACTTCAACAGCTTGAAAAGCGGTCTTATATCAAATTCAGTTTCAACATGTTTTAAGTGAAATATACTCTCTCTGGTTTCGGAATGACAGTGCAAATATCCTGTTTATACTAGTTTGGTATTCTCTAAGTCGCACAGGATAAAAGTAATGGGACACTGTACACATATAAACTTCCAATTAATGTGGTCTCTGAATTCAAATGGTACAAGGAACACAAGTCAACAAGACCATTTTACAGACCTGGAGACGTTTAGAGCTCAATATGAATTATCAATTACATTTTGTATGAATCATACAATGAGCTAAAGGTGAAATATGAACGTTCAATTTACAAAGTACACGAAAGTTGACATTTTTATGGGAGAGCCACAGACAAGATTAAAAGCGAGTTTCTTAGAATTTTTATAGCTTTTGTAGAATGTGCAAAATTCACATCTTACATATTCCTATCCTATAACTGAATTCATAATTATTTTATAATTTAAGAGTGGAAAGAAAAGGTACTAAGATAAAAGGAAATTCCTCAATTGGACCACTCCTTAACTATTTATTAGTAATAAGTCAGAAAATAAAATTAAAAGTAATTAAATATGCATGCCAAGAGTATTAAGGTGTTCGACTCGTAATCTGAGGGTCACGGGTTTGAATCTCGGTCGTACAAACATGTTCGCCCTTTCAACTGTGGGGGCATTATAATGTTATGGTCAATCCCACTATTCGTTGGTAAAAGAGTAGCCCAAAGAGTTGGCGGTGGGTGGTGATGACTAGCTACCTTCCCTCTGGTCTTACACTGCAAAATTAGGGACGGCTAGCGCAGATAGCCCTCGATTAGCTTTGCGCGAAATTAAAAAAACAAAACAAAAATAGACAACAGTTTAGTTGAACATGAATATGTTTGTAAACTATAGTTTTATTAAAACATACCGAGTTAAATAGAGATGTAGTACTAAATAAAACCACATGGCGGCGATAGTAATCAGCTGTTAAAGACAGGTTTGTATTGTTATTGTTCAACCGTGAGTTTAGGGACGTTTAACAATGAAGTGGAAGTACTTATGATTAGTATCAGTTAACTAGTGTTCACATATGGAATGTTTAAAACACTGGATTTTTTCTGATTTATTGTATTATGTGAAATTCTGGGAGAAGAGATTTCGCACAAAATCTTACTTGTCGAATTTGGAAGTGGAACTTTGGAAGCCAAAGCGAAAGAAAGGGTAGTCTGACAATGAAGGACATTATTATTATTATTGTTAATTTAGTAATTATACAACACTGCCATAAATTTAGCATTATTGATATTGTACACCTAACTTTATAATACGATAAAATATGGTAACAATACAGGCGTAAGGCTTAGCACATATTCCAACAAACTAAGTTAAGAATTTTTTTTCAAAATATTTTCTTAATATGTTTAAACGGTAATAATAATAATGTACTGTTGTATGCAGAACTTAGATTTCAAACCTAACAAGTATTGCTAAAAGTTCATTATTTAATCATTTGATAGTTACATGTATAATGAATTAACATTCTTTGACTATGCTAAAATGGGAAGTGTCATTACAACTAAAACTAATACCAGTTCTATACCTGGTATTAATAGTAGTAGAACTAAGACATTTGTACTTCTGGTATTTTTTTTAACATATCAATAGGATTTACTACTGCATAACATAGCAGTTATAAAAGAACAGTATAATAATTTTCTTAAGTATATTTTAGTGCTGTTTTTAATTCTATAAGTTGTCTTATGTCTGTGTGTGTTAACATTTAGTTTAAGAAAACTAAAATAATTAATTCTGTGAAATTTTAAGTTTGAAAAGGAAAGGAGTCTCACCATAAAGATATTTAAAACAGCAAACAGGAGTTTGGAAATGGGTAACTGTTTAAAATCATTTGGATCAGATGATATTTCTCTGTTACGAGAAAACAATAGCACCAGTACAAGAGAATCATCCACTGATCATGTTGAACTCCCACCATCATACCAGGTGAGTGTCATATTATATTCTCTGTGTGCAAAAAAGAAAATCAAGTTTTTGGTTATATAAAAATTAACATAGTTTTCATTATATGTGTATTTTATATAGGGTTATGCATTTTGGTTACCATAGTGTTTATTTTATACACTATAAGCCACCTGAAAAACATCTAGATGAAATTGACGAAAAATATGACCTGGACTTGGCTATTTTAAAATCTCTAAAGCTTTCTGGACAGTATTGTGTATAAAGTGATAATACAATACTCGATACATGTCTATAAGTGCATTAAGATTCTGCTTGCTTTATAATTTACTAATATATAATGTCTGTAAATGTTTAAATATTTTATGTTAGCTAAGCTTAAATCTATTTTTCTCATCAAATTTATCTAGAATTTCATCAGGTAGGCTGTAAAGTACAAGAAGTGTTAATATTGTGATAACCAGTATCCATAGTATTTCACTCATTTATAATAGTCTTATAATCAGTGTCCTTAAACATCAACCACGTTTATGTTTTGACATAAAGAATGTTTATTCTAAACAAGTCCAAATTTAATAAAAATAATGTCCACTACTTCACATTCTTCAACTTTGTTGTTTTCAATTTTTAGTTAACCATCAACACAAAGTTTTAAATATTTATTTCCTCTTTTTTTCTTAATGTTTAAATCTAATAATATCTATATAATGATCAATAAATCTTGTAGGAAAGCATATCGGTTCCAGTGTATTATCCTTCTCCTAATGTGAGTCGTCCAGCATCTCAGCTAACAGAAGAAGAACAGATTAAAATCGCTCAGCGTATTGGTCTCATACAACATCTACCAACTGGATTCTATGATGGAAGCAAAAAAACAAGAGAGTGAGTTATGGTACATTTTTTATTTAACATACATATTTTAAGCTAAAAATTCTCCTTATTTTGCAAAATGTACTAATGCGACAGATGGTGCCATTTACTTTTTTTTGCCGTCATTCAGTTTGTTTCCACAAAGGTTTTTGTTAACTCTGAATAACCATTAAAAATATAATTGTTCAGTTTGTTAAATGAGAGAAGTTACCTGAATTATGTCTGACTAAAGTAATGTAGACTACAAGGAGAACTTAAATAATGAAAATCTGTGATGATTTAATTCTGTGCCATCATTGTGACTATCTCATTTTTTAAGTTTAACACGATGACTAGGTTAACTATAATATTTTCAACCAGATAAGTCACATGAATTAATTCTTGCAACTGTTTATTAACTCATAAATATGGGTCACAAAAGATAATTTATGAAACACTGGACAAGTGATGTTCACATGTTGAGTGATAAATCTAATCAAGCATTAGTAGATTGCTACCTATGTAGTATTGTGTGTAAAAACAGTAATACATGTACATCCAGTACCCTGTAACTATTGAGTTACACACTGTAATTTAAGCTTGGATGATACAATGTAAGTAGGCAACTCGTAAGTTATTATTTGGTTGTGTATATTGTAATAAGTGAGCAATGAAATCATATGTGATGATCATATGCTAAAAGATACTTCTATTTGAAGGAAGAAGTAATGCAAGTTTAATTCCATGTAGATTGTGCATAGATGTGAAACACTGCATTTAGTCAGTGGAAAGGTGTCAAGACATTTCAGTCTGATAAATGTCATTCATGCTGACAAACAAATGTTAAAAAACTGAGAATAAAAGATTCTGTCATTGCATCCATAATCTATCTGTTACATAAATAGAGATTTCATTAATCTGCCATATCAAAAATCTATCCAAACCTGCAGTTATCCTGGTAGCCATTTACTGAATCATTTCCATAAATACAACAACCTTTCTTACGTATGTTAATGAAAATTGAACACAATGTTTCAAATGAGGTATAATGTTCTTGAATGAATCATTGACTTTTTTCAACCTGAACTCAGAATTTGTATACAAACAGCTTTACATTATTGCTTAATGATACACACTGTCTGGAAAGGTTTAGAGAATTTTATAGTTAAGACCAGACCTTTTTACCTTGTCAACTTCTTCTAGAATTTTTGCATCCAGGTTTTAAAGTAATATAATAAGTAATATTGAGACAATCAATACACATAACCTTCCTTTTAGTATGATTAAAAAGATATGTTAGATATTAGTTCAGTTCACCAAATACTTTAAGTTTTTTTGCAAAATTACATTAAGCGTAAAAGGAAAATAAATATACAAGTTCTTAACTTTATATTTCTGTGCCCCTCGGTGTGGATTCCTGTACATGGTGAGGGGACCTCCCAGGAAAGGTTCTATTCTGTCTGGTTACCTTCTCTGGGATCTAAACATCCACCCACGTGTTTGCCATGCGTGGCGACCCGTGAAGGGGAGGAGAGGATCCTGGTGGTTGAGAGGTCCAACCCAAACACACCACTTTGGCCTCGAATTCCTGTAGACGGGCGGCCTTTGAGTGGCCCCCCTTGGGTCAATCGGCTGGTCCACTTGGGCAAGAGTCAACCAAGTACCAGTGTTGGAAGTTCACAACGGGTGTTGTGGACATTGTGCCTGATGCTGGTGTTTGGGTATAGTGCTCACGAAACCCTGGCGTTGCTGCATTGTCCTGCATGACTTTGTAGTGTGTCCCCTTGTAGGGCTCCATGGTGGGTGGGGTCAGTGGGAACCGAAACTTTTCCTCTTTCCTATGGATCCTCCAAAAAATTTAAATAAAATTGTAAAAAAACAGTCAATGGGTAAGTGACCACGTCTTGAATACTCAGAACAGCAATCTTCAACATTAGTAACACACGTACCTCATTTTCTTATATTATATTCTCTTTTGGAAAAACCTTTAGGGCAAATGTCTCCTTTTTTTTATTCAAAAGGGACTAGAGGGACTTGCTGGCTCTCCAAAGTCAGTAAAGAAGCTTTGATCTGGTGACATATTGGTTGAAACATCCACATCCCAACACAGTGAACTCCTCTTGAATTCAAAGGCAATTGGGGATATACCTATTGAGGTTACACCCCATGCTACTTTGAATTCTTCATGAGGAGTTATTGTTGAAAGGGATTTGAAGAACGTTCTTGAGTCAGAGATTCTCGCTGGTCTCTCCACTCAAGGAGTTTCTGCAGTGAAGTGCATCTCCACTCGCAAAGATTGAGTTACACTGCCAACAAATACCCTTGTTTTAACATTTACTTCACATGTGCACCTACCACCATCAAGGCAGGTTATCTCATTTGCAGGGTTCGGCCATACATTCCAAACCCTCTTGGATGTTTCCAATGTCAGAGATTCGGCCACTCAAAGACATCTTGTCGTGGTTCCCTGACATGTGCTCATTGTGGAGGCAAGGACCACGATGCCTATGACTGTGACATGAACCCACATTGTGTAAACTGCAATGTTTCTCACCCCTCTTTCATTCTTGCTCAAAATGGTTGGAGGAAAAAGAGATGCAGCGTTTGAAAACGACACATAACATTAGTTATCCTGAGGCTCGGAAATTGCTGTCCACAACTCTATCTCGGACATATGCTGCTGCACTTCATTCCACAACTACAGTGGGAGTGCAGACAGATCTCTCTGTACCTCCAAGAGAATCGTTTTCAAAACAAATGAAAAGCCTTTTGACCTTCGTGGTTAAAAAGGTTGATGAATCGACTTCCACACCCATCTCTGTTCCTCCCATACCTTCCAACAAACCTCAAGATCCACGTCCTTCAGTTTCAAATACAGGCATTTCTTCTGATACATCGTTTTCTCCCACCACAAGAGACAAAAAAATTATTAGTTTGTGTCCTCAGTCACTGGATTCCCCTTCCAATAACAAAAAACTGCCCACTTGACCCAGAGCAGGATCCATGAAGGTTGATAGACCTCCTCCATTAAAGACAGTAAAGAAAAAAGATGTGGTCATAAACCGAAGGGTTTTCCAGCCACTTCACCTACCCGTTCTTAAAAATGGCCACCTTGATACAATGGAACTGTCGAGGTTTACGTTCTAATCTGGATGATATCAAAAGGCTGATTACTTCCTACCATCTTGTTTGTTTTTCTTTACAAGAAACATTTCTAAAATCTGCTGATACAGTCTCCATTCGTCAGTTTTCTCTGTACAGAAATGACAGGTTGTGTGATGGTCGAGTACATGGAGGGGTGGCACTGTTAGTTGATCAACATGTGCCCACCCTGTCTTTGTCACTCAATACACCCTTGAGGCTGTAGCCATCCATGTTTCCTTGGGTCATACCATCACTGTTTGTTCTCTGTCCCCTGGAGAGACATATGATCAATCAGACCTTGATGCTCTTGTTGAACAGTTGCCATCTTCATTTCTAATTTTAATGGACATCATCCCCTCTGGGGAAGTGCTATTATTGATGGAAGGTGTCGATCTTTAGAGCGGATGCTCTCTGATCACAATCTTTCTCTTTTCAATACTGGTTCTTCCACTTACTTTCATGCACCTAGTCAGTCCTTTACCGCTATTGATCTCTCAGTTTGCTCCCCTTCATTATTCTCCCATTTTGCATGGAGGTTTGACAGTAATCCACGAGGCAGTGATCATTTTCCGATCCTTTTAGGAGAGACTGGCCATGGTCGATGCCACCCTAACCACGTGTCCCGGTGGAAGCTGGATCAGGCAGACTGGTCCACTTTTACTGCTCTCGCAGAACTTGATCCTGCCATCGTGAATAAGCCATCAAAAGACAACTGTGTAGCAGCAGTAACTGACTGTATTATACATGCAGCTGCTCAGTGTATTCTTAAAACCTCGACACGTTTTCCACGATATCTTCATCCGTGGTGGAATCCTGCTTGCCACTTAGCACAGAAGGCTCACAAACCAGCCTGGGATACTTTTTGTAGATATCCCACACTTTCAAACTGTGTTGTTTTCCAACGGGCCCGTGCACGTGTAAGGTGGGTAAGATGTCAAAGCCAGAAGGAATCTTGGATTAAGTTCACAACCAGCATATTTTCTACCACCAGTTCCAAGATCATATGGGACAGGATTTGAAATGTTAATGGGCACTAAAGTTCTGTCCCCCTCTCAATCTTACTCTCTGATGGTCAGGAGGTGACTGATGTCCGGAACATCGCTAACACTCTAGGTGAAAGCTCTTGCTGGGTATCTAGCACTTCTGCTTGTTCCTCCACCTTCCTGGCCATCAAGATTCGGGCAGAGCGATCACCTCTTTCCTTTCGAATTGACCGTTTCTTTGACTATAATTGTCCCTTTACCCTGGTGGAACTAAAAATGGCCCTTCATCGGTCTGCCAGTAAGTCTGTTGGACCTGATGATATTCATTATGACATGCTGCACCATCTATCTCCTGCTTCTCTTGATGTCCTTCTGATTGTCTTCAACCAGATCTGGCCGGAGAATGTTTTTCCTGATGCCTGGCGCAAGGGTATTATTTTACCTTTATCTAAGCCAGGGAAAGATCCAAAGATTCCTTCAAACAACCATCCAATTGCTTTGACGAGCTGTCTCTGTAAGACCTTAGAAAGGATGGTTAATGCTCATCTTGTTTGGTTCCTTGAATCAAACAACCTCCTCTCGCCCACCTAGTGTGGGTTCCGTCAACAGCACTCCACCACAGACCACCTAATTCGTGTTGAAACATCTTTCAGAGAAGCCTTTCTCAACTGCCAACATCTTATATCAATATTCTTTGACATAGAGAAGGCTTACGACATAACATGGAGGTATGGAATTTTGCGAGACCTCCATACATATGGGTTACGTGGCCATCTACCCATGTTTATTAAAAATTTTTAATGGATAGGAGATTCCAAGTTCGTGTGGGTTCGCAACACTTTCCCGTTCTTTTGTACAGGAACTTTGAGTCCCTCAAGGCTGTGTATTGAGTGTCACACTCTTCAGTATAAAGATAAATGCCATCACAGAATAACTCCCTCTCACTGTTGCAAATGGGCTGTATGTCGACGACTTTCACATCTCATGTCAGTCGTCAAACATGAGATATATTGACCGGGAACTACAAACTGCCCTCAGTTGTGTACGGAAGTGGACTCTTGCAAATGGCTTTAATTTCTCTCTCTCCAAAACTGTATGCATGCACTTTTGCCATCGGCGAGGTATTCACCCTGATCCTGAACTTCATATCGGTGAAGTTTTGCTGCCAGTGGTCCCGGAGACCAAGTTCTTGGGGCTTATCTTTGATCTAAATGGACCTTTATACCACACTTAAAGCAGCTTTGGGTCAAATGCATAAGAGCACTGAACATCCTCCGTGTCCTCTCTTCTACCAGTTTGGGGGCAGATCGCTGTTCAATGTTAAAGGTATATCGTGCTCTTATTAGATCAAAACTCGACTATGGATCAATGGTCTGTGGCTCTGTCAGACCCTTGGCTTTAAAGATGCTGGACCCCATTCATCACCAAGGACTGGGGCTTTCCGTACAACTCCAGTTCAAAACATATACATTGAATCTCATGAACCTTCTCTACACCTTTGCCGTTTGCAACTATCTTTACAATATACTTCGAAACTTTGTTCCTTTCCAAAGCATCCCACCTGGGAATGTGTTTACCTTCCTCGGTGGGCAGTACTTTTTCAGAACAGATGATCTGTCATTGCTCCGTTTGGCCTTTGCATCCGGGCGCAATTGGATCTGTCCTTGGATTACATTGCAGATTCCACAGGTCAGCCCATCCTACCATGGCTTATTACAGACCCCAAATGTGACCTTTCTTTCAGTCACCTGAAAAAGGCAGATACTCCAGATTGGAAGCACCATCTTCTATTCAATGAATATCTTTCAGACAATCATTCAGTTCCCATTTATACAGATGGTTCCAAATCAGGTAATTCAGTGTGCTCTGCTATGGTTTGCTATGGGTCAGTAGTTGGGTGCAGAATCCCCTCTGCATCTTCTGTGTTCACTGCTGAACTGTATGCCATATCTCTTGCCCTGGATCATATTGCAGCTGAGCAGTACTCCAACTGCACTGTTTGTACTGATTTGCTTAGTTCTATACTTGCCTTGGAATCGCTACACGTTAGCTCACATCCTATTCTTGCTGATATTCGAAACCGACTGGCCCATTTCTCATTAACAGCTATTTTAATCCAGTTTTTCTGGATACCAGGCCATGTTGGTATTTGCGGGAACGAGCTTGCAGACATGACAGCTAAATATGTCTGCTTCAGCACCATCACTCCTTTGCGTATTCCGTACATGGACTATAGTGTTGTCTTCAAGGCTCGGTTTCGTGCCAGCTGGCAGTCCACTTGGAGTGAGCAATGCGACAACAAACTTTTTCTAATCAAACCCAAAATTGAACTTTGGCCATCTAGTTTCCGTAAAGTTTGGAAGGAGAAAGTTGTTCTCACTAAGCTACGCATTGGTCACAATTTTTTAACTCATCATTTTCTTTTATCTGGAACTGATGCACCAATGTGTCGTTTGTGTAACACTCAAATCACTATCAGCCATGTATTACTTTCTTGCCATCGTTACAATTCTCAACAACGGCAATATTTTGAACATATTTTTTCCCAGGGTCAGTCTGTAACATTGGACAGAGTTATTGGTGATGGTGACTCTGGTCATCTTGATTATGTTTTTAATTTTTTAATGACCATTAATCTTTTTAATCTCATTTAAGTGTTGCATATTTATTCATAACACCTTTTTAATTGTGGCTCCTTTTTTACAGTTTTAATCTCTCTCATTCAATTTGACACTGGACAATGGCCAGAACATTAAATAACTCGACACCAGGACTGGAAAGGCCAACTTTAGGTGACTAACGTTACTGTTTGAACTATCCATTTGAACTACTCGTTAGTCGTCCTGGCGAGTTGTTATTATAGTTTTGCTACATATCATTTCACACTTTTACTACTTTACTCTTTAGTTCTGGCCATATTGACTCATAACCCAGAACCAGGACTGGAAAGACCAATTTCAGGTGACTGACAGTGGTTTTTATATTTACCTGTTAGTCTTCTTGGCGGGTTATGATCATTACCATTCTGCTACAGGTAGTCCTTTACAACTTTGTTGACTAGATGTCAACATTGGTTTTTGCGCCATTTTCTGTTTTAATTGCCGTTTTGCTTTTATCTTCAATTACTTTTACAAATTTTACTCCATTTACTTGACTTTTATCTTTTTACTGGACATTTGGCTACTCATTATTACGATTTTGCTGTCTTTTAAAACTTTTATTCTTTTACATTTTGATAATAGCTGCTATGACACATAACCTGGAACCAGGACTGGAAAGACCAACTTCAGGTGATTGACGGAGGTTCTTGAACTTACCTGTTAGTTTTCCTAGCAGGTTATGATCATTACCTTTTTGCTAGAGTAAATACCTTACAACTTCTTATACTCTGCCTTCTATCTTAACGTTGTAGACTGGGTGTCAACATTGGTTTTATACTTTTTTGTTTTACCTTCATTTCCATTTATGTCTTTTACTACATTTATTTTTTTTTACATTTTTACCGGATGTAGAGGCAGATAGCCTCACTGCTTTGTGCCATAAAACAGTAAATCAATCAATTCTATTTCTGTGTATAATGGATTATAATATTAAAAAAACTAATTGATTATGGCTTAAATATTTACTAATTGCTCACATTTGAGTTTTGAGATTAATTTTGTATCAGTTAATCCATCATTTATTTTAATTCTAGATACATATTCCTTATCTCATTAAACAGTTAAAAGGTTTTTAACAAGCAAACTTATGTGTAGATAGTTTGAAATTTCCCTTTCAGTAATTTCACATTAAACATTAACTTAAGGCAGAAATTTATCAAGGTGTTAACAAAGTTTTGTTTTTTGATAATATTAACAATGCTGAATATTGTACATCTGAAATATTTTATTGGAATACAGTATGAAACTGAATCTCAAGTTAGGTTTAAATTTCTTTCAGCATCACTTTTGTAAACTTCATCTTTATAGAATACTTTTATTGTTATTATTATAAATATGGAAAATGTTCACATAAAACTGTAAATTGTTAGCAGAAATATAATAGATTTAATTCTCAGTTACAAAAAGTGAAAGGTTTTTTTAAACATACAAATCTGTCAACTTGTTTTTGATAAATGGTTTTCTGTCATTAAATTCTAGCTTTTATAGTGGTAAGTTCTAAAGTTCATGTTCTAGAACTGAAGAAATTGTGTTTAGAAATATTTTATTCAAAGTTAACTTTTTCGTTTCTCCACAACTTCATCTAATTTATTTCCTGTTAAAAGAAATCTGTTTATTCCTGTGGTGATTCTGTCTTGATGTATTGTTTGAGTTGCATTTTGTTGATGCTATAAAGTGAAGTCACTCGTATGAAGTGGATATTATGTCTTGAAGAGATGATTGCAAAACTGAAACAAGCATTGTTTATTTGAGATAGTTTGAGAAATGTCTTGAAATCTGTTAAAATCCATTCCATGGGTAAGCTTCAGGTGCTGAAGAAGGGAAAACATTAAAAATTCCTAAAAGTAATGAATCTCTTTAGTAGGTTTGACAGTACACAGTGGCTTTGTTAGAAGTCCAGTTCCAAGTGTTAAGTTTCCATTACTGATATGTTTTATTTGGTGCCACTAAGGTTCACTTTTAATTAAAAGTGTTCAAGTGTTATTTCAAACAATAAGTATCCATTTCATTATGATCTTGAAGTGAGTATTCTTAAGTAATTGTTGTTAAAAGTTAACAGGAAAAATGCAGATGCTTTATCTAACAAAGAACTGTTCTATTGAAAAGATTGTGTATTTAAATGTTGTGTTTCCAGGCTGTTGATTTATAATGAGTGTACTCATACTAGTCAAAGTAAAACTGTCTGGTTTGTGTGTCCACATATAAAGATAATGCGTAGAGGTAGACATTTTGAATCAAAGAATCCTGATAATTTGTCCTACAGTGGCAAAGTATGAAGCAATACATCAAATATAAACAAATTTTCGTAACCCTTTTGGCACTGAATATATGTTTCATACTTCAACTGATTACAGTATCAATACTAAAAGCATGATACCTTAGCAGTAACTCAAAAAAGTCCCTGAAATATTCAGTGATTGTACCCAATACTATATATGTTGAATTCAATACATAAGAATAACAGGAATAAAGGTAGGTTGCTTGCCTCGCTGAGCCTTCAAGTCGACTGTGGTCTCCAAACGTGCCGAAAAGGTTAAGCCTTGCATTATCATTGTATGTAAAACAAATAAGGCTCTGTTTTGTTGCTGTTTTTAATAACTACAAATTAAATTACTCAGTTCCTTAAATTTTTCACACAAGATATATTTATTAATGGCATTATTTTACCATTTATTTTTTATATTCCCATTACTTCCAAAAAGATTAATTCAATAAAAATGAAAACATAATATCTTGAATGATAATCATTATTCAAAAATAATTTTTATTAATGAGAATTTTTTTATGATAATGTTAACAGAAATTATGATAATTCTTTTGACTTACTCTCCTCATTCAATCAAACTGTGTAGAATATTCAGTACTCTTTAAAGGAATTCTGAACAAATATGTCATGAAATAATAACCATAATATAGTACAATGCTTTGTTCAATGTGCATGAAATGTAGGTGCAGTTTCAATTATTTGTAATGTGCATTTTATTTTTCAAGGTAAACTCATTGGAAATTTTGTGTAATTCTGGTAGTTCATCCCAAAGTGTGTTACCATCAAACATATGAAACTGGTAAAAATGAAAACATTGAAGGACTGTGGAAACTTTTCTTGATTAATGATTCCTTTGAAATCAATTTAGTTCTTTCTTATGTGTAAATGTATATACTTTGTGTGTGTGTGTTAGAGAGAGAGCAAATCATGTTTAAAGTATTTTGTGATTAAAGTTTTGCTGATAAATGAGATTCTTTAGAATATCATTACTGATGGGATAGTTTTTTGTCTGTTTAAAATGCTTCTTTCATCTTAAATTTTGTATCAGGATCTCAAACGTTGTCATTGAAAGTTGCTAGAAATTTCTTAAACCCACAGTACCCATGTTACTTAAAAAATGTTTAACCCTGTAGCAACCATTACTTTGTTTTATGAGCAAAACATGTGAACTGGAAACATATCTCTTGAAGATAAACGTTTAGATAAGAATGCTTAGAAAAGAAAAAAGTTACAAAGAGTCACACATCTCTATTGTAATTGCATTTCAAACATTAGATATTTAATTTTGTGTGTAAGTGTGGTAAGCATATTAAAATTTATTGTTGTCCATAATGACTGGTCATTTTTTCTCTACTTTTTCAGATGTGTAATCTGTATGGGAGAGTTTGTCATTGGAGATGCTGTAAGATATCTACCATGCTTACATACCTATCACATGGTTTGTATTGATGACTGGTTAATGCGATCATTTACCTGTCCATCCTGCATGGAGCCAGTAGATGCAGCTTTGTTAACTACATATCAGGCTAATTGAATTGACATTGTGATCGGAAAGGATATGAGTAAATGTGTTGTTTACCAGTTGTACTCTTTTGAAAGGAGAATTTGACAAAATTCATTGGTCTAACTTTTTAACCAAAAAAGAATTTTCAAGCTCATCCATTGCTTTAGAAAGTTAGAATTGTTAGTTCAGGTAGTAATCTGTATGGTTCTTTTAGTGGTACCATGACATGTATCAGGACCTGTTGAACTGCAGACTTTAAAAACTAGTGTGACAAGTTCAGAGTTTTACATAATTGATCAAGGCCTCTTGAATTTATGAAATCTAAACCAGAACCTGCTGTTAATCTTTGTACACTTCTTGGATCTCAGTTAATGGCCTAATAATGGAATATTTTGCATATGATGAAGTAAAATATGTGTTTTGTAAATGAGGTACCTTACATAATGTATGTTGTTAGACTATGCACTTGTTTACCATTGAACACTTCTGAGTAAATTGTTTTTGCTTTTTTGTATGTGGACTAAGAAATGCCCAGTTGTTAGCATGCCAGATGGTGAAGCTGAGGACCCATGGTTCATGACCTGTTACAGTGAAAAAACGTTGTGCTCCACTTTTTGGGATTGTGAGTAAAATATGAGATTGAAAGTCAAATCCCACTTTTGAATTTGACAAGAGTTGATAGCAGTTGGTATTGACTAGCTGCCTTCCCTCTAGTCCATTGCTTCAAACCTAAGGATGGACAGTGCAAATAGCTCTTGTATAGTTCTGTGTGAAATCCAAAAAAACATTTTTTGTCCTTTTTAAACTCTTGTTAGGTGTTTTTGTGATGTAGTTTGCATAAAATACCACAAACTGAAATAAATGTTGAGCTATACAATTCATCCATAAGTCTAGGAATATTGTTGTGTATGAAATCACATGATGAAAATACACATTCTGGTTGTAGGGTAGTAACAGTGAATAAAATAACTGAGCTATAAAAATAATTTTTTTCTTTAACTTTGCATGCACATACTTTGATCTCTGTAGCTCTTATGAAAAATTATTGATCTATAGGATAGTAAATAAATTGGAAGAAAAACTTAACAGAAATTGTAAAAATTACATTCAGTGGGCCAAAATGCAAGTGCCTTGATGCATTTTCTAGAAAGGAAATAGACATAGCCTTAAAGAAATCTTTCTATGTAGAATTTTTGAATTAAGATAACCATAAAGAATTTATAGAAATTATTAGTTTGCATGACACAATTTACATAAAAGAATCACAAGTAAATCATTGCATAAAATCACTTTTTGTTGTTGGTGTTTACAAATGCTTGGAGGAAGGCAGAAAGCTGTGTGTTGTGATGAATATACATGTATGCTATGTATAGAATTATGTTCTAAACATAAAAGTAACCATATTCAAAAATGGTTATTTAAAAAATATTTGTTGTTTTTTTTTAAGGTAAATATGATTTCATGCAAGTACAGTACAATAAAAAAATCATCTATGTAAATTTGTAATGGATAGAAATAAAGCCAAATTAGGTGTTTTAAGACAACAGAAGCAAACTAGACTACTCCACTCATGATAAAACAAAGAATAAAAATTGTGGAATTTATTTTGTGATACTTGGAGACATTGTTCCATGAAACAAAACTTTCATGAACATATGATAAAGGTTCTAATTAGAGATATTTATTGCGATACACATTACATCAAATGTGTTATGTTAGAACAAGAAAACAGTATATGCAGATGCTTTTTTTCATTCAATTACATTTTGAACAGATATATCTGAGAGTCATTCATTTGGAAGTATGTAAAGCTCAACATTATGAGTAAATTGCAAGATAGATAATATTAAGTTTTGAAATGTGGGATAATAGATTTATTTCTCTTCAATCTTTTTTCTTCAATAGTGAGACACAATTACATGCAACATTTAGGGTGCAAGTTTCAAAACTTCACACTATTTGTAAGTTAAATGGATACAACTTAAAAAGCAACATGCAGATAATATTGTAGATAATTTGTTTCAAGAGTTATATTTGAAGGTTTATCTTGCTGATTTAATACAACTTGCTTTCTTGATATAGAATTTTTTTTCTAGAGGCTTCTTGAGTCTCACTTAACTGGAATAGTGAGACTAGAAACTCGTTCTAAAGTGAAGCCGTCATCTTATGCACACGTAACTCAACTTTGTGCTGATTATCCAATGGAAACAGTTTTTTTGTTCATCAGCTCAGTAAAGATATAAAGCAAATGAAAAAAATTAGTGAACGTTTTTTTTCCAAAAGTCTAAAATTTCAAAGAATGTATAAATTGGTACTTAGTACGGTGTTTAACTGTTAGCGATGATCGTTTATTAACTGTATGTTTAGAAACTGTTTATTGTTTTCACATAAATCATCAAAATCTTTACATGTGTGTTGGATGTAGATTATGTGATTATTTTGCAATGTGTGGTATGTGTACATTCTTTTGAAGTATAATATTTGATGATTTTCTACCTGTTAAAATTAGTGAGAGAATATATGTATTTTTAGTCATTAGTGATTTAACCATAAATCTTGGTGAAACAAGAGAGCATGGTATAAGTTGTTCCAAACTTTATACAGTATTTCCATTAATCCATGTATGTGGCCAACATGTATTCACAATACAGAAGTAGTATTGATACATTATTCTTAATACTAAATGCAGGCCTTCCAGAAAATGTTTTTCAGATACTTTAAAACCTGTATAATTACAGAACAAGACTGTACTAGCTCATAATAACTTGTATTTTAATGTTTCACTCTATGAAAATGATGTATTTTCACAGAAGGTTTTTTGCTCTTCATTTAAATTATAAAATTCAATTCTTAATTGTAGTTATTGTATATGTGGCCAGAAACAGACGTTCATTATGATCAGTGACATGCGAGTGTACTTAGTTCCAAGGTAAGAAAGATTTTTCTCAGTTCTTAGGTAGAAGGTAGGAAACAACTGTATTTGAGGTAACACCATTATTAGGTTCTATAAGACGTAACTGATCATAATATAACACCTCAGCAATAAAGATTTTGTTAAATATAGACTGTATTTCCAATCAATTTCAGCGTGTAATTTGTCGAATTTAACCTTTAGTTTAAAGGCTGAAGGAAATAGACACTGCTGGGAATCCTGCAAATATACCTTAATGCAGGGAGTCACCGGACTTTGATTTCGTTCCCAGTTTATGGATCCCAAGCTCGACAAGTCGTAGTTAGTCCATTGAAGATAGTATTAGAGCCAAATTTGATAAAATCTTTTCTGAATAATTACAGCTGCATCTATCTTTGTAATTATTGAAATCTGTTGCTATTTCTGTTTAAGAATACTGCTTTGTAAATCAAGTTTTATGTTAATTGGTTTTGGATTTATAAGAATTGTTCTGATATATCTCTCCTCACAAAATAGTTTTTTGCAATTAGTACTGCCCTCTGTTGTCACAAGTTATTAAGACTTACCACTAGCCATCTATCTCCTGCTTCATCATATCCACATGTAAATGATTATGTATAAGCACAACACAACTCCTATTGTAATGACATAACGAGAGGGGACTCCTGCACTCATTAATCACTTCCTTCTGTCTTGGCAATAGTACTATATGTTTTTGTTTTTGCTGAGAAAGTTGTCAACATTTTACTTCATGGTACCTGCTTAGTTTTTCTGCATTATGTTGTGGTTATTTCTTTATTCAAAGGGGATATTTTACGTGTATATTATGGATTCCACTCTGGCAAGTGGCAATTGACCAGGCACACATTTTTTTTGAAAATCCAAGCTGTACATCCTGTGTCCATGCTCTATAGCCATTACATTGTAGCTCTTCCTACAGTGGGCCTGATATACAATTCCAGATACTGCCAGATGTTGTTAGTGTGTCTCCATTGAACTGTTATCTGTGCAGAAACAGTAATGGCACAGGATTAGGTTACACATTCCATAGAGGTGGGTGTCCTGTAGGACTGTAGTGGTCTTTTACTTCATAAATATATTTGTCCTATACCATACACTCCTGATCACCCAAAGAGTAGAAAGGGATTGCTGCCCACCTCTGATGCTCTTTGGCATTGGGACTCTTCCTACTATGGACCTGAAGTACAATTCTAGATGCTATGAGGTTTTAGTTGTTTGATTCCATCAGTGTGGAAGCTATATTTTTCAAAATAGGTTTTTTTCCAATGATGCAGTCCTCCAGACTCTCCAATGCATTTTTCACACTTTCTTTCAATGGACTGTTGGAGTCCTTACCACCTACCAATTTTCCAGTTGCTGGAGTGGTGGATCATAGGGGCCTGTCCTTCTGAGTGAGGCATCATATTACTCAGTTGAGAGTAGTGTAGTGACATTCTGCAGGTGTTGATGGCATATAGCACTTACTACCATGGATCTAATATACCATTCCAGACACTGCTAGATTTTGGTTGAAGCACACACATACACATACATATTGCAATTTGCCTCTCAGATTGAGACATTTCTCAGGTGTTAGTTAGAGATAGTCCAGCTAAGTTCTCACATGTGTTCTAGCTAGTATTCTTTCTCCAATCATAGATGGGATGAAACATGCTCAATGCTGCCAGGTTTGTATACCCTCTTCCTACTATATTTGCTGGAATTCATTTCTCAGTTGATTTGATGTTGTTTGTTAATGGATTTAGCACATCTATTCACATCTGTGTAAGGCTGAGTATCATTTTCCTACCGTGGACTGGAAGAACCATGCCATATATCAGGTTCAGGTTTTGGATGAAAGATATCATCCTTCCTACCATCTACTGGATGCCATTTTGTGGTGGTCAGAAATAAATGCAAATGAAGATGGATTTTGGTATGGAACCTCACTTTCCTTACCAATTCCCATGCAGAACTAATGTACAATTTCAAATGCTGCCAGTTGTTGGATGATCATGAACTACCACTATGGTCTTTCATGCCCTATCCGCTTGACTCCTAGGGGTCCCATTAATAGGTAATACATATTATGGTATTCCTTCATGTCTTTCTGTATTTAATGTTCCTGACACAATCATAAAAGGGTGAAGAGTATACCTGGATCAGATGTAATACAGTTTCTTGCTGTGGTGTGTTAATTTTTTTTGTTTCAATACCATATGGTCTCAATTTTGGTATTTCCTGAAGGGGAATCACATTTTTACCACTCCTCCATCAGTTCAGTGTAAGATTCTAGCTGTTTTGTGAGAGGAGGTAAGATATTGTATTGGAAATTAACATTTTCTTGAACTGAAAGTGTATTTCCTATAAATATTAACCTTTTCTCACATCACCCACCCAGCTTCCTCATTTCTGGTGATACATAGAGTAGGTTTTCTGAGCAGTCTTAAAGTTATTAATGAGTGCAAATGCAAAGAGGGTGCTGGCTGCAGTACTGTGGAGAGTCACCGCATAATTATTTACATGTGGATATGCAGAAACCAAAAGTGGAAGGCTATTGGTAAGCAGTGAAAATTTCTGTCATTAGAGGGCAGTACTAATTGAGGAAAACTATTTTGTAACTGGAGCCAAGTATGCATTGAAAATGCATTCTCAACTTAAGAAAATGTTAACTTTTAGTTTTTAGTTATTACTATATTAAAAGGTTTATTGGACACACATTTAGTAGTAAAATATAACAGTAGTCTAAAATCTTATCAGTGATGTAGAGCTAAGTAACTACTTCAGACTAAAGAAGTTACATGTTGAATCAATACTCTGGTAACACTTGTATAATATGACAGTATGTATCCATTTGCTTCATAAACTGAATGAAAAGGTGTGTTGTATACTAGGTAATGTGACGAATTTGCACTTAGACATGAAGTATTGCACTTTAAATTATCAAACTTAGCTTTAGCACAAGATACCCTGTGATCAGTTAATATGATCAGCTTATGCTTAGATATGAAGTGCTTTTCGACTCATCAGATTAAGCATCATTACAAGATCACTATATACCAGCTAATCAACTAGTGTGTCAACTTACGCTTGGCAGTGAAATGTTGCATATTAACTTTTCAAACTAAGCATAATTTTAAGAGGTAGTTAATCAGCCAATGTCAAGAACTTACATTTAAACATAAAGTATGTTGCACCTTAATTAATGAAATCGAGGCTTCCTTACAGACTATACTGTGTTCTAGCTGATTAACTTGCGTGATGAATCTGCACATAGACATGAAGTATTGCACCTTTAGTCATCAAACTGAACTTCATTACGTGACAACTTGTATGTGCATTTGAATGAAATTTTAAGCACCAAGTCAAAAAATAATGCTATTTTTAATTCACAGAGCTTCCATAATGAATATTCCCATTAAAATCAATAAGGCTCTATATTTACACTCACTCGCGAGTCTTACCTTCTAACTTCTCAACTGCTAGAAATATTTCTGCAGCTAAAGAAATTGTCCTAATATTTGTGTTTGTGTATGTACAAACACACAACATAATTTTGAATTTATGAAAATAGATTTTCAATGATCTCTAAAACAATTGCAAGATTAAACACTTCTGAAAGTATTTGAAATATATAAACATAGCTATATTGAAGTATAGATGCTTTGGTGATATTTTATTCACTTAGTATTCCAGAATAAGTACATTTTCTCTGCATATGAAACATAAATGATCATGTTGAATAACCAATCCCTTAATATGGCCACCTGAGGGCCTGCAGTATTTTGTTCTGTCAATCTTTCTAGGTTAGTGATGTCAATCTATGGAGTTTTATGTGTGTTGAAGTTCTTGGAGTAGAATTTAACTTTCAGCCACTAACACTGTTTTATCGTATGGGTGAAAGCCTATGCTATAGACGGTATGCTTTTTTAAAATGTCATTCTGTTAGCGTCGCTAGTAGTGTTTTATTGTTTGGAAGACAGCTGGTTAATTTATAATTGTGTCAGTACAACTATTTTATGGATATTTGTACACGGAGGTCAAATTTTTGTTGTTGGGAAGAATGACTTGTTAGTGAAGTAGTTTGAGAAGGTGCGTACTAAAATAGATGTAACTGTGGGCTCTAGTATTTCGAGTGCTATCACGTGTTATTTATGTGATGAGCCCCCCGGTTGTTGACTTATTTTGTTTACATTAAAATTTCCAATGTTTGTAACATTAGCTTTGAAGAGCCATTAATAATTAACTCCAAAATGTCACATAATTTATTTTAATTTTACGCTCGAAGAAGACTCATTTTTATATTATTTTGAAACATTTAAGTGAAGTCAAATAAAATGTGTTCCAGATAACGAAATATCGATTCACATCTGCTCTTGCAAATTTCATAAAAAATGTTTTTATATTGTTGTTAAACATGCATTTAATTTTTTAAATATATAAATATTAGTGTTTTTTAAGTAAAAGTAATGAGATGAAAATATTAAGATAGCAGTCTTTAATATGTGACATTAAATGGGTTTTTGTTTGGTGTGTATTGCCTGTGTAGTTGTACATGGACTATAAAAAAATTGTTTTTGGTGTATCTGTAATTAAGAGCATTATATTTTGTTTTTATATTCAGCTAGATTATTAAACTTGGTGTTAGCTGAAACATGGCTGTCTTGTCATTTTTAATATGCTGCCATTATAGTAGATTCACTAAATATAAACAATAAAAACACGGTTGTATTTTAACACTGGTCAAAACGCGTCTCCATAAAGTGTGTTTGTAGGCTTACTTTAAGTATTAATTATTACACTCAAATTATCGATTTGTATATATGCATTTCACAACGTACACGCAATGCATCGTTTTGAGTTATGTTTAAGTTCTGAACTTACCATTTTTCCGTGTAACATACACAAGTAACCTAGCAATAAGTAATGAGATTAATTACAAAAACTTTTTCTGCGTGATTCGTATTCTGGCAGACGACTAATCAACAGTCATCCATTGAGTTTGATTCGTAAACAGTGAAAGAACATGCGATCAAAACCAGAGGGAGCATCAGTTTGATCGGTAATTCTAAGTTAAACTTCACATGCTGAGAATATCTTGTGTGTGCGTATTTATAATGGCGATGTGCGAGTTTCACACTTAAAGAATATTAATACAGCAATATTATTGTTTTCTCTTTACTTAAAATAATGAACATCGATGCTCATATGAAACGTTTGGTTGACAAAGTAATTTCTATAATTCACTTTCAGTGTTTTTTCGTTGTATATATGGCGTGCATTGTTCGAGGAAAATGCTTTTCGATACTAGGATTTATGTTTAGGTGTTTAATTGGAAAAGTAAAGCATATTCTAAAACTAGCTTATACTTTGAACCTACTTTATTTGTCGACCATATAAACTTGGGTTAATATTGAGGACACGTGCACTGGAACAGGTAAGCCTTGTTGCTTCCTCTTTGTGTGTGTATGTGTGTGGCTTTTGTCAGTGTTTCCAAATTATGAAATTATGTCCGGCTTTGTGTTGTTTGGAATGTTTTTTTAAAAAGCGCCGACGTTCAGAGGATTATTTGACAGTAACTACTGATTTCTTACATAATTGAATTACACCTAGTCAAAATCCAGGTTTATTGTTACCATATCAAGAAATAAATATTTATTACTATCAGTAAAGTGAAATATGTTATAAGAATGTGTTAAAAAATGTGGTACCATAGGCTTCGTTTGGTCTTCAACGGATCAATGTGCATATGTCCCCGATTACTGCTTCTCGCAGCGAATATTGTTGTCTCAGCATATAAAGCTAAACCTGACTAGAAGTTAGTTACTTCTGACTCGGACCCGTTCTGTGCTATCAATAACATAACGCACCAATCAGACAGCGCTATCGTTCGCTATTTTATTTGTTCTAACATATATCTATCGTTCAACGTTAATACTTAGGGTGCGATTTTCCGCCACGAGTATCTCGCAGACAGGGAAACCTTGCATTGAACAAACCAAATTTACGAACTAAAATCGTTTCACCCCACTTTTAATGAAGTGTACTATTAAAGCTTAGCGTGTTCGTCAAAAGGTGGTATTCGAACATGAAGATGTATAATTACGAAATGAAAGTCCAGCGAAAAGTTTACTGATGAACCTAAATATTTCTTATTCAGATTACTTCGTATGCGATATAGTTTATAATATAAAATTAGTGAATGTTTAACATACGCGAAAGAAATATATACATTCTAATGGCTAGAGCCTCTCTGTTTTATTAACCAGTCATCTGACTTATTGGAGCCCCCCAGTGGCTCAGCGGTATGTCTGCGGACTTACACGCTAAAATCCGGGTTTCGATACCCGTGGTGGGCAGAGCACAGATAGCCCATTGTGTAGCTTTGTGCTTAATTGAAAACAACAACAAAAAACAACTGACTTATTGGATTTAAATAATAATAAAAAGAAAAAGAAAGGTGTAAGTGGTTTCAAAGGTGTAAATAATGAAGTTGTTAGCTTATTGATTGAATATTTAGAGATTAAACTCTTTAATATCACAATTCATGATCTGCATAAGGCCCGTTGTTAGCGTCGAAGCTTTGAGTTTCGGTTCAACATTGGATGAAAAAGTATTCCATTTCTAATTATATGTACTGTTTGAGGCTTGGTTTCCATAGACAGTCTGTCCTGCCATGGAACGTAAAATGATTCGTTTCTTCTTTATATACGTATGGGTTAGCCGTGTGCCATCTAGACATATGAAGAACTTTGGCCAATTACAGAAATTCCTTACAAGCAAAGTGCGAAATTTAAATAGAAATCTTACTTTACATTGGTCTTTGCAAAGTACTTACAAAGTGATAAAGTATTTGGTATGTTAAACTCCAGTGTAAATTAAGATTTCTGTAACGTCTTAAACCAGTTACAGCTGACCATAACTTAAAACCAGGACTATATAATAACTACATGTTAATATTGACACTTTACAACCATTTATGTTAAAACATAATCTAATGCTCCGTACTCACTTTGAAAAAGATGAACATTTTTTTAGAAACAGGGAACGTCAAAAGAAACGCGTGTCTTGCAGGAACAGCATCATTTTGATTTTTCATGAAATTTCGAAAGTAAGATCGAGATATTTTTGAGTATTGGACCTAGAGTTATCATACCGGCTAAAGTCTCTCGATGCTGACAAAGAAATTTACTGAAATAAAATCTGGGATTTTAATTCATATAGTAGGCAGATCGCAGGTAGCCCATTAAGCTGCTTTGCACTGAAAACGGACGAACGAAAAACTGGCTTAGAACCGATCCTCGTGTTTGTACATTTCAAAACAGGTTTACAGATTACGTACATCATTCAAAACTGGCACACTGATTAGAAACGTGAAAACGTTCCAATATATTCTTGCCATTACAATCCATCTTTAGGTTATGATAATAAGTAGTATAATGTAAAACTAACTTTCCACCAGGTTATGAATACCAATACCCAGAAGAGTTGATTTCTGATGTGTTAAGTTTTAAACCAAAATAAATATTCCCTGAGTTGTTGTTTTTTATTACTATACTTTGCATTGAAAACATTATTTATCATGATAGTTTAAACTTTTGAACATTTATTAAAAACTTGCAACAGATATATAGGAATTGCATATAATGCTACTGGGAAACAGTTTCACGTTTTACAATGAAATTCATGATTTAACGTTGATTGCATAATTTATTGGAGTCCGACTCGCAATCTAATGGTCGTGGCTTCGAATTCATGTTCAATCAAACGTGCTCATCCTTTCAGTCATGGGGGCGTGAAAAAAGTTCGGTCATTCCTACTAAAGAGTAGTGCAAGAGTTTGCGGTGGTGGTGATTAGCTACCTTCTTCCTGGTATTTCGCTGTTAAGAACTAGTTCAAATAGATTTGCGCGAGATTCTAAACAAACCAAACCAACACTTTGGGATATCTCAAATGTTAATAACACGTGTTAATATTCCTACCGGTTAGATCTGTAATTAATAACTATAACGTTTCGTTTGTTTGTATGTTGTTAATTACAAAGTTGTACAATCTATGTTGTGATCACCACAAATATCGGAATCCGGGTTTTTAGCATTATAGCCATCACACCGCTGAGTCACTTCTGAGTAGGGGATAATTACTGTGTACGTTATTGTTTTCAAGATAACTTAGAAAGTTCTTTGCTAATTTCGGTAGTTGGATTCCTTGTGTTGATTCTTCATTTCACTATATCTCTGGGATACTAAAAAAGTAGATTTTATTTTAATTCAAAAAATAGAAATTCTAATATTTACATTACAACATAAGACCTATTTAACTTCTCATAATAAATTAGACAAATTTATAATCTATTACTTTTTTATTAGATTATCCTAATAATGAAGATAAAAAGTGTACTCATGTCTCCCCTTCATTGACCAGGTGGTTAGGGCACTCAACAGGTAATCTGAGAATCGGGGGTTTGAACCCATGTGGAACCAAATTAAAAAATACAACTGTATACAAACCCTCTTCATAACTGACATCAGTAACATGCAGTTTGGGAAGTTAAAACATAGTTTTACTTGAAGTACGCACTGATGTGATATCCAAAAAGTTGTCACAGATTTTACTTGTTTAACTTACAGAGTGAGTTTGTCTGGAAAGATACAATTTTGGTAGTGTACAGAGGGAGTTGACATCTATTTGTATATATATATATATTGTACGCTGAAGGAAGAACACAAGCTCAAAACGTCATTTTCCTCAAGTAATAATTTAAAACATGGTGATTGTTTAACCTATTACTTAATTTTGATATTTTTTTCTTGAATGTCGTTAAATTTTATTGTGTATTTCTTTTTGCAGTAAAGTGGAGTCTGAGGAAAACAACGTAAAGTCTCAGTGGTAACGATAATTAATTATAAAGGATATTTTAAAAACCCAACTTACATAGATTTGTATATGTAAGTACAATATCAAGTCCATTATACACCACTCATTTTGAATGCGTTGAGAACATGTAATGTGTCACATCTTAGTTCGCACTGGAAATATAATTTTGTTCGTTGGAGAAAAGCTGCACAATAAGATATCTGCACTCTGTTTTCCAGCATGGAATCAAACTCCAGATTTTAGCGTTGTAATTTTGTAAAATTACCATTAATTGAACTGGAGAAAAATAAATTCATAAGAATGTGTTGTTACGTATAGATAAAATTAAGGTTTTGTACACTGTAACAATATTGGATTAAAATAGATTAAGGGAAACTGGTAAAAAATGAAATAAATTATTTCAAAGTAGTTTAATTTCGGTTCGATAGGTGGCAACGTAATAAAATTCACGAGCGTTTGGTTTGTTTTGAATTTTGCGCAAAGCTACACGAGAGCTATCTACGCTAGCCATCCCTAATTTAGCAGTGTAAGATTAGAGGGAAGGCAGCTAGTTATCACCACCAACTTTTGAGTTAATTTTTCATCAACCAGTGGTAGGATTGACTGTGATATTATAACGCCCCAACGCTTGAAAGAGCGAGTATGTTTGGTGTGATGGGGATTCGAACCTGCTACTCTCGGATTACGAGTCGAGCGTCTTAACCACCTGGTCGTGCTGCGCCTAAAATTCACCATAGCAAAATACAACTGGCAATTCTGAATCCTCTAATTTGCTGGTGTCATATGTGTCCTAATAAAGCCAATATTTGTAAAACCTTACCAACCTATATAAACAATGTACCAATATCTATAAATGCATAATAGAAGCTCAAATCTTTTCCATTATTAATACTAATTAGTATAGAATTCCAGTAGTTTTAAAGTTTCGTATCAAAAGGCTCCCCAGATTTTGCACACTTGTTGATAAACTCAATAATATTATGTATTTGTTAACCCCTTAAAAGTTTTCTGCAAACCACAATTTGGGAACCCTTGTACCATACATACCAATATGTATTCGTTTCCTGCACTTAATAGTTATTAATACTATGAATGCTAATCTAAGCAGCCAAATAATTTTAATTTACTTGATTCAAAACCTGTTTATTTAATTTTGTATAAAACAAAATGATTGTCGGAGATACAGTGACCGTTTTTGTTATTGATTTGAATTATGCGAGTAAACCTTTCATATATAATATAGGTAATAAATACAACACAAATGAGTATGATAAATACTCAAGGGGGAGATTGATTGCATTGATCACATTTACAGATAAAAACTTTACATTTAGTGAAGGTTTTTTTGGTGTTGTTATTTCATATACAAGAGCTTCAGTTTGGAGATGATTGTGGAGAGTGGTGGGCGTTTTCGCTATTCATAAGTTAATTTTTTTTGGAACGAAGAAAAATTAGTTTCCTCATTAGAAATGCTTAAGAATAGTGCATTATATCAGTACATTCTTATCTCAAATTAATTAGTTGTTGCTTTTAATAATTAATTTTAATGTTTCTTCAATTTTTAAGTTAGGAAATTTCTAAAGTTTTATTGATAAACTGTTTTAACGAAAATTACTTGTTTGTTTGGAACTGAGCATAAAGGTACATAATGGGCTATCTGGGTTCTGCTCACCCACGGGTATTGAAACCCAGTGTTTGGGAGTGTGAGTCTACAGAGATGGCACCGTGCCATTGGGGAGAAGGAGGAATTACATAATAGGCTGTCTATTCTCTGTCCATCACATGGAATCGAATCCTGTGTTTTGGTGATGTAAGTCTATGGACATACTACTGTCCTGGTTTGGAGGTAGAAGATAGAATTTTCCGATAAATAATGTAAAATATATTGAAATCTTAAGACGAAAGGAAATACATTTGATGTTTTACCAAGAGTATACTCTTAGTGCTTCAACGGTAAATGAACTTATAAAGCAAAAACCCTGGGATTGATCTACATGTAAATAAAGCGCAGATGGCCCCTTGTGTAGCTTTACACTAAAAGCAAAAGAAATATTTGTACATAGTGTTACCTATTATAATTTATCTCGGACGAGTCCCCGATTTATTGCATTACATATCTTACGTAGTACAACTTCAAATAACCGGAAATTTTAATTCGAATTTATAAACTAATTAAATGTTAATACGTATCAAATTTGTGTAATTTGCCAACAAGATTGATACACACAATTTTCTTTTTTAACACAAACATATTTTAATATACAAAGAGCAATACAATTTATAATAACGTTAATACAAATATTGGTGTATATAAAATAGTTTTACAAATTTACAAACTGTACTGAGTCTTCTATCTGGTTTAAAACTGAATATTTTATCGATGATCCAGGTTTACGACTAGCAAATTAATTCAAGCGCTGTTTTTTTCTGGGCTGCGTTCAAAACGCTTGCTCACAGACTTTTTAATCAACAGAAATATCTAATGTCCTCGTTGAAATACTAACGTACGAAGTTAATTCATTGAAAATGTAGTTTGTACTGTTCAAAATCTATAAATACTTTTGGTCAAATATCTAAAGTTTTCAGATTAATAATTGTTTATCACAGTTATAGCTTACGAGGCTCACAGTTTACTGATCAATCATATTCTCATTTCAGTGCGTTGGTTTATATAACTTCAAGCGAGATTCTCGAATGTTCAACAACGTTCGAAAACATGCTTGCTTTTCGAAAAAACAAGTATTGTTGACTCTTACTCTTGAGAATTTTCTACAAATATCGGTGATAGGCAGGATTTGCGCAATATGCATCACATGTACGAAACTGAAACAAACGTAGGTATTAAAATAAATGTATAACAGTAAATAGGTTACAATATACATCCAGTCAGTTTCTACTATTCTCATATTCATTCTGTAATCTATTTTGATGCTTTATTTTGATGAATGAAACTGTCCGGCATGACCAGGTGGTTAAGACACTCGACTCATAATCTGAGGGTCTCACTTTTACCAGTGGGAGCGTTTTAATGTGACGTTCGTTGGTAAAAGAGTAGCCTAAGAGTTGGCGGTGGGTGGTAATGAATAGTTACCTTCCTTTTAGTCTTTCACTGCTAAATTAGAGACGGCTAGCGCATATAGCCCTTGAGTAGCTTTGCGCGAAATTCCAAACTGAATGAAGCAAACGCCAGTTCCAATTGTAAACCATAAAAGGCACGACAAAAAAATAATAGAAAATACCTTTATTGTTTACCTACGACCTCCTTTTTATAATGGTTATCATCGTTTTCTTTGATTGTCTAGATCTCTTGATTGTCATTATCAGTATTATTGGTTGAGATCATGTTATATTTAACGAATACAGTTTGTTTTCAACAATTATTATTTTCTTTTATTTTTGTGTTATGACTACAAAAATATTCAATAAACAGCTCATTCGAGTGATTTGCTGTCATCTGTTGTATTGCTAAGTCAAATTTCATTTATTCAGTGTTTCGTCACAGAAAATAATTCCTGTAGCTTGCAAACAAATATAATGAAGACGTAAACTTTCATGAACAGAAAGGACGTCAAAACGACCTATAAAAAAATTCTCAAATCTATGTTTTGCAACTCTCATTCATTTCTCTTTCCTAGTGGAGAACGAGGTAATCAGAGTATTGACAACTCACAAATTATTACTGCAGTCACTTTTGTAGGCCTGGCATGGCCGAGTGCGTTAAGGCGTGCGCTCGTAATCTGAGGGTCGCGGGTTCGCGCCCGCGTCGCGCTAAACATGCTCGCCCTACCAGCCGTGGGGGTGTATAATGTGACGGTCAATCCCACTATTCGTTGGTAAAAGAGTAGCCCAAGAGTTGGCGGTGATGACTAGCTGCCTTCCCTCTAGACTTACACTGCTAAATTAGGGACGGCTAGCACAGATAGCCCTCGAGTAGCTTTGTGCAAAATTTCAAAACAAACAAACAAACACTTTTGTAAGTTCACATTTAAACAGACAGATCGCATCCTCTTCATTCCCATCGTGTTTAGCTTTTAGCTCTGTTTATTTTCAAAGCTAGTCTCCATTAGTTGTTGCTCAGACCATTGTAATCTCTTCAGAGAAGGAAGATCACATGACAAAAAAAGACATGAACCGTTACGTTCTGTTGTGTTGTTTTTTGCAATCTGTCTGAAAACAACAGAATTGGCTATCTGTACTATGACCACCACAGATATCGAAACCCGGTTTCTGGTGTTAATGTCTTGTTATTTTCTTGAGAAATATATTTTATACTTTGGAATGGGTATATAACCCTCTTCTCCAAAAATCCGTATTTCTTAGTTGATTTCACTAATGAAAATATTGATTATAAAAATGTGTAAGAATCCGTTGAAATAATTATTGTTTTGAATTAAGCACAAAGCTACACAATGGACTATCTGTGCTCTGCCCACCACGGATATCAAAACCCATTTTATTTGCGTTGTAAGTCCGCAGACATACCGCTAAGCCACTGGGGGCAGCCGTTGAAATAGAAATGTAATTTTTTAAAATTTTATTTACATTTGAAAATTTGACATTCAGTGTACAGTCAACACCTGATAGATGTATTTTGGTAAAGACAGAAATAGATCTAAAATTAATTTACACCTTATTCGTAGTTACGGTCGCTGTTCGTTCACAATTTCTCAACTTCATTGGAACAGAATAAGTATGCCCAAAACAGTTCCATGTACACACACACACACATATTTATATTTTACCAACTTTGTATCGAGAAAATCGTTAAATCTTTTAAAAAAATATATATATATTTTATATTTTTAGGTACATTTGTTGTCAAGAGTCACGAGTTCCTCCCCCCTCTGCCTCCCTCAGTGACTCGTCTGTTAGTCTGAAAATTTATGCCTTAAGAAATATAATTTACATATTCCTGGTGGACACAACACAGATGGCCTGTTGCACTTAATAACAAACATACACATGAAAAACCCTGAATATTTTATTTTGATATTGAAATTTTGAAAGTGTTGTAGTGGGGTGGTTACAGGCATGTATTGTCAGCATTTTAATTTTGCATAAAAATTGCTTTAGGAGAAGTGTATGTCGAGAACTGACAATTAGAAGTTTAAGAAAGGGCTGTAACAAAATGACGAAGTTGTTTGCTTGCTACAGGACTGGGTAATATTTTCAGTTTTATAATATTATAAGAACAATTTTGTTTGTTTGTTTGTTTTGCCATTTCGCACAAAGCTGCTCGAGGGCTATCTGTGCTAGCCGTCCCTAATTTAGCAGTGTAAGACTAGAGGGAAGGCAGCTAGTCATCCCCACCCACCGCCAACTCTTGAGCTACTCTTTTACCAACGAAAAGTGGGATTGACCGTCATATTATAACACCCCTACGGCTGGGAGGGCGAGCATGTTTGGCGCGACGCGGACGCGACCCCGCGACCCTCGGATTACGACTCGCGCGCCTTACGCACTTGGCCATGCCGGGCCTATAAGAACAAGAGACTTCACAGTATTTTGATCATCCTGATTCATCACGTGACTCTTAATATATGTTTCATTTGCTTTGAATTTAAGCAAGTGACTAATTTAAAATATGCTGTTATATTGAATAAAAAGTTCAGAAAAGAGGAAAGCGTTGGTGATGTAAGCTTTATGAAATATCTTGTTATTGCTAACTTTTTAACAACTTAGGTGATTTAAAAAATAAATTATTTGTACAATTAAAGGTATTTTTTCTTTATTATTTGTGCATAAAAACAGATTTCTTAATTTCTGTTTAAACTGTAAATCTATTAAAATTTAAAAATTGATTTTCTCAACGTTTTAGGAAAGATACTTTATACAATGTATAATTGTTAGCATGGCTTGGGGGTTAAAGTGCTCTACTCGTAACCCGAGGGTGGGGCGGCTCAAATCCCCGTCCCGCCAGATATGCTCGTCATTTCAGCCGCGAGGAACGTTAAAATTCTGTGGTCAATCCTACTATTCGTTGGTAAAAGAGTAGCCCAAGAGTTGGCGGTAGGTGGTAATGCTTGATTTTTGAATTTTGACAAAGCTACACGAGGGCTATCTGGGCTAGCCGTCCCTAATTTAGTAGTGTAAGAGTAGAAGGAAGGCAGGTAGTTATCACCACTTACCACCAACCTTTGTTTTGTTTGTTTAGGAATTTCGCACAAAGCTACTCGAGGGCTTTGTGCTAGCCGTTCCTAATTTAGCAGTGTAAGACTAGAGGGAAGGCAGCTAGTCATCACCACTCACCGCCAACTCTTGGGCTACTCTTTTACCAACGAATAGTGGGATTGACCATAGAATTTTAACGTTTCTCGCGGCTGAAAGGACGAGCATGTCTAGTGTGATGGTTATTCGAACCTGTGACCCTCGGATTACGAGTTGAGTGCCTTAACCATTTGGCCATGCCGGGCCAGATGGTAATGCTTTATTTTTAAATTTTGACAAAACTACACGAGGGTTATCCGTCCCTAATTTAGTAGTGTAAGAGTAGAGGGAAGGCAGGAAGTTATCACCACTTACCACCAACTTTTGGATTAATCTTTTACCAATGAATAGTGGGATTGACCGTAAATTATAACGCCTCCACGGCTGAAAGGGCAAACATGTTTGGTGTGATGGGTATTCGAACCCGTGACCCTCGGGTTACGACTTGAGTGCCTTAACCATTTGGCCATGCCGGGCCAGGTGGTAATGACTAGCTACTTTTGTTATAGTCTTTCATTGCTACATTACTGATGACCAGCTCAGATAGCCCTCGTATAGTTTTGCGCAAAATTCAGAACCATTATAAAAACCCTTACTTTACACTTGGTATTTGGTGGTAGTTAATGAAAATGTATTCAAATAGTAAAGCCTTTAACGGTTAAACGTTCAATTGTGAAATTGTATCAACAGCTCTAAATAATATTATCTCACTGATGGACCCCCTGATACAGCAGCATGTTTGCTGGCTTACAACCCTATAAACCGAGTTTTGATAGCCTTGGTGGGAGAGCACAGCCATCCCTTTGTGCTGCTTTGTGCTGAAGTACAAACGAACAAAGAATGTGTGCATCATTTGTTCTTAAGTAATTATAAAAGTATTCATCTCTAAAATCACATTTATAAAACATGTGATTATTTATTATTGTTTAGTTTCCCATCAGCGCCTGAATGCTCTGGCTGGAAAATAAACCTTTTCTATCGCGTCATTTACTCAGAACGTTTGTTATTTACAAACGCATTGATCAAAATACTACTCAAAATTTAGCATCTTTACGCCAACTTTACTTGTCTTCTCACAGCGTCTATCTCCAGCATAAGCTATAAGTATTGAGGAAATAGCGTCTTATGTTTGAAATCAGTTTTATGACAGACTTTATTTATTTCTCAGTTTGCTACAGTGAGTTTATTAATATTACTTCAGCGACGCACGAAAAATGTCTACTAGTTTTTGCCAAGCTCTCCAGAACATTTGCAGTACATTAAGTAAAGGAACTCTTAAATAGTGTAGTCCTTTGTTCATAAATACGGAAAATTTTCCTTAGATTACTTACGTTTTGCTAACATTACAAACTTCTAATTTTTCAGACAATTCATATCTGTAGGTCTCTTGATTTTGGATATCACAAATGTTTGTTTGTTTGTTTTTTTAATTTCGCGTAAAGTTGCTAGAGGGCTATCTGCGCTAGTCGTTCCTATTTTAGCAGCATAAGACTATAGGGAAGGCAGCTAGTCATCACCATCCACCGCCAACTCTTGGGCAACTTTTTACCAATGAATAGTGGGATTGATCGCCACATTACAATGCCCTCAAGGTTGAAAAGTCGAGCATGTTTGATGCGACGGGGAGGTGGACCCGCGACCCTCAGATTACGAGTCGCACGCCTTAACCCACCTGGTCTTGCCGGGCCCTATCACAAATGAAGCTTTCAATAGTTTTACTATTTTCACCTTTTACCAAGTAACTGTCATTGTAGACATTTTTAATTTCCTTTTCTTTCATCGTTTCTTTAACTTTTATCTCGTAGTTTGGTCATTATTATCCTAGAACTGTTTTTATTTCTTTGTATGTTATCAAACGTGATTTAGTAACGGAGCATAATATTCTCTCTTTGTTGTAATTCAATCTATAACAAGTAGTCATCACTTCTAACTACTCGTTAATGGCTGTTTTATATCCTGCTCTCCACCTTTTCCACAGAATTTAATGCTCTTAAATGTTTTGATTAACGAAATTTCTTGTTGAATGTATGTATCGTATCTCGTGGCTCTTGATGTTATATTTTTAGCACAAAGCTCACAATGGGCTATCTGCTCTTTTTTCTACTGTAGAGATTAGAAACTCTGATTTTAGCGTTGTAATTCTGTAAGATGACCGTTTACCCCCTGTGAAATTGACTGACTATATCACGTGGAATTCAGCACTATACATTTTTTTTAATCTCTCCGTTTTGTATAATTTATATAATTCAAAGCACTAAATAACATAAATTTATGTACAATTATATACATTGTAATTACTCTGTTATTAGGCTCTATCTTCATCCTGTCAGTAACTTGTATAGTACAGGAAGATTGCACGTGCCTGCTACTTCTTTAGTTAAAATGTTGTTTTTAAGACATCTTAGATTCAACGCCAAGATTTGATTAGGTAAGACTTTAATTTTACTTGTTTTGAAAGCAAAATGTTAGTTCAGTAATTATCAATTTAGCGATTTTCTTGCAGGGCGATGAGCATATAACATCCAGAAATAGAAAGTTATCTTTCTTGTTAGGGAATCCAATAAGGGCCAGGATTAGCTACACCCTCGAATTCAACTTTCAGAGGATACAAATATATTTATTATAAGGTGAATTTTGTATCCAAATTTCGCTTTGTTCGTGTATTTTGTGTTTAATTTAAGCCGTGTTTGCCCTTGCAAGAGTGGTTGGAACAACATAAGTATATTTCTTTCACGAGTTAGTTTTTAGGCGGGGTCTTCATGTATAATTTATTTTGCAATCTACTAACAACTATATCTTTATCTTACTGTTCTTGAAGGATTTGCAGTGAATGAACTCTGTATTATTTCAAGCGTTAACTTTTACTTTGCTTTATGATTAATGTGTTTGAACACGTGGTTTATCGTTTAGTTAACTTGAACAGTTTTACTTTTAATCTTGATCGAGGTTTAATTTTATTTCTAATTTAGGGCTTGAGAGGGACACACAAAATTAATGAGAACTCATTGAATAAGGTCTAATAATAATTTTGCTTTTATCAGTTGAGCATGCGACACCTAACGGCTCGTTTGTAATCATAATTGAGCTGTCAACAAACACTGCACCTGTGAACCTTTAAAACTTTCCTTGTCTGAATTGTTTTCTCGACGACTCCGCTGGAGGTCGGGATGACATTTTACTTCTTATCATGGTGTGTTTCGAACCTCCGGTTTATAAACCTAACTATCTGTTTCATGGGAAAGACAGTTTTACCGGAAATACCACACTTTCACGAAACCAAAGTAGTCTTTATTGGACGAGTGACTAAAAACATTTTGTGAATTACGAGTTAGAGTTGTTATGTAACCATATTTACACACGACACGTCAAATGTGCAACTATTTTATACTTAACTCTATTAAATAAATTGTTTCATTTCAACAAAAAAATTCATTAACATACTAATCACGGAGAAATTTTTAAATAAAAAATCGAACATGTAGATGAATTTGAAACAAAAAGACAAGAATATGTTAATATATCGTGTCAAAACAGAAGACTTAAGAATCTCACAATAAGATATTTTAATAACTCAAGAGGCTGTCAATACTACACGAAAGTATACAATGTTAATATTTAAAACAAATAAAGTCAGAAACCTAGTCAGGAACATAAAAACGGGATAATGTTTTATTGATAAGTCTCGTTTGATAGGTTTAATTCTGAATTTCGCGCAAAGCTACTCGAGAGCTACCTGCGTTAGCCGTCCCTAATTTAACAGTGTAAGACTAGAGGGAAGGCAGCTAGCCATCACCACCCACCGTCAACTCTTGGGCTACTCTTTTACCAATGAATAGTGGGATTGACTGTAACTACATAACGCCCCCACAGCTGAAAGGGCGAGTATGTTTGATACGATGAGGATTCAAACCCGCAACCCTCAGTTTACGAGTCGAGTTTCTTAACCATCTGGCCATGCCGGGTCAATAAGCCTCATAAGTGTATTTTTTACACCACACACAGTATGACGTTGTATTGTTGTTGGTTTTTTTAAAGTGGAGAGTAAAATGTTTATATATATGTATGCTATAATTTTTATTTTCCCTCACTATTATTTGGCTAAACGAAGGTCAGGAATAATATTTTTTTTTTCTTAACGGGTAAACACCATTCTTTTGGAGCTACGTTAGAACTATACGCTTACGCAGTTCGTTTAAAACGCGTGCGAACATGTTACAATATTAACTTGAAACGTTCAAGATATTTCGACAGGCTTTGAGGGCATTTGTCCAAAAAAAAAAAAAAAAGGAAAAAGAAGCCCACGTCGGGTACTCTCGTTGTTTGACTCCCGTCTTTTCAATCTGAAAATCCTTTCTTTCTGATTCGTGCGAGCATGCAGTAATAAGATTAACTTGAACTGAAGTGACGACTAACAGTTAAGCCTCATCATTTTAGGATTACCGGCGCACTTACTGCTTGTCGCCCTTGCTTTCAGCCCGCGAGTCAGTGTAGAACAACACAAAAGCTGCTGTTCTATTCAGACAGACAGTCCTGCTGTAGTAAACGATTAATGAGCTTGATATTCGTACATACGTTGCTGTCGAATTCGTGTGGAATTAAACGCACTGAAGATAAGCCTCACAGAGGAAGATCAGTTACTAGTTATTTCAATTACTAGATGCTTCCTGTAATTTGAGTTGTCAGCACTCAAGACGTATTTATTAAATACCACATCCACTTAACGATAGGACGTTAGCAAACTCATGTCCCGTGTCAAATTCGCCAACCTTGGCATGGCAGCCACTGACAGGACTTAATTGGCAAATATTGCTTCGATATTTCGGTTCTGGTAATTTAGAACAGTATGGACATTTAATAACTTACCAATTATTTCTTCTAGTTATTACAGACAACCGGCAGTTTTATTTTTATTTTAATATTAATCGTCGGAGCTTCTGGCAGACCTATCGTTCCACTCTTTAAATATCACGCTTTTGTTCCTAGTTGCTTCTGATATTGTTCTCGAATATCAAAGCAAGTCGTTTCCAAGTAGAATGTGGTTGAAAAACGTTACATCTCTACGTGATGTTTATCACACTACAGGATGGAGAGTAAAGCTGTTTGAAACATGTAAATCGTCAGTGTTTATACACCTATTTTTATACTGTCTTTGTTTGGCTTTTCATAATTAAAAAGTTTTGGTCCAATGAAAAGTCTCAATTGCTAAACAAGAGGGTGTGCATTAAAAATATAGAACTTTTAACGAATAAATTACATAGAACTTTATAATACTCTAACAACGATATATTTATTATACTGATCATTCTCACTGACAGATTTGAATACATTCACACACACATATATATAGACAGTGGTATTGGAATATCTGCACATTTTAAATATATATATATATACAGGGTGACCCGTAAGTCTCTACCCATCCATATATCTTATGTATCCAGTGTGTCTGTGTGGTGTCCCTCATTTTCGCTGCATAATACAGGGTGGTCGCTAGAAAAGCGGAAAATTTGAGGGTCAGATGAGATCATGAATAAATTGCGTGCTTACTCATTTCTATTTTGATTTCTTTACATCATGAATAAAATGCATGATTTTAATATCGTAAAATGCATGCTAAGAATGTAATATAACATATGCCTTTAAAAAACTTTGTAAAAGTTATTCTTTGTAAAAATAAATAGCTGATTGACAATTTCCGCTTTTCTAGCGACCACCCTGCATTATGCGACGCCATGATCTGTGAGACATTTTCAGGTGTAAACGGGCTTACATCGGCCATATTTCTCTGAAAAAAAAGAAACAAATTTATAATACATGCGTAATTGAATATAACATAATAACATATGGATGGGTAGGGACTTAAGGGCCATCCTGTATATATATTGAGAGAGAGAGAGAGAGAGAGGGACGAAATTACTAGACAAGTTGCCCCCCAGTGGCTCAGCGGTATGTTTGCGGACTTACACGCTAAAATCCGGGTTTCGATACCCGTGGTGGGCAGAGCACAGATAGCCCATTGTGTAGCTTTGTGCTTAATTAAAAAAAAACAAACTAGACAAGTAAACAGTTGACGGTTAATAATATCATTATTATTGTATTAGAATATTATAACATGATGGTAAAGTAACTGGAAACCGAAACTGCTATTTTTATCTGTTTGATAAATCACAGTTCACTCCAAGAATGAAAACTTCTGTTTATGGTTTCTGTAGATAAAATGATTGAACAGAATATCTTTCTTTATTATATGCCGTTCTTTAGAGTGGATAAGAAGGTTAATCGTTTAACTTTCTGTTTCTTTATGACACACATCGAAAAATTAGGAAGAAATCAATAAATGAAAACTTTGATAAATGTTGAATCGATGATATTACAATTTATATCCATAAAGTTAACTTTATTTTTACTGAGAAAATCGTTATTTAACAATGATTTTTGTGAAAAAACGAAACATCCAAAGAAAGCTGTATTTTGCTATTATAACATATCGAATAATCAAATGGGATCAAACCTCGTCTCTGAACACACTTACCATTTTATTTAGTCTTGAAGGTATTATAATGTATAGTCAGTCATACTTTTCGTTAAAATTATTAAAGAGGGAGCGTAAATAACGTTGGAGTAGAATTGCGCGAAATTCAAACAAATAAATATATTACATACAACACAGATATGTTGCACATACGTTTAGTATGAAGAGATAATGGTTGTTTCGGTAAGTCGAAAAGCTGCACGAGGGCTATGTGCAACAGCCATCCCTTGTTTAAAGGAAATGCAAATAATCAACAACATTTACTGACATCTTTTGGGCTACTCCAATTGAATCGTGAGATTTTAGTGTCATTCCTATAAAGCATTAACATCTCCAAAGTGAGGAATGTTATTTTATAGTAATGGGACACGAGCCATGAACCCTTGGATTTCTAATCCGACCGCCAACCACTAAACGATACACAGCCCAATATGAAAATAAAACGGGTTGGTGTTTTTAGATGCACGTGACTTGGAGTTCTGATTTCTATAAATTCAGGCTCTTCGTGTGCGTAACTTAAAAACATGTTTGTGCTTATAATATATGCTGAATGTCGAGTACTACATTATATGAACAACAAACATGTTTGTGCTTATAATATATGCTGAATGTCGAGTACTACATTATATGAACAACAAACATGTTTGTGTTTATAATATATGCTGAATGTCGAGTACTACATTGTATGAACAACAAACATGTTTGTGTTTATAATATATGCTGAATGTCGAGTACTACGTTATATGAACAACAAACATGTTTGTGTTTACAATATATGCTGAATGTCGAGTACTACATTATATGAACAACAAACATGTTTGTGTTTATAATATATGCTGAATGTCGAGTACTACATTATATGAACAACAAACATGTTTGTGTTTATAATATATGCTGAATGTCGAGTACTACATTATATGAACAACAAAGGAATACTTAAAAGTGAATAAACATTACAGGATTTAGTTTGAATTACACGCAAAGCTACTCGAGGGCTATCTGCACTAGCTGTCCCTAATTTAGCAGTGTAAGACGAGAGGGAAAGCAGCTAGTCATCATCATCCACTGACAACTCTTGGGCTACTCTTTTACCAACGAATAGTGGGATTGACCGTCACATTATAACGCCCCCACGGCTGTAAGAGCGACCATGTTTAGTGCGACGCGGATTCGAACGTCTTAACCCACCTGGCCATGCCAGGTTTCCTATATAAGTTATACCAATTGTTAAACATTAAACCACTGAACTATCTACAATAGATTATTGACTTACAGTCGGTCTGATAGAACATTAAAAACAAACAAAAAACACTTTGCTCGCACCGTTAGAGGACATATTGTGTGTTATTTGTTAATAGACGAACTGTGGCGTCAAAGTAGATTCATGTATGATAAAAGTCGGACAAAAGCGACGTACAATTATACGCTACTAATATTCACACTTGCTTTTGTTTTTTTTAATATATATATATATATAAGAAAGTTATAGGAGAATATAGTTGTTTTCACAATTTTTTTTGTGTTATGCAGGTGATAATTAGTCACTTAATACACATTTTTAATATTTAGCAGTAAGACTGTTTGCTAGTATTCTATTAAAATATATTTATACAAATATAATGGTGCTCTCTGTTGTCTGTCCATGTAACTACTTTACAGGGTATGGATGGATCTTCACCAAAAGTGGTGGGGAGGCTCATTAGGTCCATGCAGGGTTACATATAAATTTGTGGCTTCACATGTTGCGTTTTTAAATGAACGTTTTCGCGATTTTTACCACCACTACTACTTCGCCCTCTGTTGATGAACCTTTAACAAATTTGGTATGAAGATTTGTTAGGTCCACGCGGAGCTACGTGCAAATATGCGGTTTCAGATTTTGTGTTTTTCAGTTTTTATTGGCCTTTTTTACAATTACATATAAAGGAAACAACTTTTCATGTCCTAGGCTAACCTGTAATTAATCATAAATTTATATAACTTCCGTCCAGGTAACAGGTAATTCAGCTAGTATTATATAAGATTATATTCTACTAAAACACGTATACAAGGATACACTATATTTTAAAATAATTATGTATACGTGTATAAATTTAGTATACCCCAGTGGTACAGCGGTGTGTCTGCTAGGCTAGAAATTCGGTTTCGATATCTGTGGTGGGCAGAGCACGCTAAGTTGTTTCTGTAGTTTTGTACTTTATTCCAAACTCCAACAACAAATATTTAGTAAAAAGAAGAAACTGAACCCTTTCCTGAATGGATGTTCGTTATACGTATTAAATATTCAAGAGAATCGCATCAAACGGTCTTTCACATCTGGTTAAATTGTGAACGATTATTAAATTTCTTACAACTGAGTTTAGTCTTTTATAACTTGTGTAAACTTATATAACTTACTGTAAAATTATCACAGCCCATAAACTATGTTACTTGTTTTTTAATTCACCAATAAAGGTTTTAATCTAATAACTTTAGTGTTATCACTTTTCTAGTTGTCACCGATTTCTGATTTACGTTTTTTCATTCATTCTTTGGGCTTTAATATCCATATAGATAAATTTTTCGGGTCTCTGATCCTGGCCTCAAATTCTGATGAGACAAACTAGACAGTCATCTACCTTTAACAATTTCTGAAAGGAGACAATCAATACTGGCTGTTTCTAATATAGTTTTGTGCAGTTTGCCTTATCTAGTTTATGTGCCCCCCAGTGGCTCAGCGGTATGTTTGCGGACTTACACGCTAAAATCCGGGTTTCGATACCCGTGGTGGGCAGAGCACAGATAGCCCATTGTGCAGCTTTGTGCTTAATTCTAAACAACAACAACAACTAGTTTATGTATATATATGTCTTAACTGTGAAATGTTGTATTTATAAACTGTATAGTAAGTGTTAAATCATTGACTGAAATTTCTAACACATTTATTGAAATAAAAATATTTTCATCTGTTTCTTCAGATAACTCTAGAATCTCTGTATTTAATGTTCCGTTGTTCTTTCGCTACAGTATGTTACTCTCACAATCTAAGCTCTTTACCCACCAGTTTACCTAGAAACTAAATCTTTGTGTGTGATCTGGCATGGCCTAGCGCGTTAAGGCGTGCGCTTCGTAATCTGAGGGTCGCGGGTTCGCGCCCTAGTCGAGCAAAACATGCTCGCCCTCCCAGCCGTGGGGGCGTTATAATGTGACGGTCAATCCCACTTCTCGTTGGTAAAAGAGTAGCCCAAGAGTTGGTGTTGGGTGGTGATGACTAGCTGCCTTCCCTCTAGTCTTACACTGCTAAATTAGGGACGGCTGGCACAGATAGCCCTCGAGTAGCTTTGTGCGAAATTCCAAAACAAACAAACAGATCTTTGTGTTTCTCCTGTTAGTGGGGTTGTGAATTACTCGTACCTATTTGCAGGGCTTGTAACACAGATCTATAGATAAAAACGTGTGTAGTTTAAGGTATTTAAGTTAGTATAATATGCGTCTAATAAGGCTGCTAGTAAAGTTCCAACAGAATTTACTGTTATGAAGGATTTTCGAATTTCATTTCAATAATGATATGATAACAAAACAATTTGCAGTCTTTTATCCAACAATTGAAAAGTTCTAGTTATATCTTATACCAATAATTAATTATAGTTGTCATAAGACACGAGTGTTAGCCTTATTATTTTTAACACTGCATTCTTCATCTAATCTCTCAAGGATTTCAAGGTTGAGTGGAGCATATAATATCAACCAGTCTATAGAGCTCTGTACTGAGTGAAACGTGTTGTCAACATTGGACATGACAAATAAGTATGGTTGAAATATTATTACTAAATACTCTTCTATTTCTTGTAATCTATACTGAAGAAGGTAAATAATTCAGTGTTTAAAATCACTAGGCCTAACACTAATATCTCACGAGAAGTATGATTAATTGTAGTCAGCTCGTGAAAAGCACCCGCACCACAACGTATACCGATCTTTTAAAAGTTATTATGTAAATAATAAACATAAAAAGACTTGAAAATAATGTTTATCAAAGTGTTAAATGGTTGTTCGACTGTGATTAAGCCACGTTCACTTTTCTTTTCTTTAAAATAAAGATTTTATTAGAAGAGACCGGAACGAAATACATCTTAAGGTGACGTATAGAAATCCCCCCGCAAGTACAGCAGTAAGTCTACGGATTTACAGCGCTGCAATCAGCGGTTCGATTCCCCTTCGATGGGCTCAGCATATAGCCCGATGTGGCTTTACTATATGAAACACACATACGTATAGCAAAGCTATTAAAAATCTATTATACGAGAAAATCAAAGATAAATGAAGCTAGTGATTTTGATTGGCTTAAAATACGTTTTATAATCATTTTTTGTTAATTTCTCGCAGAATCAAACTTACTTCTTTTAAAGGAATACCTGTCCAATACGTCCTCATACATAGATGCCCCGCATGGGTCAATAGTAAATATATGAACATAGAACGTTAAAATCGGGGGTGCGAATTCCTACAATGGTCACAGCAAATAACCCTATGCAGCGTCACTCTAAAAGAAATAAACAAAGTTACAGGTAAAGCAGACCAAAGCCCAGGGGTCCATCTTACCTAATTTCGGCTCCATCTCATGAAAGTCCCCTTCAAAGATACACCAAATTTACACTTTTGTTACCCAAGTACTCATCTGATACACGGTTATAATTCGTGAAAGGTCCATCTATGAAAACGGCTAGTGCGGCGACATTTGAGTTCGCAAACTCCTTCCCAAATTATTACACGAAACTGTTTGTTTCTTTAAGAGGTACAGATTTAACTTATGAACAACATGAAGTTTCGAGACAACATTCTGTGGAATAATATATTTATTTCTCTACAACGTTTAAGATAAATGTTTGTTTGTTTGGTTTCGTTTGTTTTGAATTTCGCGCAAAGCTACAAGAGGGCTATTTGCGTGAGCCGTCCCTGATGTAGCAGTGTAAAACTAGATGGAAGTTAGCTAGTCATAACCTGATCTCTTTATTTTTTGGAAAACGCCATTTTTCATACCACTATCCACACTGTTATTTGTCTTGAACAGTCTACTCACTGTCTTCCAAAAGTCTAACCCTGCTCCTAGTGTCTAACCTTGCTCCTGGTGTCTAACCCTGCTCCTAGTGTCTAACCCTGCCCCTAGTGTCTAACCCTGCTCCTAGTGTCTAACCCTGCTCCTGGTGTCTTTACTCGCATGTAGTTATAGCACAGTATATCAAAATTAAGAGCACTGAAGAGTCAATTTTTTACCAGAAATTGTAAAAATATAAGATTAATTCGCTACATCCTAAAAGAATAGGCCCGGCATGGCCAAGCGTGTTAGGGCGTGCGACTCGTAATCTGAGGGTCGCGGGTTCGCACCCACGTCGTGCCAAATACGCTCGCCCTTTCAGCCGTGGGGGCGTCATAATATGACGGTCAATCCCACTATTCATTGGTAAAAGAGTAGTTCAAGAGTTGGCGGTGGGTGGTGATGACTAGCTGCCTTCACTCTGGTCTTACACTGCTAAATTAGGAACAGCTAGCACAGATAGCCCTCAAGTAGCTTTGTGCGAAATTCTTACACAAACAAACCTAAAAGAATAAACACATAAGAGATGTGGAAATTATGTTATGCGTAACTAAGTCACTGGAAGCCACGCAATAGGTAGGCCACCTACATTGATAGATACCACTTAACCTTACATTTAATTTGTCATATATACTCACATGACCTTTATATGCAGAATATAAACGTGTAACTATTTCGAACGTATTGTTCATATTATCTATCATTATTACTTATTGCCCCCCAGTGGCTCAGCGGTATGTCTGCGGACTTGCACGCTAAAATCCGGGTTTCGATACCAGTGGTGGGCAGAGCACAGATAGCCCATTGTGTAGCTTTGTGCTTAATTCAAAACAACAACAACAATTATTACGTATTGGTCTAAAACACTGTTGTGTGATGCACTTACAAACCTTTCTAATGAAGAATATAAACGTGTAACTATTTCGGACGTGTTGTTCATATTATCTATCATTATTACTTAGTGGTCCAAAACTCTGTCGTGTGATGTACATACAAACCTTTCTGATGAAGAACATAAACGTGTAACTGTTTTGTACGTGTTGTTAATACTATCTATCATTATTACGTAATGATATACATTTGTAAATTTCGTGCTCTGGCTCGTGCTTCAGGCTTATCATGTTATATACGTTATGCTTCTATATTTATTTATTTTTCTGTCTCGAAACATTACTTATTTCTACTCATCTTAGAGGAAGATAATGAATTGTAACTATTCTTCGAGTGATGCCTGTTCTCAACTCTGCCAGCCACAAGTATTAAGATCATAAGAAGAGGCAGTGCGTGTGAATTCGCAACATATTTACCGGTCTCCCATTTTATCATTCCAACTGAATCAATCCCGTTTAGTTAGTGGGCGGATCCATTTATCAGCCTGAACATCAACAAGGACTTCCTCCACCTCCTCAATTAACCAATCATGTTCACAGAGAAATTTACGCATGCGTTCTATTTAGGAAGCAGATATGCATGCAGCTACCTCACAGGAAGATAAATTGCATATGAGTCGATAAAGAGATTATGTGAGATATCGTTTTGAGATAACTCGAGTTACATTTGACGTCTGAAGGGTAAAGTTTCGTGATTTTCCTTCAGCCAGATTTCACCTACGAAACACGTACTATCAGATCAGAATTTCACCACTCGGAGGAAACCGTAACAAATGGATATCACGCTCAATACCCACGGTATGATCAATTAATATTCCAGAATAAAAGTATTAAGCTCTGAAAATATTAATTTAATTTTTGGTTTAACTTTAAAAATCAACTGATGTTTCAACATTCATTACTTTTGCTGTGTTCAATGTAATATATAGCTTGTTTATTTTCTAATGTATTTAATTACCATGCCAACATTTTCTATAAACGTTCATTGTAGCCAGAGCACGTAAGTATTACACTGAAATTATAGTTTATTTTTATTTGTTTGTTTTTAAATTTCGCGCAACACTACACGAGGGCTGCCTGCGCTAGCCGTCCCTAATTTAGCAGTGTAAGACTAGAGGGAAGGCCGTTAGTCATCACCACCCATTGCCAACTCTTGGGATACTTTTTTACCAACGAAGAGTGGGATTGATCGTCAAATTATAACGCCCCCACTACTGAAAGGGCAAGCATATTTGATGTGATGAGACTTCGACCCGCGACCTTCAGATTACCAGTCGAGTGCCTTAACCAAGTAGCCATGTCGGGCCAGGTAATTATAGACACGTGATATTCTGTGTTTCACTAATATCTAAAGATGAATACAATACACCCATTCCACAAGATCTTCTCCGTTCTTTTATAAATACGTTTTCTTAACTCAGTTATTGTCACATTTCAATTAAGCAATTTTATAAACAAAATGATATTTATTTTGTACAACGTAATAAGAATACAGTTACATTTTAATTAATTATATTTTGTTAGATTACTGGTAAATACAGGGCTACGCTGATGAACAGGCCAGGATATCCAGTTTAGGAGATTGTAACGACTCCTACTTGAAATAATAAGCTTAACATTATATCTTCCATTACACTGAGGATCAGTAATGATTCATTTTGTAAATTAGTGTTTATTATATCAATGGATAAAGAGGAATATTAAGCTTAACATAATATTGTCCTTAATACTGAATATACTTAATTATTCATTTTGTTAATTAGTGCTTTATTATAACAAATAGATATGGGTAACAACATTATACCAGTAGATTTGATAACAATATTATACCAACAGATAAGTGTAACAAATATTATACCAGTAGATATGGGTAACAATATTATATCTGTAGATGAGAGTAACAATATCAAACCAATATATAAGGGTAATAAATATTATACCAGTAGATAAGGGTAATAGTATTATACCAGTAGTTTAGGGAAACAATATTATACCAGAAAATAATGGTAACAGTATTATACCAATAGATAAGGGTAACAATATTATATCACTAAATAAGGGTAACAATATTATACCAACAGATAAGTGTAACAAATATTATACCAGTAGATATGGGTAACAATATTATATCTGTAGATGAGAGTAACAATATCAAACCAATATATAAGGGTAATAAATATTATACCAGTAGATAAGGGTAATAGTATTATACCAGTAGTTTAGGGAAACAATATTATACCAGAAAATAATGGTAACAGTATTATACCAATAGATAAGGGTAACAATATTATATCACTAAATAAGGGTAACAATATTATACCAATAGATAAGGGTAATAAATATTATATCGGTAGATGTGGGTAAAAGTATTTTACCAATAGATAATGGTAACAATATTATATCACTAAATAAGGGTAACAATATTATACCAATAGATAAGGGTAATAAATATTATATCGGTAGATGTGGGTAAAAGTATTTTACCAATAGATAATGGTAACAATATTATACCAGTAGATAAGGGTAACAATATTATACCAATAGATAAAGGTAATAAATATTATATCGGTAGATGTGGGTAAAAGTATTTTACCAATAGATAATGGTAACAATATTATACCAGTAGATAAGGGTAACAATATTATACCAATAGATAAGTGTAACAAATATTTTTCCAGTAGATATGGGTAACAATATTATACCAGAAGATGAGGGTAACAACTTTTATTTTCTTGAATTTTAAAGGATATCATTCGTGTTTGTTATCCCTCATTTTAACAAAACAGTAATTATTTCTAATCCATAAGTACAGAAAGTAAGATAGCGCTATAGACACTGTGAAGCCGATGAAGACGCTTCTTAGAAACGAACTAAAATTATAGCGCTTTGAGGAACAGTTTCTTCATTAGAAGCTCCCGATGAAAGATAAAACCAGTTTAGGAAAGCGCGTGAGATTTACGGTCGCTTTTTTCTTAACTTTTATATTAATACAAAAAATACAGCAACATTTTATTAAAACGTTTGTCTTAAAATAAATGTGAAATAAATTGTCTTTATAAAACTTTGCATGAAATCACAAATTATTGGAGAGACTAGACAACATCACCTGTGACTCATCGAAAGTTAACGAGTCAAAAAGTGTTACTGTAATCCATTAAAGTATATTTTAGTTCTCAGCTCTGTTGTACATGCCTTAAATTATTTCTTCTTATATGCAATGTTCTTTCATAAAAAGAAGGATTTGTTTGATTGAAATTAATCACAAAGTTACACAATGGGCTTCTTCTGCTGTGCCCACCACATGTATCAAAACACAGTTTATAACGCTTTAAAGTGTCCAAAGACCTATCCCTGTGCCATTGGCGAGCTAAGAAAAAGAAGGAAACACCATGATATGGCAGCTAGTACCTAGAGCATGAGGTTTCCTATTCTGGCAGATATCAAACAACACGTAATGACATAATTCCACGAAGTGTATACATTGTCAAATGGACCAACGTGACTTAATGGCTATCGTAACCAACTATTAATCTGTGGATCTAACATTCGCGTTTCGTTACTGAGAAAAAACAAACCGTTTCGCACTTTGGCGTTTTGGATGAATTATAAGGGTTATGGTCAATTGAATTTCTTTGTTTGCTCAGGAGTAAACAGAAAGTTACACGATGGGCTACCTGTACAATGCTCACAACGGGTATCAAAACCCATTTTGTAGCGGTGTGAGTCTGTAGACATGTCACTGGAGAGTTGTCAAATGAGACCAGCTCAACAGTCGTCAATGGGTTCCGTTTATCAACTGTTTCTCCTCCAGCCTATGTCTTCTAAACTAGGGATAACTACAGCCCAATCCCTTTAGCTTATCTATATAAAATTAATGTTAACCACTAGTCATACTCTCTGACCTGTTGTTTCAAAATTAGGGTTAGTTACTACACCATTCCCCTAGCATATCTCTTCAAAATTAGGAGTAACTACTATTCAATCCCTCGAGCCTATCTTTCAAAGTTAGGGACAGCTACTTGAGTAGTTTTGCGCGAAGATTGTAAGAGTTAATCAAACCGTTGCAATACGTTCGACTTTAGACACGGGGAAGAGTACCGGCTAAGTGTCTGGTGTTTGAGGTATTATTTACCAACAACATATAACCTACGTCCATTCATGTAAGTGGTTGAAGACAGTTAACTTTAATGTTACCAATGTTATACGTTTATAAAGAAACCAAGAACCACGCTCAACAACCAGAGTCAATCGGAAGCTCGCCTTATCATTTGATTCATCACTTTTCACTGATTTATAAGGCCGTTTCTTTACACTTGGCTCAACTGTTGCTCAGTAAGTTTGTTAATGAAACCAATTTTGTTTGTTTATTCCACGTGTTCACGCAATGTTAAAAAAAAGGCATTATCTGGGTTAATCAACCCTAATTTTCAACTGATAGATTAGAGTTTAGCTTTTGGACTGCTTTCAAATCGAATACTGTGCGGTATTGAAGAAATTTTGTCTCGTGTTGCTTGCATGTACTTTATATTCTCACAGTATCTTTTGTGACTGAAATATTCCGAGCTTGTAAATAATTTCCGTTTAATTTTAACGTTCTCCGTGTCAGATGCATTAAAATAGGCTTATGATTATCATGTAATCTCCCTCTACAGGAATCAAGCAGTATTAAATATAGAAAAAAAAATCTCCTCTTGACCACATTGTGTACTTATATCGTTGTAAAACATTTTTATATATTTTTTGTTCCCTTGGAATCCTTACTTAAAATAGGTTTACGAATCTGATTTATCGTTATAATACTGATTGTATTTGGACAAAATGTATCTGTTATTGTACTTATCTGTCCAGTACGAGAACCTAAAGTAGCTAACTACATTAAAACTGTGTGGTCATTGTTTCCCTGCAGGTGGAGTTAAAAATATTTAGTGTCTAATGGAAAGGTCAAATGTTCTGCCAAATCTGTTTATTCATGGGTAGCTAGTTCTTTAAACACCGAGGGAGAGGAAGATGGGAGAAATAAGTCATTGGTATGTGTGTTGTCCATGTTGAAATACTGCTAAGTAACTCTGGCGTGAGGGGAGATCAGGGGTACGCTGTCCAACAAATCATATATAACAGACTAGGAGACGCATATATTTTAGTCAGGTCGGAGCAGTAACTGTATAAGTGATATATTATACACTGATGATGAAATACCACTTTAGGTTTTATTTTAATTAACTTAAACGTGGATCATAAAGACCTATAATATGCTATAAGGTTTTAAGTGTTTTATCAATCTAAACAAGTTATTCTAAGACAGGCATACTTTACTAACCTTATGATATAACTAGTACCAAATGTATCTCCGGACAGCTGGTATGGGTATTAAAATTTTTATTTTAGTAAAATAACTTTCAGTTTAACCAAAAGGTTCTTAACCTGAATGGGAGGCCTGGCATGGCCGAGAGCGTTAAGGCGTGCACTCGTAATCCGAGGGTCGCGGGTTCGCGCCCGCGTCGCGCTAAATATGCTCGCCCACCCAGCCGTGGGGGTGTATAATGATACAGTCAATCCCACTATTAGTTGGTTAAAGAGTAGCCCAAGAGTTGGCGGTGGGTGGTGATGACTAGCTGCCTTCCCTCTAGTCTTACACTGCTAAATTAGGGACGGCTAGCACAGATAGCCCTCGAGTAGCTTTGTGCGAAATTCCAAAAACAAATAAATCTTAACCTGAAGATGACGTAAGAAGGTCGAAACGCTGTAATCTAATTTATTTTAATAAAAGTTATAGTACCCATACTAGCTGTCTGGAGATACATTTTTATTTCAAGCGGGTATCTCGTCATGGCAGATCCGCAGTGGCGCACGCGCACGGTATTTATAAGACAGTACTTGTGGGATGTACCGGCGTGGTGGGACCACCATTACTTGGGGAAGGCATTTTATTCTCTACCATCTTATCATGTATGCAAACAATTTCTATTTAAATCCATGATCTGATGTTTTGGCCCGGCATGACCAGGTGGGTTAAGTCGTTCGACTCGTAATCTGAGGGTCTAGGTTCGAATCCCCGTTGTACCAAACATGCTCGCCTTCTCAGCCGTGGGGGCGTTATAATTTAACGGTCAATCCTGCTATTCGTTGGTGAAAGAGTATCCCAAGAGCTGGCGGTGAGTGGTGATGACTAGCCGCCTTCCCTCTAGTCTTACACTGCTATATTAGGGACGGCGAGCGCAGATAGCCCTCGTGTAGCTTTGCGAAAAGTTCACAAACAAACAAACAGTTCTCGTCTTTACGTAGTATCAAACGTATTGCGTCAAGCAAATTAAATGTTTCAAGATATAAATTTATAAAGACGACCAGTACAAAGCAATAGACTGCACCATTTTACAGAATATACCATACGTTTTTGAAAACAACAATTTATTGAAATATTTTAAAAGTTCCTACGTTTTAATCGACTCACAGATGGATAATAACAAAGCCATACATTTTATTATTTTATCGATTTAACATATTAAAATAAAATTCTCTAGTAATACATATAAACCAGTAATATTTATTGCTTTGGTACTAGATTAGTATGTAATAACAATGAAGTTCGATTCTTTCATTCGCAGTGGAGCAGCATCACATTTACGAAAGTGCAACGCTAAAATTTGAGGTTTAAATCCTTCAACTAGAAAATACAGATGATCCATTGCGTAGCTTTGTGCTCCCCCTCGGTGGATTCAGCAGATAATTTGCTATAAGAAAAAAAAACACACATAAGGGTTTGTGCTCAAACAAGCAAAAAAAACAACAACACAAAAACTTATGTTTGCAACACAAACTTTTTAAAATCACTTTACAGTTTGTCAACCCAGTATATAAGTATGCCCAGATGAGTAAAAATCAGCCTTCTCAGTTTTAAAGCCATACTTACATTTACGTTGAACGAATGATAAGGAAATAATATAAACAAATAATGTGAGAGTAACTGAATAGTGAAAAGATGATAAATATCTAAACACGACCAAAAACTTCTTGGAATATTTCGTAAAGTTTCACATGCAAGATGGAATAATGAGTCTTGATAAGTAAGTTTGATAGGTTTTGGTTCGAAGTTCACGCAAAGCTGCACGAGGGCTATCTCCGCCCTCCGTCCCTACTTTAGTAGAAAAAGACTAGAGAGAAAGCAGCTAGTCAACGATATCCATAACAAACTCTTTTATCAATTAATATTGAGATTGATTTTGTTTAAACTCCATAGTTGCCTCTCTTGAAAATGGACCACACTTCTTCTCTGGAGTTCTACTGTGATTTGTAAATTTTATGATTACAGTTTCAGAGAAGAAACGAGGAGACAGAGATACAAAACAACAAAGTAGGGGAAAGAATGAGCGACCAAAGTTTATGCTCTTATTTTGTAACATGAAAATACGAATGAGTACATTAATGAATTAGGAAATAAAACGGTTGTTTAAACAATTAATAATGATTCCAGAAATAGCACTTCTATGTCCCACCCTCTAAACAAAAACAACCAGCACAGCCAGTTGGACTTACCACGTACTAACATGTTTGGTTAATTTCAGTGTTTTTCTGAATAACTTCGAAATTGTCGTTTAATGACGTCAAAGTAGGTTATAAAGCTTATTTAAATTCAAAATAGACGATGCCTCGAGAGTCCAGTGGTCTAATGGATATGGTCAGCTTACAACGTCTACGGTCATACAGAGTTCTGGAGGGAACAATCTACAGATATCTCCAGTTTGCCAGTCCAGCAGAGACTCGGAACAACAAGGGCTGAGCGAACGGCAGAGCCGCTTATGTGGTCGTAAGCTAATATTTGGACTAACAGTGATATTAATCTAGAGAAAAAGAAATATATGTATCTATTTAGTGGCATAGTTTAGTAAGCCTGTGTTTTAAGTATGGCGTACAATAGAAAGAAATAACGTTACGAGGTGTAAAGAATCATACATATATATCATTAAGACGATTTACAATAATGAAAGGTGTTCGTATGTACGTGAGCATGAGGTGTTTTCGATGAAAATCATTTAGATATTTATTTCATGGAGATAACCAGAGTGTTAGATGATAAAGTTCACAAACTGTAAAATATATGACTCTCTTTACTCTGGTTAATTCATAAATGCTCTATTGAGAAATTTTTAATGGAATTTTACTCTTCATGTGTATAGGTATGTCTACTTTCATGACGAACTGGGAATTTACCACGAGTGACGTAGCTTTAGAATCTGTTAATTTTAATTGAGTATTATAGCTAGAGAACCTCGACAGTTTATCTTAAACGACATAGCTTGAGAATCCTGCTAATTTCGCTTAACTAGTATAGCTTTAGAATCTGCTAATGTACCACGACTGACGTAGCTTTAGAATGTGCTAATGTACCACGACTGACGTAGCTTTAGAATGTGCTAATGTACCACGTTTGACTTAGCTTTAAAATCTGCTAATTTCATCTGACTAATATACCTAGAGAGTCTTAATAGCTTACCTCAACTAACATAATAAAATATCCTGCTAATTTACCTTACCAAGCATAGCTTAAGAACCCGACTAACTTCCCTTATAATAAATTAACAATATTGGCGGACACAGATGGGTTTTAAAAGATATCAAATGCTTTTATAACTTTAAAGGCTGAAACATATATACAAAACAATTAGTATACATCTATGTTATTTAGACAGTTCAAATGATTCTTTCCGCATTTTGAGACGGTCACTTCCGACAGTAAGTTTTCAATATTGTGATTGGTGAAATGCGAAAAAGTTGTCATATAGTATGAGTGTGGCGAGATGGCGCTGACTTGGTTTGGTTTGCTTTGAATATCGCGGAAAGCTACACGAGGGCTATCTGCGCTAACTGTTTCCTAATTTAGCAGATTAATGTAAGACTAGAGTGAAGTCCGTTAGTCATCACCACCCACTGCCAACTCTTGGGATACTTTTTTACCAACGAAAGGTGGGATTGATCGTCACATTATAACGCCCCCACTACTGAAAGGGCAAGCATATTTGATGTGATGAGACTTCGACCCGCGACCTTTAGATTACGAGTCGAGTGCCTTAACCAAGTAGCCATGTCGGGCCAGGCAATTATAGACACGTGATATTCTGTGTTTCACTAATATTTAAAGATGGATACAATACACCCATTCCACAAGATCTTCTCCGTTCTTTTATAAATACGTTTTCTTAACTCAGTTATTGTCACATTTCAATTAAGCAATTTTATAAACAAAATGATATTTATTTTGTACAACGTAATAAGAATACAGTTACATTTTAATTAATTATATTTTGTTAGATTACTGGTAAATACAGGGCTACGCTGATGAACAGGCCAGGATATCCAGTTTAGGAGATTGTAATGACTCCTACTTGAAATAATAAGCTTAACATTATATCTTCCATTACACTGAGGATCAGTAATGATTCATTTTGTAAATTAGTGTTTATTATATCAATGGATAAGGAGGAATATTAAGCTTAACATAATATTGTCCTTAATACTGAATATACTTAATTATTCATTTTGTTAATTAGTGCTTTGTTATAACAAATAGATAAGGGTAACAACATTATACCAGTAGATTTGATAACAATATTATACCAACAGATAAGTGTAACAAATATTATACCAGTAGATATGGGTAACAATATTATATCTGTAGGTAAAGGTAACAATATTATACCAATAGATAAGGGTAACAATATTATATCACTAAATAAAGGTAACAATATTATACCAATAGATAAGGGTAACAATATTATACCAATAGATAAGGGTAACAATATTATGCCAGTAGATAAGGGTAACAATATTAAACCAGTAGATAAGGGTAACAAATATTATACCAGTAAATAAGGGTAACAGTATTATACCAATAGATAAGGGTAACAATATTATATCACTAAATAAGGGTAACAATATTATACCAATAGATAAGGGTAATAAATATTATACCAGTAGATCTGGGTAAAAGTATTTTACCAATAGATAATGGTAACAATATTATACCAATAGATAAGGGTAACAATATTATATCACTAAATAAGGGTAACAATATTATACCAATAGATAAGTGTAACAGATATTTTTCCAGTAGATATGGGTAACAATATTATACCAGAAGATAAGGGTAACAACTTTTATTTTCTTGAATTTTAAAGGATATCATTCGTGTTAGTTATCCCCCATTTTAACAAAACAGTAATTATTTCTAATCCATAAGTACAGAAAGTAAGATAGCGCTATAGACACTGTGAAGCCGATGAAGACGCTTCTTAGAAACGAACTAAAATTATAGCGCTTTGAGGAACAGTTTCTTCATTAGAAGCTCCCGATGAAAGATAAAACCAGTTTAGGAAAGCGCGTGAGATTTACGGTCGCTTTTTTCTTAACTTTTATATTAATACAAAAAATACAGCAACATTTTATTAAAACGTTTGTCTTAAAATAAATGTGAAATAAATTGTCTTTATAAAATTTTGCATGAAATCACAAATTATTGGAGAGACTAGACAACATCACCTGTGACTCATCGAAAGCTAACGAGTCAAAAAGTGTTACTGTAATCCATGAAAGTATATTTTAGTTCTCAGCTCTGTTGTACATGCCTTAAATTATTTCTTCTTATATGCAATGTTCTTTCATAAAAAGAAGGATTTGCTTGATTGAAATTAATCACAAAGTTACACAATGGGCTTCTTTCGCTCTGCCCACCACAAGTATCGAAACACAGTTTATAACGCTTTAAAGTGTCCAAAGACCTATCCCTGTGCCATTGGCGAGCTAAGAAAAAGAAGGAAACACCATGATATGGCAGCTAGTACCTAGAGCATGAGGTTCCCTATTCTGATAGGTATCAAACAACACGTGATGATATAATTCCATGAAGTGTATACATTGTCAAATGTATACTCAGCCATGTCGGGTCAGGCGCTGACTTAAGTAAATGTATGCGGAGTTTCGTTTGGTGTATCTGGAAAAGAGAAGGGGTGTTTGAAAATGAAATTATATGGTTAAGGTTATTTTTTGTATCTCATAAGGTATGAGCACTTTTAGAACCTGAATTAGTCAAAAATTGTTTGCTTTCGTTTTATATTTATTCTAAGTACATAAAATACGTTGCCGGACCCAAACCCCCTGGCTGGTGTGCCTACGTTGCAGGACCCAAACCCCCTGGCTAGTGTGCCTTCCTATCCTACAGTTCACTGCTTCCACAGATCTGCTAAAATCAAATCTGGTAAACTTTCCTGGACAACTGCTTGAATTATTTGCTGAAGCTTCGAGATTTTAACCGGGTAAATTAGCTGGTTAGAACATATGCATCAGGAGAAGTTCGAATCCCACTCAGTGAATTACACATACGCACAAATATAATGTAGGATTAAAAGTATGACGTATTTCTTGTCGTAAACTTCTAGTTTTGAATCCACTCATTTTTCTTCGTGTGTCTGTATGTGTGCGTGTTTCTTATAGCAAAACTAAATCGAGCTGTCTGCTGAGTACACCGATGGGAGTCGAACCCCTGATTATTTTTAACAATCTTTATTATCTGTTTATTAGTACTGTTGCTTGTTTTCACTTTTGCTTATACAGTACTCCAGGTTTTAGGGGCCCGTCATGGCTGGGTGGTTAAGACGCTCGATCTTTATCTGAGAGTCACGGGTTCGAGTCCCCGTCACATCAAACATGCTCGCCATTTCAGCTGTGGGAGCTTTATAATGTGATGGTCAATCCTATTATTCGTTGGTTTAAGAGTAGCTCAAGAGTTGTTGTGGATGATGATGACTAGCTGCCTTCCCTAAATTAGGGACGGCTAACGCAGATAGCTTTCGTGTAGCTTAGCATGGAATTAAAAAAAAAATAAACCCAAACCAGGTTTTAGGAAATTACTTATGACCACCTTTAAGTTGTCACAAAGAAATATCATCAACCTATGCTTAAACTCTTTCTACAGGTTCATTTGGACATTTCATACAAAATAAAGGAATTAGTAGCCGTCAAAATATTGTTTGTGTTCTTTGGTTACTCTGTAGATGAATGATCTATAATCCAGGATGATAAAGCAACCAAGAACAAAGAAAACTTCGCTGTATTTTGACATGAATATTGATAACTGTCTTATGTTTTGAAAGAAGAAGAAATATGTAACTGATGTTTTTGTAGGATGAGGAATACCGTATAATGTTCTGACAGGAGTACAAATACCTGACTCATATTTTGTGCTGAGAGTTGTGATACTTGATTGGTGTTGTAAATGGAGTTAGGAATATCTGGCTGATATTTTGTGCTGAGAGTTGTGATACTTGATTGGTGTTGTAAATGGAGTTAGGAATATCTAGCTGATATTTTCTTTGTGACCTTAGTATATATATTGATATCACGAACCGTTCTGAACTTCTTATGAACACAGTTAATCAGCTATTTTCTCTTTTTAGATATCATTGAATCAGAACTGACTAACTGAATAATGTAACGGTCTGTGCTTTAGGAAATGTCACTGTTTTCTTTATTTCTATGTGTTTTTCTGTGAGCCTATATAAATACCTGACACGTTAGATAGCTTTAGGTATATTATCTTCTTCATAGACGGATATTTGCGGTAAAGGAAAAAAATGTTCGAGAAAAACTGAAATTCACATCAGACCATTCAATGATAGGATAAGGATATTAATATGAAAGTTTCTTCTAAACTGTGTCACTGAAAGGGTTAAATGTCTATTTGGCAAAAATAGATATATAAACATATTTGTATGTCAAGTATATTGGAGCACATTTTAAGTTTTAGGGCATATTTAAAATATGGTCTCTTAAGGTTGTTCTTAACACAATACTCACTTTAATTCTGGTCTGTTAAGGATTATTTTAACCAAGTCAGGTAGAAATAGTGTTATTGATATACTATTATACACTTTTCTTCTCTGAACAACCTAAAGAGACCAAAATAAAATAGGTTGTGTTGAAAAAATACAATAAGCCTAATGTGTTTGTCTTATGAGAAATATAATATATTATTGTTACGATTCGCAAGATGAAAAAAAAGACATTCGTACCATAGTACGTATGATGTAGCTTTTTTGTCGTTTTCTCGGAGCTGTAGTTTTCAAATATAGTATTATGTATTGCTTTCTTTCAGAGATAGATATTTTCATGAGCATTATAATAATATATGATTCTATTTTCATGTTCTAATTTCATAACAGCGTATTACATGTTGCTATTCTTTTCTGAGCTTTACTATTCAAATATATTATTATGTGAAATCAAGAAATATATTGATGTGATGATAAAGGATTCTCTATTTAACTTTTGTCAAAACGAGTTGGCAATTTTGATAAAATTATTTTTGAAAATACAAGAAACTATAGGATAGACTGGACACCTCAATTTTATGTTAGTTTGATGCCTGAATGGTAAAAATTAATGGCCCTACTTGAGCATTTTCATTGAGAACATATTACAATCACAGTTTAAACATCGGTACCTTGTGGTAAAATCGAAGAGATTCACAGCATTATCCAGTTTTCAAAAAAATATCGTTATAACTGCAATAACAGGGAAATGTGTAGGAGGCGTGTCTTGTGGTGATTTCATGTTTTGCCTCTGATTTAATTAAAAGTTGAAAATGGGGGTCATACTAGCTAAAAAATGCTTTACAATAAAAACTAAGTGGTATAATTCAATTATTATCACTACTACTGGCCAGTTATCAAAATGAAATCTTTATTTATTAAACGTTCATGAATTTAGAACAATAATTAAACACATCTGACGCACTATGACTCTCCATTATTCTATAACTGATTCAAACGCGATTACTGTCGTATCAAACTGTAGATACGGTTAATTATAATTTCTACAATAGTCAGAACACTTTCACTTGATTTCAAGTTTTTGTATTGGAGGAGCTACGTATCGCATTATCTGTGTAAACTTCTTGTCAGTGTATTTATTGAACTGTGCTGTTATTAGGTTTTCATTAACGAGAATGACCACAGTTATATTATTCCTATTAGTTAAGATTCACAACGTACACATCATTATATATATGCAAAAGCTAAATGAAGTATTGCGAAAGGAAATAGTTATCAAATTCGATCCACGTTGTTTGTTTTTACACTTAATTTTCTCTTTTATATCAAATCCCAGTTGCCTACTCATCGTCTTCACTTTCATTGACAATAAGAGCACATTTTCAAGTGATGACACATTACACAAGAGAAGTCATTTCCGCACTTGCAGTAGCGTTTTACTTTTTTTTTTACTAGTGGATTAGATGGCTTGTCCAGCAGAATAGAGTTGGTTGTTTGGCGTTTATTGGCGCAAAGCTACTGGGCTATATTCGTTCAAGGTAGGGACTAATTTTACAAACTTACATCAGCAAAGCAAAGCCACACTGATGAGTCTTCTTGTGTATGGAAATTGGAAGAATCCTTGAAGTATGTAATGTCTGATGATGCTCTCAGAAGGTTAAAATTTTCCTAGATTTCCGTTTATACGTCCAAAAATGTGTGCTCTCAAGTTGTCTAATATGCCAGCGAAATCACCATACAGCTTCAGAAAGGAAACTCTGCATGTGTCAACCGCTGTTGGTGTTACAATGAGGGTGTCACAGTCAAACTCTATCACTGCACTCAAATCTAAAGTGCTTTTGTTTTTCCATGGCAGCTCTGAATGTTTTTTCTTCCTTTTTCCAAAGACTGACGGTGCTGCATCTACCCGTAACATGACCACACAGGAGTACTGAAATGATTACTAGTATTGGCATACAGTATGATAGCAATAAGCTAGAATTTTTGCTATTCTGTGGCGTTGAATAATCGTCAAGCGTGTTTGCGCCCACAGTTCATTCAATTTACTATAGTAGATGGTCACGTTGAGTATGTCAGTGTCTGTTGCATACACCATAATTGACACAGTAAGACATATGGGCGAAAATCAGAATATTTGCTTCTTTGTGATCCCCACAAGCCAGATGGTAGAATAGCTGACCCATAAAAGAGATCAAAAATTAACTTGACAATGTAAGGTATTCTTTTAATGTTGCTTTCACAGGAAACTGGAAGGTAATACTAGAAAACCAAATAATTTTTAAGATCTGCAATCAGAGGCTTCCATGAAGGCACAGAAATGTTATCCCTGATTTCGTACGGTCGGCTAGATTTTTTAGTCTGCTGTCTTCTAGACCTTACGTCAGTCTTCAAGCTCTGTGTTGAACAAACGTCATATTGATCTTCAACTATATTCACACACGCGCATTGCAATGCATGTGCTGATAGCATCTACTTCAAGTAACTTGACTGAAAAGCTCTGAGTATGTTTGGATTTTTCAACCTACGTAAATCTTTCCTCATGGCACAGCCAAGCACGGTATCTTGGTTCTGTTCGTAACAGAATGCGTCTTCTTCCATAATACAAATAAACAAAGACTCTTTAGGACACTTCTTTAATCATAGTGTATTATTTATGTTTATTTTTGCTTTTCTTCTGACTTTTCCCTCAACTATCTGTAGGTGTACTGCCAGTTTCTTCTCTTTGGCTTTGATTAAGTTGATAGTTCTGTACTTCTCCCTACTTGCAGAACTGAGAAGAACTGCTGAAGAACAACTGAATGGATTAATCATTTCAGGTTTTTGCATGTCTCTAATTTTGCTGACACGTTTTCTGTTTCTGGCATCTTTAGATTTTGTTGATGATCGTAAACCACCATCTTGCAACTGGACCATTGCCTTTGTCTGTTCAGTTAATACAGTTAGTGCTGAAAGTGTTTTTCTCTGCCACCTGCTTTGTGTTATTCTTTTGAAGAGCTGAAAATTTGAACAGACTGCCAATGGTGCTTAATAAACTGTTTGCAATGTGGAATCCACCCATGTGCAGTATCAGGTATTTAAATTCTTCAGCTTTCTTCTTTTGGAGCCAAAGAGAAGTTTAGTAGATTGCCTGGTTACAGGTTAGAATGCAATATTGCTTACCAAATTTCTGTGTGATGCAGTGGTTAAGGAGTGCTTCAACGATATTGGTGTTTGTTGCTGATTCAGGGACAAAGGTCCACATCGTATGAAGGTTGCTGGTTTTTCACTCTGTGCCATCAATTAAAGAAAGTCATTCCAGGTCACTAGGCTCTGCGAATTATCTTTTTGCAAAGGGTAGTTCTACGAGAGATTCCACACGATTGTAATGTTCTCATTACATTGGCGATTCTAGGTTCGTGTAGGAGTTTCAGGTCAGTTACAAAACAGCTCTTTTATCTGTCTCTCAAAGTCAAGCTACGTTATACTGCATGGAAGGACTTAATATCTCCTCAAGGGACTTTTCTGAATTTTGCAGTCAGAGAAACCAAAAGAACGTCACTCGGTGCTTTAGTGCCATCACTTTATACTGGTAAATGTTAGATGTAGTACCATTCATTGTTTTACCATCTACTGTGTCTTCATGGAAATCTAGATTGTCATTCGCACATCAAATGAATAGCGTGGCTCTAATGTTCGTGGATATCATTGGCTCATCTTTCTCCTTATCGTCCTCGGTTGGCTTGTGCCATGACAGTGATATATCACTATTCATCTTGCTACATGATACTATTGTCGAATCGACTCAACAAGGTGACTACTTCTTTACTCCTAGTTTCTTTCGCAACGTGTAGCACTTTACCAATATGTTTTGTAGTTGGGACATGTCTTACTGTTGTGCAAATGTCTTAAGCAATGTTGAAAAGTTTTCCCATTTTCGCTCATTTATATAAACTTTTAAGTCTGATTCACTCTGGTATTGCATCAATTATCAACCAAGCGGCATGATTCTAAAGTGGTGTTGGAACAAAAGCACGTGTAGCATCTTAAGTCTGATTGACTCTGGTATTGCATCAATTATCAACCAAGCGGCATGATTCTAAAGTGGTGTTGGAACAAAAGCACGTGTAGCATCTTAGGAGATATTCATTTGTGCTCTTCGCTTTCAGTTTTTATACAACATCTGTGACGTCACTTTGCAGTGATTTTGTTGAATAGCACGATATAATAATCTTCTCAGGAACACTCGTGCTCGTGATTTCATCTTCGCTTTATTTTGCACAATCCTTCTGTAACTATCAGTCTCTTTAGACTGGCGGCTCGGCATGACCAGGTGGGTTAAGGGGTTCGACTCGTATTCCGGGGATCGCGGGCTCAAATCCCCGTTGCACCAAACATGCTCTCCCTTTCAGTCGTGGGGGCGTTAAAACGTCACGGTCAATCCCACTATTCATTGGTAAAAGAATAGCCCAAGAGTTGTCAGTGGTTGGTGATGACTAACTGCCTTCTTTCTAGTCTTACACTGCTAAATTATGAACGGCTAGCGCAAATAGCCCTTTGCGCGAAATTAAAACAAAGTCTTCAGACTGGCAACTTTTGATACGAGATAACTTACTGTCATATCTGCTGAATAAAGGACATTTCGTTTTGTAGCACTATCATGAGTACGGTATTAAGTGCTGCATAGTAGGTTTTAACTTTCTTCTTGATAACAGACGATTTGACTTAAAAACCAGGTTGTTAATGGTATGAAGTACAATAAACAGTTTCTGTGTTTAACTGTTGCTACTGGGCATGGTAGTTATAAGCATGTCCTATTTCTGAGCTCGGAAATTTGCTGCACATATAATACAATAATCATATGGTTCAACTGATAATTGTATGTTTCTGAAAGAGAAATCAGAAATTAAATATTTTCAATAGTTTTTTTTTCTATTTCCAGTGTATTTTATTATGTTTCAAGATTTACGCTATTTCAGATAGAAATCACTTTTGCCAAATTTCAGATTTTCTTGAAACAGTTTCACGAATCGCACTAATTCGGCGACATTCTTACTCTGATGTTCATTATCCCAAAACATGGCCTCATGTCAGATTTGTTTGGTTATCGTTTGAAACAATGTTATTGCTTTTTTTAACCAATCCGACTCCCATTTCAAATTTTTAACTTTATCGGTTGTTTTGAATCAAGCACAAAGCTACACAATGGGCTATCTGTGCTCTGCCCACCACGGGTATCGAAACCCGGATTTTAGCGTGTAAGTCCGCAGACATACCGCTGAGCCACTGGGGGGCTAATTTTATCGGAGACAAACAATGATATTAGCACCAAATATATCACCTATATCATTTAGTTATCATCAGCTTTCCTGTAGCTGTACAGATTTTTTTTTAACTGAGTTCAAACTGCGACTGTAATGTGCTATGAAGAAACATTAAGCGCTTGTAACGTGTTCGCAATTAAAATGGCCGAGTAGGCTTAACAATGTTTACCATTCAGACATCAAACCATCATAAAACTGAAGTCTACGTAATGTAGGATAAGATGTCTAGTTCATCCGAAAATCATGGTTCTGGATCATGTTGAAATCAACACTTCGACTATGAAGAAACATTAAGCGCTTGAATTATTTGGTTGATGTCAAATATCTTTGACAGTGAAAAAAATATTTAAAGATGGAACAATATTCAACTCAACGTAAGATAAATTTTAAATTTTGACATATCTTCCAAACAAAAAGGGATTGGATTATGTTTATGATGCAGTAAGGTTTAAAAGGAAAACCTATTATAGTTATGTTGCAGATGTTACCAGGTACACAAAGTGTCTGGACTTCATTATTTTGACATGTAGGTTAGGATAGTGATGTTTATTTGATACAAGCAAACAAACAAACAAACTTTCTGTTTGTTTGTTTTGAATTTCGCGCAAAGATACACAAGAGCTATTTGTGCTAGACGTCCCTAATTTAGCAATATAAGGTTAGATAGAGGTAATGCACCACCCGTCGACAACTTTTGAACTATTCTTCTATCAATGAATGGTGGTGTTGACCGTCACACCATAACGCCCCCATGGCTGAAGGTGCGAGCATGTTTGGTGTGACGGATATTGGAACACCCCCCCACTCAGATTATAAGTTGAACGCCCTAATCACCAGACCTGCCGAACCGAAAAAAATGAAATAAAAGAGAAACATCACCGGCATTACAAGGTATGAACAGAATAACTAGGACGCTACTTGTATATTATAAAAATTACAATGCTGTTTTCCATAATAGCAACAAAGCATCTGTTTCATTGTACTTAATAATTAAATCATTTATTCTTTCATTTGAAATATATTATATTTTATAATGCGTATCTATATGTGTAAGAATATAATCATAATCCAAGTAATCGTCATCCAAAATACGAATAAACCTGGAAAGTTGTCACTTACCCTACTTATCATGGTAAGTTTTTAGTAACTGGTTACTTTTCTTTCTAACGAAGCAGTCAGGGTTTGACGTAAAAGCGTTTGTCATCATTAGTAATTTAAAATAATTTACATATTTGTAAAGATATGACCATAGTGTCACAATATTGTGTAACGTTGAACTAACTAATTTATTGTTCTGAAACAGATATTAATAGTTCTTTGTAAATATTTATATTTTATTTTTAAAAAACAATCAACTAAAACAAAATTTTGATTAAAAAAATCAAGGTTGTTTCATAAGTATATGGCATAGACATAAGACTAAGTTATAAATCCCAGTTTGGACTTCAGTTGATTAGTTTTAAAATGGAGTGTACATTTAATTTCTTCATCCACTTCGTTAACGGAAGGAACAAAAAAAATCCACGGATAATGTCTTTAACAGAAGTAACCAATTTTTGCAGAACTGTTGCTAAGAATGTTATATTTTATCAAATTATCGCAAACGTGAACCCTTGTCTTTTAATATTTCCAGATGAATAATTGTCGCACAGACAAGAATATACACATATAGCTTGCTTTTGTTGTGTAATACGTTCATTCTCTGCAAGGTTTGGCAAGGAATGATTGTGGATTTGTTTAATCGGTTTCATAATAAACTTGTACTTTAAGTGGCAAAAATATAGTGTAAAATAGGAGTGATTTACAAATTATTATTAAAACGTCATATTTTTTAAAATTTCTAACATCATTGATAACTAAAAATGAACGCAGTTATATGAAAGTTATACCTTATTCCTGGAACAGGTATGTTAACCATAGTGCACACAACCGCTCGATCAACCAACGGTGTGAATTAGCAGCTTCGAACTACTACGTGGCGACGCCTTGATTAATTTATTCATGTTTTGGATAACGAGTATCGAAAATCAATAGTTCACACATCAATTGATTTTTTAAACATCAAAAGTTTTTGTACAATACATTTTTCAGTTCTTTAATGTATGTATTATGTTTTTTCTTTGTAAAGCCATATCGGGCGTCCATCATGGTGAATCAAACTCCCTTATTGTGGCGTTGTAAATCAGTAGATTTATCGCTGTTAAACTCAACTGTTTGGCTATCGTGTTGATTTATAATACAGTCGTATCTTAAAATAGAGCGCCATTTCTTATGCTGTTGAAATTTTGTAAATTGTAAATTAAATATTGAACATTTATAATAAAATACAATTAAAATTAAAGAGGTAAAAGATAAGGATCTTTATTGGGTTTACTCTGTATTTGCTGACGATATTGTTGTTTTTTTTAAATACAATGAGTTTAATATAGTTGAAACATAGAAAAAATATTTATAATATTTTAATATTACATTATATATTTTTTGTTGAAAGTTTCCTTTGAAGTAACGTGGTCATGATAACATATTTATCTATAATTGATAAATTGAATTGTTAGTTTTGATTAAGTTTTTTTATCCATGGTCTTGCTGTTCCTATCCTTTTGCTTGGATATTTCAGAACAACGCGACATTGTACTATCTGTTGTGTTCACCGCTGGGAATCGAACGTAGGTTTTGGTATTGTAAACCCATAGACCTCGCCCGGCATCGCCAGGGGGTTAAGGCACTCAACTTGTAATCTGAGGGTTGGGAGTTCGAATACCCGTCGCACAAAACATGCTCACCCCTTTTAGCCGTTGGGGCATCATGATGTGGCGGTCAATTCCACTATTCGTTCGTAAAAGAGTAGCTGGTGGTGGGTGGTGATCACAAGCTTCCTTCCCTCTAGTCTTATTGTTAAATTAGGGACGGCTAGCGCAGATAGTCCTCGTGTAGCTTTGCGCGAAATTCAAAACAAACCAAAGTCCACAGACTCACAACTCTTCCGTTTGTTTGTTTGTTTTGGAATTTCGCACAAAGCTACTCGAAGGCTATCTGTGGTAGCCGTCCGTAATTTAGCAGTGTAAGACTAGAGGAAAGGAAGGTTGTCATCACCACCCACCGCCAACTCTTGGGCTACTCTTTTACCAACGAATAGTGGGATTGACCGTAACATTATAACGCCCCCACTGCCGAAAGAGCGAGCATGTTTGGCCTCGACCCTCAGATTACGAGTCGCACGCCTCAACACGCGTGGCCATGCGGGCCACAAAACTCTTCCGATGGGGGATTTATACTTTTGATGAAATTACGCTCCTTTGTATGCACATCTAAAAATGAAGATAAAAACACAAAATATAATTCAACAATTAAGATAATATTAATTTTGAGCACTATTAATATAATTTCGCTATTTTTTTTAACGTAAAATGAAACAATAGTCTCTCTGAGCTGTGTCTACGGTAGGGATGTAGCCCTGAATGTTCAAGTTAAAAGAAAACAAATTTAAACCTGACACACCAGAGCATGATATATCGTAAACATTAGAGTCGGAAATAACATATTTTAATATTATTATTAGACGTAAATATATTTTTGCTTCTACAATGACTGTTTCTCAAACAAAATAAAATACTAATTACGCTACCTAGCGTGTTTATTGAAATACAGCTGGTTGCGTACTTTAAGACAAAACGACTTTGAATTTACAAACCAGCATGCCAAGTGACAAGGTAATGTTGATGAGGCACATTTTATCCAAAAATCAGGGATTAATTTGATGGTCAGCATTTTGTTAAAAGGGAATGAGATCTTTTGATAACATGCTAATCATGATTTAATTCGAAATAAAATGTGAAGTTTAACACTATTCTCATTAGTGAGTGAGTCAATTTTTTTCTAATTGACAACAAGTCTTTTAAGTACCTTAAGCTTTACTGGCACTTGTGATAACAATTCTTTGATACATTGTTTTGGTAGAGTTTGCATGGTGAGCCTTAGTTTAATGGACGGCAACAGCCTGCTGTAAAAGCACAAAGTGAAGAAGACGACGTTTCTAAAATCTTCAGCCTGAAGACGAAAGGCGGTAGACTTTCGAAATGTCGTCCTCTAAACTAGTGTTCCTACAACAGGCAGTTTCCGTCCATTAAACTAAGGATAACACGTTACGATAACAGTTGTATACGTCATAATAGGGCCTACTAGCCAATTACATTATAACAGTTAATCAACACAAAATGTTTGTACTCGCCATTTAAATATAGAATCTAGTAAAAATATTACGCTTTTTGACAGCCAATGTTCATATTCTATGAGTACTCATTTGTTTTATTACGAAAGTAATTTCTTGCAAAATTTGTGGACTTCTCACGATTTGATTGAGAGGTGGAGAATCAAACAACTGACCTCCTAACTACAATTCTTCAAGTAATATGTCGAACTTTCTGATAATAAGGCATCCTTATGAACGAACAGTAGAAGAGTACCCTTACATTCTTAGAGTCCAGTGGTAGAACACTGACATTCTTAACTATACGTTCTGGGTTCCGGTATTGTGTTTTCGTTTTTACTAGTTAACTTTTCCACACAGTTGGAAATTAAATTTTGATTTTATTAATATTATATCAGAGTTATAGTTAACTGCTTCACCACATGCAAATCAGATGTTTCCTACATTTAATGCTAGTATTTATATGTTTTGCTTCTGAAAAATAAATAAAACAGGATATAATGGAAGACATGTTTATTTAACAGAGGGTCAGAAAAAAGAAAACCGTCTTCAAGTACTACGACCCCATTCAACTCCAGCTACTCTGCTTTGGTAAGTATATTAGGTTTTCTTTTTTTTTAAATAATGCTCGTTGGGACAGCTAAAGTTAAAATATTGTTATGAAAGCCAAATCATATGTCATAACAAGGATACTGGAAAGCTGCATTTCCAGTTTTTAACAACAGCGTCTTAAAGTTTTCGTTTTTATCATTAATTAACAAACAACTTAATCAGTATTTTTTTGAAATAAATTTATTTCAGTTATTGCAAGTTGATGAATAAATGCTTGATAAACAACTGAATAAAATATTTGTATTTGTTTAGAGTACTGTACAGAAATGGTTCAAATAATTATCTGAACATTAAAAGAACTGACTAAAAGCTGAAAAGAGGACTACAAAAATGAAACACCCGCAACGTTTTCTGATAACGCTGAATTAACACAGTGGAACGTTGCGGAATTTAACGTTTCGCTGATGCTGAATTAACTTAGTGAAACGTTGCAGTATTTCAACCTTGTTTTTAATTGTTTTGATTTATTATCAAAGACACCTCCTAAATTTACAATTACATCTAAATTAATCGATTTGTATGCAAATTGTATTTTAGAAAATTTGTTCTCGGTTGAATTACTTCGAAATATAATTAACAAATGGTGATGACATAGCAACGGAATACAACAGAAAAAAGTTTAGCAACTTTTAAAACTACACAACAGATTATGACAAACAGTCATACACGTACGAGTCTCTTTCACAGCTCTAGTGACGTCACAAATTTACAATAAGTGTTTGGACTTCAAAGCTGCATTAAATCTAGACAGTAATCGTTTGCCAATAACACGTGTTTTAACCTTGAAGAGCCCGAAATGACAAGGTGGTTAAGGCACTTGACTCATAATGTGAGGGTCGCGGATTCAAATCCCCATCACACAAAACATGCTCACCTTTTCAGCCGTGGTGACGTTACAATGTGACGGTCATTCCCACTATTCGTTGGTAAAAGTGTAGCCCAAGAATTAATGGTAGGTGGCGATGACAAAGTGCCTTTCTTCTAGTCTTACACTGCAAAATTAGGGACGGCTAGCGCAGATAGCCCCCGTGTAGCCTTGCGCGAAATTCAAACCAAACCAACCTTGAAGCCCATCATAATAAACCTACCAAAAAACCAAAATTTAATCATAAAAAATGAGAATTCAAAATTTCTAAAACAGTTATTGCTGGAATCAATGATAAATGTATCCGAGGAATTTCCAGATGTTGATAACTGCTGTTAAACAATTACTAAGTGCCTTACCAAAGCTATAGAACATATCATACCAAAATAATACCCTTATTATGTACGCACAAATTATTAACATTATTAACGAACTTTGCTATCTAAGAAGACAATATACAGGGTTGTCGCTAGAAAAGCGGAAAATTTGAGGGTCAGATGAGATCATGAATAAAATGCGTGCTTATTCATTTCTATTTTGATTTCTTTACACCATGAATAAAATGCATGATTTTAATATCATAAAATGCATTTTGAGCATCTATGAGTGTAATATAACATATGCCTTTAAAAACTTTGTAAAAGTTATTCTTTGTAAAAATAAATAGCTGTTTGACAAATTTTCCGCTTTTCTAGCGACCACCCTGTATAAATATTAGAGGCCCGTACATCAAAACTCAGATTACTGTTCTAAGGAAGAAAGTTTGAAACGAAATAAAACAGGTAAAATAGACTCCGGTATGGCCAGGTCGTTAAGGAACTTGACTTGTAATCAGAAAGTTTAGGGTTCGAATCCCCGTCACACCAAACATGTTTGTCCTTTCAGCGGCGGGGCGTTATAATGTACAGTCAATCCCGCTATTCGTTGGCAAAGGCGTGGCCCAAGAGCTGTAGGTGGGTGGTGATGACAAACTGGTTTTCTTCTAGTCTTACACTGCTAAATTAAGGACGGCTAGCGCAGATAGCTTTCGTGTAGCTTTGCGCGAAATTCAAAACAAACAAATTAGTAAAACAAGACAACTGGAACTTTCTTCTCGTAATTAAACGAACATACAGATCCAAAGGAATTTTTGACATACTTGAAACGATTTACTAACAAGCAAAATACTTATCTGACTTTAAATCACGAAAATAGAATAGCATTGTTACGTATTATTATTTATCCTGGATAAGTCCCCAGTTTATTATATTAGGAATAATGATTTATCTCGGATAGGTTTTCAATTGATTATGTTACGTATTACAATTTCAAATAGTTGCAAATTTTAATTTAGCTGTTGTTTGAATTTCAACATTTATGATACTTAACAACAAGACTGATACACACAATATCCTTTCCTAAAACAAATACGTATATTTTAGTATGCACAAAAATAATATAACTTATGATAATGGTTATTACTAATAGTTATTACAAACGATAGGCTATATGCAAGAATTGTACAAACTTATAAACAATACTGTATTTTATATCTGGTCTGGAACTGAATCTTTTAACGATGTTCACGGTGAGCAAATTATTATTTTTTTGTTGATACACTGTGGATGGCTGGCTGAGCTTGAAGCACGTGTTAGTTTTCACCGAATGTATGATTCCTTGTAGAAATACTAACGTCCGAAGTTAATTCACTGAAGTCGAACAGTTTGCAATGTTCGAATCTATAAACGTTCCATTTCTGTAGTTTTCTAGATTAATAAGCGTTAATCACAATTACAGTTTCCAAGGTTTATAGTGTACTGACCGTAGCTGACCAATAATAATTGGTCCCTCGGCGTGTCGGTTTTATATACCAATCGGACGAGATTCTTGAACTTTGAGAACTGTTCTAAAACGCGCTAGTGTTTTCATAATTTAAAAAAAAAAATGTCGATTATTACTATCAAGAATCTTCTACAAATTTACAGAAGTGGGTTGGACTTACACAATTCATATCCAACATTATGCGTTACATACATCACGCGTAGGTATTAAAATATACGTATAATGGTAAATCCATTACAGCATATACAAACTTATAAAAAGCAGAAATTGTCAACGAAGAACTACAAAAAATAGTTAAAACGCATAATGAACCAGATATGGATATGGATCACACAATACAACTGTTAATGGTTACATGAATCAAAACAAACACATTTACATACCAACTTTCCCAGCTGTTTCAACTTATCTCCAAAGTTAAAAAAAAATAAGTAATGAAGATTATTGAAATAAAATCACAAACAGAAATGAAATCAGAAGTAATTACGTCTATAAATATATAAATAAACAAAGCTCCAGGTGAAGATGGTATAAAAATCATTCTCGTCATAAAGAATACTTGGGAACTGTTTGAACATCTAACAACATTATTCAGTTCAGCCATCAACTCTGGCTACATCCCAGACTCTTGGAAGCAACAAAATGTTCTAATGTTTCTAAAGCAGGTGAATGAACCAGGGAGTTACCGATCAATTAATTTGGTTATCTTATATATGCTGATATTCCTAAGTGTCTCTCTCCATTTAATTTTTTTTTAAGAAAGTGTAATCCTGCACTAGAATACAATGTCGTCATAAATTAAGTATCACATGTGCATTAACATGTGAAGTATCCTTCTGATAACTGTTCCAAGTGAAAGGTAACATTTTACTATTGATTTGTTTGTGAATGTAATCACCAAATGAAGGGAAATAGTGAATTTTCACTAAATCCTATAATCACTCTGTTCATGGACATGGTCCTATAGAGGGAAATAGATTCAGCGTTATGTGTTCTGTTTAAACCCTGAATTCGTAAATATATTTATAGCATTTGATAGTTTACTATACAATGGTAAAAGAGGGAGGAAGAGGTTTGTCTTCCCAGACAGATGTCCACTGCAGATGTCAAACTACGATTCTTTTAGCAATTAAAGTTTTGAAACAACTACTGAGAGTAATTAACGTCAACTATTTGACTGTACATTTGAAATTCAAAGTAAGAATGTTTTCGCAATTAAATGCGACTACCATATCATGAGTTGTTAATAATAACTTAAAGAGCTCTTTAACAATAATAAGTTTCAAAATACACTTGGACAACAATCCTATTTCTTTATTAAGTAATAAATAGAAATAAAATAATGACCAAAATAACGTAACTAAAGCTTTTCTTTACACTAAACTATCAAACTGATTGTCAAATTACACTAAAGCCGTACTCTTTACTGTCAAACTAAACTAAAGCTGTACTTTTGATTGCCAAACCAAACTAAAATTCAAGTCTTCACTGTTAGACTAAACTAGAGCTGTAGGCTTTACTCTCAAAACTAACTAAAGATATACACTTGATCGTCAAACTAAACTAAACCTGTACTTTTGATTGTCAAATCAAACTAAGCTATAGTCTTTACTGTCAAAATATACTAAAGCTGTTCTCTTGACTGGTGAATCAAACTTACCCCTTAGTCTTGATAAATACTGAAAGTTATCAAAAAGTGTTGGGTTTGTTACAGTAGAGAATTCTAGCGATTTCAATAAATTGATTATGAATAAATGATACTTCAATTGTTCTTTCCTTGTAAATAAGAAATAAGCTATGCAGTGGACTAGTTGTCTTATGCAGTGGACTAGCTGTCTAATGCAGTGGACAAGCTGTCTTATGCAGTAGGTTAGTTGTTTTATGCAGTGGACTAGCTGTCTTATGCAGTAGGTTAGTTGTTTTATGCAGTGGACTAGCTGTCTTATGCAGTAGGTTAGTTGTTTTATGCAGTGGACTAGCTGTCTTATGCCACGAAAGAATTAAATGTAGAATTCTTGCATTACAAACTTTCAAGGTTATCACTGAGCCATTGGGTGAAGCAGCTTTTTCAAAACACAGACTTATAAACTTTGTTGAGATAATTGAATAATTGGAAGTCAGTTTTTTACAGTTCAGCTGGATCTATGATTCTTATTTTACGATATAATAGTATTATATGTGCAACGAATTGTCGAATGCCTATTAATCAGAATGCAAGAATTATATGGTTTTAAAGCACTCATTATTAGCAATCACACCGTCAAACAGTCACCATGAATGAAGAGTTTTTGATATTATAGAAAGAACTGATTATTGAAGTTATCACAAATAATGTTCACTGAAGTAGTTTTTTTGTGTTGGCAGGTTGGAGGAGAATTATGAGATCGCTGAAAGTGTGTGTATACCTCGCAGTACTCTGTATTCTCACTACACAGACTTTTGTACTAAAAACAGCATGCAACCGGTGAACGCTGCCAGCTTTGGAAAGGTACTGTTACGCTTTAGCTGATAGATACTTCATTAAAACAACCAAACCAGCTTTAAAAGTTTGACACCAAACAACCAGTTATTTTATATAATAAAATAAAAACACATTAATCAGTTACATTATCTACGTTACCAATTTATCACTCTTGTCTATAAACATCTATAAATAATTATTACGTACTACATACTACATATTTAAAATGTATTATATTTTAACAAAACAATTTTCATTAATTATATTCAAAAATACTCAATAATTCTTTAAATTAGTAGCCGAGTTAATAAGGGGTGGGAGAGCAGGAATTGGTTTATTTTCGCGCAAAACTACACAAGGGCCATCTGCGCCAGCCGTCCCTAAATCAGCAGTATAAGATTAGAGGGAGGGCAACTAGTCATCATCACCAACCGCCAACTCTTGGGCTATTCTTTTACCAACCTGACTATGCCGGGCTAATGTTGAATTAATTTTCAATATTTTTATTAGAATATTCAAGCTGTTTTATTTCAAGGTTTAATCACATAATCAACTAATATTCCTCATACAATAATTATTAAAATCATTATTAGATTTAAATTATAATTATTTGTATACGTATAAATATTACACACGAAGGAAAAACATTAACTTGTAATAAAAATAGTAAATTTCACAACATTTTGTTCTGTAATAAACGCCCCCCAGTGGCTCAGCGGTATATCTGCGGACTTACACGCTAAAATCCGGGTTTCGATACCCGTGGTGGGCAGAGAACAGATAGCCCATTGTGTAGCTTTGTGCTTAATTCAAAACAACAATCTGTAATAAATCATTAATATTCTTGAACCCAATTTTTAAAAATAATTCAAATTCACATTTGGTTCGGCCCACATATTTTTCTTTTAATGTAATCCGTGACTTTAATCAATGAATGAAATTACATAACAATTTCTCTCTACTTGTTTTAAGATATGGATTTTTTTTTATTTCGCAATAATAATCGTATATAATACTCTTTCCTAAAATAATGACAAAATTACACACCTAAATTTATTTTAAGGCCCTATTTTTGTACATTGTTTTCCATATACTTTTAGGTAATTGAGGATTATAGTCATTCAAAAATTATTTTCTTTTGTTTTTACTAAATTGCTGCATAAGGTGTTGGTGTTCTGTTCCACTGCTGGTGATTCTAGACTAGACATATTACCTTGTCCTGTTCTACTAATGGTGATTCTAGACTAGACATATTACCTTGTCCTGTTCTACTACTGGTGATTCTAGACTAGACATATTACCTTATCCTGTTCTACTACTGGTGATTCTAGACTAGACATATTACCTTGTCCTGTTCTACTACTGGTGATTCTAGACTAGACATATTACCTTGTCCTGTTCTACTACTGGTGATTCTAGACTAGACATATTACCTTGTCCTGTTCTACTACTGGTGATTCTAGACCAGACATATTACCCTGTCCTGTTCTACTACTGGTGATTCTAGACTAGACATATTACCTTGTCCTGTTCTACTACTGGTGATTTTAGACTAGACATATTACCTTGTCCTGTTCTACTACTGGTGATTCTAGACTAGACATATTACCTTGTCCTGTTCTACTACTGGTGATTCTAGACTAGACATATTACCTTGTCCTGTTCTACTACTGGTGATTCTAGACTAGACATATTACTTTGTCCTGTTCTACTACTGGTGATTCTAGACTAGACATATTACCTTGTCCTGTTCTACTACTGGTGATTCTAGACTAGACATATTACCTTGTTCAGTTCTACTACTGGTTATTCTAGACTAGACATATTACCTTGTCCTGTTCTACTACTGGTGATTCTAGACTAGACATATTACCTTGTCCTGTTCTTTTATTAGTGATTTTAGACTAGACATATTACCTTGTTCAGTTCCACTACTGGTGATTCTAGACTAGACATATTACCTTGTTCAATTTTACTACTGGTGATTCTAGACTAGACATATTACCTTGTTCAGTTTTACTACTGGTGATTTTAGACTAGACGTATTACCTTGTTCAGTTCTACGACTGGTGATTCTAGACTAGACATATTACCTTGTCCTGTTCTACTACTGGTGATTTTAGACTAGACATATTACCTTGTCCTGTTCTACTACTGGTGATTTTAGACTAGACACATTACCTTGTCCTGTTCTACTACTGGTGATTTTAGACTAGACATATTACCTTGTCCTATTCTACTACTGGTGATTCTAGACTAGAGATAATACCTTGTCCTGTTCTACTACTGGTGATTCTAGACTAGACACATTACCTTGTCCTGTTCTACTACTGGTGATCTTAGACTAGACACATTACCTTGTCCTGTTCTACTACTGGTGATTCTAGACTAGACATATTACCTTGTCCTGTTCTACTACTGGTGATTCTAGACTAGACATATTACCTTGTCCTGTTCTACTACTGGTGATTCTAGACTAGACATATTACCTTGTTCAGTTCTACTACTGGTGATTTTAGACTAGACATATTACCTTGTCCTGTTCTACTACTGGTGATTTTAGACTAGACATATTCCTTGCTCAGCTCTACTACTGGATAGGATTAACCATATGTTTAAACTGTATTGTAATCTCAGTTATTTATCGTTCCAAATCTCATTTCCATCATTCTGTAACTATGATGACAAGATTATCCTTATGTTTTTCCATCTGCTAGTTTCATTATCTGCAATGTTTGTAACTGTTATCACTTTATTTATCAACCACGGAACATAGGAAAACTGATTTCTTGTATTACATTACAAATAAGAATTTAAGAAAAGAGACTCTGATTGTTCAAGCAAGTTCACCCCAAAAGCAGACTGCAAGATGCTAAAAGATGTCTCCAAACATACTAATATGTCATCCCGGGACCTATAGCAGGCTCTGGCTACTGTTGATGTGAAAGTGCGTGCCTCTACAATCAGAAAGAGACTGCACAAGTTTAACTTGCATGGGAGGTGTGTAAAGAGGAAACCTTTACTCTCTAAAAGAGAAACATCAAGGCCAGACTGAAGTTTGCCATAGAGAATGTAAACAAAGACCAGGATTTCTGGAACAGTGTTCTTTGGAGAGATGTGTCCAAAATTGAATTTTTGGACACCAGAACAGAGGACATGTTTAGCGTAAACCAAATACAGCATTCCAGGGAAAGAACCTCATACCAACTGTGAAGCACAGGGGTTGAAGTGTCATAGTTTGGGGCTGCTTTGCTGCAGCAGGGTCTGGACAGCTCAGAACAATAGAATCCACCATGAATTCTACTGTGTATAAGAGGGTGCTTAAGGATCATGCGAAACCATATGTGAGAAAATTAAAGCTGAAGCAGAACTGGACCATGCAACATGAGAATGACTCAAAACATACCAGTAAATCCACCAAGGACTGGCTGAAAACTAAGAAATGGAGAGTCCTGGAATGGCCGAGTCAAAGCCCAGATCTTAATCCCATTGAGATGCTGTGGGGTGACTTAAAACAGATTGTACATGCAAGAAACCCCTCAAACATCTCACAGGTGAAAATATTCTGCATTGAGAAGTGGAGCAAACTTTCTTCACACCGATGTCAGAGACTGGTAATGGCTTCAAGAATCGTCTCACTGCAGTTATTTCAGCCAAATGGGGTAACACTAGCTATTAGAGGGTAGGGTGTCTTAACTTTTCCTCAGTTAGAATATGCAGTTTTTGTAGAATTACATTTTACAGAAGTTCTTGGAAAGTCTTTTCTTCAGTTTTAATTGTTTATTTATATTACTTTAATCTCTCAGTATTGTTACAATTGAGATTAAATATCCATTTATCCAAAATTGTTACAAAAATGCACAGGCTTTCATAGGGTGTCATAACTTTTTCACATGACTGTAGCAGTTCGAAAATTCTCATAAACTTAATAGAATTAACATACAACTTATCCAATATAGTTTTAAATATAGTGCCTTCTCTTTGAGTACTCCAGGTATATTCCTTCTCTTTGGAATAAATATATCTAAAAACATCGAATAAATCAAACTGATTTAATAAATCATTTAATCTATTAACTATATGAAATATATTTTCTCACAAAGGTATAAGATTTAATTCTGTGTTTAGTGTTACATTACATTTTCCAACTAAACATAACAATTCATTGTTTTATAATTCATTTAACTGTTTTTCAATATAATCTAAACATTCATATGCTTTTTCATAACATTTTGGTAAAATACGTCAAAAAATGCAAATTTATCTCCATTGATTTTATTAATATCTGTAAAATATTACCTTTACTTAGAGATCAATGTTATTTCTTTCTCAGATGATTATGTAAACCTATCAGTACACCAGATCCACGCTGTTGTGTAGCATAGGGATAAATAAAATTGTAATTCCTACTATTCTACATTAAAGACTGTCTTTCTACATGAACGTTGGTTTCTTGTAATACAATAATTTCTGCATTATGACACATAATATCATTTTTAACCGTTCGGTTATTGATGTCTGTAGATTAACCTTTAACATTTTGTACAGCAATAACTGCCATAAAAAAGAAAATATACAATGTAAAGTTAACACCAGTAATATACACAAATCAGATTATAATTTTTACTTGAACTTTTAGATAAATAATTTAATATTTTCATTCTTTTTATACTATTCCAATATTTTTACTTGTAATATGTTATCTCAGTCTCTATGTTTTGTGTACCAAGCCAGTTATATTGTTTGTATATTTCAGAGTCATTTCTAATTTAAAAATATCATCGTAACTCTCTGTATCGAGGTATTTAAAATCATCATTTTTCCTTTAGATCATTACACAGACTTGTTTGACTATCACCATCACGTTCTAAGTTAACATGTGAAAGAATTCGGTTAACAAACCTTTTTTACTGATTCAGTAAATTTATATCGTTTCATTCATGACACTATCTTCAGTCATTTCAGTTAGTTTTATCTTTTACTGGGATAGTATTAATAATTAGTTGTTCATTTTCTTTCTGACGGTCTTGTACTTCTATAGCTGCTGTTCCTACATAACAATGACATTGACGAGCCCTATTGTTATCAAATATTGTCAACTGAGTGTTTTCTTGTGTCATGTATTCATTATTTAAATTAATAATTACTGGTTCTTCACGTTCCTGTAACTGGGGACAATATTTTTTACATTCCCTTGAGGCTTACAAGTGAAACATTAACTTACATAAAATGTATGGTGATAATCAACTGACAAAATAATCCAATTGATTTAGAATTATTTAAATCAGTATTTTCAATTAATTCAAAGTGCAATTGTCGTCTGAAGCTTTTAACGTGTTTAAATTCTGGATATTATGTTGACACAAGCAATGCACAAATAGGACCGACAACCCTTCCAAAATTTGAACACAACTTTCTTGTAACTGCGTGACGTATTTCATATGATAAGTCAGAAATAACAGCTTTAGTTGGAGTTGTGAGTGTTTTTCGTATAGCAAAGCCACAAAAGGCCATCTGCTCAGCCCACTAAGGGGAATCGAACCCCTGATTTTAGTTGGAGTTAAAGTTACTGGTTTCATTTCAAAATGCTGTTGCTTAATTTGCACACATGTTACAATCAGCCTCATGACCCAAGAACTGCCACCAAAATATTTTGTTTGTTTGTTTTGGAATTTCGCACAAAGCTACTCGAGGGCTATCTGTGCTAGCCGTTCCTAATCTTGTAGTGTAAGACTAGAGGGAAGGCTGCTAATCATCACCACCCACCGCCAGCTCTTGGGTTACTCTTTTACCAACGAAAAGTGGGATTGACCGTCACATTATAACGCCCCCACGGGTGGGAGGGCGAGCATGTTTGGCGCGACCCTCAGATTACACAGCGCACGCCTTAACGCGCTAGGCCATGCCGGGCCCCACCTACCTAAATATACTTGAAACCCACGAAATACTCGTAAGGCGTACGTCACTAGTTCTAGTGAAATATCTGTATTTTAATACATTGTTTTATACACGCCTTTCATTGTGACAATTACGAAGTAGTGTTCTCTTTTAAGATAATTTTCTCTGTCAGCTTCTTTTGTTTGTAAAGTTCTATTTTGTCATTGTCCTTGATTGTTCTACAATTTCAACATATCTTAACCCTAGTTCAGGAGGGTTAGCCATTTAGTTAAGCACATGCAACAACTTTGTTTGCACTAATCATTCAATAAATAACCGCAAATTTTACACTTGTAGATAACTTAAAATATAAAATGAACTTTATAAAAAGTTAGAATGTTAACAAAGTAATATCAGAACTTTTAAATGCACGCTTAAACACTATTAAAAATTCAAAAGTCAATCAGTTTATTTAAGACTAAAATTACGTAATTTCTACATTCGCCGTGACAGTAACCAGCTATAATGAATAGACAGATATATAACAATTTGTTCTGTTGATATACTATATATAAATTGTAATGCCGTCCATGACATCTAATAACAGGAAGTGTGGATTTCAATCATACAGTTCTTGTAGCTTATCTTCCACTCAGTATTAACAATAAAAGCGACAGAAACTGTATAGAATAATTAACAAACTAATCCATACTAACATCTTATAATAACTTCACACACATATATGTGTATGCAGTTTTGGAATAGAGAGTGTACAAGAGAAATATTACGAGATTTCCACTCGTTTTTCATGTGAGGAAGAACTATACCAGCCTGCAATCACGTTCTTAGTTCGTTCAGTCAGTAAAAGGTTGTCATATTACGATACATATCTCACCAGCATAACTCTTATAACATGTCCAATAATAGTAGTGTAATTCCAGTTATGGCTCCCGGGGCTGAAACACCGTATGGCAAGCATGTTAAAGTGTTGATTGCGGGGCACTTTCTACAAGACTCCGAGTTTCAGTGTAGTAGCTCTATCCGAGACTTTAAAGAGGGCATGTGAAACTGGCACTGATAGAATCGAAAAGTTTGAGGAAGAAAACTGGATTCTTCTAAAAGTGAATTAAAATACTTCATAGTGTGATCTCTATGACAGCAACGCCACTCTTGAAGAGCTTGCCAATGTCACCGATGTAAATACAGAAGTGAATGTGATATTTAGAACTCTAAGATGTATGTAACCGAGTCCAAGTTGGAACTGGTTAAAGGCAGAATCATAGTCAACGTAAAACATGTACGGTGAAGAATGGTGCGGATTAGTGTAAGACTGGGACTACTCTGTCAGTAGTGTCAATGAACAAAACAAAACCTATGGCACCTTGACTGTTGACAAGTACAGATATACTCTTGTCCACAAGTCCACTACCCCATGAATGCGACATATGGGGTAAATGTAGGTTTTCCAACAATATACTGATCTCAAACATAAGAAAAATGAGGTAAAACGACACCAAGACTGAAATACTTGGTCGATGAAAACACTCACAAAAAAGGCTTGGCTAACATGAAGTCTTGTTACGAACTTTCTTAGGGTTATGTGGAATTTTGTAAAAACTCAGAAGGTAAAAAGACGACCAAAAAACTTGTCTCAATTTTGGTAAGTAATACAAAACACGTGTAACAACATTTTTTCACTGTACTTGAACAAAGTGTATGACAGTATGAAAATAAGGTATAATGTTGTCTGTAAAAAAAAATACGAAAATATGAACGTCTTTTCTAATGTATTCGTTTTTTTTCTGACGATAATGTTTTTGACTATTGATAAAATCGTTCTCGTTAGTGCCTGTCTTGCTCATTTTAGAGCAAAACCACATTGGGCTATTTGCCGTGTTCACCGCGGGAATCTAACCCAAGATTTTAGTGTTGTAAGTCCGTAAAATTTGCCTCTGTCCCCCCGGGGTAACACTTGTTTCTGACTTCTATGACATGTGTGCCGCATTTCTGATTTCATAATTATTTCCATTACCTTATACGTTTGTTTTTATGAAAAACCAAAATAGGTTAACAAAGTTGACATCACACTAAGAGAACGTGTTGCTTGTATAGCGAATCCAAATATTTGACAAAAATTATTTTAAATGAAACACAAAACAATGGATTATAGTTCCCACCTGTTTGGGCTTTGTCGTTGAATTTTTATTTTATGTCATATTTCATATTTTACACTGAGCAGTTAATATTAAATAACTGTCCTGAAATAAGTTTAAGAGAGTTTGTAATGAGTTATGCATTTCATGACTACTGAAGTGCACACGTTCCACTAGAGGGTTGATCGTCTGTTGAAATGTTTGTGTAAGGAACTGAACATCAATCCGGTAGTAATCTGTTTTATGTGTGATTACATAACTATAGATATAACTGTTCACAAAAATCAGACTCTCAAAATAAGTAAAGAAGGAAAATGCACCTTGGTGTTCCATCAGTTTCCAGTGTGTAGGTTTTAAAATATAGTCTTCAAAGCTCCTGAAATGTCATGTTTTTCTCCTTAAACTACTTCTGAATATTTTTGCTTCCTTAGATTATCCGTCAGCAGTTTTCCCAACTTACCACTAGGCGGCTAGGTACTAGGGGCCAATCACGGTAAGTTGAATCAAACTATTTTTGTTTTTTTTAGTTTGTTGAATTTCGTGCAAATCTACGAGAGAGTTGTCTGTACAAAGTCACCCTAACTTTGAAAACAGTGTAAGGCTAAATTAAAAACAGGTAGTCATCGCTACCTACCGTCAGCTCTTGGACTATTCTTCACCAACGAATAGTAGGATTGACCGTCACATTATAAAACCCCTAAGGCTGAAGGACTGAGTACACTGAGCTAAATGTTTCGATCCTGCAACTCGCAAATTGTAAGTCAAGCGTTTTAACCACGAGGTTATGTCAGGCCAAAAGTTACTTGTACATGTTTTTGTGATTATACGAAAACACTTTTTTCTTTGAGGTAAACATATTTAAGTTTTAAAATGACTTACAATCAATGAAACAAATTTTTCAATACGATTAGAATCGTTAGAATCAGATTTTTTCTTTGATATATATAACTTTATAATAGATATATATCAATATATACATATCAATGTATTTATAATACATTGTGACAATACGACTTAAACAAAGGAAATTTTCTTTGATAGAAAATGAACCCACTTTTTTGTTATCACACCACTGCCATTTTTATCGGATATCTTTCATTCTTAAGACTTACATTATGTGGTATTACTATGAACTTTCGCTTTTAAAAAGTTTTCAAAATGTACGTAAATTACGTAATCTGAGGTTAAATAAATGAGCACCTTGAAAAAACACCACGATATTCTCATGACAAAAGTATAGAATTATGAAAACAACATAGAAGCATGTCCCAGACTTTTTAGTTATGAGTTAAAACATCATACTATACTGTTGAATTTTGTAATTCTTTGATATCTTTAGATTATTGTTTTTATTGCAACGTCAGTAATATGTGAATGACTTTCATGTAGTGGCCCGACATAGCCACGTGTGTTAAAGTGTTCGACTCGTAATCCGAGGGTTGCGGGTTCGAATCCCAGTCGCACCAAACATGCTCGTCCTTTCAACCGTGAGGGCGTTATAAGTGACGGTCAATCTCACTATTCGTTAGTAAAAGAGTAGCCCAAGAGTTGGCGGTGGGTGGCGATGACTAGCTGCCTTCCCTTTAGTCTTACACTGCTAAATTAGGGATGGCTAGCGCAGACAGCCCTCGAGTAGCTTTGCGCGAAGTTCAAAAACAAAACAAACAAACTTTCATATAATTAAACTATCTCTCTATATATATGTTTATTTGATTATTTTGTGATGTTCTGTTCGATTTATAATAATAATTTTTGGAGGAAATGATTAACTATTAACCTTAGCTGATTGTTTGTGCAAGTGATAATTCGGAATACTTCTTAAAACTGGAATTTTACATATCAGATTTCTTACATGGTTTTCTATATTGTTCTAGTTATCATTATTACGGTATTGCTATACGGGAGACTTCTCCCTACTTCCAGCTGTCATATTCGAAAAAATCCGTCATTTGGTAAGTATTTTTTCTCTTTCCATTATTTTAAGCTTATTTTTCCTTCTTTATATACTAATATTCTGTTACGACAAAAAGTGTTCGTACCCCTGCGTCCCGAGTGGTTTTTTGCTCATAACTTAAAAAGTATCACGAGTAGGCTAATAGAAGTATAATGTATTTTAAATATCATACTGACACACATCTACGTACATTTTTATGTAAAGTAAACGACAAATAAGCTGTTTGTAAACAAATAACCAAAAATAGGAAAAGCAGAAAGTGTTCGTACAGTTCAAAGCGTGTGAAAAAATTGATATCCCCTTAAACATTTTGCTTAGTTTGGCGAATAAACTACATCATTCCATTCCAGAATTAGACACTGGGTTCAAAATTATTGGAATTTATCCAGCAAAACATTTAGTTCCGGCAATTTAGCGATGTCTCCGTCATTATCTGTTCGGTAATCATGGCGAACAGGGAACAACTGTCCAGTCGTTTAAAAAATCGATTTATTGTAAAATACAAGTCTCGTGTGTCTCTTTCCGGTATTGCTACACAATTTAATGCGCCGAAATCTACTGTTCAAAGCATAATTGCCAAGTTTAGGCTTAGAGGATAAACTGCTAACCTCCCTAGTTCCGGACGCCCCACCAAAATTCCAGAGAGAACAAAGAGGAAGGTTCTCGAGAAGTTAGTAGGAACCCTCATTTAACACGTAATCACATAGAGGAACTGGTAAGGGAAACTAGGGTTGATGTAAGCACCTCTACAGTTACAGTTACAAACATGTTATGCTCTTCTGAGTTTAAAGCATGCCGTCCTCGTAGAACTCCATATTTAAAGTCTGTTCATTTAGAAGCACGATTAAGGTATGCAAGAAAGCATGTAGATAAACCTTTTACGTGTTGGAAGAGTATTTTTTTAGTCAGATGAGACTAAAATCGAGCTTTTTGGCTACAATGATGTTCGCTATATTTTCCGTAAGAAGAGGGAACGAAATTTTCTAAAGAACACGTTCCTACAGTTAAACACGGAGGTGGCTCGATCATGCTATGGGGTTCCTTCAGCTCTTCTGGTGTAGGTAGCCTTCACCGCGTCAATGGAATAATGAAAAAAGAAGAATACGTTGATATATTAGGCACTTATACCAAGAATGATGCTCGGAACTTGCGGCTTGGGGTCGTTGGATCTTCCAAAGACCCTAAGCACACATCGAAATATATGCAATCCTGGTTGCAAAGGAACCATATAAGCGTTCTGGAGTGGCCATCGCAAGTCACCCGATCTCAACCCAGTTGAAAACGTTTGGCATGAATTGAAGACCAGGAATCATCAGCGTCATCCAAAAAACTTGCAAGAGTTGGAGACCTTCTGTAAAGAAGAATGGAACAAAATACCAGTCGAGTACTGTCAAACGATCATGGAGAGCTATGAGGGGAGAGTGCGCCAAGTAATTCACGTGAAAGACTACACAAATGACCATTAAAGTAGACGCACGAATACTTTCTGCCCCTCTTATGCTTGGTTATTTGTTTATAAACTGTTTATTTGTCGTCCAATTTACATATACAATATGTAGATGTATGTTAGGATATTTATAAGATACTGTACTTTTTTTTATCCTAATCGTGATACTTTTTAAGTTATGAGGATAAAACTACTCACGAAGCAGGTGTACGAACACTTTCTGTCCTAAGCGTATTATTTACATTATGATGTATTTAAAAATACATATATTTCATGTTTGACTTCCTAACTAGTTAAGCCTTTATCGACTGCGACTTTGGTCTCATGACAACGAACGTCTGCTGGAACTACCTGTAATTTTTAATGTTTGCAAAAATTGGATTCCTGTTTTTCTCATATTATTTTCCATGTTGTCATCGAGATCTTGTTGCTCTGGAAAACAAGATTTAGCTAATCTACGTCACTTAAGAGGTAGATATTTATTTCTTCTAAATGAAATGAATTTTCCACTAGTTTAGGGCCTTAGAACAACGCTTTATTCTAAAGTGTATATGTATTTTTTGCTACTTTAAAGCTTTAGAACAAAGTTTTGTTTTAAAGTATACATGTATTTTTATTTTTAAGTTAGTAAAATATGTGTTGTAATGCCTTTCACATTTAGTATTCTTTCATCTAGAAACGTCTTTGGTATTTTAGGTTCGTTTTTTCGGTTATAGCGTATTGATGTTCTAGTTACATTGTTGTTTACAAGAAATACGAACAAGAAAAACATACCGTACTGTTGGTTACCATTCTGACATATGGAGCTTGACGTCTTTAATATTGTTTGAATTCGTATTTTGTTCAATATGTTCATGCTGAGGGTAGCGATTGGTTCAAACAAGTCAACTGTGTCACGTATAGACGCGTGCATATCTCGAACGTACCTCGTGCGTAACTTGTACCGCCCGTCCCTTTCTCAAAGGCGGGTCGAGAAAGCAATTATGATCGTATTAGCGAAAACGTGTGCCAGAAAATCAATAATCGGGGTGAGCTAATACAAACAATGTGGACAATGTCAAAGCAAAATGAAAACCTATCTTCCTACCAAATCAAATTTAGATCAGGTATGTACGCACTTCAGTTACTTGCCTGGTCAATGATATTGAAATGTTTTCTTTTATTTAGTGTGTTTCGTACGTATGAGCTACTCGAATGTTGGAAATGTCAGGAGAAAAGACATTTATCTTGATTTTGCGGTTTGAAGTTGCCTCCTTCTTAAAAAATATACACAAGTATACATTTTTGCTTGACATGAGTATATCTATTTAAACAATAAGCTTGCGTTTGTCTGTTCGGACCTTTCTCACAAATTTCTCTATCAAGCACAACAACTCTAGTCATAAGAAAGGCCTTTGTCAGAAAATTCCAGATTATATATTATTAGCTTTTCAATTCAGAATTATTTATCTGTTTTTTTTCTTAGTCAGACGTGTCACAAGAATGGTACACGATTGCCGAATGTCGTTGTTATCACATGACAACTGGTTTCGATTTCAACTTTAGTATTTTTATTTCCAGAGTAATTCACACAAAAATCCCATTTAATCCACTTGTAATTTCCTTTAAAAATTAGCATTACACTATATACAGTTACTATGGACTTTATAAGACTTATTTTGGTCAAAGAAACGCATGAGCAATTTGCTCAAAACAATATGCTTATCACTTTGTGAGCACAAACGTTTCTGCATATTCAGCTAAGTTTGCAATCACTACAACTTTACGTTTACCTCACTTTGAAATAATTTTGCTTCGGTTCGTTTGACAGACTGCTATAAACCTCTTTAGCTACTTTTTTCTTTTTTAAGGGCTTTATTTTTAGTTTTTTGTGAGTTTCTATGTTTCAACTTTTAAAACCGTGTCATGCACTGAACGATCTCAGCTGTTTCATTTTTTGCACACTAATATAGATACCATTTCTTTATTGTTTACTGTAAATGTAGTTTTGTTAAATAAAATATAGATTCAATTACTGCAATTCGTAAAATATATTTTTAAACTAAACACAATATCAATGTTTAAAATGCAGAATGAACTTTTTATTCGGCCGACGGCTAAAATTAAAACAACTCTATATTGTACTCTATTACGGTGGCATGAGTATTGTACAAAAGAAGTCAATATTTTTTTCTAAAATTCTGCATTATCGCCAGCTAACTCTCTATTTCTATTCAACGAAGAATTATTTATTTTACAGCACAAAATTTCTGTTTCTTCTCTATGATTTAACTCAGTTTGACTATTAGATTAATTTGAAGTTGTCGTTTCATGTAGTTTTATTAAATAAAAGTATGTCTACGTGAAAGTATTTGCCTGACTGCATGAATATTTTCAAATAGACCTGGATTTAACGATTTAACACGTGATGCCTGTAAGAAAGCATAGCTTAAATAATGTAGGTGAAGATTATAAAATAAGGAACATTCAAGCAAAGGGCATGAAAACTACTGCATCTGTTTTGCTGGTTTTTGTCTTAATAATACTGTATAATAGCAAAAAAACTTTAATTAGTGTTGTTTGTTTCTTCAGCAAAAACAGTGTATGATTTTAATTGGATATAATATATGTATTTTTCTTTTGCCATGTGTAAGTTAAATCAGTGATAATATGTGACAAAGCCAAGTTGAAGAGTTACAAACAGGACATGATTTTATGCGAAATAACGTTAAATCTGTGATAATATCTGATAAAGCTAAGTTACAGAGCTACAAACAGGACATGTTTTTATGTGAAAGTTAAATCAGTGATAATATCTGATAAAGCTAAGTTAAAGAGTAACAAACAGGACATGTTTTTGTGTGAAAGTTAAATCAGTGACAATATCTGATAAAGCTAAGTTAAAGAGTTACAAAGAGAACATTTTTTTCTATTAGAACATTTTTATGCTGTATAATCTGTCCTCAACAATATACATTTTAAAGGTAATTTATTTCTATTGTTTAAAAACACATTGATATACAATGTAAACTTTGGTTAAATGACATATATTTTTACATTAACATAATCAAACGTGTAAATGAAGTATTCGAACTGTGCAAAAGTTGTCAATATCTATATGTGATGTTCTTTTTGTCCTCCAAATACTTTAGAATAAACTTATATTTCATGAATTTAATGCTTCTTTGAGTTTAATAAAATAAACTAATGAAACATGTTTTGTGTTTTAACGCAAAGCATTTTGAGAAACCTATAAAAAAATGAACTCATTTCTTGTCCCTGTGATGATAACAGTCGAACCTAAATGTATTATGTTTACAGTTTAATATTTAATCGCTAAATACCTGACTAACGGTCTGGCATGGCCAAGCGCGTAAGGCGTGCGACTCGTAATCCAAGGGTCGCGGGTTCGCGCCCGCGTCGCACTAAACATGCTCGCCCTCCCAGCCGTGAGGGTGTATAATGTGACGGTCAATCCCACTTTTCGTTGGTAAAAGAGTAGCCCAAGAGTTGGCGGTGGGTGGTGATGACTAGCTGCCTTCCCTCTAGTCTTACACTGCTAAATTAGGGACGGCTAGCACAGATAGCCCTCGAGTAGCTTTGTGCGAAATTCAAAAACAAAACAAAACAAATTAGTCTACGAAAAACATAAAACATAAAAATACATAACAAGTGGGCTGACACAAGGCGTTATAAATGTGAGGAAAGGCAGCTAGTCATCATCACCCACCGCCAACTCTTGGGCTACTCTTTTACCAACCAATACTGGGATTGACCGTCACATTATAAAGCCCCCAAGGCTGAAAGAGCGAACATGTTTGATACGACGGGGATTCGAACCCGCGACCTTCGGATTACGAGTCGATTGCCTTAACAACCTCGCCATGCCGGGATTTGTACAATGAAGATAGCAAAAATTATGTGGAAACCCTAAATTTCTGAATAAAGAATGTAATAGTTAAAATTTGTAGCAAGCCTAACACTATTGTATCATGACAAACATAACTGATTATATCATTTTTACAGCAAAAAGAATTCACAGCGTAACAGTTGTTAGTAAGTTTTGTAAGATTTATTTTCTTTTAAACCACAGTGTTTAATAAAATAACACACTGGTTTACTTAGTTTTGAAAACTCCTTACATCTACTTAATTTTCAAATTCTTACATGTATTTAATTTTCAACTTCTTACATCTGCTTAATTTTCAACTTCTTACATCTACTTAATTTTCAACTTCTTTGTTTATGGGTTTCAACTGTGACGAGTAGAGAAATAATTATTTTATGTAAACTTCAAAAGCATCGAATTTGAATGATTCTTAGGAGTCGAAATATCAGTGTTTTTTTATCCTTTGATCTCTCAACCTTCTTGTCGGGCATATAATACCAATTTACTCAACTGAGAAAATCACCGACGCGTTAATTATAAGCAGTACTCGAAGAGTGGGTACGCTCGCGCATAGGACGATGATAGCGTTCTTTCATTGTTTGAAATTCTTGATCAAGATGCGCAAGAAGAGTAGGTTTGCAAAATGCCAAATTATGAAAGTGGAGGTGCGCGTGATACCCTTGTTATGCTCCACTTCCAGAAGTGGTAAAACAGTGTTTCGTAATATACAGTATCTGTTCTTTGTGAATTTTAAACTGAGAAATAATTTATATTTCAATATTTATTTTACTATTTAAGTCTGAGGCTCAGCTAAGTGCTTAAAGTATTCTGACGTTGAGCCCATAGGCGCGAGTATTTTCGGGGTTTCCGTCCGATATCAATCAGGGTTTTCTGTTCTGAATTTTCAAGACACCGGGATTCGAGGCACTGTCAAATAGAACCGAATTACGGAGCCCGTGTGCTAGTGTCTAGCGACACCTTTATTTGAGGGCATGTTAAACAGCAACTTAGAAATAACTATACATATATATATGCATCGTTAATTAATTTGTCTGTAGAATAAAATATATATGTTGGTAAAATTACGAAAATGTCACAAAATTACTACCATATTCTTGGTAAAATAATTTTGTGGCTTCTATATATATTTATTTAAAAGTTATGTTGTTTTACGAATCAGTATTACTGTATTTATTATTACTTATTAGTAGAATTATAATAAATTCTGTAATGGTAGTACTGATTAAAATGTACTAACTGTTATTATAGTGGTCCCGACAGTCGAAGAGAACCTCACAGACACGTAAGCCTTAAACTGTTTATAAACGTATTGTTGTTGTTGTGTTTTTTTTTTCCTTTTTAACGAATTCTACTGTCGAAATCAAGATCTTAAAACGATTTTAGTGTTATATGTTCGCTGCTGATCTTCTTATGTTAACAGTAGAATTCTTTTCAGTTTAAAAATGATTAACAAAATATTCGGATGCACCTGTATTCTTATCTCTTTAAACTTTTGAAGTTTATTAGCAATATCTAAGTATAGTTGTACCAGTAAACAAGAAACAATTTGAATCATATTAATAAAACGTCTCTAAATATTTCATTAAACCATCTATTGTGTATGTTTATCTTCAGTCTTATTCTCAAACCAGGAAGTATTCGAAGTATATACTAATGTCCCTTTTCTAGGTACAGCTTTATTCCCCACGATCAAGAGCAGGGACAATTTTGCCTGAGTTTCCAAATATAAAAGATATATCGCTTTCTTCTGGTGAAGAGATATTGAAGGTTAGATATCACCAGTAATGCTACAGGTTTCTAAGGTCATTATACTGTAGCTGTGTTAAAAGTAAGATATTGCAATAATAATACGTATTTCTGTTTCAGACACCGTAAGGGTAAGTAAGGTATTATGGTGATATTTATCTTCTATACAGACGACGTTCAGGTGAACGTGGTTGTTGTGTCAGATTTTTCCACTAAGGACTGTAAACATTATTAACGTAACACAATAGGTGTTTCAAATCTTTCTTCTGTTGACGTAATAGATGAAAAATATATTTAGGTTAGATTTTATAACGGAAGTTGCAAAGCCGAGATGTCATATTCGTGTTAAATTTTTAATCTGTAGTCATTGTTAAGGTGAGATATAAAGCTAATGCCATATTAATGTTAAATTTTTAAACTGTAGTCAATGTTAATGTGAGGTATAATGCTTATGTCATATTCATATTAAATTGTTAAGCTGTAGTCATTGTTAAGGTGAGATATTATGCTGATGTCATATTCATATTAAATTGTTAAGCTGTAGTCATTGTTAAGGTGAGATATTATGCTGATGTCATATCTTTATACTGCAAACATGATGAAAATAAGAGTTACTCGTAACCTTGCACGATTGTAGTGAAGCAGGTAATGGACATTTTGATGGCACTACTTTTTACTGTATTGTTTAATGGACATTTTGATGGCACTACTTTTTACTGTATTGTTTAATGGACATTTTGATGGCACTACTTTTTACTGTATTGTTTAATGGACATTTTGATGGCACTACTTTTTACTGTATTGTTTAATGGACATTTTGATGGCACTACTTTTTACTGTATTGTTCTAAAGTTCCAACTCTTTTGTTTGTTTGCTATAATAGTTAAACTTAATTAACTACTTTCTGCTGTGGTTTGATGAATAAATCATTATATTGAGATATCGTGTCGTGAAGGGAGATAGAGAGATGTAGCTTTATTTTTATACGTTCATATTTGTTACTGTGGCCCGTAGTGGCATTGCGATATGTTTGTGGAGTCACAATGCTAGAATACGGGTTTCGATATCCGGGGTGACCACAGCAAAGATAGCTTATTGTGCGGCTTTGTGCTTAATTACAAACACATTTTTTTTTATTGGATGTGCTATTTAACACAATAAATAACTGATTCTGCAATTAATAAAGAAACTAATGCTAGTCTAAACACGGTTTTCCTCCCCAGCTACCCTTACAAGAAGTCATTTGACCTTTAAATGTCCAACTTGTTTTCATATCTGTCACTACAAGTGCTTGCATCTATGTATTGCATTATATTGTTATTGCTGTTTAGCGCAAAGCTACACAATGGATTATTGTTTAGTATCCACTACGGAAAACTGAACCCTTGATTTTAATCATTGTAGGTTTCTAAACTTACTGCTGACCCACCGGCAGATGCATTACAGCGTTTTTGTTGTTTTAGCACAGAGCTGAAAAATAGACTATTTGCACTCTGTTCATCGAGGGGAATCGAAACCTGAATTTTAGCATTGTAAGTCCGTAAAGTGTACATATTTTGAGTCTAATCTACGTCACAACATTGAGAAAATTTATTACAAGAGTTATTTTAAAATTTGATCCCAATAGCTGGAACAGTAAAACAAATTTTGGTTTGATTAATAAACGTGTTATAAATTATTAATTATAAAATACAAGTGAAACGTTAAACAGACTTAAAGTTTTCTAGCTCAACAGCATTAACATGTTTGAACGGTTTAAATCAAACTTGCTTCAGTGACTGCTCATAAATTCAAAGTGATTTTTGAATTTGCTCTCGGAATGACACGCTCACTTATACAATGTACAGATTGTGATCTTTTTGTTTTCAGATTACAACGTTTCAAATGATGTATCGAACTCACTGTCAGCGCGTTCTCGATACGATAGTCAGAGCCTGTTTCAGCGACGTAGGTCTTTCTTATTGTACTTTTTATGTTGATGTATCATACGTGTATATATTTGTTTTACTATTGTTAATTTTGATAATGCTTCACTTGTCAACAAGGATTATGGTGTTTATTTAACACAAAAGTGAACTGTGAGGCACTAATACAGGGTGGTCGCTAGAAAAGCGGAAAATTTGTCAAACAGCTATTTATTTTTACAAAGAATAACTTTTACAAAGTTTTTTAAAGGCATATGTTATATTACACTCATAGATGCTCAAAATGGTTAAAATCATGCATTTTATTCATGATGTAAAGAAATCAAAATAAAAATGAGTAAGGACGCATTTTATTCATGATCTCATCTGACCCTCAAATTTTCCGCTTTTCTAGCGACCACCCTGTAATAGTCCTAAAAGTGAATGCTGGTTATAAAAAGTAGGAAAATAAATAATTGGAACATTGTCACAGTATAAAAGACTGTTTAGTGTTGGTAATATTAATTATTTTATTTAGTGAGTTAATATGTTGAGGATATAGAGATTTCTAGAGGGCGAGCATACGATTAAGTGACAAATACAAAACTAGTGTGAGAGAAACAGGAGTAACGGACAGACAAGAGCAGACGAGAATCTAAAGTGTCATAGGAAGTAGACGGTCCGCAAAAAACAGAAAGTAAATATAAAGATTACCGCCGTAGGAAGAAAAGCCTATTTGTTAACATAGGCCTAACGATTGATATATTAAAGTAAATCTGACTGTTTTAAAACAGAGAAGTAGTATAGTTTATTCCGTTAAAGCGAGGCTTAAAATGTAATTGAATCAATCTGAGTGCATTTTGATAAAAGGAACAGACGTTAGCTGAGGTTCTAAGACCAGACAATTACTAGAAAAGCAGTATACGGCTGTGATAACTCCCGCTATAACTGTTAGTGAATTATACATTGAATAATAGTGCGAGAGAAATAGAAAAAGGTAGTATGACTTGTCAATTTAAATTCTAAAGCAATTTAATAGGCCTAAGTGGACTTTTTAACAACATGAAGAGAACTTTGTATGGTGTTCCTGATATGTCCATGCTATACTGTAAAGAATTTGTAGTACGTACAATTAACTAGTTCAAAAATATATATATTATTTTGAAAACAAGTGGAGCTTTGTGCGGTTTGTTTATTTTTGAACTTAACACCAACAAGTCACAGACACTTACTGTAGAAGACTTCTTAGCCCAACACACCCATATACTTATTTAATATATACAACTTGAAAACTAAGTTAGTTGATAAACATTATATTTCATTCTCGCGATGAATGATGTCTATGTTTATCGAAATATCGGACAATGCTTAGAAAGTTATAAAAAATGAACCTCTCAATAATTGCTTGTAAGTTGTACAAGTTTATTGTAAACTGTTGCCATATTTTTGGGCTTGTTAGCTTCTTTGTTTTGGAATTTCGCACAAAGCTACTCGAGGGCTATCTGTGCTAGCCGTCCCTAATTTTGCAGTGTAAGACTAGAGGGAAGGCAACTAGTCATCACCACTCACCGCCAACTCTTGGACTACTCTTTTACCAACGAATAGTGGGATTGACCGTCACATTATACGCCCCCACGGCTGGGAGGGCGAGCATGTTTAGCGCGACGCGGGCGCGAACCCGCGACCCTCGGATTACGAGTCGCACGCCTTACGCGTTTGGCCATGAGGGCGTGTTAGCATCAGATTATTTTTTTTATCTCTTGCTACAGTTTTGGGCTTTTTTCATTATCATTTTTTAAAACTCTTATCACGGATCTAGAGATGTTAGTGTTATGTTTCAGGTTTAGAAAATTCAGTAAAAAGAAATCACACGTTTTATTCAATTTTTTTTTCAAACACAGTTTATGATCTCAATTCTACGTTCTGTACACATGTAGAAAGATTGCTGTTCGTTGCCTTGCTAGATCTCAAGTCATGAGAAGCCAAGAAACCAACAATATTTTTCAAACACCGGTATTTACCTTTGAGCACTTTGTCATTTATCATTATACTTTGATCGAACTTGGTATAAATAATTCCTGTTATTTTCTGTTGATACAAGTTATTATAAAATTCCCTGGAAAGATAAAGTTTCATAGATAAACATTTTGGGTTCGTTTGGTTTTTGAATTTCGTACAAAGCTACACGAGGTCTATTTGCGCTAGCCGTCCCTAATTCAGTAGTGTAAGACTAGAGGGAAGGCAACTAGTCATCACCACCAACCGCCAACTCTTGGGCTACTCTTTTACCAACGAATAGTGGGATTGACCGCAAATTATAACGCTTCCATGGCTGAAAGGGTGAGCATGTTTGGTGTGACCGGGATTCGAACATGCGACCCTCGGATTACGAGTCTAACGCCTTAACACGCTTGGCCATGCCAGGCCTTCTATCAGTGAGTGTATTTTAGTGGTGTAATAAAGTGTGTTCAGTGTGTAACCCACGGGTTCTTTTTACGTCGTGCGGGGAAAAAAAACTACATAATTACGAATAGTGGTATTAGCCGTCACATTATAACGCTCCCACTACTGAAAGGGCAAGAATGTTTGTATTTACAGTGGCTAACAAAGTATAACACAAAGCATTGCTAATGGTAGACGAGTTTATAACTGAATTATTTTTTCTTTCGGTTTTCTTACGACGTTTAGAGTTGTCTGACGAGTCTTTCGAGAGGTTTCTTAGTTAGTTGAGCTCAGAACTATAGAATTGGTTGTCTATGCTATGTTAACTTCGGGTATTGAAACCTAGATATAGAGTTGTAAAACTTCAGAATTACCGCCAATTCACTGAAGCGTATAGAGAAAGGGTTTTTTGGGCAGTATTTTTTGTCGAGAAAAGCTGCATGTTAAAGATGATGTGAAAAGCTCTCTTTTGACGGCAAAGATATTATTTGAAGATGTTTCTTCTTTCATTCAGTGATGTCGAGAAACCCACTTGTTGAGAATTTTATATGCAAAAACGGCTCGTTTGGGCTCAGAAAACACTTTAAATAGAAGAGCGAACAACGTTTCTACCTTCTTTGGTCATCGTCAGGTTCACAAAGAAAGAGGTAACTGACCGGAAGCTGACCACATGTTTGGAAGGGGTTGTGTAACTGAGTGTCGCAATGTAGAGGGCGGGGTTAGATGTTTGAATATATAATTTTATCTATAATATTAATATAGGTATAATGGCGTTCCTTTATATTGGTTTATTTTGGGTTTAAGTTGTTGTATAAGTAAGGCTTCTTTAATTTTGCGTTTGTTTATGTTTGTTTCTTTTTTAATATCTAATCCCGCCCTCTACATTGCGACACTCAGTTACACAACCCCTCCCAAACATGTGGTCAGCTTCCGGTCAGTTACCTCTTTCTTTGTGAACCTGACGATGACCAAAGAAGGTAGAAACGTTGTTCGCTCTTCTATTTAAAGTGTTTTCTGAGCCCAAACGAGCCGTTTTTGCATATAAAATTTCTTCTTTCATGTTGCAACTAGATGTAATGGTAGAAGCATCTTTCCTGGAGCGTTTCGTACCTTTTATGTAAAATTAATTTACTGAATATAAAGTAAAAACAATTTTGAAATAATATGAAGTCGTTGCGTATAAACAGATGTTACGGATGGTGTAGTTTTACTTATTATCAATTGCTATGTTATATAAGATTTTTATACACATATATATAGGTTAAAACATATCTACTCTTTATGCAACATAATTACTTAAAATTGGTGGTTTAATGAATAATTGAAAATCTTCTAAATAATGTCTACAAGTTAAAACAATATGCCTTTTTATTCATAGATCCAGAATCTTCTGATGCACTTCTGGCAAGGAATACCGCCCCATCTAACGTCAGTTCTAGGAAGCAACTCTCTGGTCAATTTGGTTGGTGTTTGTGATTCCATACTCTACCGGACGATTTCCAAAGTGCTACTTCCCTCTGTTCTCCAGAGTTTGTCAGACAGGTAAATTTTGGGTTCGTTTGGTTTTTGAATTTCGCACAAAGCAACACGAGGTCCATATGCGCTAGCCGTCCTAATTTAGCAAATAGAAGGCAACTAGACATCGCCACCTACCACCAAAACTTGGGTTACTTTTTTTTAATATTAACGAATAGTGGGATTGACCGTTACATTATAACGCCCACACGACTGAAAGATCGGGCATATTTGGTGTGACAAAGATTCGAACTCGCGACAGCTAAAGTATGAACAGTTAACGTAAAATTATTTCTTGCTTTAATAAAACAACAATTTCGTTTTTTTATATTTTCTAGAGTTACCGTGGCCACATTGCCTATTTCTTGGTATTGCAATACGAACTATTGTTTGTAAAGTTAAATATACTGCATTATTGAGTTGCGATTTAGTTTGCTTGTTAATTAGATTATTGGTTATTTAACTCTATAGGGGTATAATTATAACAGTTCCCGTCTTCATGGATATCTCTTAAGATTAATGAATCACTCCTAGTTGACACGATCTAAGTTAGTGAGTCTAAATAATCAAAATAATAATAAAAACATTCCATGTATTTTATCACTTTGTGATATGGTAAGTCTTTGGATTTACAAAGCTAAAATCAGCGGTTCGATTCCTCTCGGTGGACTCACAGAGAGCTAGATGTGGTTTTGCCTTTAGAAAAACATTCACATCTTATCACTTTGTGCAATATAAAGTTTAGCTATTTTAAAAATATATGTATAATGACTTGACCAAGAAATTTAATTGTTACAACAGTAACATTTGTTTGGATTTATTATTTTTAACGCAAAAAGTATTCTTTTAAAAAAAAGATAGTACAGCAATTAAATATTTTTTCCTTCGTGTAATTATTATTCCTGTTGCAACTATTGCTTTCAATATCTTTTTTTCATAATTCTAATATTTCAAAGGACCATAAAAAAGGAGAGTTTAACGTGATTTTCAAGAATGAAAAATTCTAAGTGATGTTTGATATGTGTCACGATCTACTGATGTTAAGTCGACTTGATGAAATTTTGCAGTTTGTATTATTGTCATTTGTTTTACTAAATTATCAGATTACATTATAAAACAAGTCATATAATTATTCTTATTCAAGTTGTTTTGACTGGTGTGGTTTGTTTTGAATTTCGCGCAAAGCTACACGAGGGCTATCCGTGCTAGCCGTCCCTAATTTATCAGTGTAAGACTAAAGGGAAGGTAGCTAGTCATCACCACCAACCGCCAATTCTTGGGCTACTCTTTTGCCAACGAATAGTGAGATTGACCGTTACATTATAACGCCCTTACGGCTAAAATGTTAACATGTTTGGTGTGACGGAAATTAGAACCGCGAAACTCGGATGACGAGTCGAGTGCCTTAACCACCTGGTCATGCTGAGCCTTTTTTAATTAACCGTCATGTAACGTTTCATAGTCATTCGTTTTATCATTAGTAGTCAAATTGTTTTAGTAAACCATTAGGTTAGGGTTAATAGAAAATGATGTTATCATTATTCTAGTTACATTTTATATCAGTCAATATCATGATTTAAACTTGTAAAAAAATTACCAGGTTCCTTTCTTAACTTTTCTCTGTTTTAATAAATTATAAGGTTTCATTTTTTTAGAAATCCATCTTATTTATTTCATAATAACACTCAGTTGAAAGTGTATTGTCTAACAGCATCTATCTTCCGATATAAAATACAATTTTTTATGTTTATAAGCTCATAACTACATATTTAAATAAAAACTATGCTTGTCTCTTAGTATGTACTACTAGGAATTTTACAGTGTGATGTAAGGCAATGAATTAAGATAATTTATTGCATGCACATAAAATAAAACAGTCGTTTAAGTGTTGAGTATTTTTTACTTGTAACTTCATGTGGAAATCATCTAAATTTTATAATTTGAAAAACACAACTTGTCATCCAATTACTGTACTGTGTATTTAACATTCTGATATTTCTACATTGAAGCAAGTTATCAATTAGTTTTTGTACTGTGTGTTTAACGTGTTAATGTCTTGCACTGATATAAAATGTCATCAAATCTGTGTGCTACGTATCTGTCTAATGTGTTGTGTTTTTGCATTGGTAATGTTTCTACTTTTAAAATAACAAACACAAAAACAGGCTTGTGTACAAATAATTGTTGACGAATTTGTAGTAATCGTGTGTATATTTCAAGTTACTGATACAGTTTATAATGCTTCAATAATGTTATTTGTGTAACATCAGATATTGTTTTATTAATAAACTGTTTTTGACATCACAAATGACTGTTTTAAAACTACGTTATTATGTATTTGTGTTATATTATGTTAAACGTTTGGTGTTTCGTGATTAGAAATTTTGAGCCTTGTATTTGTACTAGCGGTTGGTAGTTTTTAGTTTGTTACAATGGCTTCCAAGTGAGTTTTTGAAGCTAGTCATCCCTATATCAAGATTACCCAGTTACAAATTATTAAATCAAATGACAACATCACTTTAGCTCAAAATTCTGTCAAGTATAAATATACTTGTTGTTGTGTTGCAGAATATACGTGATATCACGTTTAATGTTACTTTTAGGTTTTGTAATAGAACTCATCTTCTTCTGACCGATTTTTGAAAAATAAAGATGTAAAGAACATAAACAGAAAGAGAAACTTCTCTTTAAAATATCTGTTTAAACGCGTGGAAGAACACCCCATAGTAACTAAATTGAATGAAAAACACGTTGTCTATATTCTTTCTGAGTTGAAGTGGCATTTTGATTCCAATGGTATCATAGCAAAGACATTATAAGTGAACCTTTAAAGTTGTCCAACGAATATTCCAAGAAACCTTTAAGCACACTTTTGTTCTTCATGTCAATTGTTAGGGATTGCGCGATTACACGATACTTATCTACATGCAAAATAGCGTATACAGATCGCTCATTTCTGGTAAATGTTGTGCATGCGTTTAAAATACGTTGTACACTCTCGTGCTTTTTGTGTTTTTTTTTCGCTCTCGTTCAGTAAGAACGCACGTGTACAAATATGGAGATTATAACGCTCCAAATGATTAAATACGTCAATCAGTACGAAGGGTAAAGCAACTGAGGTCCATTTCTGTCCAATTAAATTGGTAATTACGCTTTAACGGGTAAATTAAAAATTACACCGCTGAACATTTAAATCACCAGGTGATTCTCGTTTTGATTGAGTAGTTCGATGTGAAATAATTTTATTTGAATGACAAGACAAGAAAGTTTCTCTTTGTGTCAGATATAACTCACGTTGTTATCAAGTGTTTATGTATGCAGTCATTACCTTGTCTAAAACGCTATTAAGATTAGTCCAGTTTCTCTAGTTAAATGGAAGTAACGTTCGATTTCTATTTGGTTTAAAAAAGTAGAGATGTGTCTTATAAAAATGTTGCGTTTTTTTTCTTTGTTTCTCATGATATGAAAACTGTGTACGCAGCCTACCAGTAAGTAAATATACATTCACTTCAGAAATAATGCCGTGTTTTTAAACACGCGTAAAAGAAAGAGTGCGAGAGTGCCATTAGTATGTAGTGAATCTACATTTTGGAACGTTTAAGGAAGAAACACGTTACACATCGTATTTACAAGACTTGTTATAAAGACATGTGATGTTGCTGTTCCATCCTGACGAAGTAGTTTGTTTGGGACGAGATACTTACCCATTTAGTTTGTTTGGGACGAGATACTTACCCATTTGGGTCGATATCATCGGCTGGTCAGGACATGGGAACTTGGTAATGCCCTGACCTTCAAGTTATCATTTTGTGATTCGGGTCGAATGAGCAGCGAACCATCTTACAGGAAAACAATGTTTAATCTGATAGACTGGACATTGGTGGAGACAGAAAGAGGACTGTTTAATCTGATAGACTGGACATTGGTGGAGACAGAAAGAGGACTGTTTAATCTGATAGACTGGACATTGGTGGAGACAGGAAGAGGACTGTTTAGTCTGATAGACTGGACATTGGTGGAGACAGGAAGAGGACTGTTTAATTTGGTAAACTGTACATTGGTGGAGACAGGCAAAAGGTCACTTAGTCTTTTAAACTGGACATTGGTAGAGGCAGGAAGAAAGCCATGCCTGATAACTGGGATGTTTTGAACAGCATTGGTTGTCCATTCGCACCGTACGCTATAACAGAAATACTGCTTTATTTTGTTGGGGTTTTTATACGGTTAAACGAAAGTTCCTACAGGATATTCGCCAAATCCTGAATCCGTCCACCGACTGAACACTATGTTAGTCAGAAGGCTGTAAATTCATCTGTAATGTCTTCTGCTGTCGAGGTAAGATATTATGTGAAGTGACAAATGGTATCTGTCTTGCCATTCTGCTATTGTAGCCCAAGTTATGAAGATAAACTTCTGGTAGTGTTTAGGCATGTTTGCATCGGTCCCGAAACAGTAACGACTATTTGATCCAGGTTATTCCTCAAAATACTAATTCGTTCTTTTGGTTTTGGAATGTCAGCCATGGTTGACATACCAACATACCATCTTAGTGCCCTTACATCGCCAACTGGTCAAACTGTTTATGTCAAAGAGTTCAATCCAACAAAGAGGAAACCTGAACTTCTGGTGACTTAGTGGTAAGTCTGACCACATATCTGCTGCAGGCAGATAGTTCAGATAGCTCATTGAGAAACTTTTTTGTGCTTAAAAAGATATTGAAGAATGCGAAGTGTATATTTCATTAAAAGTTTGATTTAAGTCAACTGGAATTTTCTTTACGAACACTAGCGTTTGCAACAGTAACTTTAGTGACTAGGTAAATGCATTTAATAATCTGTATGTTTTATTACTTTTGATAAGCTAAACAAGTCTGCACTTTACGTAATGTCGAACATGGTTGCGGAATCTCTCTGGTAAAAACCTAATTTTTTAAAAGCACGATATTTACGATGAAAAACAAAACAAAATAGAAACTTAAAATTAGTAATAATCTATTCCTGTACAAATGTTATTTAATGAAGGTATCGAGCCTCAAAACCTTTTAGTTTAACTTCCAGGCTCAACTTACCTATTATGTTTTTTATTGTTTCTTTTGTTATCTATAAAGTATGATCCGTCAATGTCTTACTTATATCACAAGCTGTCTCTTATAATCTTTTTTTCTTGTCAGTGTAACAAAAATTATACAAAACTTTGTACATGAATACGACTATTGGCTACGTTCGGCACTTTTTAACCTTCCGGAAAATCTTCGAAGAATGAAACTGGAAGGTGAGTTTTTAAAATAATTTTTTGCTCAGTGTGGTGATGTCCAGGGTTTTATTTGTTCTATATGTAGCTATACGTAAATGGTCTCTAGGCTAACAACAAGTCTAAAGAGAGACTCAGTAGGCTTTTTACTTTCAAATATTTCAGTTGGCTAGAGTTTTTGTCAGTGTTTGTTTTTTGTTTTTGAATTTCGCGCAAAGCTACTCGAGGGCTATTTGCGCTATCCGTCCCTAATTTAGTAGTGTAAGACTAGAGGGAAGGCGGCTAGTCATCACCACCCATCGCCAACTCTCGAGCTACTCTTTTACCAACGAGTAGTGGGATTGACCGCACATTATAACGCTTCCATGGCTGAAAGGGTGAGCATGTTTGGTGCGACCGGGATTCGAACACGCGACCCTCGGATTACGAGTCGAACGCCTCAACACGCTTGGCCATGCTGGGCCTTCTGTCAGTGAGTGTATCTTAATGGTGTAATAAAGTGTGTTTAGTGTGTAACCCACGGGCTCTTTTTACGTCGTGCGGAAAAACAAAACTACATAATTACGTAAGGGATGTGGCAGCATAGTTTATAAATTCCATTATGGTGCGCGAAATAAAAATAAAATAATTAACAATCAACTTTGGATTGTTTGACATGCTCTGCAAACATACACGAGGTAAATAAGACATATATTGTACCTACTATGTTCGGTGCTTTGCCATAGTCGACGTTCGTTACACCCATAAACCTATCCTTACTCTGTATGCTTATCTAGAAAAACTAGTTACACTTAGTGACAATTTACCAGAAAGTTACCTGTGAACGGTAGCGTAATCTGAGGTCTTGCTTTTTGAAAAATTTATCACCTAATAAACTGTATACGAAGTAATCTTGTGAACCTGGCACTACTTTAGTGGTTATTTAGGTTAACAACAGAAGCGCCGCTAGGTGCTTTAAAGATTCAGTGTTCGAGTTCACAGACGAGAGAATTTTTGACGTTTCGGTAGGACATCGACCATTATTTTCTAATAATACATGATGAACCAAGTCCTAAGTACCTCTCCACTCTAAACATCATAAATACAAAACTTACAGACCAGACAGTGCTAGGCTTAGTGAATCGATGACACAACTGTAAGCCTATTTTAAAAGAGTTTTGTAGGTAAACATTAGTTCATGTGTGTATGTGTGTATGACTGCTAAGCGGAATTGTATTGTGTATCATTCATGTTTACTCGAAGCTAGTGAAAACATACAAAAACATTACATTTTGAATTGGGTATTGCACAAAAAGGTTATGCTAATACCTTAACAATTTTAGTAGACAATGGATAAAATTTAACATACTGCGAGTTATGCGACAAAGTAACAAGGTTTATTACCTAAAATTCGGTAACAATGTAAACAAAATAATTTTTGAGAAGGAGGAAGGGATTTGCGCTAAACATCGACAGGATTCTAGCGACGCGTGTGGTTAACAAGCAACAAACTAAAAAGAAAGTTTCATAGTACATAAAAAAATGTCTTTGTATAATAAACCACAAATAAACTGTAATCTCTCTGAAACAATACATTTTGTAAACAACAAGGATTACCCTAAGCACTGATGTTTAGCGGTAAAATGAACTTGAGGTGTATTATAGTAAAATTATACAGAAAACTGACATTAAAGCAAAATTACGATATATTATTGTAACATTTTAGTGGACGAGGCAGCAAAACAATGTTGTGAAGCATTTTAGTAATATTTTACAATGATTTGTTTTGTTTGTTTTGGAATTTCGCACAAAGCTACTCGAGGGCTATCTGTGCTAGCCGTCCCTAATTTTGCAGTGTAAGACTAGAGGGAAGGCAGCTAGTCATCACCACCAACCGCCAACTCTTCGGCTATTCTTTTACAAACGAATAGTGGGATTGACCGTCACATTATACACCCCCACGGCTGGGAGGGCGAGCATATTTAGCGCGACGCGGGCGCGAACCCGCGACCCTCGGATTACGAGTGCACGCCTTAACGCGCTCGGCCATGCCAGGCCATTTTACAATGAACTAACACTAAAGTAAAATTAAAGTAAACTATCATAATATTTTACTGTTGCCAATAATAAAACAAATTATGATGTCTTCTATGATTTAAGGATTTCGTCCGCTACGTGATTTTAAATCATGTACAAAAATTTTAGTTCGTCTCAACGTTAATTATTTGGATTTAAAGCTACTGTGCCTTAAAACGCTTTTTCCATTTCGTTCAGCTCCTATACAAAACTTAGGAGCCAAAAGGAAAAGTTACATATGGAAAGAAAGATTCGGAAATCATAACACGTACAACAAATATAAAATATATTGGGAAATAATGAGAAAAAATCAGGCAAATAAGAAGTGTTTGTAAACAGTTTAAGGTTGAGCGTAAATCATTAAATAATCAGAGAGGATGGTGTGTGAATGTAAACAAGCAACAGCATCGGCTGCACATAGTAAACATGTTTACTAATTATCGACAATCTTTACGTTATCTTTATTGTTCTTTTTCTGCAAAACATAAGTAAAGCAGGACTATGCTTTATAATCGTGTGAAAAGATCTGAAAACTGAATATTATTGTTGTTTGATGAATCATCATCATTCTAGATAGTCAGATGAATCATCACCAGTCTGGGTGATCAGATGAATGATCATCAGTCTGGATAGTCAGATTAATCAGTAATATCAGTCTGGGTAGAGAGATGAATCAACACCATCTGGGTAATCAGATGAATCATTATCATCAGTCTAGGTAGTCAGATGAATCATTAACATCAGTGCGGGTAGTCAGATGAATCATTAACATCAGTCTAGGTAGTCAGATGAATCATTAAGATCAATGTGGGTAGTCAGATGAATCATTAACATCAGTGTGGATAGTCAGATGGTTCATTAACATCAGTCTAGGGAGTCAGATGAAACACTACCAGTCTGGGAACCTTTATTAGTCACAGGTATGTTTGGCAAACTATTTCGGGGAGCTTGATTCACTCCTTGGTGTTTTCTCATTCTGTTTTATTGAGTTTCTATGTATGTTAACAGAAGTGTCAGCAAAGATGAAGACAGTCAGTACCACATCACGTTTTGCTGTCCAATACTTATTATATATTATTCAATTAACTGATGTAATTAATTCTTTTTAACGATAAATTAATTACAGACTTTTGAGTTTTAAACGGGAATCTCTCAATCAGGGGGTGGATCAGGTGAACGCGCATATCAAAAACAACAAATAAAAATCCTCAGTGAAGTGTGTCACTGACGTTTGCGACCAATTGAACAGTGAGGTGTTAATTCTAGTAGTAGGAGTCAGGACGTACTTTTCCACTCTGTTACGTTAAGTCGACTTTCTAGTTATTGCACTTGGCTATCTCTTCGTTATTCTGTGAAATATCCAAATATTTCAAAAGAAATATACATATATTTAACTCTTTTACACGTAAGTATATCTCTCAATCGTGGTTATGTAAAATATATTTTACTTAGGTCTATTTTGCTATAGAAATGTGTTTTCGTTTTGTGTAATATGCTTCTCCTGGATATTGATATGTGAGATAATAATTGTTAATATATTCATTCACACAAATTTGATTATTTATTTCAATCGAAGTTTCCTGATAGTGGATTAATTGTGGTAATTTTCAAAAGAAGATATGGTAGGTATGCTGTTAGAAACTTCAAAAAAGTAGAAATATATGCTTCAAAGAACAAAAGATGTTTGCAATTTTTGAAATATTCCAAACAGAAATAATAGCTCCGATTCTAATATTTCTTCTAAAAAGTATAAACAATAATCTATTTGTCAAAACTGAAATTCTTGAATGTTGAAATTAGAGTATACTAACCATTCCTACTAATCTTGTCAACTCGGTATCTCAAATTACAAACAAGATTAAAACAAGAAACTGGATAAGAAGATTATTTAATTTAATCCAGATGATGAAAGAACAAAATGCAAGTTAAAATAAAGCTGATACAGTTAAAGTAGAACACTGAACTTCCTTCCATCTTGGATGATACAGTTAAAGTAGAACACTGAACTTCCTTCCATCTTGGATGATTCAGTTAAAGTAGAACACTGAACTTCCTTCCATCTTGGATGATTCAGTTAAAGTAGAACACTGAACTTCCTTCCATCTTGGATGATTCAGTTAAAGTAGAACACTGAACTTCCTTCCATCTTGGATGATTCAGTTAAAGTAGAACACTGAACTTCCTTCCATCTTGGGTGATACAGTTAAAGTAGAACACTGAACTTCCTTCCATCTTGGGTGATTCAGATGAAGTAACTCAGAGACTCTCTCGCTACCCTCCAAATACATTTTTTTCCCAATCTTTAGCATCTCGTGAACCTCTTTCATGAAAATGTAAAATCTCACGAACTCCACTTCTTGAAAATAAATATTTTCCGGGAATTTTCTTCCTTACCTGAGTATACATTATAAAAACAGTGATGTTGGAAGTATACATTATAAAAACAGTGATGTTGGAAGTATACATTATAAAAACAGTGATGTTGGAAGTATACATTATAAAAACAGTGATGTTGGAAGTATACACTATAAAAACAGTGATGTTGGAAGTATACATTATAAAAACAGTGATGTTGGAAGTATACACTATAAAAACAGTGATGTTGGAAGTATACACTATAAAAACAGTGATGTTGGAAGTATACAGTATAAAAACAGTGATGTTGGAAGTATACATTATAAAAACAGTGATGTTGGAAGTATACATTATAAAAACAGTGATGTTGGAAGTATACACTATAAAAACAGTGATGTTGGAAGTATACATTATAAAAACAGTGATGTTGGAAGTATACACTATAAAAACAGTGATGTTGGAAGTATACACTATAAAAACAGTGATGTTGGAAGTATACACTATAAAAACAGTGATGTTGGAAGTATACATTATAAAAACAGTGATGTTGGAAGTATACATTATAAAAACAGTGATGTTGGAAGTATACATTATAAAAACAGTGATGTTGGAAGTATACACTATAAAAACAGTGATGTTGGAAGTATACACTATAAAAACAGTGATGTTAGAAGTATACACTATAAAAACAGTGATGTTGGAAGTATACACTATAAAAACAGCAACACGCTTCCACGATTTCGCTTTCGGAACACGTATCATTTTGATTAAGCCTAAACCTTTTCTTTAACTTAATTTTAGAAATAACTGTAGCAATCTATTTAATATTAAAGACAGACAAAAATACCCCTTCATCTTTCCATTTATCACGAGGAGTCTTGAAGTTATAACCTACTTCCTGTGATGGATGTGCGCAAAAAGTTTTGCTTACGGAATTTTCTTTCGAGAACCCATAGTTTGATGACCACTGCTATAAATCATGTTGAGAAACGAATGTTAAGTAAGCCTTACATTATATAATTATCAGCATTCCCTCCTCTTCCACTCACACACAAAAAAGATTTCTTTGCAGAATTTGTTTATTTATTCAACTTCAAGACTTTCCAATTTCGTAAAGATATCTAAATTGTCTCGGCACTTATACAATCATATCTGATAATGTCTAGGATTATAACAAAAATACAGCTCTCCATTGGCTTAGCGGTAAATCTCAAAGCGTCCTCTAGTGGCACAGCGGATTTATACTGCTAAAAACCAGGTTTCGGTACCCATGGTGAACAGAGCACAGATAGCCCTTTGCCTAGCTTTGTGCTTAATAACAAACAACAAAGTCTCGAAAATTAAACGATAAAATTTGGGTTTGATACCTGCAGTGGGCAAAGCACAAATAGCATACTTTGTAGCTTTGTACTTACTGACAAGTAACTTTAAACAAATGGTATAATGAAGAAACCTAAGACCCAAATTTCTAACAATGAAAGAGAAGCATTAATACACTTTTAAAATATAATTGTTTTAAAACCTGATGAAGATAATAATGTTGTTATAGTAAATTAAAGTGAGTACCTTTGGTGTTAAATACATCAGAGTAATAAAAGCGAGAGTTATTAACAACCAGGTTTACAACAGAATGTTAGTTGACATTTTATACAGATTATCGGAGGTTCACAGAACTGATACTCCTGTCGTATCTGTATAGCATCTGGTATCATGAATTATCGGGTTCTTTAGCTCCATTTCTCAAATATTTTGTCAAAACAGATTATACGTTAAAAACTCACTCGTATCCTTGTTTGTAAAAACAAACCTGAAATTAATGGTTTGGTTATGTACCTGGTCTACAAGTTATTAGAGTTTTTGTGCCAAACAATTAAGTTTCATAATTTAACTTAACGAGAGACAGTAAAAAATGACAATTTTTGGCTCATTAAAACATAAAAACTTATCAGTTACTTAAGACGAGTGGTTTAAGTAGCACAGTTACCATCATCAGGATTCTAATGTATAGTATTTCATCAGGGTTACCAGTATACAGTCCTGATAGTAGTAAATGCACTACCGAAACTGTTCGGCCAATAAGTACAGAGAGAAAAACGACACCGCCACTTAAAACGCACCACGATGTCCGCTAACCCTTTTTCTATCCTGTCTAACCAGACATAGCAGGAGCTTCAGAAAAGTTACAATAAAGTATTACTGATAGGTTTACGTGAGAATTATTTTCAACTTGAAACTGCGTAATGAAATTTATTTATTTCTTAGTTAAGAATAGAATTCCTGCTCTAATCGATGACGTATTGATTGATTCAAAGTGAGTTTTTAGTTTTAAAATTAAAATGAAAGATGGCTTGGACTGTGAATATTATTTAGTTATTCTAAGAACTTGTGAAAAGGGTAAGCAAGAGTGTATAATGATATGTTAACCACGCTGTATCTGGTATATCTTGTGTCTAAGAGACCTATTGCTCACTACGAGGGTTAATCATGCTGACTTGGATACAACAAATATAATGATGGTCCAGACTATATTTATATCACCAAGTACTTGGAAACTTGTTTTGTTTCAGTGTAAGTTGAAATCAATTAATTAGGTTTATGATATTTAGTTATGCAAACTGACCTATTTCATCATTACGTATTACTATTTCAAATAACATGGAATTTTAATTTAGAAGTGAATTAAATGTTATTAAAATTTATGATATTTTCCAACAAGATTGATACACACAGTTTTCTTTCTTAACACAAATATATTTTAACATACAGGCAAAAACAAAACAATAACACTCTTTATAATAAATGTTATTACTAATAGTTATTACAAATGATGGTTTATGTACAAGAGTTTTACAAACTTACAGACTATACTAATTCTTATATTCATTCTAGAACTGAATATTTTATCGACATCAAGGTCCACAACGACCAAATTAATTCGGAGTTAATAATGCCACGCCTCGCTTAAACTAGCTAACTTGGTTGGCCTAACAACGCTCAGAAGGTTCTTTTTTCACAGGCAAAGATATTTAATGTCCTCGTAGAAATACTAATGTTCGATGTTAATTCATTGAAGTTGAATGGTTTGTAATGTTCGAAATCTATAAACTAATTCTGTAGTTTTTCTATCAACAGGTGTTAATCACAAGTATAGCTTTCGAGTCCCATAGGACACGAAATGTAGCTGACCAATAATACATAACTGTCTCTCGGTGCGTCGATTTTATATACCAATCAAGCGAGATTCTAGAACAATATAATAATGTTCGAAAACATGCTAGCGTTTTCTTAAAACAAATATCCTTGATTCTTACTCTCAAGAATCTTCTACAAAGAGAAGAGGTGAGACTCGCGCAACACACAGCCAGCAATATACATCACATGCATCAAACTGAAACACGCGTAGTAGTGTATTAAAATAAACGGTAAAACCGTTACATGATCTTCAGTAATTCAGATGTTCATCGTGTTATACAGATTTAACTTTGTTGCGCAGGGTGTTATAGACGGTTCATTGTGTTATGGAAACTTAACATTGTTTCGTGAGGTGTTCATCTCATTAATACACAGGAACTGTCGGTGATTCGCGGGAAAACGGTTATTGAAACATTGACATTTTGGGAGCTCGAGATTATCCATCAGTCTCTTTTTACAGCCATTTGTTACTGCTCTATTTTTTATGGGGTAATGATAAAGAGGAAAATAATTATTTATAGATAAATATGCATGTATATGTGACTTGGGGTTTTCTGCCACTTCGTCATGATACAGAGACCACTAAATCCTAGACCATGATGATCAGTTAAGACTTTTATTTTCGCTCCCCGCTAGTACAGAGGGAAGTCTTCGGATTTACAACGTTAAAATCAGGGATTCGATTCCCCTCGGTGGGTTCAGCTGATAGCCCGATGTGGCTTTGCTATAAGAAAAACACACACTTTCATTTTTGAACTATGTTTATAACTCTTACCAGTACAGCTACGTCGAAACTTCAGTTTTCAGTTGGTTCTGGTACGGGTTTATTTATCCAGTACTTACACAAATATACTTCATATTTCAATCTGTGCGAAAGCAAAGTGTAGATAGTATGAGAAATAAATGGATATAGAAACTTAAGTAGTTACGAGCACTCATTGAATTTTTAATATTAGGAAGATTTGTTTTTTTGAATTTCGCATAAAGCTACTCGAGGGCTATCTGTGCTATCCATCCCTAATTTAGCAGTGTAAGACTAGAGGGAAGGCAGCTAGTCATCACTACCCACCGCCAACTCTTGGGCTACTCTTTCACCAACGAATAGTGGAATTGATCGTCACTTATAACGCTCCCACGATTGAAAGAGCGAGCATGTTTGGCGCGACGGGGATGCACACCCACGACCATCAAATTAAGAGTCGCACGCCTTAACACGCTTGGCCATGCTGGGCCAAATTAGGAAGAAGGAGTTATAAAGAAATGGACTAGTATTTTGTTTATGAATGTGTGACAACCAATAGTGGTTTCTTTGGAGGTGCATGCTGGGAGAATTTTTATTCAAATTTATAAAATCTTTGGAATTCGTTTCGCTCCGCTAATCTAATCTAGTTCATCTACGCATTACTTGTCTCCAAGTTGGTGGATAAATCATATGACAATTTCAAAACATCGTGCATTGTTCCTTAAGTTACAAACCTTATAAGCGGCAGAAATGTTGCTATGTAATTAAGATTTTCAAAAGTTTGTGTTTTAATTATATTTGTAAGAGTGTGTTTCGAAAATCAAAAAAATTTGTTCAAATGAATAATTTTTTATTCAGTTGCTAGAGGTTTTATACAAGTTATTCGACGACAGATGTCGTTGAATCACTTGGCTCAAGCTTCTCGAATGGTTGTGCAAAACAGTGAGATCATAGGACAGATGCTGCATGACTGGAGACAAGTTGATATTGCTGCTATCTGTCGGGAAACTTTGTATAGTATAGAACAGAATGAGATAGGAACAACTTGTGATATCATATTAAATCGTAAGTACTTTAAGATTTTGTTGTTGTTAGTTTTACTTTCACAAAACTATTCATCGCAAAAATTAGTACACAGTTAAACTTATTACTGACAAACAAATGTTTTAGACAGTAATATCATGAGTTTTATTTTTTAAAATTCACAAAGTTCTTTCTTCAATCACTTTTATTGTTAAATTTTGTGGAATTCTGATTAAATCTTATAGTACAGGAGTGACTGTTCTATGATTAATAACAGCGCTCTCTTTTGTTCGACTCTTTTTGTGAATGAATATTTAAGCGTTATTTCATTAAACTTTAAAAACAAAATATTATATATGAGTATCAGTGATTAATGTTTCGTAGGCGTGAGTTAGGAAGTAACATCGGCGTTTTTATGCTTTCCGGGAATAACGGTAAAACGCCTAGCGGATTGGACACGCATTATTTCGTATTTCTTCATTAAACACTGTGTTGAAAGTTTTTTAATTTTAGTAATATGATCTACATTTAAACAAAAATTACATTTTAAACATGAGAATGCCAATGACTACTTATATGACATTTCTAAATTTCTCTTGTCATGCTTTTTACGGCCAACTGTAATTAATTAAATTCCAATGCTTCATTAATTGTGACAGTTTTATATATTATTTCTCAAACCAGCGTTTCTTATTTAAATTTCTACAACTGTCTTCCATTCAAATTTTTCATCCATTTTTACATTTTTGTGCTCAGACTTTGTTCAGTTTTATGTTTAACCTTTCGCAAACTTTCACTGATAATGTTTTCCAAGTATATTTTCTTACATTTTTACATTTAAAATTTTCTATTTCAATTATTAATATATTTTTAAAATTTTCAAGGTTCTATAATGTTCTTAAAATTATTTGAAATTTATTTACATCATTAGTTTATTTTTACATGCTAGTTTTACGTTTTGTTAAAATCTCAGTGTTAGTATACTAATTTATAAATTTGTCTTATACGGCAGAGAATAATATATTTTTTTTATTTTCTAAAACATATTTCCTTTAAACTTATTATTATTTAATATTAATACCGGAGTTTAACACTTCATTATATTTCGTCATTTGTTTTTCTTCTCTTATATATTTAGTGGCGAAGGAATTTGAGTATTTAATTAAAGACGAGGCACCAATAGAAGCTTTCACAGAGTGGTTGAATACATTAGTGAACAGATGTGTTCTCTTGGTAAGTATCTGAACTGTTCTGATAGACGTGAAAACTGCTTCGAGTGATTATATTAACAGAAACGTTGTTCTGATTACTTTAAACTTAACTTAACAAACATAGAAACTACTCTAAGCGACTATTTTAGTAGAACATTTTGTAGTTGATAACGGCCATGCTTCTAACTGCTTATTTATTTGCAAGAAAAAAACAATAATTAATGTTGAAAGTATTAATAAGTATTAGAAATGTTATCTCGTAACTCGTTTTTAAACATTTGAAAAGCATGTTTTTGTCATTCTTTGAGCTGGAATTTTGGCACTTAAATGTACGACTAAAAAGACTTAATCATGTTCTCGTTCCCGGCGCTCGTAACGTAGAACTCTGGTGGGATACCAGAAGTAAACACGGAACAGATAGTCCACTATGTCACATTATGTTTAACAGCAAACAAAAGTATTTTACAAAAAGGTTGTGTTGACCCTTGGTCACTGTTTGTTATTAAAATAGCTTACCGATACTTTTACCATACCAATTCACAAGATCTGAGCCAGAACCTTACCAAACCAATTCAAGAAATATAACCCAGAACCGTATCAAACCAATTCACAAGATCTGAAGCAAAACCTTATCAAACCAATTCAGAAGATCTAAGCCAGAACCTTATCAAACTAATTCGCAAAATCTGAGACACATCTTTACCAAACCCGTTTACTCATAAATATGCATTTCTTCTTCCTAGCCAACAGCAAGAAATAAGATTCCAGTACGTCAACTGTCTCGCCAGTTTTTACTGATGTGGTCAGCGTTTGGAACACATGTTATAAGGGACATGACTTTACACAGTGCTGCTAGCTTCGGTAAGTTCATGCCTTTATTTAACGTATCATTAACATTTGGTTCTTTCGTTTGGAAGAGAAAATTACCCTATTTGTAATATAAAAATACGTTGTTATTCTAGAACACTCATCAGTTACCGTTTGGTCTGGCCCAGCATGGCCAAGTGTGTTAAGGCGTGCGACTCGTAATCTGAGGGTCGTGGATTCGCATCCCCCTCGCGCCAAACATGCTCACCTTTTCAGCCGTGGGGACGTTATAATGTGACGGCCAATCTCACTATTCGTTGGTGAAAGAGTAGCCCAAGAGTTGGCGATGGGTGGTGATGACTAGCTGCCTTCCCTTTAGTCTTGCACTACTAAATTAGGGACGGCTAGCACAGATAGCCCTCGAGTAGCTTTGTGCGAAATTCAAACAAACAAACAGTTTGATTTGCATTATTGATATCTTTCTTGCTAAAACCCGTATTTAAATTGATTTCCTGCCCTCCGTTAGTACAGCGGTATGTCTTCGGATTTACAACGCTAAAATCAAGGGTTCGATTCCCCTCGGTGGGTTGAGCAGATAGCCCGATGTGGCTTTGCTATAAGAAAAACACAAACAAAAAATTGTTTTCCGCACACTCCAGTCAAGTTACCCTTTTCTTTGCTTATTGAATTTCGTGCAAAGTTGCTCGTGCACGATCTGCGCTGACCATTCCTGAAGTTGAAGCGATACTTTCGATTACATATAGTTGATTTACAAATTTAGTTTAATAAATTTAATCAAACGTCAAATTTAATCGACATTCTAATGCTCTATTATATTTTAGGTTCTTTCCATCTCCTGAGGCTGATGTTTGACGACTACATAATTTTCCTGATAGAAAACATACATATGGAGGACCAGATGAAGGTTTTCTTGAGAAGTATTGCCACTAACTCACCGCCAGATTTCACAAACTTCGGATTTGGAGGTAATCACTGTTTCATAAATCGTTAGATTTGGTTAGACGATATATCTTCTATTGTCTAAATAATAAATGTGTGTGTATATATTAATAAATATATATGAATATAATATACTAAATAGAATAAAGTAAAATAAAATATAATGAATAAAACTCAGTTGTTACAAGATTTTAAAAAGTTATGCTTCTAATTTTTAAGTATATTTGTGTTTTTCTTACACCAAAGCCACATCGGGCTATCTACTGTATCTACCGAGAATAATCGAATCCCTGCCTTCAGTATTGTAATTTCGAAGACTTATCGCTGTCTCATCATGGGACGTTTTTTTTGTCTTAACAAAGTAAATATTAAATATAAAAGTGCGATAAAAATACGTAATACGACCAATATTGAAAGAAACAATATGAAATTAAACGGGGGGGTCTAATCCTCTCATGTTATCCTGTATCACTGTGTCGAGTTGTGCTGATTTGGTAGCTTTTTTCCAAATTAGATAGAAAGTAAATCCTCCCCCCCTTCCCACGACCTTCCTCGCGTCATCCTGTAACTCTGTGTCAAGTTTGGTGCTCATTTATCAGGACATGTATACACACATACAGATGTTTGTTTTTATAGACGTGTAAATTGTTTGTTTGTTTTGAATTAAGCACAAAGCTACACAATGGGCTATCTGTGCTCTGCCCACCACGGGTATTGAAACCCGGATTTTAGCGTGTAAGTCCGCAGACATACCGCTAAGCCACTGGGGGGCAGACGTGTAAATACACCAAGCGCCTTTAAGTAAAATTAAAAAAATGTGTTCATAACGATTTTCAAAAGAGGTAAAAAAATAAGTCTTTGTCACATGACAAAAACGATATTATTTTAGGCTACAGATTTTGTTTTACTTAATTTTCTAAAATCCTCCCATATTTTTTCCCGATAACGACAGCAAGGTAAGCTGACGTTGCTTATCATTAAAATACAGTGTGAAATCGATACACAAGTTTTAAAACTCTGTTTTTATAGAATAATATTTCATTTTATCCATGCATCATGCGTAGGTCCTTCATGCCTATTAAGGTATGATTTGAAGAGGTCAAGCTTTCAAAGAATCTAACGGCCCTGGAAGGAAGTTCTGTTGGATTTCTAAAGTGAAAATACAACTATATTTGGTCTGGCATTGGATTATAAAATTGGATTTTACAATATAGATAGTGAAAGCTCAAAACTGCTGTTATATGTTTAGGTCATAATCTTCTTTGGGCGATAGGGGGATTACAGCTTCTACCGCATCCTCAATTTGCGTCCTTCATAATACAGGTTAAAATGATTTTGATTTGTTTATTATAATCTTATTTATAACTACCAATAAAAGCATTGAAGTGAAAACTTGAATAAACGTTAATGAATTAAAATGTGCTGCTAAATGTACTGCTAAATGTGCTGCTAAATGTTACTGATAAATCAAGTGTTAGCCCGAAAGAGATTCAACTTCATAGCTTTGTTTACAGGTACGGAATCTTTCGACGTTCATGGTTTTCAGGATCCTCAGCGCCATCTTGTAGATAATCAAACTCACACAGGCCCCGAGAGTTGTTTAGAAGGTCCTTCAGTACCAGAAGCTCCTGGATTTACATTGATGCAAAGGCACTCCAACGATAGTTCAGGTGACAAACTATAACAAACAGTTAAGGATTAATTTAATCATAGTTGATAAAAACACTAAATGTTTGAATTGGCAGAATAATTATTATTGTACGTGTATTTGAAGAAGGCAGAAATACTTGGATAACAAACCGTGAATATGAACTTCATAGTATAATTAAGAAGGCTAAGCTTGTTTGTTTCGAGCTTAAAGCAAAGCTACGAGAGGAATATCTGCGATAGCCGTCCCTAATTTAGCAGTGTAAGACTAGAAGGAAGACAACTAGTCATCACCACCCATCACCAACTCTTTGCTACTCTTTTACCAACGAATAGTGGGATTTACCGCACATTATAATGCCCCCACGGCTGAAATGGCGAGCATGTTTGGTTTGACATGAAATCGAGCCCGCGACCCTCGGATTACGAGTCGAAAGCCTTAACCCACCTGGCCATGCTAGGCCTAGCACTGAAAGAGTAGAGGAAATGCAGCTAATCATCAAAGTAAACTCTTAGACTGCTCTTTTACCAGCGAATAGTGGTATTGACCGTAACATTATAACCCCACTACGGTTGAAAGGGCGAGCACGTTTGGTGGGATGAAGATTTGAATTCACGACTTTCAGAAGCGAGTAGAGCATCCTAGCTATTTGGAGATGTCGGACCCAAGAAGGTTAGATCTTGTTCATGTATTTCTAATATTCACGCAAAGTTACGTAAGGGCTATAAACATTGTAGACATCTTTAACTTTGAACTGATAGACTAGAGAGAGGGCTATTAATTAAGAGCAAGCCCTGCAAATTCTTGAGTTGCTATAATTGAATAGGTGGATTTGGCGCATTATAAAGCATCTTTGGCTTCATAGAGAGGAGGGCAATTTTGCAGAAACGGGACGGGAATCATAGTCCTAGAAAGCGAAATCGAATGTCTTCGGAACTGTTCAGCAATATTACTCAGGATCATAAAGTCAATGAGTTATGTCTTGACCATCAATAAATCCTAACGTCTCGACTTTTGTTGAAACTTTGTGTATATGAAAAATTATTTACTAGATAGGCATTTAATGAAATTATCGTAAAATTTCTACTATTTCTCTTTGTAAAAAAAATAAATAAAAAGACGCTCATCTAATCTTTGAGTGAAATTTGTTTTACAAGAACAAATTTTACTGTTTCTGTTACAGTGGAATTTTAATAACAAAAACCATGATCTATGTTGTATTAAACAGTGACCGTAACGCCACCTTTACAGAACGCTGATCAGATGGTGAATGGATACTCTTGGAATGTTGGAAACTACTACGAAAGGTAAGACATGAAAACGAATTTGGTTTGTCCTTTCCAAGACTTAAATCGATTCAATAAGTGAATTTGCTTTTTCTATATATGTTTTTTTTTTTCATTTGCAAATGTGACTTTTGTCCCTTCGTGGAATTTTCGGGAAGACTCATAATTTCTCATTCTGTACATTATACAAGTGAAACAAGTTATCGAAACGTATATAATAATCTGAGAACTAAAAAAGTCCGTGGATAGGGAATGATATTTTAACATGTTTGTACAATAATCGGTTTCACGTAAAAGAGTAGATTTTAATTTTGTTTTTGGAAATGTTTGTGTACTACAGTCAAAACGATAGTTTATTAAATATTTTTGTACTGAAGTAGAGAGAATAGTTTACATAATTACGTTTCCATTAGAAGCATACAAATTGTTTCATTAAAAAAGAAAATATAGTTTTTCTGAAACACATTTGATTGTTAATATTTCAAGCTGTGGAATGATAACATTATAAAACAATGATATAACCTGCTGAATCAGAGAAATAAAAATAAAATAACTTTTATTTTTCTTTGCTTTTGATGATAAGTTGTCTTCGCACCGAATGATAATTTGGATACATACATATATATGTTTATTTATCCTCTCGTGCTTCCAAGCTTCGTGATCAAGATTAGACAACCGTTACGAATTATAATTTACCCCCGACAAGTCTCCAATTTATTATGTTCTGCACGTTACGTATTGCGATTTCAAACAGCTGGAAATTTAAGTTTAAGAGTTAATTAAACGTCTGTATGATGTATTAAATTTATGACACTTGCCAACAAGTCCGATGCACACAATTTTCTCTCTTAATTTATTTCTTTTCAGGTGACAAACTATGACAAACAATTAAGGATTATTTTAATCATAGTTGATAAAAACACTGAAAGTTTGGTTTAGTCCAAAGCTGTACAATGAGTTATCAATGTTTAGGGCGCCGTAGCTGTCAATCCCAGAATATTAGCCATTTAAACCCCAAAACCTTCCTCTGACCCATCGAGAAACAAAATAAAAACAAGTTGTGTAGTGAGACGCTCTTCGAAATTTGTATTGCATCATTGAAACATTTATAACGTTCCTGGTCAAATTCTGTAGTTTTTCCAATTAATAAGCGTTAATCACAATTATAGCTTCCGAGGCTTGTCGTGCATCGACTGTATTTGACCATCAATATTCTATTCTGTCTTTCTGGGTCTTGCTACAGCGAGTTTTTATGCTCATTAGGCGAGATTTTTGAAAGTTCAACAATATTCGAGAATGCGTTAGCGTTTTTATTAAACATATAACTGATTCTTACTCTAAATAATCTTTTAGAAATTTAGAGCAATACACATACGTTACATGCATTAAACTGAAAGAAACGTAGATATTTAAAAATGTATAACAGTAAATCCATTACACAACAAATTGTAGAAGAGTACTGCACCTGCTGTATGTTACTTTCTTTGGAAACATCTAGACACTATCTTTTGTCGCTCAACTGAAAACCGTTAAGAAAGTTCATTATATATTTTTTAATAGTTTTAATATATTATAATACTCCAGTTTATTAAGGTGAGTAATTTCGGAAAATGAGAATTCTATCCACTGAACGCACAAGACAGTTGTAGTATTCGATGGAGGTGTATGTTAAACATAAAATCGTGAAGATTTTATAACTGTCTATATAACCTTCTGATCAGTTCCTTATTCTCCTTCAGTAATTCGAGTGAAACAGAAAGCTATGGCTATCGGCGAAGCTGGACACATACTACAGTGGTAGCACGAGGAGATGTCAGATTTCATCAACAGTCGCCTTCAGATCAGGTTTGCTGGCTTAGTAACGAAGTGTTTTGGTTTAAAATAACTTTATTACAGTAAACATCTGTATTAAGGACAGAAAGTTGTATTTACTAACAAGTTGGAAAATTAAACGAGAAGTAAAGTATTGATGTTTTAAAGTGTAATGGATCGTATTGTTGTCTACTGAGTCGAGCATCGATCTGAACACAATTAATACGACAAATGTATTGGTTCGCGAAATATTAGGTTGGAATAAGACTGTTTTAAGTGTTTATAGTTTTACTGTTCGGTAGGTTCGCGAAATATTAGGTTGGAATAAGACTGTTTCAAGCGTTTATAGTTTTACTGTTCGGTAGGTTCGCGAAATATTAGGTTGGAATAAGACTGTTTCAAGTGTTTATAGTTTTACTGTTCGGTAGGTTCGCGAAATATTAGGTTGGAATAAAACTGTTTCAAGTGTTTATAGTTTTACTGTTCGGTAGGTTCGCGAAATATTAGGTTGGAATAAGACTGTTTTAAGTGTTTATAGTTTTACTGTTCGGTAGGTTCGCGAAATATTAGGTTGGAATAAGACTGTTTCAAGTGTTTATAGTTTTACTGTTCGGTAGGTTCGCGAAATATTAGGTTGGAATAAAACTGTTTCAAGTGTTTATAGTTTTACTGTTCGGTAGGTTCGCGAAATATTAGGTTGGAATAAGACTGTTTTAAGTGTTTATAGTTTTACTGTTCGGTAGGTTCGCGAAATATTAGGTTGGAATAAGACTGTTTCAAGTGTTTATAGTTTTACTGTTCGGTAGGTTCGCGAAATATTAGGTTGGAATAAAACTGTTTCAAGTGTTTATAGTTTTACTGTTCGGTAGGTTCGCGAAATATTAGGTTGGAATAAGACTGTTTCAAGTGTTTATAGTTTTACTGTTCGGTAGGTTCGCGAAATATTAGGTTGGAATAAAACTGTTTCTCGTGTTTATGGATTTACTGTTATGTATATTTACTACATTAGGGAACAGCAGTATTATAATCCTAATTTTTGTGGTCGATAGAGATCACAAAGTCTATTCAGACAAATTAATAACATACTTGTGTGTAAAAATCTTGGGAGAAGATATTTTTCTACACTTTTAGAAACTACAACATTTCAGATAGTTTGGTTTTAATAATTTCCTTTATTTACTTAATTTCATACACATTAGAACTGTAGTGTTAACGCACGCAAATAAGTTTTAAGGTAATTAACAAACGGAGTGAGAGGGCGTAAGAATTCCATAAATTATTTTTGTCGAGTGACGATGAAGCAATGTTTGCTTTGTTTGGGCAGTTGGAGGACACTTATATAGTTCCTTTAATTTTTAACGTACTCTGGCATTAGAAACGATTTAAAACATTTAAATTATTTAATTAGAAATACAAATTTTACTTATTTTAATCGAAGTTTGTTAATAGTGCAAACTTTAATTTGTTGTTAAAAATAATTTAAGTTTGTTTTTTATAAAGTTTGTATTAGATGACCAAGTTCGTCGACTTCAAGACCCAATGAGCCAACAATATACTAGAAATACGTATGAAACAAATTTACAGGAACCTGGGTGAGTTTTTTCGAAATTGTGTAATGTAAATCAACAAAAATCTAATTTCATTTTTTAAAATAATACTGAGGTGGCATTGACGACTGTGGATGCCTTATTGGCCGTGTCAAATGTACCTTAGTCTCAATTCCCTATTTAAAGGAGCACTTTCTTATCAAGTTAAAAGGAAAGGTTCGTGTTCCATCCATTTCTGCCGTCTTTGTTTAAAATGTAATCACTGTGGTGTCTATCTTGTAATTTAAATATATATTATTGTTTTGTATAAAACCAGAATCACCATAACAGTGAATTCATTATCCTTCAATGAGGTTTTGTGACTTTCAGAAAACCAAAGTTTTTATTTTAATTTTTCTTTCTTAAAATGAGAGTAAAGTGTTATTTATTCATAAAATTCAGAATATTTTCTTTTGTAGATGTGGCTATTTTGGACAATACACTTCGGCAAGGCAACCGAATGACCGTGTGTGTTATCCGAGTCATCACTACCCCACTATAGTCTGCTCTGCTAACAACGCTGCCTGCCAGAACGACATAACTGAGTGTATTCACGATCTATCAAGTGAAGACCTATCAGGCTTAAGAGAACAATACCCACTAGATGTCGTGTGTGTGAACATCCAGTACGACGACATTCACTTGAAAAATATGAACAATTCGGTTAAACTTTAAATTAAACTGGGGAAATCACCCCCACGTATTTATACATAATCAATTTTGCAAGTTAACTGTTTCCTTCTTCATTCGACCTTAATCTTATTTATGTTTGGTGTCGACCGCTCGGGCATTTTGAATTAGCTAAGAAATATTTAGGCTTGGATGGCTGGCCCTGACAGCAACCCAATAAGGGGAGTATATTTGTGGCAGGTATTCAAATCCACTACCCACAGCTTGCGAGTTTAGAAACCTGACCATGCCAGGCCCAAATTTGTGACTTAACTGTAAAGAAATTAAAATGCTTATCTGATAGAAATTAAATTAGATAAAATGTTTATATTGTATTCAAGGCTATATGTATTCAAATGCTCAAGTCTGAATTCAAGTTTTAAAAATCATAATGAAAATGTACTGGTGGGTGTTGTAAACCATTGGATAGCCGGATATTACATGAAAATAAGTTTAAGATTTTGAAACTCTTATTTTAGCTGTACTCAAATGATTTTATATTGTTTATAGCCAAGGTTTCATCGACAAAGAATCGGAAAATTCCACAGGTATTTAGATTTTTTTTACACTAATTTCCTTTTGATTTGTTTTTCTCCCTAACATTTTACTCATTTTTTTTCTATGGGAGTTTTCTGTAGATTTTTAAGTCTTCTTTTTCTCAGTCATGTCTTACTTTTTATGTTTCCTAAGTGTTTTTAACGTTTTTTGTAAAGCTATGATTTTGTTCAGTTTGTCCCAACTTGTACATAATTGAAGAACATTGATATCCGCCAGATAGTTAAAAATACCCACAAGAATGTAGATTCTTAAAATACTGCAAAAGATAACGTGAAACATGGGCTGTAAAGTATAAACAAACACAGACAAACAAAATATTTATTTAATAAAGTGTATATGTTTATTCCAACTAAATAGATTCTCCATTTCTGTTGACATCGACTGGCTGATGGGATAAAGAGATTTTTTTAGACGTTCGCACAGGTCAAGAACAAAGCGAATTAAATCACGCTTCTCTGACTGTATACGAACGTTACCAGTTATTCTAAGTAAAAAACATAGAGACCCTCGAGTCATACCAATTAGTACAAGTATCTGTGTCACCCCTTGATAAAGATCGCTCCCTCTTCAAAGGAGTAGACAAAGATGTATGACCAAAGTTATAGTCTTTTAGCTCTTGTCTTATATACCATTCACTTAAGCATAAAGAAAGATGCTTACTGTTTTTGGAATTTGATTAACATTAAATGATAAATACATAAGGGATACTTACAAAACATTACGCTAAAATATAGAAAGATTACGTGATTATGCTTGACAAAAGATAAATTCTATACTAATTTTGACAGTGTGAAGTAAGTAGCTTTATCAGTTAAGATACATTTATGAAATGTAGGTATTGTGAAAGTGTTTTCTCTCTTAATTTGCAGTATAAGGTTTTCCTTTAATTTTAGATTTTCTTAGTTTTAGTTTATATTTCAATAAAATGTATATTTTGATACCAGTGACATATGTGTCAGTATTTTTGCTCTTTAACCTTTTTTCTCATTACGTTTATACGTGCAATACTTGGAGAAGTACCTTATTTTCTTTATCTCTTAGTTTAAATGACTTCTCCAGATATACAAACTTTTAGAGAACTTACAGGTTTCCACCAGGAAATGTGACTTGTACTTGTTCAAATTACACTCGTCAAGACACATATTCCATTTAGGTTTTATTAAGTGTTCTTCACGGATGACAATGATGAAAATTTGTTTTCAAATCTTGTATGTGCTTCATGTGTTAACATCACGATGTTTAACTTTAGAAATACCTCTTTCCTACTTTCACTTAAAACGACCAGTGACGTGGGTACTACCAATGTCTTCGATATTCACGTGAATGTAATGTCATACTTTCTTATTCTAGAACCGATATTTCTGGAACAGCTGGAGAATAACAAAGTATCTCTCACTGTCACCATAAAGCTCAGTATAATGTTATCCACACGTGTTCAATTTATTGTTTGTGTTAAATAAAGATTAATTTTGCTTGATTAATATTGCATTCAGTTTTTTTTTTCCAAGTCAGTCAAATAAAATGAGAAGTTTTAAAACAGTGAAACGTATTCTAGCCTTTCGTCCTGTTATTGACGGTTACTGTTTTAAAAGGTACGTCAATGAAACTGATAATATGAGAAAGAAGTGGTACTAAGTTGTCCTGTTTAATGTCGTGACGATCTATAATATCAATTGTATTTATTTTTCGAAGAATAAGCACTATGTTTTTAATTATTTTATGTTATGGTATTAAAAATGTAGGAGGACAACGTGTTAGTCTCTGTGCGAGGTTTCATCATCTATTTAAACGTTTTTAACTCACTTCCATATTATGTGTCAGTTATTTGCTTAATTTACGTGTTTTATATCAGTTTATACTGAAGTACGTAGAGTATGCTATTCATTTTGATCAAATTTATATTTTCTAAATCTTTTCTATAATTTTTCTTTTGCTGTCAGTTGTTTTCTTTTTTACATTCGTAATAAGCATTTATAAAAACAGTCGGCAGATGGCGAAGTTGTTTGAACATGAAGAAAATTTGTCATTAAGTAATTGCCACAGCAATAGCTTCTTTCATTAGAACTGTTAAAAAATTAAAAGTATTGCAATTTATATGACAAACAATTGTAAGTTAACTTTACAAAACGTTTTAATTTTAACTTACCATGTTAGATATTTTTGTGTGTAAAGATAAAGAAAGATTATCGTCTTTAGATTATAATGATAAACATTTTTGTTTAAACGAAATTTATTATTGCTTTAGGCTTACGCTAACTGTACATTCGTTTCAAATTCATTGGAGATCAGGCTTATTGCGTTTCTATCATTTTGGTTCTAAGTAAAACTAGTAACTATTACTAGTACCAAAGACCTTCATAATTGTATTTATAAAGTCACAGATTCAAATTATGGTGAGAGGTCTTGAGTAAACACCATAAAATTATAGTAATTACTAACGTGTACATTTTAATGTTTTCTATTAATTTTATTTAAATATTTTTTGTATAAAATTAGATGTCGCTATCTTTCCAATTCTTTATAAGTATTGTATGTATGGCGACAGGAGCCAATCTGGCAATGTAGTTTATTTCTGAGTTTAAGTTTATTTATTCTGGGTTATTTATATCGTTTTATGTATAAATTAACTGGCTAAAGTTATCTTAAATAAAACTGTCTTTCACTTTAGAAATGCGAATCTTGTTTAATTGTTCCTGAAGGTTATATTATACACACAAACTAGCTTTATTAACAAACTAACTGAGAGGTAAGACGTTTGTCTGTTGTGTTCTCAAGCGATATATCTGCGGACTTATAACCCGAAAAACTGTTTCTACAGGGTGGCCTGTAAGTACCTACCCATCCATATGTTATTATGTTATATTCAATTACGCATGTATTATAAATTTGTTTCTTTTTTTCAAAGAAATATGGCCGATCTAAGCCCATGTTGAGGAAAATGTCTCACAGAACATGGCGTCGCATAATATTATGCAACGAGAATGAAGAACAGCACGCAGATACACTGGATACGTAAGATATATGGATGAATAGGGACTTACGGGCCACCCTGTATACCTGTGGTGGGTAGAGTACAGTTATTCCATTGTGTAGCCTTGTGCTTAACTTCAACAAATAATTTGTTGTGAAGTATAAGATTGCACAATGGGTTATCTCTCTTTAACCTGCAGCGAGTATCGAAACCTAAATTTAAATCATATTGATCATACATGCCATACTCTGACCAAGAAAACTTTTTATTTCAAAAAATTAAGGCTTTTCTTCTAGAAAAGGATGTTTGAGAAACCGAAAAATTATTTGAAGATATTTTTAAATCTGTATTTTATAAGCAATAAAACAGTTTATTCTTTCACATAATGCTCACGTCATGCTCACGTCAGTTAAACCTGCAAGTTTTTCAAAATAATTATTAGTTGAAAGTAAAACGATAATTTTCTTGAACTTAAGATTTTCTAAATTTTATTTCTACGAATATTTTTTCTTGCAAACCCACTAAGAACCCAGCCTATTGTACGTTCTCACGAAATGGTACTCATATTTTATGGAACAAAAATATTTTAATCAACATGAGAAAGTGTCAGTGATTGTATTGTCGATATATGACAATATTATTTGTTTGTTCTTGAAATTATCCCAAAGCTACACAAGGGTTTTCTGCGCTACTCCTAATCTAGCAGTGTAAGAAGAAAGGGAAGGCAGCTAATCATCACCAACCAATAGTGGGATTGATTGTCACATATGATGCCTTTCCGCAGGTTGGATGTGACGGGGATTCGAACCCGCGCCCCTCACGTAATTATTCGAGTACTTCACCCACCTGGCCATGCCGGGCCTTGTATATGGTACTTTTCTATAAAATACTAAAACGCTCGCTCCTTCTTCTAACCCTTGGAGTAATTTTGATTTCTTTTTTTTGAATATTAGTAATCAACTTCATATTGGATTTTAAAAGATGGTCGAAAGCTTAAACTTTAAAGTTTTCAGTAATCATAATTTTTTTATCGATCATGAACAATACTAACTGAAATACTTGTGACAGGAAAGAAAGAATTTAATTTTAAGCATGCAATGAATCAACTGTAACGACCTCATTCGTCTTTACACAAGCTGTAAGTTTAATCTCACTCAGTTGTCGGTTTAATCTGGATGAACAAAAGTCGGTCTTGACTTAACAGTTTGAGTACCAAGCTATGAATCTTCGAATCTATTGTTCGCATCCAGTTATTGACAAAAATAATAGAAAAAATAGGCTCTAATCTTTGGTGCCGTAGGTGCGTTATAAGGATGACAGTCAAATGACAGTATTTATAATCTATGTTGACCTAAAGTTATTAAATTAATTATTAAGACGAAATAAAAAGTTATTTTAGCTGTGAGAAATACCAGCATTAAAAGTGAGCATTACTATTCAAATTTTAATATTAAGTATAGACCACAATGTGCTGTAATTTCTTACAAACAAGACGCCATTGCACCTACAAAGATAGAGAGTAAAAGCCGGTAATCACTGAAAGCAAATTTAAAAAAGAGAGAATGAAAATACATTAAAATCATAAGACGAAATTTAAAAAGTTTATAAAAATTATATTATAAGAAGCGCAGTATTTAACATTTAGAAATAAATGAAAGGTTTACAGCCAAAATTTAAAATCACAAATCAAAACATCAAATACAAACTAAAATGAAAGCAAAATGAAACGATCTTCGTGAAACACATTTCACATCAAATTGAAGATACTTCTAATATATATTTTTTCATTTATCTCCTGGTAGCAACGAACTGTTCAGATGCTTTCTCTGAACGTGGTGGTTGTCGTTACCTTCCATTTTCTGGTTATTCGTAACGCATGTCGACCATGGTAGCTGAACCACTTTCCATCAGTAGCTGATTAGACAAAACTTGAATAATGAGTTACGCATGAATTTCACGCACGTTTCCAATATGCATATCGTGACGTGTTTCCCTTGTGAGCTATTTCACCGTGATCCTCCCATGAGCACACTAGAACTTCAGACAGTTCGTAATATTATTCTTGATTCAATTAACGAGAATGATAAATTTAAAGAAAGAAAACGACAAGTCAACTCAGATCAGAAATTTAGCTAGAAATGTATATTAAAGGTCATAATAAAAGAAGTGGCCATGACCTGACCTATCCTAGGAAAAGATCGTTCAGATAGGCATGCACCATGCTGCTCTCATCATTCGTGGCGACTGTAGTGGATACTACGACACCAGAACTCCGACAAATGTATCATTCGCACAATTTTATACAGAACAATGTACATCCTATCCAGTCGGGCGCTACAAGGCCTAGTGGTTAGGGGCACTCGACTGGTAATTTGCGGGTCAAACTCTCGTTACATACAACAAGGTTGCCCTTTTAGATGTGGGAAATTCCAAAGTGACAGCTAATCCCACTGTTCGATGGTGAAAAGTGTAGCCCAAGAGTTGGCGTTGGGTGTTGATGACTAGCTACTCGCTGTAAAATGCTCAGTGTTAAAATATGGACAGCGAAATTCCAAACAAACCAAATCTAACGAGATACTAGAGAAAACAATGCTTCAGTCACGTTTATCAATCGCTGTGATGTAGGTCTTAGAGCAACCCTATGTATTTCTCTGAGTGTACAACACAGATTGGGACCAAACTTTGCTTTTTTAAGCAAACACTGTGTTTTACAGTACAGTTTGCAACCAATTACATAAAAAGTTGTTCTGGCATATTATGTGTTATCCAGGAGTAGACATAATCAAATATATACAAATTGGTTGAAATGTTTAGCTGAAAATATATGTGCTGTTGCACATACGTAACTAGCATTTCATAATCATATTACATGATGCCACCATTGAGGGACTAGCATGGTTTCCATGGCAACTAACCACACTTCAGTTGCATTTTCCATGCCCATTAATCCAAATGGCCAAGAATAGTGGTATCTAGGGGGTCGTAAAAACCTAATACGTCAAATAAACGCGAAAAATAACACAGAAACTTAGCAAAAGAATACCAAATTTTAAAAAATGGTACATTCCAACTGCAATATCATGAGCGATTTTCATAATGATATAACACAAGAATATTTTAACTTATGTTTAATATCACGAGTTAGTTAAGAAAGTTTATACCAACACGCAATACCAAACCTAACATGAGTCCCCAGAATATGAGTTTTGAGTAGTTCTTTCAACATATTCCTTTTGTTATAATTTTCATTCGTCGTTAAAACAAAAACCATCTTAAGAATTTATCGAAAACCTCACACATCCTAGGTGCGTATCTAACGGATTTCGAGCTAGATAAATCTAGTAATGATTGTAAAACATCATACTTATTATTTATTACCAAGTGCCACCAAATAGCTTGGGATCTGACGGTCACAACTTTTTTTATTGTTGATTTTCCAAACAATCAACTGTCTTAACTGAATTATAACTGATTTTCTGAGTATACATTTTATTATGAAACTCCATTTTATGCTTGGAAAGGAATGAATGCTACCTGTGATGACAAGGATGCCAAGAGTTGGCGGTGGGTGGTGACGACTATCTGCCTTCCCTCTAATCTTACACTGCTAAATTAAGGACGACTGGCGCAGATAGCCCTCGTGTAGCTTTGCGCGAAATTCCAACACAAATTTATCAGGTGAGATAAAATCACATAACTTAGCAGTATCGTTATCATAGTCAACTTGTAAATCCATTTCAGATTCTTCGAATAATAGATGCTCAAAATATTAATCACTGAAGTAGAGTTTCAGTTTGTCGTGTTAGACATTTATGTGTATGGTAGCGATTTTACTGAACAGTCGACAAACAAGGTATGGACAGCCTGGACAGGACTGAGTTGTCATTGATGCTGCAGGCACGTGTCAACAACCAAACCCAGTCACTAAGATGGAACTATCAGTCCATACTTTTTATTGTAGTATCATCATTTTCAGTTTGCAGATATTTTACCGATTTACTACTTTGCAAGTTTGTGTACATTGGCTATCTCAGAAAACAGCCATTTGAGATATTCTTGTGGAGAATGCAGAACTTAATCCAATTCACTGAAAGCTGTACTTATTATCCAACTATCAAAACATTTACAAAATAACCAGTCACTGTTGCCCAGCAGTGTGGTACATCACAGTCACATGCAATAGGTGTCGATTACAATCAGTCTGGACAAGGTTAACAAATATGGTGGCCCTGACATAGTCAAGTGGTTAATATGTTCAACTCATAATCTGCTGGTAGCGGGTCCGAATCTCTGTCCCACTAAATATGCTCATCCTTTCAGCAGTAGGAGCGTTATAACGTGATGATCAATCCCAGAATTCCTTGGTAAAAGAGTAGCCCAAGAGTCAGCAGTGGGTGGTTATGACTAGCTACATTCCCTCTAGTCTTTAACTGCTAATTTAGGGACAGCTAGTGCAGATAGCCCTCGTGTCGCTTTGCACAAAACACAGCAATTACATATTTGACAGTTGGTACTGCCCTTTTTATCAAACCATCAGATTAACTATGATATAGTGAATTACACATTTTAACCATGCCCAGCAGTCGAAACAGCTTTGCAAACAACCATATATTTATTTCTAAACTAACTCCTTCACTCGTGTGGATGTCGTCAGTTGTTCAGCAAACGTACTTGTTAAATAACTTCATTAACATGTCAACTAACAGGTAAATTTTAACCTTTGAAATAACTGATAATAACGGTCTCATATTCATTACATTTTTAAATTTCAGACAAAATATAATTTTATCTTGAGAATTTCTCTTGACATGTAATCATATGACTCCATGATGGAATTTTCACTGACGCAGCTGGTTGTTCTTTTGAACGATGCACATGAAAAAATGTTTACACCTTTTATCAATGTAAGTACGTCTAGAAACTAGTTTAGAATTACTGCAATAGTGTGAGACACTTTCTAGTGCAGTTCAGTCTTTGCATTATTCCAAATCTACAGTATTCCATGTCTTAAAGCTCTAATAAATAGTATGGTGGATACAAAGTCTCAGCACTTTGTACTTTTATATAAGATGCCACCCTGCATTCGTAACTGACTCTACAAAGTGCTTGATTTTACATGCATCTAAACACACTTACACATTCTCGTGTCCTTACAAAGTGCACGTTCGTTTTAGTCAGAAAGAAGTACAGCTATCTTGGACAATTTAGCCAAATACCATTGATAAGACGACCTTGAAACCTCGACAAAAGTGAACTTGTTGTTTGTTGGAGCCAGTTTTTGGCTACTGCATTCTTTGCAGGATTTCAGGCCTTTAAAAATTAATAAATTGCTTTTCTGCATGTACCAGCACACAATTTTGTATATGTAGTCTCAAGACTTCGTTTTTTGATGAGTTGAACACCTTTCTCAGGTTCTCATCTGCAGCTTGAAATATGTGCCCAAAGTCAAGTGTATCATCCGCATAACTGAAATATCTCTCTTATTGTAGTCCTTTAGATATAAGCTCCATCAGTTACATTACACGCACAAAATGGTACGAGGAAGGGTTCATAGAGTCGTTCTTAGGTGTTTAAAGCAGTCTTAAGAATACTTTCGCCATTCAGTTTGACTTTTCAATGTCAAAAAGCTAGATATAATGGACTGAACTTATGCAAACCTTTCAACATATTCAGATTTCAATGTCAAAAAGCTAGATATAATGGACTGAACTTATGCAAACCTTTCAACACATTCAGACACCCATCTACGTTTGCTGAAAGAAAAGCACAATTCTCAACTAGATAAGTCAGATGATCTGGAAATTGTATGTTCATTCTTGTATACAATACAGTGGTTGCAACACTATATATTTAGATGGTTCATATAACTTTTTTTCTAATACCATCTCAATGAATATTTAATCTAGAAGCTTAAAACTTAATGTTTATAAGAATAGATCCTGTTTTAAGAAAGTTACTGTTGAAATTCCTATGCTTCAGGCATTGACTCCACCAGTGCAGCATACAGTGGCAATTCTTTAAACAGCATCTGTGACACACTGTAGTAGAACGCTTACATATTAAGGGAGGATTATCATATTCTTTTCATTGCCAATTGTCCTTGAGCCAAAAATAGTTAGTATTGAATGGTTATATGTCAAGAATGTAGTTTAACTATTGCAAAACAAAACTGGCTGTCAGATCCTACAGTAAATACACCCTTGAGACAGCAATGCCCAAGCCCACGTCAGAAATATCTATCTGTATACTCCTTTACACATGTCTAACCTGTCAGCATTTTTTACGACAAAGTTTTTGCCAAATGACTGAAATGGTCTGAAATTCCCAAGGATTTAGTCTATTATGACAGTGCCTGTATCAGAATCAGTTAAACTCTTAACTTTACATCCATGTGATGTTCAGTCCACTACTTTTCAAACTAGCCATCATAATGTAGTACACGAGCTGAATATTGCACTCATCCAAGTTGCTGACCATGTCTAACTTATACTTTGTTAATTAAAACTAGTTGTGATAACGACAGTCATAACTCATCTCTGACCTTTCTGCGTCGATTATGGTATTAGTCTAAATGCTACACGTATCTATTGTTCCTGTTTAATGAGAAAGTTATGTATTATAATTTATCTCAGACTAATCTCTGATTTATTATGTTAAGTATTTCGATTTCAAATAACCGGAAATTTTGATTTAAATTTAGAAGTGAATTAAATTCTAATATGTATCAAATTTATTATATTTATCAACAAGATTTTCTTTCTTAACACAAAAGTATTTGGGTCCGGCATGGCCAAGCGTGTTAAGGCGTGCAACTCGTAATTTGAAGGTCACGGGTTCGAATCCCAGTCGCGCTAAACATGCTCGCCCTTTCAGCCGTGGGGGCGTTATAATGTGATGGTAAATCCCATTATTCGGTGGTAAAAGAGTAGCCCAAGAGTTGGCTGCGGGTGGTGATGACTAGCTGCTTTCCCTCTGGTCTTACACTGCTAAATTAGGGACGACTAGCACAGATAGCCCTCGAGTAGCTTTGTGCGAAATTTAAAAAACAAACAAAAGCACAAAAATATTTAAATATACAAAACACAACACGATTTATAATATAGTTTATTACAAACTTACAAACAATACTCAGTCTCCTGTCTCTTCTCGAATTGAATATTTTATCGACGATTCACTATAAGTGAATGAATTCTAAGTTAATATTGTAACGCGTCTCTTGGCACGTCAATTTATAAACTTTATGCGAGGATCTCGAAAGCTTTCTGAGATAATAAATATCTGAGATTATTTTGGTACTACATCAATGAGTTTCTCATCATCACCTACTGAAGACATGCTTAAAAATACCTTCTCATACAATTTCCATAAATTGCCCACATAAACAGACGTGCTCTCTTGGGTTCATCACAACATGATAAAATCTGCAGAGTAACTTACTGAAAACTATATCACAGTTATCGAACTACTTATGTCTCGCCAAAATTTTATAAGACATCGAGCAGGGGACTGTTATGCTCACCATAAGATTACATCACCTTGCGATACAAGATTTTAGCTGTTTCTAGAAGTAACCTTTCCTTTGCAAAAGGATTAGCGTGCATTTACGACCTTTTGACATTCAGTTAGAAAGAATCACATACTCACAGATAAGTTTCACGAAAATGTAGACACCTTTCCTGATATTCAGAACTATACATATGCAAGGATAGCATTTACAGCCGTTCCAGCTACAACACTGCTTTTCGGATCTGAACTGTTTCGCAAGTTTGCATACTGTATGATAAACGAGGTTTATCAGCTCAGAAAATGGAGCGTTTTATTAGTTAAAAAGTATCACAAATTTCTGAAACACATCATTTATGTTTAAATATTTAATATTGATACCAAATGTAATGTAAAAAACTGCTCAAGTCGTAAAAGATTTGAAAGCTGGAAGATAACTTTTAAACTAATTATTCATACTTGTAAATACAATTCTACTCCTGTTCTATTTTTAATACATTATTTAAATTAACTGCACAAAACGAATTGGGAGAGCTCGAAACTCCCAAATCTTCCCTTAGCCAAAAACTTTTAAATTTATTTTAAAAGATAAATATCATGAGAAAAGTATTATATAGATAGTTTAAAAGTGATTTCTAATCAGAAACATTTAAAACAATAAAAATAGACTTAATTCTTGCTGTTCTCTTTCTAAGTAAAATATTGCGCACGGAAGACAAGATACTTATTAAGAAAGAAATGTCCCCCAGTGGCACAGTGGTATGTCTGAGGACTCGCACTGCTGGAAACTGGATTTCGATACTTGAGGTGGGCAAAGAACATAGTCCATTGTGTAGCCTTGTACTGAACTCCAAACAAACAAATAACTAAGAAACTAATAGACTACAAGCAAGTTCTACCCTTAAAAGGAAATCCTAGCTTTGCACCTATTTGAAACAATTACACTACGTAACACAAATTTTGTTTCTGGATAGTATGTGTTATTTCTGAATTGATTTTGTTGTAAAAGTACAGAAAATGGTTATTATCCCCTTCAAATTTTGCTCTTGTGATCTGGATAGTGAAATTTAAAAATTAACCTATTTCCTATGTAAAACGATTTGAATAAAACAACATATGAATCAAGATTTACATATATTTATATATTAAAGTTATACAAAAATGAGCAAAAATCTGTAGAAGTGAGAAGTTTTTCGAGATTTGCGACTGTAATGTAAATCACTTTCACGTATCAGCCCCCAAATATAGTCCCCAATCATGTTTTCGTTATACGCTCCTTGGTAGCGGCGTTCAAAGTCCAGTATATCTCGGTGGAAGCGTTCGCCTTGATCCTTTAAGTATGCTTCCATGTTTTCCAAGATGAGCGTCAAGGATATGGACTTTCATGGACATCCTGAAGCCTATTTTGCCATAGTTCTTCACCACAGCCTCAACCAGTTCCACATAGTTTTCGGCCTTGTGATTGCCCAAGAAGCCCCCAACCACTGCAACAAATCTACTCTAAGCTTTTTATTCTTCCTAATTAGCTCCATGGGGAATTCTGTGTACTCCAGTATCTTCTTTATTTGTGGTTCAGTGAAGACACCAGCTTTGACCATTGCCTCAGACAGCTTAGGGAAGAAGTCTCGACGGTACTTGAAAGCTGTAGACTCCTTATCAAGAGCTGTGACAAATACTATCATAAGACCCAATTTTATATGCAGTGGTGGGAACATCACCTTTTGGAGGTCCACTAGTGGCTCACATTTGACATTGTGCTTCTCTACAGAAAACTCGGTCAGTTGTGGCCAGTGCTTCCTGTTGTAGTGCGCTGCGGTGGCTCTGTTGTACCAAAGGCAAAGATAACGGGGAAACTTGGTAAAGATTCTTTGGAGACCCATCAAGAATGCCATTAGTTTGAAGTCTCCGATAACCTCCCAGCCATACTCATCATACTTCAAGGGTTCTAAAAAGGTCTTGACGCTGTTGGATTCCTCTTTGAGGTGCACCGAATGAGCCAGGGGAAAAAAACGATTACTTATTCCCGTTATGGAGCAGCACAGCTTTGAGGCTTTTGGATGAGCTGTGAATGAAGAGGCGCCACTCGTTCGGGTTACAGGTAATTCCAATTGCCTCGCACAGACCGGATAGATTGTGACAAAAGCAGAGCCCAGAGTGAAGAAGCTTGAAAAATGTCGGTGACGCTTCCTCTGATTTGCGACCTGCAAACTTTCATCTAACAAATCCCACTCCTTGAGCCCAGATGGGAAAAGTTCGGCATTTGACATTGTTTGACCAAAATCTCTCATCAAGTCATTGAAGTCTCTTTGGTTGGGGTAGTATAGGTTTCTCTCACCAGCTGCATCTCTGAAATTGTAATCTGGATCTTCAAAGTCTACCTCCTTTTCTGATTTGCTGCTCTCTTCTGAGGATGACTGATTTCTCTCTGGCGGAGTGGATACAGGGAGCTCAGGGCAGTGTGACACTGGGAAAATGGATGATAGAAGATCCGGATACATGATAGCAGATGCATTCTTGCCAGCTCGACATTTGGAAGGGTTCACCTTGCAAAAGTAGCAATTACTTGAGTGGTCAGTGGGTTCACGCCAAATTCTTGGAATAGCGAACATCATGGCTCTCTTTTCCCCTTTGTACCATCCTGCAAAAGAGCAAAATAAAATTGTTATTATGAAGAATAAATTTATTTCACTCACAACTAGTGTGTAAGATGTGCATACAAAGTATTTTATAGGTGCTATTTTTTCTATATTGGAAATTAAAAAATAAAAGATATTTAAATTTTAAAATGTCTGAAATTTGTATAATATAAAACCTTTCTCTTCAAGCAAGCAGGAATTGTCCATCTTGTCTTCTATAGTTTGTTTGCAGTGCTCACAGGTAAAATGAGGTACTCAGGGTTGGTCTTGATTTTCGACACCTTGTAGGCTTCACAAATTTTAACAGATGGTGTTATCGAGTACCCATTTTCGTTCTTGTCTTGATGCTTACAGTTTCTTGATGCCATCTCTATTAAAATCAGATACTTAGGCAACCAGAAGTGAACTGAAGTGGTGAGTAGAGAGCCCCCGTATATATAACTACAGACAATCCTAAAAGGTTCTTGAAAATTCTCGTAAGTAAGGAAAAATTCTCTATCAGCTTCTCAGCACTGAATCTACCTGGAATGTAGTGGAAAATGGATTAATTTGAAAATTTCATTACCCAGGTCACAAAAACAAAGTTTGAAAGGAAAAATAGGTATTTTCCATTTACTTTAATCATAAGCAATTGGGAAGTAACACTTTCTTTCCAAGAATAAGAAAAAGTAAAAAATTGTTACATAGTATTATAAACAATAGCATAGGAAGCAAGGGGAATGTCATTTTTCAATCCGTCCCAAGTAAAAATGCATCAAAATTCGAGAACGTATTTGACGTACACATAAAAAATGCATACATTTATTCCAGAGCTAAAGAGTTTCTAGGACCTTAAGGCGAGCTCTGGATCCCAAAATTGGTTAAATGGGTGCTCCTCGGTGAAATAAACCTTGCTCCCAATTTTGAATTTGCTTTCTGCACACCTCTGATAACATGCTCTAGGTGAGAAAATGAAAAAAATATTTTATGCGTAATTGCTTTTTAATAATTTTCATTGTTTTATGTTTCAAAATTTCTTGACGAAAAAAATTAATTTCTCTAAAGCAAAATAACATAATAGCAGCAGTATTCATTCGAAAAGTTTTTTAAACTATACAAGTAGATCCAGCATATCCAGGTGGTTAAGCCACTCGACTCGTAATCTGAGAGTAATGTTCGAATCCACGTAACACCAAACATGCTTGCTATTTCATTCGTGGAGGCGTTATAATGTGATGGTCAATCCCACTATTCGATAGTAAAATATTAGCCGAAGAGTTGGCGGTGGGTAGTGATGACTAGCTGCCTTTCCTCTCGTCTTATACTGCTAAATTAAGAACGGCTAGGGCAGATGGCTGTCGCGTAGCTTTGCGCGAAATTCAAAACAAATCAAACTATACATGTGCCTTTGACTACGTGAGAAATGCACCTGCCAACTCTCATTTTCGTTCTTCACTGTAATATGAGAAATCAGTAACATGAGTGATTTCAGTTCAATAATATTTATCTATAAACTAATTTTTTTCTTAGAAGCCTGAGATGTTCATTTTTGTACACTTAATTGTAATGACAAATAATAGAAAAGCAGGAAACATTCTACACTTAGTGCTTGTTGAACGACATTATAATACGCAAATCATTTTATAGTACAGTTATGAGCAGACTGCATTACACCTGATTTGTTTAAACATAAATACCAAAACATTATTTATTCCTCAATCGGTCCGGCATGGCCAGGTAGTTAAGGTGCTAGACTTGTTATCTGAGGGTCGTGGGTTTGAATCCCTGTCATATCAAACATGGCCGCCATTTCAGCCGTGGGAGCGTTATAATGTCACGGTCAATCCCATTATTCGTTGGTAAAAGAGTAGTCCAAAAGTTGACGGTGAGCGATGATGACTAGCTGACTTTCCTCTAGTGTTACACTGTTAAATTAGGAGCTGTTGTTGTTGTTGTTGTTTTGAATTAAGCACAAAGCTACACAATGGGCTATCTGTGCTCTGCCCACCACGGGTATCGAAACCCGGATTTTAGCGTGTACGTCCGCAGACATACCGCTGAGCCACTGGGGGGCTAAATTAGGAGCGGCAAGCTCAGATTGGCCTAGTGTAGCTTTACGCGAAATTCAAAAAAACAAACAAAGCTCTTCCTCAATTTAGGCAGACGTTAAAAACAAAATCCAGTACGTTACATCATTTCGTAGGACGTGTTAGGTTTAGTTGTGATGAAAAGAAAACACATCTATAATTTATAAAATATATCAAAAAAGAGTACATTTTATTTATTGTTAAGCACAAATCATACACAATCGGTAATTTGTGACTTGGTCACCACGAATGTCAAAATCAAATTTGTATCGTTATTAGCACTCAGACTTAGCGTTCAATCCATGAGGGATGCAGTTAAACAAGTAAACAAAAATTTGAAGGTGTCACTTTTATGTCATTTTGCACGACATTCAACAAAGCTTATTTCTAAATTCTGTTGTGATTTCGTAGTTTGCTTTCGGTACCATTCCGTCACTCCAAAAAAGGGTTAATTTTCAGCTTTCCCTCTAGTCTATCATTTCGAAATTAGGACCATATCGCAAAGATAGCCCTCTCGTTGACTTTAACTTTTATTTTATTTCAACAAAATGCATTTTAGTTTTCAACAACGAAAGAGTGGTTGTTTTGTTGAATGTGTCACCTATTATCCATGACAATTTCGGTCATTTGAGTAGAAAATTTTACTTTTTCAACATTTTGACTAATCATAAAAGCGGAAAAGAAAATGGTAGATACTTGTTAAAAATTACAGAGCATTTTATTAGAGAGAAAAACGGAAAATAACATAACTTCATTACGAATCTTCGTCTCATTTTGTCGTCTTTATTTTTATTCAGTATCCAGGTATGAAGTTTAATACTAATATTACTTTCCCATCTTTATCGCCTTTCAAAACCGAATAACTTTAAACGTTTTGCAAAGGTTTTCAGATGAACTTTCATCTCTTATCCAGCAGGCTAGCTGATGAATTTCTATACTGAACGAAACTCACTTCCTGTACAATGAGTTGTAGAAGCAAAATCATTACTTTAAAATGACGTCTATTGTTCGGTTTCCGTAACAGATGAACGAAAAGGAATGTTTGACAGAAAACAACATTTGTAGTCAAAAGCGAGACTATTGATTCAAAGTGTTATTTAAAATAAAGAAATATTTTTTTCAGTACCAGTCACTATCATCTGTAAGTTAGATTCCATTTATAAAACAAATGCTATAAATTAAATTTAAAAAATGGAAGAAATGTTGTCTGATCATATATATTACACTCTTTTTCTGACGTTTATCAGTTTAACAATTAGGCCGCAATTTTTTTCATTCGAACTTTAACAAAGCGTATCAAATTTGCTGTTACAAATCCTGAAAACTGTGTGAAAATATATATTTATTCTCTCTGAAATTCGGCAGGATATGTAAAATCAATATTAATAATTTTTTCCCAAAGAAGGAAGGAAATTTCGTCTTTCTTTTGAGATTGCTCTGGTTATCGGTTTTTGTGCAGCAATTTGTATATGTTTTGTTTATGCTTTTATACTACGTCACTATTATCATCAAGATTAAGAACATTTATATTTATTACACCTTAAAATTACACCGATTCCCGCCTAGTCACTAAATTTGTAGAAGAACCTCGAGAGTAAGAATCAACTACATACGTTTTACGAAAGCACTAGCGTATCGCCATTATTGTAGAGCCAACTAAAATTTCAAGAAACTAGCCAAACGCTTATGTTTTATAACCAGAATTTGCAGATACTTGACCAGGAACATTTATATATTTCGAACTTAACAAACCGTTTAACTTCAACGAATTAACATCGGACGTTAGTATTTTTACAAAAATAATATAAGTGAAAACTAAACTTGTAACTCGCGTGTAATCAGCGGAGACTTAGCTAACTCCCTATTGAGTGAATTGTACTGACATCAATTCGAAATTAGTTCGCTCATCGTGAACCCTTGATAGGATATCAAGAAAGTTCAGGATTAGATAGAAGACTCAGTATTGTTTGTAGGTTTTTAACACTTTTTTATATAAATAATTATTTGTAATAATCGTTATTATAAATTGTGTTATTGTTTTTATAGTAAAATATAATAATAAGAAAGAAAATTCTCTGTATCAAATTTCTTGCCAAATATAATAAATTTGATACTTATTGATATTTAGTTAACTTATAAATCCAATTTTTTAATTTAATTATGTTTCAGGCTGTTTCAAATGGTAATACCTAACATAATAAATTAGAGACTCGTGCGAAATTAATCGTAATAGGTAACAATTATGACAATATTATGAGGATATTATTTCAGTTTGTTTGTTTTGAAATTTCGCACAAAGCTACTCGAGGGCTATCTGTGCTAGCCGTCCCTAATTTAGCAGTGTAAGACTAGAGGGAATGCAGCTAGTCATCACCACCCACGGCCAACTCTTTTACCAAAGAATAGTGGGATTGACCGTCACATTATAACGCCCCCACGGATGAAAGGGTGAGCTTGTTTGGCGCGACGGGGATGCGAACCTACGACCCTCAGATTACGAGTCGCACGTCTTAACACGCTTGGCCATGCCGGGCGTATTATTTCACTTTAATTAATTTTGAAACAAGTTAAACATGTTGAAACTTAATAAAGAAATATATTAACTTCATGTTTTTCAACGTATTAAAGTTATGTTGTTAAGTGTGAGGCTTTACATACAATGAACTATCTGTGTTGTTTTACCGCAGGTATCGAAACCCCGTTTTTAGTGTTATAAACTTCCATATTTATCACCGAGTCCCTGGGGGCAAGTATTGATGTAAAAAAGAAAGTAGTTTGGAAGTGATTTAATATTCGCTGCTTTAAATATGAAGGTTTTAAGTCATGATTGTAGAAGTCAGAAAAAACATAATTAGGCTTTCTTCCAAAACTTTCCGAAAACGTATAAAGTGTATATAAATTGTGAAAACAAATACTTTGCCAAATATTAGAAGGTTCGCATAACAGGCGCTTGAAACCTTAACTGTATGATACCAGCAGTTATTTAGAAATTTAGTTATACTGTGTTTGTGTTTTCTTATAGCAAAGCCACAGCAGGCTATCTGCTGAGTCTTCCAAGGGAAACGGAACCACTCATGTTAGCGTTGTAAATCCGTAGACTTACCGCTGTAATAGGGTGGGACTAGTCATACTGTAAACTGTCTATAATACTAGCGTGGGACTAGTTATACTGTAAACTGTCTATAATACTAGGGTGGGACTAGTTATACTGTAAACTGTCTATAATACTAGCGTGGGACTAGTTATACTGTAAACTGTCTATAATACTAGCGTGGGACTAGTTATACTGTAAACTGTCTATAATACTAGGGTGGGACTAGTTATACTGTAAACTGTCTATAATACTAGTGTGGGACTAGTTATACTGTAAACTGTCTATAATACTAGCGTGGGACTAGTTATACTGTAAACTGTCTATAATACTAGTGTGGGATTAGTTATACTGTAAACTGTCTATAATACTAGGGTGGGACTAGTTATTCTGTAAACTGTCTATAATACTAGGTGGGACTAGTTATACTGTAAACTGTCTATAATACTAGGGTGGGACTAGTTATACTGTAAACTGTCTATAATACTAGCGTGGGACTAGTCATACTGTAAACTGTCTATAATACTAGCGTGGGATTAGTTATACTGTAAACTGTCTATAATACTAGGGTGGGACTAGTTATTCTGTAAACTGTCTATAATACTAGGGTGGGACTAGTTATTCTGTAAACTGTCTATAATACTAGCGTGGGACTAGTTATACTGTAAACTGTCTATAATACTAGCGTGGGACTAGTTATACTGTAAACTGTCTATAATACTAGCGTGGGACTAGTTATACTGTAAACTGTCTATAATACTAGCGTAGGACTAGTTATACTGTAAACTGTCTATAATAACATATAAATACAAAATATTGCATTTGACATGCAACATACTTACAAGAATGGTGTTTAACAAAAACCGCTGTTCAAGAAAAATGTATTTAATCAGGAAAAATTCACTTCCCAAAAACTTATTGGCTCAGACAACTGAAATGAGAAAGAAAAATTGTCTACACCTTGATCGTGTTTCAGATGTTAACCCGCTAACTGAGTTTCTTTCTATTTACGTGATGAAGGCTATGTTACCTTTTTTTTAAAGGGTAATAAGACACCGACAGGTAAGTTGAAGCATATTTTACAAAAACAAAATTCGTCTTATTACATCACTACGAAAAAGGTTGAATAATAAAAATCAAAAGATTTTTAAAACACATCTAATGAACAGAGTCCAGAAGTTAATTAACTTAAAACATATTTAATGAACAGAGTCCAGAAGTTAATTAACTTAAAACATATCTAATGAACAGAGTCCAGTGGTTAATTAACTTAAAACATATTTAATGAACAGAGTCCAGTGGTTAATTAACTTAAAACATATCTAATGAACAGAGTCCAGAAGTTAATTAACTTAAAACATATCTAATGAACAGAGTCCAGAAGTTAATTAACTTAAAACATATCTAATGAACAGAGTCCAGTGGTTAATTAACTTAAAACATATTTAATGAACAGTCCAGTGGTTAATTAACTTAAAACATATCTAATGAACAGGGTCCAGTGGTTAATTAACTTAAAACATATCTAATGAACAGAGTCCAGTGGTTAATTAACTTAAAACATATTTAATGAACAGAGTCCAGTGGTTAATTAACTTAAAACATATCTAATGAACAGGGTCCAGTGGTTAATTAACTTAAAACATATTTAATGAACAGAGTCCAGTGGTTAATTAACTTAAAACATATCTAATGAACAGGGTCCAGTGGTTAATTAACTTAAAACATATTTAATGAACAGAGTCCAGAAGTTAATTAACTTAAAACATATCTAATATCTAATGAACACAATCAAGTGGTTACTTAACTTAAAACATATCTAATATCTAATGAACAGAGTCCAGAAGTTAATTAACTTAAAACATATCTAATGAACAGAGTCCAGAAGTTAATTAACTTTAAACATATTTAATGAACAGAGTCCAGAAGTTAATTAACTTAAAACATATCTAATGAACAGAGTCCAGAAGTTAATTAACTTAAAACATATCTAATGAACAGAGTCCAGAAGTTAATTAACTTAAAACATATTTAATGAACAGAGTCCAGAAGTTAATTAACTTAAAACATATTTAATGAACAGAGTCCAGTAGTTAATTAACTTAAAACATATCTAATGAACAGAGTCCAGTGATAAATTAACTTACAACATATCTAATGAACAAAGTTTAGTGGTTAATTAACTTAAAACACATCTAATGAGCAGAGACCAATAATTAATTAACTTTAAGCATATCTAATGAACAGAGTCCAGTGGTTAATTAGCTTGAAACATATCTAACAAACGGAATCCAGTGGTTAATTAATTTAAAACATGTATAATGAATAGAGTCCAGTGGTTAAACAACTTAAATTAATAAATATTTAGCTACCCTTTCTATTTTCTGATTTTACGTAAATAGTTTTGAACTTCAAATCTTTGAAATGGTCTGATAAAATATTCGAAACCATATTTTATACTTAGAAGTAGTAACTAAGAAATATTCAAGTATCACAAAGAAAGATGTTGGTTTCGTAAATCAACAAATTCTTGTTTCCTTCTTTTTGTATATAGCACCCCAAACTTAGTCATTTATTTAAGACCACAATATCTTATTTACTCCACAGGTATCAAATTGAGTCAGTTGAAAATAATACTGCCTCATAAAATAAATATATTATTACAAAGTACAGGCGTTTTGTTTGGCTTAGCGATAAGCTACACAATAGACTATTTGCACTCTGTCAAGTTGAATCAGATATTTTCAAATTGAGTCAAGTATTACTGCCTAGTTTAAAAGTAACTCAAACGAAAGCTAATAAAATAAAATAAAAACAATAAACATTTAATTGCTAGAAAAATATTTTTTCTTCTATTTTCAAGAAAACTTCAATAAGTGTCAAGTATAACCACTGTTTATAACTGATATATTCAACTGAGCCAATAAAATCTACTAAAGAGTTGATATTTAGTCGCTGTTCTATAATAACGATTCTCAAGACGAGTGCCTCTTCAGATAATAAAACATAAAGATGTTGTTGTTGTTGTTTTGAATTAAGCACAAAGCTACACAATGGGCTATCTGTGCTCTGCCCACCACGGGTATCGAAACCCGGATTTTAGCGTGCAAGTCCGCAGACATACCGCTGAGCCACTGGGGGGCCAAAAAACATAAAGAAACAGCTGAATTGTAGCTTCATGTGTTAACAGTAACACTGTTTATATTTATTTGAAACTCGAGATTGAAGTAATAGAATATTAACAGTGCCTATTCGTAACAAGTAGAAACTGTGATTTTGCTTATCATATTTCAAACTCCGTTGTTGTTGTTGTTTTGAATTAAGCACACAGCTACACAATGGGCTATCTGTGCTCTGCCCACCACGGGTATCGAAACCTGGATTTTAGCGTGTAAGTCCGCAGACATACCGCTGAGCCACTGGGGGGTCATATTTCAAGAACTTTATTCAGGGAGATTTCTTGGAAAATTACGTTACGTATTCTTTTTATTATATTTCGGACGAGTCTCCAGTTTATTACATTACGTATTACGATCTCAAATAGCCAGAAATTTGAATTTGAGCTTAGTAGATAATCAAATGATAATGTTTACTAAATTTATGTTATTTGCCAACGATATTGGTACACAAAATTTTCTTCTTAACACAAGTATATTTAAGTATACAAACAGACAAACAATAAAATTTATAATAACAGTTATTACTAATAGTTATAACAAATATTGGTTTATATAAAAGAGTTTCAGAAATTTACAGACTGTACTGTGTCTTATATCCAGCCCCCCAGTGGCTCAGCGGTATGTCTGCGGACTTACACGCTAAAATCCGGGTTTCGATACCCGTGGTGGGCAGAGCACAGATAGCCCATTGTGTAGCTTTGTGCTTAATTCAAAACAACTACTGTCTTATATCCAGTCTAGAACAGGATATTTTATCAACTATCCAGGTTCACGACGAGTAAATTAATTCTGAGTTGATATTGTTGCGCTAACGACGACTTTCTATCTTTCTTGCTAGCATCACACAGGTTAAAATTTTACTTTTTACTGAATAACATAGTCAATGTCCTCATAGAAATGTTAACGTCTGAAGTAATTCACTGAAAACGAACGAACGATTTGTAATATTCAAAATCTCTAACGTACCTCGTCAACTTCTGTAGTTTTCTGATTAACAGACATTAATCACAATCATAGCTTCCTAGGCCTGTAGCTGTTCAATAATATTCTTTCTTCCTTCAGCTACCCGTTTTTTATAAAATTCACGCGAGTTTGTAGAAATTTCGACAAAATTCTCGCTCGTTTTCGTCAAACAAGTATTGTTGATTTTTACCTCATAAATGTTTTACACATTTCGAGTACAGGTGGGACTTGCACAATACACAGTTCATAATATACGCCACATGCAAAAAAGAAAACTATATCGAAACAAACGTAGGCACTAAAATAAATCTACAACAGTAAATCTGTTACTGGGCCTGGCATGGCCAAGCGTTCAGACGTGCGCTTCGTAATCTGAGGGTCGCGGGTTCGCGCCCTTAGACGCGCCAAACATGCTTGCCCTCCCAGCCGTGGGGGCGTTATAATGTGACGGTCAATCCCACTATTCGTTAGTACAAGAGTAGCCCAAGAGTTGGCGGTGGGTGGTGATGACTAGCTGCCTTCCCTCTAATCTTACACTGCTAAATTAGGGACAGCTAGGTGGAGTTGGCTAACAATCTACTCACTTATATACCTGTTCATGAAACCGCGACCCTATGTTCCTTGACGGAATCGAGTGGTTGATGATGATGAAATCTGTTACAATTATTATCGTTTTATCTGTATCTCATGCTTATTTTCAATTAATGCAGTTAATTAATTACTATCTAGGTTACGTTAGCTAACATATCTTTTACTCTCTAATTCAAGTAGTAAAAATAAAATTGTACATTTATTTTATACGTATTTTAATACGTTATGTAGAGACTTATATAGTCTGGTGGCTAAGGCGCTCGACTCGCAATCTAAGGATCGGAGATTCGAAATCCCGGCGTTATAATGTGCGTAGCCCAAGAATTAGGGGGATTAATATTAACTAACTTATTTCCTTTCGGTTTTCCACTGATAAGTCAGGGACGGCTAGCGCATATATCTCTCGAGTTGCTTTGCGAAGGGCCCAACATGGCCAGGTAGTTAAAGCACTTGACTCGTAATTTGAGGGTGGCGGGTTCGAATCTCCGTCACGCCAAACATGCTCGCCCTGTCAGTCGTGGAAACGTTATAATGTGACGGTCAATCCCACTATCCATTGGTAAAAGAGTAGCCCAAGAGTTGGCGGTGGGAGGTGATGACTAGCTGCCTTCACTCTAGTCTTACCCTGCTAAATTAGGGACGGCTATCGCAAATGGTCCTCGTGCAGCTTTGCGCGAAATTCAAAACAAACAAACTTTGCGTGAAATTCAAACCAAATATTCTGTAGATAGAATACTTTTGTTTAAATGATTTCTAAACAACAGTTTATGCTTTTGTTTTTCATCACTCATGCTGGCTTCTGGTAACAATTGTATATATATATATATAGTAACTAGAAAGATCACTAGCCATTTACTATAACGAGGTTGTCTGTACTTGTGTTATAGTCATCTTGCCAGAAGTATTATCTTTGTATAGAAATAATAATGACCATAAATATTTTAAACTTGTAGTTAAAATTTACATATTTATAACACAGGCACAATGTCAAGGTCTTAGAAAAAACGTCACGAATATTTTAGCAATGTTAACTACAAGTAAACATTCGGAGAGGTGAGTCTCTCAGTTGCAATTAGGCAACGCTGGTTGTAAACATTTACGGGCCCCATACGAACTTGTTTTTACGTTTTTGTAAACAGTATTTAAGCACTTTGGATTATGAGGAATAGGTAACAATCAGGAAAACGTATTAAAAAAGGATTAATTAAACGAAAAGTTTTATTTTAATTCAAAAGCTGATTTCAGATTTAACCTATCTATATAAATTTTAATTAATAAAAACCTTAAGATAATGAAATAATGCATGAAGAAAGAACTATTTTTAAATAAAAACTTTTATTTCACTACAAAAACATTTTACACAAATGAAAATGTTTAACGAGAATCAGAAGTTTATTTTCTTTATTCACGACTTGCGAAATCAACAGTTAAGGTTCAGTAACCGAGCAATGATGCGACAGAATGTTTCAACTGAAATCGTGGAAATTCAAGCAGCCTCTCGTATCACAGTTGAACACATGCGTGTCTCAATTAATTTCAGTTTAAAAAAATTATGTTCGCCATTAGCTCCAGTAACAAGTACGGTCAGTAAAACTTTCAGAACAATTGAAATATTTGGCATGATGTCAATTAAACGATTTTTCTGAAGGACATGTCATGGAATCGAATTCCGCTCCCTTATGATCAAGGGTTATTTGGGATAACGTTTCAAGCTCAGTATATACGCTTATCTCGTAAACGCCACCTACCGAATAATTTTGTTCCTAGCAAATTTCTAAGTGTTTGCACCGTTTAAACAAATCACCGTTAGACTTGTTTTTGTGTTAAGAAATATCGTACACGAACCCAGTTTTTGTGGAAAATTTTTAATTGTCGAAATCGTTCTTCAAATTACAGAAGTATTTGATGAAGTAAACTATTATATAATTATATACAATTTCTATATCTCACGATCATTAATTAATGTGTGTTTGTTTTTCTCATTGAAAAGCCACGTCAGACTATCTGGTGAGTACACCAAGGAGAATCGAACCCGTGATTTTAGCGTTGTAAATCTACAGACTTGCAGCTGTACCGTTTTCATTTCTTTAGCTAATGAAAGTGCTTCTGAATCATTTAAGGTCATTTTGTTCCGAAACATTAATTAAATTATTATACATGTTGTCTGAATGATACTGAATTCCTTCCACATTATCAATTCAAGCCCGGTATGGCCAGATAGTTAGAATATTCCACTCTTAATCTGGGAGTCGCGGGTTCGAATCCCAGTCGCACCAAGCATGCTTGCCCTTTTAGCTTTGGGGTCGTTATAATGTAACTGTCAAACATACTATTCGTTGGCAAAAGAGTATCCCAAGAGCTGGCGGTGGGTAGTGAAGACTACATGCCTTCCCTCTAGTATTACACTGCCAAATTAGGGACAGCTACCGCAGATAGCCCTTGTGTAGCTTTTCGCAAAATTCAAAAACAAACATAGATCCAAAATAAAGGAACATAAATTTGCTGCAAAATTCCAAAAGACGACTTAGCATCAACAAATGACTTTACCATGTCACCGAGTGTTTATTTTAAACTGTGACATCCACAGGGCGTGGGGAAAGTTCGCTGATTAGTACGCAGAAAGGAAGTTTGTATATTCTTTTAAAAAACCTCCAAGAAACTACTTACTACTTGTATAATAAAGACCAATCGAATTTGAAACATTTAGACGACGTTTCCCGCTAGTACAGCGGCAAGTCTCCGGATTTACAACGCTAAAATCAGCGGTTCGAATCCCCTTGATAGCAGATAGTTCGATGAAGATTTGCTATATAAAAACACGCAAAAACCCTTTAGATAAAGATTTTGGCATGTTAAGATATCAAACTTACCTCTATACACAAAAAACAGCAAGGCGTGAAGTTTTGATATCTTTACAGTATTTATTTCAGTGTTCATTTGAAATAAAGAATTTCAATTTTATAAAATTTTATTTCTACATTATCATTTGCTTTATATCAGTAGATAAAAAATATCGGCCACTTAATTAGTCTTATTTCGAGAGTTATCGGTAAAACAAACGTCAATATTTTCATTTTTGCAAACATGAAATAAATACATACTGTGAAAGTAACCACAGAAAGAAATATTCAATCTCAGTAGATCTGCAAAAGGTTGATACTGTTATGAATGATTTAAATGTCAAAGGAAATAATACACCATATAAAAATATTAAGAAACTTGCAATACATTGGTGAAAATTGTCTGAAGTAAATGTAATCAGGCGGTGAGAGTGCCTGACTCGCATTCTGTTCCACCAATCATTGTCGCCCTTTCAGCCGTGGGTGCGTTATAAAGTATCAATCCCACTATACGATGGTAAAAGAGTAGCCCAAGAGCTGATGATAGGTAGTGAAGACTAGCTGCTTTCTTTCTAGTCTTTACAATGTTAAATTACGGACGGCTTGTGCTTATAATCCTCGTGTAGCTATGCGCAAAATTCAAATTCAAAACAAAATACAGCCACGAAAAGGAAAAAAAAAAAAAAAATCGATACTTAATACTGAACTGATTAGACAGAACAGAAGAACAGAAAAACGACCAAGTTAAGCGTAATTCCCTAGTGCTAATATAATTTTGCACAGTTTAATGAAGACGTCACCATACCCATAATGGAAGGGTGGGTGTAGATAGTGCCATGCATTGCAAAGGGAGAGGCACTTAGGGAATGAATCTCTCATTCCTCAGAACACCATCTCAGACATCAATATTAACGTGTTAAGAATATGTGTGTAGATGTCTTTATGTGGCCTGGCATGGCCAAGCGCGTAATGCGTGCGACTCGTAATCCGAGGGTCGCGGGTTCGCGCCCGCGTCGCGCTAAACATGCTCGCCCTCCCAGCCGTGGAGGTGTATAATGTGATGGTCAATCCCACTCTTCGTTGGTAAAAGAGTAGCCCAAGAGTTGGCGGTGGGTGGTGATGACTAGCTGCCTTCCCTCTAGTCTTACACTGCTAAATTAGGGACGGCTAGCACAGATAGCCCTCGAGTAGCTTTGTGCGAAATTCCAAAACAAATAAACAAACGTCTTTATGTGTTCACAGACACTTATAGTACTGGTACTGTCACCCTGTAGGTGTTTTTGAAGTACCGCCATCCTGTTGAATTTTAATACTTGTCCCCAATGTGCAGATTTTGAAAACGTCTCTACATTTGCAATTTCTTATTAGATAATACGATTGCTATCTACTTTTCATGAGACCAGTCGGTTCAAAGAGTATTTTGTACTGAAGTTGTTTGGTAGGTCCCACTTTTTATCTTATAGTCAGTTAAATACCCTACACTGTCTTCTGATTCTTTCTGAACTCTTGGTTCCTGAACGCATGTGTGTGTAATATAATCAGGTCACTTAACTGTTTTAATTACTTCAAATACACAACACTGCCTTCACATTTTATAAACTTTGTGCATTCAAATACAAAATGCCACAACCACAGTAACACATAATAACAGTAATTATAACACATATCGGAAACAATCCTAACACATTAATGTTAAACATTCAATGGTAATTTTCCTAAAACGACTGATGAATAAATAAAAAATATACGTTTAACCAAATATTTCGGGATCAGAACGTTTCTACAACATCATAGCATACTTAGCCGTTTACAACTCTATTTTAACATTTCATCTGTTATTTCAATAAGAACAATTGGATTTGGTTTATTTTTACTCAAAGAAGACGGTCTGGCTGCAATGCACTGTTGGCAAAAATGTTTTGATACAGAAAGTATATCCAGCACATTAGAAAGTTCGGCTTTGCTAATTAGCACCATATATATTTTTTTTCCGCTGGATGCAACCGTTCCTTGTTGTTTTATTGAGCGCAATAAAAGACTGTTATCAAGATGATCGTTTTTAGACAGTTGTCATTTCCATAAAAAGTGTCAAAAGGGAGATATTTATCTCAATTCAAATACATTTATTTGATAAGATATAATAAAACCAGGCAGGTATATAATATCGACATGAAGAATCATATATATGGTAAAACAATAAATACATACTCAAATACTTTATGTGTTTTTCTTCCGTTCATGCTTCTAGCTTCAAAATATTTAATTCAATCATTCGGCCAACAAAACCTCGTGGTTTTTTTTCTGAAAGTTATTCACAAAAAAGACAGAGTTTTTTTTTTACACTTTTGATAAGACTGACCATTTAGTAAAACTGTCAGATTGCTATTAATATCAATATGAAATTTTGGTAGTTACAAAAAATTAATATTTCTCCTTGAATGTTCTCCATATGAATATGTAAACAACAAAAGAATATTTAACATCAAAAATAAAAAATCAATAGCGTCAATCACTGAGAAACTAAGTGTTTGGCAAGAACAAACATATTTGTTCCTTTTTTAACCCAATGTGTAAGCCTAAGACCTAATCGATTACTCAAACTAAATTATTCTTATCCTTGGATCTTACAAAGGCTTTTATTTTTCCCTTGACTAGTGAATCCTAGTAAATATGAGAGAGTAGTTTTACATATAACATAAATATTATACTCTTTTTGTCAATGAAGAAACGATTCACCAATACTTTCTTGAAATTCTCAAGCTTACAACTGAAGTTTTTCTATATTAGGTTTCATATATGGGTGGACTGGGATTCTTCAGTAGTAGGCGTCTGTGACTTGTTCGCGATAAATTTGAACAATAAACGGATAGAACACAATACACTTGTTTTAAAATAACATTCAAAACAATTCAAAGGTATGTCTAAAAACTTTTACACTATAATAAACCATAACATTATTTAAAAAATTTAAAAATTCTATTTTCAAGTTATAAGTCCACACAGGTTGATTCATCTACTTTAAATCCAGTCAACAAAACGAATTATCTTTCTCTACTCTTATCACCCCATGGATTACCACAGTTGTATCCTGAACTTTAAGTAATTGTCTCCTTTTCGTAAACCTCCACACAGGTGGATTCAGTTACTTTAGAACACCCTTTGACAAGATAAAATATTTCTCCTTATTGCTGTTTACTGTGAAACACTTTAAATATTGCCCATTATAGCAAAACTAACAATCACAGAGACTGACTTTACTTTCAATAATACAACTTCACACAACATTTGCTAGTCACCAAAGTTGCATCAAAAGCATTAAATAATTGTTTCCTTTTTTCGCCAAAAGTCTACGCAGGTTAGTTTAACTACGTTGTTTGTTTGTTTTGAATTCTGCGCAAAGTTACACAATGGCTGTCTGGGCCATTCCTAATATAGTAGAGAAAAACTAGAGCTGGTCTTTTACTAACGAATAGTAGCATTAAAACGTCCCTACACTTGAAAGGGAAAACATGTTTGGTGGAACAAGGATTCCAACCCGTGATCCTCAGACCACAAGTGAAGCGTTCTGACTACCAGGTCATGGTGGGCTCCCAGTTATTTCAGAACCTACTTGACAAGAAAAATCATTTATCCTGTCTCTATGTTTACAATACAGCTGTGAAACACAGAAATCACCCGTTAAGACAAATCACTCAAACGCCATTTAACTACATGTTTTCATTCACTAGCTAACTCTTTTGATCTTCTTATTGAACTATTCTTTTCTGACGCTCTTATAGTCGCCTATTTGTATATATATATATCGTGCCCAACTGAGGCCTCGAGCGTTTTAAAAACTACGAGATGCTCTGATGTAGCAATGCTCACATAGCGAGAAAAACTTAAAGGTTTCGAGACTGATGACGTCAGTAACTGAATTGCATACATACCTTGTTTTAAATATCCAATCTAAAATAATTAACTTTAATACTATTGTTATAAAAATTAAATATTGAATATTAGATCATTAAATGATAACTCTGACACTAAACAGTCTTGTATGATCAACACCCGACATGAAAATATTTCCTGAAGTTTTATTACTTGTAAATAACGTGTACGGAAGCCTGATTTATCAAGAAAATTCACTGATGCGTTAACAAAATGTCTTAAAACTTTACTATCTACTTTAACAATGGAACCAACATTTAGAAAGACAAATAATCCTGAAGTAAGCTCCTCATCACAATTCATAAAACCAGAGTGTTTTTCTTTCGAATTATCCCAATCAGTTTACATTAGCAAAGCCATGAAATCGATTATTAAGGTACATCCCCTCCCACGCTGAGTCAATAGCAACATATGCTGGAATATGGGGGATCGATTTCCTGCAGTGAACACAACAGGTAGTCCAATGTGACTTTGCTTTGACAACAAACTTAGGTTTAATTTCTCCCACATGTTTTCAGTATTATTTGTTTCGTGTGTATGTTTTGTTTTAAATTTTCAACTATTCCGCTCAAAAGACCGCCTTCACACTTTACAGAAGTTCTCTAAGTAAATGGTCATGAAGGATGACGCATTCCGAACATTTCACGGGGAAATCTTTAAGATTTTTGACAAATGAAAATAAGTGGTTATAAACACGTGTTCCACTTCTTGTTTGTTAAACTATTCCGTATCACGAGTCGTGCGACACCAGGAAAGGCACTTCTGATCCCTTAACATCCACTTATAACCTTTCTCTTCTATCTTCTTGACGAACTCTTTCTTATTGGATTTTTTTTTATCATGCCTCGTCAATCACTTTTCATTAGTTAAGTCTTCTTTTGAAGCAAATGTTTTGTAGAGGGACAATATACTATGGAATACACAATGCTGTTAAGTGTCGTCTCATTCAGTGCTTTTGCTCAAGGATGATTTCGGAGTGAATATCTGAAGCATGATCCCTCGACAGATATTTTGGCATAAGTGCTCATTTAGGTTATCTGTAATTATAGATATAACTGATTTTATGGCGAGTTGCTGAAGAGAACGTTTTGTTTTTGTCCCTGAACAGAGATAATATAGACTTCAATAGAATACTATTCGGAAGTTAAAGCTTCCAATTAAAAAACATTGAAACAGCTATTAAAACTTTACAAAATTTTGCAAGTTTGACAATAACAAATCTTTCACTAACGTGATCAGTCGATCATTAGATATTATATCTTCATTAAAAACATTCATCACTTCAGGCTGAGTTTTTCTGGAGATTTTTTCTTCGATTTCTCACATTTGCAGGTAGTTTGTTTTGAATTTCGCGTAAAGCTAAACGAGGGTTAGCTGCGGCAGTCGTCCTTAATTTAGCAGTGTAAGACTAGAGAAAAGATAGCTGGTCATCACCACCCACCACCAATTTTTGGGCTTCTCTTTTACCAAAGAATAGTGAGACTGAACGTCACGTTGTAACACCCCAACAGCTGAAAGGGCCAGTATGTTTGAAATGACAGAGATTCGAACCCGCGACCCTCGAATTACGAGTGGAGTACCTTATCCACCTGGCCATGTTGTACCCCAAACCCTTCGATTGATGTGTTTGATCACGCTCAATATTTCATGGATTAATTTAATCTAATTCTTTGTAAAAGAATTTCGGTTTGAGGTCAGGTTTGTAAAGACCATTATGAGTAATAAAATGGAATAGAGTACATTGCACCCATCCTTGGTGTCGCTGTTGTACAAAAATACAGCTATTAAAAATGTAAATAAAGGTCTCACAGATTAATTTAGTGTAAGCCTGTCCAAAAAAAAGAAATTCAAATGCCGCACCGTTTGAAGATCATATTTTATTTTCTCTCATGAAAAATTCTATAGTTTCTAAACTAACTAGTTAGGCCTATATTGTGAATTCAGTTATTAATTTGTAACAATATAATATCTGTGATTTACAAATACTTACAAATGTATCTGTGAGATGCACGGTGAGAGGTTTGTGGAAGTTAATAAACAATTTATATTATTTATTTATCGATTTCATAGAGAACAGACACTGTTTTATCTGAGAGGGTTTACATCTATGTATGCAGAAGTCTAGATAATTGCATTGCTATGTTCATAGAGAGGGAAACGTGTTTTCCTCCGAAATATTCCAATGGCAATTTTAAGATTGAAATTACATGAAATAAAAATAATTCATGTCTACTGAATTTGATTATTTAAATAACATTTATTTGTTATCAAAGAGCAATAAGTTAGATGGGACTAAAATTCTCAATTAGTATGAATATGTGAATTTTGAAAGCTTAAATAAACAATATGTGAAAAAGAAATCGTTTAAATAATGAGGCTTGTAAACAAAATGTAATTATAGAATTAATATTTTACCAGTTATGAGTACAAATATTGTTTCTGTGTAAGATATATCATTAATGATTAAAATTACATGATCTGCATGTATACCCCATGTAATGAAGAAGGAAACTGCAAATATACCCCAGTGATCATCCCTACTGACTGATCTGTATTTATCCAGCACTAGAGGTATGAAATATAAAAGTAAAATAATCTTTACTGATGCATCCAAAATCATTCTTAGGTAATTAAGCCATGTTTTGCATGTTCAATACAAGACCCTAGAAAGAGTTAGATGACAAATATACACAGTCTTCGATTGTAAACCTATGAAAGAGACCAAACTCGTCTGTTTTTAACCATCTCATTAAAGAAACAGCACTACACAACCAAACAATCACAAACTGAGCGAAATTAATAATATATAATTAAAGAGTATTCTTTGTCATAATATAAATCTTTCGTTAAGTTAAACACCTAAAATATTCTATACCGTATACAACGACTGTCTTAAGTTCATCCACAAGGTCTGCTCCAACATTTGCAATCCCTCTGACGGCTCCAATGCAGGATCTGTAATTATGAAGGTAAAAGGTCCACCTCATAATCCTCGCACTATCGCCTTTGCACCTCTGAATTTATGCAGGTGGTTTATCTGGTTCGTCTGGACGATAAACTCCTCTCTGTCTAGATATTTTTGGAACTAACACATGGCAGATATGATGGCCAGATTCTCTCATTCAACCACAGAGTAGTTCTTCTCATTAGTTAACATTTTTTTGCTGATATATGTTACTAGAAAGAGTCCATTTTCATTTTTGTACTATCGCTACCCCAATTCTAATGTCTGAAGCATCAGTCTGGGCAATGAAGGGTTTGTTGAACCCTAGCATCCAGAGAAACAGCGAGTTTTCCAATATTTTATTTAATTTATAGAATACCGCATAGTGTGATTATTCCCACTTCACTTTGTTGGGCAAACCTTTATTGATTAGGTCAGTCAATGATGCAGTAATTTCAGCATAATTTGCGATGACTTTTCTGTAGTATCCTGTTAACCGATCTTACTTGTTGCTTGGTCATCGGAGTCAGTTAATATTGTACGTAGATAATCTTTTACTTTTCCACGGCTATCTGTCTCTTCCCCTCTATGTGTCCAACAAACTCCAACACAGAATATCTTGCAGCACTTGAAGAGCATGATGGAGAAGCCTGCTGCCCTCACTCGCTGGAACAGCTAAATCTCTTCAGGTAATCTTCCCATCTTGCAGTGTATGTCAGAATGTTATACACACCGAACTCGATGTTGGTGGAATTGTGAAGCAGTATCCTCATAAAGCAGTTGCGTATTACTGCTGAATTGACTAGTCCAAAATAGCATCTGATTAAATTGATAACATCCGTCTGATGTTACAAATGCTGTTTTATCTTTAGATCTTATCTCGATCAGGATTTGTAGATAACTTTTTCTGAGTTGGATCGTTAAAAATAACCTAGCCTCATCTAGTTTTGTCGTGATAACATCTGGGTTGCCCATAAGTTTGGAGTCGAATTTTCTCACAAGGTTCAGCTTCTGAAAATCTATGCAAAATGGTTTAATCTGTCCCCCTCATTCACGGTTACAAATGATAAACAGTAGATTGAATTGGAAGATTTAGTGATACCAACTTTCAACGTTGCCTCAACTTCCTGCTTTATTAGATCTCTCGTTGCATAAAGCATCTGGTTGTAGTCTCGATATTGTGTTGCACAAGATCTGTCTTTGTGGTTTATCCGTGAAAATATCTACACACTGGAACAGTAGGTCTTGTAATGCTTTTTTTTTTCGCTCTCCTCAGTCAGTTCTTAACTGATGTTGACTAATAGTTTTTCATCTCCTAAGACAAAATCAGTCCTCTGGTTCTGCATCCATGATGGAAACACCTTCAACATATATTTCTGTTTCAACAGCTACACTAATTAGATTTTCGTTTCTTCTAAAATACCTCTTCAGTAGATTGGTATGGTATATTTTGGTCTTCCCACTCGCATTCACTTTGTAGTCCCTTCTGTTAAATACTTCCTGTACTTTAAAAGGTCCTTTTCTTTGCAGAGTGAGTTTATTGTGGTCTACAGGAAACAAAACTAAAATCTTTTGTCCAGCCTTGAAATGTTGATCCATGGCCTTTTTACAATAGAAACTCTTTAGACTACCCTGAGCTGCATACAAATTCTGTTGATTGAGTTGACAGGTCTCCTCTAGTCAGTTTCTCAGGACTAATACATATTGGTATCTGTTTCTTACTTCTGACTTTTCTTTTTTCAATTCATAGCTCTTTCATTATTTGCATTAAACCTCGTATCGTTCTTCCATACAGTAACTCGAATGGTGAAAATCCTGCACTTGCTTGTGGGACTTCTCAATAAGTGAAAAACACTTCCTGCAAGTACAGGTCCTATTCGTTATGGTCTGTCTTGAATCTTCGTCCTTAACATGCTCTTTCAAACTCCATTGACTTTCTCACAAAGTCCATTACATTTAAGATTGTATTGAGTGATAAAAAATTGCTGAGTAATAATAAGTCTGCTCATTTCCGCGACATCAGTTCTGAAGTTAACTGAGTCCATCTGCATCAGAATTTCTCTAAAGAAAACCTACTCTGCAAAATATTTCCAGGAGAGCTTTTGCTACTCTCTCTGTCTCTATCTTTACCAGTGTTATTCTTCCATATAACATGTCAGATAGTCGACTGTTGTCAGCACATATTGGTTGTCCTTGTCAGACGCAGATGCAAATGGCCCAAGAAGGTCTACAGCTACTTGATGAATGGCTATTCTATGAGCGGCTCTCTCTAACGACACTTTGGCTACCTTCTCTCTAGGTATCGTCCTTTTCTTGAGCTCTGGTATTGATAACAGATACTTTATCAATCTTATTCCACTCTAGCTCCTTAAAATTTCTACCACCTATTATGTATCCAAGCGCTAAGTTGTGTATAGGTTCCTTGATACACATGGCTTCAAGATATTTTGTTTATTTGTTTGTTTATTTTCGAATTTCGCACAAAGCTACTCGAGGGCTATCTGTGCTAGCCGTCCCTAATTTTGCAGTGTAAGACTAGAGGGAAGGCAGCTAGTTATCACCACCCACCACCAACTCTTGAGCTATTCTTTTACCACCGAATATTGGGATTGACCCTTACATTATAACGCCCCACGGCTGAAAGGGCAAGGATGTTTGGCGCGACGTGGATGCGAACCTGCTTCCTTCGGATTACGAGTTGCACGCCTTAACACGTTTGGCCATTTTTTGTACAAGAAACTGCAGTCATAGTATAGCATCCTTTTTGAACGTTGTAGAAGCGTATTATACCCGACTGAGACTGGTAGGTTGCAAAAGACAAGGTGTTTCTACCAACCGATATCCGGTTCACCCACGTGCGAGATAAGGAAGTGTTTGTCAACCCACTTTGCGACCCGACGTATTTGTTATCTGTGCTGTCTCGTTATGATTAATCGTGTAACTAGTCGAGTACAATATGTGCCTGTGTCTTATTGACGCACTGCCAGAGAAATGTCGAACTAATATATACATTGCCATTTTTTATTTAAAATGTTTGCATATCTCAAAAACAAATGATACACATTACATAAGTTAGTGATCGTTTAAGAATAACATGTTAATATGAAAATTCAATAAAAAAAATTTTGCGGTAAAAAAAAAACAGTAATATTGTTTACAAATGCATAACAAAACATATTTGATCCACGGTCAACCTCTAAAGCCTTTGTTTTGAGAGTTATGACAATGCCGCCAAAACATCTCGCGATAGATCAGTGATAAATCTAAGATTTTGAAAAATCCGGCTTCGGGTCCCCATTGTTGATAGACGTAGATAGTCTATTGTACAGCTTTGGGCCAGAAAAGAAACAAAAACCAAGTGCATTAACACCAGTTTTTAATTAATTTTTGTAATTTTGTTGTTGTTGTTTTCAAAACTTGCAGAATTTCAAACTTGCATATTCAGAACATTTAAATTCGTGCTGATCGAACCTGTTGTTAAACTTAAAACGGGACTATACGGCGAAACAGCAGTCAATGGGTTAATGTTGAAATCATTGAAAGAATAACATGGAAAATATATATATTAAATTTTATGAATCATATTACTGAAACAAACAATTCCTATGAATTACTAGGATAGTAACATTAGTTACCATACATATAAGGTGTGAATTGTCAAAATAATTCAGAAACGTTCTCCTTCCGTTTTCTGTCGTATTTTCCAAAAAATTAATGACTTTTGAAGTGGAAGAAGCCACACGAAATATGTAGCAAGATAAACCAAGGAATGTGTGTACTGTAACATTTATATAAATAATATTGAAGTATTTATATATATTTTTAAAATAACGTAATTGGTTACAAAAATTAACACGTATAAACAAAAACAATGCGTTGCGTCTTATGGTATGATTAAACTTAACCACAAGGCTGCAGGTTATATTGCACGTACTTTTAAAACACGGCCACCGATCTTTATATTTATCTGGATTTCTCATTGGCTAATGTCATTGTATTGAAACTTTACGTCAAACGGTATCCATTTTATTATTGTTTTTTTCATTTTTGTATTATTTCGCGCAAAGCTACACGAAAGGTATCTGCGCTAGCCATCCCTAATTTGGCAGTGTAAGACTAGAGGAAAGGCAGCTAGTCATCACCATCCACCTCCAACTCTTTAATAGTGGATTTGACCGTCACATTATAACGTTCACACGGCTGAAAGGGTGAGCATGTTTGGTGTGACGGGGATTCGAACCCGCGACCCTCATATTACGAGTCGAGCGCCTTAGCCACCTGGCCATGCCGGGCCGCATTTTGTTCGTCCTAAAATTGTTGGGTGCAACAGCGTCAATAGGAAGGATATTTATGTGTCTGTTGATTGTTGCATATTTGCCCCCCAGTGGCTCAGCGGTGTGTCTGCAGACTTGCACGCTAAATCCGGGTTTCGATACTCGTGGTGGGAAGAGCACAGATAGCCCATTGTGTAGCTTTGTGCTTAATTCAAAACAACAACAACATTGTTGCATATTCAAGTTGTATATGAATATGCCAATTGAATGTTGTATATGCATGTGCCTCTTGAATGTCGCATATTCATGTTGTGTATTTATGTGTCTGTTTAATGTTGTATATTCGTGTTTCTGTCGAATGTTTGTTATTCATTTTGTATATGCACGTGTCTGTTTTATATTCATTTCACTTTCAATTATATGACATTTTTCATTACATCACTGTGTGCATTTTAATTTATTTAAACGCTGAATTAATTTTTAGTTCTTTGTAGTAATTATGAAATTAAAACAACTTTATAACTTGTTTATAGAATTAGAACTGTGAATGTATAGAAAGCAATACTGATAATATTGTATTTGTTTAAACTGATTGTATTGCAGTCTGTTTTACTTTTAATAATAAACTTATAATAATCTGTTTTCAAGTAGAAAGTAAAGTACAAATGCAATACAAATATTAAAACTTAAAGAGCACATCTATTAATTACTGTAGCTGATTATTTATTAATACATCGTAACTATTATTTTGAATACTATATAGTTACACAAACAGGCTGATAAAATACATGTACTACTGAATTAGGTTACGTTACAATAGCTTATACATATGCATTTTTTATAATGACAACTTATACGATAATTAGTTGAAAATTCTTTGTTTTGTTTTTGAAATTCGCACAGAGCTACTTGAGGGCTATCTGTGCTAGCCGTCCCTAATTCAGCAGTGTAAGACCAGAGGGAAGGCAGCTAGTTATTACCACCTACCGCCAACTCTTGGGCTACTCTTTTATCAACGAATAGTGGGATTGGCCGTAACATTATAACGCCCTCACGGTTGAAAGGGCAAGCATATTTGGCTCGACGGGGATTCGAACCCGCGACCCTCAGATTACGGGTTGCATGCCTTAACACGCTTGGCCATGCCGGGTCTATAGTTGAAAATTATGCTACATACACTCGGAAGTATACAAAGCTACATTCTCTACACTTTAGGTATTGTATACACATTTTTGTACTCCGCACAACTAATGTTTAATATTAACTGAAAAAGTTTTTACGACTTGCAACTTTAAAATATTATTTTGAGCATTAATATTTTATATAACACATAATTATACATTTTTTCAAAGAATAAATATCGTTATCATCTCGTGTACAATCAAACATGTGAATGGCGTAACTACAAAATATACTTCTCCCGCTTAAAAGTAATTGGGTCCTCATATTTAGTTTTCTTTAATTGTAATTACTACTTGTATCATTAACTGAACAGAACACTGCGACCGCCATTTATTTTATACAAATTAAATTGGATATTTCTCCCTTTCATCGCAATTCATAAGTTTGTTAGGCCCTCGGATCCCCTTTTGCACCATTATCATTGCTATTTGCGCTACTGCATGTGCCCATACAAATTAGAAAAACTTATTCTAAACCACATCTTCCAAAACAGCTATCTGTATATTAAGGCGAAGTGTACTTGGTTGAGGAAGCTCAGGATATGTTAACTTCAGACGCCTCTTAAACATTTTTCTATTACCTGGCCCCCAAGTGGCTCTGCGGTATGCCTGCGAATTTATAACGCTAAAATCCGGGTTTCGATACCCGTGGTGGGCAGAGCACAGATAGCTTATTGTGTAGCTTCGTGCTTAATTCAAAACAACAAATATTACCTGAAATATTTTGATTATTTTTACCGATGTATTTACCAAATTACCTCTGTTTTTCTCTGTTGTAAAATTTAAAACTTCCAAGTGTTTTTATCTGTCAAAGTCGTCTAACAATCTGTTCAATAAATTATTTTCTGTGCTATTTTAATCACATGACCAGTCATGTATCATACGCCTGCTTCCTTATAAGGAGGAGGAATTTTTGTGATCACAGTCATGCTATTTGGGCTTGCGTACTTCATGGTAATACCTGTGTATCACATGCGTCTAACACATCTGCAAAACCTTTCTAAAGTGCCATGTGATCTTTTGAAAAAATTGATAATTTATCTTTGGCAGTGCAGTTTCCTGTTCCCGTTATTTAATGAGTCATGAATAACCTTTTATATGCATATGTGAGCTGTTGAGCAATATAGCTGTTATTGCAACTCTAATATAGTTTAATGAAGAAAAAAACAGCAGCAGAGTTTCAAGTCATCTTGGTTTGATTTATATGTTGAGCGATACTTTAAGAAAATAAAGACAAAAGCACTAAATTTCTAATAGTTGCTGTACAAATCTGGTTACAGTTGAACACCCAAGAGTGTTTTACGACGAGTTGCTTATGTTCTTTTCTCTGTGATGTCCGTTAATTGAAAAATATAATTAATTTTCAGTCTCTACTTAAAAGGTTTCCAAAATCGCTCTTTGGGTTCTTATCCGATTTACTTACATCTTTTAAATTTGAGCCCCCACCAGTGGAACATTGGTGTGTCTGCGGACTTGTATCGCTAGAAACCGAGTTTCGATATCCGTGGTGGGTATATCACATACAACCTTTTGTGTATCTTTGTGGTTAACTGGAAACAATTTTTATTAGGTTCCTTTTACATAAATGCTGTAGTGCTACTCAAATAGGAAATTATGGTCTGTAACAGAGTGACGACATCACACTGTTGACTTAAATACAGAAATCAATCTTCTTAAAAACAACAATGGTATCGAATATGTTTGGCCAGATGGTTAAGGCACTCGAGTTGTAATCTGACGGTCCCGGTTCGAATGCCCGTTGTACCAAACATGCTCGCCCTTTCAGTCGTGGGGGCATTATAATGTGACAGCCAATCCCACTATTCGTTGGTAAAAAAGTAGCTCAAGAGTTGCCTTTCCTCTAGTCTTACACTGCTAAATTAGAGACGGCTAGCGAAGATAGCCCTCGAGTAGCTTTGTGCGAAATTAAAAAAAAATAAAAACACAAAAATATTTAAATATACAAAAAAATTAAAACAAACAAATAAATTCTCACTGACTTCACACAGTATTATGTTATTAAACAGATACAGAATAAGTTACTATGAGTATTTAATTTCGAATATTCTAACAGTTTTCTGTTGATTAGTTTTTTAACCCTACTACATGTTTAGGTACGATGTCAATTTATTTGACATACATATTTAGTTTTAACACATTTTGTCTTACAAAATACCTTAATAATTAAAAATATTTATATCAAGAAACTAGACATCAGAACGTCAACAAATCGTTTTCTCAGACTAAATACATAAACCAGTCTTCAACAGTATACATAATATTTGGATAATTAAAACAACATATTTCTAAGTCATAATGTTAATTTGTCTTTTAAAGGTGCTTAAGAAATTTCCAATAATTCATCAAATAAGCAATACTTTCAAAGTCTTGAATTTGACCTTTTAACATGAGGTATTCAAATTTTCATATGACTATCGTGAACTCCTTTTAATCAGTAACTGATTTAATTAAGGGGTGGGGTAGTAGAATATTGTTTGTCATGATTTCTCGCACAAAACTACACTGGGGGTATCTGCGCTACCCGTCCCTAATATAGCAGTGTAATACTAGAGAAAAGCCAACTAGTCATCATCACCCACGGCCAACTCTTGGGCTACTCTTTTACCAACGAATAGTGGGATTGGTCGTAATATTATAATGCTCCCATGACTGAAAGGGCGAAAAGGTTTGGTGAGACGGGGATTTCAACCCGCGACTCTCAGAAAACGAGATTGACTATCTTAACCAACTGCCCATGCTGGGCTAGGAGTAGCACACCAAACCCCTACTCCTTGGAGACCTTCATAGTGAGTTTTCGTGTACATTATAGGTTTGGCAGAAGAGATATATGAGACTAATTATCATACATTTTGATGATTGAAGTTTCAAAAGTTAATGAATAAACATAGAAAATGGTTAGGTATGAAGCATTACCTGTAGAAAAATTCATACTTAAAATTACTTTCAACGATTTGAGTCATATAGTTCATGTAAATTCAAATACACAGTAACCAATAATATTTCTCTGCGTTGTAGGTATCAGGTATAGTGTCACTATTTCCTGTGTGGACCACTAGAACACTAACAGAATACTTTATTATTAATATAGGAATATAATGTCCATTTGTATTTGTTTTTGTGAAATCTCACTGACCAGTGGTTGAGAAACCCTGATCTAAGCTATCTGTGTTGATGGATAAGAAAGATAAGGCTAGATAGTTTGAATTATCACAATCACATTTTATTAAAAAGACAACAGTTGCTTTGTTTGTTTAGAATTAAGCACAAAACTACACAAAGTTCTATCTGTATGTACTCTGCCCACCATGGGTATCAAAACCAGGTTTTTAGCAGTGCGAGTCAGCATGCATATGGCTTTGCCACTTAGGGGCGACAACAGTACCCTTACCCCAATATTAATATAGAGAAAATAATAGTGCAAAGTTTTATTAACATTAAGAAAAAAAAATCATAAGATACCCTTATTGTGAATTACACTAACAAATTATTAGTTATAGTAATTGTAGAAGACGGTTACAATTTTGAAAATATTCTAATTTTGATGTTTTCTTTAAAATGTTCTTATGGGGACATATTATTTAACTTGTTCAGAGCTAAATTTAAAGGCTTATTATGATGACGAAAAACTCACTTGAAGTAAAAATGTATTCCTGAGATGGGTGGTATATGTATTAAAAGCTTTTGTTGGATACCACGTGTCTCTCGAATATATACAATTCATCTTTCCAACTGTTTAGATTGTCTCCACCGAAATTTCTATAAAATGTGAAAATATATGAAAAAATTGAGTTGATAGCTATCACTTCAGAATAAATCTAAAACAAAACTCCGAGCTTAGAAACGAAAGTTATGTACTCAGAATCTCAAGTTAATTTCAGTTGAGCAAAGTTATTGCCAATATACTTTAAGTCACGATATCTTAAGAAAGTAATATTTGACAGTGACAAATTGCTTCATGTTACTTTGTTCACAGAGGAAGAAAAACAACAACACGTGGATTTACCAGTGAAGCAACTCAGGATCATCTTTTGATCTATTACCACAATTACAAGAAACAAACGTTGACGCTTTTAGGTTAGACTCAAGTCACAACCTAAAAACTTTTATTTAGCAACCGAAAGTACAAGGAGCCAACAAAATGACCACTTTATAGCTTCCGGTGACTTCACGTTAAAAGGTCAATACCCAGTTCAGTATATAGTTCACTGAACACCAGCTGCATGCTGTAAAATAGATTCTTTAGACCAAGTGGGTATTAAAAACATTCAGTACGTATGTCGTTAAATAATCTACAGTTTAATTTCGACAATCAAAACCAGTGACACTAAGGTCATGGATCAGGCGCCACCTAGCTATAGAAACGTGAAAAAGAGTTATTACAACAAAATTGAAGAAATTCAGAAGAACATTGACAAAGTCAATGATGAAATGCAAAATAATATCAACAAAGTTAAAGTAAAGAAATACATCATATTTATAGAAAAGGACATCAGTGACAGGATATAGCATCTGGTAAGCTAGTTATGGAATGCAAAGATTAAACCAGCCACACCTCTTTCTATTTTGGCTCGAGTGTTTCAACCTAAAACGCTATCTACTACGAAATATGGAAAAGGAGTGTTCATTTGGTCTACGCTTATTATCATAACCTATTACTAAAAGACCTTTATAGATTACTCTACCCCTGGCAATATCAAAAACATTCCAGAATTTAAGTGCCAAATTTAATAATGGCTAATCGATGCAAGAACAAACTGTAATGGGAAGGCATCATTGCAGGTATACTGGATGCAATTAAAAACATTTCCAAAGTAAATTAATGGAATAATGAACAACAAGCTGTTGATTTTAATACCTATTTAAAATGTCTAACAGCAAAGAGTAGTAACAATGACTAAGTTTTAGTAGATGCGTTATAAAATAGGTTTGGAGCAATACACCAGAAGAGAGTATCTAGAGCAAACTCCTAAAGCAAGATGCAGAAAAAGATACCTTAGCCAAACTTGCAGATAGATGATTTTGAAAGGTTTGACAAATTATGTAGATGATTCTCATGTAATGAAAAATTATTGGCACGTGGACGATTTATAGATGCCATAGTAGACACTGATATGAAAACTAGACTGAAGTAAAGTCGATGTTCACCTTTTAAACGAAACTTTACAGACGGCAGTGTAACTGGAATCCATTAAATTCATAGATAAACAGTTAAAACATCATCTACCAGTTACCGTATCGCCGGATTCTTTAGCACTGAAATATCAACTCATGTTGATGACCGTTTATAAGAACTAAAAGAAATAGTTATATAACTAATAACACAGAATGGAGAAAATAAACAACAATATAATGAGTGTTTCGTTTGTAGATTGGAAGACTGTATTGCCAAGGCTTGTAGCTATCACTTCAAAATAAATCTAAAACAAAACTCCGAGCTTAGAAACGAAAGTTATGTACTCAGAATCCCAAGTTAATTTCAGTTGAGCAAAGTTATTGCCAATATACTTTAAGTCACGATATCTTAAGAAAGTAATATTTGACAGTGACAAGTTGCTTCATGTTACTTTGTTCACAGAGGAAGAAAAACAACAACACGTGGATTTACCAGAAGGAGGAAGATGTTACTGATTTGAGAAATCTGACTGCTACAGTAGGTACTATGAGAAACCAATAGCTGTTAAACAACAAGAAGGCTGTACTTCAAAGATAAGTTTCAATCTGAGTCAAATCAAAGAAACAACAAAGGATTAACCATTCATTGAAAAACAGGAATTAACTGAAATATTATGGTAAATTTTAAATAAAAGTTCCAGATTTTAAGAAATTAGTCCACGAGTCCACTAGTTTCCCAATGAAAAATCTTGCAGTGTGTTGAAAGACTGCCTTGGTAATGATAGATGGAAAACTGTCTCCAGATACGAAGAAAGAATAGGGAGTGACGTGAACAGAAAGTAGTATTCCTTGCTGCATGGAACTTTCCTATGCCTCATGACATCAAAGAAATACTCTACATGACAATTACTACATTAAAGATTGTACTTTCCATGATAATAAGGGGAATATTAATGGTACTACTGAGAAGTACATACTTTATACCAGGATTCGTTAAAAATAAATTGACATCTAGTGACCGAACTATATCATATATATAAAAAAAAAACACTTCAGCATTTTCTGATGGATTAATGACTGATAGTACTCTCGTGAATCTGAAGAATAAAGACGTCATCATTAGAACCATGAAAACACAAAAACAACATAAAATTGAGTCATATCTAGATGAGACATTGGAAGATGTAAGGCTGTGCGGATAACACATCCAAATAAAAAACATCGATCGCATTCATCTCTTGTGAATAATTTATGAAGTGTGATGGCAAATCATTACATAAGGACAGCTTACAATAAAACTTATAAAAGTTGCATGATTGAGGATACGATGTCTCACAACTAAACTGTTTCAGCACTTGCGTAACTTATTCATGGAATATGAAGACACCTTCTCCAGTGGGCCTCATGACTTAGGCTAAACAAGTAAAACGTCTCACAAGATCGATATTTTAAATGTAGCCTACGTTACAAGTGTCATTAACAAACACAAACAAATCAAATCACCGGTACAAAGTATTGATAAACCAAATCATAAAAGTAGATATGAATACTTCACGAAAATACCACCACTGATTCAATTCTCATTTTGAAATACCCCTTCCCCAGTAGCACAGCGGTACTTTTGCTGTCTCACACCAATAAAAACCGGGTTTTAATACCTGTGGTGGTCAGAGGTCAAACAACCCTTTATGTCAAAAAAAGTAAAAGGCTAACCATTACTACGTACTATTACTTTTCTATCATTTTTGTTGAGCATAACAAATACATCCACACTGTGCTAAAAGCATGAAAATACAAAGAGAAAAATGGATTTAAAGAAAAGCTAGCACTCTTTCACACACTGTTATTCTAATAAGCTCATCGGTTATTCTATCTGTTCTGATAGTATCATTCCAAATAATGACGGTACAAGTTATTTATTTGTAAGAATGTGAAAATATGTGAACTTGTTTTGTGCTAAAAATCAATTTCACTGTAGCTTGAACTATTAGTTACAAAGCTTAAACCTCGAAAAGTTATTGTTTCGAAGAAAGGTTTAACTGATGTTACTTGTTTTTAATAGGACTGTCCCCAGTGTTAATTTTCTTATGAAGTATTTTCTGTAAAAATTATTTACGTTTTAAGTTGATATTTAAGATATGTAACGTATTTGACAGCCAGTGCCAAGATGTCGCTTTTTGTTTATTTCTGTCTTTACTTTAGTTTTGTCTGAAGAGTGTTTGTACCCCCCTCTTTGTGAACTTTGAATACAAACCTCTTCCACAAGATCAAATTGAAAACCTCAAGTGCAACAACATGTGAACGTTTTTTTCACTAATTTATGGCCTTTATGCTACACTTCCAAGAAGAAGAATTATGTAACACCATGCAACCCGAAATCCTCGGTGTATGCTTCTGTTAGGCCTAATTTTAGATGGCTATTTGATATAAAGGCATTTGTTTTTAACTGGAAAGGAGGAACAATCTTACTTGTCAGTCCATAATGATATTGGATTTAGTAAGTTTTTTATGTGCAATGGAACTTGAATAATTTTCAAAATAACCTACATAGTTGTATTTCTTTAAAAATCACCTGTTTATACTACAGTTTAACTTACGCCAACGAAATTTTTGTTTACTAAAATAACAAGAAACTGTTTCTTTCATATATGTGTTTTTAAATAGAAATTCAAAGGGATTCAGTTAATATCGTAAACCCGTAACGTGATATATGCTAGGACTTACTGAATGTTTGTTACTTGAGCAGTTACAAAATACGTGTAACGACAAACTTCCGGTTTCATTGTAGAACAATTTATAGGAATTACAGTCACGGCAGGCACAGTTTAATGTATGGTGAAACTTCTAAACTTGAACATTTACAAAGATTACTGGATCACAAACATCAGTTCAACCTAAAACAAGCAAACACGCGATAAGGAAGTTGTTCGTGTTAGAGACAAGTTAACAGTAATACGAGTGGTGTGACACTGCCCCTACATCAATGCGAGGGTTAACCCGCATGATGTAGAAAGCTGTGTATACTACTGTTTCGAATATTCTTATAAAATGTTTGTTTTTTTTAATTTAGCGCAAAGCTACTCTAGGGCTATCTGTGCTAGCCGTCCCTAATTTAGCAGTGTAAGACTAGAGTGAAGGCGGCTAGTTATCACCACCCACAGCCAACTCTTGAGCTACTCTTTTACCAACGAATAGTGGAATTGACCGTCACATATAACGTCCCCACGGCTGGGAGGGCGAGCATGTTTGGTGTGACCGGGATTCGTACTCGCGACCCACGGATTACGAGTCGAACGCCTTAACACGCTTGGCCATGCCGAGTCTATTCTTATACAAGTTATTTCGTACCAAGGTTTACTTAGTTGCTTATTAGGAGTAACACCTATTTCGCCAGGCATAGCTAGGTGGTTAAGGCACTAGAGTAGTAATGCGAGGATCGCGGGTTCAAATCCCCGTCACAACAAACATGCTCACTCTTTTAGCCGTGTGGGTATTATAGTGTTCCAATCAATCCCACTACTCATTGGTAAAAGAATTGCCCAAGAGTTAGCGGTGGGTGATGATGACTAGATACCTTCCTTCTAGTTTTACACTGCTAAATTAGGGATGGCTAGCGCAGATAGCCCTCGAGTAGCTTTGCGCAAAATTAAAAAACAAACAAACTAACTAACACTGCACTTCATGCGTATATTTATAATGTTCATAAATATTAATTTTGATGTATTTAACACCTCAGTTTAATTTCCGTTCAATTCTGGTTTAACCCCTGATTGCAGAATGTACAATTTAGAATATTATTTATGTTAACGCGGAAAATACAGTCTTTGTAACATTCTAATTGAAGTTTCAATTGCAACTATTTAACTCAGCAAAGATAAAAGATAGAAGAAAAGAGTATAAAACCCAAAAAAAAACAACAAAATCTAATACACTTAACAAATCTGTGTGACGGCGAAGAAAACAAACTGTTTTATAAGGTTTCAAAAGGTAACCCACGAGTCAATGGAGAACATATTTTTCTTGAACAAAATACCCTACACAATCCGTTTATTCTTAATTTGAACTGAAACTTTTAGGCATTTTTATTGGCTAAAAAAAAAGCCACTTCCCCCATTATTTTAACGTTGGGGCTGCGAAAAGTAATTTGAAGGGGTAAGTAAACTGAAATCAGTCAACGCATTACGAGCTTAACGGCTTAGCACAAGAATCATGGAAGTTTCCAAGTGATATTCAGGAACCGTGGAGTACAATATTATATCTGTAGTTGTTTTCAAAATATTTCTGTTTGCTCATCCCACTGCTGACTATCGTGATGCTTCGATTTTCCTTACCTAATCGCAGGTGAAATCGTTCGTATCATCTCAGTTGAAAACTAAACATAGAAAGGTGATAGCAGAAACATTAAAGGTTGGCAATTGCTTAGTTAATGATGCTGAGAATGTGACTTTATTAATATATCTACTGAATTTACTCTCAGCGGGTAGACCTTGATACTGGCTAGAATGGAGACTTGAGGATATTGAATTTTAATTAAAATTAATTAATTAACAAATAAAAACACTCGTCCGAAACCACTCTTTGGGAGTTTGCGAATTGAACATTTAATACTCAACAAATACTAGTATATAAACGTCCCTTTGCTCCTAAGATGAATAAGTTTCTATGATGAAATTTGTTGAATATTTAATTACATATTTTTGTGATTATCTAATTTCAGAAAGCTTTAAGGTAATGGCAATTATACGATTATTTTGTGCATTTTCTTCACAAATATATAAACGTCTCAGTGTCACGTCTGTTCTGAAGGAATCACTGTCTCTGCATGTTTTTGCTAGACATTTTGTTGATCCGGAAATGAGTTTAAAATGCGTTCTTCAAATAAGTGAGTACTTTAGAAAACATCTGTTGCACTCGGTAATCTGACGCCTTTCGCCCTGTCAGACCGACATTCCTCTGTAAACTCGGTCATGCACGTGCTGTGTTGGTAAATCAGAAGTTTAAATAGAAAACAACGAGCGTTGAATAACACTGTAACAGTTACGATATCAGGTGACTTTGCATCTAGTAGTGATTTGAAATAGTTTTAACAAAGTTGTAACGTGTCTTTTTCTTTTTTTTTACCAATCGAGATATTTATTTATTTTATTTTTTGCAGGATTTATTTCAACTCTGAATGTTATTTTTTCTTCCAGTGTGAAGTTGTTGTTATTTGTTATTAAATACAAAACTAGAGGAAAAGTTAACTGGGCCCTGACCATCAGAAGTGTTGAAACCAGATTTCTAGAATTATAAGTTCACAGACACACCACTGTGTCATTGACTGGACTGTCTTTTAGTGTGAAATTGCGAACTGTTACATCAGTCTGCTACTGTACGTTTGTCACGTGTTAAGTTTATTTATTTATTTGTGTTGTTAACTTAACCCGATGATCTGCTGCATAATTCTCTCCCCAACTACAGTGGCTCAGCCGTAAGTCAGCAGGTTAAAAAGGCTAAAATTTGAGTTTCGATTCCCGTTGTAGGCAGCGCACAGATAGACTATTTTTATGCTTGTAGTAGCTCAGCGGTAAGGTGGGAAGCTTGTAACACTAAAACCGGGTTTCGATACCTGTGGTGTACACAACAAAGGTAGCCCATTATGTAGCTTTGCGCTTAAGTACAAACTAACAAGTCTCTACATAATGAACTCGTCTTTAACCACTGTTGATTTTAAATTCTATTATACTAAAGGTACCTTTGTGCAATCAACTAATGAATATTGAGTGCAATACTTCATATTTTGACTTTAACAAAGGACTTGTGATTCGACATTTATAATCATTGTTTCCAATGGGTATACCAACTAACATAAACACGTTTGAAAGGTAGACCGAGTGGTATCCAATGATGAGCGGTTCGGACTGAGGTCAGTGGTTATCACTATAATAAATTTTGAAAAAAAAGGCTCACTCTGCTCTTCTTGGACGCGGTCATGTTGTAAAAGAGACGGTCAAATTCCACCATGCGATTTTTATGTCCCACAGTTTGAAGCGGGAGGTAGTGACTACCTGCCTTACCTTCTCGTCTATTATTTCAAAATGTGAGTAGGCTGTCTGTCACGGGTAGTATTACAGTATCTTAACGTGAGAATTCAACAACCAAATGTTGGGAAGTCAATGTGAGAGAGAGATTCTAAAATATTATGACATTGACATGAAATACATATAAGCAAACCTACATCTACACGACTAACAACTGCAAGATGTAATACTATCATGGACACATGAAGAGTAAAACCTGTTATAACAGCTTTTCTAACAAAGTTTATTATATTATTGGTTGAAATACCCCATCCATACTGTTAATACAACAATAATGTAATAATACACAGGTTCTAGCCTATGCTCTCGTTGATAAATTTTATTATAGTTTTAATATTGTCGATTCACTCTCGTCAAATTTGTGAAACGATCGGCGCGTCTATTCATATTTCTACATAAGTAGCGCGAGCGTCAACAACTCCGTACATGTTAGTTCAATATATCGCGAATTTTTAACAAATTCCCTGGTGGGACAGCGATAAATTTACTGACTTACGACTCTAAAATATCCGGTTCGATTCTTTACAGTGGACACAGCAGACAGTTCAACGTGACTTTACTCGAAAACAAAAAAACCTTTATTTAACACATTCATTTACAAAGCTTAAATTGTTGGCCAATAAAAATGTATAATTATAGTAAATTGCTCAGAAATGTACTTAAGATTAAAAATTCCACCAGTCAGTGTTTTATTTTATTGGATGAACAATTTACATGTTTTTAAATAATAGTTTACTTTAGGCCAAATATAGTTTACTTCTTACAAAACAGTAAAGTTTACTATTCCACTCTAATGACTCAGAAATACAACACGTCGCTTCCTCAAGTGTTACCTTGTAATGTAAACATACCCTTTTACGTCATTATCATAATAATAAAACGTTAAGCCTAGCAAGCCCTATGAGTATCGCCAAATCAACGCTGCATGACATTGTTTGCCCTTATACGGAGAATTGATGACATGCGCAAATCGCTTGTTGAGCTCACACACGACCGGTCAACAAACTACCAGAATTTGGTGGATAAAGCTTAGTAATATATCGAACGTCTCACTTCTCACCTTGGAACTGAAACGATTAATCTTCTATCAGGAATATAGAGAACAGTGAAACAGGATTTGAAGCTTTTGTTTCATTGTGTTTTACATAGGTGACTGATAGTACACAGACACAGTTTGGTAAGTATTTTTAACCTTGTTTTTTCATCAAAAAATGTATAATAAGTAAATTCTAAATAGGCCTAGCGGCGTAGCGTGGTTAAAGTAAAGTGGAGACACTTATGAACCCTGTTATTTTAAAAATAAATGTTTATGGTAAAGAACCTTGTCCTTTTATAAATATTTATTGCGTTTTAAGCTGTTTGTATCTCTGCAACGATTGTTGATAACCTGTAGGATCTCTAGGATGACCGTAAATTAATGAGTGTGTGTGCTGTTATTCTTCTTATTAATGTGCTTCTGAGCATTATATATATAAATTATAATATAAGGTTTGCGTTTCTTTTCAGTGTACAAAAACACGTCTGAATTATTTAATTCAAATTACACGCCAGGGGTTAAATCTTATCTTACCCACAAAATATTGCATATTTTTTATTATAATAACGATGGTGTATATAAAGTAGCATTATTCCGCTTAATTAGCCATATTTCAGAGTCTGTTAGTACTGTAGCGCCGTAACCCTTGCTTGTTCTTAAGCAAGAGCTTCACAATGTACTATACCCACTGCTGGAACCAAACCCTGAATTATCGCCGAAGCACCATGGCCAGGTGGTTAAAGCACTCGTCTCGTAATCCGAGGGTCGCGGGTTCGAAACCTATTCACACCAAACATGCTCGTCCTTTCAGCCATGGAGGCGTTATAAAGTCACGTTCAGTCCTACTATTCGTTGGTAAACGACTAGCTCAAGAGGTGGTGGTGAGTAGTGATGACTAGCTGCCTTCCTTCTGTCTTACGCTGCTAAAATTAGGGACGGTTGGCGCAGATAGCCCTCGTGTAGCTTTGCGCGAAATTCAAAACAAAGCAAACCAAACCAAACCGAGACAAAATTAAAATTCAGATGTTAGCTGTTTATATTTGTGTTTTGTATTTATAGAAAAATACTAAGGTTATCTGCTGTCGTCTTTAATTTTAAACTACTGACCAGAGGTGAGTCAACAATCAACAACTCCATACGGTTAACACTGATGCCACACAGTGTTTGTCACTTAACTATAAAATAGTATTAAATTAAAAACAAACATATTTAATATTGATTTTGCATTATTAAGGTAGAAATATTATAGCCAGTTTGTCAAATATTTACAACGCAAAAATCAGTGGTTCGATTCCCCTCGGTGGGCTGAGCAGATAGCCCAATGTGGCTTTGCTATAAGAAAAACACGAACACATTGTCATATATCTCACAGCGCCTTCATTTTTATTATTTGTATCTCTCTTGCACGTCTGGTTATTTGGAGGAGAGAACTCTTTTTCCATAAGAAAAAAACCGATAAAAAATTCAATAAATTTCTATCAGTAATTTCAAGCACTAAAGAATAGTTTTAAATATAGTAATGCTATTGTTAAAATATCACTCGCAAATTGTGGAGTAAACAACTATAAATAGGTAACGTGTAAGTTTCATTTAAACCATTCTTTTATTTATCAGTATTTTTTCTTATAGAATTATTCTTATTGCCACATTCGTTTGTCGTGTATTTGTAGAAACAGACGGTTTATATTTATTCTTGTTATGTAATATTTGAAATAAGAACTTCTAATTGAAAGCGAAGAATAATATGATATGTCAGTCACACTACATGTTTATTGTGTTCTCTGCCGATAGGGCCACTTGAGCCATACAAGTGTAAACTTTAATGATTTTGTAATTTTTGTACAGTAATTTAGATGAGTCAAGAAGCTGCCAGCAATGAAATATAATTTTCAGTGTAAAGCCCACTTCTGTTTTCGAGTTAAGAATGTGTTAAGCTATATATATAGTACACAAGGGAAAATATCGAACATTAATCACCTGAACATTGAAATGTAGATATATATTCTGAAGGCATAAGAACATATACTAAACTTAAAAGCAGCTAAATGGGATATATACCATTGGCTTCAGTATTTTCTTTCGTGGTGTCCGATTTATTTTGATCGAAAATTGTAAATTAGTTTTTAAAACACTTCCAGTCACTGAGAAAAAACAAACGCAGGAAAGAGTCTCAAATATTAAAGTGAACTATTAAGACTACGACTGTGTTTTGAAGGTATTTCAGGTAGCTTTCAAATACGGCATGACCTATCTGGCACGGAAACTCGTTAAGACAGATGGAAGTACACCAACATTATATGTTGATGACTAGTGTCAGAGCATACGAGTAACTGGTTTAACATAGTACTTAAGATATGATTGTCATGGTAACATCCTGCGATAATAATTCTTTTACGCATTCAAATTTTGTGTAAATGATCATTGCTATATATTGAGCTTACCCTAAAAAGACGCAAGTGGTTGACTCGCATAATGTTTTACTTTAATTCAATAAGGATTACGCTTGTTTTTGTACCAAAATGTGCTATTCGTTTTTTAATTAATTATTTTTTTTTTAATACTATTGATGCCCAAGAATGCTACAAATCTGATTCCTGTACTCATGGGGGACACAGCACATAGTTCAGTATGTAGTTCTCCGATTAAAAAGAGAGAACCTCTCTTGTCCATGTTTATCTTACCGTCATTTTTCTTCTTTTTTCCCTCCTTGTACTGGACTTTCTCAAAAGTCTTGTTGCTAACATAACGTTTACATCCAGGACCGTGCAGTGGAAAGCGTTTATCCCCCAACTGAGGCTGTACTTTTTCACAGTCACCCCACACATGTTGTGTATTGGTCATGAAGCGTTGGCCGTGATTTGGTAATGTCTAATACAGAACGCTGGTGTCGAGGATATCTGGAATAGGTTTGTGTCATGTTACACACATCCGTTTTACGCATTTACGATAATTCATAACGTACGACAATAATCTGTAAAAGATGAGCCAAACGGACTTGATATCACCTCGGAGACTCCGTGACAACGTTACACACCAAATTTAATGTGTCATATCTTAATGTAGTTATAGTAATACAAATTATTTAGAAACCAATAGTGAGTTAACAATATTTACATATACCCAATTTTCAACAGAGAAGTAGCCAGTATTCGTGCCGTACAGAGTTGCTGATTTTATAAATGTGTTGGAGTGAGACGTGTGAAAAAGTAAAATATTAGTACTCTTCTTGTACCTTATAGGATGGTCTAGGATCCTCCAGGAACAATATCTAATCTGTAAAGTAAAATATTAGTACTCTTCTTGTACCTTATAGGATGGTCTAGGATCCTCCAGGAACAATATCTAATCTGTAAAGTAAAATATTAGTACTCTTCTTGTACCTTATAGGATGGTCTAGGATCCTCCAGAAACAATATCTAATCTGTAAAGTAAAATATTAGTACTCTTCTTGCACCTTATAGGATGGTCTAGGATCCTCCAGGAACAATATCTAATCTGTAAAGTAAAATATTAGTACTCTTCTTGCACCTTATAGGATGGTCTAGGATCCTCCAGGAACAATGTCTAATCTGTAAAGTAAAATATTAGTACTCTTCTTGCACCTTATAGGATGGTCTAGGATCCTCCAGGAACAATGTCTAATCTGTAAAGTAAAATATTAGTACTCTTCTTGCACCTTATAGGATGGTCTAGGATCCTCCAGGAACAATATCTAATCTGTAAAGTAAAATATTAGTACTCTTCTTGCACCTTATAGGATGGTCTAGGATCCTCCAGGAACAATGTCTAATCTGTAAAGTAAAATACTAGTACTCTTCTTGCACCTTATAGGATGGTCTAGGATCCTCCAGGAACAATGTCTAATCTGTAAAGTAAAATAGTGCAGACTGTTGATTTCCTAGATCATTGCGATAAACCAATGACAATGCATTATAAAAGGATTCTAATTGACCAAAACGTGAACTTTTTACTGATGTGTGCGACTTTAATAGGTAGGCACTGGTGCGTGGGTCTCACGTGATTGTTGTTTAATTTGTGTGTGTATTGTCACACAAGTAGGGTTCAAGGTACATTACGCTTTTTTATATATATATTTTTACACCGATGTAATAATTTTACCTTAGTGTCACCAATAATGCTAATTTCGCTTTAGGCCAAGAATCAATAGTTATTTATTCATTACGTGACTAGTGGATAACCCATAGAGATTAAGGAAGTGGGAAATATTTTCTGACGAGCAGTGTCATTGAAGCCTACCTCTGGTAACGTTAGCATACGCATATCAAATATATGAAGAAGGTTGAATATGTTATATTAAAACGATTTTAAATACGTGAATCGGCAAGCGACAGGACGCCCACAGTTGAATTAATTTGTGATTGTATGGAATGTATCACATCTAAGTTTTAATATTGTTTGGCATGACGTAAGTGGTGTGCAGTCAAAAACTGGCCGATTTCGGGAAAAGTATGAAACACTACTTTCCGACGCAAAATATACATACATTCAGACAATAAAGATGTATTTAGATCGGCAGTTTAGAATTTCAAAAACGGGAATATCTCTTGTACATAATGGCATTGGAAACAAAGGAATATTGATTAATCTGGGACGCCGGGACCATCCACAAACAGATCTTCTATAACTCGTACCCAGCCTTAGTAAGAAAAGTGTGGCGTCTTTTAATGGGTGAGAATATACAAACAAAAAGTTTATTTGTAGAAGACGTTCTCTTATCCTAGAAACCATCGCGCAAATAATCGACAAGGAGTCCTGGAAAAGCAACACAAGTCACATGTCATAAGTTACTTCTTTGAGACACGCATTGGATTCGTCACGTAGTCAAGCAGCTGCGTAATAAAACGGTTATTCATACTGTTGCGTACGAAGCCATACTACTCAAGTTGCTGGATGTAGAACTGTGTATTTCTGTTAAAATGCGCTTTGCAAAACTATAATTTTCTCATATGTTTGATTTTGGAAAGCAGTAAAATAAGAATAGCGTGCTTTAGACATGACAATCTTAGGGTTGAATCTTTTGTAATGGAAGTACGCTACAGTGAACTTGTGAAGATATATACTTATCAGAAAGAGCATGAGGATACGTTGCAACGAGGACTGCATTGTGGCGAGGCCTAAAAATTCTTTAAATACAGCGAATTTAATCTTTGTATAAATAGAAATATTCAACTTCTGTTGCACTTGTTGGTTGCTTATTTTAGTTATAAGCCATGACAGCTGTAACGGATTTAATATTATTTTAATATCTGGATTTGTTTCAGTTTGATGCATGTAACGTATATTGTTAAATGTGTATTGCGCAAGTCCCGCTTGCTCTCTAAAGTTGTGGAAAATTCTCGAGTGTAAGAATCAACAATATATGTTTTACGTAAGCATTAGCGTATCTTCGAATATTATTGTCAAATAAATTTTCGAAAAAAGAAAGAATACTGCATATTTCACGAATTCAAAAACACACTTTCATCAGAATCTTAGGCTGACTGATGACGAAACACGTATCGGAACTCAAATAGAGCGCGTTTTTGTCATCACGTGATACAAAAAAGTATGAAACAGTGACCTTATAAGGATGAAGAAGGAGGGGAGACAGTTTAAAAGCTAATTACCAAATATTTATGTTTGCATGGTACACTGTCCGCTAATTTTGTTGTTGAAATGTATGGAAAAAAAATATTAAAGCTTAAATAAATCCTTGAAAATCGCGACATTTACCATCTTATCGGGACGTATGGCGTTTTTAATACCACAAAATGAACCGTTATTGTCTACAACTCGGGATTTCCGAACGTGCGCTATGTAATAAGCTTATGTATTATGCTTATGTAATAAGCATAAAACTGTCTTTTACATAATATAGATTGCTGTTGCTGTTGGAAATCGTTGGTGTTTTACGTTGAGGTTTGCTGTTTGTTTAAACCATTAAAGGTGTTGTCATTGCACGTGAACTCTATAACAAGAGGACCATCTAAAGTATACATAAATTAAATTTTTAGTATATTACGTATAACCCCAACAAAATTGTCCCTGTGATGGTGAGGCCCTAAAAACCTTAAAATATTTAGAGGGCGACAAGTATGTTGTATATGAGCATCCGGGCATTCCGACAGGTTACTCAAACTTGTGAGCCAAACTGCTTCACCACGTTTTCATCTGTGCGTATTTTTACGTACTAACTGCCCCCTGTTGTTCTTACTGCTGTCTGTATATATATACCCCAGTGTGGGTCAGCGAGATCTAATTATTTAGGAACTTTTATCTCGCACCTAAATAACGGATATGTTTGTAAGAGTGGGTTTGGTGTTTTTTTATGGCGCAAAGCAACTAGGCTGTCTGCGCGTGATTGTAAGTTTACTATTGCAGACGATTGGTTTCACTTCCTGGCCCCATTGCTATTACAGAACCCAGGATCAACATTCCCGATAAGTGACTAAAGAAGAGATTATTTAATCAACAGTCCTAGCTCAGACATTTTGTCAGCCTAGCACGAAGGCATATTAATCACTGGACGTTTACCTTTTTTTTTTTTTTTTTAGACTGTGGGCTATTGTGACATTATGCTATGGAATCAGATTTTCTGGTGTGCATTATGAAAGTCAATTACACTCTCTCAACGACTGACAAAATTTCACCAAGATTGGAAACTAGAATTATTGTTACATTGTAACGCACGTCTGTCAGCTGAACATTAATATACTATTGTAAAAAGTTCCAGCATTGGTATTTTGTAAAATAGATTCTACGTCCAGTACAAGTAACAATAATGATTTTTTTCTTCATTAACGCTTGTTCCACGCTATTTATTTTGACACAAGTTCTAAGGCTTAAGTTCACAAACAACTTTCAACAGAAATTCCAAGATTAATGGTGTATATGCACAATTTGCTTTTATACTTTCTCGGATAATTGTAATTATTCAAATAACTGAATAAACGAGATAACTCGTAGTTTTACCGTTCCCCCCCCCTTCAATATATATTTCATGAAACGTTTCAGTTGTTATTGTTCGTAACCTCTTGTCCATAACTTTGGATTAAAATACTGAGCAACTTATCTTAGAGCAGTACATAAAAATATTTTGCTTCGGGGGCCAATCTAGTGAGGCAAATTTCACGCACGAAAAATGCCAAATCAGTTTTTTTTTCCTGCAATTTTCGTATTATTTTAGGTTTACTTGTTGTCGTATCATGTTCAAATGCATTTTATGTAATAAAAATACATAATGATATATGCCGAAAATATACTGACAACAAACCGTAGGAAGTAATCGTAGGTATATAAACGACAATTTAAAAGCAAAAAGGAATTAGTGGACATCTTGCATGTTTCACAACAGAACGTATGGTATGTTCCACCGCGTTACGCCTATAAATCGAAGTTTGCCTATATATTATTATTGTATTAACATAATGTTCTTTATAAGTGATGCACATAGTAAGTAGCCTTATAAGTTCTGTTGTTATTATTACATTAACCTAGCAAGTAGCACATAAATCATACAGCTACTTGAGCTGACTGGAATCTTTGTAGAATGAATACCTGGATGTGTGCCATCGCGCCGGTTTCTCGTGTATGTTTATGTCAAAAGTTAGGACTAACGTATTGTCTAAGGTACAGCTTAAAATAATCGAAATTATACAGATCTCAAAATAATTGTAGTCGTAAAACTAAAAAATAACTTTTTTTTAACTAAGTAAACTTATCCCTAATATTGTTTATGCAATAACATTATACTTAGTAATAAATTATACTTAATTTATGTAGATGTCATTATTAGTAATTATCTGTCACACGATTAGATAGAAGAGTTAACATTATTAGTAACTTTGTTACCAATGAATCAAAATTGTGGATCACATTTTACCGTCTGAAACCACTATCCCATCTAAAATGTTAAAATGTAAGGGTTACTAACAATCACGCACATGTGCTAATTCGTAAAAACGTTTATGGGAGAGTATGGCCCCAGATAAAGGTTTCTGAAAGTTGGCAGTCCTGGAATGTTAACAAGAGATACAAAATTGCACTTAATGTAATTTAATAGATTTCACTTGCTAAAATAGCCCCACTTTTTGTTTTGTCAAGATTTTCCTGTTTTACAGTTAGACATGTATATGTATGTGGGAGTCTAAATTGTTAAAAAGTATTTTACTGTCAGTTGCTGATGGGTTAATCCTTTACCACAGTTGGTACAGCCCCCACTTCTGGAGCAAGGAACCTGCCTTAAAATCTGTTTTGGAGAGAAAAAAACGCTTGTCTAGCAATAAGATGCTCCATCACAAACAGCAATTATCAAAACAATCACAAGAAACTGTAACTGCCTGTCATAACACAACACACAAATGACAGACGTATTATATAAATTGGGAATACATTCAGTGAATTCAAAATTATAAAATGTGTTAAAAGTTTCATAAAATTTTAAAGGGACAAAACAGGATCTTGTTATCCCATCAAGGATGTCCCTTCCAACTCTCAAATACAACTATCTCTAACTGCTCATGTATTCAGCAAATCTTTTGTGGAACTAAGTTAAAGTTTTTGCCTCCATCACACTTGAAGATAACTCATCCAAAAACCAACAATCCTGTTTAAAGAGTAATAGTGTCATGAATAACTTATTACTTTAAGCAACTTTTGAATATTGGAAGAGTCTCGATTGAATTTCATTTACTCTTGTTTTATATTTGATAAAAAAAAATATATATAAGATTTATGTTGGAATGTGCTGAAGAATTTGATGTATTTTATAATACACCACAGTTAATTTAATTCATAATATATTGAAGTTAGCAATTAATCTGATAATGTCCAGGTATCCAATGGCTAATTAATGTAAATAAAGAGTGGTACGTGAATTCAGGAATATTTAAGTTTTTTTTTTATCAGTGAATCTTAAAAATCTGAAGGTGTAATGAAGTTTTTCCTGTTAAAAGTTTTTAAATAAAGATTCCTTCATATTTGAAAGTTTGCAGTTCACCTTTCAAAAAATATTTTAATATAGTGTATTTATATGTATCATGTTAATTTGGAATACGGCTAATATTTATAAAAGAACTTTATTAATAATTTTGAAATGTCACATTCATGTAAGAATGTAATTGGGAAATATGCTTTTCGTTAAAGTGTTGCCAAAATATTTTGCCATAAAACAGGGAAAAACAAAGTTATGCCACTTTCAATCTGACAGTAATTCCAGAATTCTGCCAAACATGCCAATACTATAAAACTTTTTAAAAAAAAATTATGAAAAGACGTTCTCAAGAACTTTGAATAAACGCTTTTTTGTCTAAGAAATTGAATTACTTCCCATTAAGAAAATACTTGCATTGAAAATACATTTTATACATACGTGTTACAACACATGTTCATGAAATGTTAATATGAATGAACACCTGGCAAGCTTTCTTTGCAATTAATGATGTCCAAAATAAACAAGGTTTCATACTACAACCACGCATTATTTTGATATCTCTAAAAGTTATGATTTCTCTTTTGCTTAGCTCTTTTTTAAGTCCACCTTTATTCGTTTTGTTTTTATTTTCTTGACATAACTTAAAATTACTGGTCATAAATTACTCTCTAATATTTGGGGTGAGCACAGTCTAGTGGTCAGTTGCCAAAATGTGTACCAAAGTTTCTGCGGTTTATGTATCATTAATACCGAAAACAAATACCCCACAGTTTGAAGTTGTACATCCATTGTAAGAGTGATAATCGAATTGAAGTGTTCAATTTGAGTAGCCCACAAGTGTTGGCATTCACGACCTATCTCGCTTCTAGTCTATCACTTAAATTATGGATGGAGGTATAAGAACTTGTCAAGTCTATAACTGTTAAGTTGTATCTGGTTTCCATGTTTATGCCATAAATCATTCCTTTTAGATGAAGAAGATCAGCCATTTGGTTATTTTTATTTGGACTATTTTATGCAAAAAAGTTGTTTTAAATACACTGCAGATGTGTATTTTTATGATTTGAAGTTTGCTTCGATCTTAGAAAACGAATGTACATCCGTAGGACCCACAAAAGTGTACTGTTTCAAGAATGAATAAAACCAAAATTACGGATAACGAGTACTTTTATTTCTTGCTTTTTATATCTTATGTTATAACCTAGAGTGCATAATTCTTGTCATAATTCATGGCATGTGTGTGTTTTAGTGACGTTACTTCAGTTCACATTGAAACATTTAAGCGCTTCTTATGAATGTCATTTTAGTGTGTACTGATTGACAGACAACACACTAATGTATTGTGTACAAGTGGTTAAAACAGATGACACTTTCCAGACAGCTTTTGGTCCCCTTTTGGGTAAAGAGTCTACTGGATCGACTAGAGATGTCGCTGAGAGTGTAAAATATTGTCTCCAACCTGTCAGGAACTGACCAAAAGAATAGTTATCACACAGTTTGGAAGTAATTTAGAAAGAAAAAAAAAAACTCGTAAAATTTTATGTATCTATGAGAAAACTTTTTTTTTTTTTTTCCTTTGAGCATATTTACTGAATTACTGATTTTAAGGTAATTGTTATTACTTGAGAAATGAAGGTCGCACATTCTTGCGATATTCCAGGAGTTTACGTTTTGATCTTTCTGTTTTTCAATTCTAACCTTGTAGATAGTTGGTTGTTTAGTGACAATGGACAACAAGGTTTACTAAGACAGGAAGGTATCGAAACGTATTATTTATGGATACGATTTGAATACAATTCGTCCAGTAACTTCAAAGCAGTAGTTTTATGTTTTTGTTGTCATACTTTTACTCAATTCATCACGTCTATATAAATATAATCCATAGTTTGCGTATTTGTTTGTAAATATATATGGCTTGGATTTTTTTTTTTGAGGAATTGTATGCTGTGTTGCCTTTTAATGTATATTTTGTGAAAAGTAAAATATTTTTCGCTAAATCATTGAGAAGTTTTGGAATCTTTAATGATTGCACAATAAAAAATATTTTTATCTCGCTTGAAATGAATGAACTTTTAAAATTGTATTAATTTATTTGTTATGGCCTCGTGGTTAGTGCGTTCGGCTCTCTATGTGCAAACTTTCCTGTAACGTAATCTTGAAAAGAAACGTTAGGATTTTTTTTTTCTACGATTAACCATTCAGAAGATACAGAGCGTGATAAGCCTAGATATATACTGTCAGTGGTCTCTTAGAAATAATGAACATCGTATTTCACTTTTCTCTTTGATTTAGACTCGAATCATTTTGCAAGTGAAAATATTATTGTGTTTCCTCAGACTGAATATGCTCGTCCTTCCAGCTGTGGAGTGTTATAATATTCAATCATTTCTACTATTTTACTATTTGTTAGTTTACGACTATCCTAAGAGTTTATGGTGGGTGGTGATGACTAGCTGCCTTCTCTCAGGTCTTACACTGCCGACCTCAGCTGAGACTGCGGTAAGTCTACGAATTTACAACACTAAAATCAGACTCTATTCCTCTCTGTGGACACAGCAGATAGCCTGGTGTGGCTTTGCTACAAGAACGCGCGCACACACACACACACACACACACACACGCTGCTAAATTAGGTAGGCTAAAGTACATAGCTGTCGTATAACTTTGCGCAAAAGTCAAATAAACCAGATCTGTTTTTGTTCTGTTTACGACACCGATGAAATGCGTGTTGATTTTTTTAGGATAGTTTGTCAATCAGATTATTGTTTATTAGGCTGTAAAGCCCCAAAGGCAGGACGCTATGAAATAGCTGTACGCAACTGTCATTAAAAGTTTAGTGACGCAATTTAATATACTGTTCATTGACTTAAGAACAGTATTGTTCAGTGACGCTGTAATTCTATGATATGCTGTAATTATCAGAAAATCAAATTAATAATTTGTTTCACTATCAGAGTGACAGTACATATGAAGATTGTTGGATCGACTTTAATATCGATAAGAAATTTTAGGAATTGCAAAAAAAACAAAAAAAGTTTATGTAATGTGTATTGTTGAAAAGAAACGTTTTGAGTTTTTATATGATTAACCATTCGGAAGATACAGAGCGTGGCAATTAACATCGTACTTTACTGTTTTGTTTGATTTAGACTCAAGTAATTTTGCTAATGGGAAAAAGTTTTTTTTCTCCATTCTTTGTGCTTCCTCAAATTTTCTTATTTATCAAATTAAATCGATCGATGTGACTTCAGTATTTATAGATTTTGTTTGATGTATTACATTCTGTTACGTGTTGTTTTTTTCTCGTTTGAAATACAATTAATACATTATAAAGAGGCTTAGCGATGGTACGAATTACTAGTCAATAAATAGGTAAACAAATTAAAAACAAACAAACAGAAAAAAATAAGTATGATGTCGGAACGGCAATACCAGAAAGTACAGAAGCGAGGTATGGATAAATACATGAAGTCGTACAGAAAAAACCACCAACTAAGTAAATAGTCAAACCTTTACAAGAAAAAAAAACAAAACCTTTTTCTGTATATAACTATGTTGAATTTCTTTTTGTATGAAGACAGGTTTTGAATAAAGGCATTTAAAACGAATAATGCTGTAGTTATACAATGTCTAATTATCCTAATCTTGTAATGTTGATTCAGTGGCTAATTGTGCAGGAATGTTTGGAACGATTTTGTGTCGACCTTGTCTGTGTGCTTCTTGACTTTTCAATCCCTACATCATTCTTTCTCATGTTTTTAAAACTTGTTTCCCCACTTTTTTGTCCTCCTTTCATTTTTAAATAATATCAATGAATATTTTATAATGAATGGCAATCACTAGAAATGCGACAACTTTAGCCTAGTGTGATGAGTTGTCTTGATGGAAATCGTGTGTTGAAGTCCCTAAAACGCTCCCCAAGTTAAAAATTGAACATTTTGATGTGTTGATCATCGCAACAACTTCAATCATTCTTGAGCCAACCTTTCTGAACCTAAGTGATAAGTTAATGGACTACATGTTCGTGATACACATGTTAAATTACGAAAATATTTATTTTTTTAACTTCCATTTTTGTATAAGAAATTTTGCTTTATTTATCAGGTCCTATGCAGTATTTTATCATGTTTTCATGTGAGCTAACGTTACAGCTCTTTGGGCCGAAAATAGTTTTAAGTTACTCGTGATTAAATATTTGATAACGTAATGGCTGAAAATGAAGTACTACAAAAACTGTCTGCTTGTTAGTCTCGCTATTAACGAAGAAACGGTTTCATAATCACTACGTGTTTGTATCGAGTTTTAATAAATCTTATTATGTGAACAAGAGATTACGAAGCTTGTGGTACAAAACTTTATTGAAGAATAACTACTCTGTATAACGTCGTAACTTATTAATTTGAGATGAAAACTTAACACGCTTAATAAAATATAACGGCCTAAAGGGGAAACCAAAATTGTCATAAATTCTAATTGGCATGCACTTACACGGGCCATAGTGGTACACGCATGGCTTATTTAATGTGTTTTTTGTTGCTGTTTTTTACGTTTCCAATCAATATCTTTTCCTCAAAAATGATATGCTGAGACTTGAAGTATTTCTCCATAGAAAATATTATAGACCTTGTAGGATTTTTCCCGCATGCAATGTTTCATGTGTTCGTAAATATTGGTGTTCCATACACTGTGAATAGAAGCTCATGCGCACTGAACGATAGCCTAATTATCTTGTCAACAAGTCATTATATATGTATGAACTTGTGTTTACAGAATATACTGGATTTTATTAAGAAAAGTGATTCTTATCATTTAAATTTTTGATGCGTTAATTCTCACAAGTATAATGAATGAGAAGGTTGGTTGTCTGATGGAGGGACAGAGAAGTAAGAAATACTCCAGTGAAATCATGTTGTTCATGAAAACTTGCAAGCACATAGGTACGTACAATATGTGTTTTTTTGTTTATGTCTTAGAGAAATCATTACGTGAACAACAACGCGTGAAACATTCATTTGTGCGAGCTTCTCGTGGGCTTCTTCGCCAGTGGCCCATAACGGAGAGGGCTAGCGTTGCTGAAGCTAATGTAGATCGTACGTGTTTCTTTAGATAATGGTCAGTATTTTTCTTCTTTCTCGCTTGCACTTTTATTACATTACTGTTCACAGTTTTACTGGAAACGTCTGTTCCAACTTTTTTTTTCAAAAGAACCAGTAGTAATAACTGCACATTTATCCGTATGGATATAACATACTTGGTTACTTCCTCGTTACTTCGAAGCCAAATGATTTCCAGTTGCATAATGACATTGTATTTTTATTTTAAAAGTACACTTTTATATAATGTAGCGATTTAACAAGTACTTGTAATATCTTTAAAGTACTGATATGTGACTGTTTGTGGAAGTGCTGTTATAATCCAATTGTTATGCTTAATAACTAATAAACAACTTGTGTATTATCAATAACGAAATATCGGACATTTTCAGTGTGTGAATTTGAACTAAACGTAACAAACATAAGATAAGAAATTATTTCTTATCATTATTAATATATAGTCATGTGAAAAAGTTAGGACACCCTATGAAAACTGTGTAGATATCTCAATTTTAACAATACTGAGAGATTATAGGAATATAACTTAAAAATTAAAACTGAAGAAAAGACTATTCAAGATCTTCTGTAATTGTAATTCTAAAAAAATGCATATTCTAACTGAGGAAAAAGTTAGGACACACCCACATTTATTCCCTCTTAAAATGGCTCAACTCACATCAGGTGCACGTGATTAGAAGATCGTTACTCAGCATTTTGAATGAGGCTTGCCCTATTTAAACCTCACACATTTAGTTTGGTGTGCTCCTGACTCTTGAAGTGAGAGTGAGCACCATGGTGAGAGCAAAAGAGCTGTTTGAGGCCGACAGAAAGAAAACTGTAGCAGCATATGAGTTTGGTAAGGGATTTTAAAAGATCCCAAAAGATTTTGTAATCAGCCATTCCACTGTCCTGAAAATAGTCAACAAGTGGAGGGCTTTCAAAACAACTGCCAAGATGCCCATGTCTGGTCGTCCAAGTAAGTTCACCCCGAGAGCAGACCGCAAGATGCTAAAAGAGATCTCCAAACACCCTAACATGTCATCACGGGGCCTACAGCAGGCTCTAGCTACTGTTGATGTGAAAGTGCATGTCTCTACAATCAGAAAAAGACTGCACAAGTTTAACTTGCATGGGAGGTGTGCAAGGAGGAAACCTTTGCTTTCTAAGAGAAACATCAAGGCAGAACTGAAGTTTGCCAAAGAGAATGTAGACAAAGACCAGGACTTCTGGAATAATATTCTTTGGACAGATGAGTCCAAAATTGAATATTTGAACACCAGAACAGAGTACATATTTGGCATATACCAAATACAGCATTCCAGGAAAAGAACCTCATGCGAACTGTGAAGCATGTAGGTGGAAATTTCATGGGCTGCTTTGCTGCAGCAGAACCTGGACAGCTCACAATCGTAGAATCCACCATGAATTCTACTGTGTATCAGAGGGTGCTTGAGACCATCTGTAAGAAAATTAAAGCTGAAGCGGAACTGGACCCTGCAACACAACAATGACCCAAAACATACCAGTAAATCCACCAAGGACTGGCTGAAAACTAAGAAATGGAGAGCCCTGGAATGTCAGACTGGTAATGGCTACAAGAAGTGTTTTACTGCAGTTATTTCAGCCAAAGGGGTAACAATAGCGCTTTGGGGATCAGGTGTCCTAACTTTTTACTCGGTTAGAATAAGCATTTTTGTGGAATTACAATTACAGAAAATCTTAAAGTCTTTTCTTAAGTTTTAATTGTTTAGTTATATTCCTATAATCTCTCAGTAATGTTGAAATTAAATATTCATATATCCAAAAATGTTACAGAAATACACAGGCTTTCACCGGGTGTCCTAACTTTTTCACATGACTGTATATTGAATATCCATTTACTATATTGACATTTTTACAGTTGATCAATCTCAATATAGATTTTTTGTTGTTGTTTTTCGGAGAGTTACTAATCCTATTGACTTAGTCAACTCCAAAGCTAATACAGGTTTCTATTTTTTATGGAACGTGAATACCCTTATTTAACGCACTTAAGAGTTAATGTCTTGTTGAATTAATTTATCTGAATGAGGTACATTTCTAGAAGGATGCTGTAACAAGTACACCATCACTCCTCACCTTCGTGGTTTTGGTATTGTTCCTGTATCTGCTTAGATCTGATCATTAGGTGACGTTGTCATTTCAAGAAAGCGATAGGTCTTTGACTTGGACATCGCGTGGTGGCTCTGTTCGCGTAATTTAATGTGTTTTAGCATTTTATATTCTTTCAGGCTTCTTGTTTAAAATAGTTCATCGCTGCCATGATAGTATGACATAGAAGATTATCTTGCATCACGACATGATGGTTCAGTTTTACACATGAACGGTCGTGCGTCTATTTTCAGTATTATGTCACTTTATTGTAAAGCTTCTCAGAGACACAATAGAATCTTTGTACATTCGTACTGTTGCCTCTCCATTCCATCAGAAGTAACTCTGAAAAGGCCACATTATGAAATACTGCACTGAGGCTGTTGTTCATCGTTTCTGTGCAGATTTGAACTTACTGAATGCAGATAGAGATTTGAAAAATACAGAAACACAGTTGCTAGTTCAGACGACCCTATTAAAAGTATACTATTATAAAACTTCCCTCGATATATTCACTCCTCTTTCTTTACTTATCCAGGTCCTAACTCACTTTACCTATTATTTCGTTAAACGAAACAAATGCTTGACCAGATGGTTAGAACGGCCCACTCGCTATCTGATGGTCGCTAGTTCGAATCTTCGTCCCACCAGACATGATCGTCCTTTCAGCTATGGAAACGTGTTTATAATGTGACGGTCAATCTCGGTACTCGTTGTTAAAATAGTAGTTCAAACGTTGGCGGTGGGTGGTAAAGACTAATTACCTTCCCTGTAATTTATCACTGCTAACTTAGAGTTGGTTAGCGCAGATAGCCCTCAGAATACCAAACGAAATCAAAAGTTTATTTTTGCTTATCATTGCTTCTATATAAACTATGAGTTATATTTTTCCGTGAATTTATATATTTTCTAGAGTTTTAGAAATACTAAAATCTAACTGGAAATCATATGTTAATCCCATAAAGTATGAAACGTGGCGTTTCACTGAAGTGGCTAGTTCAACCGCACCTAACATCTCAGGATTCTGAAGAATGAAGTGGACAGACACGTTTGGTATAAACAGTTGAATACCTAAAGCATGTTATTTTATCGTATTCTAACTACTTTTCAAACCACTAGGGTGTGACGAAAAAGTCATTATGGTAGAAGATGACGTTGTTTTAAACTACAGAATGGACAGTTCTTTATAACAAATCTGATTTGTTTTTAAATTGTAGAATAGCTGTTTGTCTGTTGCGGGGTTGTTTTTTCTTTGTGCTTCAAAAATTAAACGTTGTTTCTTTTACTTAAACAGTCATAGTATTAAGCCTAAATACTGTATTCAACTATTATTAAACAATGACTTTACAACGTAAATACGTGATATTTGGTCGATCGATTTAAAAATTGTGTTTAGCATACTAACAAATAATTTATGTGCAATGCTATTGTTGACTGATTTCTGTTGTTAAGATGCAATGTTTTGTGGAAGTCGCACATGATGCTTGATATAAGTTTGGGGCAGAGAACGTTCCAGCAGCCACCAGTAGCACAGCGGATTGTCTATATTCTTAACAACGTTAAAAACCGGGTTTCGATACTCATGGCGGGCATAGGACAGATAGTTTATGTAGCTTTGTGCTTAATTACACGCAGACAAGCATCCTAGCAGTTAGCGTGTCGGACCGTGGATTCCTGATTCTTGTTCTGTTACCGAAAAAACCAAACATCCTTCCTACTTTGGAGTCATGGATGTGTTATAAGAGTGGTAATACTATTGGATTAAAGAAGTCCATAGGTTACCGGTAAGTGGTGTAGATTAGTTGCCTTCCTTCTTTCTAGCCCGTCCCCCGCTAGTACAGCGGTATGTCTTCGGATTTACAACGTTAAAACCAGGCGTTCGATTCACCTCGGTGGGTTCAGTAGATAGCCCGATGTGGCTTTGTTATAAGAAAATACTCTTTCTAGCCTATAACTTCGTAGTTAGAGACCGCTAGCGCAGATAGCCTTCGAGTAGTTTTGAGGGGAATTCAACAAACAATAACAGAATATATGTTGACGTACGAATAACCCAGAGAAGTTGGAGTACAGGCACGTACGAATAGCCACTGCATTTTTTATTTTGTTCGTGGGCGTTGAAATAATCTAAAGAGCAGATGACATAAAGAATGTATAAGAGTAATAATAACTCCTAATTTGAGAACCATATCTATGCTCCAGAGGTTCTGGCCTGCATCTTGAACCACGTACACTACTATCACATTTTTGTAATAACCCAAGGAATTCTAAAAATCAAACATAATGTTTTGAACATATATTTGGGTACTTTAGTGAATGATGTGACCTCGGTGCGTTCGTTAATTTTAGACCTACGAACTAACGACGATGTACGAGATGTCTACTGTCAACTTTAATGACGCTGAGAATTTTTTAGAAGTCGTGTCACTCACTGAACATTAGCTTTATTAAGAAACAAGAACTTGCAGACAGTAGTGAGTTTATTGTTGTCGGACTTCCTCGCTAGGTGCTGCTGTGACGTCAACTGTACTAGACGTTACGAATTAATCTGTGTGTGTGTGATTTCTTAAAGCAAAGCCACATCAGGCTATCTGCTGAGCCGCCGAGGGGACTCGAACCCCTGATTTTAGCGTTGTAAATTCGGAAACATACCGCTGTACTAGCGGGGGGCAAAAAAATACACGTATTCCCCGGCGGGGAATCGAACCCCGGTCTCCCGCGGTACTACCGGGGAGAATTAATCTGAGTTTTGTATACGTAGATTCGCCTAAACGTCTATAAAATGAATAAATGTAAAACTGCTTTTAAAATTAAATCATTTATAAGTTACTCAAATTGGTAACTTTCTACTGATCTTTGTAAACCATCATTAGGTAAAGGTAAATAGGTTTGAATGCCCATAGAAAGTGTTACCAATTACAAATTCTTTTATATTTTTTACTGAATCAGTCTGTGGTTTGATACTAACGTCATATTTTTTTCAAAAAGACCCAATATTTAGAGAGTTCTTTTAAACCATCACCATATCAGCGAAACAAACAGGGTAGACGAAGATATGTCACGTGCTAGCTGTACAGACGCCAGACACACGGGCACTTCTGGACCAACAGCCTCTTCGTTGCCGCTAGCAACGTGATTGATCTGCGATCGAGTAATTTTTCGGCGTTGTACGCAGAGGTCGCTCCTGCAGTCAGTCAAACCTATTCGACAGCAGTGGCTGGCTAGGCTAGTCATATATACGGACGTTTATTCTAGAAAGAGATTAGACAGTTTTTATTAACCTCGTTAATAGTTTATTATCCTACAAGTGAATCTAGTTTGGGTAAGTAATAACGTGTGGCATATAATTTCTGTGATGTACTTATCTAATTAAACAGTTACTTTGGTCTATTATATATTAGTCACAGTTGTATCAGTTTCATTATGGTTCTATAGGTGTTTGTAAAATGATTTGAATAGTCGAATCTACAGAGTAATGAATGTTTACACGGGCCTGATAATTATGTGATTAAATAACTTGTTTTCGAAGAACTTAATACATATATCAAAGAAGTAATATACAACGCTCTTATTAATATATGAATCTTTCGAAGTACAGTTAAAGATATGGATTTTAAGTTAGTTCCAGAAGCGATAGTCTCTGATTACGTTACTTTATCTCGCAGTAATTAGTTTCGTTTCGTTTCTTGACAAGCAATTAATACTGACTTTGCAGTTGTGGTAATTCTTCACTGTGGTCAGCGTTTTATTGTTGTCTTACGCAGCGAAAAATATTTATATTTAGTAATATTTGAGGAACAATATTTTCTCGGGTTTTAAGGATTGTTATCAGACCTGAACCATTAGCAGAAAATGTAACGCCGTTATCAGGTCATACTCTGATATCTTAAGTTTTTATAATAAACTTCACTGAATTTATAAACACACTAATTTTAATTTTTAATTTGTTAACTCATTTAACCAGATTACATTGATTTATATGTATAAATATGATAGTACTGTATGTCCATGTAACTACTTCGGAAGGTGTAGATAAATTTTCACTAAAATTAATTTCGAGGTTCATTAGGTCCATGCCTGGGTACTTGCGAATTTTCAGTTTTGCGGTTTTTATGGGCGTTTTTTGTGTTTTCTTACCACTATTTCTTATCCTGTTGACGAATTTCCGCCAGATAATATTGTGGTTTGTTGGGTCCATGCGGAGATGCACACAAATTTGCGGTTTCAAAATTTGTTTTACTGTTTTTAAGGTTTTTTATTTACAATTACATATTAGGGAAGCAACTTTTCATGTCCTAAGATAACCTTTCATTAATCCCGAATTTGCATAACTTCCGTCCAGGAGACGAATACTCGGCTAGTTTCATGTACGTTTTGAAAAAAGCCTGTGATCGAGTGCTTATTATTGCGTAACATTAAGTCATTGAGGTCGTCTGTCTAAATAAATCTAGGTAACCCAACAGAATTGGGTTACCGTGTTAGTCAACAGGGAAGAATGCATCCAACGAACTGACAGAGAATTTGATATATTGCTAAATGAAACTAATATAAAACGAACTACTTGTAAAGAGGTGATAGAAATTCTGTATTGTACCTTTCAGTAACCGCAATTAGTCGATTTACTTGTGTACGAAAATAGTAGTTACAAACTGATAGTGAAACTTATGATAAACAGATTGTACCAGATTTATTTAATTTAAAAAATTAATTGTGAATTACTTAGGTCAGTTTTTAATTGATATATTGTACACATACATTTCTAAGCATAATAAGTTTTCTCAATTATGTTTTTATGTAATAATATACTCTACCTCTTTTTATTCATTTATTTTTCGCATACATTTTTTTATGATGCTTCCATTTGGATTTAGGTTAGTCATGTGTGTGTGTGTTTTTGTTGTTTTTTTTGGGGAGAGGGGAAGATAGATTCTTCGGACTGTGACTGAGGATCAGATTAGGTCACTGCTGTTTGTGAAACCCACCTGTCTGTTTTTGTGTAGCATATCTAGGCCACGTTATATCTACGACATACGTAAGGCTTTTAGTTCGTCTGCTACTAACGTTGCATGCTGGGTATAATTACAATGTACTGTTCATCCTATAGTAAATAAATGCTGGTTTGGGGAATAATTAACGTCTGTGTGAGTTTAATACTTAAGAATGAAAAATAAGTGCAAATATAAACAAAAATATCTATAATTACTCAGAAGATTGTTGAAAACACATACTGCTTAAAAATTGTCTATCGGAATTACCAACGATATTTATATACGAACGTTGCAATTGAGTATAAGTTTTTCTGTATCTGGACGTCAGCAACGGTACCTTTCATGAAAAAGAAATGTAATTATGTTCGTGAGATCTGTGTATAAATCAACGAATAATTCATGTGGATTAACACTTAAGAATAAAATATAAAGGAATAAAGCGCTCCAGGTACGCTGTTTCCATGACAACGCAGGTGTACCTCTGCATGATTCATGTAATCAGGTGTGGACTTCGATGGATTGACGAAATTAGTCATCAGTAAAGTAGAATGTTGGTAAGTATGTACATGGTGGTTGAAGGGTAACTTGTTTTGTTAGTTGAGGCTTCAACTTTTATTTGCTCAAATACAAAATCATATCGTGGGGCCCCAGCAGTGGCTCTCTACAGATAAAGTGGTATTATACTTGGTACGTATTACCCCACCTACCCACACACCCTAGAAATTCTGGGTTAACAAAATATGTCATTCTTTTTAGGTTTGCGACCTTTTAACCATTGGAAAAAAAAGTATTTTTCATGTGTGTTTTTGCATTTTTAGAATTTCACGAATTTTCCATCACTAAGAACTTGCCATAAATGTTTTTCTCATAATTTTGTTTTAAAATATCTGCTGTTAGCTGTTTTATATCTTAAGTTAATGTTTATACTGTATGTAGCATATTAAAAAAACAAAACACAAGCGGTAACGCACTTAACGTCTTAGTAGCCGGAGAAATGCAACATGACGAGTCGCGATGAGAGGTAATCATTTTTCAAGAAGACGCGACCGGAACATTTTCTTTATTATTTGTATTCAATATATATTAATTGTTATTAAAAAAAAACGCTTCTTTTTTAATTTGTGAAGTAGTAAAAAAAATCACTTGTTCTATATTCACTTTCTTTGATTTATTGTCAAACTCTAACTGTGTATCATGATTTCCATGAGTGCACTGAGAATCATTGTCGGCCATTTATAGAAAGGGATATAAAATTTAAGCATAGGTTCAAGTGTAATAACAGTGCATGTTACTCAGAGCAGAAGATGATACAGTTGGGTACATAGAAAACAACTACATTCACTATTCGATAGCTAATATAAGCTTAAAGATTTCTTGGGAGTTTACGAAGGGTGTGTGTCTTGTATTATTCTGTACTATATAAATGAAGAAGGGTGACAAAAATTAAATATACGCTAACAACACGCTAGGGTTAATATAAGTTATATAACACTTTAACATGTAATTATTCTTTCAGCTTGGGTATCTGTGGAGTTTTGTTTTATTCAGTATTATGTAATTTCAACTAACGGATATCGGCGATTTTAAGAACCCACGAGTGAAATAGATATCGTGACAACGACAGTTACAACAAGATTAAGGAATTGAACTGTAATTATCGGTTTTATTTGAGACTTTTTTTTTTACGGTAAGAATTAATGACGTAACGTTATTATTATTTAACATCAGTTATTTATTTACGTAGATTATTTCTATTATTTTACTATAATCCACAACAATTGGCAAGCTAACAAGTTGGTTTTATCATACGAACGCAATAATGTTTTTATGTGTCGTATTGAATACTGTTGACAATGGTATAGCATAATACCTGGTCAATGTTTTACATGTATAGATCGGAATTTCCAAAACTGAGATCTGGGAAACTGGAGAACCGAGATATATACAAAAAATATTCATTTGCAAGTGTTCCTGACATCTAAAAGTGCAGTCATTTATGGTATGTACCATTATAACTTCAACGGGTGGAATGCAAGTAGAACACGAGGAAATATTAACATATATTAAAGTAAGTTATTGCATTTTGTATGCACTCATGGGTTGGCGTCCTCGGTGATTTATCTATAATTTTGAAAAAGGCCTGATGACTAAGAAGGGCTTCAAGCCTATGATCGACGTTGATAGGAAGTTCCCTACTGTGTCAGAGGCTGGTAGCCTTTAAGCAGTGGAGTCGTAATTCTTATGTTTTTAGTATATTTTTTCTTAGTATTACATTCGATGGGTGATTGTTATTGTTGTTTTGAATTAAGCACAAAGCTACACAATGGGCTATCTGTGCTCTGCCCACCACGGGTATCGAAACCCGGATTTTAGCGTGTAAGTGCGCAGACATACCGCTGAGCCACTGGGGGGCTCGATGGGTGAAGTTGGAGAATTGGTCACCAGACCGAGAAGGAACTTCTAAATCTGTCTCTGACATTTAGTGAAGACATCTAAGGTCATTGATTTTGTTGATCTCAAGAAAAAGTAACACTTTATTTTAAGAATTTGAAAGAATGTTTGTTTTTGTAGAATGTTTTTCCAGGATATTATAGCAATCTGTGTTTAGACGTATTTTTCTGCGTAGCAAATTTAAGTTTTTTTTTAATCTGCGAGTGTTAACTTTGCCTCAAAGTTTTCAGCAAAAAGTGAACTTTATAGAGTGATCTGACCTTTTAGTATTGTTTAAAATATGTCTATACGAGACAAGATAACGGTCATTAGTGTCATGTAAACGAATGACATTGCGATCCTCATATCCACTAATTGCCATTGAGGAGATATACAATTTAACAGTCTGTTTATTGGTTTTAATTTGTGAACAAAAGTATTTTATCCGCGAATTTTGTTTCCTCTCCATTGTTACGAAGCTGGGTGTAAAAGATTTATGACAGTTGATTTGGATTAACGTTTGTTATTAAACATTGAAATGCGATGTACTCTAAATAGGAGAACGAGTTACGGTATTTTTTTTATTCTTTAAGTAAATAAGACAAGAATCTTGTTTTGTAACTTGATTTGAAAGAGATTGAAACGTATCGACTTTGAAAGGTAAACGAGTTTACAAATGAACTTGATAAAGACAGCTGTGGACAATTTATTGTTTGGCAGGGTCACTTACCTTCTAGTTCGTGTTGGTCTGCATGTCATCACGTGCTTTTACAGTCAGACAGGCGCTAATCCATTTCCGCTTGTCACTCTTGATCACACCAGATGGCGCCGTGCGAATGATTACTCATCTTTAACTTCACCACCACATTAGACTTGCGTATTTATATACACTGAGTAATACCAAATATGGAACAAACTGAACTCCCCATGTTAGGTAATATTTTAAGTCGAAGTACTGGCACGCCCTAACTGTTGTTTGTGTGATTAACACTCGAACAATATCGTAACCAACACTTTCCAGGTTGTTTTGATGATGCATTCTTTTAACAGAAAAAAGGGGGAATAAAAATCACCTACAACACATGCACACCCTCTGAGTATGTTTCTACATCCATAAGAGAACACCAACTTTTATTTCCCTATACGAGTTTAAGAAGAGTATTCGACGCATGGGTTGTTTTGTCGACTTCTGCCTCGTTTGTGGTTAGAATGTCACTTTAAATCGCGATGAAACGTCTCATTTACAGTGATAACGGAGAAGAATCAAAGCTCGAAGAGGCTGTTTTGTTTGGCATATCGCCGACATAAATATACCACAAGTGTGGATGTTTCTATTGCTCATATGTTAAGCTATATGCGGATATTAATCAACGAAACCAAATATGAACCAGCACGAACAGTGTTCTTACCCTATGATGTATTTATCCCACGCTTTACATAAATGTTCAAACTGTATGCCTACCACGTGATTTCGCAAAGTTTGGTTTGTTGTTATTTATGCTGTTAATTTTACGGTAAATCCATACTGACGTTCGAATGCCACGTTTTACAGAAAATTTCAATTTAAGAATATATTTATTATTCAGAAAAAATCTTTGATTACTTGTTGATTCTCGATCTAATGCTTTTGAAAATTGTTTTCGTGGTTAATACGTCGCGACACTAAAACTGTTATGTGAATGAATATAGATACAATAGGAATAATAAAAAAACAACAACCCACTAACATAACTTGCATCTTTACAGATAGCAAGCAGTCTTAATGTGTATCTCCACTACGTGTTAGATACGTCTTTTAGTATAGCATGTTCTTTCTGGGTTTGTGTCATAAAGTATGTAATTTTAATTGCCTACGACGTATAATATAGATAAAATACTATGCTGGTTGAAGAATAAATATGTCGGTAGTACGTTTTAAATTATGGCCCGGCATGGCCAGGTGAATTAAGGCGTTCGACTCGCAATCTGAGGGTCGTGGGTTCAAATCCTCGTCGCACCAAACATGCTTGCCCTCTTATCCGTGTAAGTGTTATAATGTTACGGTTCATCCCACTATTCGTTGGTAAAAGAGTAGCCCAAGAGTTGGCGGTGGGTGATGATGACTACCTGTCTTCCCTCTTGTCTTGCACTGCCATATTAAGAACGACTATCGTCGATAACTCTCGTGTAGCTTTACGCGAAATTTAAACAACAAAATGTTTTAAACCAGTATTTTAGTTTTGAGTGCCCAACGACTTAACACGCGGAAAAAGACTGTATTTGAGACTGACGTATTTTAAATACCATTGGAAACCTTACCCCACTCCATTTTTATGTCGAGGGGAGAGAGTGTATACAATATCTGAGCGCAACGATTATCTTCGTGATTGGTCAGTTGGTTTATTTTCAAATAACATTTACACTAAATGTTTGAGACATATTATGATCATTCGAATATTTGTACGTAACTTCGGTCACCTTGGTAAACACGGGTTGTTTGTTAAGAACTAAATTTCACAAACCAACCAGTGTATATAAATATAAACTGCTAGTTATATAAACTGAACTTCTTAATAATGAAGATTAAAACAATTGAAAATAAAACACCATGCTACCTAATTTTGTAATGTTGTGCTTGTTTTCGTTTTGTTGAGCACAAAGCTGCACAACAGGCAGTCTGTGCTGTTCCCACCATATGTATCGAAAGTCTGCTCCGCAGTCTTAACGCTGAGCCACTTGGGATCATATCTGTAACGAGGAATCAATCGTGTTGATAAATGTGAAGACTGACACCAAATATTTCATTTTTTACTAAGTAATCAGAGCTGTCATTAAATGATAGGTGAGAATGAAATTTTGAAATGGCCCAGCAATAACTTCAGAGTAACTTGTATTTTAAAAGTCACAGCTATAAGAATTAAGCACGTGCTCACGCGTTATGAAGCATGACAAATTCGTGTTAGTTAGATTTTTCTGTATTACTTTGTAAAAACGTTTTGAAGTTTATGTAAATCTTCGCCATACTTATTACATTATTAGTTTGTATAGTAATTACAATAAAATCCATTTGTACGTGTGGGAAAACTTTCATTATTTATTTTTATATATGACCAGAATCTAATATATGTAATATGTGGACAAAACTTTAAAAGCTTAACATAAAACGATAAATTTGGATTGTTAAGATTCTGTTGTTGTTTCTGTTTTACAAATAAGTGACGTTACGTGAAGGTACTATTAAACACTGAAATGCGTCATTTGTGCACGAGACAAGTGGAATCACTTATAACAACGTACACAAAATATACATTTAGGTTGTAAAAGAATAAAACTGTAAAAGACATGGCCAGGTGGTTAAGGCACTCAAGTCGTAATCCGAGGGTCGCAGATTCGAATTCCCATCACACCAAACATTCTCGCCCTTTCAGCCGTGGGGGCGTTATATAGTTACAGTCAATCCCAATGTTCGTTGATAAAAGAGTAGCTCAAGAATTGGCGGTGAGTGGTGATGGGTAGCTCCCTTCCCTTATTCTCTTAAATTAGGGACGGCTAGCGCAGATAACTCCCATGTAGCTTTGGGCAAACTTCAAAATAAGTCAAACTTTTTTTTAGTAAGTAAATATAATTTTGTTCATTTGGAATAACATTTTCGCAGAATAGATATAAAATAAACTTCCTATGGATGAAAACTGATTAAACCATACTCGGTCTTTCATGAGGTAGTGTTTCTCGAATTTAGGCCGACTCGCTTCATACTTTGCACCAGTGTTACAAGGAAGTTAATTAACTAACTAATGTTTATTCCTAGAAAAACTAGAGACAAACAACTCAATGTATGTCATTTTGTAGACGATCACATTCAGTTTCCTCGACATCGCAGGAGTGCCCTGAAAACTGCATAGCAGGAAGACAGAAAAAAAAATCTGTGTGAGGCCTAAATTGACATGTGTTAGGTATTTTAAATAAGGGATAAACTTGTAAGTTGCTAGTTTCCTTTAAATCCAGTTATACCATATACGAGATAGGGGATAGATGTAGTAATAGCACATTTTTAAAAATTGCTACCTTTTTAATTTTTATGAACTGAATTTTGTCCGTAATATTGCAGAGTCTATCTCCACCTGGTGTATAAACAAAAAACAAATAGTGATTATGCATTGAGTTTGGAAAATATGGCTGTACTGTTCCCTTTCGAATTTTTATATTGATAAACAAAGTATTATTTTCTAATAAAATGTATGAAGCTACAAAATGGACTGGCGGTACTCCACTGGTCTCAAAATCACGTTTTTAGCGTGAAAGTCCGGAGACTATTTTGTTTATTATAGAAAAGAAAGATGGACAAATGCATAGTTAGAGAAAACATAATTTTCTCAACTATTTTTAACTGTTGATGAGTGTACATGTTCATTGCAGCTGTTCCTCGACGCACCTGCTCTATGAATACGAATATTTTATAGACAAAGACATGAGACAGATGGAGGACGTCGCTAGAGAAGGAGGAAATATGCGGCACGTGCTTGTGTTTGGGTTCACAAAATTGGTGTACGTGTTATACAGATTTTGATCACGTGAGTTTTCGAGAAACATGCCGCAGACAGCTGTCGGATTTATCTGCACGGGCACACACTATCAAGTTCTAGGAATACTGTTTAGATGGTAGCGTCTTCTAATTGCCGTCATCATATAAAAATTAAAGTTTTCTGTATATTTAAATACAAATAAGTAGTTAGTCGAATTACGAATATAAATTCATGTTTTAATAAGCATTGTTTGTTTGTTTTGAAATTTCGCGCAAAGCTACTCCAGGGCTATTTGTGCTAGCTCTCCCTAATTTAGCAGTGTAAGACTAGAGGGAAGGCAGCTAGTCATCACCACCCACCGCCAACTCTTGGGCTATTCTTTTACCCAAGAAAAGTGGGATTGACCGTAACATTATAACGCCCTCACAGCTGGGAGGGTGAGCATGTTTGGCGCGAACCCACGACCCTCAGATTACGAAGTGCACGCCTTAACGCGCTATGCCTTTCATAAGCAATTAAAACAACTTTCAGTAACAAGGATTTGTTTTTTTTTCTCCAGACGATAACTATAGCGACAAGATTTAAACGCACATTCTAACAATATTTTCTAACTGAGATGTTTCTAAACTAAACTAACGTGGCAGGGGTTCAGTTTAGAGAGAGAGAAATCAGAAGAGTTCTCTCCCCAACCGGGGTGTTCAGGAACATTGTGGTTCCTCTTCGTCCCCTTTCGTGGATTGTTATTAAGATTAAATGGTGTTTTTTTTTTGTTTATATATATATATATATTATAATTATTATTCTTGACTATTTGGGTCGAAAGTGTCTCTTCTAAATGTTGTCTTGGATGGAGGCAAAGGCAGCAGCGGAAAGGAAGCCCGGGAACTGTCCCGAGAGGAAGAGGTTGATCAGATGTGAACATGAATATTGTTCAAATCCAGATCAAAACTAGAACAATTCAAACGGCACGATTCAGGGTCTGGCAAAAGAGATGCCTGGGCTGGGATCTATAAATCCAATGCCTGAAGATTTTTGATGTGGGGGGGAAACGGGAGTACCCCGAGAAAACCCACTTTCACAGGACAGGCGCCGAAAGTTTTGCCTGTCGTGTGCCCTGTATCTAACGGAAAAAAAAATGAAAGAAAATTTTTTTATTTTTTTTATTTAATAAAAAAAAAAGAAGAAGAGAAAGAAAGAAAGGGAAAAAAGAGAAGAATTCGTGTTAGTGACGTGGATTATATTTGTTTAGATTCTTTGTAAGGTAGAATGTGATTCTTGAAATATGTTGTACGGTGAAATGTATTTTGTTGGTGCACTTGATAATTTGTGTAGTGATGCCGTTAGTTTGTTTTTTTTTTTCTGCTTTTAGATAATATTTGAGAGAGAGTTCTGTTATTCTATCTCTTATCGTTGGTAAATTACTAATTTGGTATAGATAGTTTGTTGGCGTAAATGACAGTTGGCCAAATGCGGATTTTAATATTCTGTTTTACTGTACTTGGATTTTCTGGAGAGTGTTATTTGACATGTTGTATGTTATTTGACATCCGTACTCTATTAATGGACGGATGTAAGCCTTGTATATTTGTATAATGGTGTTCGGTGCGCATTTCGATTGTTTGCCGGTTATGGTCTTTAGATATGAAATCCTTTTTCTGATGGATGAGTGTATATTATTTATATGTTTTTTCCATGTTAGTTTTGTGTCGAAAGTGACGCCAAGGAACGTGATGTTTTTACTCATGTTAATGGTTGTGTTTCCAAGTGATAATTTTATTTTATCTAGATTTTTTCTTTGCTTCTTAAGTTTCCTATAGAAGGTAATTGCTTGTTTTTGTTGGGTTTAACACGACTCTCCACTTGTTGCTCCATGTTGTGACGTTGTTTAATGATTCTTGTACGCGGGACATGGCCATTACTGGGTTTCTGGAGGTGCTCCAGATTGCGATGTGATGTTTCTCTCCGCTGTATAGACTTATATATAATTTTCCCCTAGTGATTATATAAAACATAATTCCCATTTTCCAATTTGTTAAAGACTAATAACGTTAGTCTGCTTGTGATAAACGGTTTGAATTACGCAGGTTTGTGTGTTCTGTTGTCACATTTATGTTTACCATTTCTAATCGATATATTAAGCACTTTTAAAGGCGTTTAAGGATACAAAAGATAGAAAAAGTAAAATTCCTTTGGCGAGATGACACTGATTTTTGTTACTGTTACTCAATGCTCAGAAAAAAATAAATACAGTAACTATAGGTATTACGTTTTCATAATGGATTTAGGTCGCGATTAGTGAATTTTTGTTTTTGTTCAGATAATGCACATATATTTGAACTAACAACATTGGTTGTATTACCTAGAAAGACAAGATAGTGGACCAATATCGATCTTGATAATTATTTCTTTTAGTTTCTGTTCAATTTTATAAACTAACTAAATAAGTTTGGCTTTTATCGCAAAGACTGTTATAAAAATAGCAATAATAAATGCCTGTAGGGGTGTAACTTTCCATAGTTAAGATCCGAGCCTTAGTCCGAAGAGGCAATAAACATCGATATTAAAACATATATATATATATATATATAATCCATCATATTTGTTGTTGTTTTTGTCTGTATCTTCGAATTATTGTAAAGCAAAAGTAAATAAAAATATTCATGTGTTATAAATTTTAAAATACTGAAGGTTACTTGTGTTTGAATCTTGTTTGGTTTCAGCTTAAACTTTCTAGAACATTCACAGCAAATATTTATATTATCAGTAAATAATGTTCATCCAGCTTGCAAGCTTCAGAGTAAACGGGGAAATATAAAAACATCAAGATATTCCAGGTAGGGATAATTACAAACGTCGCATATTTTTGTTTTTACCATGGCTATTGTATACGATATAAGAAACTTAGATTCGTGATGCTATAGAAATAAAGCTGTTTCTAATATTCAGTTAAGATCTCTGCGTTCTACGTTCCATAGATTAGCAAAGCATTAAACCAGAAAGTTGTTTAAATAAGCTTGAAGATGACGCTCTTTTACTATGTTCAGAGAAAATATTTAATTAATTAACTTCACGGAGACTGATTCTTCACGAACGAACGAAACATTTTTTCACTGTAGAAGATAATTATTTGGAACCGAGATTTCTAAAGACTTGTCAACGAATTTTTAATTGAAAGATTTCCTTAAAATAGTTGATTTGTTAAAGAAAAATAACTTATTTTGTTCTAAATTATTTGAAGGATCGTTCAATATATTGAATGTTGTTGTCGAGGTAGCCGAACATCTCTTGTCTTTAAATTTAAATTTCTGTGCAGCACTTCATACTCGCACGAATGGGGTATAGGAAACTTGGAGGTAAATATATAATTTTATGATTAACAATTTTAAATATTTTTTATATTATAATTTTGAAGTATGCAAAAATTAGTTATTTAAATGGCAAGTGATAGAGTATAGTAGATTCAAAACGTTTGTCTTGAGACTTCAGGAAATCAAAAACGAGTTTCTAATGGTAGATATTTTAGACGCACAAGTAAGCTCGTTAATTAATGACTATAACAATACTTGGTTGAAGTTAATCTGACGTTTATATGAACAGACCCCTAACCTTCAGGTGTAGGGGTATTGGAAAAAAGTAGTTATTACGCCAATGACACTACGATTTAGAAAATAAAACATTGATGGCCATATTGCAAGTACTGATGTGTTTGGAAAATTCGATGTATTGGAATAAAATAACTTTCTTTTATTCTGAGGTTGCATGTTACTACACTTGTTGATTAACGTTTGTCAGATATGAAAACTGTATGTGGAGTACAGAAGAAGAGCATTTCATACTTTAATTTTATAAACTTTTAACGTTTTGTGTTTACACAGCGTTTTATGGTCATAGTCTGAGTTACATCTCCTGAAGGTTTAAACTTTGCAAAAATAATAAAGCCAGTTCCTTAGCCTAATTGTCATGATTCGAAACCTTTAGTGTTATGCAGCTACACAAGAAGGTTTAACACGAGTTTGAAAACAGTATCTTAGAGTTGTTGGTTTTAATTTAACTTATTCTTTATTATTGCCTTATTAAGGGAATATCGAAAGTTACACTTTTGGAGTTGAAATGCCCTTTCAGTATCATAAGCACTCCGAATTCCAAGCGTTATGAATAGCCTTTAACTGCATTTTCATTCCTTTAATAGTGATTTTAGTATAAAGTGGAAAATGTTAAACAATTTAGGTCGCTAATAAATATGACTAATTTACCTTATATTCCCTACATTTCGCTGTATCAGCTGTATTAGGGGATTATTTATATTATTCTTTAATTACTTAAAATAAAAATGGCATTGAACTGTAGAACGTAGTAAATAATACTTTTTAAGATAATAGCAGTGTAGTGGTACTATGCATTTTAAACACCAGTACATTCAACCACAGTGTCTGCTGAATTATCACATGTTGAATGATTTAGGCTCGAAGTGTTGTTGAATGAATCATCTACTAGATTAATACCTTTCTTGTATTACAATTTGTTTCCAACTTGCTACAGTGCCTAAGTCCAGTTGTACAATCGATGAGGAAGTTTATTTGTCTTGCCGAGGCATCAGAACTGATGTCTAAACTAGTTCTTTATTCATAAAGACAAGGACTTTCTCTGGTACAAATCGGCTCTGCTAAATTGTGTACTAAAGTTGCATATTACGATACTCAACAGCTTTATCCTTCAAATGAACGTTACCGACTTTTTGAACAAATGACATGCGTTCAACAAAGATTATTTGTTTTTGTTTAACTTCGCGCAAAACTATACGAGGGCTATCTGCGCTAATCGTTCATAATTTAGTAGTGTAAGACTAGAGAGAAGGTAGCTAGTCATCACCACCCACCGCCAATTCTTGGACTAGTCTTTTACCAACGAATAGGAGAGTTGAGTGTAACATAACACCCCCATGGTTGAAAAGGTAAGCATGTTTGGTGTGACGGGGATTCGAACCCGTGACCATCAAATTACGAGTCGAACGCCTTAACCCACCTGGCCATGCCGGGTCTTCAACCAGGAAACACTGATGATTGTGTCATTACAAAGCGTTACCATGACATCAATGATTTACTTGTTAAAATGAACCTTGGCATAAAAATCAAAATGTTGCTGTTTATTCAGTATTTTACTGCATCATGTGTAATAGTGGGATATATTCTACACTAGTTAGTACCCGTCTCCTATACGGAACTTGTATAAATTCATGGTTAATGAAAGGTTATCTTAGGACATAAAACGTTGCTTTTCTTATATACGACTGTTGGAAAACGTCTATAAAAATGCAACACGCAAATTGCAAAACTGAAAATTTATTTGTATCTCCTCATGGACTCAGTGAATCTTCGTGCCACATTTAGTGAAGTTCCATGTAGAGAGGGTGAAGTAGTGTTAAAAAAACAACACAGCAAACAATCACAAAAACGCTTGTAAAAACCGCAAAACTGAAAATTTGTTTGAATCCTCGCTTGGACCCAATCAATCTCTATATCAGATTTGAAGATCCATTTGCACTCTACGAAGTAGTTCCATGGACATAAACAAAGACAGTACTACAGGGTGTTCGGAAAGTCACTGTACACTTATATATTTATTAACAGACATGTTTCAATATAGAATACAGGAGGTAAATATGAATGACAATTATAAATAATGTTGAAAGTGACCCCCGTTGGTATCAATACAGGCTTGGATCCTTCTTATTTTGTTTCTAAACACCGCTATCAGTTGCTGGCTTGAAAAAGACTGAAATATGATTATAATGCTGTACAGTGACTTTCCGAACACCCTGTATTATACTTATATAGGTAGTAAAGATCCATCCGCACTCTAGAAGTAGTTCCATGGACATAAACACAGACTGTACTATTATACTTATATTGGTTGTAAGATTTACCAAACACTGTGTGTTTTGTTTTCTTCTTGACGTTCTTTTTTTTTCTTTTCCTCCTTGTTGAGGTTATCGACCTTGAGTACTATTACTGCTGGGAGCGATTGATGGAGGCCTAATAAACTGGGAGATGAATGCAGCTTTGTACTTGGTGTAACCATAGATGATCTCTGTACCTAAATATCCGACGATTTAGCTGAATACAGAGCCATACGTAACTGTGCCAGTTATGTACTCAGACTTGATGAATGACATAAACGCGCGTTCCGAACTTGTACAGCGATAAGCCTACGGATTTATAATGTTAAAATCAGGAGTTCGATTCCACTCAGTGGACTCAGCAGATAACCCGAAGTGGCTTTGCTATAAGAAAAAACATGTAAACGCGTCCAAGTTTGTGTACGTTTTGTTGCAAAATCTCTACTTTCACAGAAGGGAGAATATCTGTAGTGATCAGTGATGTCGAGAAACCCACTTGTTAAGAATTTTATATGCAAAAACGGCTCGTTTGGGTTTAGAAAATATTTTAAATATTTTCTAAACCCAAACGAGCCGTTTTTGCATATAAAAAATATCTGTAGTGATAGTGTTGTATTGTCCTTTCTTTGGAATATGTATAGAACCTTTATCCCTTTTCTTGGAATATATATAGTACCTTTGTTTTGTTTTTCGGATTTTCGTGCAAGGTTGCTTAACGTTTATTTAAGGTAGACGCTCTTAACTTTTTGATTTAATAGACTTCTAAAGGCACTTCAGTCAACAGCACCCACCGCACCCTTGAAGCTGCCCTTGTATGCCCGATATGTGTGATTTTTACCTTCATCCTTATAACGCGCTTATGACTACGAAAAAGAGAGTGCGATTATTATTATTATCACTAATTTTTTTATTTGGTAAAGAGATCCGCAGATCCATCATCTGGCACGTTAACCTCGGGGCCACGCTCCTTTCCTCACCCGTTTTGTTTTAGTGTTAGAAATTTAATTACTACAAAAATTTTACCAGCCATGAAACTGATTTCAAAGACGACAAAACAAAACTTGTAAACTTGCATCGTAATAATTTTAAATATAAAAAAAATCACAAGTCTTTATCGTAATATCCAGCTATTATCCGGAGAGGCCATTCACTTCAGTAGGGGCGTACTCAGCACTGTAGAGTGTAGTGGGTGGGTGTCTTTTTCAAAAAGGAAAAAAAGTGAACCTTTTCTCCAACACAAAGAATCTTAAGTGACTTACGTGAAAGCCAATTACTTACTAAAAAATAAATGGGGAGATAATGAACGTTTTATGTTTTATTCGAATATTGAAGTGACCATTCGACCTCTTTCCCCCTCCAGGCTTTTTTTTTTCCTCTTTTTCTTACAAAGGTGAACATTGAAGAAATAATTTTGAAGCGTAACGGGGTCATGGTACATAATGTTTTAAAACTCGGGGCTATAAGTTTGTTTTTTAAATAAAGATTCATTATGCGTAGAAATTGTTTTAGGGATCTATATAAACATCAGTTTTGTGATGCAATTAGATTCTTACCGGTTACGCTGTGGTAACTCGAAGCTTGAGCTTTTAGTTAACATGCCATTACTAGGTACATAATATACACTTCGAGTAGAGGAAGGGTCTTATCACCACAAGTACATTTCTGCACAAAGTTTGTAGTAGTATTACAGAACATCGGAATTTTTTAGAGGCTATTATATCACCTATCATTTGTACTTTGACATTTTACAGAGAATGGTGCCTGTTAAAGTAGATATTTTTTATATCTACGCACATTGGTTTTGACAAATCATCAACAAATTTGTATATTCGTTTGAAACCTTCAAGAATATTTTTATTTGATGAAAAGAACCCACGGGAAAACGTTTGTTTTGTTAAATTTCATGTGGGTTAGTCTGCTGATAACTGGTCACGTGAACTAGTGTGAATTTTTTTTTTCAGTTTATCTACTATAATTAAAGATTCGCATAAGACCGAGTATGGCCAACTCCACCATACACAATAATTGTATCAGTTTTAACCACTCACGAAATTGTTTAAAGACCATTGCTAAGGTAGATCATTGGATATATGCGAAGGCAACATAATATAGATACTTGGTCTAAACTTTAGCCATACATTATACTTGTGGTATATAATATACAGTAAATCTAATATGGTTCTAAATGATATGTTGATTTTTCTTTTGCACTTCTCAGAATGCGTAGACATAATTTCTCGTAAAAAGACTGGACAATGTGCAAAGAACACTCTTTATGTGAAAGTTCTAAAAATGAGCAAAACAATACACAATTGTTTACATATTTACGTTCTTAATAACTCGAACTTTAAATGTCAAACTTGTTATATTTCATACGAAGCCTTCGGGTTTTACATTTTTGTGTAAACAAGTCTCCAAGAATGCTTGTAAGTTTGAGATTTATTATACAGGACAATCGAAATTACTGATAACTAATCATCTGAAATAATAAAATTATGAATTATTCAAAATTTTAACAACTTCTACAGAATTAAGGGTAGTTTCAGAAAGTAGTGCAATATATTTTATTTAGTATTAGAAAGTAGTGTAATATTTTTTATTTAGTTTTAGAAAGTAGTGTAGTATTTTTTATTTTAATAAGTTAGGACAATCAAAACGATGGAAAACAAACAGACAAGACAATCTCAATTATAAAAACCTGCGAGTCTGAGAAACTATCAGAAGACATCAGCTATGAATTGCGGTTGTCTGATTGATTAAACGTAAAAAAAAAAAAAAAAGTTTCGTTTTAAGTGGACTACAGTACAGGGCTCTATAGACTAGTGTGGAGTTTCGGTTTGTAGGAAGTTGTTTGTTCTGTGGTGTTATGGGTCCCTTTGGTAGGTGGAGCAGTGAAACCTTAGTTTTCGCCAACTTCGCTGCTCTTTAAATTTCAGCCATAGCTTTATGAGGTTATTCTCCGAAAAAAAAACTACCTTTATTAAAGTATATTAGTAACGAGTAGTTTATTGGTTGAATGTTCTTCGATTTCTCTGAGTATGTTCTTCGATATGGTTCCAAAAGTGGATGCTAGGTTTAGGAAGACTTTGTTTTTCGAATTTCGCGCAAAGCCACTCGAGATCTATCTGCGCTAGCTGTGCCTAATTCAGCAATGTAAGACTACGGAAGGCAGCTAGTAGTCACAACTCAGACCCACTTCTTGAGCTAGTCTTTTACCAACGAATAGTGTAACTGACCAACACATTATTACTCCCTCACGGCTGAAAGGGTGAGCATGCTTGGTGCGACGGGGAATCAAATTCGTGACCCTCGTATTAGGTGTCGAGTACCCTAACTACCTGGTTATGCCATTCAGGAAGGGAAAAAATACGACAGTATTGTCAAATAATTCAATTTTCACAAATGATCTACGACACGTTTGACTCTATAGTGAGAAGTAATAAAACTCGCGCTGTCACCAGCTGAGAAGTGTAGAGTTCAATCACTTCGGTCAGATCAATGAAGGCCCTGCATAGTCAGGTTGTTGTTGTTGTTTTGAATTAAGCACAAAGCTACACAATGGGCTATCTGTGCTCTGCCCACCACGGGTATCGAAACCCGGATTTTAGCGTGTAAGTCCTCAGACATACCGCTGAGCCACTGGGGGGCGCATAGTCAGGTGGTTAAAGCAGTAGACTCGTAATCCGAGGGTTACGGGTTCGAATCCCCGTCACATCAAACATGCTTATTTTTCAGCCGTGGGTGCGTTATAATATGAGGGTCAATCCCACTATTCGTTTGTAAAAGAATAGCCCAAGAGTTGGCGGTGGGTGGTGATTAATAGCTGCCTTCCTTCTAGTTTTACACTGCTAAATTAGGGACAGATGGTGCAGATAACCCTCGAGTGCTTCGCGCGAAATTTAAAACCAAACCAGACCGATGAAAAAAAAAAATCCTAACGTATTATAAGAAGCTTATCTCATGAATTTCAAAATGCGAAATTGTCAGTATTATTTGATGAATTTGTGTCGGTCATTTTGACAACTAAATGTGTTTGGAGTGATGGTGAACAGATAATATATTTTTAAATATGTGTATTGATTTTAAAAATAAAAATCGTGTCGTACTTCAGACTTTAAGTTCATCTCTTGATAAGGTAAAATTACCGTTGGTGGTTGATACTGTGTACTTTTCACAGTGTTCGTATTTGGAATAGCGCGGGGAAAAAGCTCATTACATGAGTTTATAAGATGAACGTTCTTGTCATTAGTTCCTCATTTAATCTTTATCGACTGCTGTGTTAACCATGCTAATCAGAATGTTGTGTGGTACCAGTGACACTTTTAGTATGTGTTTGTGTTGTATGCCTATTATAGTAAGAGAATGAATAAAAATTACAAATATTTTGAAGTAACAACCTGAGTATTATAGTTCACCCATTTACAATTTTTTGGTTCATTCCAATGTATGTTTGTTCATGTATTTCTTTTACATTCTATTAGCTACGTGAAATCTGTGTGGCTGTCTGCCATTTTTCAACTTTGAGACGCTCTGGGTAGCTGAAAATCGGCATAGATACTGGAGATAAAATGACTGTACAAGATAGCTCTTCATATCTAGCTTTTGATGACCTGTAGATAAGAAAATAGATGATTTTGTATTGCTTTAATACAGGCGTCCGTGTTATAACTACATAGAATTAGCTCGCTTTTCGATACAATATGATAATAAGAATGGGTTTAAATAGGAGGTTTATAATTTTCCTAAGTGGGGACAATCCTTGTACTGAATGAAATTGGAAAACAAAGGAATATTTTAAACTTTGGGAGCAACGACCATCTAGAAAAAGACCTGCAACAAGTCCGCCTCCAGTTGTGGTAAACAAAGCATGGCAACTTATTTACAAGGATACACAAACACGATAGTCAGTAAGAAAAGCTTGACCGCGTATTTCAAACAAGAGTATGGCTGGGCATGGCCATGTAGTTAGGGCGCTTGACTCGCAATCTGAGGGTCGTGGGTTCGAATTTTCATCACACCAAACATGCTCACCCTTTCAGCCATGGGGACGTTGTAATGTGGCTGTCAATTCCACTATTCGCCGGTTAAAGGTTGGCGGTGGGTGGTAATGACTAGTTGCCTTCCCGCTAGTCTTTCATTGTTAAATTAGGGACGGCTAGCACTAATAGCCTTCCTGTAGCAAAATTCAAAACAAACGAGCATAGATAGCCCTCGTGTAGCCTTGAGCAAAATCCAAAACACAAACGAACAAGAGTACACAACATAATCAAGAAGGATATCCTGGAAAACTGTATTCGTCACACGTAGACAAGTTGCTTTCTTAAAATATGTATTTAACTGTTGCATATCTCAAGCAACTGCAGAATCATAAAGGTATTGATATTATATCATAAGAAGATATGGGGATTTTTTAGCATTCAAATTGTTGAAGTTGCCTTGGAGAATCCATCGTCCTTGTATTGTAAATGGATTGTGAAGAGACTATAGGGACGAATGGCTTTAATTGGATGTTGCAGATTTGCGACGGAGCTTTTTGTAGTATAAAATAGGTAAAAGTCGTCATATAAACCGTAACTGCACTTAGCGACAAGGACTATAGCGGCATGTTGAGACCTTAAATCTCTTTAATGTAACGTACTCGAGCTCCGTGAAAGTTTTTTGTACTGCCTGTTTCAGTAAACTTCCTTTCAAGGAATATGTACAGAAATATAAATAATCTAGCTTGAGACTCAAGGACAAAAGATGCTCTATGTAGCTTTTATTCATGTAAGAGGATTAGTGTTTACTGTCGTGAGACATTCGGTCAGTGAGAATAAGTACATGCAGAAACTGCTGTGGAAGGATCAGATTCATTATTATTTCAATCATTACCTGAGGCGTCGGAACCAGGAAAGCTGCACCCACACTTTTATATAATAAACCCTGTATAGCAACGGTAAGTTATTATAATTATTTTACTAGGGCCATGCTCCCAGACCTCTGAGTTGAACTGCCTTTGGCATCACGGACGATGTTTTTTAGCAGCACTTTATACTTTCAATCTGCCATTGTAAAATCTGCTTGTCTAACCAAGCACTCCAATTTTCCTGCTTCTTCCGACAACGCTGATTACATAATTTTATTGTTTTTATAATATTACGTTTTGTAACGTCTTTTGGCTCTTCAAAAGATATAAATCCTACAATCTGATATTAACTGCGATTTCTATGATCTCCAGCAACAGGGAGCGCAAAGTTTGGAAAAGTAAAGCCAATCGTGACTAATTAGATAAATTCTGTAATAATATTAATTATACGTGTAAAAGAAACATGCTAATCTGTAAAAGCGATTGAACTTTCTACTGTAATAAAATTCGTTTTAAAAATTCTTTGTTTAATCTTTGAACCGAGACGTCATGCTAGTGACAATGTAATGGGTGTGAACCGTAAATGAAAGGTCATAGTGGAGCAATGCTTCCCGAAACAAAGAAGAAAAGAAAGGTTACGTAACACAAGACTGAACTGTCTGCAGTGGTTAAAATAATCCAACAATTTAAGGAAGATTTTTTTGTTCCTGATTAAGTTTAAATATTCAAAACGGTAACCCTAATTTCAAAGCCGGAAAGGTAAACGAGCTTCTCATGTCGTATGTAAGGATACACCAACTTGCTAAGAGATCACGTGATGTGCGCTTCCTTTTGTATCACGTGCTTCTGATTTTCACATTTCCGCTCTTTTCTTACGTAGGTTGACACTTGAGGGCCGTTTGCTCATTTCAATAAAGTCTGCAAACTTCTCAGAGCGACGCTGATCATTCAACTTTGATTTTCATTCGTGGCGTTATCGGTAAGAGTTTAAAATTTATTTGAAAAGAACTACGTTAAAAATAAATTTATTTTTGTCGTTGTCTTGCAAACCATTGGTTAGAATGCTGTTTCATTGTCATTTTCATAGTACGGTTACTTGGTTTCCTTTTCAGTAAAGACCATACCAGATTAAACTGTTAACACTAAACGGTGTTTTCTTAAGTTGAATATCTATAATTACACATACTTTCTGTATGTTTGCTGTATATCGTTCATTATCACGTTTTTTTGAAATACATTCCTAAACGTTTGGGATTTCACCATCTTAAAAGACTTGTACGAAGGAAAACGGGCTCTACGACTTATTTTTATACACATTATTATTAATAGTAGTGTTTCAGAATTTTCATAGAATATAGACAATGTCAGTTAATATTTTATGTTGGGATAATTATCTTGAACTTTTTAAACAGCATAAAATATAAAGAGAACGTAAAATTTTGTCATAACAAAATTGCCTATTTGGCATAAAATTTAACAATCGATCGTATCGTACTTCATGTATTGTAACCAGTTTTCACTACGTTCTCTCTTCTTCATCTTCTAACGCGTTTCCAGAAAGTGTTCTTTATATTTAATAACCCCTCTCATGTATTACTTTGTTTTTTCTTGCGAAAATTATCATTGAACGTAATCGAGACTTGTTAACTATGCAGGGTTGCCCGGGCAAGTTTCCGGCGGATGGCTGTCAGGAAATGATGCATAAACTTAACGAGTTAAACTTCCGTTAACTTTACTATTGTGAGGTGTTAGTAAAGCATAATTGTTTCACCTTCTTATTAGTAGCAGACTTTCTGCGGTAAATTTTTCTGTTAGATAATCTGCCAAAATGTATCTGCTTTGTACAATACGTGTAAAACGTGAATTTACTACTTTTGTTCTCCAGGGTATATCTGTTGACATAATTTCTGCCTAAATTAAATTAATTTTTATGTTTGCATTACAAAACATACGCAGGTTAATTTAAATGTTTTATTACATTTTTTTTCCAAAATAAGAAATGTTTTGTTCTCATGGCATTTGTTTTTCGCTAGACTAAAAGTATTTTTTTCCAATTACTTGTGACAAACTTTAAGTAGAAGTGGAAAAAGAAACAAAATTGTAGGGTATCTACTTTTGAACAGTACACACTTAAGGATCAGAAGGACATAAATTATAAAATTTATAAAATATTGCGTTTTATTAGCGTAGTAAGGCACTACGATTGTCGCTATAAATTGTATTCACAAGAACAATACTGCTTTGGGATTCGAACTTTCGACTATATTTTAGCCTGATGTGAATGTGTTTGGAAGTGCTTAGCGAACAGAGAACAAGTGTTTTGTAGAGATGTTTCGTATTGGAAGACATTCATAGTCAATAACTATAAGAAGGTATAATAATATTTTAATGGAGAATCATTTCTACAACGATAAACCTAAATATGATCACCCAACCTAACGTTCGTAATTGGTTCCAATATAAATTTTTGTTTAGGTGAAATAAACACAAAAGTTAGTAGAAATGCTAAAAAATAAGGTGAAGGTAAAAACAAAAAGTTGTTTAAATTCGCATTTTAATTTTAAATTTTAGTAATCCCTAATAAAAAAAAAAATGCATGCAACCTCAGCTAACAAACTTCACCTTAAAACATTTAACTTATTATTATTTAATATATGATCATTATTTCGTATATTTTGAAACCACCTAAGTCGTCAAGTTGCGTGAAATAAATTTATTGCTATCACTACTGCACATTTCTTTGACTTAACATCGTTGTGTTAAATTTTTTATATCTTGTATTGGAAGAACTTGAAAACCACGAAACCCAACTTTTTCGATTAACTTGCATTTTTATCTGATCGTTTTAAGTTGTATTCAAGTTATATGCAGTTCTTTATATGTTAAAGTGAAACTTGTTCTGCACTCTTGATAGGAAATGTGGAGACCTCAATTATCACTAAAGCATAGCAAAATTTCAAACAACTTGCGTCTGTTTGCTAAAATTTTTTACTTTCCAATTTTTATAAAATAACCATATTTGTTTATAGTTGATGATTTTTAACTTGGATTAGTTTCAATGTGAACTTTCCTACACTAGACACCCATAGAGGGCGCGTTGTGAAAACAGCATGTACTAACTGACAGACTGTCTTTGTATATGTGTACGCTCTTTTTGGCTTGCAATGTTAGTTCAACTATATAGGGGTTTGATAACCGTTTTCCACTGCTGCAAGTGCTAGATCAAATGTAAGATTTTAAATTACTATAAGACATTGCATTAATCCTTAGTACAATTTTGTACACGTTTTGAGTTCTAATGTACATTTTAAGTCTTACAATAGAAAATTGATACTGTTTTTATTAGTATAATAATATATGGGCACAAATGAATGCTAATACAATGTCAATGTTATTAAACATAATCGTATTTTTAGGACTTAATTTCACATTTTCGTACTTTCGATATTCTCAGAACATGTAATGTTTGCTTAGCCCTTCTAGTTCTACTCCACTTCTAGTAAAGCTAATGTTAGCTGAGCGTAAAAAATCATGTATATTGTTATTTGTATTCACGTTATTTATGTTGATACTGGACCTCGAATGGACGTGAACGGTGAAGACTAAAGTACGAAACCTTTCGCATTGAATTGTTCTGCTTTTCCAGTACTGCGAAAATTAATCATTTTTCTTTCTCTCTAAAACTTGCGTATTGAAGGTAAAATAGTGTTCGTAATGGAAGATCATAGGCGTTATAAAGTTTAAAAACTGTGCCAAAATTAACAAGTGGGTTTATAATTTTTTTGGATTAAATTACTATAAAATGTAAAAGTTAACAACCTAATTCTAAACGTATTTGTAAAAATTTTGAACCCGCTTATCCCGAATCGAGGTAAAATTCGTTAGTAATTTGATGCTTTTGTAAAGTTTGTAGGTTTGAGTTTTGTTTTCAGACCAGGTATTGTCATTAGTGTGACATCTGATACAAATCCCAAAATAATTCACTGAAAGAAACTATGCAAAATGAAAACAACGGAGTCAATTCTGGACAAAGAAAATTATATATTATTTACTAATTTATTAATGAATTATTGTATCAGTATTTCTTGTTCTGATTTTATACTAAAATTTGCTTGGATCCATAGCAGTTTTTAACACTCAGATTAAATAAATCTTTAGAATGTTTACACAGATCGTGCAGTAGTGTTCTGGAGTTGGTTGTATTCCAACAGATTGTGTTTGTATAATTTTTTTAAAATATTAATAAGCAGTTGATGTGTGGAACTTGCATAAAAAATGAATACTCTTTTTAAGGTATTTTAGATGCAAAATATGTGAATTCTTTTATGATAAATTATGAAGAAACAAATGTTTCAGTGACCAGAATCTAAATCCTGTGATAAAATGTGTGCTTATGTTTTTACATTTCATTTGTATTTCTTCTATTTCTCTTAAGAGCAACCATAACCATTTAGTTTTGTTGTATTTGTTGTGATGCATGAAAATAAAAATAATTTTAATTAAAACTAATTAAAATTTTACTGTTGTATGCAATATATTATGAGAATGAAATGCTGTCATGTTACTTATTGATATAACTGAGTGTATTGATTAAATTAAGATGCAAGTTAAGAGGATTTTCAGGTGAAGTGAGAGAAGCTTACTTACAATAGATATGCACACTCTGGTTTAGACTTTGGAAATGTTACAATAAATGTAATATCATGGAATGGGTGGTAAGATGTTCAGTAATATTAAATGAAACCTGGCAGTCATATTTCTGAATTTATAGCTAAACTTCATATTTTTTACCAAATCATGTATGTAACCTGTTTAGTTTCATATTTATACTCTTATAAGAGCTTCTACTCACTTTCATGTTACCAAAGCGTAAATGTTTAAAATATTATAAATAATTTTAACTTTTTTTCTAGTTAAAATGTCAAGAGTGAATCCCTCGGAGAATGCAGATGTTACCCAAGGACCTTCTGTTCTTGTGTCACCAGGTGCTGATAATGCTGTTAGCATGGCTTTGGACTTTGATCCATTGAATTTTGAATTTAAAGAAACCACATCAAAATCGACAGTCACTAAAGTTGAATATAGCCAGGTTGAAGAAACATCCTCAAATTTGGTAAACCTTGACATGTTTGATCCACTTGCTCCAGTATCTCAAGACCTTGGTGATAATTTATCAGAAGAGGAGCAAATAATTGATAAAATAACCTATTCTGCTGAAGAAGGACCGAGTTCTCAGCAGGACTTTCATAGAGACTTTGGAAGCTCTATCCCTCCCGATTCATTGGATAATTTTGAAAGTTGCCAGGAATCTGAAAATGCACCTCCTCAGATAATGACCTCAGCCACAGAAGAGACAATTGTATTTACTGATACAGATGGTTCGGTGACTACCAGAATTACCACTATCAGCTCCACATCAGTAACTAAGGAAGATGAGCAATTTGTGGAGAGTGAAGAGGCAGATGGCTTCCAGGTAGAAAGAAGTGATACTTTACAGGTTTGTAATCACAAGAACAAGCTAGTTAGTTTGTCAGTTTTCTTGCTTTTTTTTTTAAGTTGGAAATATCTACCATGGGCATACCAGACCTTTAACATAACTCAGCTCTGTATTCGTATTTGCATACATGTGTATATTATAGTTCAAGTAGTGGTACAAGAAAAATCGGGACTCTTTGGAACCCCCGAGGCAACTTATTACCCATAAAAGTTGTTTATAATTCTTCACCTCAGCAATGGATGATCTATCATTATCATCAAATAGAAAATTCTGTTGCTTCAAAGTGAAGTGTCATCTTGGTGTAAAGTACAAATATGTTGAATTGTGTTTAAAGATTTAACTTTTAGTTAGATTAAATTGAATAGTTTTGTTCTAACCAAAATGCTTTAACCTTTTACTTTTTAATAAATATTTGACTCATCTCAGTCGTATGAGATACATGATTAACAACTTCAAAATTGGTTAGGCATATAATTTATTGAGTTGAAGTTAAAAAAAGAATGATTTGGTAACAATGTTTATTGTTGCTTATTGCTAATTTGCATCCATTCCAAAACAGTTGAAGGTATAATTCAAGCTAACAATGTTATGTAACATCATCTGACAAATCATCCTACAAATTCACAAGACAAATCTGGTGCGGAATCAGTCTTGTTTTTTTCTTCATAGTTTAAACCTATTAATGAAACTGGAATATGTATTTCCAACATTTATAGTCAATTACTTAAGTCACTTAGAAATAGGAAGTTTTTTATAAATACCAGTTTCTATTATGATTACAAATAATAAGAATGAAATTACAATTTTTACATATTTATGGCCAAATTAAATGTTTTATTTCATAAATATACTTGTCAGGATTTCATTAATGTTTAACTATATTTAATATTTACATCTTCATATAATTTTTTATGTACATGCATGTGTACAGTATTAGTTAATCTCAAAAAAATTACTACACACACACACACACACGCACTTACATTTTCCACAAACTTTTTGTATGTGTATTACTTAATTTTAGCATGGTTTTATTAATATTTGAAAGTTTAATACTGGTATATAAATCACTACTTCATCAAATCCACTATTATAATAGTTCCATAAAATTGATTTCCTATATTGCAAGATCTTTATACAGATCTTTTAAAATGTCTATCTAGTGTATGCATATTTCTCTTCAAATCCTAGTAGAAATAATTTTGGAACTATTTAACCAAATACATCTTTTACTGTTTTTCACATTTGAACCAGGTAATATTAGTGTTTTAATTCCAAATCTAAAGTTTTATATAGGACTACTTTAAGGTGTTAGGGTGTCAAACCTGTTAAGTCCACTTTGTCATTTTGGCCTTGCTGCTTTATTTTTATTTTAATCCTCATGTTTATAATTAAGAATTATGTGAATATCAGGTCCACGTGTCATGTATAAACGATTGTAGTGCTTATCATGTGAATGGTTAATTTTTACTTTTTGCTGAATCTTCTGAAATATTGTTATTCCTTTTGTCATACAACCTTTGTTTTCTACTGTTGTTTTAATTATGATATAAAGGTTTTATTATTTTTTGTACTATTATTATAATATACAAATATTACACAAGAATGTATATTTAACAAGTCTAATCATTGTTCAAACAAATTATGCATTTTATTTCAAATATTGTTAAGGCTGATCCAAGACTCCTGGAGGCTGTCAGTGATGGAGACGCCAACCTACCGTATAAAGCACGTTCAAGTTCTTCCATCTCATCAGAAAGCAGTGTAGAGATTGGAGAAACAGATACAGAGGTCTTGTACAGTGGAGATATGATAGGAGAAAGAGTGCAAAAAGAACAAGAAATGGAAGATTTACAAGTACTGGGTGTTGAAAGAGAGAATATAGTAGAGAAAAAGGTACAATATTTTTTACCTTTTATAACACTTAAATACAGATATAATCACTTAGGAGTGTGGGTGGGGGGGGGGGTTCAGCCACAACAAGATTAAGAATGCAACTTAAAGGAATGAACTCAATATTGGCTGCCAGACTGGTAGCTACACTTAGATAGTATAGAAATCTTATTTTTTGATAAACTGCCTTTGTAAGTATGCTTAAAAAAAAAATGAAACGGAAAGTTTAACAGAGAATAACAAACCTATTTGGCATATTAAAGGAGAAAACCTGGAATAAATGTTAGAAGTTTTAACAGGTTTAAATTAACAGATAGATTAAAAGGTTTACAAAAATATAGAAATTGGGGCATTTGATTAAAAGAAAAAATTGGAAAATTTGAGAGTGCTCATGAGAAAAAGCTAACTGAATGTTGAAACTTGACAGTAAGGATTTTTAAGTATATTAAAAGTGAAGAAAATGTTAAACCGATAGCAAGGTCTTTGTTGGTTTGAGTTATTCAAGCTTTTAAATGTTCTCTCTGGTCATAAGTGAAGATCTCTGCAATATCTCTGACCCAGATTGTTCTTTGGGAAATACTTGAACTGGGCTGAGTCATAGATGTTGATCCATGAGTGGAAAGTAAATTGATTGGAGAATAAAGAATAAAGCACTGGGACTTCACAAGGTTTTGAAGGAGGTTAAAAAAACCAGATGTGTAAATTTGTCTCTCCCATTTTTGGGGGTTATTAGACATTGCACAGGTAATTGAGGGTTGAAGAAGTGCTAATGTTTATTTTGTTTTTAAAGACTTGCCCTGGAAATTACAGGTTGGCCCAGTCTTATTTCTCTTGTGGGGGGAATTTAGTTGAATAATAAGGCAAGATGAAAAATTAATAAAATTAAAAATGTTAGGAAATCTTGATAAAATGCTGTGTAAAGAAAGCCGATGTTGGCTTATCAGAGTAAAATATTACCTTCCTAACTTTTGGGGGGTAGTGGTGGAAATAGTGTAATTTGCATGTATTTATATTTAAAAAAATGATTTTGTGCAGAAAATTAAATTCAAAGTGACAAGGGATATATAAAAGACCATTTAGTTGAACTGTAATGTGGTTGGATAAGAGAAGGCAAAAGGTTATTATTGATGGAGTCCAGTTAATGTTTGGCACTTGCTTTTTCCTAATTGTATTAATGATATGATGGAGGCATAATTATTACATTGCTCAGTTTCTGATGATTTTAAACTCTTTCTAGTTGCATTGAGGGTATTAATTTATTACAGAATGTCGATCAGTTGGCAAGTTGAACAGATGTATGGTGGATGACCCTTGTTTATAAGTGCAATAAAATACAAGTTGAACTACCTTTATTCTAAATGAAAACTCAGAATTACCTTTATTGTGAATGAAATCTCGGCAGCATAACTGAAGAAACTTTGGACATACTAGTAAAGTTGCTCGAGCTATTTGAAGCAGTGGTCTGTTACTAGTATTAAAAGTAATTGAATTTTAGGGGGTATTTATGAACAAAGTGATCACAAGTCAAAAGAGGTAACCATCTTTATTCATGCCACTAGTTAGGCTTCACTTGGAATATTGTGAACAGTTTGTTTTGGTTTCCTTATCTGAGAAGGGATATTGACTTTTTAGAAAGGATTCAAAGAATTTGATAGGATGATTCTGGGGATGGAAGGGTTATATAATGAGGATAGGTTTAGACCTCTTAATTTGTTTTTTTTTTTTTGAGAAAAGAATGGTGAGCTGTAGTCTTATTAATGTTTGTGATTATCCAAAGGATCAGTGTGATAAATGTCTGTATTTTGAAGATAATAGGATGAGAGGACACAAGTTTAAGATTTGGAGAAAGCAGGCCAAGTTTAAATTAAGACAGTTTTATTTTTATAGCAGGGTGACTGTCTTGTTGTTGGACATCATGAAGGCCAGTACATAGGGGTTTAAGAGAGGAAGCAATTGCTTATTGAAATAAAGAGTGGGTTTACAAATTTTACTCTCAAAGATGTTTGTACAAGCATGACTTTGAATGACCAAATGGTCTGTTTGTGTTTGTATGTTAGTTCCTCACCATTTTTTACTTTTTTCCACATTGAAAGTAGTGATAGTTTGCAACTTGCAACCTCAACACATGCTTACACTAATGCAACCTTAATTTGATTTTACATACAAAATTTTAATATTTAAGTAACTGAAAGTGCTATCAAGTAGTGACAAACCTAATGGGGCATGTGTATGATAAAGTATAATTTGAATCTAAAATCTAAATACCAGTTATTTAAGCTACACAATTTGTTAGCCTTTCTTTTTGTAATTTTTATACTTTTCATAAGTTATTAAGTTAGTATTCTGTATAGTAATTGTAATATCATAAGTATTATTATTATTTGCACTGTTTAATTAAGGGTCTTGTGTACTCAGGCATGCAAAAGAACAAATTTGAGTAGTTTTACATGCGTGAATATATTTCTGATAATCTGTATATATAAATTAATTTACAATTTTTTCCATTGAATTGGTGTGTGTGTGTGTGTAAATTGTTGAAAATTATTGTTTGAAGTTAAACATTATCATGATGAATAATGTAAAGGTAGAGCTACACTTATGGCTGGTAACCGAGTGCCACTTGAAAACACGTTTTCATTACATGTATGCGTATACAGTAGCAGCCAGTATTTGATTGTATTTTAAGTACTGTTCTATATCTTTAACACCACAAATTAAGCTTGATTTAATTGTAAGTAATTTACTTCTGGTTACATTGTCAACCTTGTGATCAAAATGTGTTGGTAATTAAACCAAACTAGACTTTCAGAAAGAAAATTTAACAAAATTAAAATCTTAAGTACACCTAAGTTATGATTTGGGATAATGATTGCTTAACATATTTACATAAGTGTTTTGATTGTCAGTCACCAGAAGCATGTATATGACAGTGTAATTATGTAAACTATCTAAACAATATTTACTCTTTAAAACTTGGAAAAGCTGCATATAATGTGTTAGGTAGTTAACTGTTAATAGAATAAATGCAAAAACATACTTGCCATTATTAAGCTCTAATTCATGAAATTCTTCAAATGCTTTTTGCTAAAAAAAATCTTGCATTTTTTAGAGACATTGTTAATATTTCAAAATTGTTAACTTTAAACTACAATTTTAAAAAAATAATTTTAGTATTTTCTCTCCGGTCTATAAACGAATGTGCAAAACAAGTTTAAATTTTTTTATCTTTGAATTCTAACTGATCCTGTATTTCACATCTATTTTTAATGCTGTACACTTACCTATTGTAATAGATTATGCATTCTAAGAGTATTTTTTCTGCAGTACATTATATGTACGTTATGTGTGTAACATTTCTTTAAGATTGCATTCTGTATTACTAGAAATCAATAGTATGTGGCTTGTTCATTCAATGTGAAAAGCACTGTTTTGATGTTGATACTGACTATTTCTAGTACTGTTTTGATGTTGATACTGACTCTATTCCTTTGTCAGCAAATAACATCTTAAAAAATTAATTTGTATGGACAGAAAATGGAGTCATTGTCATACGAGTTGAATTTAGCTTTTTTTGAAGGGAATGGTCAATAAATTACTGAAATGTTCGGATTATATCAAGGTTTAAAGTGTTGCTTGCTGTGAATATGCTGCTGCTGCTTTAGTGAGTTAGGCAAATAAATAGCAGATGGTTTTTAATTATAATAAATGCAAAACAATGCATGTAGGTTATCACAAGTTGATTATAACTTGGATGGAAATAACAAATTAATAGTGTCATTAAAGAAAGGATTTTGGTTTAACAGTTAATCAATTTAAGTTATTGAAACAGTGCTGTAGCAGGTGGAAGAACAAATAGGATTTTAGGTTGTGTGTACATAAATATTGAAAACAAATCTAAAGAGGTTGTTATTCATTATATATGTCAGTGGTTAAGCAACATCTGGAATAGTGTTTAGTATTGAGTTCTTTTCCTTAGGAAAGACATTGAATTGATGGAGAATGGATTACCAGAACTGTGCTCGAGATAGAGGGGTTGTCATATGAAGAGAGGTTGAAGGCTTTTCAAATTGTTCTCTTTAACAATCTGAAACACTTCAATCAGATCCACTTTAACTCTTTATTTTTCATGTTGATGTATCTTTTCCTCTTCCCCCCACAACTAATAGTGAAAATAATACAACTAGAAGATATAGTGGCTAGGAGCCATCTTCAGCTAAGACTTATTTTTCTGATAGGGTGTTTGGATTTTGGAACAGGTTGTCTTTGGATGTGGTGGAGGCAATAAATTTAATTTTTTGTTTAAGAGAGCTTGATAAGTATGTGAATGATAAAGCCTGGCTTTAAGATGTCTTTAAAAATTAAAATTTTAAATAATTTTTAGATCAGAGGAGGAGACATGTCATTTGGACTTAATAGGTCCCATGTTGTCTAGGAACAGTTATAAGTAAGCTGTATTTGTTTCTGGGTTAATTTTGTGATCTGATCTATGCAAGAAGCTTGCTTTGATAGTTTGGTACTAATCGTGTTTAATCAGATCTAATTTACAATCCTGTCCTGTTTTATAGTACGAGATGAAAAATGGGACATTATTTTTTTGTGTAGTGTTGTAACCATGTTCTCATTACTGTTTAAATATGGCAAAATTCTAATAACATTGGCTTTGACCATTTCTACCTTTTTAAATAAAAATGATTTAAAAGGGTTGAATATATTCACAAAAGATTGATAGGAATTACAGTACTTTTGATACTGTCCGTAATTATATTTGTAGGGCACTATGTATATGGAAAAGCTATTTTTTTTTATACATGAAGAATCAAAATTATTAATTTGATAATAGAATTTGTCTACCTCCAAGATATGAGTTAGTTGAAAGCTTTTTAGATTTACTTAGCTTTATTTTTGCTTTGAATTTTGCACAAAGCTGCATGAGGATTATCTGCACTAGCTGTCCCTAATTTAGCAGCTTAATAAACTAGAGGAAAAGCAGCTATCACAGTACACCACCAACTCTTGAGATACTCTTTTACAAGTGAATTGTGGGTTTGACCATAACATTTTAATGCCCTCATGACTAAAATGTGGAGCATATTTGTAATGGGGATTCATACCCATAACCATCAGATTACAAGTTGAGCTCTCTCATCTCCTGTCCATGCCTGGCTGTTACAAGTCCTTAGATCTTTTTCAGTTAAGAAGAGATTGACTGGCTTCTATTTGTACCAAACCATAAATTTCTTTGTATATCAGTTACTTTATCAGTATCTCTGACTTGGTAATAAACCTGAGGTCTTTATAGTCTAAAAAACATATTTTGATTTTTTCAGTGAGAGCCCCATAAATAGCCATTTGTTTAGCTTGCTACTTGATCACAAGTAACTTATAAACAACAGAAAGAAACAACTTTCAGAACTTTTACAAATGTACTTTGCTTTTTATATTTCGTACTTTATATATATTTTTTTTAATTTTATGTAATTCCCCAATATCATAAAAGCATCTTAACTCTGGGGGAAAATTTTATCTTAATTATGAGAGATGTTTTGTTTTCTTTCCTTCAGGATTTTGAAGAAGCTGACCAAGTGAAACAGGAAGAAAGTATGGTATCTGTGGCCAAGCTTGTAGGTTTTTTTTTTTTATTTTTTACATTTTCTTACCAATATATGTTGTTTATAAATATACAAAGTGTTATTAAAATCTTATCTTTGTTGCAAAATATGAACAATAAATCTACTTATTAACAAAAACACTTTCCTAACTTTGCATTTTATATTCGGATAGTTTATTTATTTTTACAAAATTATCTGATTAGTTTTTCTGTCTTTTAAATGTACTCGCATGCAAATGCTGAAAAATGCCTCGGAATCATTAAAAGTTGCATGAAACAACAAAGTGCTAATTAGATTTGCAATAACAAGTCAAATAAATTTTGTATTAAGTTAGGAAAAATAAGATTTAGCTTCTGCATGTGTAATTTTAATATCAGTTGTAAATGAATTTACATATTTAGACTTGAAGCTTTTAAATTGCTCAAATTTATTATTCAAAACATAGTTGTGTATCTCTGGACATCTGATATGGGGGTACTAACACTTTTACTAATAAAGCAGAGAATGTTTTGACCTTCTTAGGTCATCTGCAAGTTTACCTTCAAGCGGGTTTCTCTTCATCATGAGAAAGATATATTCAGTAGTTTCTTCTGGTTTAAGTTTCATAGGTTTATATGTGATTTTATAATATGCAAGATATAAATTTATTCTCAGTCACACAGCTCATGTGTTGCTTGATCTGATGTGAATATTCATTGAACTTCAGAAAACCACCTATACATCTGGTGCAGAAGATGGTTCTGTTCAGCCAGGAAGCAAAGAAAAAGTGGAGACTGGTGTGAACCTGGAAAGTCTGGTCAGTAGTGCAACATTTTCCAATTTTCTTTACATAACATGTTTCTTTAAGTTTGAATTGAATTATCTTAAAACTAAGAATTAAAAATGCTAACATTTTGTTATTGCACGACTAAAATAAAGTTTTTGAGGTCTTACATTAAAATGTTATCTTTATTTAATACACCAGGTGTCTTTGTGTACTTGTTTTCCTGTGAATAATTAAAAACTAAAACAGTTTTTAGAAACTATGGAAATGATATTGTATGGCACAGTATTTTTTTTAGTTTAAATAGAGGTTGAACTAACTTTTTTTCATTTGTATTTCAGTATAGTTTTTTTTTTTTTTGAATCGTTGTTGATATTAAAATAGTTCTTGTGTCTCATACTTGAAAAAAAAACAAACAACTGAAGATAAAAATGAAATTTCTAAATTTCCTGTTTTAGGTAATCAAAATTGAAAGATAAACTAATATAATTTTATATGCAAAAATGGCTTGTTTGGGTTGAGAAAATATTTTACATAGAAGAGCGAACAACGTTTCGACCTTCAGTCATCATCAGGTTCACACATGTTTATTATTAAAATATTTTCTCAACCCAAAGGAGTCATTTTTGCATATAAAATTCTCAACAATTGGGTTTCTCGACATCACTGATAAACTAATATAAATAAGAAATAGAAATTTTATCACTGCCACAAGCATAGCATGGCTCATGACAGGCTGAATGCATTGAAAATAAATAAAACAGCACTGTTTCTGTAGTATAAATAAAATGGTTGTAATATTTTGCATAATAGTTTTAGCTATTTTTAGTTTTTTGGTTGCATTAGTGCTATTGTAGTGTTTTTGTTTTCCTATTAGTTTTTGCTTAATGTGAAATTCATTGTGTTCTGTCTTGAGTTAAAATTTAAATGTTTTTGTTTATTGTGATGTGCATGTGTGTGTAGAAATCTACATATGTCCAGCATGCTCAAGAAGGCAAAGTCTCTCCAACTCGAGATGCTATAACCACAGGCATCAATGTCAAGTCTCTTGTAAGTTTCATACTTGCAGCTTTTTTAAGCTCCTGGAGCTTTGCAAATGTGTGATTTATATGTATGTACACATGTATGTATAAGCTCATATAGCTTTGCATATAGTTATATAAATGCATGGCACTCAGCGACATTTTTGTTTGTATTGATCTGGTTTTATTTCCTTAAACCATAATCATGTTTTTGATGCATTATTTTTTTCATTTTATTTTGTAATGCAATCTGTTTATTTTTGTACTGTTTCACTTTGTTCACACATCTTAAATCTGTCTGTTATGAGCAGTAAGTGCTACATTTTTAAAATTAAGAAGTATTGTAAGCATAAATTTTACTATTTTGCAAAACTTTTGAGTTGTATTTATCACAAATTACTGTCTGATGGTGAAATTACTGTAATTTATACACTTGTGCACAAATTACTACTATAAATGTAAAAAAACAACAACATTCATTTGGTAGACTAGTTTCAAATTTTCAAAGAAATGAAACTGTAATATTGGACTGCAAGTTGTCATAAGTGGGGGGAAAAATTAGTGATTAACTTGGATGATAATATGTGTTACTAACTATGACAGGGATTGATATGTTTACCACCATGTCTGGAAATAACTGACATGCTGAAAGGAAATATTTAAAAAAATGTAATCTGTAGACTGCTATCACCAGCTTTTATTCACCTGTATATATCAGAAATAACAAAGGTTTTTACTATTCAATATACTGTTGGGTTTTTAACCCTTTCGTGATTGCCTCAGTATAAAATACAGGAGATTTATATGTATTTGCACACCTTAAGTATTTATGCTGTAACTTTTTAATGCAGTATGTGAATCTTCACAAAAGTGGAAGACATTTAGTAAACATTCCAAGTCTTGTACACAGAAAATCATATTTTGTAATGAAGTATTTTTACTGAAGATTTGTGAATATATCCAACCTGTTTCATTACTAGTTTGAGTGTAAAGGGATTTTAATGTTAAAAAAACAACACAAAACTATTTGTCCCAAAAATATGAAACCTCATTTGTAAAACATACTAAATACATTTCATATGTTTGTTTGCAGTAAAACTTTATTTTCTCTACCCTAACTATAGTGTGTCAGTCAATTTGATCAACCTCATAACAACCAAATACCCCCTAGTGGTACAGTGTATTTATGGATTTACAATGCTAGAATCCTAGTTTCAACACTTGTGGTTGGCAGAGCACAGATAGCCCATTGTGTAGTTTTGTGCTTAATTACAAGCAACAACCAAAAATCTGAATTACATTATATTTTATTTTTTAGGTTGACTTCAAATTTTAACCTGAAATGGCATTTGTTTATCCTAAGAAGCTTTGATCTTGCAATAGTATACATTTTTACTTATATTTTATTGTTTTTATTGTTGTGTGATTGCTTTTTGAACAACTAAATACTACTGTTCATGCCTTTACATGTTGTAAATCACTTCGGGAATGTGGAATTCTTTTTACATTATCAAATTACATCACTCCCAAGCTGCTCGGAATCTGAACTGCTCATGAGCATGTTCTGCAAAATATTTTTATTATAATTTTTTTTTCACTAGTCTAACTTTAACCTAGAGGGATCTTTTATTTACTTTTATAATAAAGAATAAACATGAAAAACAGGAGATCCTTTTATGGGTTTTTGTTTTTTGCTGTTCATGACACTTAACCCTACTTTTTCATTGTCATAGTAGTAATGCACAGTAATTTTTATTTAATTAAATAATGCACCGAAGAAAATAGAATAATCTGCCAAAAAAAACAGACAATTATCCTGAACTATTGCCATTTTTATACCTTTCTAACTGTGAAACAAAAACTGTTACAAATGTATTGAAGCTAGTCTTTATCCCTCCTGGGTTAATAAGGCTTGTATTAACTGATAAATTGACAATTCTCTACTCAGAAAACAATCTAATATTATATATTCTAATAGATTAAAAACCATGACTTTATATTGGTTATACATAATATAAATTAAATGTAAAAGTGAGACAATTAATAAATCCACGTAGGTGTGGTAAGAATGGTCTTATTTTCTATTTGATATCTTTGTAACCAAACAAAATTGAAGACTACAAAAATTATGGTTTGTCTGAGCAATGACAGTTTTATGATGAGTAATTTATGTAAAATTTCATATGTACTAGAGAAGTGGTGAATGAAATAGAAAAGGGGACCCCAAGAGAAAATGTTGCTTTTCTCACATTAGGTGAAATTCAGGAATTTTTAAAAGTCCTGTCATGTGAAATTAAGAACTTAAAACTTGCATACTATTAAAATATGAATTATTAGCTACAATTTTTTGCAATTTGCTGGTGTAATATTAAAAGTAATTTAATTAATCTTTGAACATAACTTTCTAAAAGGCTGTAGTGTGCAGTTAGACCAACCCATTAAAATGTTAATAATTATTTGTGGATTTTGACTGATGTTAAAACGTACAATTTTTGGTTTTAAAGTGAATTCTGTAGTACATACATTTATGAGTAACAGTTAACCCAAAACTGTTGAGCAAATTTTGCTTCTATCATATGCATGTGAAAGATTTGGAAGTACACAAGATATTGAATAAAGTATACTGTAATATTGTAAAATATTAAATTAATCTATAACTCTAATTTCAAATCTAAGAAAAGTTTTTTTAGAGTTGAGTTCTTGCATAAGTTTCGTGGTTATATCTTTGTAAAGAAAATCTCATTTGGCTCATCTGACAATAATAGGCATGCTTACAAAATAAAGCACAATGGTTTTATATACAAAAGTTGCAGGACAAATGTGATCTTTGGTCATAACACTTCATCACTGAATGTTTCAAATTTTTAAATGTGAAATTTGAATAAACAGCTGTTCACACCGAGTACTGATTATGTATTTCAATCATACATTTGATATAGTCCACAAGTTTCAGCTGTCAGCAAGAAGACACTTCAAGAGATAGTGATGTTATTGACACTGGAGTATCTGTAAGTCAGTTGGTAAGTGATCAAAGCTTATCACATACCCCTTAATGAATGATGAAATTTATAATAACTAAAGTAGTTAGTAAGGAATCATATTTAAGTTGAAATTATAATATCATTTGATATGAATATTAAAAAATTGCTTGGCAAATGATCATATTTGGAATAAGTTGTAGATATTTGAAATAATTTAGTATATGATCGTGTTTATGTTGAAATGACACGAACTGGTTGGTGAGGTTTAAGCTGCTTTGATGCATACATATCCTTGTCTTTAAACATTTTTGAATTTTATTTTTATTTAACAAGTCGATTCGTAAGCAATTAGTAATTTTCAAATTTCCCCATTTTGGTAGAGTCATATTGACCATTATTTTGAAGTTATTATCTACGTGAAATCTGATGGGTTTGTGCGTGTGCGCAGTCAAGATCCGTATGAATTTCTGGCATCAATCGGATTGAAACTCTCGACAATGTGACGTTAACTGGAATAATAAAATGTGTTATTAGCTTGCACGTTGTATTAGCAACATTGTAAAACTTTTAAAATGTATATTTACAAAAAAAAAAACAACTCATTTATTGTATTTGATACCAGTAAAGAAACAATGTTTGTGAAGAAGTAAGTAAATATTGGGATATCTAATACTAATCCTTCAAAAATAATACAAACATGATGGTAGGGATGACATTTGCTATATGATAAGCGGAGGTGTGCACAGATAAAAATAGAATAAATGAAACTTAGTTATTGAATAGTTGTGTTATATTGTCATGTGTACATTTTTTCCTGTACTATTCAGTATGAATGATACAAATGCCATCTCTGCTATTATGTTTGTTGTTTTTCAAAAATTATTAGAATTTACTTTTGAAGTATGTCACTTTCTTAATGCAGTGTTACAAGAGACATAGGATGATTTTACTTAGTTAAGTTTTAAATACAGTAAAGGTGTAATTGTAATATTCATTTTTATTATTATTGGCTGGTAATCCCTATTTTACTGTGTACATGTGTTTTTAAAAGAACATTTCTGTAGGAAATTGAACTTCAAAGGGGTAATGATAACATTGTTTACACTAGAATTGATTTTTAAAATTACTTTTAGTCAATAATCCTTGTAAAAGGAAATTGACTGAATTCATTGTTATGGGTTTTGAGTTGCTATGTAATAATAACAAAACAATAAATTCCAGTTTTTTGGTATGATATCTACAAACATTTCCTGAAATTCTGTCATTACATTGATACTGTTATTAAAAGAAACATGACTTTGTATTGTAAAGTTTTGAGTACCTGTTGAAGAGATATTTAAGATGTCATTTCAATGAACAGTATAACCCTCTTTACATAGTTATTGCTATTGGGTGCCTTTTTTAGTCTTCCATGAATTGCTAATGTGGTAGTTTATGATCAAAGGAATGGAGTACTTTGACATCAGATATATTATGTTGAATGTGTAAAAGGTAGTGGTGTTCACACTTAAACTCCGACTGTCCACAAGGAGAAAATTGTCTTTATTGTATAAGTAAATACAATTTTACAATTATGTCCTGGCATAATTATAATAGAATGTTCACGACCATTACTAGTAACATTTTCACTTGGGGGGGGGAAGGTATTCTACATTATGTTGAATAATTTCAAATCAAGTTATAAAGATTCCAGTATTCTGCTGAGGGAAGGAACTGTTTTTGTTGTGATTGATTTGGAATGTTATATCTGATTAATTTTCTTAATACTACAGTTAAGAGTAAGAAATTGATGCTAAATAGTGTCCTTTAGTGAAAACTGTAGTTTTGTGATGTTTAGAATCTTGTACAACTAGTCCTCAAAGATTTATTGACTACATAAATTCAATATTTTGAGGAAAATGTTTAAAATGTAATTGTAGTAGTTTCAGTAATACCCTTTTTAGTTCAGTCTACAGATAATGGTTGGGCACACTTTATTTTGTACTGTTGACAAGTGTTAGCTGAAAAGGTATTTTTAGCTACAGATCTAAATGTTTCTTTAGTTTAAAAGCAATGCATATCCAAAGACATTAATTAATTTAGGTAATTTTTTTTCAAAGCTGTTCTATGAAATAACATTGAAGAAGAAATGCCAAATAGATATAGTATCTTAAAGTATTGTCACCACATTTTTCTTATACAGTGTGGAATAGACAAACATCTTTTTAGCATTTGATATTAGTAGTTTAGGTTACTGTTTTGTTATAAGTATTAATCAAAGTTTCTTGATTGTATTTGTTTTTCTACTGAAAATTTGCAAGCTTTTAGTTAGCAAGTAGTGTTCTTAACCTCAGAGATTTATGTAAGTTGCATGTTGTGTGTGGGTAAAAAACAAAAACTGTTACCACTAAAGTTATTTCTGTGTGTAACACAAGTTATTGTAATTTTGCACTCTTAGAAATCTAACTTAACTGATCAGCAAGAAGACAGTATAGGAAAAGAACCATTAGAGGAAGTTAAGCCCTCTGTTGATCGAGCTAAGGTTGCCCAAACATTCAGTCAGGTACTTAAACATTCTTTTCTGAGATAAGTGTTTTGTTTTTGTTGCTATTGTGTACATTGGCCCCTGCATACTTCTACAGAGCGTTTTTCAAAGTTTTTAAAAATCTTTGGTTTGAAAATGTATATCTGTATTAAATATTCATTATAGTATATTCTCACAACGTCTTTACATTTAACCACAAAACTGCCAAAACATCACAAGATAAGATTTATCATTTTCTTCATAGCGAATCATGTGGTTTTGGTTTGATATTCATCAGCTAAACCATTTAATACCTATTAAGTCTGAATTATGAAATGCATTGGATAGGAAGAAGTAAAACCATATGAACTAGTTAGTAATTAAACTTTAGTTTTCATATTCCTTTATCATTTAAAAATTGTAGCACATTGTACCATAACTCTAACTTAAAGGAGTATGAATTACTGAGTTTTTATCACTAAGTTCTGTGTCATAATTGGTATCAGACTCCACTTTGAAAGCAAAGAACATTATAGTGGATTTTGGTTTACATTTATCACCATTTCTACAAGAAATAAAAGGTACAATGCATTTTTGTTAACATGCATTTAAACATTTAGCAAGTAATTCTTTGTAACATTTTTTTTCTTATATTTTACATCATATAACTGTTAATTTTTAATTCTGACTTGAAATATTAAGCATTAAAATCATGGGAATAACATGTTTCTTCCTATTTTTTTTCCTCTTTCTCTTTGGACTTTTCATGTGAGCAGAAGATTCATCCCTTCTGGCTCTTTGTCATGTTTTGATTGGGTCTCTTACCCAAAGATTTTGCTTGTATAAATACTAATATAGCTGCAAAAAATTAAAACAGTTAACAAATACTTTAAGTTTATTTATGAAAACTAGCTTACATACCTGTCTTCTGAGTTAAGTTGACAATTTCTAGATATCTGTTGATGTGTGTATTCCAAATCCATTTTAGCATAAAAGTATAACCCATATACTTTTGTTGCTAGTTTATGGGATTTGACCTTTTTATAAAGGTCCTTTGACTTGTCCTTCAGTTTTAAACTTATTTTTTATTACTTAACTTCTCTACTCATATGAAGTTTTTAAGGTACAATCAACATTTTTGTAGTTTGTACACTTTGTTTTTTACTTTCACCACATTCTCTTAACACAATATTAGGTTATACTGTTATTGGTGAGTGACACGATACGAAAGCCACTGTTAGAATGCATTGTTATCAAAACTCGTTGGCTTTTCTATACATTAGTTGTTATACAAAAAATCGCTTCTTTCCGATGTGTTTTTTCACTAGCTTGTCTTGTTAAAAAGATCCATACATGTGCATGGATAAGTAATACCAAGGTGCAAACTCTCAATATCCACTAAGTATGTATGCAAAATTTCAGGTTTTTAAGTTATTTTGTGTTGAAGTAATGGTGGTTATAGACCCACAGACATGCCCCTTTTATAAACTAAAAATATTTATATAATAAGGAAATGCTTTTTTTTTTCTCTTAAAATAATTGTACCTAAAAACAAATTGTTTCACATTGTAAAAATCATAACTTTAAATTTGTACTTAATGCAAGCAAACACACCCTTAAATACTGCAGTTAAAGAAGATAATACTTTTTTTCTTTTACTTAGAAGAGCAATTGCTTTCTTGCAACTTGCTGCAGACAATAAATGGTCATATAGGTGGGGATGTTCTTGGCTTGACCACCCACATCTTGCTCTACTAACTTGTATTTCTTTTGAACACTTTGTATATTTTTTTTTTTAACTTTTTTACACGAATCTGGTGAACAGAGGTTAATTCTAATAGTGTATCCCACACTGTGTGGGATTTTTTTGCAATCGCCCAAAAACCCAGAGCACAATTTGTATCCCATTTTTATAACCTTTACCTTGGGGATATTTTACGTAATGACTTTACATAGTCTGCTTTCCTTAAACATTACGCATATTGTATTTGATTCAAATTCTAAAATGTATGTTTAAAAACATTAAGCTTAAATTAAGTTGCATAACAGTATATTTAATACGTATGCCTAACGTAATTTGTCCTAAAAGGAGGAGAGGAAATATCTTGTAAACTAACTGTATACCATTATTGATTTTTGATATTTAAAAAAAGAAATTTGTAAATTATTTAAACATGTATTTGATTTGCATTTTCATTCACTCTTAATGCACAAGTACTTTAATGTTGAGTCGTATGTTACGTTTATTATTAATGCTGTATAGCTTCCTTATCCAAGTTTGCCTTACAATCATGTAGTTATCATTACTTAGAGCCAGCAAGAGGAACAGGAAGTGTTATGTAAAGTCTGTGGAAAGCATGTTTACCTGATGGACAAAATTATGGCTGTAAAAAGTGCTTTTCATAAATCCTGCTTTCGTTGCAAGGAGTGTGGAAAATCACTTAAGTAAATCACTTTTTTTATTATTGTTACTAAATCAGCTATTTGAATGAAAAGCTTGGTGTGGATGTTGTATTAAAGCTTTATATTCAGATGCTAAGTTAACATTTGTTTACACTCAACATTTAAGATTTTACTTGCTGTAAACTTTTTCATTGTAGTATTGTAATTTTAAATGTTCTTTTGGTTCTTGGTGGTAGTTAATCATTCTGAGTAATTCACGTCTGCAAAGAAATGTGTAGATGAACAACTGTTACTTCAACACGAATATTTTGTTTAGAGATGTATATGTTACCTCTGTCAATTGTATAAACGTTTTTAAGACCATTTATTCTAATGTGCATAATTTTATATAACAGTGTTGACACGTATTCATCTCATGGAGGAGAAATATACTGCAAATCACATCATAAACAGCTTTTTCAACCCAAAGTCAATGTTGAAGACGTATCGGGAGGTAAGAGATGTTTTAAGTGGAAGACTATATAGCTAAAGTCACTTACTAAACCATAGCCAGCTTAAATGATCAAGGGAGATTTTAAATGTGTTTTGCAAAAAAACATTTCTGTTATTATATTATGTAAGCTTAAAATGTAAAATATTTAATTCTTCAGAATAGAAGATCTGCTTAATAGAGCACACTGGTAAGATTATTTTAATACTGTTTTTTATGTACGTGATTAACAGGTATTGTGCATTACACAAAACTGATTAATTTAAAGTGTATATTTAGAATTTGATACAAAGTAAGTAGTCGTAGACTATCAGAAACACTGAATGTGGTGCATTAAATTATTTTGTCTGATGTCAACCTCCTTCTTTATTTTTTCAGTATATTTCATCATAATATTCATTTTTAAATAAGATTATAATATTATGTAGATTAATTCCAGTTAAGTCATCTTAAGTACAAATTGTTCTTTTTTTATTGGTAAATGTGATTATTTCAGATTTGTATTATGTTCATGGATTTAAATACTTAGAAGGAGTTCTTACTTGAAAGTTGACTAGAATGAAAAAAGCTGGATGCAGTTTTAACTTGGAATTGTTTTGTACACATTACTTAAGTCACAGTATGTTATTTATGATAGAATTGTAGACTTGGTGTTACACCTCGCTACCATATAAAACAAATTGACACGTACAACAGGTGTGATTTCATGTTTCTTTATTAATTAACAGTTACATTTTATTATTTTTTACAGCCTAAGAATTATAACAGTTTAAATCTGTTTTTATTTTTTATTTTGTTGATCTTTGAACATTGTAAAACTTTTTAGCATGCTTAACAAACGTGCATCACTTGCAGAGCAACGAGCTCAAATTGTAGTAAACAGACTTATTTTGAGTAGCTTAGAATGCAAAATGACAGCATGCACAAGAAATACAATGTTCTACAACTATGAAAATTTAACTTGCTTTCTTTCTAACAACCTATAAGCATGTTAAAGTAGCCTTACCTCTTCCTCACCTTAAACTATAATATATTTGAAACTTTAGGCTGACTGAATAGTTTCAAATCTTTTGTTAGAACAAACTATTCTCATACAAACATCATTAAAAAGCTTTTCTATTAGTTGTAAGTAATAGAAATCCCCAAACATGCATATCATCTGTCAACAGTATTATTAGACATTAGTTTTTCTTATCTTAGCATTGGTCTTGCATGCTCCAGTCTTTATACCCCCACTTAACCCTAAAACAGTGAGTGTTGTAGGTAGCAGCATCAGTTGCTGATGGCTGCTATATAAAGGTTAAATGCCCTTTGCAATATGTAATTTGCAAATTTCTCCACCTTTATTAATGCACCCTCTATCCATGGTTTTTAACTGCTGGGAGATGGACACATTCATTTGGTCTGGAATGTTTTCTCCTGGGGTTTCTGAAGTTTCCAGGGAAGAATTTTTGGATTCTGTTTTTTTTTTAATTTCTTTTACTATGTAGGCTTCTCAAGAGTCATATCCTATTCATTTTCTTCTATTAATCATTTGGATTTGTGAGATTGTGGGGCTTTTCCTTGTCCTCTTTTAGTCTACTTTTCCCTTGTTGTTGGAGTGAGGACTATCTAGTTTCTCTTTTTTGGTTCAAGCTGGTAGTATTACTGTTTTGTTGTATGACTGGATAAGTAGACATTATATTTTTCTTGTATCCTTGCCTTGGTTTTCCATTTCCTAAAAGAAGTATATTTTTGACTGTTATCATATTGATATTCTAAGTTGGAGTTATTGGAATGTTAGTTTGGCTTTTTCTCTCACTTGGTTCTGCTATATCCTGGTAAGTCCTTTCTTTCTGAGCCTCTGTCAACTAGGGGAAGAGATGTATCCATTTCTGCATTTTTTTTGGCATCTGTTTGTCACATCTGCTATCAGTTGTAATCTGATTTGTTTTGGCCTACGAGGTCTGTTCAAAAAATATGTGGACTGACGTCATAAAACAAAATGTACTTTATTTAGAAGCCACAGGTCTGGGACACCTTCAAAGTACTCCCCTTCTCAATGCATACACTTATCCCAACAGTATTTCCACTTGTTGAAACAGTCCTGGTACTCTTCTTTTTAATGTCCTCCAGCTCCTTCATCTCATTTGCCTTAATCTCGGGAATCGTATCAAATCTTCTTCCTTTCAAGGGTCTTTTGAGTTTGGGGAACAAGAAAAAATCGCAAGGAGCAAGGTCAGGTGAGTAGGGAGGGGGGGAAGAACAGTGATCGAGTGTTTGGCCAAAATCTCGCGAGTTCTGAGGCACAAATTTCGCAGCAACGCGGTGCATCTTCAATTTTTTGGTCAAAATCTTATAACAAGATGCAACTGATATCCCACACTCTTCAGCAAGCTCCCTGACAGTCAGACGTCAATTTTCCCGCACCAGGGTGTTGATTTTGTCGACGTGTGGGTCGTCAGTTGATGTGGAAGGACATCCAGGACGCTCATCATCTTCAATGGACTGTCGATCATCCTTAAAACATTCATGCCACTTGAAACATGCCGTACGCTTCATAGCAACATCACCGTAAGCCGTGTTAAGCATGGCAAAAGTTTCAGTTGCAGATTTTCCAAGTTTAACACAATTTTACAGCAAGTCATTGCTCCTTCAGGTCATTCATTCTGAAATTCACCAAACAAAAAAATTGCATTTCACTTAAAACTGTGTAGCTAATATACAAATGAAGATATCTGCAGTTGGGAAATGGCATCATAATCAGCTGATCTGTGTGAACCTAGTGACACCAAGTGGATTCCCCTGGAACCAACTGGAGCTACGCAATTCAAACAGTCTGCGTATTTTCTAAACAGACCTCATATTAAGCCTGGAAATGTTGTGACCCACTTTACCTGTTTTTATGGTGATTATCTTGACTGTTTTCATTGAGATTCTTTAGTTTTCCTTACTTTTCAATTCCTTAGAGGTTGATTCTCAAATATCTATTTTGTATGTTTTACTGCTTACAAATGAGGCTTCTTCTAAATTGCACATTTGTTTTTCTGTTGGACATTTGACATATCCAGTGAAGGGCTTTTTGTGTGTCAATATTTAAGCTTCTCCTAATGTTTTCCTTTCACATTCTTTATATGCTGCTGAGGCTGGCGACTTTTGTGAGTGTTTTCTATACTACATGGCTGTTTTTATCATCTGATGGATTATAGGTGGACCGAGCACAATATTTCTCTTCACTTACCAGGGTCCCTTACATGTTGCTTTTAATGGATGCCACATTGTGGCAAGTGTTGCTCAGACAGATGCTGATCTCAGTCCAATTTCATACTAGCAACAGATTTGATTATACTTCCCACTTGTTGCAACAGGCTCTGTAGAATTGAGCTCTTCCACAAGACCACCTGGATGCTTTCCAGATGGTATTTACTATGTTATCATAGACCACCACTGATGGACTATTGTGAGTAAAGCTAAAAGAAAGTATGCTTATCTTTTGTTAGTCATTGGATTGAATAAATTGAGATTGGTTTGCTTTTAAAAAATTTGGGGGACTTGATTCACTTGTTGCACTGTTTCCAAAGTCGTGTTCCTCAGGACTAATGCACATTATCCCACAGATTCTATCATGGAAGTACTAATGGTACAAGTATTTTTATCACACAGGAAAGAGTACTCACATGGTAAAGATTTAGCTACATTGTGAAAAGATAAACATATGTTGATACTGTGAGTCTATAGAAATCTCTTGCTGGTAAATCATGAAATATTGAAGCTATTTAACAATTTGGAACCAATAATTTTGTCTCTAGGAGCTAGGCATATATCTTTTAAGACACTGGAATGGTGGACAGAGGCTTTTTTTTTTTTTTTTTTGACCTAGATGTCACATGAAGTGGCACAATCCTCTGGAGCTTTTCTTACAATTCTAGTTCAGATTTGACACTGTTAGTCAGTTGGGGTGTGCATGGCCTTTATCTTTTATCAATGTTGGTTTTGTATATTGTTCATGGAAGGAGGTCCACTATCTCCTTAACTCCAAACACGAAGTGGTTCCATCCTATGCCCTTGATTGAGCTCAGGTTACACATCCTTTCTAAAATTCCAGTAGTAAGTGGAATACCCCTTGCCCACTTGGTTGGAGAATGAGGATGAATGTTTATAATTCCAGACTGGATGAGTTCTGTTTCATTGATTGTGTACAGTGCATACAATCCCATCATTCCATGCCTGGAGTGTTGCCTTTAAGACTTCATGCTGTTTCCTCCAAGCTGAAACAGAAATTCACCTTAGAATGCTAACTATCAATTTCAATAAGCTTTAATTAGCTTAACTGTAATGAAAATTATTATTTTGAATAAATTCAAAGTGATTTTTAGAGCATCGTTTTAAAGTAAGATTTTTCTGACCTAGTGGGGATAGATCTAATTTTTTGAAGTATTGTGAGAAAGAGGTAAATAAAACGTTCAACTTTCTTCAATACTTATAACTGGTGTAGAGAATATGGTTGGTGTTTCAGATCAGACTCTATCAGGTGAATTGTAGTAGTGGTACTGTTGCTCCTAAGGATACTCGGGTTACATGTGTGCTCTTCCTTTATTTTAAAGGAATATATCAAATCAACATGAATCTGATAGTTATTGATAATTTCTTTGCAAGTGAATAATTATTTTTTTTTTTCCATTTCTGCATATATTTTCATCTGATATGATGAAGATGCTCAGAATTTGATTGAAACTGTTTAGTCACAGTCCATCAAGCATGTTGTCCTCTTTGGTACTTTTCTAATTTTGTATTAGATGCTGTATTTTCCAATACATTGTTATCATAATACTTTACATGATTTTTTTTATTTTGTTAGCTTTAAGTACATAATTATTTGTCAGATTTAGTAGCTGATCGAAATGCATCTAACCATGTCTTGTCATCCTTAACCCTTTTGCTACAGATAGATGTGTATCATTACTTTTGGTATGCTTATAGTTTTTATTCTTATGTGCATATTGAAATGGTTATTTGATGTATGTGTACTATCATTACAAAAAGAAAAGTCTTAAGCTCTTAACAGGCCGATAATAAAAGACAAGAAGCTAAAATTGTAAATTATATTTAATTTTTATGTATCTTCTATTTATGATAAAAGTAACTAACATGCGCAAATTATAAAGTTTGTAGATTAGGTTACATATTGAAAACTTTCTCCTTGAGTTATGCTCATGAATGACTTGTGTTAGGTCACTGAGTACAGAATTTGAGCTACGTGTTTGCTGTGTAACTTAAAGCTTGTATTGCATGATTTTTAGTTACTGTTCAAAGAGCAATAAAATAAAGTATGAAAGGGTGTAAAATGTTATGAAGCTTAAACTGTTTAGGGTATATATAACCAGGTCTCTGTTACTGTCACTATTCATTCTAGAAAGAAAGAGTCATTTAGATTTACTTCATATTTATGGTGGTTACAAGGTTGGTCAAACTGATAGCCTGTTTAAGAGTTAGGTTAAAGAAAATAACAGATAAAATATAAAGTTTTTAAAATCTAAATGAATATCACACTTGTTTTGTTAGAGGTTATGCAAATCGAAACTGAAAAGTAGTTTTCATCTTGACATAATTTCCTTGCACTTGGACTAATCAGCTTTCTATTTCTATATTTACAGGTCACAAATGTCTAATAAATATATATATATATGTAAAATTATTATTTTTTTTATGACTAGTTTATGATGTGTTCTGAAAATTTGCCAAGCTTTGTGATGACAGACTTGCTAAACTAAGTGTTTTATAGTATCGATACTTTCACAGGTATTTTATGGTTGCAAGGTCGATAAAAGTGACCACACCTGTGTTGAGATAAGTTGATTTTTCCTTAAATCAGAGTTGAAGTAGTTTTGTTTTTGTGGCATTCAAGGAACAAGAAATATCATAAATTGTTTCTTAAAGGTGATACATATACTGATAGAAAGTCCAGAATGTGCTCTCTCCAGATATGTGATCCATATACAGGACTTGTGAGCAGTGAAAGAAATGCTGGATTTTGGATTAGTTGCATCATCTTATCAGCAGTGATCTCATTCAAACAAATTGGTTCTTTTTTTATTTTTAAATACAGTTGTGTGTCCTTTCTTCATTGTTGTTGGTTGAAGACTGTGTTCTTCATCTTCTGATTAAGCAAGAAGCTGCTATTATCACAATCATCTTTGTTCTTGTCAGCACCAAACCTGTGTTTAACTGATACCTACAGTATTTTTGAAATTGGTATAGATTTTCATCAATAAATGTCAATAAGGTCATTGTGAATGCAATCACAGTGGCTGCACATGTTGCAAGTTGAATATCTCAAGAATCTTATACATGCAGGTAATCAAAAGTCATTGATCATGACTTGGTGAAGAAGAGGAAATTTCCAGTCATAGTCGAAAGTAGTTATTTGTTGGGTGCCTAGTGATAAACAGATACAATAAACAGGCAGAAAAGGGTGGCCCACTTTGTAGACTCATTATTTGGAAATTGTATTTCAGTATCGCCAAAACTGGATAAATCACAGATTCTTGTCTTATCCTTACTACCAAGGACCTCTGGTTGAGAAATTCTGTTAACATTTTTTACATGTTTTCACAAAACATAATAAATGAAGCCTAACATGCAAAATACACACGAACTTCAGATTTTTTGTTAAATAGTTGTATAGTTTATAAACTGTCAATGATATTGTGCAAAATTTATAAGGTATTTAATTTTCCCTAGATGTTGAACAGATAGAAGAGAGGACTGTTGAAGACCTTGACAACATAAGATCTCGATTTGAGTCGCTCCCACAGGAGGAATTTAGACCCATTTCCACAGACCACGCAGCCTCCGTAAAAAGAACGGAGAGTATTCAAGCCAGGATGGCAAAGTATGTTTTATGTTTGATATTGAAAACAATTTATTTTTTCAGCCTTTTAATAATAAAACCTTAAATAAAAAAAATATATATTGTAATATAGATTAAGAATCATTATTGATTTGGGCTGGATGCAGTAGTGGTAAATAGTATGAAGTTGTAAGACCATTTTGTCTGTTCAGTTTTTACTTGTAAAAGTAACTTGTATCCTTTCCTTTTTTTTATAATTATTTAATTTGACTTATTCACTATTTACTGAAAATTAGTTTTTATTTTCTGAAATTTTCCATTTATTTTGCTTGCTTTAATATATTTTTCTTGTTACTTTTAAATAGTATAATTGTTGTACTCGTTTAATTTTGGAAACTGGGTCGCAACTGCAAACCAAACTTTTGGAATTTTCAAGGCATATTTTTGCAGATTGACACAGTAACAGTGTCAAACATTGTCATGGGAAAAATAACTAAATATTATAGATTAGCAAGGTTTGTTAACCTCTTGCACATTACATGTGCTTTGGCAATGATGTTTATACTGTTTGTTAGTAGTTCCTATCCGAAATTCCTATTACATTTTTTACTAGATTCAAGTTTTTAAAATATTTGTAAGACTGAGAAGTGATGAATTTCTGTACCATTTTAACTTGCCTTTGTGTAACATGTCATTGTTATTTAGCTGTAATATTCAATGTTTAGGTATCAGTCAGCTGTAGGTAAAACTTGTCATGATGGTGATAAGTCCACATCAGAAGATGAAGATGATGCTGCTACCAGGGTGAAGAGTGAAGAGGTGAGATTTAGTTTTGAACAGTTTTTCAAAAATAAATATATGTATTTGTATGCTGATACTGTTGTTTTAAACATTTCAATAAAACTTGATACTTTGTTTTACTAAGATATTGAAATATGTGTTTAAACCATTAATAGTGGTGTTACATGATAAACAGAAACATTTCTGTATTCTAAATGAAATTCCAGTTATTAATGTAGAATGTGTGTGTATACATGTATAAACCAACATGTATCTTGATTAGAAAATTTTTTGCTTGTAGATTACTTCAGGAATGTTCTGGACAATTATCATATTTAATCTCTATTGTAGACTAGTTAAATTGTTATAGGTAAATTATTTAATATTCTCTTAGTCTGAGGCACAGCATGGCCAGGTGGTTAGGGCATTCAACTTGTAATCTCAGGGTCACTGGTTCAAATCCACATTGCACCAAACATACATGCCCTTTCAGCCGTAGGGGCATTATAACGTGACGGTCATTTCCACTATTTGTTGGTTAAAGAGTAGCCCAAGTTGTGGGTGGTGATGACTAGATGCCTTTCCTCTAGTCTTGCAGTTAAATTTGGGATGGCTAGTGCAGATAGAACCTGTGTAGCTTTGTACAAAATGCATAACAAACTATTAGTCTGAACATTCAACAAGAAATCTGGATAGTAGTGTTGTGTTGTAGTTTAATGCAAGAACTAATAAGTAATATTGCACAAACCTTAAATTTTAATTAAAATCAAGAATTGGTTGTAATTAATATTGTCTTGTGCAAGTACTGAGTTTTAAAGTGGGGGAAAAAAAATGCCCATCTGATTGCTTTCTTTATGTTGTCATAAGTTGTTCCTTACTTGAAAGTTATTATAAATTCCGATAGCCTGAAATATAACTGATTGTCCTTTAACATTTTAATAAATAACATACACTAATATTAGTTAAAAACCACAGTAAATGGGAAGATAAACTCTAAGATAATTAAAGAATAGTCTTAACACATTTTGCAACTTCATTAGTATTCCATTCTCTCCTGGCAAGACCACTGGTCAACAGTGTCTATGAATCTGGAACCTTAAACTTCCTTAAGGACACAAAGTTGCCATTTGGTTAGCTTAAAGTGAGAATTAAGCAACTTTTAACAATTCTTTTTATGTAGTGATCCACTCAATTAAAATTTTTGATTTCCAATTGATTTGAAATGCAGTCTATCGTATGGATTAAAATTGTCCATATTTGTTTTGGTTTTTCTAGATCTTTTCTCACATGATTAGTGTAGGATGAACATTTTATGTATTCTGGTGTTATTTTATTTGAAGAATTTATTTTTGATGGTGTGAAGATGGATATCTAAATGATTTCTAAAAGTTTTTTTTCCTTTATTTTCTCTTAAGTGCTCAGTATTTGTTTGGTACTCATTACCAGGTGGTTTCATAATACAATTATTTGGTGTTTCCTTATCTCCATGGGTCGAGGTTTTTGTTGCTCTAAAATGGCAACTTGCATTAAAATCAAAGTGCATCAGTATAGACTGAAAATGAGCACATAACAGGAATTTCAATATAGATTTTAAGAAACTTTCATACAACTCAGTTCAATAGCCTGTGTTAACTTGAATTTCCAAATTATTGTATGAAATGTGAAATAATCATTAAGAAATTAAGCTATCGACTGTTACATTTTATGTTTAACAGTTAAATATTCTTTTGTAATTCTTAGTTTTGTGAATTCCATACTGGAATGCTCTTTTAAAAACTTAGAAATGTAGGAACTTGGTCTTAGTCATTAACATGATAATTTTTCAAAATCATTTTGTCTACTTTTGGTAATGTAATGTGACCAACAGCACAGCATGCCATAAAGGTAAATAACTGGAAAAAATTCATTAACTGAAAACCTTCCTAGCATTTTTAAGTTGTATAATAAATTAAATTTCAAATATAGATCAAAGAACTTTCCAATTTTCGAGAAACTATTGGAGCAGGAAGGTCGGAAATAATGCGAGCGGCCTATGAACGTGCTTGTAAAGAAGCCAGCAGTGGGTCACCAACACGTGGTGAGACGGTTACTTTGGGTGGGGAAGTTAAGGCTGTTAATATTAAAGAAAAGTTTGAGAAAGGTGCTTTAGACCAGGAGAAAAATGAGAAACTAGAAAAAGCTCGTCGGGAGAAAGAAGAAGACTTGAGCATTGTCAATGAAACTAGTAAGTTTGGGTTATACTAACATTTAGAGGTGGTGAGCTTGTTCCACAACATTTTTAAGGCTCACTATCAGAATCCAGTAAATATTTATAAGTTATAAAACAACAGTTGGTGTGTGAAAAATATAACTTTTATACTTTTGCAAGTAAACTAGCAAAACTGTCACGTTCAAAATTGTATTTTAAAGGCTTGTGAACTTGTAACAGTAATAAACACTCACTCATTCATTCAGGTTATTGATGGTAAAAACATCGTTAATATATCACAAAGTGCAACAATTTACTGTTGCATGATGCATAACTTGTTCTCGGATGTAATATTATTGAAGATACTGATAAGGAGTGGATTACAACAAAACCAGTAATTCAGCAAGATGGCAAATTCAAATGTTAGACTATTCTTATTGTTAAATATAAGAGTAGAGTAGTAATAACAAAACTGGTATTTTAAACAGTATTCTGAACAATATAAAAATAATTAATCTTATGTACACAGTTGAAGACCAAAGTGTACCATTCCACATGGTATTACATGTTTGTGGATAGTTATCAACTATTCATTGTACCATACATTTCTGATTTACTAATGAATCCTGGTAGAGGAGAGTGAATAACAGATACAATATGTGTAGACTGGGGGAGGGGAAAAGATGTAGATACGCATGTCTAAAATTCTAGAGGTTATATGACTGCAATTTGGAATCTGTTCAAGGGACAAAAGTATTTGGATTTTTGAGATGAGCATCACTTTGCACTCCTTTGAGTCCATTGTTACTGATTCACAGAAATACAACTAAATGTAACACATCTGACTTTTTCTTTGGTTACAATGGAATTGTAGATCTTACTAAATCACAACATTTTTTTTTTGTAGGTGAACATAATAAATTCAGGATTAAAATCAGCATCCTTCTCTTAGTGCACATGTAGTTAGTTGATAAAGTAATTTTAATTCATCTTTTTAAAATTATCAGTCTTGAACGCATGTAACTAATAATGCAAATTACAAGCATCGTACATTTAAATGGCAATTCAACACCATCAGTGTTCTAGTCTTGTTTGTTTTAATATTTTCAGTGGTTGTTGATGAAGGGTTGGATTCTTTGAAATCAGTTTTACTCATTGAAGCATTCTAATGGTAGAGAAATATTCTTAAACATTTTCTTACTAGCATGCATAACTTTTGGTAATAAGTAAGAAACAAATAAACTTGTTTTCATAAGCATCATGTATGATTACAGGAATTTTACAATAGTGTAAGTTATAAAGAATTTTTATCATAGTCTCCTTCATTATTACAGATAATTAAGAGTAATGGATTAATGAAAATAAACTGTTAAGTCAGGTCAGTGGAAATGTCAGTATTTTCTTGTGGGAAATAGTGTAAATCAATGGAAATATGTAATTGCAGTACTGTTAAAACTTGGTAAATGGTTTGACAGTTTCACAATATTTTTGTGGTAATAAAATGATGCATGTTCTAAAAATGTTCCCATAAACTACCTGATTTTGTATGTGGGTTGAAATTTAGATTTAACTACTAATAATGCAAATTGATTGTAGGGGACAGTGTGGCTGAAGCACGTACTCTTTTCAAGCAGTTTGATACTGTCAACACAACTACCACTCTTCCTGTTCCTGGCAGGCCCTCTCATGGAGAGACGACAAAGCGCTCTCGTGAATTAGTGATTGGAGGTAACACTGCTTGTACAACAGGAGAAGTAGTTAAGTGCAGTGAGCCAGGTGCCAAAGAACAGGTGGAACTGGAAGCAGCAGAACTTCAAGAAAGATTTAATTATTTTGAAAATTACAATAAATTGAAGTCCCAGCCAAAATATGTACCTGATGATGAAGTTCCTAGGGATCCAAAGGTGATACGTGCTTCGGATGTCCAAGAAGAAGTGATGGGAACAGATACAGCGAAACGTATGTTGGATAAGTTTAAACAGCTGGAAAACCAGGGTGCTGGATTGTCTGCTCAAAGTGTTGCAAAGCCTGTCAGGAAAATCACTCCTCCAGGGGAAACCCTCCAGATTGTACAAAAACATGAGCCCTCACCAGAGCCTTATCATGATCCAGATATTATTCGCTGCACCTACAAGGTGGAAGATGACATGACCTGGAAAGCTGACCAAGCAAAGAGTCTGAAAGCAAAGTTTGAACACTGGGATACTGAAGTTGAAAGAGAGTCTAAATTAACAGATGAAGGTTTACCAGAGTCAGATACAACTAAGAATTTGCGAGCTAAGTTTGAAGCTATTCGAGCAGAGAGTACAAAGACAGTTGACAAGCCTCAGCCCAAAGGAAAGAAGTTTACAGTAGGTATTTGTTTTAGGCTTAGAAATAGATGTATTCAAGCTTTTATATTTCAAGATTTTGTTTATTTGGTTAAATATTTCATTCATACCAATGAATCAATATGAAGTGTTTTGGTTATACATATCAGATGTTGTTTAAATTGTATTGTTTACTTGACATTTATTCAAATTGAGGTTTTGTTTGTTAGGGGAAAAAACTTTGGGTTTAAAAGATTTTCGTTTTCCAATACATAGTTATTTTCAATCATACAAGTTTTTTCCAAAAATGAACCAAAATATATCATTATGTATATTTTATAACTGTTTTCATTTTTAAATAATTATAATGCAAATTAAGAGTGGGTTTGTTAGTATTTGTTGTACGTTAGGGACTGTGTGATCTGAAATGTGTAACAAAATAAAATGCTTTTTAATATGGCAGACTTAAAATTTCTCTCAACAATGAAATAAAATATGCAATTTATCCAGGAAATTATATTTTGCAAACTTTTAATTGTGAAGTAACCGTCTATTTTGTTCAATAAATTAGATTTCTGGTGGGGAAGAATATTTGAAGTGATACCTAACCTTGACGGTAAACAAACAAATCTTTTTAACCAGCATGTCTGCTAATTAATAGTGATTTCATGCAACAAATATTTAAAGTTACAAACTGAAAATTACCACCATAAGAGGCTTGCTATTGTCGTTTAATAATTTTACAATTAGTTCTTAGTTGGAAAGTGAGGTAAATAGTAATGTACAATATTCCCATCGACCACATGGGAAGGAAACAAGTACAAACATTTATACCAATTCTGTACCATGGGAAAAAGACTGGCTAAAAGGTGTCAAGAAACATGATCAAGTGATTTGTACAGTGTATGTTATACTTTAGCAGAAGAAATTCTTGGATAACAATAGTTTATGAAATGAAAGGTCTAACTGTTCAACCCATATGATCTGAGAATAATGCTTTTCATTATTTAGTTGTTTAACTATTTTATCCATGTTTTACTACTGCACATTATTTCCAGAGGTGCTAACATAAAACATTTTAAAATATTTTATTAGGAACTTGGGATAAGATCTGGTGAAGATTGCGATCTTTGTGGAAAAAAACTTTATCCTATGGAAAGAATGGAAGCAAGTAGTTTTAAATTTCACAAAAACTGTTTCCGCTGTTCTCACTGTAACAGCATGCTCAGGTTAGTGTACAAGGAAATTGGAGTTTAAAAACTAAAGTAATTTTAAAATATCTATAATTTGTATAGATTTATTCAAATTTTAATATAAAGAACCATAACTTTAACACAAATTTAATGTTTTTGTAGTTAAAGGAAACTTGTTCACAGAATAAAATCTTTACTGTAAATGATTTAATTTTCTTTCTTATGCCTTAGAATGAATTCTAATGTTTTTAAAATCACCAAGTTTTAATATTATAAGAAACAAGTCGAACTTGCAGAACCATAATGCAGGATTGGTTAATGAGATATCATAATATATCAGTTATTTGTAGGGTGTATATATCATAATTTGAAAAACAAATTCCTGGGGAATGATCATAAATCTTGTTTTGGCCTCTTTCATAAGTGTTAATATAAGGCATAAGGAAAACTAAAAACAAAAGAACCTATGTCAAAAATATTTGTGTGGGAAAATGTGACTTTTTACAATTACGTTTCCTTGCTTTAAAGAAATGTTCTTATTTGTAAACAGTGGTCTGGTTAATTATCGCAAGTTTTTAATATGGTATCAAGTAACAAAACTCAATTATGGAAGTACGAGATGTGAAGGTGTTTTTCTTTTAGTCCAGACATTTGTCCTCAAATGCTCTTGAATTTATCATTTGTTTCAAAATGCATTTAAAACTATTCATTATTTAACAGACCTAAGTTATTTTATAAATTCCATATCTACATTGATGATTACTATTTCCTTCAGATTTAATGTTATGTAACGAAGAAACTTTTGAAGCAATTTTTTTTCTACACCTGTTCTCACTTAATGTAACATTTATCATCCAGACTAGATAACTACACTATCAACAGTCGCAAATTCTACTGTACACCACATTTCAAGCAATTTTTTAAGTCCAAAGGAAGTTATGAAGATGGATTTATCGACAATAGTAAGAAGGAGTCTAATGAGAATGGGGACACTTCAGATTACGCAGATGGTGACACTCCTGGCGTGCATCAAGTAACTGTGAACCAGGAAGTGGCAGCCTAAAATCAGGAGATAACATAGATAACCTTCAGGTTTGAGCCACTGTTTCCCCAGAAAGCTAACAAACATTATAGCATTAGCTTTTGTACATTATTAGCTTACCAACACTCAAAACTGTTTTTTAAAAATTTATTTTGAAATTCATTAATATTATTTAATACATCGTGGTACTTAATACTCTTTTTTTTTTTATATAATTTTTGAAATTCGTCTTAATCTCATAAGTGCACAAGTTCTTTGGTATATATACTTTAATTCCCTTTTGGGAGTTCATGCAAATATAAAATAAATGAATTGAAACCTGTGGGACACAGGAAAGCAAATAATCAAGAGACATGTGGAATGCTATAAAACATGAACAGACAATTACTATTATTTAGAGAATTATTTTAAATAAATCAAGATAATACTACCCTTTCCAATGATTTAAAAATAAATCATAAATAGTTTTTCTTACTATGTTCTATGAGGCATACATAAAAAAGCTGGGGTCAACCAATAAAGGGTTTTATCCTAATTTAGCTTATTTAGTTCATATAGAAGAATGTAACAATTTGAGAACAGTTCTCCAAATGTGTCGGATTAAAAAGGTTTTCTGAAGTAGATTTAACTACAAAATGGAATACTTGTGTAGTTTAAATTAAACACCAGTAAAAACACTATCGAATACAGGCTGCATATTTCTCTGTATATTTAAAATAACATCAGTGTTCTGCGAATGAATTTAAGCACATGTTTTAAACTATTCTAAGAATTTTCTAAATTAATTTATGTTTAATGTGTGAGGTATTTGTAATTTACCTTTTCCAGTGTAAAATAACAAAGCAAAGAATTCCAGGAACAAAGGGAACAATTTTATTATCGATATTTTCACAGTACATGACCTATATAAGTTAGTATTTTAATTTTATGTGAGATTTGATTTGCATAGGTTAATGTATATATTTATGTATATCTTTATCATTAGTAATTTTTGGCTGAAATAATGTATCAAGTTTTAAGTTCTTTTGAAATATTGCTTGCATTTTGTGTTTGTTACAATAAATGTGCCAATTTTGTGATAATTATTTCCATCCACTTTCTGTACCATTCCTATTGGTTTTTACAACAGAAACTGGAAAAAAATTCTTAATTAATTTTGTTACTTTTTGTTGAGTTAAATTTATAAAGAAGGAACCAGTTAAAATCTGGTCTTCATATGCGTGTTTTATTACAATTATGGTTAAATCACTTGGATGCAAAACGTGATTTTTATTTGGGAGAAGGGTGCACTTATTTTGAGGCACTTTAATATACATTTCCTGAACAATTTGTACATGAACTTGAAGCCAAAAATGATATTTTAAGATCTAAAGTGATGTAGTTTTTCAAATGTGGAATAAGTTAATTCAGTCAGGTTTACTAGTAATCAGTGTATGTGGAAATGAACCTGCAAATTTTGAATAATGTATTTTACTGTTTAGAAGTTTTAATTATAAGACTTCTTAATATTGCAAAGTCTGTTTGTACAAAGTTTAGATAAAAGATCAAAGTTTACCATGGTGCTTGCTTTTTAAATTAATTGTTCAATTTTTATCAGTTATTTAAACTAAAACAATTTTGTTTGCCTTGGGATTATGGTTGGGATGTCGTTATTAAATAAATTTAAATTCAAGTCTCTGTGGAACTGGTTTTCAGTGAGAAAAAAAAACTTCTGTTGTCATACTTTGATTGGTATCTGTCAGTTATTTTAAAACATTTAGTGTAGAAACTTTTTTGTGGTTAAAATTTATAAAAGTAAATTGCTTTGCATTTATGAAGATGTATGTCAATGTATAATAAAGCAAGAATAAAGGCTCCATCTTTTTTAAGTTCTCTGTGTGTTTGTTGGTGTGTTTAATTGTAAACTTTCTATACCAAGGGATAGAAAGGTTTTTCTTATATTTGAATGTACTATCACATTAGGAAAAAAAAAGGTTATACTAAAAATACTTTCTTTCCTACACTACTCTTTTTCTCTAAACATTGACATCAATTTCAATAAGGTGAAAATAGTGAAAATAAACATACGTGTTGAAATTACAATTCTCTAAAATAGAATCCTGGTTACTTAATATGACTATCGTGTGAAATAAAAGTTCAGAAAATAATTGCTTGAAGTGTATTACTCTAAAACAGCTTTAAAATTGAAGTGTCACGACCTCAGGACTACCACTGACCAAAATTTATATTAGCTTGAAATCAGAGAAATTGTATAGTTGAAGCCCAGTATAGCCGGGTGGTTAAAACACTCGACTTGTAATCTGAAGGTCGCGTGTTCGAATCCCCATCGCATCAAACATGCTCGCTCTTTCAGCCGTGAGGGCTTTATGATGTTACGATCAATCCCCCTATTCTTTGGTAAAAAGAGTTGGAGGTGGGTGGTGATGACTAGCTGCCTTTTCTGTAGTCTTACACTGCTAAAATAGGGACGGCTAGCTCAAATTATCCTTCTCAGGCTACTTTTTTTACCATCGAATAGTGGGATTGACCGTAACATCATAAAGCCTTCACGGCTGAATGAGTGTGATGGGGATATGAACCCGCGATCGTCAGATTATGAAATGAGCGCCTTAATCATCTGACCATGCCAGGCCTATTCTGGGATGTGCCTTTGGGAGAGTTGAAATATCAGTAGAAGTTTTCAAACCAAATGACAAATTTCTCAAAGTAGGAATAAAACTAAGATATTCAAGCTATCACAACAGCTCAGTATTAATTTCCCCTGTAAAATACATTTTTATTTGTATTAATAATACAAAATTTACAAATGAAAAATTAAATACTTGATAAGTCTCATCGAAAGGCAGATGTTTGTTGACTTTTCAGTCATCAGTTTGTTGAGAATAGCCAGCTGACTGCAACTGACATTCCAAGTCTTTTTCACACTGCAACACCACATACGTAAGGTATTTTTCATTAATTATCATAAAGGATAAAGTATTGGTGTTTTTAACGATATCGTGGTGTTTCTACCATTGTCCAGTCATATTTGACAATGTTCTATCGTAAATTATAAATGCATCGTCGTGATGTTCATAACTTGTGTTCATAAATGGTGGTCACTGTGACGACTTGTGATAAGCAAAAGGTTCTCCTTTGCACTAAACTAAGCATTGAGTGAATTTCTTCTGATGGCAATATTGTGATCTTACAATGATATGACTGCATGATTTTTTAATGCAGCTACCTGGTGATGTTAATACGTAGAGGGTGACATTGTGACTGCATGGAGATGTGTAATGCTTAGTATAGTTAACATCGTTTCAGATTTAAATCGACAACTACAATACTATTCTATGTTGTATAAGTACTTAAGCCTAGTCAAGTCATCTTACTTTCAGCAATTTCACAATGTCTGGTGTAACATCTTGTATATTTAATATGTTCTTAATGCTTACTGTTTAATAAAGAATATCAGTTACAAGAGCTAGAATTCACCATACTGTATTGATATAGTGTTAATATAATGGTACTGATAATTAGTTGTCTCTGCTTGTCTGGGTTGATAATCTGATAACTCGATGGGTATATGGTAGAAGTCTGAGAACGACTTGCATGAAGCTTTTCTGTTGTAATGGTTTTTAGGAGTCGTGTTTGCACTTAGCACCCCCTCAAGAAACGGCAACAACAATAATAAACAGTTTGTTCAGTTAATGTATTTCAAATCATAATAGCTCATGTAAATATTCAGCCTGGTTAACCTGAAGGGCTAGTACAAGAAGCTTCTTCACAAGAGGTTTTACCAAATGGCAAGAAAGTTTTGAGAACATGAATTATTTACTCTCCATCAAAAGAAAGTTTGTTTTATTTTTGCTGCAAACTGTTTGCTCTTGATGTCAAAGGAATTGTAACATTTAGATTTGTTACTGATTTTAAGCATAGTGGAACCTATACCCAAAGGTGTGAGATTGCGATAAGCATCTCTCACATCTGGAGAAATGAAAGGCCTTGGGAGCATAGGTGAAGCTTTAAATACCACTGATGAAGTTCATCAAGCAGTAATGGGCATATTTTACATTACCTTTTGGATGTAACCTTGTTTCTGGCTCACCAGAATCTTCCTAGTCATGCTCACAAAGAGGACTTGTCATCAGCAAGCAAAGGAAATTAATGGAATTAGTATAGTTGCTGTGAAATTATGATCCAGTTTTGAAAGAACATTTTGTAAGTATTAAACATTCTATTTCATCTGGGAGGAGATTGACTTTGTATTTATCTTCAAAGATTCAGAATGAGCTCTTCTGTCTTTTGAGGAAGTATGTCAAAAAGAAAATAGTGGCTAATATAAAGTATTTCGGGATTCTTTTGTACAGCACTACTATGTCCTACATTGATCAGATGTGTGAAATTATCAGATAAGTTCATATTAAATGTGGAAAAGTTGAAAGAAAGGAATCATTCTGGGGCTCACAGTGGTATCTGAAGAAAAATAGACTGCACATATACTGTGCCATGGTCAAGGATATGACAACGGTGCAACTGTGACTGGGATTCAAGGTTGTGCTTAGTGAAAGATCAGAGAGATTAATCCCAAGGCTTCGTTTGAGCCATGTGCAAATCATTCTTTTAACCTTTGTGGTGCACTCATTTTGAAACATTTATTCATTTGTAACTTTTTTGAACCTTGGAGAATGTAAACATGACAGTCAAAACTTTCCCAGACAAAATAAAGTGTTCATTCTGACTCTGAGTTCAGTGAAGGCAAATTTTGAAAAAAAAAGGTGGCCTAAACTCTTGAAGTACTGTACGATCACAAAGAAAATGTGGACACAAGAGGACCAGCTAAGATTTTGTAAGTGATTTCTCTTTTTTTTTTTTTTTGAGTTACCTTACTTTCTTGTGTGAAATCATGGAATAAATTAATCTCGCACAAAAGTATTTGTAAACAGTTGGAATTAGCCTTGAAAAGCGCATTGTGAAACTTCAAGCTCTAAACTGTTGCCTGAAAATCAGCGCGATGAAATTACAGAGAAGGTCATTGATTATGCAACTAAAAAGTGTGAGGAAGTGATATTTTTATGGTGAGAAGAGAGAGAGTAAAGCTTCGAAAAAGGATGTTAGGAGAGATGGCAAAGGATGCTGGTTTCACATTTCAGAGGAAGTAAAATGGACTGTGTTTGAATGTCTTTATCACTTTCACAACTTGCACAACACACAGTCAAAAATATACGTCACATGCAAAAAAAAGAAAATGTATAGAATCAAGCGCACGCAGTAAAATAAATGTACAACAGTAAATCCGTTACAAACCTCATTCAGATATCACGTTTCAGCGTAATTAAAATAACCAACTTTTTTTGACCGACGGATAGTGTGCCAAACTGCGAAATGAGTGGTCTTGGGTTTGATACCAGATATCGCTGAACACACTCTAGTTCTGGGCACGTTATAAAAGTGACAGTCTATCCCATTGCTTGGTTAATGTGGTGAATTATGGTACTGGGGCTGCCTTACTTCCGGTCAGTTGTTTAGAATTAGAAACGGCTATAAATGCGTCTTTTGGGTCTCTGACAATTACAATTTCACCTGATTGTTGGTAAAACGTGCTAAATTATGAAAGATTGAGCGTTCTCTGTTAACTTAATTTTTAGTCTTTAAATATGGCTTTTAATTATTTTCTGTTTGTTGACGTTAATGAAATTGTGATTCAGTAGTAATCAATATTGTCAGCTTGATGTAGATTGTAGAATAGACTTACACTTAACGAATTTATGATACACAGTATTCTTGTGATTAAGTAACCGATGAGTGAAAAGAAACAGTTTGAGTAATAACCTTCAGCCATAACCCTCTTTTAATTTGAGGTGTTATTTTAACAAATTGTCTTATTAATATCTATTTCTTACCAAAAACAGAAATATTTACAACTTCATAACTACTCTGACATTAAACAAGATAGTTGAAATTTTCAAGAGACATCCAATACCTGTAATATTCAGGTTTCAGTAATTCAGTTGATGTATATACTTGTAATGATACATTATTTTTGGTGTGCTGTAACTTATCACGTTAAGTTAATCAATAACAAAACATAACTACTATAAACAATAAATCTGACTGACTAACATAAAAGTAAGAGTGTTTTTTTGTTATTTGAGAAAAAAGTGAAAGTATTTTTTAAAATATTTTCGAAAACTAATTACAAGACCCTTATTAAAGAAACAGAAATATAACCTAAATGTCTTGTTTCAACTCCGTTCTAAGTTAATTTCTTGTAGAACTAAGTTTTGAATTACTATTTTAAGTTAAAGGAGTATATATAGTATATTACCTAAGAGGTAAGAAGGGCCTGGCATGGCCGAGCGCGTAAGGCGTGCGACTCGTAATCTGAGGGTCGCGAGCTTGCATCCCCGTCGTGCCAAACAAGCTCGCCCTTTCAGCCGTGGGGGCGTTATAATGTGACGGTCAATCCCACTATTCGTTGGTAAAAGAGTAGCCCAAGAGTTGGCGGTGGGTTGTGATGACTAGCTGCCTTCCCTCTAGTCTTACACTGCTAAATTAGGGACGGCTAGCACAGATAGCCCTCGAGTAGCTTTGTGCGAAATTCCAAACAATGCCCCAATGTTTGTTTGTTTTTTGGAATTTCGCACAAAGCTACTCGAGGGCTACCTGTGCTAGCCGTCCCTAATTTAGCAGTGTAAGACTAGAGGGAAGGCAGCTAGTCATCACAACCCACCGCCAACTCTTGGGCTACTCTTTTACCAACGAATAGTGGGATTGACCGTCACATTATACACCCCCACGGCTGGGAGGGCGAGCATGTTTAGCGCGACGTGGGCGCGAACCCGCGACCCTCGGATTACGAGAGCACGCCTTAACGCGCTCGGCCATGCCAGGCCACAAACAAACAAGAGGTAAGAATAATTTATATAATTTTATTTAAGAGTTTGGTGTTTTTACCTGCGAATTGAAGGTTCTGTTTATTGATATTACATTTAAACTGATTATTAGAAATAGAAAAGCAAGACTGTTAGCCCACTGATCAATGGGCCAGTTGCAAGAATCAGCATGCAACTCATTTATCTTACTTTATATTTTATTTGTTTATTATTATTATTATTATTATTATTTGTAACAGACAATAACACAAATCTTTTTACTAGTGCACTTTACGCAATATTCGTGTTTTGTTAAATTACAGTAAACCTTGTTACTTTCAGATACGTTGATTTCTCCTAAGAGAAAGCGGTTCAACAAAATTGCAGAAGGTCCAACAAAAAAATGCATCACTGAACAAACATTCATTCTCTAACTTTAATTTTACTTCAACAGAAGAAGAGACAGAATACTTTTATAATAAAATTAAATAATTTAAACAAGTTAAAAATTAACGGGAACTAACTGGAGAGAGAACACTACATCTATATATGTCAAGATACTTCCACTCTTGAGAGATTTGAATCTGGTTAATATGCACTAGAATGAGAAAACATAGCATTATGTATGCAAAAATGAAGGTTGGTCTTTTCAGAGCACACACACTATCCACCTGACTGTTGATCATCACAATTGAAAAATAAAGAGGAGTCACCTGATCTGTCAATGGAAAAAGCTGTAACAAATGGAGGCTTTCACATTCACTGTTAAGATTTTTAGTTTTGATGGTTGCTGCGATATAGTCAACTGATCCCTGGTTTCAAATATGGGTACATCATTCAGATACTTCAACAGATGATGGCTCTCTTGTCCTTCTTCAATAGCGTGTGCATCACTTTCGAAATGCAAACAAGTGATTGGACCCCAGGAATACTGGGCTGTAACACTGTGTCACGTCGCTGTAATAGCTGATCTTTGTCTCTCGTGGGTCTAGCAGTAGCTAGTTGACCAGTGGATGTTGAAAGTTGCCTGATTCCCAGAGACTTTAGAAACAACCTGACACAGGACTGAAATATATTCTGTAGATAAGATGCATCAGCTAGCAATGCATCATCATCTGAAAGTGTTTTGGAAAAAGCATTATAAGGTTTTAAATCTCCAAAAAGGAAGTTTCCCAAGTTTTTCCCTTCATGACAGTGTAAAAACTAAAATATTTAAACCTAGTGAGAATTAAACACAATGAACTAGTTTAAAGCAACCTTAAGAACGTGGCATTAAATAGCAGAATCAGGATTGAAAGTAAGTGTCAAAGAAGTTTAACTATAAGTGTTGGTTTAAAATTGTAATAACAAGATCTTTGTTTCTAAGTTCTATAACTTAGTCACTTTCTCTTCTCTGTTGTCTTGTTATAACAACAGAATCAAGGTCAAACAGGAAATAAATGAGGGTTGAGATTGCAAACACTGGTGCCTACATCATAAAAGGAAACAGGCTAACAACTGTAGAAATATTGCCTCTAGCTTCTAACTGTGAAAATCTGTTAATACTTATATCCATTCCTTTTGAGGCTCTTTTGTATTCATGTTTAGTACAGAGTGTCTGCGAAATAGTACTGCAAAGGCGTCACTTGCTATAAACAGCTATACACTCAGAGCTAGCATTTTTCATGCATATATTCTGTAGTTTACACTGAGACACTTTTAAAATTAATAGTAAAACTATGCTGTATATCTGTTCATATGTTTGTTTTCCTCTAGAAAAACAAGTACATAATTTATCTGTCACTATATCTGTATGTTCATTCCTTCCATTCTTCTATCTCTTTTTTTTTTCTGCACATTTGTATGTATGTCTTTCTGCCTATCTGTCTCTCTGTAGGGTATCAACGTGCTTTCTTACAGAAAAGATTGTTGTAACATAGCGCATATTATATAGACAGTCACAGTGATCCTTCCTCGCGCAAGCCAGGTGATGCCCTAAGAGTACAACGTCTCTCGTTTTCTCGCAAGAGTGACTCTTATTTATGCATGAGGCGCGTGTATTCTGAGTAAAACTACATTTTTCTTCTTCCTATATACGGTAAAACTAGTTTTCTGAGTCTGGAGAAAGACTATTGAAAGAATGTTACTTTCAGATACACACTAATTAACGTACATTTTTCCAGTAAAGGTACTAAAATAAACTTGCATTAAAACCTCAGATTGTTGTCTGAGAGGAGACTAAAAATAAGTATTTCTGTTTTGTTTCATACTTTACCTCGGACTCAGTTGCAGTTATAAAAATTCATATTTTGTTCCGTAAGACATCTTGTGACAAACCTTCTGTGGCTCCTATGCAATTACTAACAGGGAACTCAATGAATCCGAGAATATCACATATGTATGCCTGTCTGCAGGTAATTTTGTATGTGTGTTTGTTTGTCCACTTGTTTTTCTATCCATTGACCTGTATTTCTTTTATTTATGGTCTGTATACTTTCTCGTAAAAAAGACTGCAGCAACACAGAATACATCAATGGTTTTGTTTGTTTTAAATTTCCCACAAAGCCACTCGAGGGTTATCTGCGCTAGCCGTCCCTAATTTAACAGTGTAAGACTAGAGGGAAGGCAGCTAATCATCATCATCCACACCAACTCTTGGGCTACTCTTTTACCGACGAATAGTGAGATTGAGCGTAACATTATAACGCTCCCACGGCTGAAAGGGCGAGCATGTTTGGTGTGACGGGGTTTCGAACCCGAGACCCTCGAATTACGAGTAGAGTGCCTTAACCACTTATCTCTGACAATAGTGTTTTTTTCCAATGGCTAGTCAAAAAATTCCCTAGGGATACAATATACCTTGTTTTATAGTGAGAATGAGAATGAGACACATAGATAGCACCTGTGTCCTCAGAGGACATTGCTGTTCCTCCTAAATAATGCCGGGCCCGGCATGACCTAGCGCGTTAAGGAGTGCGCTTCGTAACCTGAGGGTTGCGGGTTTGCGCCCGAGTCGCGCCAAACATGCTCGCCCTCCCAGCCGTGGGGGCGTTATAATGGAACGGTCAATCCCACTATGCGTTGGTAAAAGAGTATCCCAAGAGTTGGCGGTGGGTGGTGATCACTAGCTGCCTTCCCTCTAGTCTTACACTGCTAAATTAGGGACGGCTAGCACATATAGCCCTCTAGTAGTTTTGTGCGAAATTCCAAAACAAGCAAACAAACAAAAATATATAATACCATGTGTTTTCTAGTTCAAGGTGATTGATAATACATCACCTGAGAAAGAGAGTTACTTTGATATTTACAAAAATCAACACAAAAATATCTCTACGGTAGAGGTGATAAAATACACTTGCCCTTGGATAACTTTCATTGTTATTTCACAAGGTCAAAAACAGACTGTTTTATTTCACTAGACATTATGCGCAGTCTCTTTCTTTGTTTCACACTTAGTCAAGGTTAAGAAAATTCACATTTTGTTTGATAATCGCAAGACAAATATGTTTGTTTGTGTCTGTACATATACGTGCATCTATACATTTATGTATAACTGTTTGTCTGTCTGACAGTCCGTCTATTCGTATTTAGAGTATCGCATGTACTTTGTCATGCAAAACGTTATTTTAACCTAGTACATTCCATCTACAAAAAGGCCTGGCATGGCCGAGCGCGTTAAGGCGTGCACTCGTAATCCGAGGGTCGCGGGTTTGCGCCCGCGTCGCGCTAAACATGCTCGCCCTCCCAGCCGTGGGGGTGTATAATGTTACGGTCAATCCCACTATTCGTTGGTAAAAGAGTAGCCCAAGAGTTGGCGGTGGGTGGTGATGACTAGCTGCCTTCCCTCTAGTCTTACACTGCAAAATTAGGGACGGCTAGCACAGATAGCCCACGAGTAGCTTTGTGCGAAATTCCAAAACAAACAAACCATCTACAAAAGAGAATATTAGTACTTTTCACTGATGACCCAGGTGCTGCACCAACGATACATTATTTCTTTTTTTGTAGTAAGAGTGGTCATCAGTCAAAAGGGTGACACCTACACCTAGAGAAGAATAAATATTATTCTTTCTCTGTAGTCTCTCAATGGACCAGTGGTGAACTTATAAACTTACAATGTTAATACCTTGGGTTTGATTCCTCACTGTGCATAAAGCTCAGATAGCTTATTGTGTAGTTTTGAGTTAAAACAATCAAACAAATCTTCTTATAATATATCGTGATTTCTCATTGGGTTAAAATATGATTGAAAATTAGGTGACCGAGGGAAGACAAATTTGAGATATAAACAAAGTAATAGAGAGACATCTGTCCTGGCCTGGCATGGCCAGGTAGTTAAGGCAATCGATTCGTATTTGAGGGTCGCAAGTTCAAATCCCCGTCGCACCATACATTCTCGTCCTTTCAGCCGTGGGGGCGTTATAATGTTACGGTTAATCCCACTGGTAACTCTTAAAAAGATAGCAAAACTATTTCAAGAACCAGATAGAGATCCGTGTGAAGTATTAAGTTGTAAAGTGTCGTCCGAAAGTTAAGGAACATCAGTAACGCACGTTGAAGATATTACCGGTCATACCCTCTTGATCAGGGCAGTGCGTAGTCTGTTGCTGACAGCTATTTAAGTATCACGAACAGAAATGACTCTAGGCAGAGAACAGTTGTTCAATGACAGTGGGGATTATTTCTGAAAAAGGATGATTATGTGATTGAGGGCGTTTGTGAATTTTTTATGACATACGCTTTACGCTGATTTGAAATATCGTGCAATTTCGAAAAGAAAGCAAACATATTTCATTTGCCAATTGAGCAAGTGAGTGCAACACCGTCTACAATAATATGATAAGGCTATGAGTGGTTTTGGTCTATCAGCAAACGAAATTACTTATAATATTGGAAGGAATACGCAAAATTACGTTGTGTATTACAATGCTTTTCTGCTCGAACATAGGAATTATTCATTAGAAAGTACAATATCTGAAAAAAAATGTTTAGAATCCATAGAACACTAGAAATCTTGTAAATAGCAAATCTTTGATTAAAATGCGATAAGATACCAGTTATTTAGATGTAGTATGTAATACTTTATGTGATAGCAAACTGTGAGCTGTTTTTATGTGGCATTATATTACAAAAAGATTGATATTTGTTTAAATATTCCTTTACCTCATTAACAAATTAAGACTTGATTGACTTGATAATTTACTGAATAAAAAGTGACAGCAGTAAGATGTTGTTGCTGTTTTGAATTAAGCACAAAGCTACACAATGGGCTATCTGTGCTCTGCCCACCACGGGTATCGAAACCCGGATTTTAGCGTGTAAGTCCGCAGACATACCGCTGAGCCACTGGGGGGCCAGCAGTAAGAAACGAGAAAAAAACATTTCATAATGTTTCATGTTTCATAAGCTTTATAAATTTATCAAACTAAGTCTTGGCTTCTTTAAGCATAATTAAAGATCTTTCTCACAATGATTCTGGTATATACTAGTATTCCTCTCCAACCATGAATCAAGGTGTAACGTATTAAGTCTAGACATCTCCAACAAAAAGTAATGGTAATGTGCATGGAGTCTATGTTCCTACAACCATAAACTAGATACCACATGCGAAGTTTAAGAATCTTCAACAAAAAATCACGCAATACATATGAAGTCCAGGTTTCTACAATCATGAACCATGGTAGTATACAAAGTGTACGCTTTTCAAAGCATCAATCAATGCACTATACATCGAGCTCATATCTCTCCAAGTAAAAATCGAAACAAATTAATCCAGATTTAGGTCTCTCAAAATAATGTATTAATATACCAGTTCGTAGACAGTTACATGATTTCCTTCACAGTGGTGCCTCTCCACACTTGCTGTTCAACTAAACTTCCCTAAAGACTATTTAATCATTAGATTAAACACTTCCATGGACGGACGAACATACAAACACAGAAAGTTAGCTGGAAGGACAGGTATAGAGACAATCAGATATACAAATATAGATACATACAAATGTACAAACGTACAGGTAGCAATACGTATCCAAGCGTGTTAAGGCGTGCGAGTCGTAATCTGAGGGTCGCAGGTTCGTATCCCCGTCGCGCCAAACAGACACGCCCTTTTAGCCGTGGGGGTATTATAATGTGACAGGTAAAGAGTTGGTAAAAGAGTAGCCGAAGAGTTGGCGGTGGGTGGTGATGACTAGCTGTTTTCCCTCTAGTATTACACTGCTAAATTAGGGACGGCTAGCGCAGATAGCCCTCGTGTGGCTTTGTGCGAAATTAAAAAAAACACGAACCAATACGTATTTCCAGTTTCATTGATTTCTTCTGAATAATTAGTTAATGGTCATAAAATGTCTTTAAGAGCAAAATTTAAACTATGTTAACTTCTGTAATACAAAAGGAGAGTTGAATATAATATATTTATTATGCATTACAGCACTTTTTGCATCTGACACACATAAACAACAAGCAAAGCTTTTAATACGAATAAACGTGTTTCAACATCTTAACTCAAGAGATAATGTGTTGATTTTTGTATATCTGAAACTAACTTTCTGTATTATTCTCAATTATCTTATCACACGATGAGAAGATATGGAATTATAAATATGAAATATCACAACTCTTCAGGTTCAAGCATCACCCTCGTGACTGATGTTATCTCTAACCACAAAACGAAGAACGTTATATCCTTGAAATACCTTTTTCTTGCTGGAGAAAGATACCACTATCTCTTTCTACAAAATATATGTTAAGTCGCAGCTGTCTTTCTTACGATAAAGGACGTGTGATAAACTGCCTACAGATATGCATGCATACATACATACACACATAGAAACTTACGTTCAAATAGATGAGCATACAGAGTTGCATAGAGAAATACAGACAAACATGTGTGGTATGCTCAGACTTACCGATTTTTTCTACTAATAATTGCATATGAATCACATAACAACTGAAAGTTCATTATAAAATGTCTGAGACAGAAAAATATGATTTTTTCAAATATGAATCTGAAGCAAAGACAAAGAGGGCGCGCAGTCCGTCACAGAGTGAAAGTCTTTACTTCAGACATTCATAAACAACAAGCAAAACTTTTGAAAGCAAAAGCGTTTGACATTTTCATCGGAGAAATATCTTTTGTTTAGTTTTGTTTGTTTTAAATTTCACGCAAAGCAACACGAGAGCTGTCTGCGCTAGCTGTCCCTAGTTTTGCAGTGTAAGACTAAAGGGAAGGCAGTTAATCATCACCATCCACTGCCAACTTTTGAGCTACTCTTTTACCAACGAATAGTGAAAATGACCGTCACATTATAACGCTCAGATTACGATTCGAGTGTTTTAACCGCCTTTGTTTTGTTTGTTTGTTTTGGAATTTCGCACAAAGCTACTCGAGGACTATCTGTGCTAGCCGTCCCTAATTTTGCAGTGTAAGACTAGAGGGAAGCCAGCTAGTCATCACCACAAACCGCCAACTCTTGGGCTACTCTTTTACCAACGAATAGTGGGATTGACCGTCACATTATACACCCCCACAGCTGGGAGGGCGAGCATGTTTAGCGCGACGCGGGCGCGAACCCGCGACCCTCGGATTTCGAGTCACACGCCTTACGCGCTTGGCCAATTTAACCACCTGAAGGTAAATGGGAGAGGAACATTTTGGTATGTAGGTACACCAAGTGTTTCCTAACGCTTTAGTTAATATGCAATTGCACTATGTAACACAAATTTTGTTCGTGGATGGTATGTGGATGATTTTTTTTTATTTGCTTATGTTGTAAAAGTACAGAAAATGGACAAACTTTGCTTTTGTAGCCTGTATAATGAAATTTAGAAATTAACTTTTTTTTCTGTGTATAAATGGGCAAATTTGCACATTTTAATTTACATAAGGTCTGAATAAAACAACATACGAATCAAAATTTGCATGTTTAGAAGTGAGTTAATCCCACTATTTGTTGGTAAAATCGTAGCTCAAGAGCTGGCAATAGATGGTAATGACTAGTTGCTTTCTCTTTAGTCTTACACTGCTAAATTGAGGACAGCTAGCGCAGATAGCCCTCGTGTATCTTTGCGCGAAAGTAAACAAACAAACATATCTATGTTATATGTTCGGAATTAAAACGATAAACGTAATTACTAACGGAATATTTTTGCTCTAATCGGTGAAAAGATCTGACGATAAAATTGTTTTACCACATGTCGTGACATGAAAGGATTGATGATGTGGTTATAAAGCTTACATGTGATTTTGATAAGAATAATTAAAAGTATTTTTGTTAAACTGTTAATCATGACAATGATTCGTTATTGCTCTTTCTAATTATCCAATCCTTCGTGTTTCCTTTCGAAATATTCGCTCCACAGATTCAGAACGATGTAATTTGTGAAGCAGCCTAGAGAAGACCATCATAAGTCGGAAACTTAAATTCAGCTAAAAACTAAAATTATCAAAGCATAAATGAAAAAAGAAACAACTTTTGCCATTGCTAAATCCACCTTGTGGATGAGCGGTAAATATTAGGGCATATAACTTCAATTTAGGTCATTTTGCAGATGCCCCCAGTGGCTCAGCCGTATGTCTGCGGACTCATGATGTTTCATACAGGTATTTTTTTAAAGGGATATATCTGAGAGGCAATTTCTTGCTGCACCTGCTTTTGGGCGTGTTTTTTCCTGCTAGATTAAACATCAGGTGATATCACGGAACTCAGGTTAGATTTAGATTCGTCCCCCTGCGGCACAGCGGAATGTTTGCGGACTTATAACACTAAAAACCGGGTGTCGATACCCATGGTTGGCAAAGCACAGATAGCCCATTGTGTAGCTTTATGCTTAATTCAAAACAACAAACAATATTTTATAAATGAAACTTATTCAGTAAATCACTGATTAGAAGTTAAAATAATATATATTAGGCTCCAGTTTATAACAGTTCAAAGCATATAAGAAATACTAAAAGTTATGTAAGTTAATTTATGTTATAAATTTTTAAAACAGATAGTACGCAAATTGATGATTCTTGCAATGCATCTTTATATTATGATATGTTTCTTGGCGGCAAGTAGTTTATGAAAGTTAAGAAAATTATAAGAGTATAATTTGTAAAATTTAAGATGAGTTTCTGATTTACAGTCATTGCTCGTATTATTATATTTTATATGAAATTAATTTGCTATTATATATTCGAAAAATTAACATTCATTAATTAGTTTTTAATTTTTTTTTTTAAATCCAAGTTATATAGTTAAATATGCCAACTTCATTTTTGTTAGTCAAGTGATTGTGTACATCTACTACTACCACCCGGTAAGTTAAATCTGACACTGTTGGAATGTGGCGTCTGACGTTTCTGAAATGAAATTAAGTGATTAGGTGCGAGGTGGTTTATTATTTTTTGGCATTTAATGATTATTACATAGCTTATGAAATTTAACTATTAGGAAAACGATTGATTAGCTGGATTTCTTTGTCATTATTTTTGATCTGGTACTTCTCCTATTATATTTAATTTTTTTTTAAATCTTTTTTTGCTGTTAGTGTTAGTTATTTAAATTTTAATCAAAGCTAAATAATATTTGATAAACCAACACAGACAGAAACTAGTTTTGTATCGCTCTGAATGTACAAAAGCTTTTGATAATTATGTTTTATCAGTTTTTATATGGATTAAATACGTTATTGAGTGTCGTAAATTAAATGAACACATTCGGATCATATATTAATAGTAACGTAAATGAGAATAAATCTATTTACGATGTAGATTCGCTTTGTTAACGTTACTAGTATAGTACTAATACTGATTACTACTACCTTTGTCTTAACACTAATGTATTTTGATTGTTGACAGATTTCTGATCTGTTAATTTTTCTTAAATGTGGAGAGGGTAGTTCCGTAAAATATAGTTATATTATGGTTGAAGAAAGCTGCCATTAAGCTTAACAACTGATGATAACGTTCCTAAAGTAAACATAGATTTGGATTTTTCAAAAGTTGCATAGCAGTAAAGTCTGGGAAGAAAAACTCCTTTAACACTATACCTTTTGAGATTGCCAATGTGAATGTTTTATTTTTATTTTACAAACAGGCAGAGAAGACTAGACTAGCCAGTTGAGTCTTTGTTGTTAACAAGTTGTTAGTGCTAGAGACTGAATAGACTTTAGTTATCCATTTCATATTTTATTTCATAACACAAACTTTAAAATGCTACGACATTAATCTAGGTTGCTTGTAAATATAAGTTTCTTGCTAACAGTAATAAAACCAAGAAATCTATTTGCTTTTAAACCATTGCTAAACACTGGTAAGAGTAATTTAGGGTTTTATGAGTAGTATTTTTTTTTCATATTATAACATCAGTGTTTTTTGCACACAAGAAGTCTTTTGGACTTTTATGTTACTGACAGTATCTGTGCTCTTTATCTTTGAAATTTATTTTATAATGTTTTGGTCTGTTTACTAAGACTGTTTTTATCATCCTAGTGTCATCAGAAACTTTTCCAAGAAACTATTCAAATTATTGCCATAAATAATTAACCGAGAAAGACAAAAAAGGATTGAGAAGTTCCACTAATCACACCATTTCACTTGAAAACACAAATTAATCTTTTCTTTGTATAGAAAGTAATTGTATAGTAATCTTTGCTTTTCCATTCATTTCACAGTAATTTAATTTTGTAAATTTGTGTTGCATTTCTTTTAAAAAATAGAAATTAGATGCATAACATTAGGTGCCATAATAATTGAAATCAGATGCATTGTCAAGAACTCGTTTAGTTAAATCAGAGAACCCGTTCTGAAACCTTGCTGAGTAATACTTATTAAAATCATTTTTAAAATTGTAACCTATGAATTATTGCTTTCACTAAAATAAACCATCAACTTAATGTTCAGACAAGGGGCCATTTATGTCTTTCCAGGTGGATTGAGCACATCCATCCTTTATTTTCAGGAAATATTGTATTCCTTTTTTAAAATATTGTAAATTGCTGGCTTTTGTTATTGCTAATACTAATAGGTATATAATTTATATCTTTCATATTTGGTGGGGAGCTCATTAGCAATCTGCAGGAATATGTTTCAATATTAAAGGTATTTTTAAAGGTGTTTGCTTGAACATTTTAAGCTTCTCACATTTTGAGGTAAATTTCATTCATCAAAGCTAGAATGTTTACCCTGAAGACATTCCCTAGTGTTTTAAAATGTGCAGTTTTATTTGAGAAAAAATAGGTTTATAGAATAGTTCTTTATGTTTAATAAATAAGTTGATTAGCTGAAAAAATCCCTAAGTTTTGTTAAGTAAAAAAATAAAAATACTACAGGGTGGTCGCTAGAAAAGCGGAAAATTTGTCAAACAGCCATTTATTTTTACAAAGAATTACTTTTACAAAGTTTTTTAAAGGCATATGTTATATTACACTCATAGATGCTCAAAATTATTAAAATCATGCATTTTATTCATGATGTAAAGAAATCAAAATAGAAATGAGTAAGCACGCATTTTATTCATGATCTCATCTGACCCTCAAATTTTCCGCTTTTCTATTGACCATCCTGTAATTAACTGAAGCCATATTCCTGCCCTCTGAACTGTAATAGTTTCAGCTTGAACTTCTTAAAGATCCATTATCATTCTATTGTTTTTTTAAGTTATGCTTTTATGAACTGTAAAAAAAAATAACGAATGTTCCATACCAAATGTATTGTTTTGAGTTAAAAGGTATTCACTGTTCCTCATTTTTAACTTTAATAAATCCAAATATTGATTATTTTCTTATTAGATTTTTGTAGTCTTATTATTTTTTATATTATAAACCTTATTGCCCTCGTAACTCCTCAATTTTAAAAACTGTTATTATGAGCGGAACATAAAATTTGGATCAGTTAAAGCTTAATCAAACTGATAAAAGTAGTCCAGTCTTCAGTAATGTGTTTAGTTAAACTAGCATCTTAGTCATTCCATATAATAATTTTTTGCAGTTTCTTATAGTTTTTAACAGTCAAAAGATTTACTGTTGACCATAGTAGGATTCATTGTAACTAAATGTTAGAAATTCTAACCCAGAACAGTTAAAACACCTCTTGTTGTAGGGCACTTGTATTGCTAAGCAGTTAAACAGTGCCTTACTTCACTAAAGAAATTCTTCAATGTTATGTGAAGAAAATGCATGGTTGATATTTGCAAATCAAACATTACTTTGTAATTATTAGTCTTTTGCGTGCATGTTTTTGTATTACTTTTAATGACCAGAAGTTAAGAATACCAGTAATGTTTATCCCTTGTCTTTCAGATACTTCATTCCCCAGACTCTAATTCCTGGGTTATCACTTACCTTCTAAGCTTTCACTCCATACAATCAGAATAATGCCTCCATCTTCATTCTTAATACTTTAACACTCTAATTTTTAAGCTTTTTTAAAAGGTTTCCCCAACATCTTTATAAAGCTACTTCAAGTAGTTTAGTCCTTCCTCAATCATTTTGTTTCCTTAAAAGTCTAAATGCAGTAAAACATCTCCAACCTGCCAATTTTTCTTTCATCTGGTTCACAGTCTTAACCAATCCTCTTTTTCTGATGCATCCTCACTAATTGTTTGATTAACAATTAATATTGGACCCTGTTCAAAATGTAGTGTGTACCAGATTCTATAAAAACTGAAAAATCTGGTTAGTGATTTTTATCGTTACAGCTCTGAAGTAACAGTTTGTATCAGATTGCATGCTTCTCAAATCTGTGGTTACCAACATCATTTGCCCTATCATGTACTCTGAAAAATAATTCTTTGGTTTTTTTGTTTCTGTACATTAGCCACTTATCCTGAAATTGGAACAAAGTTTGCCTAAGTAATGTAAACAGTTTTTCCGTAACATTTTTGTTTCTTGAAATCTGAAAATATACCATTTTCAAAACTTGAATTCCAATAAAGAAACCTTGTAGTTTATCAACAACAGTTACAGAATTTGATTGCCAACAACTAATAGAAAATCTTTTCCACTTGCCTTTTATTGCTACTGAAATAAGTGACAAATGGCCATGAGTGATCACATTACTCCTGGTTTTAATATTTTATCCAGTCGCATCTCCAGCTGATACTCGATAAAAGTTTTGTTGGATAATTCTTACATAATTAAAAAAAAATGGTCATGTTCTATCACCTTAAATAAAAGCACAACATTTTCATTGGTTTTCAGAGATAAACTATATCTTTCAAGAAAACCATTTTGTTAATTAGTAGCAACAATACAAGTCAGTGTCAATAAGGATGTTTATTCACAGGGCACCACCTTGTGGTGAACTGAATTATCATGTGCTGCAGTTATATACAAAGAGACTAAATTAATACCACAAGTAAATTTATTGGTTCAAGCTTTAGAACATTACACAAAGCAATATAATATCTTCATATATTCCTGTTTTACAGAAAAATGAAATAACATATGGAATAGAAAAAATAACTGGGACAGCCTCTTGCAACATTTTATCCGGCTTTATAATTCTCAGAAGTTTGTTATAGTTGCATTAGAAAGATGTGTTTATTTAAATAGAAGTATTCTGTAAATTAAACTTTTATAATTGTACTAAGTATGTGATTTTCTCTAAATAATAAATTAATTGTACTAGCATTCCACTTTTGGAACTGTACTTTTAATTACAAAAGAATAACTATTGACCAGCTAATATCAAGCTAACAAAAGTATTAAAATCTCTCATCCAATGAATAAATTAATTTACATTACTAGAAGTATAAAAAATAAAGTAATAGAAAAATAATGCTTTACTGTATCTCAATATATTAATCAATACATAAAGTATATTACAAATGTGGAAAACAAACTGTTTTTCTTGAGATAATAGATAACATTATAAGAAGCACTTTAAATTGTTTTTAGTATATACAATTTAAGAAGTAATGTTAATCTAATTTTCCATCTGCAGATGTTACGACGTGCATTTTATAGTTTTATAAAATCATGTTTTGCCTCGTGCTAACTAACATGGCAAATAATGCATGGTAAAAGTTAGTTTAAAGACTGATATTAGATTTGTTCTGTACAAGTAGTTTTGCATATTCAGATACAGGCCTCTTTTTATAGAATAACATATGAATTAAAAATGTTTATTGTTTTAAGCTAGTAAATATACTTGCACCTAATGTGATATTTGATTCATTGGCTTCATGGGGATGGTGAGTTGGCATGTATCTGTTTATTTTCCTTTACAGAACTACTGAATGCACATGACTGTTGATAAAGAAACTTGTTCTTCATATGCTGTCATATAGTAAAAACTTAGTTTGCTGTCAAACTGAAACTATTCATCTAATTGCTTATGATATTGGGATGCTGGGCAGATGTGTCTCTGTGCTTTGTGTATGTAGATTTATATCTTGATGGGTTAAAATATCATTTGACCACACTTCCTATGACATGAAATATACATGGGGCTTCAAGTTCATGGAATATCACCTATAAATTGTAACTACTGATGTCATCTTCTGAAATTTATCTATAGAGTAATACTGATTTTATTTATATTAATAATTTGTGTATGAATATTCCAAAAAAGAATTACTACATAGGAAGAAATTATATTTGACTTACAATTTTCAAGAACTTGTTTACTTACATTGAAAAGAAAAATCTCTTGATGAAATGATTCAAGCAAGTTTGGATAATTTTGTTATAGAGAAAGGGTGGGAAACTCCAACAACAAACTATAACCAGCTAGTTTAGAATTAAATAACTTTGAAAGATGTTTGAACCTTACACTGAAAAAGAAATGTTGAATTCTCTAAGTTAGAAGAAAATGACAGACGAGTAAAAGCATTACGATAAAGAAGGCTTTTAAAGAAAAAAAATCATAACTACCATATTACATGGTATTAACAATTTTAAAGACCCTCTTATATTGATTGTTCCTCTTCTCAAAGAAAAAGGGAAACCGAGAAAAGAGTAACACAATCCATAAATGTAAGCCACATCTATGTGAAGTACTTTAAAATTAAATACAAATCATTAATGATACCAAACACATTCACATTGTTTACAGTGTGTGTGTGCTTTGTCGTATTGTGCAAGGTGAAAGTTTGAAAACCTATAAAAAAAAAAAAACAACAACAATATATTTATTGGTCTTAATTTCTGCATACCACTGAGGATTTCTACTTCATAGGAGAACCACTGGCAATAAAGGTTTAAAACTGTTATTCTCAAAGGTTGTTATCTAAATCACTAAACATAAACATTTCCAGTAACATGGGCCTGTGATTGTTTTATTGTCTCAATATTTGTGTGTTATACACTAATTATTGTATATTAAAGTGAAAAACATCCATTTTTCTCCTTGTAAAAGTTTTTCACAAAATGTCATAATGCAACGTAAAAGAAAGACCACAACGTGGTTTTGAGACAAAAAGACAGTCGCAAAAAACATCAGGATAAATGAAGATGAATATTTGACATCAATGTTTTTCCCTTCTGTTTGTTTGTATTGTTTTTGACAAAAATGTTTTCATTCTGATAAGTGAAATAATGATATGATATAAATAAATTATTTTTTCTTCCCAATTTATAAAAAAAATCCTTACATGATAGAAACAAATTAATATTATTTTTGACATCTGTGAAGTTGAATCATGGAATATTTGTAATTGAAATTAAAGCAGCTTTTATGAAATATAAATTTGCAGTGTGTGTAATTTTCATTAATGTACTCTATTATGTGAACAAGTGTATAAATATCTTTTCTGCCTAATATGTCCATTTAAAATGTCATATTTTTGGATGCTAGTGGTCATTTTGATTATTTTCTTCTAGATTTTGTCACCAGAGAAACCATTCATTTTACTGCAGCTGAGATACATCTTTCCATTACACCTAGAAGCTAAGAGTTACCATGGCAGGTGCAGTTCGAAAGTTATCGTGAGTTGTACTTTTTATTCTTTTCTGCATAACAGTAGATGATGCAATATTTTATATTCTTCATATTGTAGTAATGTACAAAATGAAATGTTATAAAAGTACAGTATGCTTCTCGAGTTGAGGTTTTGTGCATTCAACTGAATGAACCATGTGTTATTTTTGTAAATTAATATTAATAGGTCAAAAGAAGTAGGAAGAAATTACAATTGAAAACTGTTTGACTATTCATGTTTCCAGTAAGCTTCCAAACTTATTTATGGACAACTAAACAAAATTGTTGTTGCTTATACATTACTTTCCTAAAAATGAAGCAGAAATGTCACCAAAGAATAAAGTTTATATAACTGTAATTTGTTAGTCCAGTCCTGTGGATTAATTAATTCATGGTATTATGTTTATCAAATTGACTTCATGTGGGGCAAAAGTGTTAAGACACTAAATAAGACTTTTATCTTAATAAGAATATTTTCCATCAAGGCTAGAGGATTACTGATCTCTTAACTTTATGGTTTTATTTTATAGTTACACCAACTAATTTAAAATATTAGATTTTAACTACAAGTAATCAAGCTGTGATCTACTTGAATTAGTTGAACAAGTATACATAATTTGTTCTAAGAATCCAAAGGTATATTTTATTGTATTTGTATCTTCATTGAACTTTTAACATTTTTTTTCACCCATGAAAGAGTAGTTTAAACGAATTGCTGAAATATAAAATTATGGATAATAACATCACTGAGCTCATTGATACTAAAAACTATGACTTGTATATTTAATAATATAAGCTTGTACTTATGTACTTTGTAAGAAATACAGGGTGTTTGGAAACTCACTGTGCACTTGTATATTTATTAACAGACAAAACTGCGCAGTGACTTTCCAAACACCCTGTAATTGTTGGGTTGTTCAGGTATTGGAAGCTTACAAATATAGCTTGAGAAAATGAGCTATGAAAATACTGTTTTTTTTTCATTCTACACTAGTTGACCTCTATCAGGACAGTTCCATGACATACATTATATGCACAGTTGTAGTACACTCCATTAATTTTCATAGAAGGAAATGAAGTAACTGTGTGACGTGTCAAGTGATTTCTAGAACTGTTCAAAGACATTTTTACATATAACCTGGCAGTACTACAGAAATACTGTTAACCCTTTTCACTTAGTTTAGACCATATTTCGAAATGAATGGGTTACATTACCACAATAGTGTGATCTTTCATAAGTTTTTTGAACTGGTTCTTAACTATTGTATGACACTTTTTGCAAAGTGTTTTGCATTACATAGTTAGAAATAATGAGATACTAACTATTGTTCAAGGAATTTATTAATTGAGACGTAGGCTGATGTCTGTTGCACCTTATAAGCCTATTAAATGGTCTTTACTTTCAGTATTAACCAGTCATAGAAAACCATAGTTTTACTTCATGGCAGATGTATGCTTTTTTAATTGATAGATACTGATGCAGATGACTGTTAGTGGTTGGTCAAACAAATGATCTTTGATTGATAAACATCTACTGTCATGCTTACATTGTGCATTTATAGGTTTGAAGCAGTCACCTGAAATATCGCATGATCAGCCTATTTTTTATGAGGGAAATCTGATTAAAGTTACCAGTCAGCATTTATCAGCCAAAATAAGAATAATTTACAATTTTTAGTAGTATGTTCAAAACACAGATTTTGTTTTGTAACAAAAAATTTATGTCATTGAAACTTGCATTTTTCTGTTACATTTTAACACATTTAATGGATTTACCTTTTATAAAGACTGTGTTTGTGGGGTTACATTTTTCATAACACTATGTAATAAATTGTTTACTTGTGTTTGTTCTTGGGCAGAAAGTGTTATTTTCCAATTGCTGTTTTCTCCCCAAGACCTATTCTTCTCCTTAGATTTTGCTTTTGTGACCTGGGAGCATACAACAAAAACATGATGGGAGACTATATTTGGGGGCTGATACGCAAATCGCAAAAAACTACTCGTTTCTAAACAGTTTTGTACAACTTTAGTATAAATGCATGTAAATTTTGATTCATATGTTTTTATTCAGACCTTATGTAAATGAAAATGTACAAATTTGTCTGTTTTTACATAGAAAATGGGTTAATTTCTAAATTTCTATCCAGGTCACAAAAGCAAAGGTTGAAGGGAATAATGGCCATTTTCTGTACATTTACAACATTAGCAATTAAGAAATAACACAATTTCCAGGAACAAAATTTGTATTGCATAGTGTGATTGATTACTAAAAGGTTAAATATTTTTTGTGAATGTCTTGTTGTTGTAAGAATGAGTAATAATGCCCTTTAGACCTAGTGATTGGGGTACTTGACTAGCAATTTGTAGGCCAGGTTTTAAATTTCACAGAAAAGCTCACCTTTTTGGCTTGAGGGTCATTGTAATGCAATGTTCATCTCACTTTTTATTGTTACAGTAATCTTAGAGTTGACTGTGGATGGAGTTGCCTAACTGCGTTCCCTCTAGCTTGATAATTTTAAATTAGGGACAAATATTGTAAATAGACTGAGTAACTTTGCATTAAATCATCAAATAAACAAGTGATCTATTTTTTTCTCAGTCATTCGGTTCAAGTATGTAAAATTAAGAGTTAATTTTCTATCAGAAAGAATAATGTTATTGTGTTATATTAAAAATTTAATTTTTCAATCACTGCACTGTATAGTGTGTAATAATTTTATGGAAACAGACAACAGCAATGCTTACAACTGAATAATTTGTCACAGGACTTCTGGTGATTCCTTGTATGAAATTCTGGGTCTTCCAAAAACAGCTACACAAAGTGATGTGAAAAAGACTTACAGAAAGGTATGAGGCTGTTCTTTGGTATTTAAAAAAGAATTTAATTTTGAATTTTTTAACTTAAAAACTTGGGTGTTTCACAAATAATGCTCTATGAGAAGGTTTTGTTTTCAAGCATAAGATATTGCATATTTAATCCACAGCCTTATAATTAAACTGAACTAGAGGTGTTATTTAGTTCTTTTAGACTTTTACCAACTGTAAAACTTTTTCTCAAAATTATTTGTTTAACATTGGTGTTTACGTAAGCTTTCGTACACCATTCAGAATTTAAACAGAATACTTTACTATTATCTGAATTTATAATTCATATTTTTTTATTGCTGTTCTTCATCTGTATCTAGCTTAGTGTAAAATTCAAATTAAATTTGTGATAATTATTTTTTACTTAATTTATTTCTGATGTGTTAAAAGCTGACACAAAAGTGTACGTTTAGAGTTTGGTATATGATTAATGTAGTAGTCAAAGTAATAATTTTTTTGTTTATTTTCTTCTGTTGTAACTGTGAAAATATTAGCTCTGACGCTAAGGTGAAAATTAAAAATAAAGGCCTAAGAGGGCTGTTCAAAAAATACGAGGACTGACGTCATAAAACAAAATGTATTTTATTTTGAAGTTACAGGTCTGGGATCCCTTCAAAGTACTCTCCTCCCCAACGGACACGCTTCTTTTGTAATGTCCTCCAGCTCCTTCATCACATTTGCCTTAATCTTGGGAATCATCTAAAATCTTCTTCCTTCAAAGGGTCTTTTTAGTTTGGGGAACAAGAAAAAACCGCAAGGAGCAAGGTCAGGTGAGTAGGGGGGGGAAGAACAGTGATCGAGTGTTTGGCCAAAAACTCAAGAGTTCTGAGGCACAAACTTCGCAGAAATGTGGCGCATCTTCAATTTTTCGGTCAAAATCTCATAACAAGATTCAACTGATATCCCATATTTTTAAGAAAGCTCCTTGACAGTCAGATGTTGATTTGCCTGCTCCAGGGTGTTGATTTTGTCAACGTGTGGGTTGTCAGTTGACGTGGAAGGACGTCCAGGATGCTCATTATCTTCAGTGGACTGTTGACCATCCTTAAAACATTCATGCCACTTGAAACACGCCGTATGCTTCATAGCAACATCACCATAAGTCGTGTCAAGCATAGCAAAAGTTTCAGTCGCAGATTTTCCAAGTTTAACACAAAATTTCACAGCCAGTCGTTGCTCCTTCAGGTCATTCATTCTGAAATCCACCAAACGAAAAAATCGCACTTCACTTAAAACTGCGTAACTAATACACAAATGAAGATATCTACAATCAAGAAATGGCGTCGTAATCAGCTGATCTGTGCAAACCTAGCGACACCAAGCAGATTCCCCTGGAACCAACTAGAGCCGCGCAATTCAAACAGTCCGTGTATTTTTTTGAACAGACCTCGTACATTAACATATATCGTAAATTGCTTAGAAATTAATGTGATAGTAGAATTTTTCTTGTTACCTTAAATGAAGTAACTGAAATGTATGTTGCAAAAAACCCTGGTTTTATAGATTATTCAACTTGTATTTCTTTTGTTTAGTTGGCTCTGAAATATCATCCAGACAAGAATGAGGGTAATCCAGATGCTGCTGAGAGAGTAAGTTATAACTTCAGTGAGGCTTTAAAAACTGGGGATATGGATAGTTTGCATATTGAAATAAATGCAGTATGCTTGGATTGCTACTGAACGAACATGCCTTTCTAAGCTTATAGACAATAAACCAGGTTTTGATTTCAAAGAAATATTGTTTGTTAATGTGCAAAAAATGTTACTGAAAAGTACTTTTTGTCATTTATAAATCACTAGTTAAATCTATTTCACAGTTGTACTTGCTTGTTCAAATTATAATCAAATGTTAGGGCATTGCACACATCCCTAACCCTTCCCAAATGCTGTCTTATTAAAGCAGTTTGAACAAAAATAACTAACCTAAACCTCTTTCACGTAAAACTACTTTATACCATAACTTGCTTAATTCCAATATGGTGCTACCCTTCTTTCAAAAGATAAACTATTCTTATTCTTTGCTGCCCTCTATATGCAAACTTTTTCTTTATGCATGCCACAAGTGTTTCCAGTGTGTGTGTGATGTAAATCATCATGTTGTCTCTCCACCAATAGGAACATGGTCTGCTCAAATAATTCACATGACTCCTTATATGTGCCTCTTAAAATTAAGAACCTAGAACTTGTATATAATATACAATTTGTGTCATAAACTATATCTTATATTTATTAATGTCCATTGATAAGAAAGTAGTTTAAGTTTGAATTGTAACTCTCAAAAAAGGTCATGAACTGTATACTTACCTGTAAGTAAATGATTAAAGAAGCTAGTTTTGAAGAAAAATGTTTATTTTATTAATTCCAAAACTTATGCAGTCTGAATATACCATTGAACATATCTGTGGTTAGTGTACATCCAATAAAAAGTGAGATTTAAAAAAACATGTAAAAAGACATAATGATAAACTAACATAAACCGTGGAAAATTGTAACTTTGTTCTATTGCTGACTCCATATAAAAACATCAACAAAGGTTTATTTGTTTTTATTCTTTGCAGTTTAAGGAGATCAACAGGGCTAATTCTGTCCTCAGTGATTTAACCAAGAGAAATATCTATGACAATTATGGATCTCTTGGTTTATATGTTGCTGAACATTTTGGAGAAGACAATGTTAACACATATTTTGTCTTGACTAGCTGGTGGTGTAAGGTAAGCAACTTGAATCTATCTTAATTTTGTGTGAAGCCTGAAAACTGCTGTTTTTAACTAGAAAGTACTTTCAAAAATGGTTGATCACATTTCTGTTGTTCACTTTATATAAATTGGTTAAAAGTTTTGTTTTTCCTGATTTATTAGGTATGATAAATTTTTATATTTAAATTATTATATTATCCATGGAAAATATGGTGGTACAATCTGTGAGAATATTTGAATAAATAAAAACATAAAATGAAGAGGTAAATTAAGTTGAACATAAGTTAAATAGTTATTTATATAACAAACTTACAAACTTGATGTATTCAGAAACAATTAATACATTAGTTGTAAATCTAAAATGCATGGATAATGAAAAACACACATGTACAATATTTTAATATAAAACTGGTTTATATTTCTTCACAGGCATTGTTTATCTTTTGTGGAGTTATCACAGGCTGTTACCTATGTTGTTGTTTCTGTTGTTGCTGTAACTTTTGCTGTGGTAAGTGTAAACCACGACCACCAGAAGACACAGGACGCTATCAAAATTTGAAGGTATGGTGATTAATGTAGAATTTCTAATAATACCTTGATAGTAAAATTGATACACTACTAGAACTTGAAGGAAATATTTATACATATTTTTGTTATGCTAAAGTAAAATTAATGTAGGATAACCTAAATTTTCCCATTGTTTTATATAGAACAGTATTATACTTTGGTTTAAAAAAAAAGTTTAGAAGTGTTATTATTTGAATGGCAATCACAATCCAAATTAATGCAGTCCAAAAGTCTTGCTTTTTCTCCTTTTAATATCAAGTGTAACTCTACGACCTTTGGACTTCTTGAATGTCACGTGAACATTGGGGAAACATTTTAATTTCCTACCTGAAGTTGATCTTGTACTATAAAACATCATGATTATTTGGGTATAAATGCATAAAATTGTAAATGATGTTGTTAACTTTCTTTTTTCTTTTCATAATAATAATAATAATATGAAATATTTGAAGGTAACAATGAAGTAGCTTGAATAAAACGTTCATAACTAGTTCAAAGATGAATAATTTAAACACTCTAGTAGGGGTTTGGTTTTGCGAGGATTATTTTTTGAACTACTAGTGACTGACAGAATACCTTACCTCCTTTAAAATAGTAGCTTTTCTCAATTAATGGTGTCCTGTATATGCTCAATTTCTTTCACTTGTCACTAGCCTTAATACTCCCATCTGCCCTGTATGTTCATGATACAATTGTGATATAGTGTGCAAAAGCATTTAATAAACTTCCACCAATAGGAGAGAGATATAGACACTTTTAGAACTGTTTCCATCTGGATTATAATTTGTCACTTTATTTGATTCCTAAGTTGTTAGACATTTTGCATGCTACTTTTTGAGTTTTAAAATGTTGCAAAATTTTATTACCTTTGTTTTTAGTTTAAGTCAAACATTCACCTTTGATAATCTAATACAGTGGTTCCTAAAGTGTGCACCACAGCAAACTCACAGGGGCACTGAGGGATATTTCAAATTTTCAAGGGAAATGCAGTGATGTTGACATCTGTCAGACACTGTGTGAACTACTAGCTTGAGGTGGTTTACAGTTTTAACATTTAGATTGCACTACATTCATTTCTATGGTATTCTCTATTGTTTGAGATGCTTTTGTTTACTTGTACATTTGACTATGCCAGTAACTTCTTGAACTTTTTCACTTCTCAGACTTTGTATATAAATACCTGTAAACTCCAGGTCCATCAGTAACTGAAATAATTGAAGTGTGTTATGATCAAGTGTCTGTAAGGTTTATCGAAGTTCAGTGAATTATTTTGTTCATTTTTTTTTAGTTCTTGTGCTTAAAAATGGAAATTTTTTAAACATTCCTAAGACTTGTAGGAGTGAAGAAAAGGATGGTGAATCACAGACCAGTGGCAAAGTTGTGAGGAAATGGAAATATTGGAAATATGATGATAGTTATCTAGACTTTTGTTTTATTTTAGTAGATGTCAATCATGAAGAGTACCTACAGTGTGTATCATGTCTAAAATTTTGGCTTCAGAGTGCATGCTTACAAGTACACTAAAACACAACTTAGAGACCAATCATCCTAACATGGCTAGTAAATCCCATTATAGTTTTACAAGAAAGTTAAAAGAATTGTAAAAACAAAGATACATTTTTGAAACAAGCATCAATACCAAGCAATGCATTTCTAGCATTCTACAAGGTGGCATATTTAGTTGCAAAGTGTAAAAAGCTTCACACCATTGAAGAATAACTGATGTTACTGGCTGCAGTGGATATGGTGAACGTCACAGTCGGTAAATCTGTGGGAAGACTGCTTTCAAAGGTTCCTTTACTTAATAATGCTATCAGTCATAGAATCCAACACATGGCTGAAGACCTCAATGATCGGATAACTGAAAAAAATTAAAGGGAAGGAATTTGGGTTACAGCTAGATGAGGCAATGAATAGTAACAAGGATTCTCATTTGATTTGCTACTCACAGTTCGTAGATGGTAAAAAAATTGTGGAAGGCCTTCTCTTTTTTAAAAGCATTGCTGCAGGTACAAGGGTTCAAGACTTGAGATTCTTGACACTTTTATGTGTGAAAAACAACTTAGACTGGACTAAGTGTATTGGCATCTGTATCAATGGTGGGCATTTTGTCTGGTTGTTATGGAGGATTGCAGACATTAATATGAAGCAAAGCTCTTGATGCACTGTGGACCCACTGCATAAACCACAGGGAAGCCTTTGTATCAAAGCACCCGAGTCCTCCACTGAGTGTAGTCTTGGAAAGTGTGTTCAAAGTAGTGAACTTTATAAAAACTTGGCTACAGAAGGCAAGGTTGTTTTTTTTTAAACTGTGTGAGGATATGGGATCTCTGAGAAGTTAGGTTTTTGGAGGTTGCTGTGATAAAAAAAACAAGTATCATGCAAAAATCAATGTTGAACAGGAAATGAGGGTGGTGGTGTCCAATCTGATTCCAAGGTTTGAGAAGCTGTATGGTGCCCAAAGGGCACACACATCCCATTAGTAATTATGGTTATTTAAAAATAAAAATTGTTTTTATTTAAAATTTACGTGTATTATTTTTTTCAAACAGCTACTAAGTTGTTAAGACATAAATACTTGTTAAGTATTAAGCTGTTTGGACCTAACTACTTGATAAAGGGAACTGTTAGATTTTTCTTTTTGCCTAGGGGCACTGTAAAAAAAAAAAAAGAGAGACACTAAGGGCGTTTTGAACTGAGAAAGTTTGGGATATGCTGATCTAATAGATATTCAATACAAGTTGAATTTTTTGTGTGAAATTTTTTATTTTTATTTTTTGACAACAACTCAGTTTTTCATCTTTGGTATACTTTTCCACTTGAAATTCACTGATAATTTTGCAGTTATTGTTGCAAAAATTTCTACTGTACCAATACCATGGTTTAACTGCTTGTTACTGTGAACATTGGTGTGATGTTATCTGTATAGACACTTCCAGTTTTTGTCTGCAGGGAAATGCAGACATTAATAAAGACTGGAGGCTCTTCTGATCCTCAACAAGTTCCCCCCTACCCTGAGGATGATGGCCAGAAGGATAAAGACTTGAACAAGCTTTTCACTCTTTCTTTTGCTGTGCAGTATTTGTGAGCTGCATTTGATCCTCCTAGACATTTCTTGAATACTCTGAACTTGGTAACTTAGGTGATGTTTTTTCGTATCTCCAGTGTCATATCGCCCATTGTGTTTCATGACACTTGCCCCAGAATTTTTGTTTACCTCCTCCTCCCAATATCAGGGAGACATTAGTATGTCATCTACCATGCTCTGCTAAGGCTTGTGCCTTGGCCTACCTTTGGTGTTCAGATTCTCTTTTTTTTTTTTTTTTTAGCATCAACAGCTGAATTCTTTCATTGCAGTTTATTGTTCAGATCCAGGTACCTCAGTCCATTTCTTCTATGCACAGTTCTCTTGCCTTTGTTTAGCCTTGGTCTTTCTCCTTTACTACCTCTTCTCCATTTATCTTTTATCCAAGATTATCCATCATTACATTTGAAAGATAGCCTTTTCAAACTGTTTCCACATACTTTCCTTGGTTCTTATGTTGCTGGAATCTTTAACAAAGAGATGCCATTTTTGAACTGGATGTGTTAGCCTCCCACATTGTTAAGAGATTTTCACATGGCACCCTTTTCCCATCACTCAATTTTTTGACATACCCTAGAGTCCTTGGAGTCTTGTGTGGAATCAGCTCATCTCAACTCCTTCCCATATCTCTTGGCCTCTTGTCTGTCCCAGTCCTCCCTTCCTCTTATATCCTGTCCCTCTTCCTCTGCACCTGTTCTTTCAGCTTGGGCTTCAGAGACATATCATAGTTTTCACTGCCAACCCCTCTGCTGTAAATAGTATTGGTAACTATCTGATCAGTACAGGACTTAGGGGCCAGGCTGTATAATTTTGTCTATACATAGAAAACCTTTGCATAAATTTCTTGTTTCTACAATTATTATCAGAAGGACTTTGTTTTCCACTTATACCTGCTTTCTTTCCTTCCCTTCGGATCCCATATGCAACCAATATCTTTCTGCAGCAGTTCAGAACCTTATTTCCACAGGTGCAAAAGCACATCTAGTCCACTCCCTATGAGCATTCTATTTCTGATTGGTTGTTGTCCACCAATAGCAAGGACAATCCTCTCCTTATCTACTTGCTTTGGAGGTTTTATTGCTTTGGGGGATTTTTGAGGTCTTTATTATCTTAGGTTAGGTTCACATGAGGGTTCTTCAGTGAGCATTACATGATTAATGGGGCCTTCCCTATCAACCTTGTTATTTTTCTTCTCAGTGTTTTTGCCTGATGGCTAAAGAGAAACAATAGCATGGCTGTTGTTCCTTTTCCACTACCTAGACAGGATTTACTTACTTTTACAGATGCATTTCTGAAGGGTAGTGAGCATATTTGAATTCTTAAGAAATCTCAAGTTGCTGGTTGTCAGTTGAGTTTAAGTTTCATATCAATCTCCTTCAAAGTTTGGCTCTTTGTTGAAATTTGAATAATTTCCTTTCCCCTTTGAAAGACATGTCTGTCACAAACTATACAAAAACTTAACTATAGTCTTTTACATCACCCAACTAGGAAGCATCTATTCTTGGTCTCTGTTTTCAAATGTTGGATATTATGGGTTTACAGTCAACATGTTCACCTGCAGACTTGTCATATCATGGGTGCTTTTAATCTTGTGGATCTGTTATTTCATCTTGCCAAGGCTCTTCTTATGGAATAGTCACTCAATCCACAGGTCTTCCGATGTCTGTTCTTGGTTTTGAATGTCTCAGATGTGGTTACCATCCATTGGAATATCATACTTCCTCTCTGTTTTGGTTACCAATTGCAAATTTTTCTGCATTAGCAGTAGGTGGTTTGAGGCAGATTGGAAGGGCCATTACATCTATGCGTGTCCTCCAATCCTTCTATTTCCCAGAGCCTTATCTGTCATTCAAACCATTCTGTATTTGAGCTCTTTACTGATGCTTTTTTGGCCTGTCTAGACTTGATTTTCACTACTAAATTTTGCATAGTTTTCACCATCGTTACCTCTTCCTACCTTAATGTCTCTCTTTCTTCAACTAAATTTATCCATGTTTCACTAGTCCATTCTAACATTCTGGCTTTATACTTTTTTTTGTCAAGTCCCTTCCTTGCAAGAGGAACTGGTCTTTCCACACTGGTCATGTTTTTTGTTCGTTTTCCATCCTCTTTTTCAATGTATCAGCACAAATGAGATGTTTTTAACTATTGATCTCTCATTCATGGTTTCATTCCTTCTTACACCATTATTCTTTATCTTGTAGAGCTCTATACTTGGGTGTTCAGCAATGGTTGTTTTTCATCAGTGAATGCAGACTACTGGGTGGTTTTCCTCTACCTTTCATTTTTCTGAGTTCTGCCACATTTTTCCTCTTCTGTGATCTTTTGTATTGTTCATTTCATATCTTTTTTGTTTCCCAAACCATCTCCTCTACTAGATTGAAATCTGAATGTTGCTTTAATGCTCTGATCCTTTGAGCCTTTGACAGATTTTCTTCTGTATTACCTTTTCTTAAATCTACTTCATTAATCTTTTACCCTGTGGACATTGTTATTCAGATGTGTTCATCATTGATGTCCCACGTATCCTCATCTAGAGCACCTATGTCATCTTCAACACTGACATTAGAAGCTTGGGAGGGGTAATTTTTCATTTATCTTTATTTCCCTATTCTTTCTCATGTGGATTCCTGTTCCAATCTGGATTGTTTTGTGTCCAGTCTAAGCTTATGATTTTGTCATTCATGGCTTTCTATTCCTCTCTTTTTATTAAAATTCTTCCATACCAAAATACACTTTCCTGTATACTCTTACAAAATGAATTCCCGAAATTATCAAGTTGGCTTTTACCTCCTTATTCTTACATGACTATCAGTTTTCCTATGTTTTACTTTCACTAGAACATGGATATTATCATGTCTCTGGCTGCTCATTTTCATCATCCATTGGAGAGATCACCCAGGCCAGCATCTGGACCACTCATTACAATTTTATTTAATAATATCTACATTTAGTTGTTTTTTGCCATGACTAGATTTCTTTTACTTCATAATGTAGTCTTGCATGCTGTGTTGGTAAGTTTTTACTTATCAGTGTTCTTTTCTATTAGTTCTTGTATCTCACTCTAAGTGTTACCTCTCCAGGTATTCTGATTCTTAAATCTGCATTGTGTAGCTAATTAAGTGATAAGTACTCACTCTTGAGATTGGGTGTTTCACAAAACAATTTGTAGGTTCTTCCTTGTTGTGCTTGCACCATAAACATGTTTGTCCCAATCAAAACACACTTGGACTAGCACAAGTAAAGCAAAAGGAAATTGCTACTTATCCCTGCCATTTTGTTGATTCAATAAATGAGGAATAACCTTTTTTTGAAAATGGGGTTTTGTGGCCACCCTGTTGCACTTTGTATCTCTGATACCTCCACCCCTCTTCCAATGGAGTACTGGAGTCCTTACCAACTACTAACTCCTAGCCATTGGTATGGTGTCCTGTAGAAGCTTCTTCCTGAGTGTGCTCAGTACCATTCAGTTGAGAATAGTGATGGTGTTCTGTTGGCATATATGTTGAAACCCTCATCCTAACATGGACACTGCTACCTGGATGTTGATTCCAGGGAGATATGGTTTTGATTAGAACCATACCAGCCAATATAAACCCTTACATGTAAGTGGGATGGGACCTTCTTCATACAGCTGACTGGACAATACATTTCTATTTCTGCATGCTTTTGGATTAAGTTTGACCTTCATGTTACATTGCATTTTCTTTTCTTACAATTGTCCAGATGTGTTTGCTCCAGGGGAGGGCAGGCTTTTGTTATGTCGGATATGCACACTAGAAAGCTTGGATTCACTGAATGGATTTGCTCTTTCCCTACTGGTCCTGGTTTTGAAGTGAATGATAAAGGACCTTCTTCATATTATGTACTGTACGATCCTTATCCAGTACTGCTGGTTTTGAATAGAGTTGATTTCCCAGTTACAATCTAGTGTGTTCTAGCCATTCTACATCAAAGGCATGTCTGGTTTCAGTTGGTTGAGGAGTTCTTCCTTCCAAAAATACTGAGAACCATTTTCAGTTTCTTTTGGTTTTTGATTGGAGTTGACTTCCCATTTACTATTTGAATACAGATGGTTGAGGACTCTCCTCCTTTCAGAATCAGGATGTTCTTTTCCAAGTTGTAACTGTTTGGGGCTGAAGTTGATCATTTGCTTACAACTCAACATTCTCTGGGGCACATATGAGAATTAGCCATATGTTTCTCTTTACCATCCCTTTAGCGACACTGTCATATTTCACAGGTGAAGAATATAGCTGGTTCAGAAGGAATGCAGTCCTGTGTGTGTGTTTTTTCTTTACAGAGATGTCATATTTCATGAGTTCTCTTTAGATGTATTCTGAAGGGCGCTCTTCTAGATCCTTTACAATAGTCTCTTCACCAGATCAATGTGTGATTCTAGCTATTATGTGAGAGGAGATAAAGTATTGTATTGGAAGTTATTTTCCTACACAGGAAATGTTCTTCCTTTAAATACTTCTCAAATTTTTTATCCATTCTCTCCAGTTTCAGTGTTTTGTTGTTGATGTTTAATCTCAAAGTGAGGTTAGGCACTGTGATCTGGGGAAGACAGCTGTATTAGGAAACTGTCTTATTACTGTTGGTGGAGGGTTGTTGTATGCTACAGCACAGCTGTTCCAAGTTTAACACTTGGAATATGTTGGAGTATGATGGCTTGGTAGCAAATGAAAAAAAATGAGCATATGGAAAGCAGCATTAATCGACAAAAAGAAAGTTATTGTGTGAACAGAGGAAAGTATCTATCAGGAATATATTTTCTGTACAGGAAATTTTGTGTGTGTAGTAAATGTGAACTTTTGTGAATGTTTATATTTTACAATATTATTGAACTATACAAGGTAATAGTTTGTAAATTTTTGATAGAAAGGAATGTTCAGAAAAAAAATGTTTAGTTAGATTATGAACTTATGAAAGAAAGCTTACAATATATTTTTTTTGTATATTGCAATCATTTGAATGACTGCTTAACGTAATCACTGAATATTATTTAAAATCTTGAAGTTGAAGTAAAGGTATGATGAAAAGATAAATTTATACACTGTATATGTCCATATAGGAAGAGTTAAGTGAAGAAGATATTGCACCATCATCACCTGTAACATCACAGCCTGTAGGAAGTGATAATATGTCTATTCCAATGCCAGATTCCGAGGGTTGTCGAAGTATTTCGGAAAAGACAACACTGAGACCCTCTCAGTACTCTACTTACATGACTAAAGAAAATTTTTCTGTTGAGGCTACTCCCACAAACTTTCCTGGCCATCCACAAGAATCTCGCCCTCCTGCATTTTACAGTTCATGACCATTCAACAGTGATATGACTAGCTAGGATATCAGTGTTTGTTAAGATTCTTGTCAGTTTGTTCTTTTAGCATTGTTGGTCATTGGGCTGTAGTATGGTTCTAATTAACTGTTGTTTACAAATCTTTATTACATATGTACACAGGTTAGAATATGAAGTTCACAATATTTGAAGCTTAATTATTTTGTTAAGGCAGAGGGTCATCATTATAGAGGGTGAGCAAAAGTTACTGCACAGTTGATATGTACATGGCTAGTACTAAAGAAAATATTACGGTGGCTATTGAAGTCAATATATCATTTCTTTCAGAGGAAGACATATGAAATTAAAATATGTTCTGTATGAAACAGCTGGTATTCCATTTTACCATATTCTGTGCACAACATAGAAAATGGTGTTTGTCATGCTTCACATAGAGCTTTATTTATAATTTTGAAACAGATGACATAGTTGTTTTTTAAACAGTTTCTTGTGGGGTGGAATATACTTTTCAACAGAAAAACAAAAGGTGGGAGATATTGAATTTCAACATCAGTGAGATGGAAGTGTAACAGGTAAAATAATGTTTCACAAACCCAACTTTGTTAGAAACGTTTTCAAGATATAAGAAACTGTTTAATATGTATTGCACACAAATTCAAGAAAAGGTGTTTAAAGTATTTTCAAGGGATTATTACGACATTTAGTAAAGAAAATACATTTCAAACTTGCCAAATTGACATGTTTCAAAGTTTTATTCGTTTAAGTGATTATATGAGAAATATTTTACTTTTTAATTGAAGAATTTTACAAAGGGGACTTGAATGCAATAAGATTGGTATACTGAAAGTTATATTCCTCATTCTTCATATTTTATAATTCTCTTATATTTTAAGTCTCTTCTCTTTATAATCCTTTCAACACATTTTCAGTTTTTAAAATTATTTTTAGTAAAATACTTATTTTATAGATGTTTAGAACATTTCAGATTTATTATACTGCTTTTAATTTTAGATAATGTAGAAATGTTTCCTCCGTGAATATTGTAGTTTGTTTCTATCATGGTTAATTGGTCTGACATTTCTGATGAAAGCCTCAAACTCTAGGATTTTTGTACAGTTCCTCCACATTGTTTCTTATTTGCTGTCATTGATTTAAACTCTGATGAACAAAGTTAAAAAGAATGTGAATAAAAAACGTTTTTGCAGTTTACATGATTTTTACCACAAATGTTTGGTCTGTTGGTTTCTAATGCTTCAACAGCTTGTATTTTGTCCTACAATATCACTGTACAGAAACAATGGAAAACTTTATTTAGAATAGCTTATTGTCTTATTTATTGGTTTATTTTACACACCTCACCTGTTTTCCTTCATTTAAACTGTGTGCGTGTGTGTGTGTGTGTGTGTAGAATATTAACACTGAAGATTTAAGTAAAATAAAACAAAAGTTTATTTTTCTTGTAAGACTGGCACATGGAGACTAAGACTGATAGATGGTGTGTACCCAGCCATCTCCAAAAGCTAGGGTATATTTTATATCCCACGTGTATCCTGGGTATTTTTTCAGTTGATTCAGTGTTTTCAACTTTTGTTTGGGCTTGTTTTTGTTTATAACAGACTATATATAATTTGGGGGGTACCTAATAGTTTGTATGTGTAAACAGAGCAATAACTCTTCAAGTAGTTATCTTGATAATGGTTTACAGTGTTTAGAAAACTGGGTATTTTATTTTTTGAATTAAACTGTCTTGTGGTATTTAGTTAATATTTATTTTCCAGGATACATGTTCAGAGCACATAGGATTTAAAATATCTAGACTGTCTGAAGTTTATTTGGTTGTGAAAAATGTTTTTGAAACCACTGTGTAAATAATTGTACTTTGAATGTGGTGGGAAGTTGTGTGTTTTAAAAATGTTTCGTTTAGTTGTTGGTGCAAATACATTTTGTGAATTATAGATAAATTAATGTTGGGACATCTCTCATGTTCTAACGAAAGTTACAGAATACAATCTAATTTATTGATTTATCTTTGAGTATATTAGATATTGCGTGACTGAAATTTAAAGACAGGTAGTTTTATTTTAAAACAGCTCACACCTCTATAGGGAAGTTACTCTCCCACTTCATTACTTCTAGATCAACTTACACCTATATATGGATATTATCCTCATACTACTCGTTACTTGTAGTTTTATTGCTGAATTAGCTGATACCTGTGTATAAAAGTTACTGTCTCATTAATCATTACAAATAGTTTTGTTAAATTAGCTGATGCTTATTTAAGTTACTTTGTCAATTACATGTAGTTTTATGCTAAATCATCTTATACATATACACAAAAGCTTCTCTCATTGTTCATTACATTTAGTTTGATAGTAAATCACCTGATATATATGTGTATATATATAAAAGTTTTCTCACTGTTCATTACACTTAGCTCACATCTGTGTATGGAAGTTACTTCACACTGCTCATTACTTGTAGTTTTAGGCTGAATCTGCTCACATCTATACATGGAAGGCACTCTTACATGTAGCTTCATGCTAAACTAGCTTATATCTGTACATGAAAATTACTTCTACATGGTTCATTATGTGTAGTTTTATGCTAAATTAGTTCACAACTAAACTTAGGAGTTACTTTCATGTGGTTTGTTACATGTTTAATACTTTAGTGAAAGTGGTTTAAAGTTGTGCATAGTTTACTATTGAAAACTGTGATTTCTATATTTATTTATAAATTGATGAAAGCATTTTCAACCAGAAGTTTTGTGTGTGTGTGTTATAAATGTTAATCACATGTGTAGTGAAGTAAAATGTTTCAACCTAGTGTTTTAAATGTGAAACTGTTTATTCAGTGTTAAAAAGTGTTAACATTTTGTTGCTGTATTGATTTTTAATAGATTAAAATGTGCTAATTGATTGTTGTCTTTATAAACACTTTTATTGGAATTGTAAGATGTAATACACCACTGCATTTCTATGCCATATTTAAAAACTTTAAAGAAATTTTTTTATTATAAATTTGCACTTTATGTGTATAAAGTTTCATTGTTATTACTATTACATTTCAATACTAGGACATTTATTTGTTGGCTTCTTTGACAAAATAGTAACAGAATGTATGCTTACAGGTATTTGTTCAACTGGTTATATTAAAAATGAAATTTTTGTGATTTATTGGTTTATTAAAAAATGTAAAAGTAATATGCAAACACTAATAGATGAGTCACAAGATAAAATTATTTTGTAATGATATTCTCTTTAATTAACCAGAAAATACTTATTTGTGTAAATGTTTTGTTTATATTTACCATTACAGAATATTATATTGTTTTGTTTCTCTTCCTAATCCAAAACTTTAGGTATCAACCTTGATCAGGTGCATATTATTTATCCCTTATGAAATGTTTTTGTTTCTGTGTTATTTCACTTAGTTTTGTAAATCATAAAGCAATTCTTTAGAATTTAAGTGAAAACTGGCTCATCAAAACATTTTTTTTTTCAAATTAATGAACAGATTTGAACTTCAGTTCTTTTCACCAAATTTTATTGAGTAAAACTGTATGGACGGATTAGATTAGTGATAGTTTTACGGTTTTTAATTATTTACAAATGTATTTAACTTCTACATTTTGAACTGTATTGTACAAGTTTTGTTTGACAAATTAATATATTCTTATTTACTGTGAATGTTTTTCAAGGGAATGATATACTATTTGTTTGTTTGATTTTCAAAGAAATATATAGATCCTCTCAGTTCAGCAAGACATTGAAATATATTACAAGTTTGGTGTTTTTGGATCTGTGGAAGTACCGTAGAACTACTTGGATGAGTTAAAAATACTAAGATCCAGTCTGGATTTCAACTTTCATGACATGTGTTATGTATGTGTAGATGTCAGATGATTAAAATAAATATAAACATATTGAAAATATTAAGCATTAGTTTTTGCTAACATTAATCTGTTTAGAGGTTTTACCCCAAAAATAGCCATATTTGTTGATACTTAAAAATTCAGACGTTATCTGTAGGCCTACTGATTCTATCTAATCAACAATATTGAAGTTATAGTAAAACGGGATATAGATTTGATTTTACTGCTAAGTTGTATAACATTATGTGTTCAAATCTTAATTTGTGATACCTAGTCTCAACCAAAGCAAATCTGTATCTAGACTTTTAGCAAAATGACTGTCTGTCAGTCAGACAATAGCTCAGGACTGAAACCTATTGTTCAGACATTTTGCATTATTAATGTATAAGTGTATACAGTTACATAAAACTTTATTGTGATAGAAGATGGATGTCATATATAGTAGAGAAAAACTTTACATTTCTTTAATTCACAAGGTATAGTTTTAATCTCTTAACTAGTTTATTACACTTCCAAAGAAATTTTCAAGATATCTTGATGCCAGCTAGCTGAGTGTCCAATAAAAGTGGTTGTGTAAGAAAAGTCTCTGTTAAATTTATAATACATTTTTTCTGAAAACTGCAGTATTTATAAAGATAAGAATTTTGATTTAGAACCACTGATTTCACTATGTAGCTATTATTAGTAACTTCTGCATTTGTAAGGTAATCTGTGGTCAGTTGTTGAAATACTTTACTCGTGTAAGATTTTTTCTCTTAAATGTAGTGAAATAACTAGTAGTGGTCCTATTTAGTGAATTCCTTAGGATGTTGAATAACAATATGTGGTGTTATTCAAAATCTTTAGATTTTCAAATATTGGTGTAAACAACAGATTGATGTGTATTTTTGAAACTAAATAATGATTAATAAAGCAGAAACGATGTTATTGTAGCACATATACTTTTTCTAAACTAAATGGTAAGTTGCCATACCCGAAAATGCACATAAAAGAAATGCTGTAGTTTGAGCTCTATTGCATAAAAAATGAAACTGAATAATTTCCTCTTGGCATCAGATAATTTTGCTTACTAGAAGTATATACATGTTTATAATATGAATAGTAAATGTTAAACATTTTGTGAAATGGAATGATTCTATTCTTTCTTCTTAAAGTCATGTGAAATTAAACAAACAAACGAAAGAAACAGAAAACCGTTTTTGAGACTACATGTAATATGAATGGACCTCTTTTCAAATTAAATATAAAATTCAAATCATTGTTCAACAAGTTAGTGTTTGAGTTGGGTTTGAGAGTAACTTAAACATATTGATTTTTACCTTTATCAAAACAGATACATTGATTATATATGTGAAAAGAAACGGTTGGTATGAATAGAGAAAGCACTATGTAGAGGAGCGAGCAACGTTTCGACCTTCTTCGTTCATTGTCAGGTTTACAAAGAAACTGACTGATAGCTGACCACATGTTTGAAGGGGGTTGTGTAACTGAGTGTAGGAATGTAAAGAGCATGTTTAGATGTTGGATATATCTATTAATATAGGTATAAGGTGTTCCTTTGTATTGGTTTATTTTGGGCTTGTGTTCTTGTATCAGTAAGGGTTTAATTTTGCATTTGCTTATGTTTGTTTCTTTATTTAGTGTGTGGGTGTTTTCTATGGTTATGTTGTGTTTATTTGATTTGCAGTATTTGAAAACGTGTGAAGGTGACTCTGTTCTTTGAATCTGGTTTCCATTTTTGTACTTGTTTTTCTAATATAGAAGTCGTAGCAGTTATCACATTGTATTTTGTAAATAATGCTGGTGTGGTGTTTGTCAGTGTATTTTTTTTACATAGTATAGACCTTAGTTTTGTGCCTGGTTTTTGAATAAATTTGGTATTAATTGGAATGTTATATTTTACTAGTTTTTTGCCAAATGTTGGTTATTTTTCTGCTGATGTCGGGAATATATGGTATACAGCAATATATGGTTTCGTGATTTTTTAATACGTAGGATATATTTACTTTTGTTTGTTGATTTTTGTTTTTTGTCTAGGTGTGTACGTATAATGTTTTCTCGGGTTTGAGGAGGAAACTTATTGACGAAGTGTTTTATCTAATTTATCGTTAATTTTATCTGGTGAGCAGTTTTATGGCTGTGTTTATTTGGTTTCCTAGTGTGTTAAGTTTTTGTTTTGCTTCATGTGTTGATTTCCAAGGAATATATAGTCCAGTACGGGTGATTTTTCGGTGGATTCCTATTTTAAATTGTGTATCGGTTCTTGTAATTTTCATGTTAAGAAAATATATTTGATTCCTTTCTACCTGTTCACATGTGAAGTTAATGTTGGGATGTATAGAGTTAATGTGATTGAAAAAATTAAGTGTGTGTTCTGTAGATGTGAATACTTCAATCGTGTCATCTACATATCTGTACCAGTAAAGCGATGGATGTAATGCTGTGTTAATTGCTTGTGTTTCAACTTGTGCCATAAAAATATTGGTTAGAACTGGTAATACTGGGTTGCCCATGCTTAGGCCATTTATTTTACATATAGTTGTGGTTATTGAACCTGAAGTTTGTCTTCATCGTGGTGAATTCTATGAGGGTTGCTAATTGGTTGCTGGAAATGTCTATTGATGGGTTAAGGTCTCGGATATAGAGTTCTAAGACTACTTTGCAGGCTTCAGTGGTTGGGACTTCTGTAAAGAGGGATATGATATCGAAATTGGCCATTAAGGCTTTATGATTAAGTTGATTAAGATTAAATTTGAAATTAAGAGTTTTTGATGAATGAGCTGGCTGATGTTACATATTTGGAGAATGCCTATGCTATGTATTTACCAAGATTGTGATTAAACGATTCATATGTGGACATTATTGGTCATTGTGCACAATCTCGTTTATGAGGTTTAGGGATGCCGTATATTTGTGGTGTGCGTGAGTCGGTCTTGCGTAGGTAGGAATAAAGTGTTTGTGAAATTGTTGGCTTTTTTCATTTTAGTAGTATTTTTTAGTTGCGTTTGGTGTGTCTTGGTTGTATTTGTATGTATTGCTTTAAATTTGTTTGTGTCTGATAGGAATGTTCTTTATTTTTTGAATGCATTCATTCGTGTTCATTATTAATATAGCGTTTCTTTTATTTGCTTTTAAAGTTTTAATGCTTGTGTCTTGTTTCAGATTTTAAATGAAATTAATGTCTTTTTTTGTAAGGTTTTTCTGTTTTGTGAAATTACGTTGATGGTTTTGTGAGAAAATTCTTTGAAAAATCGTTATTGTTAATTTATTATATTGACTACATTTGTTATTGTAAAACACGTTAGCATGCCTCATGTTTTTAAAAACTAAACATGGTAATGTATTCTTTACAAAACAGACAGGCGCGGTTTTACAATGTTTTCAATAACAATAAATAAAGCTTTAATGTTGAATGTTACAATAACATTAAGAATTGGAAGATAAACTTTTGTATGAAAATCTAATGTAAGTGGACACTATGAGGTTTATTTCTACAGTATCAGTTGTCACATTCACCTGTTATATTATAGCAAATTCAGGATAATACAAGTTACAGTAAACCCTAGATCAAGAAGTGTGTATATTTAGAAACATATAACTGATATGATTTCCTTCCGGCATAGGATCTGAAGGATAAAAATAATTAATGTCTTGATCTTCACATCTTTCATTACCCTTCAATGGCTCAGCGGCATGTCCGCAGACTTATAACGCTTAAAATCGGGTTTTGATATCCGTGATGGGCAGAGCATAGATACCCCGTTGTGTAGCTTTGTGCTTGACAACAATCGCATCTTTCAATGATTTTTGTACCATGATAGATCTGTGACTGGAGGCGTCGAGTTTTAGGCCAGTGGTAAACTCTGCTCCCTAAGTTTTGCACTTTGTGGATAGTAGTACTGCAGGTAATAAAGAAGATGGATTTATAACAGTGTTACCCATGTTATAGATATGTACAATGGAAGTTGTTTCAGATGTGATTCGAATAGTATAAAGGATATTACGTTATTTTGTGTATGTTAAAGTGTGAAGATCTGTCGTTTTGTTATATTGTGAACTGTTTAAAATCTCTTGATTTGTGATGCAAGTCTACGACGTATAAAATGATCAATAAAGCCAGTTGCATAGTCACACATTAAATATTACGTTATTCAAAGAAATATGGTTACTTTTGCAATTATTTAGCAGTAATGCTTTGTTGCATTGCTTATTGAGTAGATTATAAGGTCCATTGTGAAGTAAGGTTAGTGATACATTACTCAGTTATGTATCGTAAAGTTTTACATTAAGGGAGAAGGTACATATCATAATCATGTAAATTGTAGTGGTTTTGAACAACAAAGATGCATCCAACTGGAAAAAAACCTTATTTCAAAGAGCATCGTTTATAACTAACGCCTTTAACAGTACTAATATTCCAAGTGCCCTGTGTCTGATCGTGCTCTAGATAACAATGAAGCTAACAGAAGTGATTCACACTGTTTCTTCTCCACTTTCTGTTCCCGGTCGATTATCAAACTAAACCGTTGGAGCAAGTGGTAACTGTTTCAAGGCTGTATCACAGGTCAAATGCAACATTCATATCAAATTTGATATTTACATAAAACATACCTATTTGAATGTTGTACCACTTTAAGCAAGAATACTGTTGCTTGTTATGCACTGTAATATTTTTGTTGGATCTTCGTCGCGAGTCAGGTGGATAGAAAACCGTTTGTACTCGACTCATGCCAAATGATATACAAGTATAAATGACTGTCAGTTGTAATGAATGAATGGATGTGATTGATCTTTTGGATACCACATATGTTAGTTTGATGGCCTCTTTTCAAGGATTTCATTTTTCAGAAATAGCAAAGTAAGATCTGTATGGGTTAAGTTTGAAAACTACTTTTGGTTTAAATAGAGCAATAGGTTTGGCTTATTCTGTTTTGATGGCCAGTTTTGTTTCTTGAATTTTTTAGAGGCATATTAATCATAATACTTGCCATCTTGCATGGGACATTTTGACAAAAGGGAACAGCACTGTTATAGATGACACGTCTTAGAAAAGTGTCAAATGTGTATTTCAAAGGTGAAGTTGCAATGTGCATAAGCATCAATCATTTGTCAAACCAATGATGATGTATCCATTAATGGGTATATTGTGTCATTACTTGGTCCATACCTTGTTGCTGGATGGAACAGTTACATAAAGCACACTTTGAAATGGTGTTGAAAGCATTTGGGCCTGGATATTACAATATGGCTTTGTAGATAAATAATTTAGAAATGTATTAAATCTTCTTCATGAACTTGATCTAAAATTCCAGATGCCAATATTTTTGTTAAATGGATGTACCAGGATTATTTAAATAAATCTGTTCTTCCACAGCTTTATCACAAAGTGTGTTTGGCAGTAGAAACGATAGCTTATCCCCTTAAACAGTAAATACTACTAAAGCTGGTGTTTACCACCATGCATATTCGTTGCATTGAGAGTTATGGGAAGATTGTCAGTGTTCTTTGCAATTGCTATTAGTCTGCTCTCATACAAAACAAAGAAGCTAATTCTCCTTTTTATGGAATGCACACACTGAGATTGATGAACAATCTAAAATTTTCTAACAATTTATAGAACGAGAAGAATAATCAAAGAAGAGGTAGATGTGAAATAGATCAAACATTAACTTGGGCTTCTACCAATCGTTTGAAAAATGTCTAGTCACTGTTATTAAGCAGGCAGAACAAACATCTACTGAGGATGGACTGTCTGATGTCGCCAGTGAAAGGACCATCTACCCGATCATGGACTGTCAGATCTCTCTGTCGCTCGTGAAAGGACCATTTACCCGATCATGGACTGTCAGATCTCTCTGTCGCTAGTGAAAGGCGATCTTCTTCATACAGAAATTCAATCGTATATTTCAAGTAAGAATATAGAGCCAAAGTCCGAGTGGCTTTCATATGTCACAAACGGTACAGAAACAAGGCCTTGAAGGTGTTGATGTTAAAACAATCAGCAATAAAACTTCCAGTGAACTGGACAATGATTTAAGAACCAATGTAAATATTTATGTATATGATGTGAAACATATCCATGAGAGAGTTATGTACAAGATTAAAAATTAATTTATATTTATAGTTTATTATTAAGGAAAAAGTTGCTTCATTCTTCGAACGGGACCCAACTTGTACCTTATAGCGATACCTAGATAGAGCATATGTGAGCAATTCACTCCAGCACACAATTCGGATTCCTTTGTGCAATTGTTTTATGTAGCTATTTTCCATCAACTTTTGTCAATGTAATAGTAATGTATATTAATCAAAATCAAAGGACATGTTACATTCTGTGATGTGTTTTTGAAATACGTCTATTCCTATCGTATCATGATTTATGAGTTAAACTAAATAAGCAATAAATAGTAAATTACAAAAGTGTCGACTTATCCTTGTATTGTACACTCTTGACGAGTAAACATTACTTGTATTGTGGTGAAGTAATTCTTGATGACGAGAAACCCACTCGAAATAAAACTCTCAGAGTATGGGTATTAACATTTTCAACTAGGAAGGTCGAAACGTTATCTCTTTGTCAATAAAAGTGTTAATATCCGTACTAGCCGTTCTGAGTAAATAAGTAAATATTACCTGTGTTGTTTATGTTTAGAGTCTTCGCTGTAGACTGAGTAAGTAAATATTGCTTGTATGTGTTATGTTAGGGTCTACACTGTAGATTATTAATGTTAATATTACTTATTTTGGTTACGTTATTATATTGATAAGTAAATACCACTGTTGCTGGTTACGTTAAGGTTTGCACAGTAGATTGACTCTTGATGAGTGCTGTTAACTTTGTTTTTAATTTTAAAATTCAAGATATTTCTACTTCTGTGTTTGTCCATTTTGAAAGTTTCAAAAGTCATTATTACTTTTAATGTTCTTAACCTACAAAATTTTAGATTTCTCAGCATTTTATATTTTTCTTTTATGCCTAGAACTTACAGCTTTTTGCACGTATTGAGTTATTTGTGGTCTCGTTTGGTTTCAAATATCTTCAGGAATGTCGAATCTTAACAGTGAAATATGACAGCTTTAGTGCAGGTAAAAAACAATGCCATGTATTTCAAAATTATAAATAAGTATTTCAGTGACACATTCTAAACTAAACGACTGGACAGGAAACACAGCATTCAGATGAAACTGTTACATGAACACACACACACACATACTTCACTTTAATACAGAACCAAAAATAGTTATATGTAACAATTTACATATATATTTCCGTGAAAATTTGAACACGTTCTCTAATGTAAATATCAGTGAAGATACTTTGATAAAACAAGGAATACTCCATAATTTTCATTGTTACATTGTTCATGTTTTTATATTGTAAGCGTGCATGTTACCCTAAAGTATTATTGTATATTAAATAGCCCTATTCAGTGAAAATACTTTGATAAAACAAGGAGTACTCTATAATTTTTATTGTTACAAGTTACTTATGTATCCATTTGTTTTCTAATTTAGCCTACAAATTTAGATCTACAAAAGCTTAGACAAACCATAAACAAAATAAGTGTAAATAATGTTTATTACACCTAAAACGGCGGCCATCATTAACTGATGCTGTTACCTACGCTGTTAATAGTCTAATACAGCTTTCACATCAGGTGTCAGTATTTTAGGAACTTGTATTTCTTTTGTCTTTTCGGCTTGAAGGTTAATTAAAAAAAATAGGCCCGGCATGGCCATGTGGTTAAGGCGCTCGACCCGTATTTCGAGGGTCGCTGGTTCAAATCCCCGTCACACCAAACATGCTCCCCTTTTCAGCCATGGGGGCGTGTTATAATGTAATGGTCCATCCCACTATTCGTTGTTAAAAAAAAAGTAGCCCAAGAGTTGGCGGTGAGTGGTGATGACTAGCTGCCTTCCCTCTAGTTTTATACTGCTAAGTTAGGGACGGCTAACGCAGATAGTCCTCGTGTAGATTTGTGCGAAATTCAAAAACAAACAAACAACTGATAGAGTAATTGCAAGAAAATAACAAAAACAACTCTGTGGCCAAAGAAATACTTCATGGTGTTATTATATACAATTTTCTTAGAAACGTTTACAAACTTGCTTCTTTATATTATCTTGTATTTTTAACCCTCCGGGTATGAATTCTAGAGAGCTAAAGCTATGATTACCACGTCATTTGTTTTTCCATGCTAAACGTATTTGGAGAACCTCACCCATCAGAAATAATATTTTAGTTCAACTTTGAATTACCATTGTGTACAAGAACATTTGATATTTATGTTACACAAATATGCTGATCTTTCGTTCAAAAACTAACAGTAGTAACGTTTTCTTTAAATATAAAGTTTTATTTTACTTTATTTGTATGATAATATTTCCAATTCTTCTTAAATAGCAAGATTTTTTGTTTTATAAACAGAAATATATCTAAATAAAATAATTAATAATTAATTTTTACACATATTAAGACTGAAAAAAAAACTGTTTAGTGTTCAACATTCAAACTATAACAATCGTCTCGAATCTTTCTTAGCCGACATGAATTTGTAGTTACAGTGCTCGGACTACGAGCCGGATAATTCATGGTTTGGGGCCCATTTCCGCTAAAATTCGACGCTGTGAATGCGCCATAAGAGTGACGGCCAAATTTTACTATTCTGTCATATAAAAGTATTCCAAGAAGACTGAGGTCTGTAACTTTTCACTCGTATATCGGTTTAAAGTCCAGGACGCCTATACGTAGATAGCCTTTGTGCGAAATTTCTGAAACAAAATCGAGTTTTTTTATAATGCATATTTTATGTGTGAGTGAAACTAAAATCCAATATTTTATTTATTTCTATATTGATGTTTCTCATGAAAATTCTTGTGCACAAAACTCTCACGTTATCTTCAGTTCAAAAATGAAACATTTTACAAGTGAAACAAATTACGGTGGATAATTGGTCATGGTATTGTTGGCTCAGCGGTAATTTTATAACACTGAAACTGGGGCTTCTATCCCTGCAGTGACCTCAGCACAGGCAGCTTATTGTGCAACAAAGCAATACAAGTAACCATAATTACACTCCTATATAAGAATTATATCAGTTGTTTTTTTTTCTAATTGTGTGGAAATTCCCAATGCTTCTTAATTTTCAGATGTATTTTATTTGCCTATGAATAGAAGATAATAATCGTTAATAAAATAGGGTCGACTAAGTACGGTCGTATTTATTTTAGGACTCAGTTTATGGAAGGATTGTGAAATGAAGGGTGACTCAGATTGCTAGTCTTCCTTGCTTGATTTGCCCCAAATCCAAGAAGTCAAACGAACATCAAAGTGTAAGTATGTTTGCAACAAATAAGACAACTATAATTGCTGGCTTACAAGGAACATACATACAAGTTGAGCTTTGGGTCAGTGATAGATTTACCGAGCTACAACTATAAAATCCAAGGTTCATTTTCCAGCGGTGGAAAGACTCCAGATACTTGATTTTGTAGCTTTCAAAAATAACGACAACAACGTGTCAATACCTAACTGTTTAAACCGAACAAAAAAAAGCCCCCCGCTAGTACAGCGGTATGTCTCCGGATTTACAACGCTGAAATCAGGGGTTTTATTCCCCTCGGTGGGCTGAGCAGATAGCCTTTTGTGGCTTTGCTATACGAAAAACACACACACACACCCGAACGAAATATCCTAAACATTGTTGGTCTTCCGATAACTCATTGGGAAAATTATGGATTTAAAATACTAGGCGGATTACCTTTAGTTGACAGAACATAGGTAGCTTATGGTATAGTTTAGTGAAACAACAACAAAACACGTGACGACATGCGAATTCTTTTACAGGTGTTGAAATAAACAGCAAAAACAACAATAATTGTTAATAGATGTCCCTCTTATTGGTAGCCTTACATGATTAAAACGCTAAAATTCAGGATTCGACAGCCCATTGTGTAATTTAGTGTTAAAAAAAAATCATCAAAATACACCTCGAACTTTGGTTAGGACATGATACTGTAACTTGGGTTTTTCAGCTAAAAATAAGTTATATTATAGTGCTTTGTTTGTTTTTGTTTATGAATTTCTCGCAAAGCAACTCGAGTGCTATCTGCGCTAGCCGTCCCTAATTTAGCAGCGTAAGACTTAAGGGAAGGTAGCTAATCATCACCACCCACCGCCAACTCTTCGGCTACTCTTTTACCAACGAATAGTGGGACTGACCGTAACATTATAACCACCCTACGTCTGGAAGGGCGAGCATGTTTGGTGCGACCCTCGGATTACGAGTCGAACGCCTTAACACGCTTGACCATGCCGGACCCCATATAATAGTGAAACCATTCGTTGATCGTGGACAGTTAGTTTTAACCATCATATAGGAAGTTTTCGTGTAGACTAGTCTGTACTTTGTTATAAGACTCGGTATCTAAATGATACTTACTAAAATAAAAACATCGTAAGTCCAATGTATAATAGTAAATAAATACATAGCACATAAAGGAACTGACTGAATAATAGCTCGAAATAGAATACAAATTAATGGTGAAAAACTCGGCAAATGAAAATAATTTTATTAATAAAAAGTAAAACATTTCATTTTATTTTTACCACACCCTATTTTACAGTTTGTTATTTTCTTGCCTGTACACTTGAAGGATTAGGCTCATTGGTTTCTTCCTCTCTGCCGTAGGCTGGAATACGGCTCTTGATGAAAATACTTACCCATGCTGGGACTGCATAGTCAATTACTTGTCGCAAGTCCGTTTTGTAGGTTTTTAATATGTTGTCGGCTGTTGTTCCACTGTTTTATTAACAGTTAGACTTCTAGTATTATTTCTTCTTCGCCAGGTTTTGGTTCTAATATTCTGCAGGAGATTTATTTATGTTAGCTCTATCTCATAGGTTGATTCTAGAAATTTGGCGAATATAGCAGTTTGAAGGAGTGTTCCGTTCATATATAACTCTGGTTGTTCTTTTTGTGTTTGGTTAATTTTGTGAAATCTACTGGTTGGTTTTAATTTTATATTTTTAGCAGAATTCACTTATTTTATTTAATTGAGGTTGTAAATTTGTAGCTGCTATAGACCGTGTGAGAGCACTTTTCCAGACTGTTACGTCATCAGGAAACTGTGACAAGTATTTGTGATTTGGACCTTTCAGAAGCATATGGTTAACATATATAATGAAGAGAACAGGGCTAACTACTCCTCTCTTCCCTGAGGGACGCCTGCTTCTGGAGTAAACGACTCTGAGAACGTTTTCTAAACGTTTATTCTACATTTTCTGTTTTCCAAAAATATTTGAGGGCCAGCGAATAATTCCACGCGGTAGTTCCATTTGTGTCATTCGGAACCTGAGCCATACAGCGCCCAAATCGTTCTCGGTACCAAGAAACTGGGATATATCCAGAATTCAGTGATAAGTTGAAAGTTGCTGTTAGGTGTTCAAATAATTTCGGAGTATCTTTTTAGGAGAACAACTTGTTGTTGCTGTGGTTGCTTCCTTGAGTTATTTTATTTTCTTACTTTACACTTTAGTTGATTAGTCGGTTATTGTGTTAATATTTGTGTTAGCTGGGAAGTGGGGTTTGAATAATTCTCTATGGTCTTTTATGTAATTGTTTACTTTATTATAAAAATGTTCATGTCTGGGTCATGATGTCTTTTGAACGTGTTTTGTTAATGTTCTTTGACGGTTTCTGCTTTTTCTGAGTTTGTATGTGCTATGGTGTTGTTGTGTTCTCTTTGCATTATTTCAGTTTGTGAGTCTTTTTAGATGTGGGGGCCATGCATGGCCAGGTGGGTTAAGGCGTGCGACTCGTAATCTGAGGGTCGCGGGTTCGCATCCCCGTCACGCCAAACATGCTCGTCCTTTCAGCCGTGGGGGCGTTGTAATGTACGCCCAATCCCACTATTCGTCGGTAAAAGAGTAGCCCAAGAGTTGGCGGTAGGTGGTGTTGACGAGCTGCCTTCCATCTAGTCTTACACTGTTAAATTCAAAACAAACAAATAAATTTCAGATGTGACCAGAATTATTTAGGATTTGTTTTTCCATTTAGTTGAGAGCAGTTGTTCCATTTTCTTGTTTTGATAGTTTAATTTTTATTCGTATTTTATTTTGATTGTGTTTATTTATGTTTCTGTTGCTCGGTCTCTCGCTTCCATATACTGTCTTCTTAACTGTTTTTGTTGTTTAATAAGAGTTGTGAGCTGGTTTGTGTGTGTGTGTGTGTGTTGATGTAGTGGTATTGTTTGGCGGCTTTTTGCAGGCACTCTGTAATTACTTAAGAATGTCTATCTATTTCAGATTGATTTGCGGCTGTTCGATTTATTTTGATGGGTAGTATATTGTCTGGTACTTTTTGGTATTATTACCAATTCCATTTTGGTGATTGAAATTTTATTTTTAGTGGTTTGTATTTTTATAGTAGTGAGACCGAAGACGCACCAAACTGATATGTGATTGCTATCGACATCTTTTCCTACATTGATTTTTTTCTAATTTTTGACTCATGTTGTATGAGCTTAAGCAGAGGTTCAGTGTGTCACGAATTTACAAAACTAAAATCAGCGGTTCGATTCCCATCCGTGGCTTCAACAGATAGCCTGATGTGGCTTTGTTATAAAAAAAAACACACACACATATTGCCTCGAGACCCAGCATGGTCAGGGGTGGTTAAGACGTGCAGCTCATAATCTGAGGTTCGCGGGGTCGCATCTCCGTTGCGCCAAACATACTTGCCCTTTTTAGCCGTGGAAGCATCATAATGTGACAGTCAATCCCACTATTTGTTGGCAAAAGAGTAGCCCAAGAGTTGGCGGTGGGTGGTGATGATAGCCCTCGAATAGCTTTGCGCGAATTTCAAAACAAACAAACAAACATACTGCCTCAAAATCTCTACCGTGTTATTTTGATTTAACCTTTTTTTTTGTTCGAAGATTAAATAAAAATCGAGACATACTTTATAGTTTTTCCCTTTAATTAACCCTAAAACTCCATGGAGTAGACACAGGAAACTTCAGATGTTGTTCCACACTTGGTGTTGAGAATGTCAAGATTAACAATAATTTATTCGCAAAAAAATGTTTGTTAAAATGTCAATATGGGACGTGTTAATAAACATCTTTATTGTTTTTGATGCAAAAGTTTAAGAATGAAGTGAAAAATATTGTATACATTCTAATAAACGCTTTAAATTCTCTAACACTAAGGTTCCAGAGAAAATTACAATAACCACAGTCTCTTATCATATCCTTGATGGAACGTGAAATATGGATTTATTGTACAAAATCTAAACAGGAAGAGAAATTATTTGAATTTCATGGTTAAAATAGTTTCTTTATCCACCCTTTTTTTAATTATAAGAACAAGAAAACTACTCTTCTAAACGGTAACGTGTAGCCTCGTATCCTGGAACTTTACAGAATGTTTTGCATAACCATTACATATGTTGAATAAGGATGAGATAATAAATTCATTGTAAGCGTGAGTTTTATGAAAGAAGATAATTATGAAGCGGTCATTTAAACTTACAACGGGCTGTGCTCTAGAGGGAAGATGATAACAGTCATAATAACATATAAACTCATGACAGCAAGTGCCCACAAAACACGCTTGATTGTAGTTCGTAAGCATAATGCTATGTAAATATAATTATATACAATATATTACACAAAAGTAACTTATAGATCGTCAAAAACACGGGGCAAGTACTACCATGCCCACCCCATATTATACCCTAATCTCACATTTTATAGCTAATTAAAAATCAAACCTGACCAATAAAGAGGCAGAAAAGTAGAGTCACGGCAGTAAAATATCGGCAAATTCCTTCTTGAACCAATCAAAATTCAGATAATTCATGAAATAAATTAGTGGCGAATTCATAGAATATATCTTGGTAAAAATCAATTAGCCTAACAACGTCTAATATGTATAAAAGTCCGTGCGTTTTGATAGCATTAGGTTCCAAATGGTCTTTTATGTCATGGCGCTTATCAACAAAAGCGTAACCTAATATTGTTGTAAGTTTATGTACTTAAAGTGTAAAATCAAATGTATAGACTACAAAAGTGAAAAAAATATTTGTTAATTTCTCAATATAAAGACTGTTCGTTAAAGAGGTTTGTAAATAAGCTGGTGATATAACAGAAAATAGTTTAACTCAAAAACGATTTAAGTTTAAGTTTGAATCGATATTTTTAGTAGGTGATCCCACACTTTAAGCTTAATATACAAACCCTCACGGCCCGGCATGGTCAGATAAGTAAGGCACTCGACTCGTAATCCGAGGGTCGTGAGTTACACAAAATATGCTCGCTCTTTTAATCGTGGGGGCGTTATATAGTGTCGGTCAATCGCACTATTCGTTAGTAAAAGACTAACCCAAGATTTGGCAGTTGATAGCAATAATTATCTACCTTTCCTCTAGTCTTACACTGCTACATTAGGGACGGCTAGTGCAGATATCTCTCGTGTAGCTTTGCGCGAAATTCAAACAAAACTAACACTCACTACACTTATAAGGTTTCACGGAACCTTACCCTCACAGTCCCATTGCACCCCTATCACTCGTATTAAGCAGACAGTAGCCAAACTATTCTATCTGGATGAATGCATTTTGGCTTTAATGACACTTCCTATTTTGAAAGGTTAAGCGTGACGTGGCCCGCAATGGCTTTTATATAAGTTTGATACGACACACAAAAATATATACTATCATACCTTATAATAAATGTATAGTAGTTGTAACAGACTTATTATTTTATATATTTTTTAACATACATGTCTGTTTCAGTTAATTATATATTTAGAAATTCATATAACTTACACTGTTAAATGTGTACTGCAAAATTCCTGCCTATTCACTAAAGTTGCAGAATATTCTCAATTGTAAGAATAGACAATGTATATCAGTATGTAAATACCATTGTTGTGGACGCTTTTTAATCGGAAAACTACAGATACTTGACCAGGAACGTTTATAGATTTTGAAAATTACAAACCATTTAAGTTTACTACCAAACGTTAGTATTTCTACGAAGACATTTGATAATTTCAAAACAAAACAAAACAACAGACTCATGTGTGATCAGTAGAGAGCTAGTTTGCTACCTGTTAAGGGAATTGTACCAATATCAACTCGAAATAATTTGCTGAATGTGAACTGTCGGTAAAATATTCATTACCAGACCAGATAGAAGACTCAGTTTTGTTTGTTTGTTAAACTTCTGTATGCAAATCATTATTCATAATAACCATTATTATAAATTGTATTGTTGTTTGGATATGAAAATATATTAGTTAAGAAAGAAAACTGCGTATATCAATATTGTTTACAAATATCTTAAATGTAATTCATCTAAATATTTAATTAATTTCTATATTCAAATTGAAATTTAACTCAGTTTTAAGCTATTTCAAATTGTGATAAGTAACATAATATAAAGTATACATTATTTTATTAATAAAAATATATAATACGGTATTACAATGTACATTATAAATCACGACTTATGATAATACTTGTGTCTGGGACTTCCTTAACGATTATCCGAAGTGAAATAGTAAGTGGCCACTATATATATTTTGTCGGCCTGGCATGGCCGAGCGCGTAAGGCGTATGACTCGTAATCCGAGGGTCGCGCTAAACATGTTCACCCTCCCAGCCGTGGGGGTGTATAATGTGACGGTCAATCCCACTATTCGTTGGTAAAAGAGTAGCCCAAGAGTTGGCGGTGGGTGGTGATGACTAGCTGTCTTATACTGCTAAATTAGGGACGGCTAGCGCAGATAGCCCTCGAGTAACTTTGTGCGAAATTCCAAAACAAACAAAAATATATATTTTGTATTATTCAGTGAAACGTTCCAACCAAGAAAAATTTATGTTCGAATTTTCCAGCGCAATAATTTAATAAAACATTTAACAATACTTCTAAAGTTTTACATAAAATAAATTTTAAAAAACCTTCTAAATTAATATTAAAATAAACTGAGCAGATAAGTGGTATATATTAACTATAACATGATTATAAACAAATAAAGGAATACGTTATTTATGTAATCTATGACGTCATAGATTATCAACAAGTCATCGTACCGATCGAATCAGTTGAAATGTCAAGAAGCATAGGCAAGCAGAATCAAGTCCAAAACAATATATATAACTATAATTGTACAGTTACACAAAATATAACTATATACAATATTCAAATGATTATAGTTTATATTTTATAATAAAAATGTAGCTAGTAGCGTTTTACTTATGTGAAAAATGGAGCGACACTAATTGCAATCCCCATGAATTTTCAAATGTAGCGTCCATTCACTTGCACCTTTTGGAACCATGGTGGAATTAGGCTTAGCTCTGAGGGTTAAGTATATTCTGTGCATGTGTGGTGCCAAAGAAAGAAACACTAGCTTATCTACTACAGTCATTGCGGTAAGTCTACGGATTTACAACGCTAAAATCAGGGGTTCGATTCCCTTTGGTGGGCTCAGCAGATAGCCCAATGTGGCTTTGCTATAAGAAAACACAAACTACAGTCATTATCTCCAATCTCAGCATAAACAACAATCTAACTAAACACTGTGATACTAGAATGAATGTAAGAATAATACAAGTATTGAATGTATGACATGCAAAAAGTTTTGAATTAAGCACAAAGCTGCACAATGGGCTATCTGTGCTCTGCCCACCACGGGTATCGAAACCCGGATTTTTGCGTGTAAGTTCGCAGACATACCGCTAAGCCACTAGGGGGCGAAATGCAGAAAGTTATGATACTTAATCAAATATTCATTAATATAACCTTATTTTATTATTTGGCCTACTTATAAAAATATTGCAAATCATATGTCGCTATTTGCTAGCTGTTTTAAGACAGAATTGAAAAATGTTTCATTCCATGTGAAACATTCTCAGTCAATTATGGCAAATAGTTTGTTTTAGGGGGTTATTAAAGTTTTAAAATTATTCTATGGAGAATTTTTTTTAACGTCAATCTTAACGTTAGATGGGCCCTCAGTTCATCATTTCAGTCAAAATAAAATGTCCTCCACTGGTACAGCGGTAAGTCTTAGGAGTTACAACTCTAAGATCAGGGGTTTGATTCCCCTTGGTGAACTCAGCAGATAGCCCGATGTGGCTTTGCTATAAGAAAACCCACACACAAAATAAAGGTCTTTGTACTTATTAACTAGTAACGGTACAAAATACTGTTAGTGCTACAAATCAGCAAAACATAGTTTTATTTAGTAACAAGAAGGACTTCAGTTGCAGTTTCCGATAAATATCTGCTTCAAGAGTAAATAAAACTAAAATTAACAGTAACGAATGTTTTTATTTCTTACTTTTGAAACTCATACGCCATGCTGTGTTGTAGCTTAGAGAGTGAAACTTATACGCCATGCTGCGTTGTAGCTTAGAGAGTGAAACTCATACGCCATGCTGTGTTGTAGCTGAAGAGAGTACGTAATTCTTCTCGTGATTCACGGCATGCGTATATTTTACTGACGTTAGACAGTACACATTGCTACGTTAAGCATTCCTTACACAACGTAGTTTTAGTGTCTACTGACCGACAGACAGACAACACATTTTTGTATTGCGTTACGAGCGATTAAAACAGGTGAACCTTCCAGGTGACCTTCAGCCTCCTTCCGGAGAAATAAACTATTTCTACTAGTCTATTAAAAGAGCGAAATATTTCACCTAGATATTGGTGTGGTGTTTTCCGGTACTGAAAACTTAGGGACGAAAGCAAATAAAATATATAATAATAAATCAATGACACTAATTTCCCAAAATTCTAACAGAAGATTTGTTTGTTTGTTTTGGAATTTCGCACAAAGCTACTCGAGGGCTATCTGTGCTAGCCGTCCGTAATTTAGCAGTGTAAGACTAGAGGGAAGGCAGCTAGTCATCACCACCCACCGCCAACTCTTGGGCTACTCTTTTACCAATGAATAGTGGGATTGACCGTCACATTATACACCCCCACGGCTGGGACGGCGAGCATGTTTAGCGCGACCCTCGGATTACGAGTGCACGCCTTAACGCGCTCGGCCATGCCAGGCCCATCTACAGAAAAAGTAGCAATATATATATATATATATATAGTAATTAAATATAGTTAAAACTAGCTGAGTTTGATCAGAGAAATAAATTAACTGAATATGACATGTAACGCGCAATGGCAACAATATTTATTTATTTTGCTTCTGGAACTCAGGTTACATTTAGATTCGTCCCCCAGTGGCTCAGTGATATGTCTGCGGACTTACAACACTAAAAATGGGGTTTCGATACCCATAGTGGGTAGAGCACAGATATCCCATTTGTGTGTAGCGTTGTGCTGAATTCAAAACATTAACAACAGCTTCTTGACCATGGCGCTAAACATGCTCGCCCTCCCAGCCGTGGGGGTTTATAATGTGACGGTCAATCCCACTATTCGTTGGTAAAAGAGTAACCCAAGAGTTGGCGGTGGGTGGTGATGACTAGCTGCCTTCCCTCTAGTCTTACACTGCTAAATTAGGGACGGCTAGCACAGATAGCCCTCGAGTAGCTTTGTGCGAAATTCCAAAACAAACAAACAAACAAACTTGACCATGGACGGCCACCTCTCGCCACATTCTTGAATCAATTAAACTGGTTTTCTTCGAAAATTATTCTCAGCACCGAACTTGTTCAAGATCCTGATAGATTGTTTCCTTACTTAGCGTCAGATTTATCCACGGGATGGTAATTAACACGCAAGCATAGAGGGTATCATATACTCGAGATGTCTGGGTTATTTTGGAAGGTCATTGACTCTCGAAATTATACCCTGCAGAACGTGCAGTGTAACAGTCATACCACACTTCCATGGGAAGGATAGGTGTTAACTCAATAAAATGATGATAAGGGAACAAATACAGATAGAACGAAGTGAACTTGAAAATATTCTTGACCACGTGCTAGGTAAAAACTGCATAAACCAAGAATTATTGAAACTTTTAAAAATATTGTACAATGAAAGGTAGAAAACCCGTGATATGAATGTGTACTATACCGCCTTTGCTACGTTCAGTCTTCAATGAATGTCCTTTTAATGTAGTTAATTCTGTGAGAAAGTGGATGTTCCAGAATATTTCAGGATATTTTACTTTCGATTTTAATTGAGAATGAAAACCAAGCGTTTTGGTACAAGGCCCAAAACAAACAAATATGAATGCAATCATGTCATTTCAAGATCGTGCTAATGTTTTATCAAATATCTAAATACTAAAATAATTATGCCTGCTAAGATAAAGAGTAGATAGAAGTCCACAAAAGACTTTGTGGAATGGCATCTTTCTGGCTGATTTTTTTTATTTACTAATAAAAACAAAATATTATGTGGCACCAGTACAGATCCTAGCTGTGGTACCAGTACAGATTCTAGCTGTGGCACCAGTACAGATCCTAGCTGTGGTATCAGTACAGATTCTAGCTGTGGTACCAGTACAGATTCTAGCTGTGGCACCAGTACAGATCCTAGCTGTGGTACCAGTACAGATCCTAGCTGTGGTACCAGTACAGATTCTAGCTGTGGTACCAGTACAGATCCTAGCTGTGGCACCAGTACAGATCCTAGCTGTGGTACCAGTACAGATTCTAGCTGTGGTACCAGCACAGATCCTAGCTGTGGTACCAGTACAGATTCTAGCTGTGGTACCAGTACAGATCCTAGCTGTTGAGACAAGATTTAATTAAACAACACAGACAAAAATAACAAAAACTAAGGAATACTTCCAAGGGAGACATCCTCAGTTCCATGAAAAACGTCTAATTTTGATGTAAGTTGAGCAAAGGGAAAAATCGACATATAAATTATATTGTCATGTGAATCCACTCGTGTAAAAAAGATTATTTTTTTCGTGTATGAGCAATAGTTAAGCATGTCTCTAACGAAATATGTTTTGTGAAGGTTTTTGTCTACCTTACTCCATTGGCTCTGTGGTAATTATGAAGTCTTATAATGCTAAAAATCTGGTTTTGATACCCATAATTGGCACACCCATCGTGTAGTTTTGTACTTAACATTAAAAACAAATAGTAAGCCTTTCTTTGACAAAAGAAAATCACTTACGGGTACACCCTAAAGAAAATAGCTGATTTAATATCTATTTTAAAACTATTGCAAATCTTATAAAGTAATATTAGTTTACTTAATGGCGTGTATATTATTTTCTCCCGGTGACACAACAGTAGGTTTACGGACTTAAGGGGTTAAATACGGGGTTCAGTTACCTGTAGCTGACACAGAAGGTAACTCAGAAGGTTGCTTTGGTTTAAAACAAACACAAGAAGTTAAAACCAAAAAAGATTAGGCTCAAAATATCTATAAGATATAGGCTTAAGGTTTTAAACTTGATAAGTTTGAAACATTAACAAGTCGTATGAAAACAACCAAACAGCTTTTATATTGTGAATTACATTCGATCACTTTATGTTCTTTATGTTAGGCTTACGACAAACGATATTGCTGAAATTAACATATTTTATAATTTTCGTTGAGAACGAGTTGCACTTGCGAAACAAAAATGTTTAGGTATCAAACCAACATCATAGCTATATAAATTAAACACACAAAGTTGATGAATAGGTAGGCCTGTGTATTAACAGTCTTAAGAAATTCAAGTATTACAAGAACCATGTGTAGAAGACAAATCGATTCTATGCTCTTGCAAAGTTGTTGCCTTCAGGGCAAATTGACACCCCAGGCAGCAAGCAGGTCGAACGGTGCAGTGTACACATTTTTTATAAGTGGGTCACCTACGTGTATAATGCCTTGTTTTTATTTATTAACCTGTCAGATGTCCTCTGGTGAGACAACGGTAGGTCCAGGGTTTATTCTGAATTTCCCGCACAGCTTCGCAAGGCCTATCTGCGCTAGCCGTTCTTAATTTAGCAGTGTAAGACAAGAAGGAAGGCAGCAACCCTCATAGAATTCACCACAATAAAGACAAACTTCATGTTCAACAACCAAAACTATATACAAACAAATGGCCTAAGCATGGGCAACCCAGTATCGCCAGTTCTAGCCAATATTTTTATGACACAAATTGAAACACAAGCAATTAATACAGCATTACATCCACCACTATACTGGTACAGATATGTAGATGACACGGTTGCGGGATTCGAATCTACAGAACACATACTTAACTTTTTCACTCACATTAACTCTATACATCCCAACATTAACTTCACATGTGAACAGGAAGAAAGCAATCAAATATCATTTCTTAACCTCAAAATTATAAGAACCGACACACAATTCAAAACAGAAATCCACCGAAAAATCACCCATACTGGACTATACATTCCTTGGGACTCAGCACATGAAACAAAACAAAAACTCAACATACTAAGAAACCAGATAAACACAGCCATAAAACTATGCTCACCAGATAAAATTAACGATGAATTAGATAAAATAAAACAACACTTCATCAACATTAATAAGTTTCCTCCACAAACCGTAGAAAACATTATACGCACACACCTAGACAGAAAGCAAAATCAACCAACAAAAGTAAATATATCTCACGAATCAAAAAATCACGAAACCATATACTGCTGTATACCATATATTCCTGACATCAGCAAACAAATAACCAACATTTGGCAAAAACTAGTAACAAAATATAACATTCCAGTTAACACTAAATTTATTCAAAAACCAGGCACAAAACTAAGGTCTATACTATGTAAGAACTACACTGACAAACACCACACCAACATTATTTATAAAATACAATGTGATAACTGCCACGACTTCTATATAGGAGAAACAAGTAGAAAAATGGAAACCAGATTCAAAGAACATAAAAAGTCACCTTCACACGTTTTCGAACACTGCAAGTCAAATGGACACAACATAACCATAGAAAACACTAAAATACTAAATAAAGAAACAAACATAAACAAACGAAAAATTGAAGAAGCCTTACTTATACAACAACTTAAACCCAAAATAAACCAATACAAAGGAACACCATTATACCTATATTAATATTATAGACAAAATTATATATTCAAACCGTGCCCTCTACATTGCAACACTCAATTATACAACCCCTCCCAAACATGTGGTCAGCTTCCGACCAGTAACCCTTTCTTTGTGAACCTGACGATGACCGAAGAAGGTCGAAACGTTGTTCGCTCTTCTATTTGAAGTGTTTTCTGGGCCCAGAAGAGCCGTTTTTGCATATAAAAGTTCTCAACAAGTGGGTTTCTCGACATCACTGAATTTTTTATAATGTTAGTTCTCACTCCCAAGGGGTGCGAGCACCCCTGGTTAGGAACCACTGCAGTAAGTTATTTTGTCCAGTTCGCTATATATATATTTGTAATTAACAGTAGATTAACTGACTAGTTTACAAAAATTTAGGTTTAAACTGATAGGGTATATATACATATATATAATGTTAAGTTCCGTAAATGCATTAGCCAATAAGAAAGTAATTCTAAATTACCAAAATTATGATAGGCTGTGAAGGTTTTTCTTCATTTTCTTCGTTATTAGTAATTAGTCCTTTGCGGATTTTGAAACAGAGGCTTACAACGAATAACATTTAAAGTTTATTTTTTCTGTAACGAGTTACTGTCCATGTGGATTTTCTTTCAAGACCGCTGCTCACACGAGTATTGAAAGCGTTACAACATTAAAGATACAACTTATTACAATATTTTTAATGAACAAATTTAATTCTATTGTGAAAATAATGAGCCATATGGGTATATAAGAACGCAATAACAGTCGTTTATGTTTTAAACATTAATTTGTAGAATTATAGGAGTGGTAACTTAAAAAATTCTTGAATTTTGTTTCTTTTATATCTTTATGAAACTATTTCTAATAATTAGTGTTTTTAATGATCCAACTAACAATGTTCTTGGGTGAATTCAAAAGCTACCCAAATAATCAAATTCAATTACATAAGGTTCACAGCCTAACTTTATTTCGTTTCTCATTTTACACATACCCCCCGCTAGTACAGCGATATGTCTTCGGACTTACAACGCTGAAATACAGGGGTTCGATTCCCCGCGGTGGGCTGAGGAGATAGCCCTTTGTGGCTTTGCTATGCGAAAAACACGCACACATTTATTTTACACATCCATATATATTTCTTTTAAGTAATTGTGTTTTAACCTAAAACTTTCATTAAGAATCAAGTCACCACTAAAATACCTTTAATATAATTTCCTTATTAAGAATTTTAACATCATATAACTGTTTCAAAAGTATTCAAATTCTCCCTTTAAACATTTTATAAATAAATACTTATGCGAATAAATTTAAAACAGTAGTTCTACATATTTGTGAAACTAAGTTATTAAGATTGTAATCTGTCGATAAATAATTTAATAACAAATAAATTCAAGCAATCATCAGGTGGTTAGGGTGCTAGACCCGCAATCTGAGGATCGTGGGTTCGAATCCCCGTCATATCAAACATGATCACCCTTTCATCTGTGAGGGCGTTATAATGCGAGTTGATAAAAGATAGCCTAAGAGCTGGTGGTGCGTTATGATGACTATCTGCATTTTCTCTAGTCTAAATGATGACTAGCTAGGTAGATAGTCCTCGTGTAGCTTTGCGCGAATCAAAAAAATCAAACAAACAAACAATTACAAATGAGTAAAATAAGAAACACATTTTTCGGACTCCCAATGGCTCAGCGGTATGTCTGCGGACTTACAACGCTAAAAATCGGGTTTCGATACCCGTGGTAGATAGACCACAGATAGCTCATTGTGTAGCTTTGTGCTTAATTCAAAATCAGCAATGATTTTTTTCGGGTGAAAATAAAACTTAAAACCCGACAAAATCTAAGTAACGACATTACAGCTTTTGTCAGTTGAAATAATGCATTTAGTAAGTTTATTGACTGCTTAGATTTCTGTCTAATACGATGAAAACTAAAGTTAGAAATTAGCTGAATTAAAGTTTAGCCTTATTTTTCTCAAATAATGAATTAACAAAACTTTAGAATAACTCGTAATTTTTAAAGTTTAGTAAACAAATCTGCTGATAAAATAACACACCTGACAGGTTTTACAACCAATTCACCAAAAGCAGGTTACTTCAGTATTTCAATTACTTATCAGTTTCGTGGAAAAACCATGGCCATATCTAGCTATCAGTAACACCGAGGTCATGTCCTCGAAATTTTATTTTTTAGCTTCTATTTTTTACTCCCATCCCCACCCCCCCACACATATACAACTGGGAGTCATTAATGGCCTTGGTTTAAAGGACTGGTTTAATTTTGTTGTTGTTGTTTGCAAGTAGAATCTTCTTTTTACACTTAAATTCCCTTACGCTGTTTCCTTGTGAACGTAGGATGAAAAATATCTGTATGTAAAACAGCATCTGTAATCCAATACAGAATAACAGTCTTACATGAAAAACAAATACATCATGCATCACTGAGATAACAATTTGCAATGCATCGATACTTGAAAAACCAACAATAAATTATTATGTGTTTCAATTTGCAATACATCGATAATTGAAAACCAACAATAAATCATTATGTGTTTCAACTATACTTGTTTGCAACAGAAAGTTATAAGTATTTGTAATACTCAACAGAGTTAGAAAACGCAAAGCTGAAAATAACTTCGAAAGCAGAGAGAATAAACAACAGAAGTGAGCCGAGTGAACAAATAATAATAATAAAAAAATAGCCTTACGAACCACAAGATTGTTAACATAAACTGACTGGTTTATAAGTTTATTACATAGAACCTCTCTTGTTACTGAAGCTCGAAGAAGCAATTTTGCGTCAGATAAAGACATGAACAAGAACCGTGAAGATATCACAGCTTCATGTCAGACCACAGCCTTATGCAGTATCTCACAAATCAAAATTACCTACGCCAACAATCATTCTCATTCTATATTTTCAATGGAGATAAATCTCAAACCATCCACTGAAGTAAATACAAAGTTAATCATGGAGTAATGACTCACAAAAATGCGAACAAGCAAGGATAAGACTCACCATTGTTTTAATGGTTGTGGCATCTGACCTTTGTCAGTTAAAAGATTATCGCAAGTTTATGAATTTTTCACTTCTTGCTTATAAAAGACGCCCACTAATTACATGCAGAAGACTGTATGAAAATTATAGAAAAACAACAAAATACTGAGAGAAAAATCAGAGATCATTTTTTTTTCTAATTATTGAAACGTGAAATTAGCAGTTATTTAAGTTGCAAAACCTTTCTGACACACAGCTGCTGTTAGTGGCTAAACTATACCAATTGTTATTAATTCTGTGTTGGATTGTTTGTTTTGAATTTCGCACAAAGCTATTCGAGGAGTATCTGTGCTAGCCGTCCCAAATTTAGCAATGCAAGACTAGAGGGAAGGCAGCTAGTTATCACCACCCACAGCCAACTATTGGGCTACTCTTTTACCAACGAATAGTGGGATTGACCGTCACATAATAACGCCCTAACGGCTGAAAGGACGAGCATGTTGGGTGCAACCGGAATTCAAACCAGCGACCCTCGGATTACGAGTCGAACGCCTTAACACATTTGGCCATGCCGGGCCCTCTGTGTTAGAACGATATTTAATGTTTGTAATTGGCTGGTCGATAAGGTTGGAATCAACAATATATTAAAACTTGCACTAGTGCTTGTATTTTAATTATATCACATTTTAGTTTTGATTTTATTGTAAAGTTTATATATTGTGCTAATCCGTTTCAATGCATTCATGAGCTTATATACGTATTGTTTGAAAATTAATTCAGCAGATATCGAATCTGAAACTCTGTGAACAATACTTGATTGTACAGAAAACCGGTGAAGTCTGAAAACTGTGAATGTCATTATATATAACTTAACAACTAACGCAGTTACCACTTTGGCTCTTCCTTTTTGAGAAATGAAACACTTTTATTGGCCATTGTAGTAGACATTTCGTTTAATTCTTTGCTTTGGTATTCATTTTAAGATTTGTTTGTTATATATGGAAGCTTCTATTCAAATACAATACTTTGATACTCGGCAGTAAGAAGTGCATAGAACCATTTTTCTTCTATATAATTGTCAAGTCCCTCGAGTAAACGTTTATAGGCTGTCCAATGTTCAGTATGAGAAGTAACACTAGAAAATATTGAACAATGCATATGAAAGTTTCGAGTGTTTTACATAAACAAAAAAGACGAGATAAAGAAAAAGAAATGATTTTATAGCTCGAAGAAACAGTTTTGTTATTGTTTTAAATTGTCTCAGGTATAGATGTACATAAGCTAAAAAACAAAATAAAGTGGTTATATATAAACAAAAAAATGGTGGCATTTGTTTGCAGTTAAGCACAAAGCTACACAGTGGCAATCCGTACTGTGCTCATCACGTGAAAGGAATCCAAGTTTTTAGCCATAAAAACCTTCGACTTACTACTGCTCCACTGGAGAGAATGGTTAGGACTAAAGAGCACTATATACACAACAGACAGTGCAATCGCCAGCGCGGTAGGTACGATTTGAAAAAAACAATAGACTGTACAATGGTCAGATCTAGTTAGCGCTACTGCACGCAAAATTAAGGTTTCATCCTATGTGGTTTAAAGTTTTTATGGGTACTTTTTACAATCATATATAAGGGAAGTGACTTTTTTATGTCCGAAGATAATCTTTCATTAATCATGAGGTTACTTCACTTCCGTCCAGTATAACTCGTATAGAATAATTTGGAACATGTTTATCTGTTTGGAAAATTTGATAAGATATATTATAGTTATATGTTTGAATACTTAATGATGTGTATGTTAATATGTGATTAGCTCATCTGGTTGAACACGTTTGAAGCATATATCACTCTTTTACCATGAGTGCCAACGAAATGTTTCGACCCATTAGTTTTAAAGAATTTCTTAATACATTTTTAATTATGCTGTATTTTCTACATTTTTCGGTTTCGTGTGTGGTAATGCTAATTCAGAAATTCTCAACTTCAAAATATTAACATTCTGAAAGTAATACTAACAGTCAGGTGGAAATAATGACAGCCATCTGGGAGTTTTATTCTTATAACATGGCTTATAATAGCCAGCTTAACATGGCCAGATGGTTAAGGCACTCGACTCGTAATCCGATGATCGCGGGTTCGAATCCCCGTCACATCAAACATACTGAGTTATAATGTGACAGTTAATCTCACTCTTCGTTGGTAAAAGAGTATACCAAGAGTTGGCAGTATTCTACTGTATTAAATATTTATTCAACATAATTGAAACACATTATAAAAATAAGTATTTATTAAACTGAAAAGTAGAGACTGGTACAAATTTAGTAAACCAATATTAAATCCTTTCGTTCAGTAGCCGTCAGTCATTTGACTCGAGGATCTAGTTATACAATTTAAACAATCACATATTTGAAAAAACGAGAAGTGAGAGATTAATAACAAACATCTACAAGTCTGTTCCTCACGAAAAAACTTTAAACATGGCTCACTTCACTGATTGGAAGGCCCGGCATGGTCAGGAGAGTTAAGGTGTTCGGCTCGTAATATGAGGGTGGCGAGTTCGAATCTCCGTCGCACCAAACATGCTTGCCGTTCCAGCCACGGAGGCTTTATAATGTGACGGTCAATCCTACTATTCGTTGGTAGAAGAGTAGCCCAAGAGTTGGGGGTGGGTGGTGATGACTAACTGTCTTCCCTTTAGTCTTATTGTTGAATTTCGCGCAAATCTACACGAGAGCTATCTTTCCTAATATAGCAGCGTGAGACCAGAGAGAAGGCAACTAGTCATCACCACCTACCGCTAACTCTTCGACTACTCTTTTACCAGCGTCACATCATCCGTCCCCGCGGCTGAAATGGCGAGTATGTTTGATGTGAGGGGGATTTGAACCCGTGACTCTCAGATTACAAGTCGAACGCCCTAACAACACTAAGTATTTTATATTACTGAATGTATTAATTAGTTAATTATATTCACCTTGTTCATAATATTTTAGTTTATGTTAACTGCATTATTATCTTATCATCACAGGTTAAACGAAGTTAGATCCGACTTACACACAGTTAAGATAATTATTAAGTAAAGTCTCTATAATTAAAGGTAAAGAAGAGGGTCAAGAGGATATGGAATAATATTTAAAAATGTGTGTTTTCTTATAGTAAAGCCACATAAGGCTATTTGCTGTGTCCATTGAGGGGAATCGACTCCCTGGTTTTGGCGTTGTAAATACGAAAACTTACCACTGTTCCACCTTGGGACTATTAAAATACAGTTAAAATTTTAAGGAGGAAATATAATGAGAAGCATACGACTGGAAGGTCGAGGGTCAAGATTTGCAGTCTCCAGGTCGCGGGTCCAGTCACCATCGTACATGCTTGCTTTTTTAATTATAGGAGTGTTATGGTATAATAGTCAACCCCACTATCAGAAAAGAGTAGCCTCAAACCGGTGTTATATGATGTTGACTATCTGCCTTAACTTTCGTCTATCATTTCTAACTTAGGGATAATTAGCAGAGATAATCCTGAAGAAGCTTTTCGCAAACTCAGCACAAACAATATACCAAAAATAGTCTTCGCCGTGGTCATTCATAAATGAGAACAATGGGCGTGGCGAGCATTTTATCTTGCCTGCAAAGTTGTACGATAACGTTGTCTTTCTTCAGCCCTCTATCGGGGTCACGTAGAAATACCTGGTAATATTTTCTGAGTACAAAAGATTTTGTTTGTTTGCATTTGGAATTTTGCTAAAAATCTACCCGGAGTAATACGCACCAGCAGTTCGTAATTTAGAAACAACAGGCTAGAGGAAAGGCGGCGAGTTAACACCACTCACCGCCAACTATTGTGATGCTTTGTTACCAACGTTCTTCACTTTATGACGTCGCCAGAGCTGAAAGAGCAAACATGTTCGGTGATGAGATTGTGAATTGAGCTGTGAAGCCATCAGGCCATGCTAGGCCCGACAACTCATGGAAATAATTATAAACTAGAGCTTACTAAACAAAGTGTACATGATTTGAAAACGTGAAATTATGTGCGCTGCTCTTTGAATTGTGTATCTTTTAGAAGAAACAACAAAGAAACAAACGAGCAATCAAACTGTTCAGAAAAAACTACATTAAATACGCAAACGAACATGAGAGATAGATATATACTCTATAAAACATGTTTCGACGCATAAAATAGAGGAGGATACTACTGAAAACTGCTCTTATACAGTTTTGTATTACTGTACTCCTAATACAGGAGCTTCTCTCCTGCGAAGTATTTTTTCAACTAAGTTTGACACGGTTTGTTTTCATTCTCGCTTTTAGAGCTCGAACAACTGAATACGATTGGAACCATTTCATCTAATTTTTAAAACCAGTGTTTTTAAATCATCTGAAACATGCTTAATATACTCAAGGTTTAGGTTTCAGTTGGATTTTCCCAACATTTCCCTGAAACCAGGTCATACCTTACGTACATTGAATCATAAAGACGTCTGTCTATCTGTTGAACAAAATTTTAGTATTTTGCCTTTTGGACATGAGTTCAATTAAGGCCTTTCGGGATCCTTGAACATTTCGGCACGCAAACACGTTCCACGTCCAAATACGCAGCCCACGTGCCCTCGGTCCTCATTACATCAAAGTGAAGGCCAAAATGTTCACTTATCTATTTTCGTATTCCTTTTCATTACATATAAACTATGTAAGACACATTTTTATATTTCATAAAACTTGAAGTCAAGAGAGTCAAGCTTTATCACAGTACAAATATTGAATACCTTAGGCATTTTTAAGTACAAGTTAAGCTCATTTTGATTAAACAAGAATACTGTACGTAAGCCTTAAAGACTCTTCTTAATTAAAGGATAATACTGTCCATAAGCCTCAAAGACGGGTTTAATTAATGGAAAATAGTGCATAAGCATCAAAAATGGTGCACAATTATATGAAGAATACAATAAGTAAGCCTTCCAAATAATATTTAATTAGAATATAATACAATATAGTTCATGGACTTCACAAATTATATTCAATGAACGGGGAACATAACACACGAGCCTTACAAATGGTACCCAGTTAACAGACAAACCAGTGCCAAGGCATCAAAGACGATACTTAATTAATAGAGAATACAGTGTACAGGCCTCACAGATGGTACCGAATTAAAGGATAATACAGGGCATAAAAATCTCACAGATGGTAACCGTCCACATGCAGTCACAATAGATTCATTATAAAGTACTTTCTGAAAGTTTTTTCGTAATTTTTAAGCGATTGTTTGTCCCACCGCAACACTATTTTAGGCCCATCAGATTGATTCAAAGACATCGAACTTTTAGATTCCCAATACTCTTTAATACCTTCATACACGGTGAACTGCGCGTGGCCAAGAACATTGGATATTTCACATTTTAATTTTCAAAGCTATGATCTGCGCATTTTTTCATTAACTTTTTTTTAATTCACGACGTATTAACTAGTGATCTACCTATACGGTATGCTTGTAAATTTATAACTCTTACTTATTGTATGGTTTGGTTGTCGTTAAGCGCAGATCTACTCAATGAGATATGTGTGCTCTGTCCGACGTAATTATCGAAACTCGAATCTGCAGGGTTATTGCTGGGCCATTGGAGAGGGAAGAGGGATTCACCGTATTCTAAGGATTAGCTACGTTCAAGTGAAAACAGGAGACTTTCAACAACATGGTGTTTAAACAAAAGTTTCAGGACGCTTCCATTTGTCAGACATGCTTTTAAAGTACTTCGTCTAAGCTATTTTCTCTTATGATTTTTAATTAACTAGTCATACTTCATTGAGTAAAATGACAGAAAATTCAATAATTTCATTAATGAAATACTTTCCCCTCACAAAGAAAACAAGAAAATTTAAAATTCATTTATTTCCTTTCGTAATTGTTAAATAAAAAAATATAGTTGAAACAATCTTAGTTACTGTTCTGATACTCCAAGTAGTTTAGTCTTTATGTTTGTGTGTGTATATGTATTTTTCATAGCAATGCCACATCGGGCTATCTGCTGAGACTACCGAGTGGAATCGAGCCCTAATTTTAAATCTTTATGCTAACTATAGAAATGAAATCAACGACCCTCAAAGTGCCAATCAGTAAGATTTCTTCGGTTGTTCTCATCACTGCAGTAGCTGTGTTTCAGTAGATCAGATTTTCCCTGAGTTGTTTAAGGACTTCCAATGCTAAAATCCTGGGTTCGATTCCTCTTGTGAAAAGAGCGCAAATAACCCATTGCGCCGCTTCGCGATAAAATGGCGCACGGCCCGGCATGGCCAAGCGCATTAAGGCGTGCGACTCGTAATCTGAGGGTCGCGTCAAACATGTTCGCCCTTTCAGCCGTGAAGGCATTATGATGTGACGGTCAATCCCACTGTTCGTTGGTAAAAGAGTAGCCCAAGAGTTGGCGGTGGGTGGTGATGATTAGCTGTCTTCCCTCTAGTCTTACACTGCAAAACTAGGGACGGCTAGCACAGAATAGCTCTCGAGTAGCTTTGTGCGAAATTTAAAAAACAAACAAATGGCGCACAACAATTTTATGAGAAAGTGTAACTAAAATCATGAAAAGTTTAGGTATTTACGCATGCTAGTGTTAAAATTAGGATTTAAGATCGTATATGAACGGATCTCGTCAAGTGCGTCTAAAACCGTATATTGTTTACACATTTTTCTGTTATTTAATAAAAGACGAAAAAAATTGTGAAACATTTCCAAGGGCGTACCCTTTCTTCCATTCCCTGTGCCCCCAGAGACTCAGCGGTATGTCTGCGGACTTACAACGCTAACAACGGGGTTTCGATACCCGTGGTGGGCAGAGTACAGATAGCCTATTGTGTATATTTGTGCTTAATTCAAAAACAAACAAACAAACAAACAACCATCCCCTGTAAGTTATGCATTTTTACAATGAAAAATCAACTGTCAAATTGTGTAGCTTCGCCATAAAAAAGAGACAGCAAGTTGTGCAGTCTTGTAATAAAAAAATCAACATTCAAGTTGTCTAAACCAATACTTAAATTGTGCACTTGTGCGATAAAAGACCATCAGTGAAGTGTGCAGCTTTGAGGTAAAACAACAAACATTTAAGCTGTGCAATTTGCAATAAAACGTTAACAGTTAAGGTTTACAGCTCCACAGTAAAAAGCCAACATTTAAATTATGCAGTTTTGCAGTAAACAAGCCTACAGTAAAGCTGTGTATCTTCGTGATTAAAAAATAGAGACTTGATGTGTATGTATTTTCTGGAAACTACTTTTGGACTAAATTTTCATAATTTTTTTAATACACTGATTCGACTTTAATTCACCTTGTTTCATAAGAAGGAGGGCCAATTATTATCCGGTCTTAAACACCAATGGCTGGCTTTCTTTGTCACGTGCAGAGTGTCCCTCAGATAACGAGTTAGGAATTTCAAGTGTTTTTTAAGTAGTTATCCTTAATATCGAGTGGAATGTAGTTTTCATTATATCAAACATACTGATGTTAAAAAGTAATTTCTCATGGTAATTATATGAATTCAAGGCACATCTTTTAAACCTTTGAAGTAGAAAAACTGAAATGACCAAATATATATTGATGACTCACAATTTTATATAACATTATTCTTAGCTGACCAGTGGAAGAGAAGTAAATGCCAAAAAGGAACCTTATAACCAGTTCCTTAAAATGATCCAAAACGGTCATGTAACTTGAGAATTTTGAGTCAACCTTGTGTAACCTCTGAGAATAAGAACCCTAGGCTAGTGTCTGAATTAACAATCAGTGATGTCGAGAAACCCATTTGTTGAGAATTTTATATGCAAAAACGGCTCGTTTTGGGTTCAGAAAATATTTTAAATAGAAGAGCGAACAACGTTTCGACCTTCTTCGGTCATCGTCAGGTTCACAAAGAAAGAGGTAACTGACCGGAAGCTGACCACATGTTTGGAAGGGGTTGTATAACTGAGTGTCGCAATGTAGAGGGCGCGGTTAGATGTTTGAATATATAATAATCTATAATATTAATATAGGTATAATGGCGTTCCTTTATATTGGTTTATTTTGGGTTTAAGCTGTTGTATAAGTAAGGCTTCTTTAATTTTGCGTTTGTTTATGTTTGTTTCTTTATTTAGTATTTTAGTGTTTTCTATGGTTATGTTGTGTCCATTTGACTTGCAGTGTTCGAAAACGTGTGAAGGTGACTTTTTATGTTCTTTGAATCTGGTTTCCATTTTTCTACTTGTTTCTCCTATATAGAAGTCGTGGCAGTTATCACATTGTATTTTATAAATAATGTTGGTGTGGTGTTTGTCAGTGTAGTTCTTACATAGTATAGACCTTAGTTTTGTGCCTGGTTTTTGAATAAATTTAGTGTTAACTGGAATGTTATATTTTGTTACTAGTTTTTGCCAAATGTTGGTTATTTGTTTGCTGATGTCAGGAATATATGGTATACAGCAGTATATGGTTTCGTGATTTTTTGATTCGTGAGATATATTCACTTTTGTTGGTTGATTTTGCTTTCTGTCTAGGTGTGTGCGTATAATGTTTTCTACGGTTTGTGGAGGAAACTTATTGATGTTGATGAAGTATTGTTTTATTTTGTCTAATTCATCGTTAATTTTATCTGGTGAGCACAGTTTTATGGCTGTGTTTATCTGGTTTCTTAGTATGTTGAGTTTTTGTTTTGTTTCACGTGCTGAGTCCCAAGGAATGTATAGTCCAGTATGGGTGATTTTTCGGTGGATTTCTGTTTTGAATTGTGTGTCGGTTCTTGTAATTTTGAGGTTAAGAAATGATATTTGATTGCTTTCTTCCTGTTCACATGTGAAGTTAATGTTGGGATGTATAGAGTTAATGTGAGTGAAAAAATTAAGTATGTGTTCTGTAGATTCGAATCCCGCAACCGTGTCATCTACATATCTGTACCAGTATAGTGGTGGATGTAATGCAGTATTAATTGCTTGTGTTTCAACTTGTGTCATAAAAATATTGGCTAGAACTGGTGATACTGGGTTGCCCATGCTTAGGCCATTTGTTTGTATATAGTTTTGGTTGTTGAACATGAAGTTTGTCTTTATTGTGGTGAATTCTATGAGGGTTGCTAACTGGTTACTGGGAATGTCTATAATTGGGTTAGGGTCTCGGATATAGAGTTCTAAGGCTATCTTGCAGGCTTCTGTTGTTGGAACTTCTGTAAAGAGGGATATAACATCGAAACTGGCCATTAAGGCTTTATGATTAAGTTGATTTAGATTAGACTTGAAATTAAAAGAGTCTTTGATGAATGAGCTGGCTGATGTTGCATATTTGGAGAATGCCCATGCTATGTATTTACCAAGATTGTAATTAAACGATTCATATGTTGACATTATTGGTCGTAATGGACAATCTGGTTTATGAGGTTTGGGGATGCCGTATATTTGCGGTGTGCGTGAGTCGGTTTTATGTAGGTAGGAATAAAGTGTTTGTGAAATTGTGTTGGCTTTTTTCATTTGTAGTAGTAATTTGTTTAGTTGCGTCTCATGTGTCTTTGTTGGATTTGTGTGTATTGGTTTAAATTTGTTCGTGTCTGATAGGATGTTATTCATTTTTTGTATGTATTCATTCGTGTTCATTATTACTATAGCGTTACCTTTATCTGCTTTTAGAATTTTTATGTTTCTGTCTTGTTTTAGGTTTTTAATGGAATTAATGTCTCTTTTTGTTAGGTTGTTTTTTAGTTTTCTGTTTTGTGAAATTATGTTGATAGTTTTGTAAGAAAATTCTTTGAAAAAATCGTTTAAGATGTTGTTTTTAGGTGTTTCTGGAAAATATAAATTTGTAATTTTACCTGGGAAGTTTGGCTGTTGGATGTCAATAAAATTATCTAAGTTGTCTTCTTTCTGTTTGTTGTTTTTGTTTTCTGTAGAAAGTATCACAAGTCTTCTGGCTAGGTCTTCCAAACATGTTTTGATTTCTATGGTTGGAATGTACCTTGGTGCTATTGCGAAGTTGAGTCCTTTGTTAAGTAGATGTATCTCGTCTGTGTTTAATTGTCGGTCAGATCTGTTAATTATGAGGTTGGTCAACGGTTTGTCATGTTGATGTCTTTTCTGTTGCTTGCATCTTAGTTTTTTAAGTTTTTTTGTTGTGGCAGATCTTTTTGTCTCTGTCGTTCTTAGTATTGATTTGGTTTATGTTTCGTTGTATAAGTCCGTAAATCTCTGGTTTAATGCAGCATGCTAGTTGAATGTCTAAGTTCATTTTTTGTTTTTGTAAGTCATGTAGTTCTTTGTATTTTGTGTTCAACATGGCTTTAAGTAGTTTTTTTCTGTAAATTTTGGATAATGTTTGTGTATTTATTAAAATCTTTTGAAAGTTTTACCTTTACAAAATTAGGGGTTAGTTGTTCCTTTCTACATTGTTGAATAAAGTGGATGTCATTTCTTCTATTAATGATTCGTTGGTTTAAATTTCTTAGTTTCTTAACGATCGTGTGAGCGTGTACTGTTAATAGTGGTGTACTGTATGCTTGTTCAGACATAATGGAAACAGGTAAGTACAAATACACTGAGAAAAACACAAAAAACACAAAAACTTACACTTCTCTTCCGGTCAGTTACCTCTTTCTTTGTGAACCTGACGATGACCGAAGAAGGTCGAAACGTTGTTCGCTCTTCTATTTAAAATATTTTCTGAACCCAAAACGAGCCGTTTTTGCATATAAAATTCTCAACAAGTGAGTTTCTCGACATCACTGATTGTTATTTCATCACGACGATTGTTCGAGAAGTGTAAGTTTTTGTGTAAAATATCTACCAGTACAGAAATGCAAATGGTCAAATTTATTTTATTTGTCTGTATTAATTATATAAATGCATCTCTTACCTGCAGTAGCACAGTTTGAAGACTTATAATTCTACAAGAGTATCGATACTTGAGGGGGGTCAACGTAGACAGCTCGTTGTACAATTTTGCTCTTAACAACGAACAAACAAACATAAATGCGATTTGTGATGTCTTTTTGTTTGTTTTGAATTTCGCACAAGGTTACACGAGGGCTATCTGCGTCAGCCGTCCTTAATTTAGCAGAATAAGGCTAGAAGAGAAGGCAGCTAGTCATCACCACCCCCTGCCAACTCTTGAGCTATACTTTTACCAATGAAGAGTGGGATTGATCGTTACGCTATAACGTCCCCATGGCTGAAATGACGAACATGTTTGTTGTGACGAGGATTTGAACCCGTGACCCTCAGATTGCTAGTCGAGTGCCCTAACTACCTGACCATGCCGGACAATTGTGACGTAGTAAGTTAATTAATGGAGCTATGTTCGAATGCTATTTCGAGAGTCAGGAAGTCGTAGACAGCTCTTAACCTTTGAAAGTTGTCAGGGGCCTGCAACAAGGGGCAGATTTTTTTTTATTCTTTTGTGAACAAAAACTGCTTAACTGGTAATTATAGTATAAATTACGCTCATGTGAACAATTCGATCTTTTAATTTTATAATGCTTAGTATTTAAAGAACAGTTTTTGATTGAAAGAAAAGAAGAAAAACATATACTCGCAGTTACTTTGTTTATTGGACCAGAAAATTATAATGAATCACGAGAGGTACGTTTACAGTCTAGTGGCTAGATTGTGTATGTTTAATTAAGTACAAAATGTTATAACCCATCACATTCCTTTTTGTGTAGTTGCAGGTGTGTATTTAATTTCTAATCAAACATTTACTTACTCTATTTTATTTATTACAGCATTTAATTAACCAGTTACTGTTACATTAATTGAAATGCTGAGTACAAAGCTTCAGGTTTATAAACATAATACATGGATCATGACTGATTAGGATATTTTACGGGTGTTGTTGGAATTAACATTGTGATAGATTTAATGATGACAGTTTAAACTAATATTAATGAGTGGAATTTTAACACAATATTGTTAATTTTTAATCTCAATAAATATTTGTCTCGCTCAAGACAGCTGCAGTTCTCTTAGTATGGCGCTCTGACAAAGCATGGTTACTATTGGCAACTACCAATTTGGTTTGTTTGGAATTTCGCGCAAAGCTACACGAGGGCTATCTGCATTAGCCATCCCTAATTTAGCAGTGTAAGACTAGAGTAAAGGCAGCTAGTCATCACCACCCACCGCCAACTCTTGGGCTACTCTTACCAATGAATAGTGGGAATGACTGTCACATTATTACGCCCACACGACTGAAAGACATGTTTGATGTGACGGGGATTCGAACTTGTGACCCTCAGATTACGAGTCGAACGTCTTAACCTACCTGGCCATGACGGGCCGTAGATATCTCATACATCAAAATAACTGAACATATAAATCATTGGCAATTACAACTTTAATTAAACATTCTGCAATCCTTTAAGTCCCTTAACCACCTGGCCATACAGGGCCGCAACTATTAGTATTTTCAGCTTAGAATGATTTTTTTTTCTCTGATATAAATACTCGCTAATATTAGCGTGTTCGGTCCAGTGGTTTAAGTAAATTTTCCGTGTGATAATATTAAACCGAGTTTTCGAATTTGGTGTGAAAATAGTGGAAATGAAAGAATCTAAACAGTTTAAACAGGGTGATAAACATTTTCACTTATTTTAAACACTAAAACTCTCAAAACTGAAAGCGTACCTACGTGCGACGACGGCCAATCCCCACTCTCATTATACAACAATATTACTAAAGTTGCCCTCACCGCTAGATGGATTATCTCAATACCAAAATTTTAATTCAGACTTTAAATACACCAAACAAAATAACAAAGAACTGAGACGGCTAGAAGATGATATTACATACAATGAATCACGTATACACCACTATAGATAGTAGAAGACATGGTATTTCTCTATTCTACTGTTGTATTAGTATCGTAAGCACTATTAAACACGTTTATATATAAAAAACGTGTGTTTTCTCACTTTTATTAACAGCATAAAAGCATGAGTGCTAGTCTGTATAACATATTTCTAAGCTATGTGTGAATGTTTTATTTTATTTATATGGATTACTCGTAAGATAAAATTGTTTCTAGTCATTTCTAGTCAAACGCAAACTTGTAATTATAGTGGCGTCATTAGTAAATTATGCAAATAAATATTAGCGAATGTTTGAATAGAATCTTCATTCCTTTAAACGTTAACGACTTTCAAAGATATAAACTTACCCTTCTTTTGTTATAACTTAATTAATGAGTGGAATTTTAACACAATATGGTTATTTTTTAATCTCAATAAATGGTTTAGTTCAGGTTTATAAACATAATACATGGTTTATGACTCATTATGATATTTTACGAGTGTTGTTGGAATTAACATTGTGATAGATTTAATGATGACAGTTTAAACTAATATTTTACCTAGGGAAATGGTTCGTCGTAAAATAACACTATGTAACATAAATTTTGTTCCTAAATAGTACGTGCTATTTCTTAAATGCTTTTGTTGTAAAAGTACAAAAAATTGTCATTATTCCCTTCAAACTTTTGTGACCTGGATAGTAAAATTTAGAAATTAACCTATTTTCTCTGTAAAAACGGGCAAATTTGCACATTTTAATTTACATAAATGCTCCCCAATGGCTCAGCGGACTTACAAAGCTAAAAATCGGGTTTCGATACCCGTGGTGGGCAGAGCACAGATAGCTATTGTGTAGCTTTGTGCTTAATTCAAAAAACAGCAACATTTACATAAGGTCTGAATAAAGCAACATACGAATCAAGATTTACATGTATTTATACAAACGTAATTCAAAAATGGTTCGAAATAAGTAGTTTTTCGAGATTTGCGACTGTAATGTAAATCACTTTCACGTATTTGTTTGTTTTGAATTTCACGCAAAGTTACTCGAGGGCTATCTATCCCTAATTTAGCAGTGTAAGACTAGAGGGAAGGCAGCTAGTTCTCACCACACACCGTCAACTGTTGAGCTACTCTTTTACCAACGAATAGTGAAATTGACTGTAAATTATAACGCCCCCACGGCTAAAAGGGGCGAGCATGTTTAGTGCGACTGGGATTCGAACTCGCGACCCTCGGATACGAGTCGAACGCCTTAACACACTTGGCCATGGCGGGCTTCTCTTTTATCTTTCAGCCCCCAAATATAGTCCCTTGTCATGTTTTCGTTATGCACTCCCAGATCACAAAAGTTGTTTGAAGAAGAAAAATAAGTCTTTTCCATTTACTTTAGGCATAAACAATTGGGAAATAACACTTTCTGTCCAGGAACAAGATAAAGTAAAAATTATGTTACATAATGTAATCAAAACATAACATCTGACGATAGTAAGCGCTAACAAACATGAATTTGTAGAGAAGCGTACGTGATTTTTGTTTATAAACCGATGACTTAAATACACTAAGATATGAGAAACAGGAATCACGTGTCTCCCCAAATCCCTTTTTTTAGCCTTATTAATAAATATTCTCTATACTTGAATAAAACTGAAAACAGGCAATTATTTCTGCTTTAAAGATGCCAGATATAATATCAGTATAATAAATGAGGATTATAAACGCTTTTATTTTTTTAATTCAAGGTTAATGTAGCTCTTTTTTACCAGGTTAAAATATGTGTTACAATCACGCCTTGGGGTTTTTATTTAAGCCCCGCCTCATAAAAAAGAATGGCACCTATAGTAGCCACTCAGAAGTCTCAGCTTCTAAGCTAAGATGAAAACTTGTTAAGTCTGGTGGAAGATCAAGTTATTTTTCACAAGGTATCGTCAGAGTTACCTGCCGTGACTTAAGTGTTCCACATTTCTAGAAGTGAGCGCCCTGTTACAAGTAACACACTTTGAACAACTCGCAATCGAAAAAGGTAAGTTGATCTACATTCAGTACTGCTTAAGAGAAACGTTTCTGGGGAACTTGGGTTAAATCTCCGGAACAAATAAGGTTGTAAATCACAGCTTATATTTGTTTTAATCATCACTATTATTCATCGTAGTTACTAACACCTATTGTTCAATATAAATCATTTTCTTTGTTCATTAAGTAATCTGATATGTTTTACGACCGTTATTGTATTTTCCTCCATAAAAAGAAAAACACTCTTAAAATAAAGGGATATTTTTTCTCAAAATTTCAATCGTTTTTCATTTTGATTAAGCGAGACCTAACGATTGGCATATCCGCTTGGGGTTCCAAATATTTTAACCAAACGATCTTCATACGTGTTACTTTGATACGTTATAAAAACTACAGTCAATCCCACTGCTCGGTTATGACTTGGTGCTGCTTACGTATTGCTGTTAACATTCAAAATTATGGACCGCTATGTCCAGACCTTAAAGATCACTATTGTTCAGAAGAACAAATATTTTTATAACCCACCCAAAATAAACTATATACAGGGTGGTCGCTAGAAAAGCGGAAAATTTGAGGGTCAGATGAGATCATGAATAAAATGCATGATTTTAATATCATAAAATGCATTTTGAGCATCTATGAGTGTAATATAACATATGCCTTTAAACAACTTTGTAAAAATAAATAGCTGTTTGACAAATATTTTCCGCTTTTCTAGCGACCACCCTGTAGGATGGTACTGTTTCCTAAGGATGGTCTCACGTGGTCTGACAAAAGCTGGCGTTTCTTAAAAATGTTTTGTCAGCTGATCAGTGGATCGGTTTTGGACAGAAAGAAATATGTTGCTCCTAATATTTACTTTTGGTTAAACTTCTGGGTTAGTTACTAATCAAGAAACGTATGAAAGACAGCAAAAATCGAGATGTTTTGTGTTAGGTTAATATAATTAGTGCACTGGAGTTAGCATTGTGTCTCTGTTAGAACTGCGTATTTTGTAAGTACACAGGAGTTAGCATTGTGTCTCTGTTAGAACTGTGTATTTTGTTAGTACACAGGAGTTAGCATTGTGTCTCTGTTAGAACTGTGTATTTTGTTAGTACACAGGAGTTAGCATTGTGTCTCTGTTAGAACTGCGTATTTTGTAAGTACACAGGAGTTAGTATTGTGTCTCTGTTAGAACTGTGTATTTTGTAAGTACACAGGAGTTAGCATTGTGTCTCTGTTAGAACTGTGTATTTTGTAAGTACACAGGAGTTAGCATTGTGTCTCTGTTAGAACTGTGTATTTTGTAAGTACACAGGAGTTAGCATTGTGTCTTTGTTAGGAAACGGAGGCCAGTACTGTGTATATTGTTAGTACATAGGAGTTATCATTGATTCTTTTCTAGCGTATAGAATTTACTACTCTGTATATTGTTAGTACACAGGAGTTCGCATTGTGACTTTTTTAGTACTATGTATTTTGTTAGTACACAGGAGTTAGCATTGTGACTTTTTTAGTACTATGTATTTTGTAAGTACACAGGAGTTAGCATTGTGTCTTTCTTAGTATATGGAGGTTTGTATTATGTATATTGTTAGCACACTTGAATTATCACTACGTTTTTGTTAGTGTATAGAAACTAGTATTAAGTGTATTGTTAGCACATAAGACAGTATTGTGTCTTTGTTAGTATATAGAAGTTAATACTGTGCATGTTGTCAGAACAAAAGAGTTACCATGTATAAGTTACTACTGTGTATATTGTTAGTATGCAGGAGTTACCATTTGTCTTTGTTAGTATATGGAAGTTAGTATTATGTAGTAGTTAGGAGTGTATAAATTTAAAATATATGAGTTATTATTGTGTGTTTTAGTAGTATATAAGAATTAGAAGTATAATATTTGAGTTAGTATAGCGCCGATTGTATACAGGGGTGGCTCTGTGTACGTTGTTAGTTCGTGTAGTTAGTGCTGTATATTTTGTTAATACATAAAATTATTACTCTGTGTATGGTTAATATATGTAATGTGTAATGTTTATTGTTAATACACAGGAGTTTACTGTGCCACTTTTACTGAACTGTAATAACTTATCGTGAAAAATAAACTTAACTGTTTTTTTTATTATTATTTTGAACTTATTATACCAAACAAACATTATTCAATTATTTTAAAATTCACTGTTAGAAACGCCAAGCTATAAAGTCATGAGTGGTGTATAAATGTGTAGTAGCGTTGAAAAGGCACTGAACACCGTGTGTTTCTTCTATTAGACACCATCGCAGATAAAAATCTACTGTGTGAAGAACAGGTGAACAAATTTGAAATTAAGGGGTACCAGGTTCCGGTGGTTGGAGGTATAATGTCTGAATACAACTATACTTTTACTGTCTGTCCTCGTCTAGTAACCCAATAATAAAAAGAAAGAAGAAACAACCCAACCACTTATTAAATGTGGTGTAGGATATAAGAAATGCTGATAAAACAAACAAAAATAATAATAAAAAATAATTATGTTTCCAAATCACACATAATCGACGTCATACTGTCTTATTCACTCATGACTAATGCCCGACATGGGCATGTGGGTTAAGGCATTTGACTCGTAACCTACTTTTACTGTCTATCATCTAGTAACCCAATAATAAAAAGAAAGAAGAAACAACCCAACCACTTATTAAATGTGGTGTAGGATATAAGAAATGCTGATAAAACAAACAAAAATAATAATAAAAAATAATTATGTTTCCAAATCACACATAATCGACGTCATACTGTCTTATTCACCCATGACTAATGCCCGACATGGGCATGTGGGTTAAGGCATTTGACTCGTAACCTAAGGGTCGCGTGTTTGAATCCCCGTCGCACCAAACATGTTCGTCCTTTCAGCCATGGGGGCGTTATAATGTGACAGCGAATCTCACTATTCGTTGGTAAAAGAGTAGTCCAAGTGTTGACGGTGAGTTATGATGACTAGCTGCCTTTCCTCTAGTCTTACATTACTACATTAAAGAAGACTAGCACAGATAACTCTCGTGTAGCTTTTCGCGAAATTCAAAAAACAAACAAACACCCATGACTAATGGTATGGTGAGAACTAAATTAAAACACTATAAATGTAAAAACAAAGGTTTTAACAAGTTTAGTTAGATGAAGTTATCATTCGATCAACTAGGAGTTGGTCTTTCCTATCCTGTATTACTTGAGGTGAAAAGTAAACTAAATAGAGAAATAAAACGGCTCAAGAAATAAAATACATAAATAGAACCCTACAAGAAGAGAGGGATGTAGAGTCACGTGATAACATTTCGAAACTGTCCTTGAATGTGATCAAGGCCAATTAAGGTGACTGAACAGGGGATTTACCCGCCACTCTTATGAAGCATCCCTATGCCCACGTGAAAAGCGCAATTTTGTTTTATGTTTTGCTGTTATAATGGATGTGAATCACGAGACCTCATCTACTCACTTTGACATGCTAATGACTGGCCTTGCTTGATTTCATTAATGACACCTTAGTAGTATACAAACAAAATGGTCGTAAGAACTTAACCGGTTACACGGTTTCAAGTAGTTTTGAAGACTTGAACACTACTATTATTTATTCTTATTTTGTGTTGAAGTAATAAGGTTTGTAAAAAAATCTAAAATAATATCAACGTAAATTATTCGTTTTGTGAGATTTTTATTTAATTTCAGAAACGACTATTTTATAAACAAAGTAAGTTCTAATTTAATTATTTCTATTCTAAAACATAATTTTTCTATTTGAGACTCATGAACTATTTTGCTTACAATCCAAAGCTTTACATGATTTTTATAATAGTGGTTTGAGGTGTAACTGTTGCAAAATTAGTTTAAAACCAATCTTAATATTGACTCTAGTTAAGGGCTGTTACACCTACTTCATAAATGTGACGTATAATATTACCTTTATTCAGGGTATGAGAATGGATTTCGAGCAAAATTATAATAATTAGGCCTAGCGTGGTCTGATGGTTTGGGTGCTAGACCCGAATTTGCAGATATTGGTTTCGTTTGTTCTTATTTAAGATGCTCCTTCGTTCAGCTATGGAAGTGTTATAATACGAAAGCCAACCATACTTTAAATTGGTAAAGAGTAACCTAAGAGTTAACAATGGATAAAACTGACATGCTGTTTTATCCTAGTCTATAACTTTAAGATTAGGGTTAGACTGGAGTACATACCTTTAATTAACTATGCGCGAAATTTAGTGAAACAAATAATGCTACTGACGGAAAGAAAGACGTACAATGTGAACCTAACGCCCTCGAATGTCATGACCGTGAAGCAGCTTCGATTAATAGTTTAGTTAATTTACTCAACTCTCTCATTGTACCATTCATGTTACAGTTGTAGAATATTATAACTGAGGTTAATTAATGTAATTATACTTTTCATGACACATTGGTATTAGGCCTATTACTTTTTTAAACACTACATTATCTATTTAGTTCCTTGGGGATTTTCAAGAATTAGAAGCGTGTATAACAATAGTATTTCAACCACACTATATTTGCCAAATTCATTCCAAGCCACGCGTTTCGCTCACTCCAGAACTTTTAGAGTGCTGGCACAGAACAAATACATAACAAATAATTAATTAATTAGTTTTATTCACCCATAAAAAATTATGTATGCTTCAAAGAAATTTAATTCAAAGAACTTACAATGCGTGTATGATGTGATAAACACAGCCACGTTATCCTTGATCTGCTCACTACAGGTATCAAAATCAAATTTTCAGTCTTATAAGACTTTATTGTTATCGCTAAGCCATCGAGACACGATTCTCATGTGTTTTGTTTAATGATGTTTCTACGATAAATAGTTTCAAACGGTATATTTGTAAGTCATAAATCATTCGGTTAAGTAAAAGTGTAAATCTTAAGTTGTTCTTTACTTTTTAAAGTATTTCTAAGCATGCAATAGAGAAAACTGAGTGAAAAATTACTCGATATATTTTCTCAGTTGATTCTTTGTAGAATCTTTATATTAATATTAATTAATAAATTATAAATATATATATATATAATTCAAGTTGATAAAACAAATAAATGTACATATATATTTGGTGTCTTGTAACAGGTTTTTACTAACGCCACTTGAAGAAAATACTATGTTATCTCAGTACTTGAAACAGCCAGTCTACTGGTACGACTGGATGATGTCAAAAGGAGGTAAGTCTAGTTGTATTTAGTTGTTTGTTTTTAAATTTCGCGCAAAGCTACACGAGGGCTATCTGCACCAGCGGTCCCTAAGTTAACAGTGTAAGACTAGACGGGAAACAGCTAGTCATCACCACCCACCGCCAACTTTTGTCCTACTCTTTTAGCAACGATGAGTGGGATTGATCGCAACAATATAACGCCCTCACGGTTGAAAAGGCCAGCATGTTTGGTGTGATAGGGACTCGAACTCGTGACCTTCAGCTTACGAGTCGAGTGCCTTAATCACTTGGCCGTGCTGTGCCTTATTTTGTTGATCTCTTGTTTTTAAACGTAGTAACCTTGACACTAAAAGGATCTCCTAGTGTTGAGCCACCTAGTGACCTAGTTGCTCACGAATCTGGCAATTAAAAAAAAGGAAAACTCTACGAATACGAAGTGATTCCTTAAGCTGAAAACATAATCGTGTGTATAATATTTCAGGAAATTATTTCCAACAATATTATGTTTATTGTTTGTTTAGTTTGTTCGTTTTGAATTTCGCACAAAGCTACTCGAGGACTATCTGCGCTAGCCGTCCCTAATTTAGCAGTGTAAGGCTAGAGGGAAGGCAGCTAGTCGTCACCACCCACCGCCAACTCTTAGGCTACTCTTTTACCAACGAATAGTGGGATTGACCGTCACATTATAACGCCCCCACGGCTGAAAGGGCGAGCATGTTTAGTGCTTCATGTTGATATGTTGTGTTATAAAATATTTCTACGAAAAATAATTTCAAATAATATGCGAGATGTAAAACAATTATACAAAGCCTCACGTGTTTCTGTATATAACTAAAAATATACTGGGTCGCGCAGTAACCATCGTAAGAAGTTGCTTTATCGTAACGTTTCTGAACATCACGTTTGTCTGATTTATACATTATTTCAACCGATAAGAGCCATCCTTGAGAATAATCACAATTTCGTTTCGGCAGTTTCCAGTTGTCAAGATAAATCGACTCATCCAGCTTATCTATGGCATGAAAACATATTATAGCAAGAAGACCGTAAGTTACGTATCGAAACAACCACTCATTCACAAGTACAATTATTACGAATTACTAAAAAAGACACAAAAATCACTACAAGATTGTGGAGATAAATATATAGTTTGGTCAATGAACAGACCAATAGTAGGTCTGTACGCATAGTTGGCACTGAATCTCATTCCTATACTGCACCAATAGCCCGAAAATGTTGAACAAGTAAGTTGCGGTAACCATTGGATTCATTATCCAAGGGTTTCCCAGTTGTACCGCTATAAATCTTCTGATTTACTTTGCTAAAATCAGGGGTTCGATTTCCCTCGGTGGACCTAGCAGATAACCCAATGTTGCTTTGCTATAAGAAAAAACATTGTATCCAAGGGTACTAAATACTTGGTTACAGTCGGCTCGAGCTCAATGCATCAATCATGTTTATATCGTGTGTTAATACTCATCAACGGTTGGTCCAAAAATGGCCCTTTGTTGTCGTGTCTTTCTTGTGGAGCAATATATGTTATTATTTTCGAAAGCAAGCGGATTTTTCCTTGTCTGAACTAAATGGTTGTGGTTTCTTCGAACACTAATCTCATAATTTTGTTGATTTGTCCTTCTATTTTGTTTTACGACCTACTTTGGTACTTATCAGAATAAAAAATAAAAACAAAACAAGAAAAAGACAACAATGTAACCAATCACGTTAGCTTATTGTTTTTGGCACCGAAACAATATAATTATCTTGAAAAAAACTTGTATACTCAAGGACTCTTAAACTTCAAAAACAACATCTTCCAATCCTTGTCAAGAATTAATATAAAATCTGTATTCTTAAAGAGAGGTAAAATTGAGCTGTTGTGTCTCTGACACTGGTATATTTAAAACTAGCCAATTTGTAACTGCTACTCAACACATACATTCGATTACAATCTGTAGGAACCTTCATGAGAATACAGCTACACACGAGAGGCTGAGACTCATACTGCAAATGAAATCTATTTAACACTCAGTGTTTTAAGATGCTGTCAGAATTTGGATTTTACTTTTTTTTCTAATTTTAACGGATTTAATAGAGTTTATGAAATGAAAAAGCCCCCAAAATAAAATGGTGACTACAGCACTTTGCTTTGTTTAAAAATACTCGCTGTATTAACGTTTGACTTTCTTTATTATTAGTGCTCGTAGAGTTAGTGGTAGATGAACTTGTTTCCAGGTTAATGCTGCGCTGTTTTACTAGGTCAGTTGAAACGAACACAGACGTTCCATTGCTGAAGTTCAGTAAACTTCGTTGAAAATTTGCTCACTTGTGTGGAAACTGGTAGAACGCGTACGGTAATTTTAGTTGTACAACGGTAATGTACTTTGAAACAAAGTGCGCGAAAATAAAGTTGAAGATTGGTATTTCGTCCAATGACACGAAACTAGACAATATGTTGATTGTTTGTTTGTTTTTAATTTGCAGTGTAAGAGTAGAGGGAAGGCAGCTAGTCATCATCACCCACCGCCAACTCTTGGGCAAATCTTTTACCAACGAATAGTGGGATTGACCGTCACATAATAACGCCCCCACAGCTGAAAGCGCGAGCATGTTTGGGACAGCATGTTGAATAATACTGTAGTTTTAATTCAAGATGACGAGAAATAGTAGAGACGGAAGACATGGGTATTAAAACCTTTTATTTATCACACAGAACAAGTTTCGATATTGCTGCTTTAATTCCTTATTGATAGCAGAGTTTATTATCTGTCCTATTTATTTATAAATTACAATTGATGTAGAACTCGTAATAATTTGTTTACACGTATTTTGTCGTCTTACGTTTTACGTCCTCTTTCACGTGTTTTTAGGCTTGAACCTAACCCTAGATTTAAGATAAAGTTCAGGTGCAACACTCTTTATAGTCCAAGCATTCGTTGAGACTGTGGGGTGGGATTTAGTATTGCTGGTAATTTCTCTGATCATCAGAACTATGTGAAACAAAAAAGGTTGATTATTGAGATTCTAGCTTGAGGATTAAACAAATATTCTTCACTCGAAATTCATGCAACAATTATGCAGTAGTTTGACAGCAGGCAAAATCTTAGGATCGTTTAAAACTTTTGGCACAATTAGTTAAAACTCGAAACTCTTCGATTTCCACTCCTGAATCGCATTATTTTTGTTTGAAGTTAGGTTCAATTTGCTGGGATTCTTCTTACAAAATCCTCTTGTTATTGAAGCTATGAGGCATTAATATGAAGGTTGAAAGTATTATATAAATAAAAGTCATTAAACGAATCTGAATACACTTTTGGATGAATTAAGTCAACAAGTTTGCTGGACAGTAAATCCAATGGTTATCGCAATAAACTCGTTCAACACTTTTAGGCTGTTAGTGAGGTTTAAGAGTGACAGTCAACACCAACTATTCGGCAAAATAATCACAGCTGTGGTTCAATGGTTGTTATGGAATCAAAACAAAATGAACCTTGAATTTCACTGTATTAGCGTTAATATAACCTCAAAGAAATTCGATTAAGTGCAGGAATCCATCACTCAGAAGACAGCTGCAACAAGCTGCACATATCTCAACCGACTGTGAAAGAAATTATTCTCAAGGATTACAACCAATGGATTCACAAACTGTCTCCTCGACACATTGTTGTGGGAAAGGTAAACTTTATGAAAAATCTCTTGCTCTTAGAAGATGGATGTCAAAAGAAATCTGTGTCTAATTGCAAATTAATAGAAGAAATGAACCATTCGCTACCTCTGATAATGATCTTTCAACTAGATACAGAAAATATAAGGAAGTTCTTTTTCTATTAGAATTTATTGTTTCCTTAGCTTTCTCAATAAGATACAAGCAAAATACAATATTTAACATAAAATGTTGCATTGAAAAAAGCCCAACAAACAAACAGTAAGTAAAAAGTGACCAAGAAGGGAATGTAGAGCATATGGCTATCGAGACTAGACCCTCTGGACTAGGCAAAGATATAACTCATTGTTAAATTGTATATTGATGCAACTTAAAAGTAAATGTAAGTATGTCGTATTATACAGTCAGGCACTAGAAGTCTAGGTTGCCCTTTATCTCAGTTTTTACAGAAAACTCGTCTGGCATGTTATAGATTTCAGGCTCGAATCCGAGGTAAAGAAATATATTGTGAAACAAAAGAGAATCTCGATATATTCGACACTTGAAGTTCTTTCAGGAAAGATTACCGATCTGTGTGACTTTTTTATAATTTTTTGTTTGTTTTCAATAAAACACAAAGCTACCAGATGAATATCTATCCGTCATAAATACAGAAACTCTGTTTTTAATGTTGCAAGTTTGCAAACATATTGCTATGCTATCGAGGTAGCTTATTTTTTATTAGTTGTATTTTTTTTCGCCAGCAACATCAAGTGAGGGCGCGCATGTGTCAGATTTAATTTTATTGCTCTTCAGGTGTCCCCCAGTGGAAAAGAGGTTGTCAGAGCACAGATAGCCCGTGGTGTAGCTTTGTGCTTAATTCTAAACAAACAAACAAACTCATCAGGTTTTATATAAGTCTACCCTGAAACTGAAATCCATTTAAGCAGAATTAGAGTAAATTATCTATGAGACCTTGAGTGTGATCAACATATCAATCGATGAGGTTTGACATCCAAAGCTCAAAACTGAAATTGGTCAAAAGATAACGGATCTAGGAGCTAAAAGAGCCGTTCAGTAAACTACTATAAATCAGTTAAAAGTGAGAAATACAAACTTTATAAAGTTAAAATAAGGTAAAAATGAAATCTATTCACTGGGTTACACAAAGTACACGAGTTAACGTTTTGAGATACAATACAGGAGTTACAAGAAGCTGTAACTACATTATCAATGTTTCTAGAAACATGGCTGATCAAACCTATCTTTATTTGATTCACCTGACTCAACACAAATATAATTTGGTGGATTTGATTTGTTTCGACGTGGCCATCGGAGGTCTGTGGACATATTCTGGTTTAAGATAGGCCTTGAAGAACCTTTATACGATCAGAAATATGATGTGGAACTGTTTGCTTTTGAACTTCGTGCAAAGCTACACAAGGGCTGTGCGTGCTAGCCATCCCTAATTTAACAGTATAAAACTAACGGGAAGGCAGCTAATCATCACCATCCGGCGCCAACTCTTGGGGTACTCTTTTACCAACGAATAGTGGGATTGACTGTAACGTTATAACGCCCTCATGGCTGAAAGGGCGAGCATGTTTGGTGTGACGGGGATTCGAACCCGCGACCTTCAGATTACGAGTCGAACACCTTAACCCACCTGGTCATGCCGGGCCGTGGTTTATCTCGTATAGTATTATTTAATTTCGCACAAAGCTTTCTGCACCAGCAGTCCCTAATTTAATAGTGAAAAACTAGAGGGAAAGCTACTAGCCATTATCACCCATTGTCAATTCTTGAACTACCCTCTTACCAACGAATAGTGGAATTGACCGTATTATTATAACGCCCTGACGCTTGAAAGAGAGAGTATGTTTCGTGGAATGGGAATTTGACCCCGCAATCCTCAGGTAGCGATTCAAGCACCTTAACCACCTGGCCATTCTAGGGTCTTGTATGGAAATGTGTATAGTAGGAATCACACGTATATGTTCAACCTTCTTTACGGTGTTGGACTTACTTGTGAAGCAAGTTAAACACGTTGACAAAGAATGTGTGCGTTTTTTATGGCAAAACCACATCGAGTTATCTGCTGAGCCCACCGAGGGGGATCGAACCCCCGCTTTTAACGTTGAAAATATGTAGGCATATTTTATGCATATTTTAGTATACCGCTGTACTAGTGGGGAGCTTGGCAAAGTGATACATTTAATAAATAATTTTTACAAAAGCATTTGTCTTTCGGTGAGATAGCAGTAAGGCTTGGAATTTACAATACTACCTGTGTGGACCTCAGGACCACATGGTCTGACACTGCATGTGAGCTACCTGTGTGGACCCCAGGACCACATGGTCTGACACTGCATGTGAGCTACCTGTGTGGACCCCAGGACCATATGGTGTGACACTGCATGTGAACTACCTGTGTGGACCTCAAAACCACATGGTTCTGACACTGCATGTGAACTACCTGTGTGAACCTCAAGACCACATGGTTCTGACACTGCATGTGAACTACCTGTGCGGACCTCAAGCCCACATGGTCTGACACTGCATGTGAACTACCTGTGTGGACCTCAGGACCACATGGTTGTGACACTGCATGTAAACTACCTGTGTGGACCTCAGGACCACATGGTCTGACACTGCATGTGAACTACCTGTGTGAACCTCAAGACCACATGTTTGTGACACTGCATGTGAACTACCTGTTTGGACCTCAGGACCACATGGTCTGACACTGCATGTGAACTACCTGTGTGGACCTCAGGACCACATGGTTCTGACACTGCATGTGAACTACCTGTGTGGACCCCAGGACCACATGGTCTGACACTGCATGTGAACTACCTGTGTGGACCTCAGGACCACATGGTTCTGACACTGCATGTGAACTACCTGTGTGGACCTCAGGACCACATGGTCTGACACTGCATGTGAAATACCTGTGTGGACCTCAGGACCACATGGTTCTGACACTGCATGTGAACTACCTGTGTGGACCTCAGGACCACATGGTTCTGACACTGCATGTGAACTACCTGTGTGGACCTCAAGACCACATGGTTGTGACACTGCATGTGAACTACCGTGCTTCTTTTTGTTAACTGATCTCATTTTAACTCACGATAAGAGAAAGTTCGTATTTGTCGTTTGTCGTTCGTGTCTGTAAGCCCCATGTTGTGTTTTAATCAAAAGGCTTCACAATAATTTACGAGAATGATACCCACCACAGGAATCAAACTCCGAATTTTATGTGTATAAATTTCGTGTCAAATTTAGGGATCGACCTTCGAATTTTGCCGTTGTAAAACCTCTAGCTTGCCATTGAGCTAGCGGGTATCGATTCATAAATAAAAATTTGGCATTTACCCCTTTTAATCTTGATTGGATAGATAGATTTGTTTGTAAGGTAAAGCTTTCGAAAGTAAAAAAAAACTATAAAATATTAATTAGTTCTAAAATATTTGTTGGAAATTACTTGTCGAAAAAGATTTTAAAAAAAAGGTTGCCTGAAACGTTGTATCGATAACAGTGTATACGTTAAAATATGTATATATATAAGTAGTTACCTTTTTGGTGGTTTGACCTACAATAACATTTTACTTTAGTTCTAAAACCTAGTAGAGCTTGTGGAAATGGGACCATTTTGTTTCACGAATTCTAATCAACGAAAGAGTATGATAACAATTTTACACGTGTGTGTTCGTTTAGGGTTGCTTCTAGGGCCACGAGTTTCCATTAGATGAATTTGGTAGATATCTGAGGCCTTGAGCGTATGATGCCTAGATAGATAATATTTAAAAAAGGGTGTAGTTTCGTTTGAAAAAAATGTCTCATTTTGAAAGAGAAAAGAAATGTTGGTCATTGAAAATACCATTTTGTGTACAATAATTAATAAAGGATTAACATAACATTTGTTTTATTGCTTTACATTTACTATTACTAAGGAATTTAAGCGAAGCCAAGCACAGATCATCTTATTACCCTGTTCTGAGCTAACAACAACCTCAAAGGCACACAATAGTGTGTCGTGCAGTGAAAACAACCTGCAGGACACACTATGTGTTTTTAACAGAGTTGATAGTTTGACAGTTTTTCACTTTGTGGATATCGGACTGCTGTGATTCAAATTATCACATATTTTTGGTGGATTTACTCTACTGATCTTTACTTTGAGATATATATGTAAATTTTATTTGATTTCTTCCTTTTTTATTTTTTTCACACCAAGGCCACGAAAAATTTATCTGATACAAAAACATACTGAACTTTTATAGGTTTGTGTTTTTTTCAAATATAGTCTACTGATAGGCTTTTACAACCTTCAGTTGGTCTAAACATATGTCACACGGGCACAGGTATTCAACAAAAAATGTTCAGTTTCAACCAAAATTAAATAGTAACGCAAAACGTAATGCTAGGTGTCACTACATCATTTTTACTACAGCGTCACCTTAAAGTAACATTTGTTTGTTTTGGAAATTCGCACAAAGCTACTCGAGGGCTATCTGTGCTAGCCGTCCCTAATTTTGCAGTGTAAGACTAGAGGGAAGGCAGCTAGTCATCACCACCCACCGCCAACTCTTGGGCTACTCTTTTACCAACGAATAGTGGGATTGACCGTAACATTATACACCCCCACGGCTGGGAGGGCGAGCATGTTTAGCTCGACGCGGGCGCGAACCCGCGACCATCGGATTACGAGTGCACGCCCTAACGCGCTCGGCCATGCCAGGCCCTTAAAGTAACAATGGATCGTTTTTAGTGTTTTGTCATTCGTATTAAAAGATGACTAATTTAGAGCAACAAAACTATAGGGTGAAAGCACGTGCATAGACACAAGTACTGGCTAGGCCAAGCAAACAAGATTAGCAGAGTCTCAAATTTTAAAATATTTATAGGGGGGGACGTTTAATATTCATTGCCAACTTTTAAGCACATATTTGCTAGAGGTTATGAAATTCTAACTACAAATCGTGTAAGCCATCTGACGTTAGCTTAAGCAATTAGTGTAAATGATGATGCATGATCAGCTTCATTGAGTGCATAGGGTAATGACGTGAAACTGTTAATCTAGTTTCTATGGTGTTACTATAAGGGAATTTTTTAAGACTGCTTTAGAGATGAAAAAACTGCCATCAGATTCTTTAAAGTCTATGAGAGCGTGACGTAAAGAAATGAAATCAACATTAGTCACCAAACTTTCAGTTACACTTATAACATTGCGAAAGAAATTCACAACAATTATTCATTAGTTAGTTAAGCTGATGCATTTTGTTCTAGCCTCAGTTAAGCTTCAAGTTGAACACAAAGTGCTGTCTTGCTAACTAAATTATAAATTTAGTACCAATATGATAAATGTAGCTACCAGTTTTCCCGCAAGTTTGGACTTCATTCCTTTAGGTCCAATGCTCAATCCTCTTTTATCCACACCTCATTTTCATACCTAAGATGTTTTTGATTAGATTGAAATAACTGGTTTTCTTTGAGCTAGTTATTTACCCAAAAGTTTTATCATGAACACTAATTTAGAAAATTAATATATTTAAATGTTCCATGATCATAGTGACAAGTCAATGCAAGTTTACGATTTGTACAGATTTGTGACCCCAAGCAGGCTTATCCCAAACGTACGTATGTTCTTATTTTTGTTTGTAGGCATGGTCAGGTGGTTAAGGCACTCGTTTCGTAATCTGAGGTTTGCGAGTTCAAATACCCGTCATACCAAACATGCTCGCTCTTTCAGCCGTGGGGACGTTATAATGTTATGTAAAAGAATAGCCCAAGAATTGGCGGAGGGTGGTGATGCCTGTCTGCCTTCCCTAGAGTTCTGCACTGCTAAATTAAGGACGACTAGCGCAGATAGCTCTCGTATAACATTGCACGAAATTAAAAAACAAACAAACACAAACTTCATTTTCTCATTTTTAATGTAGTATTTTATTAAACAGTTCTATCTCACTGTGGTATAAATATATTATATTTTACATTAAAGTATTACACAGACAATATTAATATTATTCATAATTGACCTAGCGCTGTCAAATAATTTTAGTGTTAGAGTGGCGTTCCGTCACCAAGTTTTGGGATCGTGGGTACGTTATAAGAACGACAGTCAAGTTCTACTATTCAACCTCACAAGAGAAACCCAAAAGTTGAGAATGGGCGATGTCAATCAGCAGCTTTTCTCTACCCTGTCGCCTCCATTTCCAGTGACACAGCGGTATACCTACGGACTTAAAACACTAGAAACAGGGTTTCGGTACCCGTGGTGGGCAGAACACAGTTGGCCCATTGTGTAACTTTGTACTTAATTACAGACAAACAAACCACAAGTATATTACTGTTACACCAGCTAGGGTAAACAGATTTAGAGGAACTCTGCATGAAATTCAACAAACAAATAAGCCAGCCAGAATTTTGTACTTTAAAAATAACATTCATATGAAGCATGTTTCTTCCAGGTGTTGCTTCAGACCAATGGAACATAGATCGTGTTCTTATTTCTCTCACTTATTTCCTTTCGCATTTTTCTTTAACGTATCGTACTCGGGAGGTGAAAGCTACTCGAACAATTGTGCTTAGAGCCACACAAAATCTGAATGAGGTGCGCTTGCTACACATTGAATTACAATGTCTAACAAAATTGTTACTTTTCCTTGTTTCTGGGCAGAAAGTGTTATTTCCCAATTGCTTATGCCTAAAGTAAGTGGAAAAGAACTATTTTTCTCTTCAAACTTTGCTTTTGTAATCTAGGAGCGTAACTCGAAAACATGGTGAGAGACTATATTTGGGGTGATATTTACATTACAGTCGCAAATCTCGAAAAACTTCTCACTTCTAAATAATTTTGTATACCTTTAGTATAAATACATGTAAATCTTTATTCATATGTTGCTTTATTCAAACCTTATGTAAATAAAAATTTGGAAATTTGCCTGCTTTTACATAGAAAAATAGGATAATTTTTAAATGTTATTATCCAGGTCACAAAGTTTGAAAGGAATAATGACCATTTTTTGTACTTTTATAACATTTTTACAGCAATTAAGAAAAAACACATACTATCCAGGAACAAAATTTGTGTTACATAGCGTTATTAGAAACGGGTCAACTGGTTTTGACTGAATATCTAGCGAGGTCATCGAAAGGATACATTTTGAAATAGGTTAGAGATAAATTAAATAACAAGAATATATCCTTAACGTTCGACTATGATATTAGGCCATATCGTTGTAACGGTATCTCAGGAACTGGTAATATTTATAGTGACACTTATGAATTCACCTTGAGCAACAAATTGTTTAGTTTAAATTTTCTTTTCAAGTTAAATCTCGTAGGAGTGCAGTGTATAAGCAGAAGAGAAGGTGACCCTGTAGTTTATGTAGGATTACCTAGTTTGCGTTTTATCATAGCTCCTACTATATGCACCATTTCAGCTGTGTTTAGAAAACGATAGGCCTGGCATGGCCGAGCGCGTTAAGGCGTGCAGTCGTAATCCGAGGATCGCGGGTTCGCGCCCGCGTCGCGCTAAACATGCTCGTCCTCCCAGCCGTGGGGGAGTATAATGTGACGGTTAATCCCACTATTCGTTGGTAAAAGAGTAGCCCAAGAGTTGGCGGTGGGTGGTGATGACTAGCTGCCTTCCCTCTAGTCTTACACTGCTAAATTAGGGACGGCTAGCACAGATAGCCCTCGAGTAGCCTTGTGCGAAATTCCGAAACAAACAAAACAAAAGTAAACGATAGCCTCACTGGGGAAATCGAATTCATTATAGTTGTACATGTCGTCCGTTTTATGTATGTTATATCCCAGACACCCTAATGGGAGAAAGACTTAGTCAATACTTTGTTTTAGAGAACAGCCACATTAAGTGATCTGCTGTGTTTACCACGGGAAACCAAATCGTCGATTTTAGTGCTGTAAATTCGTAAACTTCTGTCCCACCAGCAAAGAGTATTGGATATGGCAAATGTAGTGCAATTTATGTATCATATTACTTCGCATTTAAGACGCATCTTTTTTTTCACATTTTTCCGAACTGAAAATTAGGATGCATCTTAAATTCAAGGTATTATTTGTCACTTTTCGAAAGCCTCAAAAACATAATTTTCCTCGAACAACAAAAATTTTCGAAAAAATAACCTGAATTAACAAATGTATTGGACTATAATTTAAACAGACTTCAGCTTGAAAATACTTAAAAACACGTACAAAACGTTAATGGTCTGGCACGACCAGGTGGGTTAAGGTGTTTGACTCGTAATCTGAGGATTGCACCAGAAATGTTCACTCTTTCAGCCGTAAGGGCATTATGATGTAACGTTCAATCCCACTATTCGTTGGTAAAAGAGTATCCCAAGATTTGGCAGTAGGTGGTGATGACTAGCTGCCTTTCTTCTAGTCTTACACTGCTAAATTAGGGACGGATAGCGCAGACAGCTTTCGTGTGGCTTTGCGCAAAATTAGAAAAAAACACGTCAAATTTGCCGATGTCAGCGCCTCTAGCGGTGTAGTTGGACATCACCATCTTCTGTCTATGTCTGAGTTTGCTGTTGTTTAGACGTTTAATGTTTTTCAGAGAGTTATGAAATAAAGGACTGTCTGTTACGAAAGAATGTTTGAAGCACAATAATATGCAGGAAACAGTGGTATTTATTTCAAGGCTAGTCGTGAATAGTGTGAGAAATTTATGAAAAGAGAAAGTTTATCATTACGGCGAAGGACAAAAACTAGTCAAAAATTGTTGCCATACTATGAAGATGCGAAAGATGAAACACAAGAAAACATTCTTTGTGATAATAGTAAATGAAGCGATGAAAATGCTTCAACTTCAGAAAATAACAGTGAGTCAGATGAAACATTTGAGTATGTGTGTGTTTTCTTATAGCAAAATCACATCAAGCTATATGCTGAGTCCACCGAGGGGAATCAAACTCCTCATTTTAGCCTAGATTTACCACTGTACTTGTGGGGTACAACATCGGAGTATCGTTCTGATTAAATAAAGAAATCGGAAAGAAACATTATTGCAATGATTTTTTTTAAAATTTTCTGTATATTTTATATATCTTTATTATATTCCCTATCAATTAAATTATTAACATTTGATTCGTTAATAAACTCTTTTAAAACATATTTACTTCTTTGTAATTATCTTCCAATTTTTTGTCCTTCAAAAATTCCTTTTTAAAAGTAGAGGGCGTCTTACAATAGAGGGCGTTTTAAATTCGAAGTAATACACTATTGTTACATTCTTCTCTTTTTTTTTCATATGTTGTAGTTAATCATGCCCGTATTTCCCCAGGATGTACATGTTTAAGAGTTACTAAAATTAGGGTTTTTACTCTGAGTTACAATATTTTTAAAATCAGCGTTTGAGTTCATAAAATGGTGCTGAAAAATCAATCTGGATAGGAGTAGAGAATAAAAATTATTCTTCATAATTATTTGGTAAAACCAAACACCCTTCACTAAGGTCCACATTATTGGGTATCGATACCCGTGGTGGACGCAGCACGGATAGCTAATTACTTAAGTCTGTGCTTAAGTAAATACAATCACAGATGTGGCTTGTATGGAATTATAGTGAAATATGGAATCTGTACATTTATTTCAACAGATCACGATTTTAAATTTTAGAATTATCTGTTATACACGAAGAATTATCTATTATACACGAAGCGATCATAAAGAAAGAGTCAATGTTTTAAACCATTGTAGTTTAAAAATTGTTTGTCCTAGAGGAACAAACTTTCACTTGAGGCACATGTAAAGATCTTAAGTTATCTAAATATACAAACTTTATTGTTTGTTTTGAATTGTACGCTGTGCCTGCACGACGACTATCTGCTATCGCCGTTCATCACCACCCACCAACAACTCTGGGGTCATTCTTTTACCAACGAATAGTGAGATTGATTGTTACATTATAACATACCTCCGGCTAAAAGGTCGAGCATGTTTAGCGTGACGAGGATTCGAACCTGCGACCCTTACTTTACGAGTCGAGGGCTTTAACCATCTAGTCATGCTGACCCGATGTACAAACTAAAACAGTCTACTTTTTTAAAGTATACAAACGTTACAAATGACCATTTACGAATTTTCTCTGTGCATAAAGTGCTATTAAATTTTAAATATTTGCGACAGCTTATAAGTAAAATGTAAGGCGTATTTTCGGAAAAAAATAACATTTACAAAACGCAGCAGAATAAAATAAAACATGATTGTATGATAACAAATATATCGTCAAACATATACAAAAATATAATACTAAACAAATTACTCAAATTTCTTAATGCTTTTGCTAGACGTATAAGTACCACTGATAAACGTATTTACCACAAAGTTTAAAATTCAGCCTCAAAACCTAGTTCCACAACTATTTTATATATCGCAGGTATGACGTAATAAATTTAAGAAAGTCGAACACGGTCACTTAATTGTGCTAATCACATAACAATGCCACCCTCCTCAGCTGGTGCAGTGGTTAGTCTATGGATTTACAACGCTAAAGTCAGCGGTTCGATTCCACTTGGTGGACTCAGAAGATAGCCCAATGTGGCTTTGCTATAAAAAAAAACACAAATACACACAACGTTACTTATAAAGTTAGTGTTTTACTGCCTGTTGAATTACAAAGTTGCAAGTGGTCTTACTAAATCCGAGCAACGAACAATAGTTACAAAACGCGCACCACATTTCGGGGTGGTTGGTGAGATATGAGCGAAGGCAAACTTTATATTCACAAATATCGACTGAATTCTTCACTTCTCGGGTGTTTTTTTTTTTTTAGTACAAAAATCCAAAAACAATAACGAATGGTTCGGGATTTTCAAGCAAGGTGTCGCTGCAAATAAATAAAATTGAACTTTACGATGTCTCAAGAAGAAACGTTATTATTATTTTCCTTAACGCTACTCAATGAGCTGTGTACACTTTGTTCAACACGAGAAATCGAATGCCAGAATTTAACCTATAAACTTACCGTTGAAGAATTCTTTATTATCGTTTCTAATGACTTACTGAAGTAAAACTGGGATGATATTTGGTAACAGATTGAACTATTATATGGATATTTATATGGTTGTGAAAAAGAAATCATTATGCTATTAAAGGGGAAAAAAAAGAACTGATCTGTTGATTTACAGGTAAGTACGAAGCTACTAGAGTAGGTTATTTGTGTCCTGATTACCATGGCTATCAAATTCCGGTTTCTATCCTTTCAAGTTCGCAGACATACAGTTGTGTCACTAGGGGAACAAAGTAAGGAAGCTATAAACTATTGGTATATCTTTTAAAGGTCTTTCTATATATTTTTATATTAAGTTATCTCAGTCTGTTCCTTTGCTATATAATAAATATTTTTTGCAAATCAATGTATACAAAAACCTATAAGTATAATTTGGAAGCAAACTGTGGAGATCTGATATGGCCAAGATTAAAAATTAAAAAGATTAAAAATGTTGAGAAGAATTTGTATGTTATATGTATATAGGGTGGTCGCTAGAAAAGCGGAAAATTTGAGGGTCAGATGAGATCATGAATAAAACGCGTGCTTATTCATTTCTATTTTGATTTCTTTACATCATGAATAAAATGCATGATTTTAATATCATAAAATGCATTTTGAGCATCTATGAGTGCAATATAACATATGCCTTTAAAAAACTTTGTAAAAGTTATTCTTTGTAAAAATAAATAGCTGTTTGACAACTTTCAGATACATCCATTTAAAAACATTTAAATTTTGTGAACGATGATTAAAGGTTTGTTTCTATCTTCATACAGGTATTTGCGAAAGGGATATATAAAGTGATATATCTAGAAGCAATTTCTTGCTGCACCTGGGCGCGTTTTCTCTGCTATATTAAACATCAGGTTATATGATGGAACTCAGGTTACATTTACATTCGTCCTCTAGTGGCTCAGCGGAATGTCTGCGGACTTATAACGCAAAAAACCTGGTTTGATACCTGTGGTTGGCGGAACACAGATGGCCCATTGTGTAGCTTTGTACTTAATTCTAAGAAACAAACAAACAAAACATTTTGACTTAACAAAATTAATTACTATGCATTCTTCCTGGAAACATACTTGCTTGTTTAGAAATTAAAAAAAAACATAAATATAGTTGTTATGCTTAAATATCTTTACTGCAACGCAAATGTGATAATTTGAATGCAACAAGCGAACTTCGGACGTGCCCTGGTCTTCTTACCATTAGAGGTTATTATGTCATGGACAAAAAGCTACATTTCCTGTTTGCTCAACGCAAGAAAACAGAGGGTGTAATAACATATATATATATAATTATGCATCTGATAGAAATCTTGGTTTCCATTATTATTTTGTGGTTTGCTGTTACAAAACCAAAAACTTTAAAATATTAGAACCAACTTCTGTGACTTTGTTAATAATGTCTTCAACAACACTTGTCAATATAACATAGTTCGTGGAAGAAGACATATTATTATTATTTAATCATCTGAAGCTTCTTTCTACTTATGAATTTTACTTATACATTTCTAAAAACAGCAAAATGTGACCCAATAAACTCGAATGTATCTTTATTAGGATTTCTATGTCACCCTGACGTCACGGTCTTTGCACATTCGTTTGTCATTGGTGACATATCACGCTAAAGGCTTATACCTTGCTAAAATTATCTCGCATGAGAAAACAAATTATTATTTCTAGTTTCGCCAAATTTTCTTCCGATTGTATTGTAATTATACTACAAGTATGATTTAGAAGTTCACGTTGAATGAAGCTCTCTAGCGTCAACTTATTATGAAGCTGTTTCTGACTCGTTCTAGAAGTGAGTGTCAAACTCGTGTAATGATTAGTCTAAGAGTTTGCTGTTGAGTAACTACGTCTCTTTTAGTCTATCAGCTCCCAGTTAGGGACGACTTTGCGCAGACAGCCTTTGTGTAGCCCTGATCTACCTCCCAGTACCACAGCGGCATGCTAGTAGACTTATACCACTAGAAATCTGGTTTCGATACCCGTAGTGGGCAGATCCCATTGTGTAGCTTTCTGCTTCACTCAAAACAAATAAACAAAAGCTCTGCGGGAAATTAGGAGACATATTAATTTATAATTATATTTTAAATAAAACACAAACACGCACAAATTATAACCGTCTAAGGATATAATTTTTTTTATTTATTTTTCTTTTAGTAGTTATACTTCAACAAATAAAATTGTCTAATTAAAAAGAAACACAAAACAAGGACTGTTTAGATTTGTAGGAGATCCAGGGTTAAATAAACATAAATTTTCTTCTACTAGTTTTGTGGCTTTATTTTCTCACGAAATGTGAACCAAAACAACAGGAAGAAGGATTCCTCTACAGCCGCGGCACTTGAAACTCTTTTAGGCAAAATTAAGTTTATTTCTGCGACTTTTTTCTCTGTCTAAAAGACAGAGGTATATTAGGTATATTTTTGTGTGCCAACAATATCAAGTGTGGGGTGCACGCATACTCCAATCAGTTTTTTTTGTTATTCATCAGGATCTCTACCAGCCAACAGTCAAACTGAAATTATTAAAAAAAAATAGAATTTGAATATATTTAACTGTGAGACCTTGGTTATGGTCAACTACATCAATTTAAAGAATTTGATCTCCTGAGTCCAAAACTGTAATCATATCTCAAATTGGTGAGAAATGAAAGAACTAAAAAAATGTCAGTTTAAGTTTTGATCATTCAAATCTTTTAACTTACAAAACAGTTGTATTCGATTTTTAATGATTCACATAGATAAATAATGCATCAGCAACTTTGACGAGATTAAACTGTACATACTGGTATAACTTTGAGATTATTCTGTTGGAGTCACCAGTCACATTCTCACATCAAATCGTTATTTCTTCGATAGATCAACGTTTCTAATTTAACTCTTTAAACTCAAGTTTTTGCATGTTTTTTTCGGAACTATTTTCTTGGCGTACGAATGATTATCATAATACCTTATAACTCTCCAGTTTTTAACATTTTGTTTTTCCCTTCAGTATCATGGGTACTGGCAAGAAGCTTTGTTGAACAAATGGCTTCAAATATCTTCCCTTTGAACATTTGGCGATAGAAAGGGGTGAAGAGAGGCTGATAGGTAGCGAAATAGTCTCGTTGTGCTTTAGCGTACTCGTTGATAGAACTAATTAGAGTGTTATATCTTCTGTGAATAGGTCGAGGGGCGTTGAGTTATCATTAATGTCAGTGTGTACACCAAGATCACGTTCAATTGTCATTGATGTTAGTGTGTACTCCAAGATCACGTTCAGTTATTATTGATATTAGTGCGTACTCCAAGATTACGTTCAGTTATTATTGATATTAGTGCGTACTCCAAGATTACGTTCAGTTATTATTGATGTCATTGTGTACTCCAAGATTGTGTTCAGTTATTATTGATGTCAGTGTGTACTCCAAGATCACGTTCAGTTATTATTGTATTTTGTGTGTACTCCAAGGTCACGTTCAGTTATTATTGATGTCGGTGTGTACTCCAAGATATTCCCGTTCTTCAGCAAATTCTCAAAGTCGTTATTTGTGACTTAACCTATTCTGTAGTCCAGTCTTTAATTTTGTCTCTAACAGTGGACGTAGAGTTAGGAGGCGGACCAGATCTAACTGGAGTTCACTTCTGTGGTTTCTTTGTTACACGTGGTCCTTGCTGGCGCGATGGCCCCATTTGATCAGCTGATAGAATCACCATCTTCATTTACTCTCTATTTCATCTGGCTGATTGAACAGATTTATCCCTTGCTCAGAAGTAAAATAGTTTGGTGACCTCTTTCCACTCGCCATCTTCGTTTTACATTTGATGTAAACAAACTGTTAGCTTTCACAGGAGAATACCGACAAAAATTATTCTCCAACATACCGTGTTGATGTGAGCTTCATTTCGAAACAAAGGATAATTCTTCAGAAAACTTCCGGTATATTTATAAAGGTTGGATAATAACGTGGTTGGAATTAGTTTCCAGTCAAAGAGTCTTAAAAATGTTATCTGATGGTTAAATTTGGATTTTTGGCTGGGCCCTGGTAGCAGCCACTAGGGTTTAAGGAATTAATTATTCAAAATAATGTTAAAAAAAAGATAAATTACTTCATATAAGGTATCGTGTTCATCATATACTCATCTAATTCATTCTAACTAAATGATATTTTCCAAAGCAACATAAAAGCCAAAATAGTGTGTTTTGGTATATCACAGAATATAAAACAGGGATACTAACCCAGCACATTCTATTCAATTAGCCATAGCAACACAAAGTCATTTAAACAAAATAAATCAGTCAGTTTTTAATTATACCTGATAATTAATTGTTACAAAAACTAATAGAAAATATTTATTAATTATAATGTACCATTGTTAACTATTTATAGTTCCTGTGTAAGGCAAAAAATCTAAGCCAAGGTAGACTTCAGATTGATCATTTTCGAAATGAGAATATTTAGTAAGTTGAATCTTTTCACTGAAACTTGGCTTACTAGCAACAAAGTTTATGTAATGCGCACGAATACGTAATATTTTAGAAATGTTTCTGTATTTTCGACTACGCTTTTAGAAAGTGACAGAAACACAAAATGATGAATGTGGAAAATAGTTGTTGTTGTCTTGAATTAAGCACAAAGCTACACAATGGGCTATCTGTGCTCTGCCCACCACGGGTATCGAAACCCGGATTTTTGCGTGTAAGTCCGCAGACATACCGCTGAGCCACTGGGGGGGGTGGAAAATAGAAAAACAAACATGAATTTCCCAGATATACATTTTTCTTTAACTAGTGACATCATAATTTATTCTGTGCTTATAATGTTCAAACGCACGTTTTTAGTTCACCTAAAGTAAAGCTTTAGTTTTGTTGGCACGTGTGCATAGTTATAATGATATTATTATTAAGTTTTATTTACATTTTTCTAATAATGTGTTATAAAGCTGCGAACAAAAGTTGGACATGAGATTATCATTTAAAGTTAATAATTTAGCATATAAAAATGAAATACGATTAAATGTTTTATGACAAATATAATAAATAATTGTGATTTAACAATGCTATTTCCAGCTTGATTTTTTAATAAGAGATATCAAGTATACTTAACTTATAGAGAATCAACTGAGTTGAGAGTATTTACTGATACTTGAGTAATTATTAAACTTCTCTCAAGTTGGTAAATTAAGGTGCTAAAAACCTGGCTGTTCTTACGTAAGCCCCCCCCAGTGGCTCAGCGGTATGTCTGCGGACTTACACGCTAAAATCCGGGTTTCGATACCCGTGGTGGGCAGAGCACAGATAGCCCATTGTGTAGCTTTGTGCTTAAATCAAAACAACAACAACATCTTACGTAAGTTGTCACGACTATCTAGCACAACCACTTTCACTTAAACATTGTTTTTGTGTGTGTATATGAGAAAGATAGAGTTTGCTAGATCGTCAAAATGTCACACGAGGAATCTTGATAGAGAATAATAAACTGAAAATAAGCTAAACTACCAGATTCTTATCATTATTATTGTTTTTATATTTCATGACCTGTGCACCAGCTCGTTCTGAAAATCTAAGGTAACCCAATATTATTGACTTAAATTGAAGTTAAATTGATTGTAAGATATGTGTCACCTCATATGTATTGCTCATAACAGTCTCAAATATCTCTTATAACAATGTTTTTTATAAACACGTAACTTACATCTTCGAGGTTTTCTAAAGCTATTGAGACCTTCAGTTTAATCAAAAACATCGTTAAAGTAACGAATCAAAGAGTAGTGTGACAACCAAATGCTTACTAATTGTTCTGATCCTCATGTCAGAAGGCTATCCCACCAATAATTGAAGTTGTTGCGATGATCGACACACCAAAATGTTGCTTTGTTTGTTTGCTTTTGAATTTCGCACAAAGCTACTCGAGGGCTATCTGTGCTAGCCGTCCTTAATTTAGCAGTGTAAGACTAGAGGGAAGGCAGCTAGTCATCACCACCCACCGCCAACTCTTAGGCTATTCTTTTACCAACGAATAGTGGGATTGACCGTCACATTACAATACCCCTACGGCTGAAAGGGCGAGCATGTTTGGCGCGATGGGGATGCGAACCCGGGACCCTCAGATTACGAGTCGCACGCTTGGTCATGCCGGGCCTCCAAAATGTTGCATTTTGATATGGGGAGTGTAGAAACATTGTAACATTTTACTAGCTTCAACACATGATGTCCACAAGACAACTCATTAGACTTTGCATTAACTCCCATTCATTATAAAATATTAATAACTTCAAAAATGTAGGAAAAACAGGAAATGTAAACAATTTTGAAGAAAAAAGCAGGTGATGTAAGGATGACAATGAAAAAAACACACAAGAAAAACCAAACAGAAACAAAGTATGGATATATATTACGAAACAATACAAACGTTCCCACTTAAGTAGTCACCAAGTCAATGTCACAAGATTGAGAACTAGCCGTTGTAAGACTTTATAGCAATATTCAGTTGAAATACTTTTATTCAACATCTGAATTCAATATTTAGTTGTAGATAAATGCTTTTCTTGGAAAATGTGGCTAATTATGTGGGATTTTTGCGTGGTTTTGTGTATTTATTTTTATTTTGTTCCTGTATCTTTGGCATTGCCATCTCTAAACCATACTTACTTTTTTGAAATTATTTAAATTATTTGTTGTGACACAACACTTTTAGAACACTCAGTAACATTTACAGATTTTCATAGGTAAAAACCTATTGTTATAAATGTCTCTCACAATATTTTGTTATCCAAAATAACTACTCTGTAAGGTTTTCTTTGCAATCATATATCTTATATCTATAAATAATTGTTGCTACATATTGCCAGTAGTTTAAAAAAATACGCACTTTATTTCTACTCTAACTTCCTAGTCAGATGTCGAGGTTGTATTTTCATTGTGAATCCACAAATCTACGAACCAATAATTGGCCTCTCATCGTAAGATATAAACTGTTTTGTGTCTTCTCTGTAATTATGTATTTCCTATCCATACATATATTGTCACTGTATAATTATATTGCTTTTTAACAATTTTTTTTGTTTTTCACTAATTCCACAGTCAAGTATCAAGTTTGTATTTTAACTCTCAATTCACAGATCCACGGACCAGCAATTGGCCTCTCCTTGGGTCGCCTTTCCCGATGATATCAATTATTGCTTCATACGTGTATTTCGTCAAAGTTATTGGACCTGCCTGGATGAAAAACAAGAAACCTTTTTCAATCGAAAGAGTTATTATCACGTATAACATAATACAAGTACTTCTCAGTGCATTTTTTTTCTTCTATGTAAGTATATTGCAGAGGAAAGGAGAACGAGAAAAAAATCATAGTAGGATAATAAAGTTAAGTCATAATACAAGAAATACAATAACGACAATACTTTTGGAAGGTACATTGTTGTAAAAAGAATGTCGTATTTTCTGAGTCTCTCTAGCTGTGAAACCAAGCCGTTGTCCTTTTTAATTAATTCTTAATTGATTTAAGTTGCGTTGTTTGGTGTTTGAGAAAAACAAATGCAAATAATAATTAGACATTTCCAGGAATTACTTATTATCACAAAGGCCTTGAAGTTAGCGTGCTTATAGACAAATCTCCTCGTACAGACCCAGTAACTTAAAGCCTGCAAATTATATTAATTTTGTGAAAATTACCTCGAGATAAGCACGTTAGACAAGTAAGTCAGTAATGAACGTATGGAATACATAATTCGTTAAAACTCATTTTACTTCTGTAATACAAATAAACATTTAAGTTATAAATCGCAACTAATATCAGCCTGTAATCCAAGTTAGTGTTTACTAAGTAATATTTAAATGCAATTGGCTTTATATTTTCAAACCTTAGTAATACTAGGAAACCCCCCCCGAAAACAATCAATAATTTTATAACATAAGATTATTACGAGATCGTTACTCTGCGTTATTCAACTCAATTTTAATTTAGTACAAATACATGTTTTTTATTGTTTCTTAACAGTAGTCATTTGTTATGAATGTATAATTTTTGTGCATTCAATTTTTTTTACAATTTTTCGTGCCTTTACTGCAGCAGTTCAGAGAACCTAACGGTAAGACTGTTTATCTGTTTCAGGGAGGGAGTATGACTTATTTATCAACTGAGTACAGTTGGCTCTGTCAGCCAATCAGCTATGCCACAGATCCAGGAACAATGAAGGTGATACTTTACTATGAGGATAACAAACAACAAAGTATTTTATAGATTTAAAGCACTGTTTATTGTTTATATATTATTATATATTATATATTCTTCTGTTACTAACTGCAACATATACGTAAAGAGTTTTTACGTATACAAGACGTCTTGAGATACGTTTTGAAACATTTTGTTTGCTAAATATATCTTATACACAATATCATGTTTTTTTCTGTTGACGCTTAGGATTTATAATGGAAATTCACGACAATAATCAAATATTAAGTAGATAGTATGATAAGTTAACATGTTAATACTAAATACATACGACCATATAACACCAAACTGTTGTTTTTTTTTAAATTAGACACTCAACTTTTCGCTTTAGAGCGTATTCAGGGGTTTTCTGCTGAAACACAAACTAAAACTGACATTACTCACCCTTTAATTCGTGTGGGCGTCATAGGAGAATGGTCAATCGTACTGTTCATTCGTATAAAGAGTAGCTAAAGAGTTGGTGGTAGATAATGCTGACTTGCTACCTTCCCTCTACTCCATGGCTGGGTGTTTAAGGAGCTCGACTCGTAATAAAAGGGTCGCGGGTTCGAATCCTCGTTACACCAAACATGCTTGTCCTTTCAGCCGTGGGAGCCTATTAATGTGAGAGTCAATCCTACTATTCCTCGATGAAAAAGTAGCCCAAGAGTTGGGGGTGGGTGGTGATGACTAGCTGCCTTTCCTCTTGTCTTACACTGCTAAATTAGGGATGGCTAGCGCAGATAGCCCTCGTGAAACTTTGCGCGATATTCAAAACAAACCAAATTCATTCTTTGAAATGTATTTGAAATGTGTTGTATAGTTCTACATGGATTATTTAATTTGGGCTTGTTAATTTCATGTCAGACAGTTCCTGTTGACTAAATAAAATCGTGTCTATTGATGTAAACTAGCTCTGTTAGTCGAGTAAAATCGCGCAAATTACTTCGGTCTTGTTTTATTCATTCTAAATCAGAGGATTCCTGCTGATTGCCAATTGATGACAGTTATATCATTAATTTCAAACCTTAAGATTTCTGTTGTCTGAATTAAACTGTATAGATTAATGTAGGATGACTTTATTCTTACCTAGCCAACAAAATCCATGTTAACTGACCAAAATCATGTGTGTTAATTTTAGCTTGTTTTATTCATTTGGAACACTGCTGTTTCTGTTGACTGAGTAAAATCATGTGTGTTAATTTTAGCTTGTTTTATTCATTTGGAACACTGCTGTTTCTGTTGACTGAGTAAAATCATGTGTGTTAATTTTAGCTTGTTTCATTCATTTTAACTCAAAAGATTCCTGATGGTTGAGTGAACTCTTGCGGTATGTAGAAAAGAAAAAAAGTATTCAATTATGAGTAAGACTCAAATAAAACCTTCCTCTAATAGGAATTATCTGCTTAGCAAGTAAATTATACGGTAAAGAACCAAGCAGCGCCAGTTAAGGATTTGAAGGTTCGATGATAGATTTTTAAAAGTCTAATAATTATGAATTTGTGACTGTTACAAATGTATGAAAGATTAGTTTATAGGACTTGCATTTTCTTAATCGTATAATTTTATGTTAGGTATTATGTCTATAAGTCTAATTGTATTTTATTATATTTTAATGCAAAAGTTCCAACAATAATATTTTTTTTTATCTAACGCCCTGTTTCCAACGTTTCCCTCTGTTTAATATTTGACAATTATCCAAAATTATTATATAAACTTTTCTCTTCTATTAATCATATTTTTATTGAACATTCGTTCTGAATTTTGGCAGTTTGTGAATCTCGGCTGGTACTACCTGTTACTGAAGATTTTCGAATTTACAGACACAGTAAGTTTGTTTTGGTTTTCAGACGTTAGGATCTTTTGGGATCAGACCGAAAGCAATGAATATTTGACTGTATCATAAGACTAGACAACAATCATTTAACAGAACGAAGATGTTTTCGTACCATGTATTTCAGCACTTATATGTATTTATATATTTGTCTAAAAGTGTACATGGTTTTTGTTCATAATGCTTTGTACGGGATGAATTTATTGCTCAAATCTTTGTTTCTTAGAATTATTTTTAAATATCTGAATTTAGTTCAATACATATTTTACCATATATACTGTTTCTTCTGATTATCAACATTGATTTATTTACCAGATTTTCTTCATCCTTCGAAAGAAGTTCAGCCACATTTCAGCGCTTCACGTGGTACACCATTCTTCTGTTGCTTGGGGAATCTGGATAGGCATGAAGTTTGGAGCTGGTAAGTTGAGGCTTGAAGTAAAGGAAAAACGAAAACATAAAAAAATACTCGCATTCGTTAGCTACGACGTTTTAATCATAGTATCCGCTTGACATTTGACTTTGCTTAACGTTTACAACACACTTCATATTTATTGTCGCCTTGTGAAAGAGTAAATATTTACGTGTGAAAACCCCGAGTCTTTGGACTTCCTTAATTTATGTAACTTGTCCAGCATTTTGCTTATCAGTTTTTAGAGATCGCAGAATGGTAACGGTCAACTATATTTATTTTAGATCGTAATTATTGTTACTAAATTCATTGCATGAGTTTAACAATATTAGCAATAAACAGGAATTATCGATAATTGTTGATTTTTTCGACATCAATATTACAGCAGAGTGAATTAATTATGTATCTCTTTTAATATCGATGAATCAGAATGATAACAAGCATTATTTAACTGTTTGTAACGGATGCAGTAAAAATCTCACTGAATCGTTCTTGATTAACTCTTTCAAAACTCGAGAGTCCGAAAGATAACACTGTAATTCATTTACACATTACTTTGCACTTTTGTCCGACAGGTGGCCATAATGCCTTTTTTCCATTTATCAACTGTTTTGTTCACATGATCATGTATGCCTACTATTGCCTAGCTGCTCTTGGCCCTCGAATGAAACCATATCTTTGGTGGAAAAAGTACCTCACAATTATGCAGATGGTATGTTGAACAGTTTCTTTAAACAATCTGCATATTAACATAGGGTTCATTAGTGTAATTTCCAAGCATGTTGTATAACATTTATTCTTATTATATAATATGTGTTATATTTTCTAAAAGTAACATATTGCATATCACGTTTCAACCTTTGTCATTTTCTTGTGTACTTTAACGTATAAACAACACATACAGTAGTTAAGTGTAAACTTATGGTCGCCTTTTTATATAACACCAATAGATTTTTGTGTTTACCAGAACTACATACAACTTTATCGTATATTTACGTCATGAGCTGCTCAGTACAAATGCGCTATTTTATTATTATCTGTTGTGTATAAAACAGTGTTATTAAAGGGTAAATTTTATTACGAATATGTGGCTAACAGAAATGCAGTATTATTCACATGTCTACAGATGCTTATGTATATAAACGATAAAAGGTTAGTTCGAAGCTTTATTCGCCAAAATAAAAAGGTAAAAATATGATAAGTAGAAACAGATACGATATTACAGAAGGAAGAAACTTATGAAGTGTAAATACGCAAGGATACGACGCTTGAAGCAAAGAAAGTATTTTCAGACAAACAATTCTTGTATCGCGGGAAACTGTGCTTATAATAAAAATTCATTATCCTCCTTGGAATGTGACAAACGAATTTTGAAGTTTTGGTCAAGGTAATGTAAATGATTACAGATACGTGTAAGTGCCTATATGTTGTTTCTGGATAGTATTGTATACTAGGTAATGTTCTTTTATTTAAAGACTTATGCTAGCGTTTCCAAATGACTGCTAACATTTTAGGCTTGCTTATGTCTGATCAGTTCTGCTAGATTTATGCAGCCCTCACTTACTTCCCCGTTCCCTTTGTTAAAAACTCAACTTATTTGATAGTTTTGAATGCTTATACAAACCGAAATATCAGTGTCTATACTTGATTTAATATCTTTTTTTGTTAATTAATTTATCCAGAGCATGAAATATGCAGTGATTCGTAGCAGGCAACGTATAGGCTCAAGATGATTTACGCTTCCTACACATCTCCGTGGGGAAATTCACGAATGATTGATTAAGGAAAAAAATTTGTATTAAAACGTGAATTTACAACTTTTTTTCCACTAAAGTGCCTTAACGCTTACCAACTTAAACGTTTTTACATGTTGAATATCTTATACGACCTACCAATAACATTTTAAATAAATATTTAGAAGTAGCCAAATCTAGATTAGTTTGTGAGTCCTGAGTCGGAACAAAAGGCCTACTGGGCAATGGTTTGTGACAAACAAAATAATAATTTGAAACACTCTTTTGCACATTTCTCATTGAAAATTGGTAAAGGAGGAACTAAGAGAAGTACGAGGGAAATCTTTAGGCAAGTGTGATTGTATGGTTTATGTTAAGTATATAATTAAAACAAACCCAGTGCTTTGCCAGTTTAGGTGTACATATTTTACAAGGTTAAAGTAGATACTGTGGATCAGGAAAGAGAAAAGATAGAATAGATTTAGGGCCTGCAGGGAAAGCTTGAAATTGGTAGGTTTACATTCACATTTAAAATTAGCATTAGAACAGCAAAATTAGTTATTTTTCAATGTATTAAAAATATCTATTACCTATCAATAGATTTTTCAAATATTTACATTTTTCGTATAGCCAGTCATTTATAAGTAGTAGGTTTACTAGTTTAGTGCTAAAATCATGATTCTTCAGATAAGTAGGCCTAGCGAGCATCGGTGTTTCACCAGTTTTTGCCTTTTGCATCACACTGTTGGATTGTAACTCTTGTCCTGCAAAGTTCCTACTTTTCTGATCAGTTCATCTAATATATAAATTATGTATTGACTGTAATGTTTCTAAAACATTTCATAAAGTACAACGTCAATGTGTTAACGAGCGACCGAAATTCAAATTACATGTATACAGTGTTTCCCGTTACTTGTATTAAAACTTACAAAATAATTTATTAATGAATTTTATTTTATAAACTGTATGGTTTGCTAAGATTCTGGAGCTCTGTTGCATGATGTTTTTTCAAATATTGAACGTTTTTCACTGCCTAATATCAGTCATATTAATTCATTGTATATTCATAACAACACTGGAAGTAAAATCTAAACATTGGTGAATTATAATGGGATAATTCTTCATTTCATAGAAACACAGATAATAGTTAGGTTTAAAGATTTACATTTGGCTGAACCATAGTTGCATCACATAAATATATATCTACATAGGTATTAGTATTTTGTGTGTGTGGCTTTTGCAGTCTTTAGAGCAAGATAATTGGTTCACAAGCGGTCCCATAGAGTTTCTCGGACAAATTCATGGAAAGTTTATTCAGTTTCCCTGTAAAATTGCCCAATTTTACAGGTTACTTGGTTGCCTTTTTATCTTTTCTTTGTCACAGTTGGTCCAAAGTCCCTCAGCAACGTTCATATCTCAACTTGAAGCAGGCCAACCTAGGAACTCTGGTGCTCCAACTATTGTTTCTACTCCTGATAGGTTTTTACCGTGTTGTTCTTTATTCTTACGATAATTATCATGCTGAAGCTAAAATTTATGGACAGTAAACACATTCTTAATGAAATTCATAGCGTATCAAGATCTGTCTCTGCTGTCAATGGATCGTAAATTTCTACTAAGTTACTAACAGCATTGGAGAAGATACTAACTCTGAAGCCATCTCCATATCTCGTAATCCAAAACGCTTTTCGTAAGATACTTCCTTCTTTGAGGCCATGTCTTCTTCAACACACATACTGAGCATGTAAAATATTATTGTTATGCAGGCAAGCTGGCGGAGGTCTTTGGTTGGAATAGTCAGAATACTATGCCAACATGGAGTAACCGTCACGTGCTGTACGTAGTTTTATCTGATTCTATGTGTATTTTTCATAGCTTTTTCATAACTGTGCGTTATCTATCATAAAGTATCAATGAATTTCAATGCAAATGTATGTGATACACGAGGCCAGGAGTGGAATAATACAACGAGACAATTTCTCCAAAAAGTGATGTATTTATTTTCTATATTGCAGAAAAATAATAAAATTAGCCTTTTTAATTCCTTGGAATGCTATTGTGAAAACTGATCAAGTCATATTGTTAAACAGAAAAAAAATAGGTATATTTATATTTATCTCTCTTTGTGTGTATTAAATAATCCATTATTATTTTGTAAAGAACAAGTCTTGAAAGCGTTGATCGAGATTACGAGAAAATTAAAATATTCACACGTTTTTCCCCCACGCCATTTTATTTGCTTAATTTTCACACCAACATTAGAAAAAAAGTTTGAGATAGTAATAGTGTATAAAATCAACATAAATATAAATTATATACATATATAGTAAGATTGATCGACCTAATATATCCATTTCTTTTTGTAGGTTCAGTTTGTTGTAGCCTTTATTCACGGTCTCCTTCCTCTGTATTTCGACTGTGACTTTCCTCCAGGTTTTGTCTACATCATCATTGGCAACGCTGCTTTATTTTTGGTAATGTTTTCTAACTTCTACAGGAAGGCCTATCGGAAGGAAGATTTTGAGAAAATAAGGAAAAACGGCATATTGAACGCTCATCGAATATTGACAAAGAATAATTTTCACCAAAACAACAAAATGAAAGAAAACTGATAGCATGAGTAACTTGAATAAAATAAACCAAACAGGATGGTGATACACTTCCTTATGTTATCAGCAAATGAACGTGTCATGCATGATTCGTCACTCAAATATCTAATTCTCTCTCGTCGCTTGTAAATAAAAACCTTGGCTGTTCCAAGAGTTCATGACATTATTGAGAAGTGAAGGTATTTGGGGATTATTTAGTTTTTAATGTAAAGGAAAAACTGAAAACGCATTCACTGAAATTAAACTCACTTGAATGTATAACATGTATAAGAAAAAATTCTTACTAATCTTAGGACTAGTGAAGCTTTGAAAAGATAGATAACTTACCAGATTTACTATTAAAAAATATGAAGTTTTGAAACAACTGCCTGTAACACAGTAAATATATTTCTGTACATCTTGTTTTGATTTTAACAGTGTCACATTATCACGTGCAACATTTAAGGAATAATATTGTATGTGATCATGTCTCACTGTTAGAGATCAAACGTTTCACAAAAATATCTGTTTCGAAACTTCATTTAAAACAGTTTGATTATAATAATCTAAGAAGTAATAAACCAATTACTGTTTAAATATGAAAATAAATTCATAAACTTGATTTTAAGTTGTGAAATAATTGTTTCAATTTAACTTACGTAACTCACGAATATTTGCACATATTTTACCTTCGTTAATATAAAAAATAACGTTGATTAATGACAGCAAATGTTACTAAATGCTGTGGTGCTCTTTAACATATATATTATGAAGTTTTTGGAATTACCATTATCACATATCTATTGATAAAAAGTAATTCATATATTTTAAGTTTTAATTTTTGTTTGTATAATAATATTATACCTTATATTAAAATTTGTAGATGAATGTAAAGTTTAGCATTGTTAGTATCTTATTGTTAATTTTCGTATTAGAAAAAAAATCACAAACATGTATATAAAAAGTTTGTGAAAATGTTTTATAAATTACCCAGCAGTAAACTAATAATTAGTCATAATTTTTAAAGCACCAAAAACTCTAATTACGTCCAGTTTGTGATCTAATAATTAACATTAACATACACTTGTATATAATCTTAAAATTCTGATAATTGCATAAATATTTTGCCTTAGTTTATTCAAATTAATTTCTCGTGTTAGAGATAAATAATTCTGAGATTGTTATTTTATCTCAAGATTACTACTGTATTTGTTGATGGCAACCCTTTCATAAGTAAAGTAATATACGTTTATATAATTGTTGACACGTGATGTTTTACACAACAATTTTCATATCCTCACTTAATTAACCATAACCTTAATAATAACTAATTATTTTATGCGTTTACATTTCAGGAAATAATGTGATATAGTTTATTGTCAAAAACGTGTGTAGCTAAATCAGTCCCAATAAAGCATGTTTTAGGTGTAATAGAAAACACTATTACCTTTTTAACATTACTTTTTTATTTAATTTGATTTTATAGAAACGTTCCAGTTGTGTATAATTTCTCTTGAAGTAAGTCTGAAAAAACCGCTAATCAAAATATTCATTTCTGAGAAATTATGTATTTTTTTTTAAGTTTTGTTTACCAAAGCGCAGTCCGAAACGTTCTGTTGTAAAGTTTTGTAAACTGAAAACAAGGCATAAGTTGTTAAGTGAATTCAATAATATCTTTCTCGTTTTAAGTTACGAGGCTGAATAAAAATGTTGAATAATAAACACAGTTCAAGAATTGTGTGGAGTTATTAAATCATTGTAAAAATAGTCAGAATACCAAATTAGCATTACGGTTACAAAAAAAAATTAATGTAAAATAATTAATCTATTTAAAACATAACGTGACAACCGAACTCCATTTAAGATGTCACTACAATAACAGTGGTAAAGACTTCTTATTTTCATTTATCCGACATTTTTGACCAAGAGCTTTATTCATGGACTGAACAAAAATGGCTTCACCTTCTGAATTGAGTAAAATAGTCATGACTTGGTAAAACAGTTAAAAATGGTATTTGTAATTTTAACTTTTTACAAAGAAAAATTATTATTTGTAGCTGTCACACTAGAGTGGTTCAACATAAGTTCTTACAGTAGAAAACACAGAATCGAAAACAAATAACATCAAATGTCAAATATATATATGTAAAAACAGCTCGAATATATAAATTACATATTCAAACACCTAAGCACGCCCTCTTCATTCCGACACTCAGTTACACAATCTTTTTCAAACATGTGGTCAGCTTCCGGTCAGTTACCTCTTCCTTTCTTTGTGAACCTGACGATGACCGAAGAAGGTCGAAACATTGTTCGCTCCTCAACGTAAAAAATTTTCTCAACCCAAACGAGCCGTTTTTACACACACACACACATATTTACTAAGATCTATTTTTGTTTTCAAATATTATATTTTTCAACAGAATGGTACGAACTTCTCATAAAAAATATATACCACTTCTTGTGTCTGAAAAATAACACGCAAATTCTTATTAATTAAATAATTCATCTACTATTCGGCCGGACATGGCCAGGTGGTTAAGGCACGCGACTTGTAATCTGAGGATCGTGGGTTCGAATCCCAGTCGCATCAAACATACTCTCCCTTCCAGTCTTGGGGGGCGTTATAATGTGACGATCAATCCCACTATACGTTGGTAAAAGAGTAGCTCAAGAGTACTTGGGTAGAGATGACTAGCTGCTTTCTCTCTAGTCTTACACTGCTAAATTAGGGACGGCTAACGCAGATAGCCCTCGAGTAGCTTTACACGAAATTTAAAACAAACAAACATATAATATTCACATGTAAACGTTTTTTAATAATTTAAAAACAGAAGTCACACCTGAAATATGTTATAATTAAACATGTTACACAAGCATTTATGGAAGTAAACATATTACGTGAAAAATTCTAAAAGAAAGCTTAAAGCAAACTCGTCAAAAAGTATGTGCTGTTATTGTCGAGTTCAGCTGCTAGGTTTATAGGGTGCCTACTCACGCCCTGAATTTTATCATTCTAGGCCAACGATTCGAGAATTCAGGTGTAATACATAAACTTACCCATCACTATAAACATGCACGTATAGAAAACGTTTAACAGGGCGAGAAGAAGCGATAAATCACAAGAAAAATGATGTTTTAACCTAGATTATTTTAGTGCCTTCTAGCTATCCATTTCAACCTTCAGTAACTAAGAATGCATTTCTCTTCGGATAATTTGGGTAACATTTCTAAATGTTCGTGCTAATGTTCTACATTTAACTATGAAAATTTCGTTAACCGAATGTTGAAATATAGTAAACATGAAGTAACTCTTCCACTTGCGTAAGGATTGCGTACAATGACAGCTACAAATATAAGCTTATATCCTTATGGCCTTGTGTATCCACTCCTTAAGAAACAAATCAGTCTAATGAAGTGACACAAATACTTGCACAAATTGGTATGAGTTATGAGTTTTCACCAATTTGGAAGAGTCCTTGACATGCCTAGCTTGGGACTGTGATATAACGTATTAGAAATCTGTACGGTGTGTCAGAATAATTATCGTCCTTTTTTTGGGAAAAGTCTCCCTTCTCAGCAGCATATAAAGAAATCTGTTTGAGAATATATATTTGTTTTATCTGCTCATTTGAATACTTGTTTTTCCTTCGGTCATCGTCAGAAGGTTGAATCGTTGTTCGCTCCTCTACTCAGAGCTTTCTCTATCCATACCAGCCGTTTTTACATATATATTTTTCTCTACAAGTGGGTTTTCTCGTCGTCACATTCTAGATTCTTGAACAACAAAGGAAAAACAAGAATTCAAAGGAACAGATAAAACAAATATATATTCACAAGCATTGATATCAGAGTACTTGAATATCATATAAACTTTATTTTGTTTACTGTGATGTCATCTCTGGGTGTTATCAATATTTTCCCTGAATCTTGAGTGCGTAACCGTTTTTGTTTTTTATAGTTTTGCATAAAACTGTACACACAACAGCGTACACAACTATTCTTAATTAAATACAAGTAATAGACGAAGGAAAACTAAATTAAGTTATTATTAGTTATTAGTATGAGTTTTGAAGTCACAGGTGTTCATGTTTCACTGCAAAGATAATGTATTTTTGCCAGCTTAGAACAATAGCTCGTTCGAATTTATTTTCTAAATCAAGCTAATCGCACGTTTAAAAATACGTGAATAGAAAATGATTTTTTTTTTATCGGCAAGTGGAATTATTAGGAAATAGACGTGATCGGAAAGTCTTATGTATGTCATTGGTCAGAACCAAATACTATATTTATACATACATTGTGAACACGTATGAATAAAAGCAAGATCTCAATTATACAGAATCCTTGTTCTAAATTCCCTCCAGAAAACTCGGTTGAAACTTGTGATAGTAAGTACTGGTTTGATTACAAAATATAACATGTAGCTACATCGTGTAATTTTTGTATCGTACTCCGTTATGTAAATTACATAAATAACACCCCGACTAAATCCGTCTGCTCTTGAAAAAAAAAGAGAGTAAAAATAAGATGTTTGAGCATTTTTAAAAGTTACAGTTTTTACCTAATATAATATCTGATTAATTAGCTAGGACTGTTTAGGGTTTACTGAAAAGAGTTTTATTTTGAAATTTAAGAAATAAACTTTTTCGTCACATTTATGACTTCATACAATTCTCTGACGCAAGAACGTCACATATCTATGAACTTCCACAGAATAATAAAAATAATTGTCATTAAATCCCTAGATTTGGGCCTTTTGGACTAATCAACTTCAATGTTAGTGGCTTGGCATATCAAGGTGGTTGGTGTACTCGACTCATAATCTTAGGATCGCTGGTTCTAACCTATTTCACATCAAACATGCTCACTCTTTCAGCTGTGGAGGTTTTATAATGTAACGGTGAATCCTACTATTCATTGGTAAAAAGTAGCCTAGGAGTAAAATTAGGGATGGCTAGCACAGATAACCTTTGTTTTGCTTTATGAGAAATACCAAACACAATATCTGCCTTGGGTTTTTGCTCGCTATTTTAATCCAGTTTTCGTGACGAACAAAAAAAAAACAGATATTTTTTTAAAACAAGATTTTAAAAATTCGTTCCTTTTCTCGTTATCGTAATATGTTTATGGCTTGAACAATTTATTCACACAATTTTCTTTTTTATTGTTAAGCTAATAGGTCATCCTCCTAAAAACAAAGTAAATGTTAAAATTTGTTTGATAGGAAAGTATAATATGTTATAATTAGTGTTTGCACACTATAGGTTTTCTTTGATTCTTACTGATTGCTGAAAAGTTAGTGTTTGTATTTAAGCACAAAGCTACTTGAAGGGCTATCTGTGCTCTGCACGCCCTCGTAGTAGGTAAAAACGTACTTAAACACGGTTGTTCTGAATAGAGATTTGGTTGAAAGACAAAAAATATATTTATCATAATCACTCATACTTGTCTTTACCTATTATAATGTTCGTGCTATGATCTCCCCCCTTACAAGTGGTCTTTAAACACATTTCTTGTCCCTTTCAAAATAGATTTTGGCTATTTTGGAATTTTTAATCAATATCTAGAAGTTTTGCAAAGTAACAAAGAAGCAATAAAATGATATCATTATATCTCAAAGAACCCGTTTCAGGGTTTTAGTCAAAAGATTATATTATGGAAAACCGAACACTACTCTTCATACTAAATTAATGATAAGCTAATTGTTCATTGCATGTAAGTAAATTAAAAATTGAGTAATAATGTAACGGATTTACAATTATGTATTTATTTTATTTCGATGTTTGTTTTAGTTAAATATACATTTAAAAATGCATGTAGCTTATCGTGTTGAAAATATTTTGCGAAATTCCCGCCTGTTCTCTAAATTTGTAGATGGTTCTCGAATGTAAAAATCAATAATGTAATATGTAAGTAAGATACTGTTGCAAACTGAAATTTCGAGAATCTCGTCTGAAAATTATAAGTCGACGCGCCCAGTGAAGTTTATAGAATATTGATGGTTTGCTACAGTTTTATACAATAAATCCTGGAAGCTATAATTGCGATAAGCCCTTTTTAATCTACAGATACTTGACCAGGAAGGAAACGATTTGAAAACTGACAAATATTTAACTTCATCAAATTAACTTCAAACGTTAGTATTTCTATAAGGGCATTAGATATATTCGTCAGAGAAAAGTCAGCTTATAAACAACTTGAGACCAGCGAAGAATAGAGAGGTAATTAGTTTATCAACTCAGGATTAATTTGCTTATCGTGAACCATCGATAAAAATTCATATAAAATAATTAAAATTGTTTGTAAACTTGAAAAACTTTTATATATAAATCACTACTTGTAATAACCGTTATTATAAGTTGTATTGTTATTTGTATATTGAGGCCTGGCATGGCCGAGCGCGTTAAGGCGTGCACTCGTAATCCGAGGGTCGCGGGTTCGCGCCCGCGTCGCGCTAAACATGCTCGCCCTCCCAGCCGTGGGGGTGTATAATGTGACGGTCAATCCCACTATTCGTAAAAGAGTAGCCCAAGAGTTGGCGGTGGGTGGTGATGACTAGCTGCCTTCCCTCTAGTCTTACACTGCAAAATTAGGGACGGCTAGCACAGATAGCCCTCGAGTAGCTTTGTGCGAAATTCCAAAACAAACAAACAAACAAACATATTTGTATATTAAAATATATTTGTGTTAAAAATTAAAATTGTCTGTTGTGTATCAGTCTTGTTGGCAAATATCGTAAACTTGAAACATATCGACATTCAAATAGCTTTCAATTTAAAATTAATATTCCCGGCTATATGAAATCGTAATACGTAACATAATAAATCGGATATTCGTCCGAGGTATATTATAATAAGTAATAATTAAGATACAGGAATACCGACACACGTCACTAAGTATTATAAAACACCATACTATCATTTCACTGCTCCTTTGTCTATTTTTCTTCTTCTTTTTAAGAAAAAAGTCAGGTAAACATTACGAGGTCTGTTTAAAAAATACACGGACTGTTTGAATTGCGCGGCTCCAGTTGGTTCCAGGGAAATCCGCTTGGTCTTGCTAGATTCACAGAGATCAACTGATTACGACGCCATTTCCCGATTGCAGATATCTTTATTTGTGTATTAGCTACGCGGTTTTATGTGAAGTGCGATTTTTTCGTTTGGCGAATTTCAGAACGAATGACCTGAAGGAGCAACGACTTGCTGTGAAATTTTGTATTAAACTTGGAAAATCTGTAACTGAAACATTTGCTATGCTTAACACGGCTTAAGATGATGTTGCTATGAAGCATGCGGCATGTTTCAAGTGACATGAACGTTTTAAGGATGGTCGACAGTCCATTGAAGATGATGAGCGTCCTGGACGTCCTTCCACGTCAACTGACGACCCACACTTCGACAAAATCAAAACCCTGGTGCGGGCAAATCGACGTCTGACTGTCAGGGAGCTTGCTGAAGAGTGTGGGATATCAGTTGGATCTTTTACGAGATTTTGACCGAGAAATTGAAGATGCACCGCGTTGCTGCGAAATTTGTGCCTCAGATCTCGTGAGGTTTTGGCCAAACACTCGATCACTGTTCTTCCCCCCCTACTCACCTGACCTTGCTCCATGCGATTTTTTCTTGTTCCCCAAACTCAAAAGACCCTTTGAAGGAAGAAGATTTTAGACGATTCCCGAGATTAAGGCAAATGCGACGAAGGAGCTGGAGGACATTACAAAAGAAGCGTACCAGGACTGTTTCAACAAGTGGAAACACCGTTAGGATAAGTGTGTGCGTTGGGGAGGAGAGTAATTTGAAGGGGTTCCAGACCTGTAACTTCTAAATAAAGTACATTTTGTTTTATGACGTCAGTCCGCGTATTTTTTGAACAGCCCTCGTATGTACGTTTTAATCTGCTTCAGTCTATACTTTAGAAAAGATCAATAGTGCTTTAAATCTTATGTTTAACAAGATAAAATATAATTAATTATAACAAAAATTAGTGATATATTAAGCTGCAGGGGCACACAAAACTTGAATCTGTATATTAGTTTGTAAAAGTCTGAAAGGTCAGTATGGAAGCCGAAACCTTGTCCCATTTTCATTCAACAGACTGCTCTATCTTTCGAACCTATTATCTCTAGTCTGCTTGAAGTTCCACTGAAACAACATACTATAATGTGTTTTACGGAGTTTACATCAATGGATTAAGCTATCTTCGTAGTATTTTCTCTTGTCGTCATAGTCGTTTAAAGCGGGCTTAAACTTACATTAACAATGATTTTCAGAGATCTAATCAGAAGATCATGCTATTCTATACCAAATTCTATAATACTGTCCCTCTAAAGATACGAACGACACCTATTTCAATGTTGATCAGTTCCATTGAAAAGGTTATGACCTCGATATATCAACGAACTACGAACTAATAACTGAAGAAAACTGCTATCCATTTATAATTTACATTTAGTATGTTGATTTGTATTCTGTCAAATTTCATTCGACTCACGCCTTCCTTTCTAGTTTTACACGCTAAAATCCGGGTTTCGATACCCGTGGTGGGCAGAGCACAGATAGCCCATTGTGTAGCTTTGTGCTTAATTCAAAACAACAACATTCTAGTTAGTTTTTAAAGTACTTGACTAATAAATATGTAAAAACGGCTGGTATTGGTAGAGACAGCTCTACGTAGTCTTCAGATTCACAAATAAAGAAAGAGGTAACTGACCGATGACCCAAGACGGTCGAAACGTTGTTCGCTCTTCTACGTAGTGCTTTCTCTACCAATACCAGCCGTTTTTACATATATATATTTTCCCTACAAGTGGGTTTTTTCGTCATTACGGGTTATACGTGACTAAACTAAGTAATGGCAGAAGTTTATATTTTTATCCTCGAATCAATAAAGACATTTACTTCACGTAACAGGTTGCATTGTATAAGAAATAATTACGTTGTGAAAACTGCACCTCATTAAATATTCTATGGAGAATGAACCTGAGAAATTTCACCCCGATAGTACAGCGGTATGTTTACGGATTTATGACGCTAAAATCAGAGGTTCGACATCCCTCGGTGGGCTCAGCAGAGATGTGGCTTTGCTATAAAAAAACACACACACATACATGAGGAATCAGGTTTTGGCTTCTTCACGTCCATACAAAATACAATGTTACGAAACACTCCACGATATTGTAATGGTATTTAGTTGTTGTTTTTAATATGTATGCGCCCCAGTAGTGATAGTTTCAGCATCTCACTTTCGATCACGATTTACAAGAAATATTGTAATCTTAACGATATCACACACAGTTGGATATTTCCTGTTTCTGTGAAGTCCACATTTAAGAAAATAAGTGAGTTTTCTCAGGGTACTTCTATTTACCCACACGGTACATTCTCGGCATAGGATACATACATCCCGCTGTCCTGATAAAGGACAACTTATTTCTTTTTCGCTTCCATTGGCAAAGCCTTGGTGCTTGATATTTCGACTTCTTTAGCAAAAGCAGCCTTTTCTTTGCCTTCTTTGTTTAGATGTCATAACCTCTACGAGATTATGACAATCACACCAATGATCTTCTAATGTTTAGCTTAATTGTTAGGCCTGTAAACCAAAATAAGTACATATATATATATATTCATAATTGTATTTTGCATAATCTTAGTTTCATACTGATCTTGAACACCAAAGCCTCATTTTCCTATGTATTCTTTTTTTTTCAATTTCACCAACTTACAATTATTATTTTATAACTTTACGTGTGAGGCTTCGCAAACGGAGGTTAAGACTGATAAACTTTTTACTTCAACAGTTATGTGGGTCCTACTTCTACTGCCACCTTCAAAAATCAGGTCACATCTTATACCCTACATTGTAACCTGTGTCTTGGTCTATTTTACACTACCTTATACACATATATACTTTTTATTGGTTTTCTTTATACACAGTGTTCAATAAGTGATTGGCTCCTAAATTCAGTAGACGATAATGCAAATAAAGATGTGAAATACAAGCAATTAATGTGGCAAAGACCACGATGTACAATTGCTGGTAGGTCAACAAACAATTTTTGTAAAAATAAATAGCAACAAAGAAAGTGCATGAAATGTAGAATGTAGAGTCGCTCTCTTTGTTCAGTAGATGGTGTCACCTTATGACACTGTTTCCTGGCAGTGTTTAGTCGAGCAAGACTTTTAGTGAACATCATAATAGACCAGCAAAAGATATTACAGTAACAACCTATTTAACTCGGATACCTGATCCAATATTAAAATATCCTTATTGGTAGAGAAGATAATACTTACTGGTTGTTTATTTGTTTGTTTTTTTAATTTCGCGCAAAGCTACGCGAGGGCTATCTGCGCTAGCCGTCCTTATTTAGCAGTGTAAGACTAAAGGGAAGGCAGCTAGTCATCACAACCCACTGTCAACTCTTGGGCTACACTTTTACCAACGAATAGTTGGATTGATCGTCACATTATAACGCCTCCGCGGCTGAAAGGGCGAGCATGTTTGATGTAACGGGGATTCGAACCCGCGACCATCAGATTAGATACTGAACAGAAGAAAGAAACAAAACAATTAGAACAAGGGGATATTAACAACTTTCTACTACTAGATAATACAGACTGTGATGTAAGACACTACTATATAATACAGACTGTGATGTAAGACACTGCTATATAATACAGACTGTGATGTAAGACACTGCTATATAATACAGACTGTGATGTAAGATACTACTAGATAATACAGACTGTGATGTAGGGCATTACTAGATAATTTAGACTGTTATGTAGGACACTTCTAGATAATACAGACTGTGATGTATGACACTACTATATAATACAGACAGTGATGTGAGGCACTACTAGATAATACAGACTGTGATGTAAGACACTACTATATAATACAGACTGTGATGTAAGACACTATCTTAAAATGGTGTGTTTGTGGAGTGTGGTTTGTTGTTTTATGATGTCTTAGAGGCTACGTATATGTTATATGGGGATATTGTTTTGTGTAGGGCACTTGTTATGGTGTGTAACTTGGCAATTAAGGAGTTTCGTATCTCTGCTATTTCATAACAATTGTGAGTTAATGTTGTTAGGCTGTCCTTGAGTAGTAATATGTCGTAACATTCATGCACGGGAATTTTGTTAGAGTTGTAGTGTTTTGGCAATGCTTCTTTGCATGTTGTACGTGATTTGAGTGTCCCATTTAATGAGAGGACGAATATAAGTTTTATGTTTTCTGATGATGGTATTTGGTGTGCTTCCTTCGTTGTTTCCTGTGATAAGTTTTAAGTGGTAGATTCTCTTGCTAACTGATTTGTTTACGATTTTGAAGTGTTGTGTCCAGAAGAGTCGTGTGTCAAACGTTATCCCTTGAAATATTGCATGGGAACTGAACTTTATTATGCTGTTGCTTAGTTTAAAATTTACTTTTCCAGATTATTGTTGTTTTAGGATGACTCTCCAGTCGTTACACCAATTAAGGATAGCATTTAATGATTCTTGAATTATATTGCTTGTAACTATTAGGCTGCGAGACACGATCCAAACAGCTACGTCATCAGCGTACTGTGAGAAGTAGGCGTATTTCAAGTCTGAGAAGGGTATATTGCTCTCAACTACTATATGTAGTAAAATGATAGGACAGATTCTTGAGGGACAGCCACAGTGTTATTGAAGGTTTTGGATGAAGTGTTGTTTATTTTAACCACTGGAGTGCGGTTAGTTAAGAAATTAGAAAACCATCTGATGATTCTCTGGTTAACGTTTAGGCAGTATAGGCGATATCTAATTACACTCTGCCAACTGTGCCATCCTGAATCAAAGGCTTTTTTGACATCGAGGAATACTGCAGTTGTCTAGTTGTTATTAAATGGCGTATATATAGATTCTGTGAGTCTGATTAGGTGATCAGTGGTCTGTTTTCCTTTCCGTGAGGAGTTCTGTATATTGGGGATGAGACTATTGTTTTCACAAAATAGGAGCAGTCTTCTCGAGATTATTTTTTCCATTAATTTTCCAGTGCAGCTTAGTAGACTTATTGGTCTGAAGTTATTGGGGCTAGAGTTTCGTGTGTTTGTTTAATGAGAGTTATTCTTAGTGGACTTATTGGTCTGAAGTTATCGGGGCTTAAGTTTCCTGTGTTTGTTTAATGACAGTTATTCTCGCTTACTTGCAGGTGTCAGAGAAATATCCTGTCAGGAGGAAAAGATTCATGACATTGAAAGATGTCGGTGGAGGTTACTGGAAGCCTTTTAAGATGATATTTCTGATGCCGTCTTCTCCAAGCGAGGAGTTTTTTGTGTTAAACGGTTAGGTTTTAGCTCCCCCATTGTGATTTATCTTTCAAACACACCATGAACGTGTGTTACAGTTGAGATAGTAGTGACGTCAGACGGAAATTGTGGGATATATAGGATAGGTATAGTTAAGACACAGCCGCCAATATTTTGTTTCAAATATTGGTTGAAAGCTGTTGAGTTGTGAACATTCCTTGGGATGCATATAATGCTAGGAAGCCCTTTTTTTTCAAATTCGGGGCGTGAATACATTTGCCTTCTCTTCCTTATTACCGTGCCACGCCCCTAGCGGGAAACATCACTGTGTCTCTTTTTGTTTCGATTTTTTCTCCATAGGTGACATCGACAGAGTTACTGTTTCTTGATGTTGGGCTGCTTCAAGTTTCAGTTTTTCTAGAGTCAATTACGTCGAAGTCAACAATTTTGAGCTGGTTACATCTCTCAACTCTCTAGTGGCATCAGGGTATTTATTATTCCTTACAGACAACTCAGCCAAAGAAAACACCAGCAATAGCCTGTTCACTAGACTTACTATCTCTCCCAAGCTGGTTGTGTTGGCCAACAACATCCTCATCCATGGGTGCAAATGACAGTGATCCTGAGTCTGATGTCTTCAGTCTCTCAGGGAACTTTATGCTCCTTTCTGTAGAAGTCTTGAGCATTCTGGAGTAGTTGTAAATCTTCAAGGTTGGTATTATTTACTATCTTATGATGATTTATTTTTTGGGGGGGATAACAGAAGATTGGAACATTGGTTAAAATCTTGAAAAGTAGAAGCAACACAAGAACTGTGGTTCAAATCTAGTGCTGTAGTGATTGACAGAGAGAAAGAGATTACGTGAGACTTAATTCTGACTATAAATACTGAAAGTCCCAGCTGAAGTGAAAAGACTGAACAATTTTTAAATGATCAAAGCTCGAACTGTGTATGTAGGTTAAGGTTGGTTGTAAAGCTTGGTTACAACAGTGAGGTAAGTATTAGTCAAACGAAAATTATACAGACTTAACGTGTACTCTTGCACATCTTCATCTGTAGAACATGTGTCCTTGGATCTATGAAACTTCCCCGACCATTAACTTTTTCAATTCTCAGTTTAACTAACTACCTTTTGCTATTTTTTCCACTGCTGTCCCTTTAAGACAACTGAAAACATATGCAAGACTATCCGACTCAGACCCATCTCTAGCTTACTGTGTGGCTTTCACACAAACAATACTCAGTTCCAGAAATAATTTTTGTATGCTTTAAAAGAAAGCCACATTAGGCTATCTACTATGTCCACCACGTATAATCGAGCCCCTAATTTTATTGCGTTTTAATCTGTAAACTTACCCAGGACTCCAGAAAGAATGAAAAAAATCGAGAATCTCAAGACATACATTGCCGGAATAATGTAAGTGTGATGTATTAACCTCACCATTGACCAATTTTACTTACCAATTCAATTTCTTCTCTTATCGAGACTTTCTTCTATTTACAAATCACGTGACAGATATGGTGTAAATTACAAGTTGTTATCATGCAGATGGTACCTTCTTCCTTCCATTATTAGTCTTACAGTTAACATCTTTATGCTACAAAACTATATTTTACAATGGAACAGCATTATAAAAACATCCGATAAGACTGCTTGCTTATTTGAAATATCTGAAACTGCCCGACTGACGATATTCCGTTCTCAGCCGAATTAAACACTGGAGCACAATGTGTATACCTTCTTTCATGATATTTAGATTTCAAATTGATAAAATTAGAATATTCTTGCACTGTGCTTGTAGAAACACCAAATAAAACTGCTTCAGAGACATGGGTTAAACTGCAATTTCTTTCCCAGGCCATTGAGCATTCTTGTTTCCATTGTATTTTCCGTGAAAAATTCGCAAAGCTGTCAAACGCTTAACTCAGTGTCGACATTGGAACATTCTTTCAGCATTAAAGAATAACCCGGGTATACAGTGTTTTTCATTACTGATCATCGTGTTTATAAGTTCTTAACCGCTGGGATCAATTTGTTTGTCCTAGATATTTTAATTATTTCTTTTTTTGTTTTCCTATTTTTATTATTATTACCCATCGCTATTCTTGTACTGTTAGTCTTTTTTGTTTAATTTACTTAAACACAATAAAGGACTCCATGAATTCTTCCATACACATGGGTGCTTAGATATGTATATCGTTTTATACATATATGCCGCCATTACACTTTATCAAATAACTCTGTAGTACATCCATCCCGAGGATGGCTGTTCCAGAACCAAGATTAGAATCGACCTCATTCGTTTTGTGTTTAAAACCTTTCAGGTTGAACCGATTATTCACCTCTCTCATAATGTCTTGTTTATCGCTATGTTTGTAATCACTGAATGTAACAGTGACTTCACTTGGACGACCATGAAGATGGGAGGCACTTTTGTTGGTGGAGTTACCCATGCAGCTATTGTGGAAGGTTTTACCTTTTTCAGGGGTGGGCTAGAAGTTACTTTTTCCATCCAGATTGGCAACAGCATCGAGATTTGGACTTTTTAAGCTCAGAAAGAACATTGCACATCCTTCTTCAGAGTCCACCCATTCCAAAGAGTTACATATCTGAAAATACATTGTACATCCTTCTTCAGACTCCACCCATTCCAAAGAGTTACATATCTGAAAAGATATTGTACATCCTGCTTCAGAGTCTACTCATTCCAGAGAGTTACCTTTCTAAAAATCCCCCAGTGTCACAGCGGCATGTCTGCGGACTTATAATGCTAGAAATCTGGTTTCGATAAAAAATAGCCCATTGTGTAGTTTTGTGCTTAATTACAAAAAGCAATAACAATATTTAAGTATAAACACCACCACAAACAATTGTGACTTAAATTGGCCTGTAGTTATAACAGTGGTCTACCTCAACTTTGACAAACATCCCAAAGAAAACAGTAAAAAAGTACAGGTTGAACGGTGATTGAAATCAGTATTAACAGCAAAATTTCAGAGGTAAATTTACTTATACACTTACAACGCTGAAATACAAGATTTGCTTCCCCCGCGGTGTACACGGCAAATAGTTCACTATGGCTTTGTTAAAAAATACAAATTAATTAACCAAAAACAAATCACCCAAGTGCTTTATCTAGTGAATGAAATCAATATATAGTACATCTATGATTAATATCCTGAAACTTACATCGTAGACTTTGATCAACCTTTCTGTTTTTTCAGAACGATCGATCACTCTCTTAAATTCAACTTTGGATTTAAGTATATATAGTATGGTGTCTATTGTTATACATAAGAAAGCATCCAGCCAATATATTAATTTACGAAACGCGAGTCCTAAAAACAGAAGAGGAGACAGTAAAATAACGTTTAGTTTTACTCACCGAGTCGTGTTTAGTTAATGTGAGGTTTAACACTACAACTTAACAGAAGAACGCTATGAAAACAGTTTGTTTAGGTGATTTGAGTTCCGTGCAAAGTTACTCCTGAACCATCTCCGTTAACTATCCCTAATTTGGCAGTGAAGACTTTAGGATAGGTAATTAATTAGTCATCACCATCCACCGCTAACTGTTGGGTTACTCTGTTTACAAAGAATAGTGGGATTACCCGTTACTTTAGAGCGCCTTTATAGATGAAAGAGCAACCATGTTTGGCAGGACGGGGATTCGAACCCGCGACTCTCAGAGTGTATGTCAAGCGCCCTAACTACCTTGGCGATATTGATTGTTTTCATTCAGTGCTATTTTATCAAGAAATTTTCATTTTTATATTAGAGCATCAATTGAATAATTTCGTTAACAAAGTCGTCCTATCTGTTGACAAATATGTAAACTAATTAAATATAATTGTTTCTCAACTTACTCTTCCATTTTTTCTGATCCTAAAGAATATATTTTATGCTTATGAATTACTGCAGTTCAACGCAGGCTCTAATACCACGTTATCTGGAGTATTACAAAAATAAATAGAATAATTTCCCTGAACAAGTAAAGACTCAAATATAATAAGTTTGGATTAGTTAATTTTGTTTTGTTTTAAAAACCTTTGATATGACTCATGCATGCTCTATCTTTCTCCCTCTAGTGATGGGTAGGAATATTATTATTTTATATCAAATTTATTTAAGAATTCATGTACGTATTCCTTAAACAGAGAATTTTAACGTTTAAAGAGTATTTACGTAACGATTTTTCAGGCAACCATATTATAAAAACTTCATAATTATTACTTACATTGCATGAAGACCCGAGAAAAAGCCCAATAGGAATATTATATTGACGCTGCAGACCGTAGAATAGTTTGAATAAAAGCCTTGAATGTTTGCTGTACTCATTTTCTTCCATCAGCTTTTAAATGTTTTTTTAGCTTCCAAATATTTAAAGATAAATTTAATTATGTCATTCATTTTGCAATTGAAAATTATTTCAGAAACAAGTGCTTTCAACGCACGAGACTCGTACTCTGGAATGATTGTTTGTTTTACAAATTCGCGCAAAGCTACACCAGGGCAACCTGCACAAGCCGTCCCTAATTTAACAGTGTAAGACAAGGGGGAAGGCAGCCAACTCTCAGACTACTCTTTTACAAGCGAATAGTGAAATTGACCATTACATTATAACGCCCCCAGGTGCGAAAGGGCGAGTGCGACAGGAATTCGAACTCGCGACCCCTCAGATTACGATTCGAACGTCTTAATCCACCAGGTCATGTAAGACAAGGGGGAAAGCAACCAACTCTTGGGCTACTCTTTTGCCAACGAATAATGGAATTGACCATCACATTATAACGCCCCTACGGATGAACGGGGAGCACGTTTGGTGCGACGGGGATTCGAACCCGCGACCCTCAGATTACGAGTTCAACGCCTTAACCCACCTGGTCATGCCGGGCCGTATTACAATGATCGCGATTAGATGGAAAGTTGAATTAATTATGTGAATTGTTACATTATCTATGTTCAACCTCAGAACCATTGTAAATCATAGCATAGAAGCTAAACCAGATTTTGGTTACTGGACTGAAGAAGTGAAATTCCTATGGTCATGATCATAGGAAAGGAACTAAAATAGAACAAAAACATCTAATTATCACTCACACCTGACGATAGCAGTTTAATTTCTTGCAAGTATGTTTAAGGAAAAACAAAATACTAATAAATATAGATAAACGCTTCATCAATTTTTGTTTTGTTTTTTAATTTCCCGCAAAGCTACACAAGGGTTATATGCGCTAGCCGTCCGTAATTGATCAGTGTAAGACTAGAGGGAAGACAACTAGTCATAATCACCTACCGCCAACTCTTGGGCTACTCTTTTACCCACGAACAGTGGGATTGACAGTAACATTATAACACTCCCACGGTTGAAAGGGCGAACATGTTTGGTGCGACTTGGATTCCAATCTGCGACCATCACATTACGAGTTGAAAGCCTTAACCCACCTGGCCATGCTGGGCCCGTTTGAGCAAAGCAAACTCCTTATTTAGCTCTATTGATTACTTGCGTAGGTCAAAACTAAGGGTTAGCTCAGAAATTGATGAGGCTAATAATTTGTAATTACACCAAACATGCTTGCCTTTCCACCTTGTCTTACACTAGTAAATTAGGGACGGCTAGCGAAGACTGCCTTCGTATGACTTTACGCAAAATTCAAATCAAACCAAACCAATAATGTATAAATATAAGTATGAAATTCCATGAAACAAAACCTTACGGTGATTATAGTGAATTTGTTTACTCTCGCAATTAATGGTATTCTTCGGTTTTAATCGACACAGTACCGATTTTATTAGCATAGAAAATTTAGATTCATCTTAAACGCATATAAGAAGCTAATAATGAAAAATAATTCTTACAATAAATACATACATATTTAGTAGATAGAATCATAATAATGAATATACTATTCATATTTAACATTTTAATCAACACAATTAACAGAACAATAAAGAGGAAAAGGGACAGAGCTCAGTGCATTGTCTTGAAGACGACAGAGATCAGTTCATTGTCTTGAAAACAGAGCTCAGTTTATTGTCTTGAAGACGACAGAGATCAGTTCATTGTCTTGAAAACAGAGCTCAGTTTATTGTCTTGAAGACGACAGAGATCAGTTCATTGTCTTGAAAACAGAGCTCAGTTTATTGTCTTGAAGACGACAGAGATCAGTTCATTGTCTTGAAAACAGAGCTCAGTTCATTGTCTTGAAGACAGAGATCAGTTCATTGTCTTGAAGACGACAGAGATCAGTTCATTGTCTTGAAAACAGAGCTCAGTTTATTGTCTTGAAGACGACAGAGATCAGTTCATTGTCTTGAAAACAGAGATCAGTTCATTGTCTTGAAGACGACAGAGATCAGTTCATTGTCTTGAAAACAGAGCTCAGTTTATTGTCTTGAAACATAAATTTAAATGATTGTAAAATTATTTCTATCTGTACGTTCACCGAGCTTCATACTGAAGTTTTCTAATTATTCATGATATGATTATTAACTGCATATTAAAGTTGTTTTTTTAACGCTTTATCGAGTATAATTAGTGTTTACTGTTGTTGAGCCATATTATATATCCTATCTCATTTAGCGAAAAATATGGATTAATGATCAAAGTTTGGGAAATCTATTTAATAATAAAATTTTGTTTCGTAAAAACTGTCAACTTCGGAGTTATTTTTAAATATTTATCAGTTTCAAGATTGTTTAATACAGCAAGCATATCTGTAAGAAAAGGTTGATAAAAAATTAAGCAATTTTTCGTTACTTTCAGCGGCGGCATAGCGGCTCATTAAACGGCTCTGTTGTTCTTATTTTGACTCTTTTCAATTACAAACTTTCAGCTCACAGCTCTGTCATCTTTTGACCGATTTGAAATCTAATTACACTTTCGGACTCAAGAGGTCATACTATTTCGATTGATGTATTTGGCCATGCTCAAGGTTCCGTGGATTAATTTATTATAATCCTACCTAAAATAGTCTCAATTTGAGGGTAGGATTGTAGAGATTCTTATGAGTAATAAAACTGAATCAGGAGTACACGCGCCCCACGCTTTGTATTGCTGGCACACACATACAAATAATTATAATAATGAAAAGCTGTAATGCTTTAACTTATTCTTTTCCTGCTTGAAAGAATCAAGTCAAAAAAACCTTAGGTGTGAAAAACGTGCGGTCAAACAAAGAATTAAGCGTGCTACTTAAAGAAATTAAATCAAAATTGGAGGCCTAACCGGTAGTTACAATTGTAGTATTGATAAAGAATTTACAGCACGTATTCATTTATTAGCTAGCCAGGCAGCATTTTTGTTCAACTTTGGCCCTGATGATGGGTTACTTTGTTTTGAATTTCGAGCAAAGCTACACGAGGAATATCTGTGCTAGCCGTCTCTAATTTAGAAGAGTAAGAAAAGAGGGAAGGCAGCTAGTCATCACCACCCATAGCCAACTCTTGAGCTACTCTTTTATCAACGAATAGTGGGATTGACCAATGATGGTGAGTGAAATAAAATATGCCGCACCTTTTGTTTTTGCTTAGATATCATGATCTTATGTCAATACACGACAAAATCCACGCCAAGTGTGAAAGCGACACTCGATAGTAGCAGTGTTAGCTTTAGAATCGCAACCATGTTATAAAGAGCAGACCTTCACTTTACAGAACTAACCAAATTCTTTAAAATATATGGTGGTAGTTCTTCCTCTCTAAAACAGTGTTAATATCTTTATTTATAGTAACGCCATGGAATTTAGATTAACAGTTTTTTGTTGCTATGCGATCGACACTGCCGTATCAGGTATCATTATTTATGCTAATTCCTTAGGCTAACATCACGTAAAACTAAGCGTTATGTAATTATAATAAGTTTATAAACTTAAGTAAATTTGTGCTTCAAAGTTAGCAATGAATAACAAATAATAACCGTCTACCTGTATAATTATTTTGAAGACGTGACCTAAAAATTGCTAATCTAATTTGCTTGGCCTAACTAATTCTTACAAGGTCTTCCCGATGGTGTTTGGGTATTTGCCCTGGAGGGTCAGGTTCACTTTGACCTCTTCCTTTACAAGGTCTATTCAAAAATACACGGACTGTTTGAATTGCGCGGCTCCAGTTGGTTCCAGGGAAATCCGCTTGGTGTTGCTAGATTCACACAGATCATGACGCCATTTCCCGATTGCAGATATCTTTATTTGTGTATTAGCTACGCGGTTTTATGTGAAGTGCGATTTTTCGTCTCGCGGATTTCAGAATGAATGACCTGAAGGAACAACGACTGGCTGTGAAATTTTGTGTTAAACTTGGAAAATCTGCGACTGAAACATTTGCTATGCTTAACACGGCTTATGGTGATGTTGCTATGAAGCGTACGGCATGTTTCAAGTGACATGAACGTTTTAAGGATGGTCGACAGTCCATTGAAGATGAAGAGCATCTTGGACGTCCTTTCACATCAACTGACGAGCCACACATTGACAAAATCAACACCCTGGTGCGGGCAAATCGACGTTTGACTGTCAGGGAGCTTGCTGAAGAGTGTGGGATATCAGTTGGATCTTTTACGAGATTTTGACCGAAAAATTGAAGATGCACCGCGTTGCTGCGAAATTTGTGCCTCAGATCTCGTGAGGTTTTGGCCAAACACTCGATCACTGTTCTTCCCCCCCTACTCACCTGACCTTGCTCCATGCGATTTTTTCTTGTTCCCCAAACTCAAAAGACCCTTGAGAGGAAGAAGATTTGAGACGATTCCCGAGATTGAGGCAAATGCGACGAAAGAGCTGGAGAACATTACAAAAGAAGCGTACCAGGACTGTTTCAACAAGTGGAAACACCGTTGGGATAAGTGTGTGCGTTGGGGAGGAGAGTACTTTGAAGGGGTCCCAGACATGTAACTTCTAAATAAAGTACATTTTGTTTTATGACGTCAGACCGCGTATTTTTTGAACAGCCCTCGTATATGTCTGCAGGTCTTCTCACGTTAATTTTTCTACTTTAAATCAGCTTCTTTAATCTAAATGAAAAAAAAAGGATCACTTTTGCTCTTAGATGAAACTGTAATAAAAATATTCGACTGATATCTAAAAATACTTTTTGCATAAGCATGCACAAAAATTTTGGTCAAATCTGAGCGGTTTTTATTGAATAGCTTTGCACTTGTAGCTTGTATTTTCATCAAATATGATTCGTAATTGTCGGTTAAAAATATCTATTATAATTTCAAATTTGAAATAAAATCTATAAAAGTTAGATGTGCTTTTCTACCATATAAAGTTTCGGTACTATTGATAAGAATAAATCCCCCAGTGGCTCAGCGGTATGTCTGCGGACTTACACGCTAAAATCCGGGTTTCGATACCCGTGGTGGGCAGAGCACAGATAGCCCATTGTGTAGCTGTGTGCTTAATTCAAAACAAAAATGATAAGAATAAAAAACTGGGAAGAAATTCAATCGTAATAGGCTACCTTATGTATATGTCTCAATGGATTACCCTGAAGTGTGATATGTGAAGCAAGGACATCCATTAAAAATATTTGATAATTTGAATTGCAACACTCTAATTTATAGAAAGTGGAAATCGCTAAACTATTACTTTAGTTAATAACACAGAGTGTGACCTTTAGGTTGTTATTTTTTTGGCTGCAAGATACACTAATGTTTGTCTTCATTTCAAGTCCCACGGATATTGAGGATTCCCATTTGTTTAATAAGAATCGATAAACTTTTCGCGATGTGTTGCTCTACATTTTGAAGGCACGTCACAGGTGTAGTTTTCAGCATCAGAATGCGTTGTTTAAGTGGTCGCTGGTAATGTAACAATGAGAAATATATATTTCAACACAATGTACTATTTCACTCAATTTATATGCCGTTCTCAAGCAACAGTAATTAGCTGTTTCAAGTCGTAAAGGTTTTATGATGTAAAACTGTGTACTGGAGCTAATAATCAATAGAAGATTACAGATTACTGTAAAACACGAAAGAAGTCATGTTTACTCATGTATAATTTCACTACATTAATTACTTCAACATTAATGATGTTTTTATCAAGTTACTGAAACTACAAAACTCATCATTGTCCAAATGTATATAAAATTATACGTTACTTTACGTGAACGTGTTTCTCTGTTTATTCGATTTTCAGTCGATTTAGTCAGGCTTCTTGCTTGTGTGCTTTTCTGGACAAGTTAAAAAATTAAATTATCCAGCTAGTTTATTCTAGAAATTATGATATGAATGCACAGAATTAATATTTACTGTATAGTTTGCAAATAAAGATAAAAATAAAAGCTGATAAGTTAATAAAAATGATGTTGCATGTTTATAGTCACTATATAGCTCAGTACATACAACTAAACAGATAACACGTTTCTATGTTTTCGTTTACTTACATTTCTCGGTTTACAACATCACTGAATCAGAGCTGCAGGGAGAGACTTAATAGAGGTCTCTCCCTCTCCCTGACCTCTCTCTCTCTTCAGTTCTTCACAAATGAAAACATTTGGCTGTGATTGAGTGTTTAACTTAACTTTGAGTTTTTCTGTTTAATTTATATTCTAATTTTTGAAGGGTTTTCTGCACGTTCTTTTTCCTTGTTTTTAATCCAATCAGAGTTATTGAGTAACAATCTCATACTCTATAGTAAAGTATCTGTCAAGCTTCTGGTTTGTATTAAAACTACCCATTTAATCTAAAGGAGTAAAAAAGTCCGTGTGACTGAAAACACTACACATTATTGTTCATTTATTTTAACACCAAGTATTTGTGATTTTTTTTTAAATTAACTCTAATCATCATTTAAAAGAATTGCCGAAAAAACATTTACACTAAAAGTAACGTGCTATGCTACCAAACCCCCAATTGAAGGGGTCTATTCCTTCATCCCACATCTGAGATATAGTCTTTGAAAATTTTAACATTTTCCACCGATATATGATATTGTTCGTCTTTTCATCTCCCACCACAATGAAGTCCTAGAAACACCACTGCTGAATAAACAGTACTTTTGTTCCTGTCGAAGATTAACTAATTCTGGTTTCCGTGGAACCAGGTTAAACGAAATACTAAAATGCGATTATTGAAAGTATAAACAAATCTGTAACGATATGTCAAGCATACTGATATCTGATATATAGAGTGCAAGAGAGGTATTTCACTCGATATCAGAGCTCGCTTGGCCTGCTGGGATTTGACACACAGATTTCATTTATTTTATCAAAATTGCTTGACAACTGGTACGATGTGAGCTGGAGTAAACTGATAAAGTGTCGTTTTCGTCGATTGTATTTTAGTAATTTACAAGTCGTAATTAGGGTAAACATTAATAACATTTATTTTTAAGATTAATTTATTAATCTTTGTTAATTAGTTTTATTCGTCATAATAATTCGTCAGTCAAGCATCCACAGCGTCAACAGAATGAGACTATATTAGCAATTCTAAGAACATAATAACAAAGACCGTGTAGTAGTAGGCCAACCACACTACATCTGCTATAGCCAGAGCTGGCGATGTATTTCGCTTAATATCTGAGCTCATCAGGCCAGCTGAGGTACGAGAAACACTGTAGTGAGTGAGATGCTATTAATATTATTACTTTAATATGGATTCAGTATGTTCCAGTGAATCTTTAGCCGCGGCATAGCAACTCATAGAACGATTCTGAGGTTTTCTTTTGTTTTTAGTTTTCAAATATAGACGTTTAATTTCCGTCATCTCTTGTCCGATTTGAGATCTAATTACTATCTTAGGCTCAGTATGTTTAACACTTTCGATTTATCACGCTAAAGGTTTCGTAGATTAATTTAGTCTAATCTTGCCTAATGGAATTTTAATTCGAGAGTTAGCCGATACAAATCTTGATGAGTAATAAAATCAAATCGGATATACTGCGGCTATTCAGGATTCCCTTTTATTTATTTTGCATGATTACAAAATATTTTAAACAAATTTGTTTGGGGAATGAGGGGGGAATCTAGTCTTATTTCAGCTTTAGCACAAATAAATCAATTGTGTTAGCTTTGTTAAAGCTTCAGATTTTCTTCAGAAGTTGTTTTCCGCGAAGATGAATCCAAACTTTAGAATCACTATTTTATTGTCATCTTTGAATCTAAAATTCGTGCCGGAAGAAATTTTGGAGATAGCACGCAGCCCTTGCATTTGATAGAAAACAAATTTTCTTTCTTAGCTCTTTAATATTGAATATGCTGTCTCTTACCTCATGATAAGGGCGTTATGAAAATGGGATAGGAAATCAAAGTAAAACGTTTTCTTGACGTTACTTGTTTTACAATGATCCACAAAACTAATTATTTTTTCATAAACTTAGTAACAGTAACGTTTTTAGTTATATTTCATAAGTTTAGCTTTTATAACTTTAAGCCTCCAATTACTTTGAAATAAGAGAAAACACTCCAAAGATAAATCTAAGAAAATATAATTTTCTAGTGTATATAGTCTAAACAGAAGTAATAGACTGAACGAAAGAAACGTTGTATGTCACATCATCGAGACTCAAAACTAACAGTAAGTGTTTATATGGGGAAAAAAAGGCAGACAGATAGTAGGCAATCTAAATTCGTATAGAAAACCATAGACTAGAAAAAGATGATGTAGTCTAGAAGTACCAATGTATATATATACAGGGTATACCAAAATGTATATATCAAAAAAGTTGAATAAGATTTGTATTGTGTTAAATACAAACAAAACTGAAAACAAAATGTCTTCTAAACGTCTGTAAGTTTAATATTACGTAATTAGTAAACTTTTTCATGTCTTTCATAATTAGTTATGATCAATCTAATTCTGCGTTCGCAATTCTGAAAACACATTTTCCAAGACAGTCATATGGACGGATAGAATAGCGTCACGGATACGAAGTTTTAGTTCCTCATGATCCTTTAGTTTATTATGGTAAACTTTTGGTTCCAAAGAGGTTACATAGGGGGATCAATTCAAGGGTTGTCGTATTACTCAAAAACAGGATCAATTCTGAAACCTGAAATAAAACACGTTAATAAATCATAATGTAGGTAATAATTACTTTAGCAAAAAACTTCAGAAAATATTTTGTTTCGAGTTTTCTTGTTATCCTAAATAATTGAAACGTTATGCAACCTTTCTCTTCGTAAATTCACTTTGGAATAGCTTGTATAAATATGTGTGTTTTTCAGTAAGGTGTTATATAGAGTTTATCAGCCTTTTCCTTACCAGGGACAAGGTCACTCCCTCCCTCAACTGCGAAAAGTCATTAGGAGTCACATATGCATGTTTGGGGTAACGGGGATTCGAACCCGCGATCCTGTCATTACGAACGCCTTAACATGATGGCCCGAGTACAAAGCAGACCAAAATGGCGCCCAAATATAAAATATTTTAATGAAATCTTATTGTCTTATTGTTTCTTAATTAAATCTTTGGAATTTCTATCAAGATGAAAAGAACTGAATGTGGTCACTTTTAAGCGCAGTGTTTCTCACACTTGTAACCTTTTCATCAAGTACTGTAAAATTATTTATTATTATTTTCATCCAGTACTATAAGGTTATTTAAAATCTGATAGCGTTGCAATTTCATTGTTAAAATTACAGCGTGAAATATAAATCAAAAACATAAGTGAAAAGAAGCAATAGAACTTAAAAATGTTACATTTTTAATTTTGAAGACAGTTTATTACAAAATGAAACGTATGTTTTAAGTGTTGTATGACTATATATATTTTATAGTTGTTTGAGAGTACTTTTAAAAGTAATACAATGTTGATTATATTATTTGTCAAAACTTCAAACATAAATGTCTCTAAGAAGTGAGAATACACAAACTTTAGTGTAAAATTCCGGTCACACCAATCATGATCACTCTTTCAGCCGTTTGGGCGTTTTAATGTTACGATCAATCGCACTATTCGTTGGTAAAAGAATAGCCCAAGAGCTGGCGGTGGGTGGTGATGACTAGCTGCCTTCCTTCTAGTCTTACACTACTAAATTAGGGACGAATAGCACAGATAGCTCTCGAGTAGCTTTGTGCGAAATTAAAAAAAACAAAAAAAATGTTTTGAACTTCGCGCAAAGCTACTCGAAGGCTGTCTGTGCTAGCCATCCCTAATTTAGCAGCAAGAGACTAGATGAAAGGCGTCATCATTTACCTTTAACTCTTGAGCTATTATTTTACCAATGAATAGTGGGATTCACCACAACATTAGAACACGCCCCCACGGCTTAAAGGACGAGCATGTTTGATGGGTTGAGTATTCGATACCTCGAACCTGAAATTGTGAGTGAAGAGCCTTAGCAATTTGGCCATGCTGGACCTTATTCGTAATCTCTCTTGCATTTTGCTGTTAAAAAGAGTTCTCCATGTTTCGTTCATTGCTAAACAACTAATACCGCAACTCACAGATAGAACTTATCAACTCCAAACTATGATCAATGACGAAACAAGAACAACTAGAAGTTTAGTTTGAAATGTATGTGAAACGAGAACTGTGAAAGAGGTTTGACCAATTCAGGCTAATGGTCAATCGTCACTTGTATTTGTATTTATAACTGAGATAAAATAGTTTAATTTATTAATGAGCTAGGCACAATGCGTGACAGTATTTGAGTGCCAAAATATCTTCTAAAGTATATAATAGTGCATTAACCCTAATATCCAAACCCAGTTTATTTTTAAAGGGTAGCGCTCAGGATATATGATATTATACGCAGCTTTTCTACCCCTCTTCCTTCTGACAGCAGAGAAATAAACAAAGAAACAACAATAAAAACGTTACTTTTGAAGAGTGAGACCTACTGGTCGTAGAAACCGTTGTTTCTTTTCCGCCAGAATGAATTCTGAAACGGGAAAAAGATTATTTTCTTTTTTGTTGTTCTAAATGAAACTTCGAAACACGTTTTCGCAACACAATTATCAAAGCAGTTATGTTTCTGTAAACCTTACTTTTCCCTTTAATCTTCAAACATTCATTAAAATACTCTCTTTTATCATTTTGATATAATATTTAGTTTACTGTACTTATAATAAAGAATAAGCGGCAGTTAAGGTTTAAAACTGATCATAGTCATAAAACGTTTCTCAACGTGGTCGTCAAACCAGCTTAAGTGACTTTTGAAACAACCGTTTGTGTTGTTGCTCGTGATAGAAGACCAAAGTACTGAACTCATTAGGCCCAGCATGGACAGGTTGGTTAAGGCGTTCGACTCGTAATTTGAGAGTTTTGGGTTCGAATCACCGTCGCACCAAACATGCTCGCCCTTTCAGCTGTGGGGGCGTTATAATGTGACAGTCAATCCCACTATTCGTTGGTGAAAGAGAATCCCAAGGGTTGGCGGTAGGAGGTGATGACTACCTGCCTTCCTCTCTAGTCTTACACTGCTAAATTAGGGATGGCTAGCGCAGATAGCCCTTGAGTAGCTTTGCACGAAATTCGAAACAAACAAACTATACCCATTAAAACGTGTTATTTCTTAGAACAAATACATCACAATTTATATATATACAAACATAAATATATCCAAGAAGTGAGAATACACAAACTTCACTTTAAAATCCCGGTTACACCAATCGTGGTCACTCTTTCCAACCGCACATAAATGTCCTCTAAAGGTCTGCAAGTTTAATTATACGTAATTAGTAAACTTCTTCATGTCTTTCATCATTAGTTATGATCAATCTATATGAACAACGAGGATATTTTAGGTGATTCCTTTCGGCTTCGACACGTTAAACGTTGCACGTCGTACAGACATGCGAAAACTGCACCTGATAATGTACGAAACGGCACTGGTCAATACCAAAATGACTTCGGTTATCATCTGATATCTGACAGTGCTTTTACTGATTGCACTTCCAAACACAATTATTTAGACATTTACCCTTCGTTTATTAAAACTGTGCTGTCCGGAGTACCTACCTGCTATATTGATCAGTAACGAGCTATGCCAGTTCTCTCTAATGAAAACTCAATTGACTTTATTATTGATTCTACTTTGGCAAGGAAACAACTAAAATAAATTCAATGAGTTTGTTTTTAAAAGTAAGTTGTTTAGTAACAACATAACATGGTGAAGTTTCCGAACGGTTTGTTTGTTAGATCCGTTGCCATGGCAACGATGATGTTTAATTCCTTTCATATTTGGAATTTTTCCTCTTATTTTTTCCCGTGACGCAAAAGTGAGTACAATCTATCCAGATTGCGTATGTTTATTATTATTTTTTTTGTATTTTCATAAAACAACAACATTTTCTTTCTTAAAAATAAAAATGAAAACTAAAAATCAGCTTCATCTTTGAGAAAAACAGGGTAGGCCTTAAGTAGGTTATTTGTTATAGATACTGTTGTATACGTTCTTGCTCCAAATAAAATAGAATAATGCGTTGAAAAGTAAAAATAATTTGCTTTATGACTCGTTAACTTAAGTAAAGTCGAAATTGTATTCTGTTAAAACTTTTACATTTTCAAAACACTGCTTTTGTTTTTTTGCGTATTTTATTTGTTTGTCAAATACTGGAATTTTGTATTCCTCTTTAGTAATTTTATGATCAGTAAAGATATTAAAATTTTAACTAAAATGTTTGTAATATGTAAAAGAAGAAGTGTGTAACTTTCAGAAACGAGGACAGAAATATCTTGATGTATAAATATTTTTTCACAACACCAGTTTTAACTGTCAGACCACGTTTTCCCGACTATATGGTGTTGTAATGTATATACTTATGAACACAAGGTTTAATGCCGTATGATTTTATTCAGCGAAGTGTAGGCATTTAACAAATTATTATCAACTGTTTTACATTGGTCTTAAAGTATGTGCTGTACTATTTGAGCACGCAGAATATATTGTGTAATATTTACTTTTGTTTGAATTCAGAAATTTCGGTGGCTGATTTCAATAAAAAAATAAAAAGCTTAGTTGTTTGTTTATATATAAGCACAAAGTTGCGCAATGAGTTGGTTACTTGTGGCCCACCACTGGTGTTGAAAGCTAGTTTTCGATATTATAAGTTTACAAATTCATAACTACGCCACGGGGAGGCAGAGAACTATTTTACTATACTACACTTGAGCGAAAGTCATAACCAAACAAGATTTATCATCTTTAATAACATTTATTAGACACATCTCGTACATCCGTCATTCTTTCAATGTCATAAACTACATCACTTAACGTTTTTTCACAACGTTTAAGATACGGTAAGAAGCGCAAATATGTATAATATACTGTATTACATCTCGTATATTTATTAACCTGTTTATCTAAATAAAATGCACTTTTATTAACTCCTCTTTACAATAATAATACGTTGAGGACTTTATATCAACACCACGTATTCAGAGAGGCCCGGCATAGCCAAGCGTGTTAAGGCATGTAACTCGCATCCCCGTCACGCCAATCATGTTCGCCCTTTCAGCCGTGGGGGCGTTATAATTTGACGGTCAATCCCACTATTCGTTGGTAAAAGAGTAGCCCAAGAGTTGGCGGTTGGTGGTGATGACTAAATGCCTTCCCTCTAGTCTTACACTACTAAATTAGGGACGGCTAGTGCAGATAGGCCTCGAGTAGCTTTGTGCGAAATTCAAAAACAAACAAACGTATTCAGAGCTTGAAATGCTCAATAATATTTTACTTTTTAATTTGACTTGTTTATGTCTAGTGTCGCTTTTAAAATCTTTAGCAATCAATTTTATCGCGAAGATAAATATTTTATATTTTAATGTGAGTTTTATATTTAATAAAGGTGTCGTTGTCAACTTCCTTGACAGCTGATCACTGTATAAGAACTGTGTCTATTAATATTGGTTTTAATTCATTTCATATAACGTTATCTAAGCCCCTAACAACCAATTATATTATACAAATTACTAATCTATATTTTAGCACGAGTTTTTGTTTATTAAAGGCGTTACTTTCTAAACCCTTACCAACTTATCCGCTGCAAAGAATAGTATTTTATCTTTCAATGTGAGTTTTCTATTTCATTCAGAAGGCGCCTTGTAAGTCTTTAGCAATTAATTCTATAGTAACGACTGCAGCCTTGTTTATTAATGTACGTTTTGTATTTATTTCGAGTGTCACTTTCTAAGCCCTTGGCAACTATTTCTGTATATATTGGAAATTAATATTTTATTTCGAGTTTTCAGTTTATTTCAGGTGTAGTTCCGTAAACGTTTACGACTAATTCTGTAACAGAGACTATATATGTTTCCTGCTGTTTTTCAGCAGGAAGATGTTATATCTCATCTATTTTCTATCATCTTCTGATGTTATTTGTGAAACGATGACAATAGAAACGCATGGAACGAGAGTGATCTATATGGACAAAAACTGGTGAATTACGTATAGTAACAAACTATTAGCGTTACCACAAAAAACATGGAATTGTAACACATTTTATATATCATTATAAGAACCATAACGGTTATATATACAATATGATGAAATAATGCCTTATTAAAAAATAAACTATCTGTTTATCTCATAGGAAACATTATTAACTTGTCTTCATTCTTACACATAATCTATTATTTGGCACGTGCACATTTTATCGCATCAAAATACCATGTCCTTCGATATCCACTATTTGGTTCTGTTTTGAGTTTTTTGTTTGTTTAGTATGAATTTCGCACAAAGCTACACGAAGCCTGTCTGCCACAGTCGTCCCTAATTTAACAGTGTAAGACGAGAGAAAAAGCAGCTAGTTGTTAACAACCACCGCCAACTTTTGGGCTACTCTTTTTACCAACGAATAGTTGGATCAACTGTAATACTGTAAGGCCCCCACGGTTGAAAGGGCGAGCATGTTTAGTGGGTTAGAGATTTGAATCCCAGATCCTCAGAATGCGAGTCGAGCACCCTATCCACTTGGCTATGCGGGTTGTTTAGAATGTAAAAGGAATTGATCAATGTAAGTAATATTTTTGGAGCTAAAACATCATCTGTTGTCGAAAGTTAATGCATTATAAAATTTAGCAACAAAGGTTTAAGTTATCTGAATGCGTTTTTATACAAAAATGTTTATTTTTTCAATGAATTTTTTAGTCCATATTGTTTTTCCTTTGTACAACCGTTTCAAAATTTACATTGTCAGTTGTGTTAAATTATCATGCTAACTCTAGGGAGCGATCACAAATTCACCGATATTCATTTGGCACTGCAGACAACCAATGCTAAAAAATATATCCCTTGAAATGAAACAACAGCAACAAGTAGCTTAAGTTTGTGAACACCTGCTCTAAAATAGTTTCAACAGATTGTTAAACGCGTATATTTACTTTAATTAAATAGATATACAATTTAACAATTTTTTGAGCGACAACTTGCACACTCAGCTTTACCACATATTGAAACCTAACAGATCCGATGAATGCCTGCAAGTAAAATCGAAGTCTCAGTCTATAATGGCTTTCTTTTCGAAGTTCTTCCAATATACTTTAAATGCCTTATCTTAAAAGTTCTGCGGGTTATTTTAAGAAGACTGCACTCCTTTGTCTTTTAACACTTGAAAACGCGAAATACACACACAGATTGTCTAAAAATAAGCAACATATTTGCAAGGATTCTCAGTAGAGTTCATTATCGAGACAAATTGATGTAAGAAGGGAAAGTGGATTAAAAATGAGAGAGAGTGAAAGTCGAGTTGAAAAACAGCAGAAATGGCAAAGCAGTTGCGTCACATCTTTTTCAAAGTAGCTAATTTCACAGTAAAGATGTGGTCAAGATTTCTACTGTCTGAATTTATTGCTTTAAATTTAATAATAATGTTGAATTTTACTTGTACGGAAAATTATATTCTATATCAAGACGTGAGAGATATCATGAAAATATTTTGATCATAAAATGCATTCTTCAAACAGGCTTAAGTGCTCATTCTAACCCTAATATAAACTGGAAGTTAAATAGTGTAAATCAAAAAGGAAGGGGAATTTAAATAGTAGCAATATTTTTATTCTCCACGTTGTCATGCCTGTCAGGCCTTGATAAACAGAAGCAGAAAACAAAACAAAAACCATAAACATTACAAAACTCTCAATCTCCACTAATGCATATGAAGTCCCACGCCCAACAAGCTCTCCTTTCTTAGAAAACTACACAACCACTCTACGACAGGCACCTAATTAGACAATTCACTTATTTCCGGAAAACTTACGCAAAAATAAATTATTACACTCACTTCATCGCTGTATTACATACGATGGAAACGAGCCTAAATAATACTAAATTATAAATACGTACCATAAATATAAGGATTTATCATCTACCGCTAGACGTCCCTAACATATAATTTGCGTATTATATATTGGGAAAAAAATGTTTCCAATCTTAATGTACTACTGAATGAAATACTTAAGGCAGCTTGGAAAAACACTGAATTAAACATTTTTTTCTAAGCTTATTTTAAAGTTTGCCATTTATACCCCAAAATATGAGTTACAGCTTTTGGGCAAGCTTAGTAAATTATAAAGCTTGGTTTTGTTTGTTCGTTGTTTTGGAATTTCGCACAAAGCTACTCAAAGGCTATCTGCGCTAGCCGTCCCTAATTTAGCAGTGTAAGACTAAAGGGAAGGCAGCTAGTCACCACCACCCACCGCCAACTCTTGGGCTACTCTTTTACCAACGAATAGTGGGATTGACCGTCAAACTATAACGCCCCCACGGCTGAAAGGGCGAGCATGTTTGATGGGATGGGGATTCGAACGAGCGACTCTCAGATTACGATTCGAACATCTTAACCCACCTGGCCATCCCGGGCCGAATAGTATTTTTAAAAGTGGGAAGTATTAGGGCCCAGTGACGTAGCTATGAATAATATTCTTAACGATGAGAGGTATCAATATAATATGGACAACATTCTTAACAGTGGAACACTGCGTGAATAAACCGCCTTTAGTTACGGAACGTTAGTAATTTATAAATGTTACTAAAATATCAGTGCAAGTTATAAGCAACAAGCTAAAGTGTTGAATATTGTATACTATATTTAAAAACTTTGTCTTTTATAAGTTTGTTATGGTACGAGGTTTATCCAAACAAAACTATTTACAGCAGTGACGAAGGAGTCAATCTACAAAATATTTTAATATATGGGAAACTTTAATTTCAATTTGGTATTGATTTTGAACTGCTAAGTTAGCATACCAACTTCAGTCTGGGTTGGTCAACTCGTTTAGAAGGAGGTGTCTTCACAGACAGACGGATAGTTTCCCCTGATATTGGATAGCTACCTTTCCCGTACTGATTAATAGTATAGCACATATGTTTGCCGGAATTTTATACTCTGCCAAACAGCGTCATAATGATTTCTCAGAAACGAAGTGGAATCTTATAAAATAAGCTAAAATACTTATAATTATTGACGGTTTCCTTTACTAAATAACGTTTCCTTTTTCCTAAATTACCGGCTCAGTTGTAAGTCTGTAAGCTTAACACTCTAAAATTGGTGTTTCGATATCCTTGTGTTGCTTTGTATTTAACAACAATCAAAACAAACTTCCAAAATTATTCAGCAAAAACAGGATGGCTGCCTCCAACTTTTAAACTTTTCTTTAGTTACTTTTATTTATGTGAAGTAAATATTATAATTTATGTACGTAGGCAGGGAGCTAAAATTTTGAGGCCAAATTTTAATTTCTTTATAGTATTTACCTGCAGGTAGTTTAGTTCTTACAGAACGTTTAGGTAATTTTACTTCATAGCTACAATGCTTTTTCCCTAGTAACTAACATATCAGGATAAACCTTCTGCTCAGCTTTGATCTAAACATTAAAGTATTTAACATGACTCCGAAGTAATAATAATCTTTGATCTAAAAGTATAGAAAATTAACCTTACAATATAGATTTAACTGATATAATTGTCTTCGCTTACTTTGCTAATTTAATGTTTTTGAACTATCCTTACATTTTCTGTTGATATATTGTTTTATACACCCAAAAAGCAAGGTATGTAGTGTTATCTAAGCCTATAAATGTCGGCCTTAACTTAGCATTAACCGAAAATAAATTAACAAACACTCGATATATATCAACAAAATTAAACATATTTGTTGCTGTTTTGAATTAAGCAAAAAACTACACAATGAGCTACCTGTGCTCTACCCACCACGGGTATTGAAATCCGGTTTTTAGCGTTGTAAGTCCGCAGACATACAGCCGAGCCACTGGGAGGGCGACATGTCTGTTAACGGCATTGACATAAATTATAATTATATCATTGTATTGAATTCTATTGTTTTATCAGTTTATTGTGCTTGTGTAAACTTGATTTTTACTTGTTTATTTCATTCATACAATTGTTTATTATTATACAATCTCATTTTTTACTTTTAAAGTTAATAGTGTTTAATTTATTTCAAGGGATATATTTTCAACAGTGAAGTGACATTTGTGTTACTCCGTTACTGGGGGGAGGTTTTCAAATCATACGTTCTGTTTACATTAGCTTAATTTCCTGATTAGAATGACTTAAATAATTGTATTTTTGTTGACTATTTTGGAAATCAAAAGGCAGTTCTTGTTTGTATTGTTGTCTAGTTGCTTATAAAAGTATTTCGTGAACGTTGACAAAGACATTGTTCAGTTGCCTTACAAAGGTTCAAGTAAAATGGCTGAAAACTCGCAATATCAAAATATATTTTAACGTATCGAACATTCAACTAATTCTGTTTACCCGTTAGTTTTTCGAACGAGCATAGAAAGCTAATAAATAAGGAATCCATGTACATAAGAATGACAAAATGTAAAATATAAACAAACTTTGTTTTCCAGTTGGTCATATTGTATATAATAAATTTAGGGTTCAACTGAAAGAAAAAAAACTTAAATAGAAAAATCAGTATATTGAAAATCCTAACGAAATTATCAAAATTTATTATATGTTGATCTTTCTACAATTTAATGTTAGCGATAAAAACTGACGCCAGACGATTCGATCGGTTTTTGTTTGTTTTCTAGCTTCCGTGTGTTCACACAGTTAAGGTTCCTTCATTTGTGCATAGACGGCAGCACTGATGCAGCAAAAGATTCGTAGCGCCAGAGATGGAGAAATAAAGTCGCTAGCTGGACTCCGGTTAAACTAAAAGAAATATAGGCGCTAACTGGACTCGAGTCAAAATAAAGGGCGTATAAAACCTAATTCAAGGCATTATGGATCTACTAGATGACGTTAAGAACTGGTATAATCACACGCTGGAAAATGGAGGTATGGAGAATTTGAAAATATTAATCGTTAACTACTACTTTTCAATCATACAAACACAGTGGTTCATAGTTTTCGCCGTTTACTACTATTTTATATCTTGCGTCGATAGATTTACGTATAAGGCGAAAATAGTAATTGTTAGTATAGATTATTTATTTACATATGTAATGTACACATATAAATTAAATACTAGGTATCAAAAATGAATTTTTTTAAATTATCATCTGTGCAATAATGACAGTGAAGTTTTGGCAGTCTCCATCCCCTCGTTGAAATGGTGATCACACCATATCTAATATCCGTAACCATCGGAAAGGATATTATCAGAGATAGATAAACCTTTCAACTGTATACAAGCACGTGTGAAAACGGCGTTGCAAGCTCTATATAATTTCGTTAACGAATTAGAGTGGCACGGAATTAACTAAAGGTTTGACGTAAAGCGAAACGGAACGAGTATCGTTTCGTGAAGCCGTGATACGATTCTATCGATACATCATCCGATACAATACGATTCATGCATATTCACTGAATGTCAGTGTCTTTCACTAAACGTTACCCCTCGCTAGTACAGCGAAATGTCTCGGGATTTACAACGCTAAAATCAGGGGTTCGGTTCCCCTCCGTGGGCTCAGCAGATAGCCCGATGTGGCTTTGCTATAAAAAAAACACACGCTAAACGTCATAAGGCATTCGTACAGGAAAAAAAATTCTGATAAAATATATTTGTTAAAAATTAATGATTCAACAAATAGAGATGAGTATCGAGTACTATATGTTGTCTTAATTTATTTTATCAAAAACATTGCATGCAAAGTAATAAAAATTAACAATAACAAAACAAATAGAGGGATATTTTTTATTATTTGACTTCTATTGCCAGCTGCCATTTGGCTGATCAAACCTGAGAAACTGGAAAGTCACTGTTAAGTGTGAATTATTTGAATAAGACAATTTAGTAATATAGATAATACGTAACAGACAAGACTATAAAACTGTGTAACATGGCTTCAGTATTCAGATACACATTGTAACGACCATTGGAATCAAACTACATCAAGGTATCCCTCTCGTGTACTGTCTGCGTAGTTTCTTCAGAAATGTGGGCTTAAAGCTAAAAACTTTTATAGCCTTGATGCTCGTAAATAGTAATTAATTATCTATAAATAGTGAATGCTAAACAGAATTCAGTCTTAATCGTAAAATATTTAGTTTGTTTGTTTGTTTTGAATTTCGCGCAAAGTTACTCGATGGCTATCTGTTCCTAATTTAGCAGTGTAAGACTAAAGGGAAGGCAGCTTGTCATCACCACCCACCGCCAACTCTTGGGCTACTCTTTTACCAACGAATAGTAGGATTGACCGTTACATTATAACACCCCCACGGCTGAAAGGGCGAGCATGTTTGGCGCGACCGGGATTCGAACCCGCGATCCTCGAATCAGGAGTCTTCGTGGAACAAATGTTTAGAAGATTCTACTTTTCGTAGAACTGTTTCGCAGAACGGTTGGTATGGGTATTAACACTTTTATTGATAAGAAGAGAACAACGTTTCGACTTTCCTAGGTCATCTTCAGTTTAAGAAGAAGATACATTTTCATTTAAAGTGGGTTTCTCGTCATCAAGAAGTTTTGTAGAACTGTGCAACAGAATAATTACACTTATTAAGTATAGTACATCTTAATGCATCAAAACAAACTAAAATTTTGGTGTAGAATATGATTTATTTGCAAGATACATATATATACATATAATGCTTAATAAATTGTTCGCGTTACGTGTGAGCGTTCAGAGTTCAATTTCATCAAACCTTTCACTACCTAATCTTTAGTTTATGACACCGTGGGACATTCACTGACAGTTAAGATGTTTCTTGTTGTAATTCATGAATCAAAGCTAAGGCTGAATTTGTTATTAAATTCAACCGGTAAGCGCTTTTTAGGTCTTGATTGTACACCACACCCGCATTCCAAATTTCAAAATTTAAGTACAAATAATAATTCTAACTTTATTGCAATAATGTTACACCTAACGTCATTTTGGAACTGATATCCTTATAACATTTATTTTTATTAAATCACAGAAAAATATGAAACAAAATATCCATTTTTTTATTTCTACACATCTCCGAGGTTCACTGCTTGTAAACAATATATTTACTGGTTTTTTTTTAGAGAATTTGCCTATTCATACACAATGCACAGGTTCATATTTTTTCAACATTACAGGAACCCCAGTAGTCAGTTTTTTGAAAAACTCTGCTCTAGTTGTTTTATTCATTACACACTGTAATTTTATTTATCCAGTTGTGTTCAAACAGTACCTACAGCTATGTTCAAATCTGAGCTTAAAAAAGACTATTGTGTTATTGCGGCAGTTCGTTTGATGAGTAGAGTCGATTAAAGTAAGAAAAAGTAATAATAATAGAAAATTGATTTTAAAAAATAATAATATGTTATTAATCCTAACCTTAATTTGGATTTGTAAATGCCTTAAATACAATTTATAAAATGTACACTGAACTAATTTGATTCAATTTACACTATAAACGTTGTTGTTCACATGGTTTGACAATACAAAGAGCGGCTGAACCATTACTGGGTGACCCCGCTGGTACAGCGATAAGTATATGGATTTACAACGCTAAAATCAGGGGTTCGATTCCTCTCGGTAGACTCAGCAGATATCGTGATGTGGCTTTGCTATAAGAAAACACACATATCATTACTGTGTGTCATATCAAATCCAGTCTGTCCCCTTTCCCAGTGGCACAGAGTTATGTAAGCGGACTTTCAACGCTAGAAACTAGGTTTCAATGCCCGTGATGGGCAGAGCACATATAGCCCATTGTTTGCTAAACTGCAAACAACCAACATGCCGGATAAGACTAGATATACTGCGAAAGTCCTTAGCGGTACTGGAAATAGGAGAAGGAGTGTGGTTTGCATATTGTTACATACTCGTATTTACATTCAATAATAAATTCTTAGAATGTATTAATAAGTATTCAGCCCACATTCTACAATATCATTAAGGGTGTCATAAAAGTAATTAATAATACAGTCACTAAAAGAGAAAGAAAAGCCATGTGAGGAGTAACTGAAGGATAATTGTTTTCTCCAAAGATAAAGTTTTATACGTAAGAATAGGCTGACAAACTCTGAAACAATAATTGATAGATGCATTGTTTTCAGGCAAGATCCATTGGAGCTGCACAGAAAAGAATGATGAAACATTTCGCTTCGTATTTCTCTACTAATAACACAAAATAAAAGTAATTTTATATTAATTCTCAAATACTGTTAAATTGACCATCAGGTACAATTTGATACTCACGTTTGAAGTGCACTCAATACTGAGAAGTACTAACTCAGAGGTCTACAACCTGCGATACGAATTCAAATATTTATTGTTCTCTTACTAAAAAGGCCCGGTATGGCCAGGTTGTTACAACGCTCGACTCGCAATATGAGGGTGGTGAGTTCAAATTCCCATCACATCAAACATGCTCGCCCTTTCAGCTGTGGTGCCGTGTTATAATGTGATAGTCAAACCCACTATTCATTGGTAAAAGAGTAGCCCAATACTTGGCGGTGTGTGGTAATGACTATTACCTTCTCTCTAGTCTTACAGTGCTAAATTAGGGACGGCTAGTGCAGATAGGCCTCGTGTAGCTTAGTGCAAAATTCATACCAAACTAAACCCACCGTAGGAACTTAGTTGTTGTTTTAAAAAGTTAAACCGTTAGGACATGTTGCGTCTTTCGAAATGTTTTGGTCTTAGACAAAAACAAAAATTTGCTCTTCTTCTTTGAAGGATTGCTGACTTTTCTACAATCCGGTCAAGGGATGATGTAATAATAAATTTAGCTTTAGCTTTGTTAGAACGATTACAACAAGAAACACCTTATTAAACAGGGAAACCGTCACAGCATCGTAAACTAAAGGTTCGATAATGAAACCTTTGCGTGATAATATTGATTACTTGAGATACGCAGGTAAAAGAATCGTTTACATTAAACACAGCTGAGGTGAAATAGAACGCTTAAACTAGCACGCAATGCTAACATTAAACTACAAGTTGTTAAATATTATCTATCTATAAACATGTATACATATATAGAAAAATCTTATGAAATAAATCGATTTCTTTTAGGAAATCGTATTCTATGTCGACGTTTGCGTTTGTGCAAATGTATTAAGCGACGCTATATTTAATACGTGCAACTGGTTTAATTGCATTGTGTTGCACAGTTCTGCAAAAAAATGCACGCTTCTAAAGATTGGTTCCATGAAGACGAGTTCTATCAACCATGTAAATTTAAACTTGCAAACAATTTTACGAATAAAACTGTATTATTTTTAGTATTTCATCAGCGGACGTTCAGTCTTTATAAATAATAAATCATTATTTACGAATTTCGAAACTCTAGAATTTGTCAGTGTTAAACTGACTACGTACACAGAAAGGGGTATATTGAACTACGGTTATTACATGCTCAGAAGATTTCTTGTGAGATAGGTAGATAAAACCAGCCATATAGTTTCAGTATATGCTGCTAATTAACTGCCTTTCGTGTAATATGCTGGTTTGAACTTAGGGACAGACATGCGCAGACAACTTTTGTATGTTCCTGAGCTGCTTTCTGAAACTGACGAACAATAAAACGTTCTACACAGCTGATTTTTAAGAGATAATAAAAACTTTATAGGACATTATACCCTAATACCATTCGAATTTCCCTTTTTCCTTAAAATTACTGTGGTGTTTGCATAGTCTGTCAGCACATAGTAAATAATGTGCATACACATAAATTAGAACTGCGATTTTTCTGTACTGGCAAAATAAGCCCGTAAGTTACTGCTTTAACATACGTGTAGTAGAGCAAAAAAAGAAAAGAAAAAAACACTGCTCATTTCTATTATAATTTTTCTTCTTCAAAGACGTCCAAGGAAATTGCTTTCACGTAAGTTTTTGTACTTTTATTTCATCAGTGCTATCATAATAAAAAAAACACTTTTTAATGACAGAGTTATCGATAGCTGTATCAATAGTATTATAATAATAAGAATTCCGAGAAAACTGCCAACGGAGAGAAACATATCTGTAATAATGGCTCCAGGAATAACAAATCTGACAGTAATAGTGCTAACATTAAAGCAAGAGGGGAAAAAAATCATCCTTTCTTCTGAAAACGAATACATATACAGACCCAAATACCACGATCTTTACAGCGTCATCATACGAGACATATTTTTTCTTCTTTCAAATCAAGCACAGAACTACTGAATAGTTTACCTGTACTTTGCCCGTTATGGGAATCGAAACGAGGTTTATAACATTGAACGTATGCAGACATATCGCAGAGCCACTGGGAGGTTATTTAACACCTCGTCGTAAGGGTTGTTCATGTCATTCGATCCATCTAATACTCAAATAAACTTTCTGAGCAAGTTCTATTTGGAGTGTTTGTGTCAGTAAAAATTTGTTTTTTCCTCAGTAAGTCTTACAGGTTATTACGCAAACAGGTTTGTGTTTCGATAACCGCAGTAAGGAGAGCAAAAAATAACTATTTGTGTAGCATGGCACTTCACGACAAACAAACACACCTTCCTAGAGGGCCCGGCATGACCAAATGGTTAAGGCACTCGACTCGTAATCGGAGGGTCACTGGCTCGAATCCCTGCCACACCAAACATGCTCGCCCTTTCAGGGGTGTGATTGTTATAATGTGATGGTCAATTTCACTATTTGTTGGTAAAAGAGTAGCCCAAGAGTTGGCTGTGGGTGGTGATGACCAGCTGCCTTCCCTCTAGTCTTACATTGCTAAATTAGAGACGGATAGCGTAGATAGCCCTCAAGTAGCTTTGTGCGAAATTCAAAAGAAACCAAACCTTCCTAGAGAAACACGAAAACGATATGAAAGCAGCAAAATAACTTACTAATAACTTACACTAATTTGTTCGTGAGCAGGTATAAAAACTGTGAATAAACACACGAAAATAATTTAAAAATAATGAAATCAGATTTTTTTAAAAGAAGAATTTTTCTAAAAGGTTTACTGAATGCTTTTTATATATATATATTTATTCATAGAATAAAATGTCAGTATGGGAAGAAACAACGGCGTATCAGTCCAGTTCAGTTTTACTAGACATAAACCTTTTATAATATTTGTAATTTTTTTAGAATCCAGTGTAATTTGCAAACTCTACAAATGATTTCAAATAATTCGTAAATTTTGCGATTACCAACACAAAGACAAACACAATTGCTAAACTTGGGGCCATACGTTTAGCAATAATGAGACATTATAAAATGAAGCATGACTAGGCGTATTAGATTTGTACTGTAATACAATTGCAGGATATTGTAAACTCTTTGTTAAACATATATTTTTCGGTACCTTGAGGTACAGAAGTTTTTATACCAAGTTAAAAGTAGATCCTGATTCGGTGAATATATTGTTTACATTGCTATCGTTTACAGAAATAAACGTAAACAAGAAAAAAATAAGGTTAAACAGTTGATGATCAGTTCAGGTCATGTTTATCTGTTGTCTAACATAACTCATAACACTGAATTCCGGAGCTCGATTCCCCAGTTGACTACAGTAGATAGTACAGTCGTTTTATTCTAAAACAGACTAGATTTCCAGTGGGTCGTTGTTAAATCCAAAAATTTAAAACCCTCAAAACTAGGTAGGTTTCCAGATCAGTCGTAGACACAGCATGGATTGTCCATTGTTTGTTTTATAGCAAATAAACATATTTTTGTTTTTAGTTCTTCCTCTAGGACATACATTAAACAGATTTACAGTTTAATTTGAAATGTAAAATTCAGAAGCAGCAGAGTGACTATGTATAATATTTAAAAAAAAACCAACTAAATACCAGCTCATAACATGTTTTTAGCGCAATCAATCATTTTGAACAAAATTCTCTCCAGCGTCTGAATAATGTTAATTTTAAATATCATGATATTTTATCCAACTAACAAAAACAAACATAGAACAGGTGAAACTCTGAACATAAAACAAGCGATTTCATTCTAAAATGTACCTGAATCTACAGATGCACGAGTAGAAGAATGGATGTTTATGCGAGGTCCAGGTCCAACCATCACCATCTGTTTGTCGTATGTGTACTTTGTTAAAGTACTCGGACCCCTCCTGATGAAGAACCGAAAACCCTTAAACTTACGCTGGGTCATGGTGCTATACAATTTCTTTATGGTTTATACAAGCGTATACTTATTTCTTAAGGTAAGAAAAGAATCATCATTTATAAATTCGCGATGTTTTAAAAAAGTTTGTTTCCAGCTAATTTAATGTGTATAACTATTAAATTACAATTAAACATAGGAGAATCTCTTAAATAGCATTATTTTTATGCAGAGAAACTGCGAATAAACATACGAAAATGATTTAAAACAATAATTAGATCAGATTATTTTAAAGAGAAAAGTCCACTAAAGGTTTTTTCTTCTTCTTCTCTTTTTATTCATAGAATATTTTTTTTTAATATGGGGAAACCAAATCCAACTTAATCCGTTTTTTTTTTTTCGGATTCAAAATTCGAAATGCATGAAATTAACATTCCGGATCAGTATCCCCCCCCCAAGTCACTGCCCAAGAAGCCTTTCATAAAGATACCAAAACTCATCAGTTGGGTTTAGTGATGAGAGACAAAAAAAAATCTGTTCTAATCCTATAAATAATCAATAGTTGTTTTCAATTGATTCAAATATACGTAATAATTTTTACTATTAAAAGTTTTTATCTCCTTTTGTATCATCAAATAAAGTAATTTTTAAGTATATTTTATTACCCTCTCTGTTGTTTTCCTTTTCTTTGTTTTCGAGAAAAACTAATTAATCATTTAACACTTTGGCTTCTAAGCCTACTTTGCCGATACTTTCCACGATCCCACTACTCTTTTTACGATTACATTTTTTTTAGGAAGAGTGTATATGTACCCATTGTATGCCAGACAATAAGTAGTTCTTATTGGGTCGTGTGGGACCCAACGTCTTATGATGGGACATTTGAATTGTCGTTAATAATGTATTAAACAGAACTTATTGGTGCATTTTTAACCGAATATGTAATATCGAACTTAAATGCTCTTTTCTTATCATTGAATTTATGTGAGCACATTTAACTTCAGCTTTATATTTTAATTTTGACACTTGAAATTTCAAAAACTCTAAAAAAAGTTTACAATATCACAATGTTGATAATCTGCACTGACAGAAAGGCCTGGTATGGTCAGGTAATTAAGGCACTCGACTCGTAATCTGAGGGTCACGGGATCGAATCCTCATTACATTAAACATGCTCGCCCTTTCAGCCGTGAGGGCGTTATTGTGTGACGATCAATCCCACTATTTGTTGGTAATTGAGTATTCCAAAAGTTAATGGTGGTTGGTGATGAGTAGTTGGCTTCCCTCTGGTCTTACACTGCTAAATTAGGGCTAGCGCAGATTGCTCTCATGTAGCTTTGCGCGAAATTCAAAACAAACAAACGAACCCTTTGCAAAGTGGATTTTGTCCAGGTTTATTTGGTCTTTATTTTTATTTGAATAGTTTAATTTTAAAAAACCAAATCAAATATACTAACCCTATTTATGAAGACCCTTATTTAATGTCGAATGAACTAACTATAAGTGTAATAACAGTTAGGATTTTGGAAGATTCTGTTAGATTTCTTGTTCAACAGTTGCCTTTTACCGAACAATATGGTCTGCAGTTAGTTCGTAATATACTGCAGAGAATTACAGTAGTAAATGTTACGTTCAAAGTCAATTCCAAGATAAGGCTTTAAAATCCGAAACTTTGTTAAATCGAAGTGTTTATAGATTTTATTGCAATTGTATCTGGTGTTTTCTTTCTTTCTTAATCTTTGTCTTAAATCTTTTGTGCGTTTTATGTATTTTTTGTGTCTGTTTATCTCTGGATTGGTTATGTTGAAGCTACATCACAAGTTTTGTTTTTAAAATGTGACATACAATGTGATCGGAAACAGTCGAATCCTGAGTAGCCTTAAAGCAATCAGTTAATTAAAACGTAGGTCGACGTCACACACATTTTATAAACCTATACAATTCTTTACCTTGCTTAACTCTTTTCCAGTGATTGAAAACATTTTCTTTTGACTGTCATTTTGATGAATTTTCTTGGACCAGTTTGACTACATCAAATTCAGAGAGATGATTTTTCTTGCAGACTGGATATTTTACGACTGTACATCACATGAAACATCACGTACTAAGCCCATTTAGTGTTAACAAATGAGCGTTTTATAGATCTTCGTGTGCTCTCTGTAAACAAGCGAAGTGTTCTGTCGATCTTTGTAAATTCTATATAAACAAGTGCAATGCTATGCAAATCTTTGTGTTTACTATATAAACAAGAGTAGCGCTTATTCTACAGATCCATGTGTTTGCTATACAAAGAAGTAGAATGTTCAACAAAACTTTGTATGTGCTATGCAAACACATAGTGTGTTTTACAGAATTTTGTATGTGTTATCTAAGCAGGTAGAACACCCTTCAAAGTTTCGTACGTCTTATCTAAACAGGTAGTGTTCTAAAAATTATTCTATGTGTTATGTAAATAAATATATTGTTCTATACGGTTTTGTGCGTGGCATCTAAACATAAGGAGTGTTCTACACAATTTTGTTTGTGATATCCAAGCTCATTAAACCACATGATATGTGAACACCTTAAATGTCCATAAAGTTTAAATTACGTAATAATTTTCTCACTGTTTCAGCTTGGCTTCCTTGGTTGGTTTGGGAAATACGACTACAGATGCCAACCCGTTGACTACTCCGACCATCCAGATGCAACTGAAGTAACTCTCTTCCATCTTCGTTGTTTGTTTTTCGCTTAAAGTTCTGATGTCAATTACGGTTACGTATCCAGGATTACACGAGAGTGGGGGCAGGGTTCAAATCAGGTAGTCACATCTACCTGTCTCCGAAATCTATGACTGCTAATGATGCATAACCAATTAGAAATTTCAGAGGGAAAGTTAAAATGAATTCTATAGAAAGTGGTCACATCCTGTTTGTGCAAGAAATACCCACTTCTAAAACTGCAGCTTTGTGGAATTTTTGTAATGAAATTGATACCAGTATTTGAAAATATATCACAAACTTTTGTCAATCAAAACATCTTCCACTCTTCTCTCCTGGATACGCTTTAAATTTACAACATCCTTGAAGCTAAAAATGTTATATGTTTGTGGAAATGTTCTGTAGACATTTTGAATAATTTCAGCATTATTAAAACTTACTTCCGACATTTCGACAGTGAGCTGTAAAATGCACACTTATATTTAAATACTAAATTAGGTGTATATTGTTTAAAAAATTCGGTGTTTAAAGAAAATCTAAATCGTTACACCTCGAAAGGCGAATGTGATAAACGTAGAAAAACTACAATGTTTCATACAACTTCACCTTATCACGACTGCTTCATTGTAAACTAAAAAATAAATATGTTCTCTAACCTTAATGTTTCAGAATACTTTTTATCTCAAATTACTAGCTTATCTCTCAGCCTGGCATGACTAAGTGGTTAGGACGCTCACGGATTCACATCCCCATCAAACCAAACATGCTCGGCTTCTCAGCCGTGGAGGTGTTATAATGTGACGGTTAATCCCACTATTCGTTAGTAAATGAGTAGCCCAAAAGTTGGTGTTGGGTTGTGATGACTAGCTGCCTTCCCTGTAGTCTTACACTGCTAAATTAGGGACAGCTAGCACAGATAGCCCTTGAGAGTAGTTTTGCGCGAAATTCACAACAAACAAACAAATCTTATGTGTCTTCATATCGCTCACTACGAGGAGGTCAGCTTATGACATCAAATGAAGTAATTTTATGCTAAAATATTCAGTGTCAAGCGCTAAACAAGTAAAAACTTGAAATCACTAATTTCCTATGAAAAAGTAACCAGCAATAATAACCTCCTCTCCAGATGATTTAAGTTTGGTTGTTTGAAGTTAAGCACAAAGCTACACAATAGACCATCTGTATTCTTCCCACCACGGGTATCGAAACCCGAATTTTAGTGTGTTAAGTCGACGGATATACCGCCGTATCATTAGGGGGAGGGTACTTCAAATGGATCAGCATTATTCGAGGGCTTATAATTTTAAAACTCAATTTTCTTACTTCCAGGATGCACAACACAGACATCTTTTTATTAACGTTTGCGATTAGCGACAAACACATCAACAGGAATTAGTGAAATTAATTTCAAGACACAAAATTATTTTGTGTGTGTATGTATATGATATAAATTTTACTGGTAACCCTGTGAAAAAACACACTAAGTCTTTCGGTGCATAAATTGTTTTGCAGAATGTGTTGCTCTGGGTAGATAATTAAGGTAGAGAAATATTAAGTGACGATTTACTGATCGCTATACGTTTTTTCATTTGAACATGACACAGTAGCTACCAAATATTTGTATTTACAGAGGCACACGTGGCTACTTCCTTTTCACACGTGAAAACAAACAAACAATAACAAATGAATATTAATACTGTTATTTGTTGTCGTTGATGTCACCAAATATATGTATTTCTTCTGTAATATATAATAATGTTTTGTATATTCTTTAGCAATATCAGTATAATTTTAGTTGTCAATTTAACACCGTTAAAGCATGTATTTGTTTCTGTTTTGTCCCGCCCGGTATTTAGATGACCCAGATAGCTTGGTGGTACTACGTCTCAAAATTTGTGGAATTTTCAGATACGGTAAGTTATACACGTATAAGTGTAAGTTCTTCGAAAACGCGGTAAGTCACTTGTGCGCAGACGTAGATTTATTTGAAAATACCACAAGCTGCTTTTATGTAGGTGAGCTTTCTTTGAAAACATGGTAAGTAGTGTGTAGATGAAGGTTTGTTTGAAATTACGGTAAGTTAGTAGTGTATAGATGCACATTTCTTTTAATTTAAAGTGAATATTTTAAGTATGTTGTTGCTTTAATTAAATTTAACGTGTTTTATAATAATTTTTAAACATTGAGAGTTAAATATTACTTGGTTACTTTTTATCAATTATGTGTTAAAAGTTTGCTTTGATTTAGTCTCGTGGTCTGAGCTACCCTCAATGTTAGACTGATCTGGAAAGTTCGAAACGTGTAGCTATTTATCACTTTTGTCGAAACACTTTCTCGAATAATTTGCTTTTAATAGTTAGGAAGTTATATCATTGAGTCAGTAAATCGTATATTTACAATATATTCTTATGTTTTCATTTAATGTTTCACGTTAAAATAGAAGCAGACAGTGAATTCATTGTTTGGCGTGTGATACTACCAGCGTTAGGCTTATCTTTACTATAACACAGACCTAATAGTATATATGGAATTACGACTACTGGAACAGGTTATCTATTTCGGATAACTCTTAAAAAGTGTAGTTTTATTCAGTTGTTATGTTATATTTAAGACACTTTGTGCAAGGACTGCAAAATATGTACATTATTAATAAATCTTTGATAAGGTTATTAGTCAAGCTTATCAATTGTCTGCCAATCCACATATTCTAATTAAAGCCTGGTACATAGAAATACACAGTGTATAATAACAAAATGTGCTCGACAGTGTGATCTTAGCAACAAACTGGTCCATCCTCACTAAAATTGCATGTGTGTTCCATGTTGCAATGAAGTTTAGGGTTTATAAAAGTCAAGTGCTGGGACACCTAACTAGCTACAATTAATGTGCTTCGAAGAAAGGATTTTACAGACTTTAAAAGGAGTAGTAATTGAATAATCGATGTTAGTATTGGCATTGGAACTATTTCATTCTTTACTCATATTCATGCGCTCTGTGCTAAACAAAAAGTAGAAGGTCATGAACCTGCTGACGTAAGTGCCTACTCAGTTATTCAACATTAAGCGTTCATTGGTCCTTGAAAACTTTGAATCAATTGTGAAATGAAACAGCTCATCTATTCTTGAACAAATGTTGGCGCACATAGCCTAGTTGACTTGCGCCATAAAACACCAAACAAACCTATCTTGAATATATGACTTAAGACTCCGTGAATATAAGCCAGAACACCAGCAACATGACTCAATGCTCCAGGAATGCTGGTCAGGACACCAGCTATATGATTGATGACCCCAGGAATGCTGGTCAGGACACCAGCTATATGATTGATGACCCCAGGAATGCTGGTCAGGACACCAGCTATATGGCTTAAGAATCCGGGACTCTAGACCAACACATAACACAGCTTTGCACAAAGAGATCCATGCCGCTGAATATTAAAAACAGGCTACAGCTCAGAAGTCATTCTTCACTATCGTTGATGACAATAACACTAAGGTATTAGAATTACATGGCTAATAACAGACAACTTAAATAACAACAGTTTATTAAAAAACAGCAAATGCCAATAAACTTAAAATAATACGTTATAAAAGAGTAGATTTTGAGGTTTAGTATATCACATTTTAAGCGTCAAAACTGGGGAAAAAACAAATAAATGGAAAACCTTCAAGTGGAGCAAAGAAACCTATTCCTTACTACTTCCTTTCAGTAGCTCTGACTGATTCCATGACAACCAATAGAATACTTTGGATTTATCTGTTTTACTTCAACCATTAAGAATGAGGGGTGAGGTCACGGCGTGGGCTCAATTTAGTTTGTTTTGATTTTATATAAGAATATCGTGACTATCTTATTATATTACAGCATTGTATATACAATACAGCATTATTTGCATCTATGGAATTCTATTAGGAAGAATTATTTATTTTTCAGCAAGATAATGTACCATGCCATACAGGATTTTATATCAATTAGTGTATAAAACAAATAACACAGAGAATACGGTTTAATCAGATCAAAACCTTTTAAGAATATCATACTCTTTCTCGTTTGTTTTTTTTGAAAACCAAATTAAAGACAAACTTTGAAATATCGATACATTTGGAGTTTGCAAGAGAAGCGACGGTTTGTCGCTACAAACTTGTGCCAGTGGTCGATGGAAACTTTTAGAAACACAGTTTAAAGTAGGATTAACACGAAAGAGTTTTTAATCCTCCACTGAAATGGGGGAAAGTTACGCCTTCTTCTTCAATGTTTGCTTTCCTACTGTTTAAGGAGATATGTTAAGCATCTATCTTATATTTAACTGTGTTTCTGTTTGTTTGTTTTAAATCTGGATACAGTTATTTCACTCAGTTTATATATATAAGGAAATGAAAGACTTGGTAGGCTGTTTTTATCACCATATTTTACTAAGATAAGTTACAGATAATACGTGGAATTAAACTAGGACAAGAAAGATATTAGTACTATTTGTGACTTAATGTGAATAGACTGTTATTTTAAACTTTAATTTATAAATTTATTTACCGTAACATATTATCAGTTAAACTACAAATATGAATTGAAATATTTATTATTAGTAGCAGTAACATATATTAAAAATAACTCACCTGGCTTTCAGCTGCTATTCTTGTGATTTTGTTCTCTCATTTTAATTGTTATTCCCAACAAATGAGCCACAGAAAGAGTAAAAAGATACATTTAGTTTTCAGTAAAGAAAGAAACGTTTATTCGTGAGAACAAATTCGATTGCTACATCATTACAGATTTTTTTCGTACTGAGAAAGAAGTTTTCCCACGTGTCCACACTTCATGTAATCCATCATGGAGTTATGCCTATGAGTGTGTGGTGGGGAGTTAAGTTTACTCCAGGTAGGTTATTTTATAATGAGTGGTGCTGAAGGACTGTTTTTGTGTAATTAATTAATTTTGTTGTTGTTGTTTTTAATTATTCTAATCTATTCAACAGAATCGCTGACAGGAGGGTGGATTTAAATATATTTGTGATAAGTTGATTCAAGAAAAATATTAGTAATCTAATACTGTTTATATAGATGCAAACAAACCTTTAGAATTTTATTATCATCATAAACAAGACTGTCTAAGTCGTTAACATCTAAACTGAAGTTAAACTGTTAATAAATTCACCACACCAGGTGTACTTTCTTTACAATAATAGAAATACAAAATATTATTTCTGAAAATGGTTAGATTTTGATAAAATAATAAAAGAAAGAATTATGAAGATATTGATTTTTGATAAGTTTTAGGTTTCAAGCAGTGCCGTATATGTTTAATCTTTTGTAGAATACATTCAAGTGTATAATTAATAATATGTAACCATTATTAATAACTTATTTATTCCAGGAGGACATAGTACATTTTTTGCATTCGTCAACAGCTTCGTTCACGTTGTTATGTATGTCTATTATGGAATAGCAGCTATTGGACCACATATGTACAAATATCTGTGGTGGAAGAAATACATTACAACTATTCAGATGGTAGGTAGCAGTTGAAAGTTAAGAATATATTAGCTCTCTTTAGGAGCTACTTTGAGTATATTGCTATCTTAGATATTTAAATTTATTTATTATGTTTACAAAGTTTGTCATAATACTCATAAAATATACCGTATAATAGCAACCAAATATCTTGAGACTATTTATGAACAACAGATGGCAGCATCAACTAAAAACTAAACTGCTGAATAGACTTCTTCATTGATTAAACAAAAGAGGCATAACTAAAAGTTATTACAGTTTTATTTCTGAAAAGTGGCCTAGAACTTCCTGGAGGAGTCGTTTGTTTTTTGCCCTAGTGTGTTATCTCTCAGTTATTCAGAAAACACTAAAATGATGTCAGATAAAGTACTCTAAACGTTGCAATTTGGCCCGGCATGGCCAAGCGCGTTAAGGCGTGTGCTTCGTAATCCGCGGGTCGCGGGTTCACGCCCGAGTCGTGCCAAACATGCTCGCCCTCCCAGCCGTGGGGGCATTATAAAGTTACGGTCAATCCCACTATTCGTTGATAAAAGAGTAGCCCAAGAGTTGGCGGTGGGTGGTGATGACAAGCTGCCTTCCCTCTAGTGTTACACTGCTAAATTAGGGACGGCTAGCACAGATATTCCTCGTGTAGCTTTGCGCGAAATTCAAAACAAAAACAAACAAACGTTGCAATTTGTGCTACCTGTGACGTCAGTAAAACGTGCATATGCTCTGAATTACAAGAATTACGCACTCTGTAAGCTACAACATAGTATGACATACACACTTAAAAAGCGATAAATAAAAATATTTGTGACTGTTAACTTTGGTCTTATTTACTCTTGAAGCAGAACATTTACGGAGACCCTACGAAAGTATACTTAGTTTATATCAAGTTTGAATACAAAATATTCTAACTTTTTAATCACATTATTGATTGTATTTACTTCTTAATTATTGCAACAGTTTGTTGAATGTCTTCAGAAATCATAAATGGGCTATGTGAAATGTTATGTTTTGTTGTTTCATATACGTTATTATAACTTTATATTATCATTGCTTTCAATGTTAAAATGCAAAGAGTTAAGGACTCCCAGGTCTTGAAATTCAAGAGCTTTCTCGCTTCACCGTTTTAGGAATTTACACCCTAACATGTCTAACTGATCATTGGTAGTATAAGGAAATGCATCGTAGACGACAGATAAAGAGTAGATTTGATGTTTCATTATATTATTCTCTTTTCCTTTAAAATCCACAATAAATTTAAAATTATGAGATAAAATATCAGTCAAATTTCACAATTGACTTTTTAATAATTTTTTATTAATGTTAATAGTGTATGTTTAAAATAACTGCCATATCTTTAAGTTGTTTCTATGTATACTTCTTATTACAGGTTCAGTTTGTTATGATTTTTGTTCATTCATTCCAACTGCTTTTTCGAGACTGTAATTATCCAAAAGGCTTCACGTGGTGGATTGGATTTCATGCTGTCCTTTTTTGGTTTCTTTTTTGGGATTTCTACAAAAATGCCTACAAGAAACCCAGATCACATTTTAAGAAAAATGAAAATATCTTGAGTCATAAAAATTTATCAACTAACAATAATGGAATTAATGTTTTGGTCCATAAAAACGGTAAAAGCTTGAAAAATGAAATAAAGTTCTCTAAAGAAGCATGACAATTAAGAAATATAACTCCGTCATTTGAACGTAAATCATAATAATATTTAATGCGTTTTGTTCTTTATTTTAATGTTTTTGCCATTATTATTATGAAATATGTTGTTTTTTTTATTATCATTGTTAACTAAAAAAACACAGTTTTTACCACAAAATCAGCGTCATGGTGCTGTGATAATATACGTATCTTGTATTTGAACACAGTTGTTTTTGTAGTTACTGCTGTTGTTAATAGTGACAAGTTAGCCCAGTTTGGTTAGTTTTGAATAACTTTTCTAATTAGCTAATAAAGTTGAATTTCATCTCTGTTATAAAAGAAGAGAGTAAGAGTATACAAGAGTTGGTATTTTTAAATCTCTCAGTACCATTATATCTTTTATGAGATTTGCATTTATTAAAAACTGTTAAGCCTGTTTAACAAAGTATTTTATTACTTACCTTTATAGGCTTGGCAAACTAGAAGTAATTACTGTATTTTTTTAGAATAATGAAAATTTAAAAAGTTACATATTTAGTTTTATAAACTCCACAATGAGTCAGTGGTATAGTTCCAGACTTACAATCCGGGTTTCTATATTGGATTCTTTGTGCCCCCCGTTAGTACAGCGGTATGTCTCCGGATTTATAACGCTAAAATCAGGGGTTCGATTCCCGTCGGTGGGCTGAGCAGATAGCCCTTTGTGGCTTTGCTATACGAAAAAACAAACAAACACACATTCTATTCTTTGCAGTGGATATAATGAAGATAACCTGATACATAGTTCTGCGCGAAAAAAACAACAAAAACGATGCTATAAAATGAAAAATATTTGTTGTATTAACTAAACAGTGAAGGTTTGTTTGAAACAAGCATTTCGTGTTTTTGGTAACCATGTTGCATGACAATTTCTGATATTTCTATTTTAAATGTAAGCAGAATTGTGATGGATTAACACCAAACGGTTAACACTCAGTATTTTTATTTTATTTTAATGGTATACTTTTTATGTTAGTAATTTTCACAAAGTGTGTTAAGAGAGAAAACTTTGCTTAACAATGCATGACATTTTAGTTTGAATGTATAGTTTTTTAAGGTGTAATATTAGTTTCAAATATTGTTTCGCAAATGAAACATTTTTTTTCACAGCATACCTATGACATAGAAATATTCCTGTAGAATACACAATGCATCATGATGATTAAGTAATCAATAAACACTACTCGAATTAAATATTTCGAAGTAAATATTTGCATTCAACATTGTTGTAGAAGTCATAACCAATCTCTTCAAATAATTAATGAGTTTTCGGATTATTGGCGGGAAATTTCACGTGAAAGCTGTTACAATCTTAAATTATTGCAGCATGTGTTAATCGTATCGAAATTCGTTGTAAATGAGATTAGCAGTAATGGTATTATGAAAATAAAACTAAGCACAACCAATGAGTTTCCTCAATAATTCTAGATTTTGGTCGTTAATGAAAAATCTCAAAAGCTTTCCGCTCATGTTTCATGATTAGAATGAACTAGGCAAGATTTAGTAGTTAGAATGATCACACCGTGAATCCGAGAGATTGTGGTTCACGTCAAAACGAGCCCGCACTTTGTGGCCATGGATGATATAAAAATGGTGGTCGAACAGTTTTTTTTGAGTAAACAGTGGATACTTGCTGTTGACTAACTGCATTTCCTGAGTCCAATTTATCAGTTCACAATAAAAGATGGCTACGACTAAATAGTCCAGTTCTCCCTTAGGTTTCTGCGCGAAAATTGTAAACAAACACAAAATTAGTCCTATATTAAAATTCACCAATTTAAGCTTAAACAAAAAATAAATGAATCTAAATAATTAGTTTTTCACTACCGTATAGAATACAAACATATATTTTTTTATGTAATAAGTGTTCTAATATAAGTTTAATTAGTTTTGAAACTGTTCTAATGTATTTCTTAGTGAATATTTCTTAATTTTGTGACCGAGTAAAAGTAGAGAAACTTATATTTTCATTGTAATTACGTATTTGCATCATTATTTTCTGATAATTCATTAAGTCATTACCTTAGTAAGCTTAATGAATGAAGGTGCCTTCTAATCTACCAGTGACGATTTATTTTCTAATCTTTTTTTTCCTTTCAAAAAATTTCGAAAACAATTTCTAATAAGTTCTGCACTTCGTTGCATATTTACCACGTGTCCAACATTTTAGTACATAGGTCGTTATATAAAATCAAATAAAGGAACTATTGTAATAGTCTGTTTTGGTTGTTCATTTCCTTTTCAAAGCGGCCCGGTATGGCCAAGCGTGTTAAGGCATGTGACGCGTAATCTGAGAATCGCGGGTTCGCATCCCAGTCGTTCTAAATATGATCGCTCTTTCAGCCTTGGGGGCGTTATAATATGTGGTCAATCCCACTATTCGCTGGTAAAAGAGTAGCCCAAGAGTTGGCGGTGGGTGGTGATAACTAGCTGCCTTCCCTCTTACACGGCTAAATCAGGGACGGCTAGCGCAGATAGCTTTCGAGTAGGCGAAATTCAAAATCAAACCATTTGAAAGTGGCTCGGAATAAACTAATTTTTTCAAAAATAACGTCTTTTAAAACGTTTTTAAAAGCTATTGGTTTTAAATTATATTTTTTTTACAAAACATAAATTACTTTTTAAATACCTGAAACAGAAACATCCTTAATAAAATTGATTTTCATTTATTAACATCAACCATTCAAAAGTTAGTATGAGCATTTTAAATCTAATATGTTTAGAACTTAAAATTTTATTTTTTTAAAAGATATTTCGTCTTTATTAGATTAACACAGAAATAACATTTTGGTATGCAAGAGTTTGTCTTCAAACTATTGAAACGTAAGTTTACTAAAATGTTATTTTTCAGCTTATTCCATCAACAAAGTCTCCGTGTTAAAAATAAGCCAATGAGCTAAATGCTACTATACAGATCGTTAAAACAGCACGAAGAATGTTGTGGTAACCAATCAACAATCTGTTTTAAGATGAATTTTTTTTTTCAAAGAGCTCGTCAAAAACTGTATAAAAATCAAATAACGATCTGCCTTAAGATTTGAGCAATCTTAAAAATAAACTGGCCTGGCATGGCCGAGCGCGTTAAGGCGTGCACTCGTAATCCGAGGGTCGCGGGTTCGCGCTAAACATGCTCGCCCTCCCAGCCGTGGGGGTGTATAATGTGACAGTCAATCCCACTTTTCGTTGGTAAAAGAGTAGCCCAAGAGTTGGCGGTGGGTGGTGATGACTAGCTGCTTTCCCTCTAGTCTTACACTGCTAAATTAGGGACGGCTAGCACAGATAGCCCTCGAGTAGCTTTGTGCGAAATTCCAAAACAAACAAATAAAAATAAACATTACGTTTCTATATTATCACCACCTGATTCGTAAAGGCGTAAGATGCGTTTTATCAAGTTAAAATGAACAATTAATTTATGTTCTGTATAAGTTTTGTGGAAGATCAAACGTTTAATAATACATTTCTTCACAACGTCGCATCAAGTTTTGTTTATTCTTGATGACGAGAAACCCACTTGAAATAAAAATGTATTTCAGAACGGTTGGTATAAGTATTAAAACTTTTATTGGTATCGACTTTCCTACGTCATCTTAGGTTAAAAAAGAGAGAATTTGTAATAGTTAAATAGTTAACAAAGAAATAAATTATTGTGAATTGCTATGTAGTGTAACCAATAAAATTATATTCTTAACGGACGTTATCAACTCTTCTCATAAAAGAATGCAACTGCATTATTACAGAAGACAAGTAATGTTTGTTTGTTTGTTGTTAAGCACAAAGTTACATTAGGGGCTATGTGGGCTTTGACCACCGTGAAAGTCGAAAGCACACTTTTATTGCCGTGAGTCTGGAATGTAGAGGTGAGGTAGGACTAAATAATGTAAATAATATATATTCAAACTGTAAGACCAAATTTTTTATCATAAATTTTAAAGTGATAATAATTGAGAACTGTGAATATTAACAAAAGTAACTTTAAAATGTCCAAGTTAGATTTAAGAAAGTACAAAATTTGGATTGTGTTTCTATTGAATCAATATTACAAAATTCAGTAAAATGTTTCCTCGAAAAAAATATAACAAAATTCTGTCTTTTTTAATCTGAAGATAACCTAGAAATGTCGAAATGTTGTTCTTTCCTTATCAATAACAGTGTTAATACCCCTAACAGCCGTTCTGAGATACAGATAACAGCTTAGTTCTACTACAGTACATTGGACAAAACTTCCATAGGGATCAAAACGAAAATAACGATTACTGGTTTTTTTAATAACATTAAAGTCCTTGATGGATCAGCAGAAGACTAAAAGCTTGTGACACTAAAAACAGGATTTCAATACTCGTGATCGGCAAAGAACAGAAGCTTATTGTGTAGCTCTGTGTTTAACAATAAACAAAGATAAATTTTAGAATAATGAAGAATAGTTATACAATTTCAGTTTTAAATAAAATCAACTTCTGATACACTATGGAAAAAAATAGAAAGAAGCTATCTAACGGTTAAGAGGTGAGTTTCAGAGCTTATGCTGGTAAAGTACAGGGTTCGATCCACGCGGCGGACTCATAGTGGGCATTTATAAACTAAAAAGAGTAAGATTTAATCAGTATTCAAACAGGAATTGTTTCTAACAGCTTTGGTTCAGTTCGTTTCCTCTGACGGATGTGCTAGTTTTTCACACTTTTTTTTATGATAAAAAGATGTCTCAAGTTCGTTTGGAAATGAGCTGGAATTTATTTTCATTGGTCACTTGCGTGTTTTATCAGCACTAACCGAGTCTCCAAACGTTCACATTAAAGTTTTGAAGTTTGGTTTGGTGTTTTATGGCACAAAGCAACTAGGCTATCTGCCAAAGTTTTGAAAAAAAACAAACTCAGTTCTTCAGACAAATGAACCGAGACTTCTTCTGGTGAACTAAATTAAATTCAGTTCATTTGTCGATTGAACTGTGTTGCGCGCATTGTTTTCCAATCGAATCTAATAGTACTAAGATACCAAAATACGTCATCTATCGGATAAAGATTGTATTAGTTGGTCATTTAATTGATATAAACCGTTTAGTCTTCACTAAAATAGAAGCTAACAAGTGTTGAAGTGAAACAATTATAATACAAAAAACATAATATATTTATTTAGGTAGCAAATAATGAACCAACTTAAAACTGTAAAGTAATTCCAAGATCCATGACTCATTGCTAAGCAATCGTATAAAAGATGTACTTAGCTTTTGAGAGTACTTTTTGTAGAAAATGAGTATGTTTCCTTTTGGAAGACCTGTCAATAAAGTTGAAGTCATTTGATCAATGTACTGTTGACGTTTAATTGAATACTGATCTCGTTTTTTGTCCGCAAATAACTTCAGCGCTGCTGCCATCTATGGATTTTTAAAGAAGTAAAATCGAACCTGTTCTTAGCTTCCTTTGGCTAAACGTCAAACATTATTCGTGAATTTTATATGTATTTTTAATACGTTCAGCTTTTAGCAGAACATTTAAACTATGTGAAAAACATATTGCTTATTCAGACTCTGTGAAAATTGTGATGTTTTAAATTATTTGTGTCAGTTAGAGATTTTAACATGAAAAGTTCATGATGCCCCAAAAAACTACATTTGCGGTGAATATCTTAAGAAATTTAATGATTGAAAAGAACTGAATTAGAAAATTAAGCAGTACAACAAACAAAACATATTGATAATTTCTTTGGAGTTATCATAATCTTAAATGATTTTCACTGTATCCTTTTTTGTTCATAAATGTTATTTTCATTCTTAACAAAATCTCAATAAAATATACTTTGTCACGAAGATTTGTTGTCTTTTAACAGTACACATCGTAATCATGCAGTGACTATCACGAGGATCTGTCAGAAAACTAACATTTTAAGTAGAATATATTAGATAAATAAGAATATGAGTATGTTAAGCAGAAGATTCTTGTACAGTAGGTGTCTGTGGCTTGGTGATAAATTCAACGAAAATGAAAAGCACGCACTCTGCTTGTTTTAAATTAATATATTCAAAACAAGTTAAATGTATGTACAAATATTATTTACACTACGTATGTCATAGTTACACCTTTAATACTATACTGTTCTCTTCTTCTTGTCAAAAGTTCACTTAGGTCATTTCAGTTGTTACAGAATTCAAGTTACAAGCCAAACTATTTTTTTTAATTTTTGTCTAAAACACTATGACCGTATAATTAATTACAATGGCTCATGAGTTACCACAGTTGTATTCTGAGCTTCCGATACTAGTGAGGTTTTTTTGTTTTTAATTTTTGTATTAATACCTACTTCCAACAATCTCATTGCCTACCTGTAAGTCACTACAGAGTAGTCATAACATAGTCGGTGTGACACTATTCGTCCAAGGAGAGGTTGTCATTATGATCATCCATTAACAATGGACTGTTGTCATTATGACTATCCAACGACCATGGAAGATAAGTTATGTTGACCCGGTCAGAACCACCTCTGTAATGTCACTGTTAGGCAAAGAAACCATCTTCAGTCAGTGTAGTCAGCAGAACCATTACTGAGCAGTCTACCCCGCTGCCATCTGATGAGTCAACCTAAGACCCACTAACCTGCCACCATCCTAAAAAATATAAAATACATTTTAACAGCACCATTTTTATTCCAAACTGAACACAAGTGTACATCAATATACATGTACCAAAATAAAATTCAAAATATAGTAACAATTTGAAAATAAACAACTGAACTTTACACTTGGTTTTTGCAAATTCACCCTGGATCAAATGCACATGACAAGTTACTATTACCAGATCTAATATAACCTTTGACAGATTTCTGCTATGTGTTTTGACATTCAAGAGATCAAGCAACTGAAGAACACATCTTTTTGCATCTTTTTCAGATTTAGTAATTTTCCTGGACTCGTCACATAGCTTCAGAACAACTCTTCCAACAAAGCTGAAAGTTTTCTTGTGTTTTGTTGGAAATGCAAAGTTGAAGATTTAAAACCTCCCTACATACTTTGTGAATGCTTCCACAAACTCTTCAGTAGCACAAATATCAAAGCCATCAACATATAGTTTGAATTCCTGATAACAAAACTGAGAAATTGAACCACATTGAATGTATATACCACTCTCAGCAGGTTTCCTAACTTCAGTACCCACCACGATACTTTCAATTTCTTTTAGAAGAAAAGGGATACCAAGAATGGCAATACTAGATGTAATATCAGGCATATGTGAAGACTGGTTCATAAGAAATTCGAGCAATGAATTATTTTCTGGTGATATATTTCTGTCCTGCAGATGAGAATTTACCGAGTCCTTATATTGAGAGAGTAAGTTGGACACTTCTTTTTCTGCATCATTTCCTAGCCGCTTAAATGCCTTCTGGCCTAATGGCACTGCATCACCCACCAGTAATGGAAATAACCTTAAGAGATATCAAACTTGCACAGCTTTTTGCTTAATGTGTACAGACTCTTTCAAAATAACAAACCTAGGCCTATTGATTTTATCAGTTCTTTTGTAGTTGAACTCCTTCACTCTGCCTGCAAGGTACTGAAGGCTGAAGTATCCAGACAAAACATACCGATTCACGAGTAAAACTAATTTTTTTTACACCAAGCCAGATTTAAAAAGGTAATGTAATATATCACGTGGTAGAGCATTTGCCACATGAAATTGCTGCAGAACGTTTGGGAGCGATCTTTTTTTAACCACATATGTACTTGAAAAAGTTGGTTCAGTTTCGACCATTGCAACTTGGTAATTATCGGATGCAGTAGATCTCTTTGGACATTTTGAAATATCAGTCAACTTTCTTAAATCATCACAACTTACCATGTAGAATCTACATGATCAGAGAGCAGAAAATGATTAAGAAAACCTCGAAAGCATGGTTTTCCAAGTTATCTGCAACAACAACAAGAGGTGCACCTCTAAATTTGAATGTTCCCTCTGTTATGATATCATCATGTTTAAGCAAACGCCTCAGAGTATCTAATAAAAAAACATACTGCACTATATCATGTTTTCCATCACCAGCAATTCCCAGGTCATACTCAACAGGTTTTACAAATGACAAATTATCGTCAATGTAAGACTGGAAATTATTGTGGTCAGTGAAATTTTCAATCATGGAATGAAAGTCAATACTTTCTTTCTTGCAAGCTTCCATCATTGTAACTATGCTATTTCTAGGAACCCCCTCACTGATCAATGCTCTTTTTATGGTTTGGAATAAATGTTTATCTTTGGCAGCCATAATATAGCAGGGCAAAGTTAAAAAAAATACTTGCAGTTTTGTAAGAATTTTTTTTAATTTTCACGCAGCTGCAGAATTGTTTTAGTTAAGGTTCTTCGTTTGTCCGTTCCAACCATCTCTTTATTACCATCAACTGCCTCATCACTGTCAGAGTTTTTATACCTCTGTTCCATAAAGTACTCGGCACATTCATCATCAGCTTCATTATCATGCATACTGGTAGAAGCAAACCATCCATGCTTTTTATTCATATGTCTTTTCAAACATCTGATGCTTTTGAATGGTCTTTCACATTCATTAATCCCACATGGGACAACAAGTCCAGTCTCATGCTCATAAACTAACGAAAAATATGAAAGAAGTTTGCTAAAATGCCTAACCTTATACTTATATTTAAAGCAAGGGAAAATATTGAAAACCTCTGACTGTTCTGCCATGTTTAACTCCAAAATTTACTGCACTACACAGAGTCTATTAATAAATATAATGCGAGACATACATCCAAATGTCACGGATTTTCAAAACCTCTGACTGTTCTGCCATGTTTAACTCCAAAGTTTACCAAACTTCACAGAGTCTATTAATAAATATCATGCGAGACATACATCCAAATGTCACGGATTTTCATTCTGGAACGTAAAATGTATCATTTACTAAAACGTAGTTCAACTGTGACTCTCTTAAGGTAGCCAAATGCCTCGTCATCTAATCAGTGACGTGCTCGAATGGATTAACGAGATTCCCACTGTCCCTATCTGCTATATAGCGAAACCACAGCCAAGGGAACGGGCTTGGATAAAGAAACAACAATAACAACTGGCAAATGTCGGTTGGCCGCGAACCAACGGTGTATCCTCGGACTTGGTCTCAATCTGGCGAATAAAAATGTACTTCAAAATGCTAATTTTTGCACCCCTCCCCGGGAATGGCTATAAACATTCATTGGCCAAACCTCAACCAAACTAACATATTCACCAAATTGGACAGAAATCCGAAAAGAATTGTGGACTGTAGAGTGAATACAAGGAAATATCTGCAGGCGCATACACATGTTGATGTGTGATCTACAGTATCCCCCTATTTTCTTACGGTATACAATTTTTATTATTATAACTACACAACTCGGTTGCTCATGACTCGATGCAATATCCCCCAGATGCTATATTTCTATCACCGCTGTGGATTACGGGAGAGACCCAAAGTCTGAGAAAATTCCCTGGGAGTAAAGAAGGGAGAGGGGTGGGGGAATATTTTGTAGGATCACAGGCCTTCTATTCAGAGTGTACAGCCTGGCGCTGGCTTCTATCTCGCACCATTCGATTTCAAAGTATAGAGTTAACAATTTAGATACATTATGTACCTAAAGATATTTTTAGATAGTTCGTAATATTAAATTAAAGAAATACGCATTAAACACAATATATATGTTTTAATTTTTCGCTGTTTTCAAATGATTTGTCTTGCCTTCCCCATTTGTAACTCCATTGTTGGCTGTGTCAGTGAATCCCGCTATAATACACACGTCGCATAAAGTGTGTACGTTTTAGCATTTGTAGCTCTGTTGATGTATTAAAAATAAGGATTTATTATTTACGAATTACCGTATGTCATCTTTCATTATCAAAGATCTATAAAATAATAACAGAATAACTTTCATCTGTGTAACGGTGACCGTTCAGTGGTGAAGTTGGCGTTAAATTTAACAGAGCAGCAACAGGGATCATTGCGGGCTTTTGATTCTTCCACAGGATACACATTCAAGATACCAAATATGTGCATTTGGGATGTCAAGATTGGGGAATGTTTCCGATTTCATACTTGTTTCAAAGCACTACCTAAATATAAATATTCCTACTCTATTACTACTAGACTACAGTAGTACAAACCTATATAATGTAACGGGCAACAATCCTTGTTTACACATAACGAGTTGTACAAAAACATACGGATGAATTCACTTCAGCTAATCTAGAAAGCTAAACATTCGTATTCTTATATTGTTCCATTTAAACATAGAACAGGAAAATAAGACATAAACGATTAATATTTTCCTGGATTTCTTCTTTTCGTCATATGTATAGTCACATGGCAATTGGGCAATGTCAGTACAAGTTTCGGTCATTATAAATTCTATAAACGTCATATGTAACTATCCAATGTGCGACAAAATATTGCTGTGTGGGATTTCTCAACCCCGTTCCCTTTGGGTTTATAGTATCATCCCTAATTTCGGCTGCCGCTAAGGAGTGGACCGTGCCGTCTTAACTCCCCCCCCCTGTGTATGTACTGTTGTACGTGAGCCCCCAAATCCTCCTTCGACCACCTTCAGGAATGATCAACCTCTCTCCACAAATAACACCTACAGTCTTGTTTGTTTGTTTTGTTTTTGTTGTTTTTTTGGAAATTCGCACAAAGCTACTCGAGGGCTATCTGTGCTAGCCGTCCCTAATTTAGCAGTGTAAGACTAGAGAGAAGGCAGCTAGTCATCACCACCCATCGCCAACTGTTGGGCTACTCTTTTACCAACGAATAGTGGGATTGACCGTCACATTATACACCCCCACGGCTGGGAGGGTGAGCATGTTTAGCGCGACGCGGGCGCGAACCCGCGACCCTCGGATTACGAGTGCACGCCTTAACGCGCTCGGCCATGCCACGCCTCCACACCTACAGTCCTCCTTGCACAAGGAACTCCCGCCTTCAGATAAATTTCACCTAGTACACCCCTCTGGAAAAGAGATAATCTCGCTCGCGCCTAATGTAGCTGCTTTCCATTTGTACTCGATTTGCGCTGCGGACCACTAGACGAATCGAATGCATTTCCCGGACGTAAAGTGTCAGCGAGAGGATTAACCACGTAGGGAAAGCTTATTTCAGTCATGACTTAGATCGTTGTAGATTGTAATTATAAATCTATTGATTATTGGATATCATTTTCGAACATTCCAACACATGCACACAACAATATAAAAACACAATTGTCAAATAAAAGAGTGAAGAAACAGTAGTGGTCAATAAATAAGATTTATTTAGGTAGGATTTATTTTGTGTGAAAGAAATTTATCCCTCACCTCAAATAAAAGTAAATAAATAAATAAATTCTTGCAATGTTTAGCCCTGATCACATTTCAATTGTTGCATTTATGGAACATAAATTTGTTTGAACTGCACCTTAATGATATAAGAAACATCAAGGATGTCAGTTCATGAGTTAATTCTTATTGTGGTATTGGTCTTCCTGACCACAAAGTTGTCCTCAAGACTAGCATAGCAGTGCTGCTATGAATTAGTCAAGGTGACTGGGAATTGGTAAAAAAGAATGAGACTTGGTCATTCTGACTGGGAAGTAGTCAAACTGACTTATTGCTTAAATTGACTAAGGGTCAGTCAAACTGACTAGTAATGGATCATCGTTGCTGCTTAATAGTCAATTTCATATCCACGACTACAAAATAATTATTTTGCTTACTGATATATATTAAATAATCAATCTGACAGCGACCACGATATCTCTAAAGAACAAAATAAACGTAGCTATACCCTGGTAGTCGTAATGAACAACGTTTATTTAAAGTGATGTACTTTTCACATATAATTAGAAAGAATGCAATGCAAGCACTATTGCTCGAGGGGAAAATGGATTAGAAAAAAGGAAAAGGCATGCCTAGAAATATGATGATGAACAAGAACGTATAGTAACTCTGTCAATGTGGCTGAAAATAAAGAACAATGGCGCTCCAAAGAAAGTCGAGAATATTAATAATACAACATATCACTGAAACAGGAAAACTAATAATACAACATACTACTGGAACAGGAAAACTAATGATGCACATACCACTGCAACAAGAAAACTAATAAGCAAAGTACCACCGGAAAAGGAAAACTAACAATACAAAATAGCACTGGAAAAGGAACTAAAAATACAATATACCACTGGAGCAGGAAAACTAATAATACAACATACCACTGGAGCAGACAAATTAAAAAGACAACATACCACTGGAAATGGAAAACTAACAATACAACATACCACTGGAACAGGAAAACTAATAATATAACATTCCACTGGAACAGGAAAACTAATAATGCAACATACCACTAAAACAGGCAAATTAAAAATATAAAATATCACAGAAACATGAAAACTAAGAATACAACACACCACTGGAACAAAAACTGTTAAAGCAACATACCACTGGAACAGGAAAACTTATAATGCAACATACCAATGAAAAAGGCAAACTAATAATACAACATACCACGAGAACAGGAAAACTAATCATGCAGCATTCTACTGGAAAAAAACCTAAAAATACAACATACCACTGAAACAGGAAAACTAACAATGCAACATATCACTGGAACAGAAAAACTAATAACACAAAATACCATGGAAAACGAAAACTAATAATACAATATACCATAAAAGCAAGAAAACTAATAATACAACATATTACTGGAACAGGAAAATTAATAATGCAGCATATCACTGGAAAAGGAAAAATAATAATACAAAATACCACTGGAAAAGGAAAGCTAATAATACAATATACCACTGTAATGGAAAACTAATAATACAACATACCACTAGAACAGGAAATTTAAGAATACAATATACCACTAGAACAGGAAAACTAATGATGACACATTCCACTGGAAAAAAAAAAACATTTCACTGAAACAGAAAAACTAATAATGCACATACCACTAAAACAAGAAAATTAACAAGCAACATACCACTGGAACAGAAAAACAAAAAATACAACATACCATTGGAACAGGAAAACTAATAAGCAACGTACCACTAGAAAAAAAATAATTATACTAAATACCAATGGAATTGGAACAAATAATACAATGTACCACTGGAGCAGAAAAACTAATAATACAACATACCACTAAAACAGGAAAACTAATAATGCAACATACCACTGAAACAGAAAGACAAATAATGCAACATTTCACTGGAAGAAAAAAACAATAATAAAACATCCCACTGAAACAAGAAAACTAATAATGCAATATACCACTGGAACAGGTAAACTAATAATGCACATACCACTGAAACAGAAAGACAAATAATGCAACATTTCACTGGAAGAAAAAAACAATAACAAAACATCCCACTGAAACAGGAAAACTAATAATGCAATATACCACTGGAACAGGTAAACTAATAATGCACATACCACTGAAACAGAAAGACAAATAATGCAACATTTCACTGGAAGAAAAAAACAATAATAAAACATCCCACTGAAACAGGAAAACTAATAATGCAATATACCACTGGAACAGGTAAACTAATAATGCACATACCACTGAAACAGAAAGACAAATAATGCAACATTTCACTGGAAGAAAAAAACAATAATAAAACATCCCACTGAAACAGGAAAACTAATAATGCAATATACCACTGGAACAGGTAAACTAATAATGCACATACCACTGAACAAGAAAACTAACAAGCAACGTACCACTGGAATAGGAAAACTAATAATACAAAATACCACAAGAAGAGGCAAAGTAATAATACAATATACCACTGTTGCAGGAAAACTAATAATGCAACATACTACTGGAACAGAAAAACTAATAATAGGATATATTACTGGAAGAGGAAAACTAATAATGTAACATAGCACTGGGACAGGAAAACTAATAATGCAACATAGAACTGGAAAAGAAAGACAAATAATGCAACACACCAAAAGGAAAGTAAAACTAATAATGCAACATACCACTGGAACAAGAAACTAATAATAGAAAATACCACTGGAACAGGAAAACTAATAATAGATTATACCACTGGAATAAGAAAACTGACAAGCAACGTACCAGTGGAATAAGAAAACTAATAATACAAAATACCACAAGAAGAGGCAAAGTAATGATACAATATACCACTGTTGCAGTAAAACTAATAATACAGCATACCACTGGATCAGGAAAATTAATAATACAACATACCATTGGAACAAACAAACTAATTATACTGCATACCACTGGAACAGAAAAACTAATAATATAACATACCACTGGAACAGGAAGAGTAATAATGCAACATAACACTGGAACAGGAAAACTAATAATGCACATACCACTGCAACAGGCAAATTAATGATACAAAATACCACTGAAACAGGAAAACTAATTATGCAACATACCACTGGAACAAAAAACTATTAAGGCAATAGACCATTGGAACAGGAAAACTAATAATGCAACATAACACTGGAAGAGCATACTAATAATACAACATACCACTAAAACAGGAAAACTAATAATACAACATAAGACTGGGACAGGAAAACTAATAATGCAACATACCACTGGAACAGTAAAACTAACAATGCAACATACCACTGGGACGGTAAAACTAACAATGCAATATACCACTGGAATAGGCAAATTAAGAACACAATATACCACTGGAACAGGAAAACTAATAATACAACATACCACTGAAACAAGAAAACTAATAATGCAACATACTACTGGAACAGAAAGACAAATAATGCAACATACAACTAATTTAGTAAAACTAATGATACAAAATACAACTGGAACAGAAAATCCAATAATAGAATATTCCACTGGAACAGGAAAACTAATAACTCAACATACCACTGGAACAGTAAAACTAATAATGCAACATACCACTGGAACAGGAAAACTAATAATGCAACATTTCGCTGGATGAAAAAAATCAATAATACAACATTCAACTGAAACAGGAAAACTAATAATACAATATACCACTGGAACAGGTAAACTAATAATGCACACACCACTGGATCAAGAAAACTAACAAACAATGTACCACTGGAATTGGAAAACTAATAATACAAAATACCACAAGAAGAGGCAACGTAATAATAATATAATATACCACTGTTGCAGGAAAACTAAGAATACCACTAATGATATCCAGTATACCACTGAATCAGGGAAATTAATAATACAACATACCACTGGAACAGGAAACTAATTATACAGTATACCACTGGAACAGGAAAACTAATAATGCACATACCACTGGATCAAGAAAACTAACAAGCAATGTACCACTGGAATTGGAAAACTAATAATACAAAATACCACAAGAAGAGGCAACGTAATAATAATATAATATACCACTGTTGCAGGAAAACTAAGAATACCACTAATGATATCCAGTATACCACTGAATCAGGGAAATTAATAATACAACATACCACTGGAACAGGAAACTAATTATACAGCATACCACTGGAACAGTAAAACCAATAATGCAACATACCAATGGAACAAGAAAACTAATAATAGAAAATACCACTGGAACAGGAAAACTAATAATGCAACATACCACTGGAACAGGAAAACTAATAATGCACATGCCACTGGAACAAGAAAACTAATAACTAACATATCACTGGAACAGGAAAACTAATAATACAACATACCACTGGAGCAGGAAAACTAATAATGCAACATATCACTGGAACAGAAAGACAAATAATGCAACACACCGATAGGACAGAAGAACTAATAATGCAACATACCACTGGAACAAGAAAAATAATGACAGGAAATACCACTGGAACATGAAAACTAATAATAGAATATACCACTGGAACAGGAAAACTAATAATGTAGCATTTCACTGGGACAAGAAAACTAATAATGCAACATACCACTGGAACACGAAAACTAATAACCAACATATCACTGGAACAGGAAAACTAATAATGCAACATACCACTGGAACAGATAGACAAATAATGCAACATACCACTAATACAGTAAAACTAACAATACAAAATACCACTGGAACAGAAAAACTAATAATTGAACATACCACTGGAACAAGAAAACTAATAATGCAACATTTCACTGGAAGAGAAAACCAATAATACAACATTCCACTGAAACAGGAAAAACTAATAATGTAACATTCTACTGGGACAGGAAAACTAATAATGCAACATACCTCTGGAACACTATAACTAATAATGTAACATTCCAATGGGACAGGAAAACTAATAATGCAACATACCTCTGGAACAGTATAACTAACAATGCAACATACCTATGGGATAGGAAAACTAATAATGTAATATACCAGTGCAACAAAAAAACTAATGCAACATACCATTGGGACAGGATAACTAATAATGCAACTTACCACTGGAACAGAAAAACTAATAGTGCAACATACCATTGGGACAGGAAAACTAATAATACAACATACTTTCAATGCATAACTTCATGTCACGTCAGAGACGTTTCATTACCTCAAGTATTCCAAACACCAAAAAATTGCTGAAAAAGTTGTCAATCGAAATGATAACGACATGATTGCCTCCTGAAGTTGCTTCCAAAACACAAGTTTCATTTTGTTAACAGTACGCAGAGACGCAATAGCGTGCCTTGAAAACTATAATGTCTATCACTTTTCGTTACTGCAGCTTGGAAACCACATTGGTTATTAGTGTTGCCCGATACTCCGTGTCATTGATGGTGCAGATTTACATTTCATCTACTGATGGTTCTAAAAAAACACTAAAATCCAATAACAAAGTTCGCTCTGTCATGCTTTCATCGTAGAAGCGTGGAAGGAATGCTACACGTAGATTATTTTCCGACCTGATAATAAAATGTGTTAACACTTCCAGAAAGAGTTAAGTGTGTAAAGCTCATACGATATTGGCAGACCATTCGTCAGCGACTTCTAGTGTGGATGTGAACTACGACACAAAGTTAGCACATTTGGTTTACCAAATCTCCAACAGTGCTTGAACACGATGAAACCAAAACAGAACCATTCGCAAAGTTGATTGAAGAATTTCAAAAGCAGTTGAAGTTGACAACTCAAAATACCGTGAGGCAAAACACGCACTTCTGTACTCACGTGCTCTTAGGTTGTCTCATTCTGTTACGACACAGCTGTACTCAGCGATACTTTCAATTTGTATTACGGTTTACCTGTACTTAGCTTATTACAAGTCAAAACTGGAAGTATAACAATGCCATCTGCAGTTGTTTGCATTTTACAGTGTTTTATAAGAGTTGTATTAGCAGTAAATCCTTTGGTGTAATGATAATTCACCAGTTTACTCTTGTCACTTACGGTGGTTGAACGTGCCACACAACGACTGATGGTCCCATTTTTATCTATGCGGAAACAAGGAACATGTTTCCCTTTTTAGAATGTGTTATTCTACAGCACAGATATTGATATGGTAATATCGTTTATTGTGGATTTAAAGTAATAGAAATAGAGTTTCGATACCCATGGTGAACAGAGCACAGGTATTTCATTGTGGAACTATGTACTTAACTTCAAACAAACAACCAAACAAGTTAAATTAGTATTAAAGATCACCTTTAGTTATTGTTTCAGACTTGTGGCCTCTTTCCAGTAGCTTTTTCACCTCTTGTAGGCACTTGCATTATTTTTTATCTCCAGATAGTCACATTTTTAATTCATTCTTATCTACTACGACACTAAAAGTAAGTGAACTTTAAACTCTTTTTTAGAAGAGGTAGATCTAATGGTAATTGTGTCATAATGTGTTCTATGGTTCACATGAGTAATTAAGCTATCGCTGAAATTTCATATGCTCTATTCATCAACCACGTAATTCAAATTAACAGAAGGAGGCTCGGCATGGTCAGGTGGGTTAAGGCGTTCGAATAGTAATCTGAAGATCGCGGGTTCGAATCTCAGTCATACCAAACATACTCGCCCTTTCAGCCGTGGAGGCGTTATAATATTACGATCAATTCCACAATTTGTTGTTGAAAGAGTAGTTCAATAGTTGGCGGTGGGTGGTGATGATTAGCCGCCTTTTCTCTGGTCTTAAACTGCTAAATTAGGGATGGCTAGCACTGATAGCCCTCGTGTAGTTTTGCGCGAAATTAAAAAAACAACAACAAGAAACAAGCAAACAGAAAATGTAATAAGATTAAATGTCAAAAAGAAAATCTCCTCAGGCTTACGACACTAAGAACCAAGTTTCCATACTCATGGTGGGTAAAGCAAAGACATTCCAATGTTTAGCTCTGTGCTTAACTACAAATACAAACGGAAGCAGCCCAAAGTTGGTGGAGGGTGGTATTAATCAGCTTCTTTCCCTTTAATATACCACTTTAAAATTAGAAAACTCTAGCACAGATAGCGCTCGTGTAAGTTTGAGCGAAATCCACTAAACAAACAATAAAGACAAACAATGATTTCCTATTTTAAGGGATTACACACCAAATTATAAAGAATAAAGAATAGGTTTAACTTTCACAGCTGAGCAAATAAATAACAACTGCGGATCTGATGCAGCATGTGAAAAAACATTTGTTAACATTTGTGGCGTAATACAAAAACTTTAACAATTTCAGATTATATGTGGTGCTGTATCGATGTATGTATATTTGAAAATGTATTTTATTGTATTTGAAGATCAAACTCACTTCAGCTGGCTGCATCACTCTAAAGCTATAATGAATTATCAACTATTATACTCCCACTTTTAACAATTCCTCGTTCAATAAATTACACTGGTTTACAAAAAAATTGAGGCAAGCACAAAAATAGCTGTTTTAACCTAATTTGGTGGTGCTGAATTCAGATAATCTGTTTTTACTCATCACCTCTAGTGTTTTAGATATTCATACTGTACATAAAGGGTTAATTTCTAATATTGTGTGACTTATGTCTTCTTTTTTAGTTATTATGCAATAAATGCAAATAAATCAGATGAAGAAATGCCTCCAAGGGATGATTCTGCAAAGTCAATCTCTTCCGAAGAAATTGACTCGTGATTTGTATCTGTCAAAACAGTAGTCAGAGCTCTTGGCTCCTCGGCTTAAACAGTGGAACCTAGTCCAGGATGATGTAAGGATCACCAGTTTCAGGAATCGGAACAAAGACCTTGCTTCATTTTTCGACATGGAAAACAAGTTGTGCTACTACACAAATGTACCTGGCTTGTTCACTTTCATTGGTTTGCCACAAAATCCTTCAGACTGGCGTCTTTTCATAGACTCTTCCAAGCGAAGTCTCAAGACTGTACTTCTGCACAACGGGAATAAATATCCCAGCATTCCCACTCCACACTCTATCCATCTAAAGGAGTCCTATGACAATATGGAGCTTCTTTTAGAAGCTGTTAAGTACAACCAGTACCAGTGGAGTCTGGGTGGGGACCTCAAGGTCATTGGTCTTCTTATGGGTATGCAAGCGGGCTTCACAAAGTACTGTTGCTTTCTCTGTCTCTGGGATAGTCGAGTTGTATCCCAGCATTACAAGCAGTAAGACTGGGGGTCTAGAAGCACTTTCGTTCCTGGCGGACACAGCGTCAAGGAGAATCCTCTGGTTGACGTGAAGAAGGTGCTTCTTCCTCCTCTTCACATCAAGCTTGGTTTGATGAAGAATTTCGTGGAGGCCATGGACAAAAATAGTGCTGCCTTCCAACACTTGTCTACTGTGTTCCCAGGTCTCAGTGCTGCTAAGCTCAAAGACGGCACCTTTGTCGGACCTCAAATCCGAGAAGTGCTGAAGGATACTGATTTTGAGGAACTTCTTACCTTAAAGGAACTGAGAGCATGGGAAGCATTTAAGTCAGTCTGTAGTGGCTTCCTTGGTAACACACGCGTACCAAATTACCAAGCCTGTATTGAGAAGTTGCTAAAGACTTATGAGGATATGGGATGCTAAATGTCACTCAAAATTTATTTTCTCCATTCCCACCTCAACTTCTTCCCTCCAAACCTTGGAGCAGTGAGTGATGAGAATGATTCCACCAAGACATTACGAAGATGGAGAGCAACTACTAAGGCAAGTGGAACCCCAGCATGATGGGAGACTTCTGCTGGATGCTCTTGTGTGACATCCCGGAAGCAAAATACACCAGATCATCTAAGAAAACACACTTCTAACTGTTTGCGGTACTATGAATTGTGTATATTGTGTCATCCAAGTATATTTATTCCGTCAATGTTCTTTATCTATCCTGGTTTATCTGTAATAAGCTGCTGCAACTGTTGAAATAAGCACGTATATACTCTGTATATACTAAAATGAGACTATTTAAAAGCCAAAAAACTAGAGGTGATAGAGTAAAACTGTTTATAAATTTGAATTCAGCACACCCAAATTAGTAAAAAACACCTATTCACGTTCTTGCCTCAGACAAAAAATATTCTTTTGTAAACCAGTGTTATAGGCTAGATAGATGTTTTAATGGTATGCACATGCCTCGGAAGAAAATAATGGAAATTTCTGTATGTTAGCTTGCTTTAGTAATACTAATATAAACTCGTAGCAAATGTTATTTTTTTTTACTTTCATTTGAGTAGTTTTAGAATGTAAAATATTTAGTTTTTTAATAAGCTTTGGGAACAGAAAGCACCAATCTATTCTTTGTGGTCAATGCTGGATATTATGAACAAAACTTAGCCTTTACGTTAAAATACTTGTAATGATGAAATACATTCATAACAGTGATCTCACATCTATAAATCTGTGCGACAGCTGATAAAACTAAAACCCAACTTCTGTTAGCTGGCACGTAGCTATCTGAATATCATGACTGATGCTGATGAGTGAAGTATATGATATTTTAGGGATTTCTTAGCTATTCATGCTTATTTACGTGGGCTACTTTTTATTTTTCAATATTGCAACATATTCATAGTTATTCATTTTTTTTAATCAGCAGAAACGGTTCCTTTTTAGACGTTTAATTTTATAACAAGTGAGATATTTCAGTCTCCTCTAGAGTAACAATAAGACTTAAACTTTCATTTACCCAACAGAGTATCCAGAGATATTTTGGTTTACCGAATATGTCACTCACGTCTTTTTCATTCTTTTATTTCTTTACACGTAAACTAACAGGTTATTTTTTGTTTTATTTTACTGTTGACCTCATTTCCAACTTACTAATACAAGCTTTAAAGTGTACCATTTTTTCTTTCGCTTCCTACTCTTGTTTTTTTGTTAACATTTAACCTCTTGAGTGATATCAAAGAAAAATTGTTGTCGACTTGTAAATATACATCATCGTGGAATATTACCTTTTAATGCTTAGGATATTTTTAAAAGGAGAAAGCGATATGAAATTTTATTTCAACTTTATTATTTAAGCATTGTTATAATTTAAACTCATACAAATATCAAAAATGTTTCCAAAGTTTGATTTTAGATTCCTAAACGAAAAACAAGACAAAATAACGAAACAAATGTTTAGTTTCAATTTTATGTATATGTGTCCGGTTAGAATTAACTGCTACTAAAGCTTGTTGTTAACGCTATTACTAATTTATAACTGAAAACAGGTGTACTAACATTTCTGTCAAAAACGTTTTAAGCTGATTCTAGTTAAGGTTAGAATATGCAAACATGATAAAAATAAGCTCTTTGTACTTAGTAATTTCACTTTACATAGTATATTTATTTGAATAAGGCCTAAAACACGCATAGTATACAAGATAGTAAGATTATTGAGGCCATACTTTATAAATTCACAAGCTACCAATAACTATTGATGCGGACAGTGAGTTCTTTTATAAAATATGGTGACAAAAAATAATGAATTATTCAATATGTTTAAGTTGTTATTTTTTGAGATGTCGGGTGGGGTACCTTTTATAATTTATATTATTAATTATTTGTAACTTATTAATAAAAAAAAATTATTTGCCCTAAGCTGTTAAAAAGCTGCCTTAATTATAACCAACAATGCATCATTAAATTAGTGGCTGAACTCTTTATTTCATTTTTTGTAGTCCTTTTACATCTATGTACTGCCGCCCAGTGATAGGCCTAAGGTATTACAGGACACATATTAATTTAATAAAACAAATATTTTTACCACTTCACGATGATCCGGCATGGCCAAGGGCGTTAAGGCATGCGCTCGTAATCTGAGGGTCGCGGGTTCGTTCGCATCCGAGTCCTTCCTAGCCGTGAAGGCGTTATAATGTGACGGTCAATCCCACTTTTCGTTGGTAAAACAACAACCCAAGAGTTGACTACTACTAAATTAGGGACGGCTAGCACAGATGACCCTCGAGTAGCTTTGTGCGAAAATTCAAAACAAACAAACCAATTCACAAAGTTGTAGTTTATGAAACTTACGATAATGATACTTGTATATAGTGCTTTACATTTCCTTATGTCAATTATTGTAGAAGTATGACCTTGAAAAAAATAATTGCACCTAAAAATTTTGAGTTATTTTAACATTATATTAGTTTTTGTTGTTGTTTTGAATTAAGCACAAAGCTACACAATGGGCTATCTGTGCTCTGCCCACCACGGGTATCGAAACCCTGATTTTAGCGTGTAAGTCCGCAGACATACCGCTGAGCCACTGGGGGGCAGTTTTTTTTGTATGATTTATTTTTTACGATGTTGGATACTAAAATTAATAATATTAAAAGCCCCTGAAATGGTAGATATAACATAGTATTTAACTGCTATGTTGGAAAAACACTTATACAGGCACTGAATCAATAGTTAAAAAATGTAATAAAATTGTTTGTTTTAGTTGTTTTAATAACTGATATAGTTTACAATTATATGAAGTCATGAAAGAAGATTCTTTATTATCAGTCCCGCAGTGGCGTAGCAATATGTCTGCAGACTCATCCCATTAGAAATCGGGTTTTGATACCTGTGGAGAGCAGAGAACAAAAATTCAATTGTGTAGTTTTGTGCTTAATTCCAATTAATCAAACTTTATTTTTAGTTTCATTAACTTTTCAAATAAGGAAATTTTGGTCTCTGTTAAGTATATGTGAGCATGGCGAATATCAAAATGAAATGTAAACAAATTAACAATTAAGAGACTCGTGTTTGATAATTTTCAGATGCTGTATCTTTTGTAGATTTTCCGGATTATATCACTATTGAAAAATGATATTATATTTCTTATAAAATAAGTTTTTATAAATATTTTAAATTTGCTTGTATTGAAAAATATTTAGTTCTACTTGGAATGTATCTTTCAGTTTATAAAAGAAGTAATGGTTTAATGGAATAGTTTGGTGCAAAAAGACATCGACAATTAAAAACACCATTCTTTATTACTTTGTTGGAATTTTTTTGTATAGTTAAAAAAATATATAATGTTATGTAATATATATTTAGCGTTTTTTGGGGGGAATTATATACTGAAGCGCTGGGGTTCTTTGATGTGAAAATTGTTGCTTCGCGGAGTTACAGCAGTGAGGTAAACGATGGAATGGCGGATGGTGACGTTGATTTACCTCCGATGTCAAATTTGGTAACTATTGATGGCGTTTTCTTGAATAGCTTGACGAGAGAGGCTGTAATGGAACTTTGCATTTTATTATTTTGTACAATTACAACATGTTAATATAAAGTGAATATTGATACTGCGCCATTAAAATTGGAGAAATCTAAGTCGGAACCGCTGGCTTTGCAAGCGGTCGCAGATTTATTTCGGCTCAGGTGGAACAATATGGCTTCTAGTGCTAGGCCTAACATGGGCATTAGGCCTAATGATGACCCGAGCCCAACAACCGAAGTAGTACCGTTTACGGATTATGAACAGGGTCATCATGGTCATTATTTTGTAAAGAAGACATTTCATAAGCCTACATACTGTCATCATTGTACAGATATGCTGTGGGGTCTAATTGGCCAGGGATATATATGTGAAGGTTAGTTACGTTGAAAAGTAATTTATAAATAAATAGTTAACGTATTTGATAGTGATAATGAAGTTAGTTAAAACTGGTCCTCAGCTAAGCCTAAATGACACATTCTTGATATAATTACAACAAAGTATTATTCATACAATGTAAGTATGATGTAGTGGTACACTTATTAAAAATACCAACACTGTCAATAGTTCAGTGTAATCATCCTCTCTGTGCTTATTAATACCATTAGTAATAAATAAATTATTATTGTGTGCCATATTTATTGAAGTACCACAATTAATGATGTAAATAATAAAACATAATATTTTAATTTTTACATAATTGTGAAATGTGATTTTATCTGTTGTAAAGAGACATTTGGTTTACTGAGATGCAATCACAGTTTCAGGTTAGCACTACACTAGTAATAGTAATATCTGCAGATAATAAAGTGGAGCTTAATGGAGTAATGATAGAGTTAACAGATTTCTTTGCTACTGTTTTATTGTGATTTATGGCCTGTTGGGTTATTCGTTTTTTATCTTATAAAACTTATATGAACACAGAAGAGCACAATTTTTTTACAGTAAGAAAAAATAGTTTTAAGTATATTTTAAGTATGCTAGGATTCTTTAATAGAATGCATAATATATATAGTAGTAAATAAAAATTAGTTCATATTAACAAGAAAAGGAATTTTAAAAAGTTATAGAAAATATTACCCAATTAAAACACTAAATGCAATTACATAAAAAACATATTCTGACAATTTTATGTAGTACAATTATGTTAAAAAATACATGTACTTTGTTTCTTAGGTGTTTATAATGTTTTATGGAAGTTAAGGTTAAATGATGCAGGTATATCAGAAAGGTGATATTTTTTTCATTTTGAAGTAATATTCTGTGAGCATTTTAGTATAAAATGATGTGTAAAATCACACAATCTCAGCCCTAAAAGTAAACTTGATGAAGTTTAGTAATCGTGATATTCAGTATTTGCCAGGCTATTATTTGATGTTTTACTTTTATATCTGGGTTTGTAGCACATTTATATACTTTTAATTTGAAATTTAGTTAAATGTATTTAAGGAATATTAGTTTGATATTTTGGTTGAAAAATAACCTTGGTGGCCCAAACAGCTTCTTTCATCTTGATTTTTGATATGTTAAAATCTAAGTATTCAGTTATCTGTTATACTCTCTACATTAAAGGCTTATCAAAATGACATTAAGGTAACCTACCAAAAGAATGCTTGAATGATTACCAATCATTATTCAGGTTTTGTACTTTAATTATGGAATGGATTATGGTAAAGAAAATAACATAGAAGCCTGAACATAACATGCAGAGAATTTCAAAGCTATTATACCCAGATTTTGTGCCACAGCAGTGCATTCTTTATCTGTAGCATATAGAATGAGGTTATACAAAATTAAGCAGTACCTTGAGAAAATCCTTGCAACTTGATGTGATATTTGAATCCAGCTAGGTATTGATGGGCATTCAGGTGACACAAGCTTAAAGTAACAGGATTATTAGTATTTCTGGTAATTCATCTACTGCCTAAAGTTAATGTTTATTATAGATAAACTAATATGTCAGAAAAGTTGTGCAGCATCTGAAAGAAAGTTGGCCAAATAAACTGCTTTAAAGTTTGGTTACCTAGTAGATGTGCGAGGTTGTTATGACCTTTCTTTAATTAATTATTACGTGATAGGTAGCACTTTACTTAGCTCTAATGACTGTAGCTTATATAATTGTGTGTATGTCCATGTTGGAATCTTCATCATTGTTCTGCAGTTGTAGATTTTTTGTGAAGTTTTAGATTATGAGAATTATGTCAGTGACGTAGTGTTAAAAATAGCATATATGAAACCAAGATCACTCATCTTTATTCATTAACCTTAAAAGTGGAGGATATGTATGGGCCAAACTATCTTTTTTAAAATATTTTTCTAAACTATTTAAACACCAAACCAATTTGTATTAAGATACACAGGGACTTTAGGTAACATAGATGTCTCATCAGTGTATGTAAAAAGAAAAAAAAAATTCAATATAAATGTTAATTTATTCAGGTACTATTCAGGTTTCTTATTTGTTTTGTAAAGAAAATATATGATTTTACCCAATGTCTTGGGCCAGTTTTTTTTTAGTCTGAGTACTATAATTGGCAAAAACAAAATTATTGACACTCATTAAAATGTGATGTGTCAATTCCATTGATAATGAATGACACTTAACCAAATAAGTTGATAACCTGATGATTATCTAGAAAATGGCAAAATTTGAAACCCATTTGCAGTCAAATAAATCAAGAGAGAATAACAGAATTAAAATAAGTTTATTTAAATTACACCATCAGTATGGGAATTACTGTTCGCATTCTTCACAAATTTACCTACTAGAAGTTGAAGTAAGCCAAGACAAGACAACATGGTGCCAGTACTGTGAAGTCTGGATTCCAGTGTTTTGATATGGTGTGGTTTTAGAACTTGAAAGTATATTTAGTGAGTGAGGTATGTGTAACTATGGTGAACTATATTTTAAAAGAAGAAACATCCAAAATCAAAAGCTGTTTGCTGTGACAGAGATCACCTTATTCAGTGGACAACCTAATTTAAATCTCTCTTGTCTTGACACAGATTGGGTGTTGCATGTACATATATGTAGTGAGGCAACAATAGAAATAAAACTTAATGTTTTTTTATAGTTCAGGTAAATTTATGTATATTTTAAAAATAATGTGTAAATATTTATTTCTCAAAAAGTCTGAATTGTAAATGAATATCTTTTTAAAATAATTCTATATGGTATTAATGTTTCTTGTTTTTTCAATCTCTGTGTGTGCAGTCTAACTGGTTGGTAATATGAAACATGGTAGCTGATTTTGGATAATAAAGTCCTTCATTAATTATTTGATAGCTATGGTTTCAAGCAATATTAACTCTTGTCGGCACATGTAAGTTGGTGTTAAAGTGAAATTTAATATACAGGATAGGCCAGTGGTTATTATATATTTGTTTTTATACAGTTGGTAGTTCAGAGATATTATAATGACAATTAAAACCAATTTAATTATTTGTTTCTTTCAGAATGAAATATGTTTTATTTTGAGGCTGGGTATAATTGATTTTGTTCCTCAAAATTGTAATGGCTACACAAATTTAAATTTATGTGAGAATCACAGATTTTATATGTTTATATCATGATTGTATCTCACTTTGACTAAGAAATGAAGTATTTGTTTACCAGAAGTTTCTGAATTGTCATTTCAACACTGCTTTCTGAATAACATGTGACTTAGTACTTAAGTATTAATTCAGGCCAGTTTGAAACAAAATAGTATCCAGTTTGATTGTGTTTAGTATATTTTTATTTTATTTATAATCATTTTGTACTTTAACTGTTTGAATAAAAACTACAAGCTAAAGTAAACTAGTCTAAATTATTATGGTGTTGTCTTAGAGCTGGTAACAGAATTGTTAATGAAACTACTAGGAAAACGTATCTCAGGGCTGATAGCAACGTAATTAATAAGACTATTAGGAAGGTATCACCTCAGAAGTGGTTATGGTATTTTTAGCAAGACTGCTAGGAAAGCATTATCTCAGAACTTGTAGCAGCATTGTTGATAAGGCGATAATGAAAGTGTTACCTCAGAGCTGAGCTATGGAGATGGTGTCTTCTATACCTGCTACCACTATTGCTCACTATCTAATGGTTCAGTCCATTTTTCAACAACCTAAAATTATCAGTTTTCACAACTTTATCATAAAATGCTTTTCATATTTCTTTTGTAATATCAGCTAGATCTTCTTTACAGATTTTCAGACATGTTTTGTAGAATATTATCTTCATGTCTTATGTGCTCTTTGGGTACTTATGAACCTTACCTTCTATATACTTTCACTGTTACCTTATTTTAACTTCAGGCTGATTTCTTCCAGCATTTATTATTTTTCCCATATTGCCATTCATACATTTAATGTTTCACATTTCCATTCATTTGCTGTTGTGTTTACATTTCATGCTTGTCAAGGGAAGCTTCCTCTTTGTTCCCTCCCTGTTGTTAATAACAAAATTGTATAAACAGCAGTTGACCAAAGTATGTTATAAATTTATTAAATAAGACCTTCTAAGATATGAGTGAGAATTGACAGTAACTTGAGTAAGCGTACTACTATGAAATTGTATTCTATTGTATACTTTTTATTTCTTGTTCATATCATACCATCTTTTTAACTAACAGAATGTGATATTACCATAATGTCAATTGTTTAATATCTCCCTTACTTTAGAAATCTAGGTTTCAGATATTTTTGGTTTTGTTAGTACTTTACATTTTTATTATTTTGTATGCACTTATAGGTAAAGAATGGAAATTATAATATTTATTTTTCATTCTAAGAAAGTTGCTTGTTGGAAATGATCATGCAGTTACAGAGAAATATTTTCATGATTGGGGAAGACAGACAGAAGGAAATAATTACAAAGGATGATTTATTTCACTTAGAGCAGTCATCAGTATCTTGATTGGAATTGAAACTTGGAGGTACAAGTGTTTTACCCATAATTTTTGTAGGCCAATCAAAAGTAAATACTATTACTAAGGGATCCTTGTCTTCACAATTGAACCTGCAAGTTGTTTTGTTCATATTGAAACTGTAACTTATTTGGTATTGTGAAATACTTACATTTAAGAAATATTCATGAACTACCTATTTTCAAGTGATATCCCTCCAGATCAAAGGCTTTATCAATGTAACATTTATAAAATAAGTAATTATTAACTAAATAACATAATGTTAAAAAGTTTCCGACTTATTAAAGAATGCTTTTTATGAATGACTCATGTTTCAGAGAATATCCCTGATGAAAAACTATATGAAGTACTATATGAAACTTTTAAGATAAATGAAAATTTGTCAGCTTTTATTGTTAAAATGTTAGGAATATTTAAGCATATGAAGCACCTCCCATTGGAACAAGAGCAGGATAAGGTAACTTTGAGTAATGTTTATGATAAAAGTAAGATTTCAGTATATTGGAGGAAGGCCTGTAACAGTTATTAAATTACTGAGTAGGGCACTTGATTTGATGGTAACTCTTGAGTGTAATGATTTAGTAAAAGGGATGTCAGTAAATCATTTTAAAGACAGGCATTCTTTTGTAAGAGGTTGATATTTTTATTATAGCCATTAGTCAAGGCATTTTAGATTTCAGAATTCTGCCCATTATAGATCTGAAGGAAATGATTCAGTGGAAGACTTTCAGCAGAGGTGCTTTCTTTAACTTGTAAAAAAAGAGAACATCCCTTTTATTTTGAAAAGTAAACACTTCTAGTGATACTTTTTTGCTCTATGATAGATGCAAAGACTAAAGAGCTGTTTTGGATATTGGAACCTCTGTTTCTGTGATGATAGATTCCCAGGTTTCTATTTCTAAATTAATGATTATAAACACTGTGGATATTCAGTTTGTATTGATTAACTCACAAGAATACCTAGTTGATGGTATAATTTCATTATCTTTCATACTATAATAGAGGAAGTTTTCAAATCCACCAACTTTGCAGTAATACTGCAAATATATCTATGTTTTAAAACATAGGTTAAATGTAAAATCATAATTCCAAATACTCAAAACCAATATAAAAATTGCCAGAAATAAAAGGAAGATTTAGTTCAAAATTATAGTTTGGAGAAAGTAGAGGACACATATATAAAAGCTGTTAAATTAGATATGAATAAAAATCATCCAGACATGAGAAGAAAGATAGTGTATTTCTTAAATAATTTGAAGTTATTGGTAAAAACAGAGTAAGTACTGTGTCAAGAATGAACAAAGTAATGAGATGAAATGTTATAACAGATGAGTTTGAATGAACATGGAGAGTCAGTTAAAAGAGTTAGAGGGAGATCTGTGGTTTCATATAATGATTTGGGGAAACAAGATCTGTTATGTTAATCAAGTGTATTGAACATAACATGAATTAGGTTATTGGACCATGAGCACATTAAACTAAATGGATTGTTGGAAGAACTTACATTTGTTTTTGATCACATAGGAGCTACAGACTTAATGTTGCATCAGGTTTCACTCCAACAGCTTTGCCAATATTTACAATTTCCTATAAAGCATTTAGTAAGGAAAAAACAAAATAGAAGAGTGCATTCAGAAAATTCTTAAAGGTCGTATTATTGAACTTGCAGTAAATGTTTGGACACCCATAGTTGTTGTGATCGTTAAGAAGGAAATTTGAAGTTCTGTGGTCATGTAAGCTTTGTTGAAATTATATTCTTTAATTTTAACTCTTTTGATTGATTCATTAACCGTAGTTTTTTCATTAACTCTCTGAAGATCAGTTTGGCCATTATTCTATATAATAAAAATTTTAGGTGCTTGTTTTGTGTGATTATAGATCATTAACCACTACTATTACATGTCATATTTGGGTAGAAACTAATTTTGTTTATATAATAAGTGTACTTGTGTTTTTCCAGTCTTTAAATTAGTTGAATTATATATGAAATGTAACATTCTTGATGAATGTAAGGGATTTTGTACATCACATACAGCTAAGACATTCGTGTAATATTCAGTCTTGGTTCTTTGTACTGATACATAACTATGTTACAACATCATCAGTGTAGAAGAAAAGCAGTTAATAGTTTTATAATAATGATTCTTATAAATTACAGTTTTGGGGTTATAAGTATAGCCACTGGTTTAGCTGCAAAAACACTTTGTATATTTAACATTGCATACACAAAATGATTAGAAAATTTAATATAATTTCTTGCAAATAATGATAAAATATTATTTCTTGTTCCTCAAGTACTTTGTATTGGTGGTTATTCATTTTAAAACTAACTGTAGTAACTTAGTAAATAAATTGAACCTATAGGTTTATTTGCAACTAAAACAAGTTTTGAAAAATAATGTGAAACCAACTCTGAAGTGAAATATTTTATTTAAATGAAGATTTTTAGAGCTGCTTCATTAATTTTTTTTCACTTGAATAATAATGAAGAGATTAGCCACAAAAGGCTGGAAGGCAACAGGTGGTTGATATGTTGATTTACGTGAAATCAGTTTGGTGCATAAGTACGAAAAAAATAAATGGCACGAGACGAAGAGAAAGAATAAGTTAACAAAGTTAATACAGTAAGACAATAAAATGTGTGTTGTTTGTTTCTTCATTGTGTTTTTCAACATATTAAGAGAAAGAATAAGTTAACAAAGTTAATAGAGTAAGACAAAACTCGTGTTGTTTGTTTCTTCATTGTGTTTTCCAACATTTTAAGAGAAAAATAAGTTAACAAAGTTAATATAGTAAGACAATAACACTTGTGTTGTTTGTTTCTTCATTGTGTTTTTCAACATATCAACTTTGCAGAAACAATTGTGTAAAAGTTAATTTGAAGGTGTTGCTCTGTTTTTCTTGCAGTTTGTAATTTTGTTGTTCATGATCGTTGCTTGAAAACAGTTGTATCCCCTTGCTCTACCAATGCCATTCATGTTTTAAAGGTAAGTGAAAGTGTTTATATTTAATTTATTTTAAGTAGGTTACACAGTACTGAATTTGCATGTATAATGATTGTCACAAATCCAAAGATGCACAAATAAACACTGTGAACATGATATGGAACAGAGGATAAAACATTAGAAAGATCAGTGCATTATGGCCCAAACTGACCTTCTTTTGTGTAAATGTTCTGGCTTTGAGATGCAGAAAAAATATAATGTGATAAAAATATTTAATTAATATTTCTTATATATTTGGCTTTTAACTCTGATTTTTGAAAACTTAACAAGTTAAAATTGCTTAAAAGGTTTAAAACTAAATATTCAATTGTGTTTAGGATATTAGAAAATATCTATTTGTTTCTGTAAACAGCATTGTTTACTGTACAGATTTAACCAGCATGGGTGACAATAAGGATGGGTATTGATGTGCCACAGTGTGTAGATAATGTGAAACAGTGATTGAAATACAAGCCTATCAGAATGTATTATTGTATTACTCTAGCTAGTTTAAGTTTTATATTATAATAGTAAAAGGCTGATTTAATATCTGTCTTCCCTAAAATTATGTGAACTTGTGTTTCTGATTCTTGCAATTAATTGGAACTAAACTCTGGAAAGCTTTGAAACACAAATTTTTATAAATTTTATGCTGACTCAAAAGAGAGTGGACTTTAATATTATTCTCTTTCAAGTACATCATTTTGTTTCACATTATGGTTTAATTTAAATTTTGTGTCTGTGAGTTATCATATTAAAGCATATTGATATATATATCTTAATATATTTGCTGTATATATATTATCAACTGTTATATCTGTTTTGTGCAAAATAATGAAATATGCCATCACTGATGAGAATGCAAACTTTTTAATAATAACTGGCATCACACAGGAAAGAAAATTTTTAAAATTAATTTCCACATTTTTGTTTGTCAGTAAACTAACAGTATATACACAACTTACAGGTAGCAAGGTTGACTGAAACGTCAACATCCATTTATTTGAAATAAAAAAAGATACCTCAAAATTTTTATTAATGGTTCAAATAATTATTTTTTGCAGTGAAAATCTGAATAAAAAACAACTAACTAATAAAATAGTAAAGTGTTGATTTTGGAACTCACTGAATATTTAATTCAATGTTGTTTTAATTTAATTCATAGCAGTTAGGATGATTACATATCTGGCTATTTGTAATTTCTGTGAATTTAAAAATATAATTTAAATTTTTACAGTTAATTTTGACTAAATTGTAGTTAAATTTTTACATGTGATGCATGCCTCCATGGTACAAATTTGTTCTCAATCCCATGGCACTGTTTAAACAGGAAAAAAGATGAATGGCTAAACTTTTTGCATTGATTTTTTTCATTATGAAATGCAACTAAATCTAGGGTCTTCTTGAACCTACTGGAATTCTATCAATACTTTAAAAGAAAGATAAGAGATGATAATGGAGGCAAACCCCATCAAAGAGTTCCCTGATGAGACAAAAAATAAAAAGCAAGATTAACCAAATCAAACATAAAAATAAGGAAAGGCATGAAGCTTGAAGAGGAGTCCAAGCAGGTGTTTCATTACATATTCTATACTAGCTGGAAGGTTGATATAAATATTCATCCAAAAAACAGTAAAATCATAAGAGAGTTACTATTTATTTGTATATGTATTGCTATTTAGTTTCACGAAAGAAAGAAGGAACAAGAAAATAAACAGAAAAAGGCTCTGGAAACTGTAGAGACAATTGTAGTTTTCAAACAAACATTAAATGTTGAGCATTTATTTTATGTCTTAAAAATAACTAAAAAAGAAAACCCTTTGAAAATATTTTTCACTGTTCTTTTTAGTGTAAAATGCCCCATTTTGGTATTCAAGTCCTGCAATTAACATTCTGCAGAAATTGACAATATAACAAGAATTTTGTCACCCTGAGGTATGCGTCGTGTGTTAATATATGAATGCTTAGAAAATATGCAAACCTGGCTCACTATCTCTTTATTCTTAATTCATATGAACTTTACCGATAATTATTCTTTCAACTAATTATAGCTAAGCTGTAAGAAGATTTAAAATGTAATTTTTTAGAAAGTTTAAACTGGGAGAGTAATCTTTCACCTTACCGTGTTCACTCTGTTGAATATAATGTTGCAATTTTAGCAAGTGTGATTTTATTTAAACTTTGTGTATGTGTTATTTTATTATAAACTTTTTAATTACTGGATCACTTTTTGTAAGATTATTAGGAGCTTAAAGTGTATTTTATTTCTATAAAAAGTGTTTCTTGAAAACATTGATGGTTAATGGTATGAATTAATATTTTATGCAAAACTGGTTATAAAGTCCATATAAACTGGATGGAGTTTCAACTGAAATGTAAATTATACAGTTGAAAACTGAAAATACTTTTAACTACAAGTAAGGAAATGTTTTTTCATTTTTGTGTAATTCTTGAAATTGTTATTTTTGGTTAGAAACAATCTATTTTATGTATCTCAAAATATTCCATGGGTTTGATTATGATATTCTGGTACTGCAATCACAGATACTTTGAGATTAAAGTTTACCTGGAGTTTTCAGTGTTAGATTATAGAATATGTTTTTGTGGGTAATTGTAAAGACTGCTTTGCAAAAGTATGATGCCAGCTGGATTTCACTTCAAAATCAAATCGAAGACATCATGTTAATTTTAGGAGAAAAACAAAACAGGTAAGGAGTAAGGAATCATCAAGGTTCCCAGTGGGATAAAGGTGCCAAGAAGAGATCCAGAAAGGTTTTCAATACTTTGTAATTATATGTAAAACTATTAAAACTGCTAAGAAAGATTATTGAATTTTGAGAGGATAATTTACCAGTTTTTTTTGTCACTGCTCATTCGTACAGGTATTACAGTATATAAAGTCTCACAGCAAAGGATCATTTTTATAAATGAATTCATTGTAGTTCTCTTTTCATTGTGGATTTGTACTGCTTTATATGATCTCAGTCTACAGCACACTAGTGCTCACACTTTTACATCCTGTTAAATTTCTGTTTATTTTTGCCTCAAGAAAAATATATTTTTTTATTAAACCTGTTGGCTATGATCTTGTAAGTGTTGTAGATCAGATATATTTTTAAACCTAGAAACAGTGGCACTTTTTGATGAAGGCCTTTGTACATTTCTCGGGTATGACAGTTTAGAGTGATGGTACTTACTAATTGTTTAATCAATGAGTCCCATTAACCACTTACTATTAATAAGTACAGTAGTCTTCCATCAGTGGTACATACAAGCAAAAAATAAAATCAAGACAATGGTTGGCAGTTGGTGTTGCCAGTCAGCAATTCACAAAAGAAAACAACAGGTGCTCAACCAGTTATCTTCCCACCGGTAAGCAGTTAAATATCAGTGATGTTGGCAAATAACATTAGTCGCTTTGCTATAATGGGTATTGTGAGCATGTTTGGTGCCAATATTTCCACTACTTGGAATATTGGAATAAATGAAAATAGTATTAGTGGAAACTTAAATTGTGATTGAGTGGTTGTTTTCTTGACAGTTTATTTTTCCATTATTTTTATTGATCAATGAATGGAATAATAAAATCAATTAATAATTGAAATCACTAATTTTATTTAGATAATTATTTCCATTATAATATAATTGTAATGAAGATTAATTGATTGTTGGAAGATTTGAAAATACAAGCTTTGATTAATTGCTCAGTTTATATAACACTAATAACTGTAATTGCTGCTCATAGATGATTAGCTACATTGAATAATTAATAAAGTCACCTGGCTCTTGGCGCATGAGCAAATTGTTTTCATCAGTGGCACAATATAACAGTTCTAATATATATGTAAAAACAGCTGGTTTGAGTTTAGAACATTTTTTTGTGTAGAGGAGCAAACAACGATTTGATCTTCTACATAAAAAAAATTTTCTCAACCCAAACCAGCAGTTTTTACATATACATTTTTCTCTACAAGTGGGTTTTCTTGTCATCACTGATAATAGCTCTCAGTTCTGTGCAGAGGTATCTATTTTCTTTACCTAAAATGTTAACACATTTGTTAAGTCTAGTTGAAATCAGATTTGAACATGTACTTTGAGTACAAGAATTTGTACATGAACTAATAGTGTGTAGGAACGGATTTTTTAATGAAAAGTACATTTAAGTTTATTTGAGTGCAAAATACAGTTTTTTTAAAAATAAAGCAATTATTATATTTTTGGCATTCTGATTTAGTGACTAATTTCAGGTCTAAATATTTTCATGAATTTGATACTACAGTAAAACCTATCTAAAGTTGAATCACACAGAACCAAGTAAAATTTGTGGCTTAAGCAGGTTTTTGGCTTAGACAGTGAACATGCATTTCCTTAATTATATATAATTTTTGAGTGAAATGTGATACTTGCTTGACTCATGGGAAGTAAGATGTTTGTGAATAAAGTTATTATATTGTTTATGCTATAGTTATTAGAATAGGAACAAAAATAGACATTCAATATATACACAAGTAAACAAAATCTTAATCAAATTTATCTGAAGAAAGTGTCCAGTTTCAACTGTTTTGTTTTTATTTAATGGGCTTTCTCATGCAGTTAAAAGAGAACAATTTTACGGTCATTTCATGAAGTTCATTTTCCCTTTTCATTTTTGCAAAAAAAATAATAGTGTTAATATAACTTAACAGTTGTGATGAAGTAGGAATTTCTATTTATTCACTATCTTTTCCATTTTGTTCATCTTTTGAATCTCTTACATTGTTACCATTTTGCAATTCTATTACAGATTTTAAATCAATTTCATCAGTTTCTTTTAAAACATTCTTGTCAATATTCACAAAACTTTCTGCATTCACAGAATCATCTGCATCAATCTTCACAATCAGAGTTTGGATTTTACTAGAATCATCATAACAAACAACTTTATAATCTCGGCCATTATCAAGAACAAATTCACAGTTTCAAAAGCACTTTATTATGCATTCATTTTTTATACATTTGATTGAATGACTTAAAAATGCAATTGTATCTAACATGTCAATTTTTGTGATCATTTCAGATGCTCTCTTACAGTCATCCATGTTTGTAATAATATGCTGAAGCATCGGTTTTCTATATTTCAGTTTTATATGCTGTTTAATTCCATTATCTAGTGGCTGTAGAACTGATTTTGTACATGGAGGTATAAAGGCTAAATGAACATTTGAAAGTTGAATTTTTAGGAGATAAGTTGTGTTATCTAGGAAAAGTAGAATATTCCTACTTTCTTGTTAAAAAATTCCTTCAATATAGCTCTTGTCATGCACACTTTATTAGTTGTTTTCCATTTCACAGGAAGTTGATTTTAACTTAAATTTTTGAAACAGTACGGATTTTCACTTTTACCTTTTAGCCATGTATTCTCTAATTTTGCATCAGCAAATTCAGCCAAAAGTACAGTCAGTTCTTTTTTTGAATAGCAACCTCTGGAATAAGGATGGCTAAAAAAAGAACAGAATATATTTAACCAATGCTTACTCTGACAAGATTTCCGAGAATTTATTTATGTGTCAAGAAATTATGAATTGAATAAGAAACTAATATTTAATCAAAAACATTTTTTCCACTTTACTCAGGTTCTAATCCTACTTGTTGATAGATGAGGTAGGTGAAAGTTTTCCATCTGTGTTATGCAGGTTCTGCCATATAGAGGGCCTTTTATAAAAGAGATCTTAAGATAATGCTACAAAATTTTGAAATTTTCAGTTTGTAAAGATTTTTGGTTTAAATAGGTTTAACTGTATATGCAGTGTAGCATTTTGTCAGTAGCCTTAACTTACCCTGAAGATGTGTCTAAGTAAAATGTAGCTATTAATTAATTAGTACTTTATTTTTGTATTATTTCTACAGATTTTATTTTTCTTAGTAAAATGTTTTCAATTCCTAGAATCCTGTTCCACACTGTTGGACAGAGCCTGGCCATCTGAAAAGAAAGTTTTGTAATGTGTGTAGAAAAAGGATAGAGGACAGTTGTGCTGTAAGATGTGAAGGTAAGTAATAAGTTGTACTTAACTTTCTCTTCATAACTGGGAGATTTAAACATTTTTCTTCCTGATAAAAATCAGCAATCACCTCAAAATGTTCAACCAAAAAAAGATCTTAATGTAAGAAATACATGTCTGTTTGATAAACTTCACATCAATTTATCCAAAGTGTGTGACATCCCAGAAACATGAAAATGACAGATTAGATTTATTGAATATCTTTCAAGTGAAAACTGTTATCCTAGGACACAAAATTAATTTACACCTAAATGAAACTACCTTTTGAATAATGTCATAATTTTACCTTTTGATGTTCTAATTATTATTCCCACAAATTAAAACAGCCCAGTATGACCAGGTGGTTAAGGCACTTGACTTGTTATCTGTGGATCATGGGTTTGAATCCCTGCTTCTTCTTTCAGCCTTGGGGCCATTATAAAGTTATTGTCAATCCCACTTTTCTTTTTGTAAAAGATTGAGAAATGGGTGGTGAAGACTATCTCCTTTTCCTGTAATTTTTCACTGCTAAATTAGGAATGGCTAACCACAGATAGCTATAGTGTAGCTTTGTGTGAAATTCCAAACAAACCAAACCACTTTTTAACAATATTTTCTTGCTTTCAAATCCAGAAATTTTCATTGCCCAAGATGCAGTTCTGATCAAAATATTATAATCTTCATCACATTTCTGATTTAGTGAAGCAAACAAACAACATCCTCATAAACTGTCATGAATTGGATAAATGTTATTATATATTTGTCTATGGGAAAATAGGAAGGTAATTATTTATTGTGTCCATGGTTATGATTCATTTGGAGAGTTGTTTAGGAGGATGGTTGAGGACAAATAATCTTTTCTAGATGCCAAAGTGCAGTGTTTCATGTCTGACAAGAAATATTATACTTTCATAACTGTAAATTTATCTCTCAAAGCATCTGTGTGCCAGATTTGGTTTAATGGATGCGAAACAAATCAAAGCTAAATTATTGCAAAGCTGTAATGAAAGTATGTCAAGTTAAATGTGCAGAAATGTCTGAATGCATGTTCACCAAGTCATAAGGATATGGTGCTGATCAAGCTATGTGAGTATATTTTTGACTTAGATAAGTTGAGAAAGCCCATAGAAATTGTAGTGTAATGCTAATTTTTTAAAAGAAGTTACATGTGGGTTAAGTGTTGAGTGTGCAAAGTACTTTTTAAATAGAAAAATAAACAATAATCGCATGATTACAACATTTATGTACTATGCTTATTGAACTAAAAAGTTTAACTAAGCAAAAAAATAATTAAGATGATTTTTGAATTGATGCTGTTGTTGTTTTGAATTAAGCACAAAGCTACACAATGGGCTATCTGTGCTCTGCCCACCACGGGTATCGAAACCCGGATTTTAGCGTGTAAGTCTGCAAACATACCGCTGAGCCACTGGGGGGGCATTTTGAATTGAAAAAACCAATATGCAATTTGGACTCCTTAGACAAAGGCTTTTCTAATGATATGACATTTGTAGTGTTTGATAAAAATATTTGAAAGAAAAGAGCTGGACAGGGCAAATGCAAGAATATTACTTGTATATATCCTGATGCTGTCAGAATAAATTAAGACAATGTTCTTCCAACATTGATTATCAAGAGCAATTAACTGCCCAGCAGAGAATGTATACGGATATTACAGATTTATTTGTACATGAAGGTTTCAAGTGGAGTAATTTATTTTACATTTTGTAAATATTTGAAAAAAAAAGATTTTGATGTGGTAAGTTACCTCTGCTCACATAAATAGCTGTTTTCATTCATTGTTTCCCTGTACATGCAAAGATTGTTTCATATTCTATAAGTCTTAAGGTCCTGTGTTCCCCATAATCAACTTTATCTCACAAGTAAAACAACATGTGACAATCCTCTACAGATAGAAGTGTGAAAATCTCTCCTAACACGTAACTCCCTCAATTTCATTCACCTGAACTATCACTTCTTGTTTGTCAGTGCTATTTCAAGATGCTTTTGTTTGTGCTTTCATCTCAAATTTTTTTAAAGTTCACATGAAGTGGAGTATTTTTTTCTACTTTATCACTTTTAAGTGATAACTTTATTGTTTGTCACCACAGCTTATGTTGTCACCTCAAATATGTTATCGGTTACTTCCAGCACAACTAAGACTTCAGGTAGCAGTAGTCATTTGAGGAATTGTTAGCTTTAATGTGTTGGGAAATTAACTGTTGTAGGGTTGACATTTGTCAGACCTTGAGTTTGAAGTGCCACACATTTTAATTCGGTCCATTGATTTTGGACAGATAAAGTATTATACTGTTATAGCTTTTTAATTATTTTAGACATCGTTATTATTGTTTGTAGTTATTTGGTTTCAATACTTTATGTTTAGTTAGATCTCTACCGACTTCTTGTATGGTTAGGATTTTTGAATTAAAGTTTAGTGATATCTTTTGTACTAAAAAGTAATATCAGGCTTATTGTGTTATATTAGACTTGTCCTTGATCTTACTGATAAGTCATAAATGTGTTGTTTCTTGAACAGATACCATCTTTTGTATTATCAATATACACTTACTTAATTTTAAAACATAATGACTATTTCATTGTTTTAGTTAATTATATTTTATACTTCTTATGAATAATTTCATTTGTGATTACCCCTAGGGCCAGGATCCATCAAATCTTCTCACCATTGCCAAAAACATTTGGGATGATGTGTATTTTGACAGTTTCCTCCATCTAGTTACTTAATCTTCTTGATCTCCACTGAAGTTTTTTCCCCTCTTCTCATTCCAGACATTTGGGTTCATACTAGGCCTTATTGTCTGTATTTTTAGAGATGGTGCTCCATGGGTTTTGGTTCATTTTGCTGTAGCTTACCACAAGACAAATTGTGATTTGTTTTCTTGATTCTCTGCACTTAGGATCTCTGTTGTCTGTATGGGGGCAGACCCTGTTAAACTTATTTCTTTATCCCTAGCCATGTTTTCCAGCTTTTCTCTTCTCATATTACCTCTGCTACTTGTATTGTCCACCATGCCCTTCATTTCTTACACTGTACACTCATAAACAGTCATGAATAAAGCAGATAGGGATTGCTGCCCATTTCTGATTCTCTGTGATGTTGAAACTCTTCCTACTGTAGATCTTATGTACATGGAGGTATCCTTCTGAAAGTGATGATAATATACAACATAAAAAATAATAATTTAATTTAGTTGATAGTGCTCTTCTGATGTAGACAATGAAATGCCCTCTAATCTGATGCTCTATCTCTAAACAGGAGATGTTGTTGCTTTTATGTGAGCTGTCAAAATTGCAGTTTACCCTTTTGATTGGGATCCATTACACTAATCCCACATGAATGCTAATTCCCTGTGGTTTGATTTTGAATTTAGGGTATGACCACTCAACATAAGTTCTCACACATATTATTGATAATGTGTTGTGGGTCATGGTGGATGAACATGCTTGTTGGTGTGGTTCTTTCTCATATGCTACAGCTCGATTTTACTATGCCAAGGATGATACTGCTTTGGAATGGTTCATGTCTGATTGGTTTTGAGTAGGCTAGTTCACAATTCAGGAACATATTTATTATTCTGACCATCAGATGTTATGTACTCATATATGTCAAATATTTTATGTCTTTGCTATCATGTGTTCTGCTCATAGATTATCGGGTATGTATTTCCTTCTGGTAAATTTGTAGAGAAGATGGTATGCTCTTCTTTCCTATCTTTACAAGAATGTTAGTTCCCAACAGCTGGATTTTGCATAAAGTTGACTTGCCGTATACAGTCTGTCATGCCCAAGCTACTGTACACCTTACTCTCACCCACATTGCTGTTTTCTGCCTTTTGAAAATGCTCATCACTTTTTTTGTACATGTCTGTATCACTCCTTTCCATGCAAGGAGTGGAGTGTATGTAGTAGGATACTTTACAAAAAGAATTTCCCCTTTTAAAGTATTTTTTTGGCCTTACATGATCCCTCTACCTATTTATGTGAGAGAAAGTAAGATGCTGTATATAAATTTATATTTTTCTTTTATTGTAAATTTTACCTCCTCCTACATTTCCAACCCTTCCTCTTCACTAAAAAGTGGTGCTTCCATATTCTGCCAAAATATTCACATGCATCAGAAGAATGTGTTATCTTCCTTTTGGTAGAGCAAGACACAGTTGAACCATATTGATCATGGGGTAGTGGGAGCTTAAGGCTTATAGCATGCAAAACATTTTTGTGTTTAGAGGGCAATACTGAATGAAAATAGTTATTTTTGTGATAAGAGGGAAGTACCTCTCAGAAATACATATTCATTGTAGGAAAATTATAACTTTTATATAGTGTAGCATGAAAACATTTACAGTTTCAGTGTAAAAGAAATTTGCTCCAAAAATTTTACTAAAAACATTTTGGTAATTGCTGTATTTTCTACCCAAAAATTTGTAGGCTAAGGTTATTGGTGTGGTGTTCAGAACTAGACTTTACATAAGACTTTTGTATGTAAAATAATTAAAGCTGATTAGAGAAAGTTAGTTTGTTGAAGTAGCTGGAAGCATGCTAAAAAAAGTAGAATTTAATGATTGATTGTCCATGTGTTTTATTCAGTCAAATATAAATACTTAAGTTATGAGTCATAGGTAAATTTATTAAGTTTTCCTTATAACCAGTGTTTATCTCTCTATTTTTTGTTATAGAATTCTCTTTAATGATGCTTTCTGATTTTCAAAGCTAACTAATAAAAGTGTGCACTGCAACAAATGTGGATTTTGTATAATTCTGTATCTATCATACATTTTTTATTACTGCATTTATTCATATTAATATAACTGTGACACCAGAATAATCTGCAAAATATATAAATCTTTTGGATTTTTGAAGTGTTGTGTGTAAGTAAGAGAAGAAAAGGTTATACCATGTATTGTAACAATTCAGTAATTATGTCATTCTGTATAAATTGTGTGTTGAAAGTTAGCCTTGTGTATAAGTTTATAAACAACCAGAAGAACTCCTTGAAAATTTGTAATTCAATTCTCAATTCTACTTCTGACTTGAGCATGACAAATTCTATTGACCTTTCTCAGATTTGGGGAGTCTTTGATGTCAATTGATTTCTCTTTTACTCGCAATGAAAATTTAATTCTTTATCAAATTGCAATAAACATAAGAAAAAATATTAAGTAGTATAAGTTTTGGTTGAAAAAAATGGATATATGATATGATATAAAATTCTTGATAGGCTCATAATAAAGTATACACGTTCATATAAACATTTTCATCCATTAAGTATTTACCCTATGAATTTTGATACATTAGGTGTACCTTCACCAAATTTGGCAAATATTTGAGGAAATATTTTAACTTAATTTCCCAGTCTTTATTTTTTATCACACTTGCATATTTTACATCAAACACTTTTGTTTGATTTACATATTTATACAGCAAACTATGAGGTTTATATTCTCACTTTTGGTACTATACCACTAGCACTATTTTTACAGGCTGAACCCATCATTAGATTTCTCTGCTATTATCCATTATGAAATTGATCATTATATGGATCACTATTCTACTCATGAACAAGCCCAACCTATTTTGGCTGATGAAAATTTGATAGTCTTTTTACACCACTGAATTTTGCTGTATATTTTCCCTAATTATTCTGCAGAATGACCTAATACAGCATTTTTTGACTTGATTTCCCTTCCAGGAAGTTCTCATATTGTTGCTTTATTCAACTGTGATAGGCATATCACCAGCAGTATCAAAGTCTAATAAGAGGGTTCCAGTTCAGTGAGAGCTTGTCTATATTATATAGTTACTCTTTGACTTTCTTTCACTACAGTTCATTGAGTTCAAAGGGACTTGCCCAACTATTTCTTTCCTTACTTTCTATGTTTCTAGTACCATTTTTCTTCCCCATGACTTGGGATCCAACCAACAGCTTGTGTCTGTCCTAAGAGTTACAAGATTTTCTGTCTCTACAGGCTCTTGCACATGTTCATCATCTTTCTTCAGGCTGTTTGTTGTCCTTACTACAAACCAGAGACTGGTGGTCTGTGCCAGGTTTGTTTAATCTCGTTTTCAGTCTGCCCCTGAAACTGTCTCTGATCCTTAGGAGAGTTTTTTTCTCCAGGTTTATCAATGGCAAAGAGGAATGTTTCAAATGATTATTTCCACATCCCAGTATTTCATCACTTACAATCTTCTTTGGTTTTATTCTCCATGGGGTAGTTTTTCATTTTAGTGCACTGTCCTTTATACTTGTTTTGTGGGGCATTCAGAGCATTTGTTCATCACTTACCTAGTCTTGAGTAGTGCTTTAACCTTTCTTTGGCTGACTGGTTGCTTTTTGGTCATGCTGTTATCATAATCAGCTATTCACAGAAGTAGCTATAATTGACTGTTTAATCAAGTTGAAAAAGTTTTACTGAAACCTATCCAATAATTTGTCTATTTGGGAGTTTTTCTTTTCTACACTCATCTCAGTCAGTCCTCTTTGACTTTGTTCAATTAGCTTGTATTTCAATTACTCCTTATGAAGTTCTGTTGCTTTCCTGAATGTGATCTTTCATGGCAGCCCTTATCTCCTTAGGTCAGACTATTATAGATGCTTTTTTGTGGACTATTCACAACCAGTGAAATTTGCAGGTCTTTTTTGTTAGCTCTTATTACCCTTCCTTTTGTTGATCAGTGTTGATTGTCAGATATGACTCACACATTGGCAGGTGTCTCACTTCCTCCTCCTCATCTTATCTTTCACATTTCATGGTTGCATCCCTTTGGAAATGGAGTGAGCAAGTTGATCAGCTGGAAGATTTGGTGTGTCAGTCTGTAACCAAGAAGCCTTATCCTATCAACGTTCTAGAACTTCTTGCTGTAGGTTGTATTTTGGCTTATTTTCTTCAACCGGCTTGAAGTTATCTAGTAATGACCTATTCCATTGTTTCTTCAAAGGTTGCTAATCTCAGTCAACATCTGCTCTTCTTTCCTCTGTATTTATATGCTGGATCTTCTTTTTGGGCCCCCATTCTTGATATTCATTTTCTAACATGTTGCTTTCTTGTGCATTTGTTTTTTTTGTGGATCATATTCTTGTCCACAGAGTATTTTACCTGTCCTAAACTTTATATAACTGTGGATATGTTTCTTCTGTATTTGTTGTACACAGTAGTGGGTATCTTTTTCAGTGGGGATATTAATGTGCTTCTGCATGGCCTCACTGTGTCTGTGGTTGAACCACTCTTCCATTGCTTCTTGTTTCACCTTTCCTTTTGTTTTCATTCTCTCTTTTATTTGCCTGTGGATGTTAGTGGTCTGCTTCTTAGCCATCAGTATTTCACATACACTTTATCCTTCTACATATCTTCTTCTTTCTCCAGATTGTTTTTCCTTTTTAACACTTCTGCAGCTTGATGCGAGGATAACTCTTTCATTCAGCTGCTTTTCCTTCCGTTTTACATCTTTTTCCCCATTCTCATTTAAATAGACATTTTATTCTGTACATTCTCTTCTCTGTTATATTGTATGTACGACTTCTATCTGTAATGTCTGTTTCTGGATTTTGCTTTCCTGTGGCTGTATTTTGGATTTAGAGTAGAAACAATGAACATAAGCCTCCACACATATATTTAGAGGTCTATATTCCTTCGTTATTTATATTCCATCATTGTTATCGGTCACTGTGAATGTAATTGCAGATTGCTATAGTTTTTTTCCTTTTCATTATCCCTTTGTATTTCCTATTGCACAGATGTTAAAGTGCTTGTGATGGTTCTGTTTTCTGCCCATATATGTAACATCTTTTTTAAATGGGTGAAGAGTATACCAGTTTCAGAAGTATTGCAGTTCCCTAAATCAGATTTTAGAATCTGGTTGTTTTCTCTTAGGGATCATCCTTAGGATTCTTCTTTCTTTCACTCCATCTGTTCAGTGTGGTATACTGGCTGTTTATGTAAGTGGAACTACTGTGCTATATTAGAAGCTACAATTTTCTTATGCCAAAAATATATTTCCAATAGATACTTTCTACTCTTCCTTCATATCGAAAACCAGTATGTCCATCTTTTGTCAAAACTCAAAGTGACAATTCAGTAAAAATGAATGCTGCACTCCTGTTGGTGGGAAATTGATGTATGATGAATTGCATGAGAAATGCAATGGAATCAGTCAATTCTAATGGAGGGGAGGCAGAAGACTTGTGGCATACAAAAAAACATTTTTGTATGTAGAGGGCATCACTGAATCACAATAGCTTTATATGTGAGAGGAGATAAGTAGTTATCCGGAAAAGATTTTCACTGTTGGAAAATTCTAACATTATATCAAGTAATTTTTAACTTAGCTGATATTCATTAATATAATACTTTATTTTGACTAAATTATGTGATGTTCTTATGAGTTTATTTTTGTCTTTTTGAAAATGATTTCCATGTGGTTACTTTCCTACAAAACTAATAAGTTTCTAATTTTTATATTTTAGTTTCTTTTATTGCAGTAAATAAAAAATATACATAAAAAATCAAAAATTGTAGCCAATGGGTAGCCTCAATAGTTGGTAATTAGGCTTATAAAACAAAAAAATGGGTTTTGATATCTGTGGGCATATGTGGTCCATTGTGAGTGTAACACATAAAATTATTTCTGTTTATTTCAGACATACTGTGAAAAAAAGCTATTATAATTTAACTGTCTTCCTAACTAAGCTATAAATGGAATATAGTCATTCTCCTACCTTGTCAATCTGTATGTAATGTAATTAAAAAACTCTTATTAGAATTAACGAACTCATGAGAGAATTATTGAACATTTTTGAAGCCAGGATATGATTGGAAGACATGGCATGTGGGTTGTATTTCTTGACTTATAATTCAGTAATTGGATGATAAAAGTTTATATTATGTCTTACCAATATTATTTCTACAAATGTGTCCAAATTAGAAGGCTGTGATACAGTAAATATTGAGAATATTTCCCTCCAAAATTAAAAAAAATTAAAACTAATATTAATGTCAGAACTTAGATTATAAACTAAGTTTTGAAGTTTTACATTGTTAATAAAGTTGTTTAATTAGTTTTTAATATGACTCTTTTGAAATTTGTGACATGCACACTTTGACCCAGCTGTGTGCATAAGATAAACATTTTTTTTTTTATCTAAACAGACTTGTATTGTTCACTAAAAGCTTGGGGAGGTACACTTACCAAATTATGAGTTAAATATATTTTTATGATTACCTGGTTAACCATTAAAGGTCAGTTAAAATGACTAAGCCCTTGAACAGAGGTTTAATATAATCTTTCATTTGAATTTGTGTACTTGCTGTGCATAAAGCATTCACACAGGTAGCCTTCTAGTTACTTGCACGAGGCACAGTACCTTGCATTTTTATTTATTTCATGCATGCACAGATATAGCATTGTGTAATAGTAAGAACAGTGGAGTATTTATGTAGGGGCTATAGGGGGCTCTTGGTCTTAACAGGGGGGATATTGATAATTTTATTCTATGTTAAATTACTTGCCCCTGGGCCCACACAACCTTAAATTCTCCATTGAGTAGAAAGAAGCTTATAAATTGTTGTTAATGGTTTGGAATACTTATCACACAATGAACTAATTCTTGAGATAGTTATTCAGTGAAAATGTGTTTATACGCTATTTAACTATCATTTAGGTAACTACAGTTTATCATAAAGTAGCTTTAGATTTAAGTGGCATGCAAAATGAATAAATCTATTTGCATATGTTACTAACATCATGAACATTTTAATACAGCAAGACTTTTAATGTATGGAAGATGACATATTAATTAGAAAAAAAAAAAGTCTGTGCTTGTGATAATGGTATATATGCTTGTGTTAATGGTATATAGCTCATATCTTAAGAAGCATCCAATATAGTTTAGACCAGAAATGAACTGCTGGTTGTAATATTAACTTGACCTGCTAAATCTGTTTCAGATATTTTTGAGAAAATCATTTTAATTCTATTCATCAAAATCAGAATATTTTATTTAAGTTATTATTTATTTAAACAAAATTTGAAAGAATGGAATTATGAAGTTTTTTCTAGCTTTAAAAACTTGTTTAACAAAGGCATCATTTATACAGAAGAGCTTTAAGATTTACTCAGTTTCCCAGCTGTTTAACAAAGGCATCATTTATACAGAAGAGCTTTAAGATTTACTCAGTTTCCCAGCAATACTTGTTTGTAACACCAGGTGTAGCTACTTTAAACAAACAACTCCACTTGCTCTTTGCCCATTCTATTTAATCTTAATTTAATTTTTAAATTTCACTTACAGTGGTTTGTTGTAAATGAGATTTCTTCTCCTTTTGACATGTATGACATCATTTATATATGTCAGTGTACATTATAAATAATGTATAAAGTGTTTATTTATTATGCTATATAGTATGCTCAGTGGCTGTCTTTTGTTGTTGTTTTTTTAGTTTGTGAGTACAGTGTTCACGTAGAATGTCACGACTTCAGTGTAGCCAACTGTAAAGAATGTGCCACTTACCCAACTAGTAGAAATCTTGTAAGTAGACATCAGATATTCTAATGTTATCTAAGAGAAGTGTTTATGCATTAGGAGTTTATCTCAGTACCTACTTTGTGTAAGAAATATTATTTCAGTGTGTGTGTGTTCGTATTTTGTTGCTTTAAAACAGCCATACTTAATTCACAAGAACATGTTTTGTGAATTACTCAGTGCATAAATAAATAGTTGTTATAATATAAACTGACTTTATTTAGTTATGCAGTTGGTTATTAGCTAATTTTATATGAAAATTAAAGTTTCACTGTAGTTGAATTAATATAGCAGAAATATTCCAAAGCAAAATTTAAGAAATACTTAAGAAATATCCAAGTTGGAATTGGGCAATATTTAATGTTTTTTCGTTCACTTTGTATCATTCATAAACTGTTAGTTTTGGTTTCAAGAAGATACTTTAGTAAGTGTACCTGCATTATTTATATAATTTTGTATTATTCATTGATGGATTTTCAAAAAGATGGTGTCTTACAGACATTATATAAAAAAATGTATTCTTAGGATGATGTATTGGGATAAAAACACTTTAAATTTGGAATACTGACTTGCATAGTTGCTATAAAATGTTATAACAGAGGGCTGACATTTTATTTTGGACAGGCATCAAAAACAGTAAATCTGTTACAAATGCATATACAGGTTTAAATTAAGTGTGCCAATACTTCATTGAAAGTTTAAAATCACTACACAGTAAACTTACTAAATGACAACTTAAAGCCTTGTTGATAAGCCAATTAATTACTACTATGTCTCTCACTATGTCCATGTTATTGTTTATTAATGTATGACATTAAAGTCATAGTTTTGTGTATTTTTGGATAGTGTTTTTTACAGTAGTAAAACTTGCAGAATACAGAAAAATGAGTATGTTATATTAAAACAATTTTATATGTGCAAATCAAAAAAGTATGTGACAATTATCCATACCCAATATAAAGTAATGGTGGAAATGAATGTATCATAACTACATTTTGACAGTACTTGACATATCTGTTTAGCCATTACATACCTTTAGAAGTTGGAGAATGAAATGGATATTCATGCTGGTTGTATATGAAGACATACTGATTTAGTCATTGAAGTTAACTGCTTTGTGTTTTTTTATGAATGGATAGCTGAAATGAGTGCCATAAAACCATTGTCTTCATACACTAGCTGACTTATGAAAATCAAGCAGAAAGGAGTGTTTTACTTTGAAAACTTTTTTTTATGACAGGGCCTTTTACAGTGGAAACTGTGGTAAGTGCTACTGTCAAGATGCACAGTGGTCCAATAGAGCATAGCCTAACATGGCAACATGGGCTGTAATGATGTCATGAGGCTACAAAATTATATTAATATTACATACTTCAACCCATTTATGAATCATACATCAAGTGGTTACACTTATTAATCAAGCTTGCAAAACATAATATTATAAACAGGTAATAAAAATTTATATTACAAAACAATGCTGTATTTTATCATTACACTGGTTTACAAAAACATATTTTTTGTCTGAGGCAAGAATGTGAATAGGTCTTTTTTACTAATTTGGGTGTGCTGAATTTAAATTTATAAACAGTTTTGCTCTATCACTTCTAGTTTTCTGGCTTTTAAATAGTCTCATTTTAGTATATACAGAGTATATACGTGCTTATTTCAACAGTTGCAGCAGCTTATTACAGATAAACCAGGATAGATAAAGAACATTAACGGAATAAATATACTTGGATGACACAATGTACACAATTCATAGTACCGCAGACAGTTAGAAGTGTGTTTTCTTAGATGATCTGGTGTATTTTGCCTCCGGGATGTCACGCAAGAGCATCCAGCAGAAGTCTCCCATCATGCTGGGGTTCCACTTGCCTTAGTAGTTGCTCTCCATCTTCGTAATGTCTTGGTGGAATCTTTCTCTGTGCTCATCACCCACTGCTCCAAGGTTTGGAGGGAAGAAGTTGAGGTGGGAATGGAGAAAATGAATTTTGAGTGATATTTGGCATCCCATATCCTCATAAGTCTTTAGAAACTTCTCAATACAGGCTTGGTAATTTGGTACGCGTGTGTTACCAAGGAAGCCACTACAGACTGACTTAAATGCTTCCCATGCTCTCAGTTCCTTTAAGGTAAGAAGTTCCTCAAAATCAGTATCCTTCAGCACTTCTCGGATTTGAGGTCCAACGAAGATGCCCTCTTTGAGCTTAGCAGCACTGAGACATGGGAACAAGTGTTGGAAGGCAGCACCATTTTTGTCCATGACCTTCACGAAATTCTTCATCAAACCAAGGAGGAAGAAGCACCTTCTTCATGTCAACCAGAGGATTCTCCTTGACCCTGTGTTTGCCAGGAACGAAAGTGCTTCTAGACCCCCAGTCTTTCTGCTTGTAATGCTGGGATACAACTCGACTATCCCAGAGACAGAGAAAGCAACAGTACTTTGTGAAGCCCGCTTGCATACCCATAAGAAGACCAATGACCTTGAGGTCCCCACTCAGACTCCACTGGTACTGGTTGTACTTAACAGCTTCTAAAAGAAGCTCCATATTGTCATAGGACTCCTTTAGATGGACAGAGTGTGCAGTGGGAATGGTGGGATATTTATTCCCGTTGTGCAAAAGCATAGCCTTGAGACTTTGCTTGGAAGAGTCTATGAAAAGATGCCAGACTGAAGGATTATGTGGCAAACCAAGGAAAGTGAACAAGCCAGGTACATTTGTGCAGTAGCACAACTTGTTTTCCATGTCGAAAAATGAAGCAAGGTCTTTGTTCCGATTCCTGAAACTGGTGATCCGTCTTGATATATAGCTATATATATATATATATATATGTAATGTAATGCTATCACTTACATTTATTGCATAATAACTAAAAAAGAAGACATAAGTCACACAATATTAGAAATTAACCCTGAATGCATATACGCCTTTATGTACAGTATGCATATCTAAAAAACTAGAGGTGATGAGTAAAAATGGATTTCCAATCTGAATTCAGCACCCCCAAATTAGGTTAAAACAGCTATTTTTATGCTTGCCTCAATTTATTTGTAAACCAGTGTTATCCCAAAGAATAATTTATGTAAATAATTTGAAATAATAATTTATAAAAATATAATTACTGAATAATTTAAAAATACAGTATTGATTTACAAACAATAATGATTTGTTTTGCTTTTTTTTTTGCCAGCCTTCTGTAACCCAGTTTCATCACTGGAGGGAAGGAAACTTACCAGGAAACTCTAAGTGCCATTTTTGTAAGAAAACATGCTGGTCAGCTGAATGTCTCTCTGGTACTCGATGTGAGTGGTGTAATCTAACGGTGAGTAGGAAGAATCTGTTAGAAAGCTCAGATGAACGATTTTGGTTGTACAGTAACTATAAACTTAAGTAAACTTATATGATATTTCTATTTGAAAAAAATTAGGTTTAAGGTAAAGCTAGCATTTTAACATGTGATCTGTGTACAATAAGAGTGTTGTGTGTATAAACATTATAAATCTTGTGTAGTCTTTTGATAAACAGCAACTTTTCTGACTACATTTAATGGTGAAATATTATTATGTTAAAAATATTTTCTTTTTATTTGCTTTTATTTTTGCTTGCTACCCCTACAAATGTGTAACTACTGTATATATATATTGTAACTTTATTTTTTCGCATACTCCCCTCTTTTATTTCCCTGCCTATAAGAGATTGCATGGTGAAAGTTTTGATGTGTTTAGACTTTGTTTAAACAACAGAAAATAAATGTTTATTATACTAAATATATTACTTTAAAAGTTAATATGCAAGAATAAAATCACAGTCATAAATTATGAGAATATAATAAAAACTTTGTGTTAACAAAAATAAAGCAACATGCAATATTTCAAATAAAAATGAGTATATGAAATTAATATTCTAGTATAACATAAACAGAAGCAAGAACAAATATAAACATGGGTGTAAAGTTCAGACAAATACATGTATATACATGTTTCATTTACTCACCACAATGTGTACTCAACTTGTGTGCCTCTGAAGTTCACCAACTTCATATTCTTTAAATTCTCAGTGGAATTTAAAATTTGCAGATCTAATCATCAGTCTTTCTTGATGTTGGATTTGCATAATTTATTCTATGATGCTCAGAAGAGGAACAATCCCTTTGTTTTGATAAACCTGAACTTTAATTTCTATGTGTTCTTCCAGATTGGCTCATATTCACATAATTTCTGCCATTCAGGTTGGTTTTGCTGTAGACTGAATATTTATTATTCCAATTCAGTTATTATCTACTGCTGATTGGCTGACTTGTGTACAGTTCCTCTTTGCCTTCAAGGTTAATTTAGTTTATTTCCTGTAATGACCATGTCTTTGGGAAATGGGAAACTTCTTATTTCTTCTTTGTGGCTGAAAGAGTGTCTAATCTGTGGATGCTGGTCTGTTTTTTTCAATTTGGTTCTTTACTATATGTTTTTTAAATTAGACACCAAGTAGTGCAATTTTGTGGAAAATGTTTTCAAACATATATAGTGATGAAATGCTACAGTTATTAGTTATGTCGTAAGATTTCTTTTGTTTATTTTATTTTGATAAAATGCAGATGAGAAAATGTCCCAAGCAATAAATGGCTTTGTTGTCCCCAAGTTTACATCATTCCTAATTAAGGTCTTAACCACCTGTATTCATTTTTCTTGGTCTGTAAATTTTAAATAGCATAGCACATCATTTTCTAAGTTGGTCGTTTCTAGTAAGAGGTGCAGAGTGAATTGTAATATGATAAAGCTGTTCTGTTTATAAAACATCTTTAGACTGTATATCTGTCTTCAAATGCGAGTATTGTCATAACTGTACCAACTTTTTTATATTTTTTTATATTCAAAATATGGCCCAGGGAATTTTAACAGTAAAAAATGAACTGTATTTAAAATTAACATGATCTAGTTCTAGATAATTTGTAATGCTTCCATTCATGTCGTTTGGTGATTTCCTACAGGTGAAACTCTTCACAGACCTCGACATTACTTGTGGTTTATGACCTGTATAAACTGTTAAGATTTTGGGAAGCTTTGCTGCTGGTTTTGTCTGATAGAGTGGTCAAAATGGAATGCATGGCATTTGTTCATTTGTTTTGTGGCCTGACAGCTTAGTAAGGCTTTTTGTCTGGAAATTTTTGTTTCTTTTTGGGACAATGTGATAGCTAACTAGGGGCAGAGTCAGTAGGGGACATTATTGAGTGGAAGCTTACTGAGTATACTATTTCATCAGCTAGAAACAATGGACTCCTGGTTGCTAGGCTGTTTTTAATCTTTTATATCTGTTATAGATACTTCTCCTGTTTTCTATAAAAACCAGTAGGGTGATTAAGATACGGTTTCAGTTCTCTTTTTAGCATCAATCTAAGACAAAATATGTTTATGACCATTGCAACTTTACAAAAACCACTGTATATCTATGTAAAACCCTGTAATTTTAAAAAAACAAATCAAACATAAACAAGTGTAAAATAAAGTAAACTTATTTTAATTGAACAAAACCTACTGTGAATCAAACTCTGGGGTACCAAGATACCTTTATTAAGATCTTTAATGACCTCTGGTCATGTAACCTCTTTGTTCTCTACTGTGTGTGTTTGTGGTTTTATTTATGTAAATTACTTGTGCCTGATGGTAATATAATCTTGTCAAAACATTGTATATTTATAATAAAGGTTTTTTTTCATTACCCATTCAAGCCAACTTTTATTTTCTAAAGAAAAGTGGGTTCTTCATCATCAAATAATTAACTAAAATAACATCAGAATTCTGAACAGAGCTGTACATTGAAAAATAACATCAGAATTCTGAACAGAGCTGTACATTGAAAAATAACATCAGAATTCTGAACAGAGCTGTACATTGAAAAATAACATCAGAATTCTGAACAGAGCTGTACATTGAAAAATAACATCAGAATTCTGAACAGAGCTGTACATTGAAAAATAACATCAGAATTCTGAACAGAGCTGTACATTGAAAAATCAAAAAGTCATGATAGTTTTCATCAGGATACACCACCCTACTCTAAATTATTACTAAGGAAATTTAAAGGTCATGGACATTTTGATTTCCATTTTCCTTATGTAACATGGCCACAATGCACATGTTACGAAAGTTACTTATCTGTCGTCATTTTTTCCAAACTCTATATCCTTACTAAAAACAAAACTTTACTGAATACAAGCAAGAAATTTGTAAAAATTCTCTTGTTGACAGAAAAAAAGCAAGCAGTGCAGAGTTTGAAACATCTTCTACTTAAAAATTCAAGGTCGAGAATAGTCTGTAAGATAGTGTACAGTAACTGTAGAGATGTTTTGGATAATATCTACAAAATAATATTAAAAAAGTAAATATTTCTGTTCGGTAATAATAACTATGCTACCTGAAAAGGAATGACAAAATGTTGTAAAAGTGAGATGGTTAATATAAATTTATAAGACTGATGCTACAGGGTGTTTGGAAAGTCACTGTGCAGTTTTGCAATCATATGTTATTGTATTTCATTCAGTCTATTTCAAGCCAGCAACTGATAGCGGTGTTTAGAAACAAAATAAGAAGGATTTAAGCATGTATTGATACCAACGGGGGTCACTTTCAACATTGTTTATAATTGTCATTCATATTTACCTCCTGTATTATATATTGAAACATGTCTGCTAATAAATATATAAATGCACAGTGACCTTCCAAACACCCTGTATTATTAATCAAGGGATATTTGTTGTATTCTGTATTTAACTCATGTTTATTTGGATAACATGAAAAGTTAATAATGTATATAAAGTTTCATTATCATTATAATGTTATTCAAAAAGAAATGACAAAGCAGCTGATGGACTTCATTTTCTAAAAACAAAATATCTTAAAACTCTTTTTTTTTTGTAAAAAGAACACTTTTACATCCTGGGTCATCAAAAGTTATGTTCAGGTATTCATTAGTGCTACATTCTTTATCATGATAATTGTAAGTTATAATTTTCTGTTGATAAACAGTTCTACTTGCAACAGTTTAATGCATAGTTATAGCACTATGTAATAATAAACTGTTGTTGTTGTGGGAGCTTTAACATGTAGTTAGCAGTGATTTTTAAAAAAATTCTGCTTACACTGCAAATTGTATGTTGGTTAAAATGCTACTGAATTTTAAACAGTAAGCCTTTTACAATTTAATGCACTTAAGATTAGTTGTGTACTAATCGTATACACATGAACAACTCCTCTCAAATTTCCACTTTGATTGACTTTGTGACCACATGCTTTTTTTTATTTAAAGATTTTTCTGTGAATTCATAGAGACTTTGACTCATCTGACTTTGAGGTGATTTTCATGTTAAAGTTTAAAATATCTCTTTTTCTTATTTTATAATTTTTAAGTTTCATTTGAATAACCTGTAAAACCTCTTAAATGAATGTCAGAAGTTTATTTTTTAAGGTAAAACTGTATTGTTTTGTCTGTTATTTTTACTATCCTACTTCTGTATACAAACTCAAAATAAATATATTTTTTTCTGCAACATTTGTACTTTGTTACAATTACCAAACACTTATTCTTACAACTTAAGCTTATTCAGTCCACATCTTTTAGTAATTTAAATGTGTTGCTTTTCTGCCACTTAGATTAATGCCAGTGCAAATTGTAATAATGGGAATGTTTGTGTAAACACAACATATAGTTGTCAACATGCTTAGTCAAATTACATGTTCCGTTATGAGATGTGCTCCTTAGGGTGGGTTTTTTTTTTTATCTAACTTGATATATATCTAATTTTCCAGGTTAGCTAATTTTATAATAAGTAAAAAAATGTAAAACAAAATAAGACATGCATTACTTATGTATCAGTCTTGCAGTTTTTCCCTTCTCTATGGGTAGTTTTGATGATAAGTGATCCTGCTTATTCTTTTGGTAGTTTTTAACACTATAGTTAAATCTTATTTATTTTAAATATGCAGCTTATAACAAAAGGCATTAACACATTAAACCGTTGCTTTAAAACTGTTGTAATATAATTGGCTTTATAATGAAGCTATGTGCACGGTAAAATAGTTTCCTCTCTTTGTCAAAGTGACCTTGAAGATAACAAATTACAGAGTTGAAGTAGAATAATTCAGAATTGGTTGTGACAATGAGCTAACCTCATAAGACAAGCAGTAAAGTTAAAAGTATCCTCTTAGTACTTATAAATAATACAGTGGCAAATGTCAGAAAAAAGTTTTTGGTCTTTTTGAAAATAGCATGTACAAGGAAGGAGTGTTTCAGTTTATGGTATATAACTCATTGAAGCAAGAAAAATATATACAGTAAGTTTTCATTTTAGCTCAGGTATATGTCACATGTAAGTATTTTAAGTCTCCTAAAACAGTAGATAATATAGGTATGAAAAGAAATTTGGAGTAAAGTTTCATGTGATGCATAACAGTTAAGACAGGGAAATTATTTAAATATTTCTTTCCGATATTAAGAAATTAAACTTATATATTGAATTATAAACTATGTTTTAATGTTAAGTTTAGTGATATAAATTGATAATAAAATAGTTTAATTAAATATTGGATGTAATTCTATAACAGTTGAGACAAGTGTACTTTGATCTATTCTTATTTAGAGGGTTAATACAACTTAACATATTTAGGTTATAGTGTATCACATGTTTAAATGGCTTTACGTACAACTACTTAATGCTTTATGTTACTACTATGTATTATGTGGTATACCTTTTCTGCAGGCTCATGCAGCATGTTACAAGAACCTTGCAACAGAGTGTAACTTTGGATGTATGGCAAGTATCATGCTTCCACCAAGCTGTGTTAGCATTCCGCGCACGGATGTGCCCCTGGAGACAATAATGGGAGTTCAAACCAGAAGAAGAGAAACCTTGTCTCGTAAGCTTTACGTACATCCTGATTTTTTTTCTTTTGTAACTTGCTCATTTTAGTATTGATCCTTAGTAGATCGTTACAGTAAACTGATTTGAAAGATCTTTTGTTTTTGCCTTTGCTCTTCAGTACTGACTGTTTAAAGTTGCCAATTCATATTGCCCTACTCCTAGGAAAGTGACATTTGTTTAAGAAACAATAACTTTTACCATTATTTTTTGTTGGTTATACAAGTACTTTATTTTTCAATTTAACTTCGAAATTACTGTGTCATCACCATCACAGAACTTAAACAAGTGTTGTATTTGAAGTATTCATTTCTCAAGCATTACTACAGAAAATGAATAAAAATATGTATTCTATCTGGTAAATTACAGATGTAAATATAGTATCATATGCTTTAATAACATGTTCTATAGATCTGATTTTTCCAAATATAATGCCTACCTTTTGAATATTATATCAAAGTAATTAGTCTCCAATTTAACGTTATGTTAGATTAAATAAATCAATGTGCGGACAATAACGTGTCGCTCACAGAGCTTAATATCTAACATCTGAAAAACTTGAAAATGTGCAGTGGTATGTACATTACTGAATATTTAGAAATGAGTCAGTATTTCATTATAGTGTAGACTTTTCCAGATGTTTTATTCCAAACAATTTGATATTGTGTTGCATGTTCATCATAAATTTGTTTACCACATTGTTGAAACCTTGAGCATTGTATCTGTAATTATGCAATTACTCAAACACTTTGTGCAAACCAAGGGAAATGAATGATAATAACAATTAATTTTATAGATTTAAACTTTTTATAATTTTAACTGTATCTTATAAAGTGTAAAACAATTAGGGAATGAATCAAATAAAACTTGAAAGTCTATTAAGATAATACAGTACTGTTGCGTTGACAACACTAATTAATTTATTCATAATATCTATTGCAATAAAAGTATATTCTTAAGACAGCTTGTATGGGTAGTAAAACTTTGGTTAAAATACAGAACAAACTTTTTAGATCTGTTAAACTGAGGATGACCTAAGAAGTTCAAATCATTGTTCTGTACTTTATTTTAATTAAAATTTTAATACCCATACCAGCCATTTTGAGATACACTGTAGTTTTTTATTTTTTATGATGAGTATAATGTATATCATCTTTATGAAAGTTAGCTGCGTGATACTGTAACCAAAGTTTTAGTATTTTTTACATGAAAAACGAGAACTGTAATAGTTATAGTATCTGTTTAAATAATATGCTCACATTTTGCCTGTCTGAAACTTTTCTTCCAAACTTCTGTATCAGACACAACAAATCTTGTATTGTTAGAATCCTCTTTGTCTGAGAAGTCCATATTGGATATTGGCTTTTACTTTTATAATCACTTCACCTGATTTTTGCTCATGCAAACTTTTTAATTCAATGAGTATGCTACACCATGGTATAATGTTGTTATCATCACATGACAACTGGCTTCAGTGTGCTTTATATTTTTTTTTAACTTGGAAAGTGTTTCCCACAAACAGCACTGCTGTATGTAATTTCAGAAACTAAAATAAACCATAACATTAAATGCAATATCAATTGGCTTTTTCAATTTATTTGGGTATAAATAACTTGTTCACAGTTCACTCAAAATCCTATGCTTATCACTTTGTGAACAGACATTCAAAAATTCCTGCTTATTGAAGTAAGTTTGTCTTCATTACAACTTTACATTTACTTTACTTTGCAATAATTTAGTTTTGGTTCATCTAATAGATTGTATAAACACCTTTTTGCTCTTTTGTGGATATTGTCATTTTTGTTTCTTTAACTCTGCAATTTAAAACTACTTCTTATGTAATATTATATGTATCAATACTTTAATGTTATTTAATGTTACTTATTTTACTTATAGTTTTAGTAAATAATGTTATATCTGTTAGTTTATTTACCTTGCAACAATTTTTTTTTTCAAATAAATCAGAATTTGTTGGTCTAACACATTAAAACATAATGTCTGCATAAAAATGATAGAATAATGAAAACTCAAGTAAAGGGTATGAAAATTACCACAAATGTATTATTGTAAATCACAGTTAGTTTTAGATTAACCAGTTTCAACCACGTAGTTCCAAGATAATCTAAGTACTAAACAAGTCAAATGTTAAAATAATGTTAATAGAAATTTTAATTATTATTCCTTAACATTACACCCAAGTTTTAAACCCAGTAGGGAATAAGAATTCACAGACTTTAATCAGATAACATTAATTTTATTGTGGTAACAACACTGTTTAAATTCCTATCAGAGATGCATAGCCTAATGAAAGGCTTATATCACTTCTTGTTTCCAAAATCCTATTACTTTCGAATATACATGTACAAAATTGTTTTTTTAATTGTGGAAAATTTTTTTCATGTTTCTTTGTATAAAAGTAATACAGTTGGTAATTTAATCAAGTTAAACTTGTTATGTATGTGTTTTTGTATTTCAGTAAAATTTCCTTTGTGTATTTGAATATATATGATGTAAATACGAAACATAAAAACACATCATCATATCCCTTTTTGAAGTAAATTCTCCATCTGAATAGTTTGACAGATAACATATAGGTATAAATTACATGTACTGGAAATATGTAGGTATTGGAAATGCAATGTGTACATTAATTCCAGAATAAAATTGTGTAAGTAAAACAGAAGCAAGATGAAATATACCAAGGTCCAAAATTTGCAAAATTTCAATGAGTCTTGCATGAAACTTTAAATTGGTCCTCCAGAGATTCTGATTAATCCTTATCCAATTTAACTGGTCATCTCTAAGAATATGTATATATGCATATATTCATGTTAATTTTGTTTTCTTTATTTACTTTCGCAAAGCAAAAGGTATTATTAACCACTAATTGTGTTCATTTTCTTGTTATTATGGATTTTCTGCAGATCTCCCTGTGTGACTTTACTCTGAAAAAGCAATGTAATGAAGTTATTTTGGTCAAAACATTATATTTATTGTTTTTGAAATGAAAATTTTTGGAGCATATTTAAGTTTGTGATCATCTTCATTCTTTACTATGTTATTTTTTAAGTTCACACTTTTCTGAAATAGTCATGAGTGCAGAAATTTAGACTGTTGTTCATTATTTTTATTAAAAAACAAAATCTTTAAAGCTATAACTGATTCTTGTGAGTATTTTATGAGATTGTGAGGGAGATAAATAAATCTTCCTAGCATTTTTTTAAATGGAAAAGAATGTGTTTTCTTTTAAACTGAATGCCCCTGTTTGATTAGTTTCATCAACTATATGAGTTATTATGCTATTTTAATTCTATTGCTGAAGGTTTTCATGTACACTAAAACAAAGCAGTGTGTATTATACAGGGTGGGACAACACATTTGGTAATACAGGTTTGATAAATGCAGTATTGTACAGTTGGTTCTAAAGAAAATATTACAAAGAGAACTGAAATCAGTTATTATTAGTTTCAGAATAAGATGTCAGAAATTAAAGTGTGTTTCAACTGAATTACATATTTTGTCACTTTTTCTCCACTGTGTACAATATTCAGTCATTTTTAGAAGTAATACAAGAATAACATAAAGCTTTTATAGAATGTATAAATGAACTAAAGTCTTCTGTTTTATTCAACATCATCAGGGATACTGGTGTGATATAAACACAAGTTACTGATTAATCTGCAGAAATTGGTTTCTTAAAACTTGAATCCAGCTCTTTTTAAAATTATCAACACCTTAACATCAATTACAACTTCAAAATTTTAAATGTTCAACCAACTTTTGTTAAACAAAGGCTTTTAGTCAGTACCTTTCATTCTCTGTTTCTGCAGCAGCATATGCTTCACAGTGACTCAGAGGAAACTAAAGCTTATAATGCTGAAAATTGGGTTTCATTACCTTTAGAGGGTAGAACTGAGATAGCACATTTTATTACAGTGTGTTTCACAACGAACAAGCCAGAACAGTAGCATCATATTACCCATATTTTCACAAGATTAAAACTTTAGTGAATGCTACATTAACATAACTCATTCAAGAATCAAGTTTTTGTAAGATGCATGAATTAGGTATAATTAGTAAGTTCCTTTTTTGTTCATATATCTCATAAATGCTAATACCAAACAAATTAAGTTTAATGTTTTACTTGTGTATTTCATTTTAAAGACAGTTTTATTCATATTAATATACCATGAAAATAATATTTCAGAAAGTTAACTTAAAGGGAAGAGAACAGAAGAAAAACTTGTTTTATTTGAAAAATTATATTGTAATAAAAGAAGAAAATATATTTACTTTGCCACTTATTGTTGTCACATGAAATAGTGCATTAAGGAATAAAATTTTATTTTCTCATCTCCTGGCTGACTAATCGTATAGATAACATTTTGTTTATTTTTACTTAATCAGAATTGAATTTGGATTTAGCATAATTTTATAATTTAAGAAAGTTATTTTGTATTAACACACACACACGTATATAAATGCAATTTTAAACAAAAGTCATTTTTAGGCAGAATATTATTAATATTAGAAGTAAGAAAAATAAATGTTTATTTTTATATAACCTTATTCAGTGATATTCTAAACAGTTATATAACGTTAGTGATAAGTATATTATTAATGATCTAGTAAAAACAAATAGTTGCTTGAAATACTATCAGGATAGTAATAAAGTTTAATTATATTAACAGTTTATAATTCATTTGAAGATAATATATAAATTATCTTATAAAGAAAATCATAATTAAAACAAGTATTCTTCTGGTTATTTTGTGAGTTTTTTGTCACTTGGATATTTCAAGATAAAAATGTGATATTATGTAGAGGTTTACTGTCAGCTGTGTTTTAACATAGCTGCAAGGAGTGTATCTGAAGAATTCTCTTCCAGTGGAGATATAAGGAATAAAGAATATGATGATTATTCATCTCCAAAAGAAAAAGATAGAGAAGAAGGTAATTTTTACAGTTAAAGATTTGATTAAACTGACTCACTCTACTGTTCAGTGTTTTCAGAAAGGAAGGGTTAAATGTTTCTCAAAATTAAACATTTTCCTACAGGAGAAGTTTAGCTTCTTATAAAGTATAAAATAAAGAAACTGATATGCTTAAGATTTATTACATTAACACAAAAATGAATTAACCTGTAAAACTTAGTTTGGTTTTGAAATTTGTGTTTTACATTTATTTCAATTAACTAAATTAGATTATGGTAGATTCTTAACTTTGGTCTGTACAGATTTCTCATTTAATGTTTCTTGTTTCTATTTAAATGAGTATTTAGTTTAAAGAGAATAATTAAATCTTACCAGATATTTTTTTTTCAGAATTAATCAGAGTATATGATGGAAATTCCTCTATGAAGAGGTCAGCCTACAGGACAATCAGTATTTCTCAGAAAGCAATGAAAGAACAAGTCATTGTATGTTTTTGAATTCATGTGCTGTTATCATATCAGAAAAAAGCTTCTAAATATTTATTGAAAGAGTATAATTTTTTTTCTAGTCTTCCAGTGTGTTTTTTTCATCTTACGTAAAAACACAGTAAATTAGTAACAGTAAATATATATATATATATATAAAACTTTTAATAATTCATTAAGGATTGAAATCTTTCACAGTGAAGATTGAGTCTGAAAGAAGCATTTCAACAGACATTTGCTATAATGTTTGCATTAGCATGTTATGTTTTATTTTCAGGGTGCAGCATTAAGAGCATTCCACATCCATGATGATCCTAATAATTATTATTTGATAGATGTTTATGGTAAGTTTTCAGTTTTTTGTGGAAGTAAAAAAAATTAATTGACATGTTTTATTTTGTGTCATTAAAGTGTCATAAATTGTTGAGAAAATTGAAGTGAAGGTTTTAAGAAAATGATTATTGCTATAATAGCATTTAAAAGCTTTTTCTATGTTATATTAATTAATGGTAAACTGATATTATTTGTTTGTAAAAGATAAGTAGTACCTGTTTTTGATGAGTAAAGTCTTTATATTGGTATGTACAGTTTAGCACCACCGTATTTAAGTTGTTAATTCTCAAAAAAAAATTGTTTTTCTTTTTCTGAATCTTTCCTTTGTAGTGTTTCTTTATATACCATTCATTCTTTTTGCTTTTACATTAAACATAATTAACAGTAACAAATATTCAGTAATGTTTACTTACATGTTGCCTTAACTCTACTTTGTTATACGATGTTTCATTCTGTTATGCTTATCTCAGTTTGGTGCAGAACTGGTTTCTTGATGAAATTGAATAAATAAAACATTAAAATTACTAACTTAATGGCATTTGTTATGAGTTTAGAACAGCAGAGATGTTAAAAATGATTTGTTTTTACTACATTTTTAAGTTATTGCTAACATTATATTTGCCCAATATAGTAGGTCTCTAAGGACCAGTTGACAAAGTTGTTTGTGGTGTAAGGAATTTTGTTTAAACATTTGCAACTGACTATACTGAACAAGAAATAGCTATGAAGATAAAGATATGTATTCACATCAGTGAAAAAGAAACTAAAATTGTACATGTAGAAATAGATATATATTTTAACAGATTATATCTGATTATTGTTCTTACTATGACAGTTATTTGTTGTGGGAAAATGTATTCTGACAAATTCTTATTTTAATATTTCCTTGTAAAAAGGTCTCAATCATGAACTTCTCAGTACATTGCTATTATTTTAATACACATATTTTTGTCATTGACTTATACACAAAGAAACTTAATTTAATACTCTATTCTGATTTAATAAGCTACTTTTTTCCTTTTTTTGATTATGTTAGATCCCAATGAAAAAGAACTTGGGGACTTTTTACCAGTTCAGAGCTTAACACGGCGAGAAGGAAAACGACCAGCTATCTTTTTAAGGTATCGCCCACCAGAACCAGAAAAGGGTTCTTTAAAAGTCTATCTTGGTAATTTAGGGTATGTTTCCAGTTTTTTTATATGATGTTAGATATACTTTATTGTTTATAAGTAAAAATTAATATTGTAACATACTTGAAATTATTTATATATACCATCTATTTTATTTTCAAAATATTGATTTTATATAACAGCAAAGACATTTATGTTTGCAGTACCAAATATAATTTATTATATATTTTTGTATTTTTATTTCAACATAGGTTTGGGTACAACATGACATATTTTCTATGTTCTGTATTCTCTTTTGTTTAATTATTTTATTGTTGTACTGTGATAAAGTGCATCACACGTAATTATATTATGAAAAAATATTCAAACCTGTGTTACTCTTGCAAACTCAAATTTCATCTCAACTCTTGTATTTGTGTGATAATTATATTATGTAACATAAATTTTGTTCCTGGATTGTATTGTTATTTCTTAATTGCTTATGTTGTAAAAGTACAGAAAATGGCCATTATCCCCTTCAAACTTTGCTTTTGTGATCTGGATAATGAAATTTAGAAATTAACTTATTCTCTATGTAAAAAGAGGCAAATTTGCACATTTTCATTCACATAAGGTCTGAATAAAACAACGTGAATCAAGAGTTACGTGTATTTATACTAAAGTTATACAAAAAGTGAAAAAAATGTTTAGAAGTGAGTAGTTTTTCAAGATTTGTGACTGTAATGTAAATCACTTTCATATATCAGCTCCCAAATATAGTCTCCCACCATGTTTTGTTATGCACTCCCAGGTCACAAAAGCAAAGTTTGAAGAGAAAAATAGTTCTTTTCCATTTACTTTAGGCATAAGCAATTGGGAAATAACACTTTCTGTGCAGGAACAAGAAAAAGTAAAAAAATTGTTACATAGTGTAATAAATGTAGGTGTGTAAAAGTAAGTTTATTTTTCACCCATTTTTTTTAGTAATGAAAAGCATAGTCAACCAACTGCATGATGTTTGTTTAAAGTAATGTTAATATTTGACTTTTTCCAAAGAAAGCTATGATCCAACAAAATAGAACAATAGAAGTATTCTTTTGTTATCAATAATACATCATAAATTTAAGAATAAAATCCAGAATTCTTACTTTACAAGTATCTTGTTGCTGAGACTTAATTAATAACCTACACTCCAATTTGCTGCAATAACATAACAATATTCACATATTTAAGTTAATTTACGTTACAAAATGATAAAGATAAAAAAACCTAAAAATTCCATAAATATCGTTTCACACTTTTAATTATCTCATGATATCACTTGAGCCATGTTTTAAATGTATCATACTGTTTTAAAATTTCAAAGGTAATAACTCACCATCATATACCAAAATTCTTTTTCCTCATGCATTTGCTTATGAGATTTTTGTGCTACTAACCTTGAGAACACTCCCACTTAAATTCACATGTTTATCGTGAATTGCACTTTTCCACGATGACATCATCATGTGACAATAGCCCTCCATCAATAGAATTGAAACACAAACTTCATGCACAGTAATTCTCCCCTATGCATTTGCATTTATGATAATTTGATTCTTTCACTAAACATTGTGTTGAACAGATGTTTTCTAAACTTCTGATCTGAGTTCAGTTTGATAAGATTGGCTCTTGTTTATAAAATTTTGGTTTTCATTTTCTTTAGCATTTGTTTCAGAAGCCTTAGTTTTTTCAGAAGTTCTCAAATGATAGTGATCTATATTTGTTTTGTATTTGTTAAACACACAAGTCATGTTTGTGTTATTGCCTTTGTTTAATGTGTTGTGGATTACCTTATGCACAGTAGGCCTTCTTCTCTAGTTCCATTATTGTATGTTCTTTCTCCTCAGTTGGAAGAAGCTAGTTGAACAATAATTTTAACCTGCTTTGCTTTGTGTATGTTCTTTTCACTGTCTTTTCCCTGTGTCCTTTAATATTTTCATATCTTAATTACTTGAACACATGTTTGTGTTTGCTTTATCTTTCTTCCTTTGCTTGGTATTAGGGATTATACTGCTTCCTTTTCTGGAACAGCTCCACCCTTGCATCTAGTGCTTCATCTCCTTCTGCTTGTGACTTTTTGTCCTGACTTACAACCATTCTTCCTTTTCTTTACTGTATTTCTTGTCTTTAGAATCACTTTTTACCTGCTTTCTCTAGTTCCCCATTTTTACATCTTTGTTCCTCACCAACTTCCTGTGTTGCTCTTCTCTATTCATCTTTCTTTTTTTCATGGAAATTTCATTGTACACAAGAGAGTGACACGGGAGAGGTTCATCCCCTTCCCTTTGTACCTTCATCTATTTCTCTTCTTCTACTCTCTCTCTCCTTACTTAGTTCCTTTGTTGTTGGAGCTCATTGGGTCTGAGCATGCTCTTTGCTAAAGTACACTTTCCCTTTTTTGTGTATCTTATTCAGGCACCCTTTCTTCACCTGCAAGTCTTCAGTTTTTCATGTTTCAGTAGAAATTCATGCTGAAATTGCTTGATTTATGTCATTATTATCTTCCCACATTTTTTTGTCTTTTTCAACTTTGTGCTTCAATTTCTGTTCCAAGCCTGATCTCACTTTTTCTACATACCTTTATGTCATTATTATCTTTCCACATTTGTTGTTTTTTTTTAATTTTGTGCTTCTATTCCTGTTCCAGGCCTGAACTTACTTTTTTTTTATATACCTATCATTTTCTTCAAATCCTTCCATGGGTCTTCTTCCTGATACATCACTCTTCTTGTTGCATGCTCTTGGTGGTGTCCCTTTGGATAGTTCGGCCTTAAATTCCTCTGCTTCTTTGTTTAGCATCTAGGCCATTTATCTCTATCAGATGTTTCCACTCTGTTACTCCAGAACCACACATCCATTTTTCATTAAGGGATGTTTTCTTTTCTTCTTCATGTATGATATTAGTATGCTCCATCACTCATCAGGCTAGATTGTCTGATCATGTATTCTTCTTGTCCCATTCCTACTGCCCTTCCACTTTGTCTACCAAAGACAGTGGTGGGTCTTTCAGTGTTGGACCTTGTGCTGATCTTTTATTCCTACTTGTCCTGCTGTGAACCAGTCTTCTTCCCGTGTTCCTGAACTATTTGACCATGTTTTGCTGGTATTTACCAATGCTTGTTCTTAGGCAGTGTTGTTCTCTTCATTTTGCCTTTCCTGGTACCACAGATTCTTTTCTTCTCTTATCATTTTTACTCTGTTCCACTCTTCCCTTCTTTGCTGACCACCTCAATCAACTCTTATGCCTGCTTGAAATCTTACTGTGGGTTTACATGAACTTATGCATACCTTGTTCAAGCCATTGGTTTCTTGCTTTTTGTATCATGTTTTTCTCAAGATTTATGTCATCCTTCATGCCTGTGGTTGCTGCCATTCAGATGTTTATTCTGTTGATACTTCATGCACACTCTTCCACTTAACTTACATACCCCTGAATCCAGACTGGTTTTTCCTTCCTAAGGCTTCTGCTACTAAGGAAAGTAACAATACTTTTCTTTCTGTCTCCATTTCCTTTACCCTTTTCACCTGTATAACCATTCAGACCACATATTGGTTCCTGTGTCCTTTCTGTACCTCATCCATTTTCTGTTTCTGCTTTTGAACTTCTTCCAGGGACCTCTCTTCTTCTGACCTTACCAGATGTATTCATTAACTTTCCGGTTGATATATTCGTACTTTGATATGCAGGCTCTTTCAAATTTTTTTACATCACATTTATCACCTGTCTTCACTCTCTTGCTTTCCAATTCTGACTGACCTCAGAGCAGATTCTCCAGATGAACATGTAGATGACTCCCCACATATTTAACACTCATTATCTTTGCCACTTGGCGCTTTTGCCTCTCACAGGATTTTGATTTCTTCTGCTTGCTATTATTTTATCAACCCACTGTCTTTAAGATGTGTAAAGATATTTTCTTCTTCCTTTTCTCTGCTTTTCATCACTCAAGATTCCACTTTGTGGCTGGTGTTGTCTTCCAGGGTATACTAATTTTTCAAAATTCACTTTGGAACAAAAGTAAAGGAAAGCACTTACATAATCTATCCTGGATCTGTTGGTGTCCACCACATAATGGGATGTTCCAGAAGACCATTAGAGATATCTTGGGGGAATACAAATTTTATCAGTTGTCTGATCCAAATCATACAACTTCCATGGGTTAACATGGAGAAAAACCAGCACTAAGTAAGCCAGTGTCCACTTCTTGATGGTCCACTGGGGATCTGGACACTCCTCTAAGTCTCCCCAGTGTGAATTTTTTCCCCATCCTCTTCTTCAAGAGAAGCATGTAAAATCCATGCCATTTATCAGTTCCTAGCTGCTGAGATGGTGACCATGGAGAATTCTCATTGGTTGAGCTTAGCACAAGACAATAAGAAATAGGGCAGTAGTGGCATGTCTACTGAGTATAGATTACCCCTCATACATCTAATTTGATCTCCTCCTGCAGTCAGAGTCTATCCAATAGAATCAAGATGAGCACATACTACATGGCCTGATCATGCCTTAATCACAATAATATATGTTAACTCGCTAAGTACTTTTATGGAGGTGTTCGATTTGTTATGATCACATTTTACCCCTTCCTGCAATATGTCTGTCTCATTTACCTATTCCTCCTGGACAAAGAGTATATCATATTGATCACCTGCCATGGGGTTTTACACTGCATGGAGTTTTCTTTTGGTTGCTTTCTGAAGAGAGCTTGCTGATGTAAAATTCTGCACCAGTACCTCCTTCACTTCATCATAGGATTATTGCACTTCTGTGTAAAATGATGAGATATTGTCTCAGAAATTAACATTTTCATAATCTATTTGCATTATATACTCTTCACATCCTTCCCACTTCTGGTGCACCTTTTCTTTTCTAAAAATGAAATAATCATGAGTGTAAGTGCATAGAGGAAGTTACTATTCATGAAGCTTGTGTCCTCACCTGGTTGGTTGAAGGTTATTGTAGTATGATGATATCACCATGCATCAGTGCAGTTTACATTAAACACATGAATTTAGATGGGAGTTAGCTAGTGTTATGCAGATTAGAAAAATGTCAGTTTTCATCAGCTATTTTTGAACTTGGTAAAACGGGTTCTTGGTATGTACCTATTCCTCAGTTTAATTGTATACACATTGTAAGAAATATTAAACTTACGATTCAAAGGAATGTATTAATTACACTGATATAAATATTTGTAAATGTTGAAATAATTGTATTTTCATGTGTTAAATACCTTTAGAATATAGGTTTCTTGAATATTTCATTTAAGTAGTCAGTAATTTGCTCTAAGATTACTTGTTCAAAATTACCCCAATGGATATTGGATGATAAGGTAAAAAAGGCCATTCTCTTACAGTGTAACTGAAACCTACGTCACTATTTCTGTGACAGCTGACTCAAGTGTAGAAGAAATTATGGTGCAAGCCTTAGAAAAACTTGGTCTTGATTCAAGCAATTTGAATAAATTTCGACTAAATGAAGTTTCTCTGGATAGAGGCTGTAAGCTTATTTCAACAAATAATGTTATTTTGTTCATAAACTCTTCAAACTTTAGCTTCTCTGATATGTATGGCAATTATTTTTCCCTGTCATTTATTTTATTAGAGAATACACTCTAATTGTCACTACTACTCAAAAGTGTGTCCCTTAAAAATTGATTTGTGAAATTCCTCTGTTCTCTAAAATAAATTTGAACATAGCTGTTACTTGTAATTAAATGTCTTTGTATTTGATATAACTAATAAATCAAACTTTAATTTTTAAATTGTTGGAATAGTGTCTGTTAATTGTCCAAAACCGAAACTATACTTTTACATGAAACTTTGTAGAATGGATGGCGACCGCCTGTTGTGGAAAAAAGTGTAGAGGATGGCATTTTGAAAGCTTTCCTCTACACTTGTGTCTTAACAACAGGCAGTTGCCATCCATTCTACAAAGTTTCATCATTAATATTCTGCCCAAACAATCTATTAAAGTATACTCTTAGAGTTTCAGACAGTCAGGACTTCATTTCTTGCACAGTGTGTTACCACTAAAATTTACATTCATAATATACTAGAAAAATAATGTAATAAAAATATCACATTGTTTACTAAAATTACTTGTTTTTCAGCTGTCCACGAAAGAATTATGGACAATCAAGAGTGTCCATGGGAACTTCTTAGGAATATAGCCAGAGTAAGTTAAGATTAGATTTTAAATAAAATTTATTTGATAAACAGTTATTGTAGTTTTGGATAAACACTTGACTAACTATAGTTTGAAAATACATTACAGAATAAAATCAAAATTAAAATGCAATAAATATCAATATAGCAAGGGTAAGTTTTGGCTTGACCTTGAATAACTGGATTTTGAAACATTACCATGGTAAGTGTGGACATAGTCTTTGAATAAGTTTATGTTGTAAATACAGCATGGCAGTTAGTTAAAGTACTGATTTCAGGAATCAAATAGAATAGTCCTCATTCCAGGACTGTACTCAGAGTAGGTTTAGACTTAACAACGAATTGTTCTAGGTTTAGAATTTTATCCATTCTTTAGTTTCAGCTTACTCGTTGAATAATATTGACTAAATAATATAACCATAGTAAATGTTGATATCGATGTCGAACAGCTCCATATTTAAATTGGTTAGTTATAGCCATACATTATAGCTAAACACATTTCAGTGTTTAGGAACATACTTTGGGATTAATAATTAGTATTATAGACATAGAACTAAGAATGCAAACATTGAACAGTTTCAAATTTTATAATATAACTTGGGTAATTGTTAATTTATCATTGAGTAAGTATAGATGGAACTATGATATATAGGATATTTAAGATCCAAGATTCTTATAGTGGAACACAAGTACATTAACTGTATGTTTAGTAACAGAGCCAAAATGCTCCTGAACTTCAGTTTTGAATAACTCTTGTTTGAGAAATATGACCAGTATATAGCATATAACCTTTAGAACTACTTACAAAGATTAGTATTGAAGTTTCATTTGACTACCTATGGACTGAATAATGAAACTTGATTAAACTAGGAAAATAAATAGATGTTTGCTAACTTATAAAAGTAAGCAAAAACTATTGAAAGTAAAGGCAAATTTTCACTTGCTAGCTTTTATATCAAGTGGAATTTTATAAATCAGGTATTACTGAGTTCTTGTTGCAATAAGTTACACATGGTTGGTATGTTGAGGACTTTGAAACAGTTAATAATGAATTATTCTAGCTAGAACCAGTTATGCTTACTTCAGTATTCAGCTGATTACTCTGACTTTAGTACAGATATTGAACAGAGAAAGCTATGTGCAGATCATTCAGCCAATTTATTAAAACAGGTAGGAACATGCTTTCTATTGAAGGGGAATGTGTGAGAACAGAAATATTTTTTCATTTTGTGGATGACAATAATAAAAGAGGAGAAAACAATTATAGGTGATTTGCAGCATTTCTTAAATAATAAATGTTTGATTACTAATACACTTACTGAAAGTGAAATGTTGCAAAATAGATGTAATCTTAGTTAACCCTACCTGCACGAGTGGATCGACCCTGTATTTAATACTTAATATTTCCTATAATTTGGAACTTACTGTTTCTATTTCCTCAAACTTTAACAGATATTTAGTAAACCCTACACATATATTTAAAAAAAAATGAATTTTTTAACAAAATATTTTTCCAAACATTTGGGAATTTATGAAGGCAGTCTGTCTCAAATTCTGGCTAGTCTGAGTACAAGATGATTTTTATGTTGAAAATTCAAATTTTTTTTTTCACTTTACAGTTTTCATATTTCACTTATGTATCTTCTAGACCTAATTAAATGAGTACCACAAGTTTTTTGGGAAACTTTTTTTTTTCTGTCATAATACTAAATGTATAAAAAGTTTAAAAATATGAAATAAAACCAAAATAACATTTTTTTCTATAACAACTGCAGATTGTAATATAAAACTAGAATTATTTATTCTGATGGTATTTTACAAGTGCTTCCATTTAAGTTTATTGTTCTCAATGCTGTGTTTGACTATTAAACTAATGTAACACCCAGTGAGACCAGAACTCAACTTAAGGTGAATGCAGTATCACATTACAAAACACACAAATAGCTTATGTGCATTCTTCACGGAACAAGTTTTGTATTAAATTATTTTCATGTGAGTTTTCATATCAGTCCTAGTGATCTTCTAATTTTTGTATCATAGTTACCTTCATAACGATAAACGAATGTACATAAAAAATTTTTTGTCTGAAGTACGTGTTATGGCACTTAATGTTGACTGTCGGGCTTGTAGCTTATTAAAGCAAAATGATTGGGGGATATAAATGTGTATTATGTATCAGCAGGATCTATACGATATTGTGCCAAACTCAGAAGATCATATAGAATAGAAATAGTCTAAAATTAGGGAAATTTGTGTAAATTAGTTTCACGTGATAGAAAGAATTGAAAATTGAGAATTTATTTAAACATTTTCATGTGAAATTAAAAAGTCAAAACATATATTCAAATTTTAAACAATATCTAATGTCAAATGTAATGGCATACACTGATAATAAAGTTGTGTAGTCAAATTTTAAATGTATTTAGTAGTTTAAGAAAACTACATGAATAAGTAAGATAATTATTTAAAAAGCCCTTTGACATTTTACTTCAATCAAAAAATGCTATTTGATATTGAAATCATCTGGCCTATTCTGAAATATTTTCCAAAGAACCACATATGAAGAGGTAGGAATTAAATCATAGGTCTAACTTAAAAAAGTCTGATTATGTTTAACAACTGTATTGGTGTACTGGTAAGTATATTTAATAAAACAATCATTGGATTAATTTGCAGGAGTAAATTATTTGCTGGTTATTGGTAACTCCAGAATTCCACTGTCAAATAGTCTTGATTCAGAAATATAGTAACTGAAAAAAAGTTTCATATGATTTTCGTTTATAGTGCTTGAATAACTGTAATAACATTTTAATTAATTCGAAGTTGAAACATTTAGGAAATGAATGTTTGGATTTCTACTTTCAAATACTGTTAATTTGTACTTTGAAATACTCAGATATAATATCCTGAGATAATTCTTATCCAATAATAATTATTTATTGATTTTGTTTATACTCATTCTAAGTTATACTTTCTATTCAAATACTTCTTAGTATTTTATATACATTATCTGCTTTTTAAGGACTGAATTTTTGGATTTAAGAAATTAATTATGCTTTTCAATCTATTTATTGTTTATTTCTAGGAATCTATTAGGCAAATGAACTTGACAAGATTTTATCTGCAACAGAAAGATGAGTCTCCTGGTATTACAGTAGCACTGTTTATTGGCAATCTCCCTCCAAACCTATCGCAACGACAGTATGAAAAGATTCTTATGGATATGTTGGGAAAACGTAGGTGTTTAATTCCCAGTTTTGAAATGTGAGCAAAATGTATGAACATAAGATTGTTAAAATATTCTTTAACTGATTTTTTTCCTGTACATTTTTGAGATGATAGTATATTGAGCTGTACTTTGTTTTACTCGAACTACATTATAGAAAAGTGGCATCATATAGGATGTTTCTATTGCTAATTGGATTTATGAAATACAGTTAATAAATGTCTTACCCTAAATGTTAATAAATAATTGCTAAAAGATCTGCTGTGAAATTTATGCTGATATTACTCACTCAAGTAGGAAATAAACCTAAAACTTTGTCTAGAAATATCCAGATGTTTTGTATTTTGTCTCTTAAGAATTCAGAAAACAACTTCAGGATAATTAGTTTATCCTTGAAGAAAAATCTCCTTGGGGTGTCGTATTTTTTAGTTAACAACAACAAAATTAATTTGATTACTTTTCGTTATTTTAGGCATTCCAAAACAGCATGCAGAGGATTTTTATAATAGAACTGGGTGATTAGTGATACTTGCTAATTGGTTAATTCATGGCCCCATTAATCTGTTACATTTGATTTGTTGATTAGTCTTCATTTTAGACAGCAACAAAGGTTGGCAATGGGTGCCACACAGTTGCCTTTCCTTCAGTTCTACAGTTTAAAAAGAAAACGTTTGATGGTAGGTCTTGCTGAACACTTTCTCTTCAGTTAATAGTACAAAATTAGTCGCAGCAGTAGATAACCAGAAGAGCTTTGCCATAACAAAGACAGAGCAAGTGACTTTGGTGACAGCATTTCATTTTGTTGCCATAGGAAGCAATTCATGAGTAGTCAGGACATTGTCATGTTGCCATTTTTAGGGGCATTCTGTGAGATTGAATCTAGAGCCATTTTTACTACAAATACTGCATATACACAAAATAAAATAAATAAAATTGAATAAAATAAAACAAGTTTTAGTACATAATTTGCCATGAAAAAGTGGTCAGATCATGGTCTGTACTACTTCCTATGGTTCTACAGCTACTTGAGTAACTGGAATAATCATAAATTGTAATAATGAGAAACATGATTTTATTGTGACAGTTGGCTTGACTGTAAATTTGATTAGGTCAATTGTTGGTATAATTAAAAACAGTAATGATCAGAAATATTAATTTTGATTACTTTATTTAATTATATTTTTAATCAGTTTACTTGACACTAATCAGCAACATTTCTATTGTAGGTGATTAATTAGTTTGCCTAGCTTTAATTTATTATACTTTTTTACTATTTAAAATAATAATTTATTACACAAGTGGGTAAGAGCTTTGCTTTTATCAGTTTTAAAGCTACTGTTGGGTTCCATATTGATAACTAATTTCTAATATCATTAATAAATATATTAAAGATGCATTTATTTTACATTTTCAGCACAGTGTATAATGTTTACTTCTCAAAAATCATTTAAGTGTTTTTAATTATTTATGTTTTAACTTTCAGGTAATTTTTTTATTCTTCACCCCTAAAGCATTTTGTATAATTATTTTTAATACATATTTTTATAATTCCTTTTGAGTGCCCTTTGTTCTTAAATAAGAGATATTAATATGGACTGTGTTTTATGTACTTACATTTGTTTCATTTTTACATGATATTCAGTATTTTAACTCAGCTTTTCATCTGCTTAAAACTTGCAGTATTATCTCAAGATCAAGAATGTTAGCTTTGTAAACTGTCCCCTTCATGGTTTAGTAGTAAGCTTGAAGACATAACAAAATCCTGGTTGTGATAGCCACACCACAGGTAGTCAATTGTGTAGCCTTTTGCTTCACAACAAACAAACTACATAAAATACAACCCACAAGTCAGATATACTCCCTAAACCCACCTTGATAAAAGTGATATACCAAAAGATAGATTTATAAAGATGTTCTTAGATTTCTGTGTATGCACTGATATATATTACTTCACCTGTTGTTATAGCCTACAGGTTCAAACAGATTGGGCCAATCTATTATGAATATGGTTCATTGATTGTCTCCTATGACAATGCAGACATAGCAGTTAAGGCATTTTACATGCTGAGAGAATGTAGTTTTGATGATAAAAATCTTTTAGTCCTTCTTCTACCAAACGTTACCCCAGAAATGATCCCACCAGGAATTAGGGTAAGTTAGGTGCATCACTTGTTTGTAATTTGCAAGTAAAGAGTTTCTAGAGATTATTTCATAAATGATCTTCAAAAAAATATATGTATTTCTGAGAAAACTTTCAAAATTAGATATTATAATGTGATGTTATGAATTAGCCTATTTTAATCGTACAACTGGCTTTTTAATTATTAATAAGTATTTCAGAAACTGGGCTTGCTGAGTTAAACAATTCTTATTTCTTCTATATATTTTTCTTTTTGTGTCAGAGTAATTAATTCATGAATAATAAAGATTTGTACAAAATACCAAATTTCCAAATCATTATTTCACAGGTATTTACAGTATTTTTGGTATTTTAAGCATTACTAATCCTATTCTATGAATGATCGCTCTTGGAATCATGGTTATTAAGTTCTGTAGTCAGTTATTAAAGTCATTGTATTTCTTAAATGAACAAGATCTCATTTTGCATTTTTACAGTTTAGCCATAGGGAAACAGTATGTAAGAAAGTGTTATGAAAGTTTATCTAATAAACAAGCCAGGTAACTTAGTAAAGGAGAATCGTTTATGTTATATTGTGATTGTCTCACCAACTAAGAACCAGGGATAATTAAATTAACTTTGTGTTTCAGAGTTACATTCATTAAAAACAAGGTAAAATAATATTTGTTAGCTGAATTAACTCAAAAAGTTGTTGTTCTAAGGAACTTATGTAACAGGAGACCATTTGCCTAGTCATTTTGGTTTGACTTAAACACCAGTTCAGAGAGATTTATTTAACTCCAAGTATATAGTCATGAGTGGAGTGCTCAAGTCACTAACTCAAAGAAGTTAAAAGTTAGAACAAAGAATAGACTTACAGACTGAGACTTAAAAACACATGTAATACTTTAATGCAAATTATTAAGATGCTTGGTGACATCAAGATTACCCAAAGTACCTTGAAAAGTTTCTATACTAAGATTATCAAAATCTTTGGTCTGAGTGCAAACCTTCAAAAATATTCCTTAAATCTCCTGCTACAGCAGATACATTATCTGTTACCGTGTCACATGAAATATGATGTTTGAACATAATTTACTTTGCAAGTTTCTCTGTAAACTATACATCTTACATCAATACTTAACTTAGCTGTTTGATCGAGAGAGGTAGCCATTGGTCACTTACATGAAAATTGAACAATAAAAGATAGTAACATCTTGTAATATGGGCATCATCATTGATGTTTTTGGTTTAGGAAAGGTTGAATCAGGTAGCATTAAGCAGTGAACTTTCTAGCAGTAAGACCAATGGCATTTTATTTAGCATCAGAGAACTTAGCTTTAGACCAAAATGTGACATTGTATACACTGTTTGTGGTATTTTTATGATGATTTAAACAACTTTGCATGCTTATTTTGTATGAAGATCCCTTCTCCAGTTGGTTATCTTCCATTGTCTTATCAAACCAAAACTTATTTTTTAATTGGTTAAGATCAGAAGCTGTAAATTTGCTAACTATTTGTATATATTTCTTAGTGGATTCCTTACAATCAAAGTGCTGCTAGTGGTCACTTATGTTCTTTTTCTTGAACTTATTTTCTGCCATTCCCGAAACTAAAATAAACATTCTCAACGCTTTCTCTCTGCTATGGTCTCATTTGTTTATATAGATAAGATAAACTACTGGTTCACATTTCAGCTTGGAATGCATCGTAATTTATATTTGATGTACACATTTCCTTTTTTGGTCAAGTATCATAATATATTTTCTCTTACTTTCATGTATTGAGTAACATGCATGAAATTTATAAAATAATGATGTTCTCTCCTTAAAGCTTCAAAGTTGAGATCATAGATGAGTCATAATTTCAATTTTTTTTATCTGTTTATTATACCTTTACAACACACTCTTTGAATATTTAATAAAATAAAATTACAGTTATAGAATAAACACAAGTGATTGTGTGTGTCAGAAATCTTTTCAATACAATAGATGGCGCTACAATAAATTATTACTGATGTTTCTCACCTTTGGTAAAGAATCATTCAAAAATTTAGGAGCATTTTTTAAGGAAGTTACAATTTTGTCAGTGTACCCTTCACCATGTAGTTTGTTGCCCTTACCATGAAAATTGATAAACTGCAGTCTGATATTTGAAGATGTAGAATTATTTCATTGAGAACCAATTTTCAGGAAGGTTCTATCTATAAGGCTTTACCAAACAGAAAATTTAAAAATTACATAAAAATTTACAAAAAGATTTTTTTTTTGTGAAATACTAGAAAAATAATAAATTCTCCATATTTATCTATGTTATTCCATTACAATATCTTACCTCCTTTCATAAAATAGTTTTTCTCAATTAGTACTGCCCAAATTTTCAATGCTTTGCCACTAGCCTTCCATCATCATCTTGTACTTATCCATATGAAAATAATCATGCAGAGTTATCCACTAATGAAAGTGTGACACCACTTCTGTTGTAACCAGAGCCCTTTCCACTTTCACACTCATTAATCATTTCTCAGTTGGCAAGAGTAATGTAAGGATGGGGTGTTTTTTGTTGTGTTTTTTTCAAATTTGTCAGCACTTTCCTTTATGATATAGACTTAGTTTTTCTTTACTGTAGAATTAAATTTTTACATTTTGGAAGTGTGAAAGGCCATTTTCCAACTTTTTCAGGGTCTTTTTGGCCAGCTTATTATGGATCCCATTTTGTGGCAAGTGGTGCTTGACTACGTATGCTTTTTTTTTTAAAGGTCCACACTGTCCATTAGTTATGTTGCAGTTCTTCTTACAGTGGGCGTGAGTTATAATTCCAAATGTCACTAGGTGTTAGTTGTGTGTCTCCATACTATTGCCATCTGTGCTTGAATAGTTATGCCACACGATTGAATTATGTGCACCTTAGAGATGGGATGTTCTGTGGGATAGCCAGTAGTTCTCTTTAGTGATTTTTTTTACATCATTGCAAACCGTACACTCATGGGACTACCTTCAGTAAAGCAGGCAGAGATTTCTGCCTATCTTGTTGCTTTGTGGCATTGAGACACTTTCTACCATGGACTTGGTGTGCAGTTCACCTTCCTGTACAATTCCAATTCTGAGGTGAAAAAATAGGTGATCCTTTACCTATTTCAGATCTGATGTATCATTTCAGATACTGGCTGCTGTTAGATGAGGTTGGACTACCACTGTGATGTGTTGTACCCTAACAATGTGACATCCAGGAGTTCCATTAATCAGTGATACATATTCTAGGATTTTGTCTTGTTTTTCTGCCTTTTATGTTTATGACACAGCCATAAAAGAGTGAAGAGTATACCTGTTTTAGATGTTGTACAGTCTCTTGCTTAGGTGTAATGTTTTGGTTTCACAACTCCTGATCTTTCTTAGAGTGCTTTATAAAGGGGGATCTTTTTCTTTATTAGCCCTCCACCACTTCAGTGTTTTGATTCTAGCCATTTTGTAAATGGAGGTAAGATATTGTATCAGAAGTTAGCATTTTCTTACACTGAAAATGTATTTCTGATAGATACTTATCTCTTCTCATTTTTTCCACCCAGCCTTCCACTTCCAGTGTTATATGGTGAAAATATTTTTACCAGACTTGAGATGTAAAGAGGATGCTGTTACAATTGGAGTTGTATCATGCTTCTGTTGATAGATAGTTGTTGTACTATCATTTGCAAGTGGACAGGCAGAAGGGGGAGATGGAAGTAAAGAGGATGCTGTTACAATTGGAGTTGTGTCATGCTTCTGTTGATAGATAGTTGTTGTACAATCATTTGCAAGTGGACAGGCAGAAGGGGGAGATGGAAGTAAAGAGGATGCTGTTACAATTGGAGTTGTGTCATGCTTCTATTGATAGATAGTTGTTGTACTATCATTTGCAAGTGGACAGGCAGAAGGGGGAGATGGAAGGCTAGTGGCAGTGTTGAAAATTGTTAGAGAAGGAAAATGCTACACTACAATATAATTACTTTTTCTGAAAGCATATTAAAACTTTTAGTTGCATTAAATTTTCAAAATAAAAGTTAATCATTATTTACTGTCATATAACAAGCATTCAGCTAGTGTGTGTATAAAATACAACTTCTGGTGAATAATAAAAAAAATTAGAATTCTAAGGTAAAAGTAAGTATTTTTAATGGGTTTTTTCAGTATAGCTGAGCACAGTTCAGTAAGCTCACAATGTAGAAAAATTGTAGTAAAATTAAATTGAATTATTTGATTGTTTTAAAGCCAAAACTAAATACTATATACTCAAATTTTTTACCGACATTCATACATTTATTTAAGTATTTCCACTGTGAGTAGGAAATAATATCAGTTGGGGTAAATGACAACCCCTTCTTCATTTTGCAAAGGGTTAATCAATTTATAAAATACTCTTTATCTGTAGAAATGTTTTGATTATTACCTTGGCATCTTTGTTTTGAAGCGAGTTTAATGATTAAATACATATGAATAAAGGACAAATACTTTTCTTGAATGATGTTGAAAAGTTAACTCATGTGTGCATGTAGCATGTTTTGATTTATCATTCTCAGAAGTGTACAGTTTACAGTGCATCTCGTACTTTAATGGCATACACAAGTGAGACCAGATGTATTGTTACATGTCAAGTTCTGTCAAATTTGTGAACTTCAACAATCAATTTAAGTTTTAATATCAAAAAAAGAGAACTATGTAATAGCTGTATAATGTTGTTTAAGTGATAGATTTTAGGGTATTTGAAATTCCAGCATTTAGGAACTTTATGCCTTCAATTAATAACTTCCTCTGACTCAAGCAGTACTGTAAAACGACCACATAACATGTGTCTACTGTTCGAAGCTTGCTTGCAGGAGGTTTTGACAGTGCCACATCACATTGCAAAGTATTATTGTGATTTCACATAGATTTTTCAAAATCTTGTACAATTTCAGCCTGAAGTGTGGACTTATTGGAGTTAGAAGAGGATAAACTTGTTCTATGTGTGTTTTATGTGCCGTGTCAAATTTAGTTTTTTTCAGGCTTTTTAACTTTTATTAATGTTAAGAGTTATGGTTGAAACAAACAGTATTCTGTGCCGTTAAAACATTGCATCTTTTATTAGTGTTATAGTTTCATTGAGACCATTTTAACTTTTATTAATGTAAAGAGTAATAATTGTAACAAACTTTATTCTGAGTAAATAAAATGTAGCAGCTGTTATTAATGATATTGTTTTGTTTAGGCCTTCTTAACTATTAATATAAAGAGTTATGATTTTAACAAACCTTTTATTTGGAGTTAAAATGTTGCATTCTGTTATTAGTGATTTTGTTTTGCATTCAGTGCTGTGTTACTGTAAAATTAAGTGATTTTAAATTATTCAATTGATTGGTTTTTAACTTCAATATGTTAGTTGTTTGTAATGATGTTTTTATTTTTATTTTCAGCCATTGTTAGTGTTTGTTAACGTAAAGAGTGGTGGTTGTCAGGGGCTTGAGCTCTTATCAGCATTCAGAAAATTGTTAAATCCTTACCAAGTTTATGACCTAGAGAATGGAGGACCTCTACCTGGGTAAATAAGGTTTTCAATGAGTTCTGACTACACCTATAATTAAAGGTGGAATTCGAATTTCAGTTTAAACTTCAGTAATTAATATCATAAAAATTTAAAGTTTCTAATTTTATCTACACCAAGTACATAATGTTGGGAAAACATGTCACAATTTCTTAAATATTTAATAAAACTTTTGAATAAAACTCCACAAAAGTGCTAGTTAAAACCAAGAAAGTCAGAATAAGTTGTAGATAAAGTTATAAATAAGGCTACCTGGTGAGTAATAAAGAGTGCCAATTAAGCCTTTAAAATTATTAACATTCACATATTATAATGTACAGAAAAGTACAAGTCAAATTGTGTATCTTTATTCACACTTCATATGGAGAGGTACAAAACTAATTGTAAGAAATGTAACAAAACAGTAGGTTTAATAAAAGTTTAGTTTTTTAGCTTAATTAATTCAAAAATTATTGATAACATATTTTTATGGTTTTTGTAGGCTATATGTGTTTAGACGAGTTAAAGACTATAAGATTCTAGTTTGTGGTGGAGATGGTACAGTAGGCTGGACACTACAGTGTCTAGATAATGTTGGTCAAGACTCTGAATGCTCATCCCCACCATGTGCCATCCTGCCTCTTGGAACAGGCAACGACCTTGCTCGAGTTCTTCGTTGGGGTCCAGGCTACACAGGTGGAGAGGAACCACTTACACTGCTCAAGGATGTTATTGATGCAGAAGAGATTAGATTAGATAGGTAAACAAGGATATAAGTATCAGGTAGTAGATAAATCTTGTTATGTGATTTTAATTAAAATGTCAAAAGCATTAAACTGAAGGTTCTGTTCTTGTACTAAATTTGTGTCTCAACAGACTTTATGGGGTTGTTAAAGACTAATTATCTAATCCATTGCACATTTAGATGTATGTACATAAAGTGGTATTTGGTAGAGATGTAAGTGCTGAATTTAAGATATAATATTTTATGCATATAGGTGGACAGTAGTGTTTCATTCTGATGAAAAATCTGATGATAAACCTGGAATTGTGACTAATAGCTCTGGGTCCACATCTGAGGACAACACTGCCATCTTTGTGATGAATAATTACTTTGGAATTGGAATCGATGCTGATCTTTGTCTTGATTTTCATAATGCTCGAGAAGAAAACCCTAACAAGTTTAATAGTAGGTAAGAAATCATTCACCATTGTGTGAAAAAAACTTAGTTTGTACAATATAAATCTGATATACTATTACACCACTTATATTAAAAAGATGAGGTCCTTGAAATCTTGTGTAGAATATAAAAGAGTTTTAAAAATATTAAAATTACCCATACAGTTTAGAAAATTTATTTACAATGTGAGTTTTTAATTTTAAAAATTGAATTTACATGGCACCTGAAAATAATATTATTGTGCTCTATATCCATCAATCAAACTACTATAACAATTTTTATGAGTACTTTCTAAATTAATATTTCATTAGTATCATCCTGCTAAGTTAATTGTATGCATTTTAAAACCATTTCAATCTGACTCACTTTTACTTGTTTATTACAGACTTCATAATAAAGGAGTTTATTTCAAAATGGGCCTTAGGAAAATGGTGGGTAGAAAATTATGGAGAGATTTTAATAAAGAAGTTCGTCTTGAAGTGGATGGTAAAGTTGTGGATCTCCCTCCAGTTGAAGGAATAATCATTCTTAATATTCTAAGGTAAAATATTATGTACACACAAAATTCATAGATTTAAAAGTTATTATTCATTTTAATGTGAGAATTTTTCGCAAACTGTGGCTTCATTTTCAAAAGACAAGTTTCCAGTCAAAGTAAAAGAAAAACATTGTTAGAGAAAAATGTGCATCCTTGCTAACTTTTCATTTGAAGTTTCCCAAACTTGTGTGCCTGTGAGAGCAGTAGTAAATTATTGGCACTACTTGTGGATATGCTTATATATGTAAGGTCTAGCTTAATTTTACTTTATTAATTTGTAATTGATGCACCAGAAGTAAACATTTTCTTTATTTAAAAAATGGTTTGTGTTTATCTCACCAGTATTTATAGTTTGTAATTTTTAAATATGTTATTTGATTTAGCTCTAGTTTTCTTTACCAGTACTGCTTATTAATGTCAGTAGTATTAAGTCAGTTAATCTGCCTGATGTTATATGATTCATTTTAGCTGGGGATCAGGTGCTAATCCCTGGGGCCCAGAAAGAGAAGACCAGTTTTCTAAGCCTAATCACTACGATGGGATGTTGGAAGTGGTTGGAGTTACAGGAGTAGTCCACATGGGACAGATCCAGAGTGGACTTCGAAATGGCATCAGGATTGCCCAGGGAGGACATGTGAGTTCTTGTAGTTTCAACAAGTTTGTGATTGAGATTTTTCAGGAGTCGAGAAAAGAGAAAGAATTGATATTTTGTTCTCAAAACTATTTCTAATATAATACTTACTTCCTTTTGCAAGATTAGCTATTCTCATGTAGTACTGCCCTCTGTATGCAGACTTTTTTCTTTACACATGCCACACGTTTTCTTCTCCCCTTATTGGATTCCAATATGTTTCTCATGCAAATCATGCTCCCTTTAACTGTCAGTAGGAGTGTGATGTGCTCACTCCCAATCTTCTCTGTGACTTTGATCCATATAAGTTTTTTTTTGCCACACATTTTCTGCTCAGAAGGTTCTATCACTTTTGAAGATGTGATCTTCAGTGAAGTCACTGGTCCTCTTTGGTTGTGCACATTTGAGATCCTTCCAGTGAGCTCTTCAAGATCAGTGGAACCTTGCTTGGGACCCTTGGCAATATATACTTGCTTATTCTGGACTGTACCAAAAACTGCACAGGTAAAACAGAAGGGGATAACTGCCTTTCCCTGCATTGTCATGTACTGAATAAATTGGTGTGGTCTGTTTTTCAAAATTTAGTTTCATTGTCACCTGTTGCACTGTCTCAGGTGATGACATTCCTTCAGAATTTTCAACACATTTTTACCCCTTCTTCTTCTAGTGGAATATGGAGTTTTTTCTTACCAAGTTTCAGTTTCATGTTGCTGGGGTAGTTAACCATGAAGGTGCCATCCTAAATAGATTCCATGTAAAGTTCACTATAACTATTCAGTGCAGAGTAGGGCAGTGATGTTCTGCTGGTGTAGATGACATGATATCATCCAATATACATTATACAATCACAAAGTAATAAGACATCAAACTGAAGCTCACCCCTTCAGTTGGGAGTCTCATTCTACTTCATTTTAAATGTCATTACCCTATAGTGGGTGTGAGATTTAGAGTAGAACCAATCAACGTAAGTCCTCACACATGGTTATCTCTATTCTTCCCTCATTCATACTCCTGTGTTGTGAGGATAAAGGAGACTGTTCAGGTTTTGTCCTTTTTGCTATCCCTTGTATCTTATGCTGAAGATATTACTGCATTTTGGATGGTTCTGGTCAGTTTTGTTGTTATGGAAATTTATTTTTATTATATGGACATTTTTTTCAATACAGGATGTTAGGTTTTGAGATCGATAGGTCAGAGATATCACATGAGTTGTTTGTGAGTCGGAATGGTTTTAGATTCCCTTTGGTCTCTTGAACTTGAGGTGAAGAAAGTATGATCCTTATCCTCCCACTGCATGGATGAAAAAATCTAATCTAATAGGTAAGCATCTGTCAGAAATACATCTTCAGTATAGGAAGGTTATAAATTTTGTAGTTAAAGGTAAATTATGATGTGTGTAATATGTAGACACATGTAAATATATTTTATAGTATATAAGTAATTTTAATATCAAATCATTACAACAGTCTAAAATTTACTCACAAAGATATCAGACCACAAAATTGAAAAGACTTACAGTAATTATTACAAATATTATTAACTGAGAGAATTTAACTATTTTTATTTGTTATCAAGCACAAAGTCACACAGTGTTCTGTTTGTGCTGTAACCAACAAGTTTTGAAACCAGATTTTTAGTGTTATAAGCCCTCAAGAGATACTGCTTAGCAACAGGGGAGCCAAACTTATTAATACAAAACATTTATTATAAAATTAACAATTATAATTTTGATATAATGTCTTACCATTTCTCACAACGTAGGATTTCTCAACTAGTACTGACATCCTTCCATTCTTGTGCCCAAATGCAAGTGATCAAATTATGTAAGGTTGCATTTTTTCAAACTTTTCATACTTTCTCAAAGGATATTTGTTAGTATACTGTGGATACAACTCTGTGACAAGTGATTCCTGACTAGGAATAATTTTATTTGAAAATCTGCACTGTCTGTACTTCAACCATACTTGATGTCAGTTATGTTATAGCCCTTCTGACAGCAGACCTGATCTGTATTTCCAGACGTCGACAGGTTTTGGCTGCATGTCTTTATTTTATTGTTAACTATGACTAAACTATTACATCATAGGTTTTGGTTTTGCACACCATGGAGAGGGGCTGTTTTGAAGGACTGTAGTAGTTCTCTCTAGTGGTTTTTACTTCATAAATATGTTTGTCACAGACTGTACACTCGTGGAGTAGTACCATGAGTAAAGCAGATAAAGATTGCTGCTCATCTCTGATGCTTTTTGACATTGAGACTTTTCCTACTGCAGATTTAATGTACAATTCCAGATGTTACAAGGTTTTGTTGATTGACTCTAGGCTATTGCAGTCAAGCATTGTACTGTCTCCAGTGATGCAGTCCACAAACTTCTACAGCACATTTTTTCTCCCTTTCTTCTAGTGGAGTATTTACGTCCTTACCACTTATTAGTTCATAACTGCTGAGATGGTGGACCACGGATGTTTCTTTTGCATGATGTATTATATCAGTCAGTTGAAAGTGAAGTAGTGGTATTCTGATATCATACTTCTAATCACATGTCTGATGTACAGTTTGAGATATCACCAGGTTTTAGTTTTAACACTCCTCTGTATTATGTCTGTTTATATTGACTGATTATTTTTTCCTACCAAGGTATTCCTCTTTCTGTTCCCAGTGGGCCTGTTTTTAGATGGAGATGGCCTTGTCACATTTGACATCATTTGTAGATGGCATGATGCATTTCCTACCACAGACTTAATATACAATTGCAGATGCCTCCAGGATTTGGTTGAAGCACCCCACCATGTCATGAATACATATGTATCTATCATTGCATTTTGCCCCTCAAGCTGAGATATTCTTCACATATGTCATCATTTGGATCTGTGCTTTTGATGAACCTGGTGTTGGTTGGAGATGGTTCAGCTAAGTAAATTCTCACATGTATACAAACCTTTATACCTCCTACCATGAACTGGTTGACAAATGTCCACTGCTTCAAAGTTTTGAACTGGAGTTACATCCCAAGTTTGTGGTCCCTCTTCCTATCATCTGTCAGTTCCCATAGAATCTGAAGTTGGTTGTAGCTAGACATAGTACATGTTTTCCTGCTTGTGTATGGCTGGACATTCTCCTCCTACCACAGAGTAGAAGCACTATACCTATTACTAGCAGGTTTTGTATTGTAAATGTCATCTTGCTATGGATTTCTTCCTCTCATCCATCTGTGGTGGTTCTCAGTGGATCTGGTGTTGACTGTGTTGGAAATGTGCAAAAGTGAAGATGGACTTTGGTATGAAAACTTGACTTCCATACCAATTTCTGTTTTGAAGTGAAGACGTGGATGATCCTGTGCCTGTCATAGATCTGTTATACTATCCAGCTACCACCTGATGTTGAATGAGGTCAAACTACCACTGTGGTCTGTTGCTTCCTAACCACTCAATACCCAGGAGTATCATTCATCGATGATACATTTTCTAAATGGGGATTTATCTTTTAATCAACTCTCTCCCTGTTTTGTGTGGGATTCTAGCTATTTTGTGAACAGATGTAAGATATTTTATTGGAAGTTAGTATTTTTCAACACTGAAAATGTATTTCTGATAGATACTTACCTCAGATCAAATTTCTCTCCTAGTCTTTTCACTTATAGTGATATGAAGTGTAGGTTTTCTGATCAATCACGAAATGATTAATAAATATAGATATAAAGAAGGCACTGGTTACAATAGGAGTTGTGTTGTACTTCTGTTGGGGTAGAGCTACTGTATGATTATTTGTATGTGGATGTGGAGAAATGGGAAATGGAAGGCTAGTGACTTGCATTGAAAATGTGTGCCAACAGAGGGCAGTTCTAATTGAGAAGAGGTAAATATCTATCAGAAATACATTTTTATTGTTGGAAAATGCTAACTTTTAAGTTTTAAATAATTACAAAAGCACTTAAACCTACAAGTTCTAAGTTACATTTAAAAAGTGTAATAAGAACCTTCACTTGAATAACTACATTTAATTGAAATTGGATGTTTTACTTTGTAAATTATCTTTTAAATAATTATGATTGGATTTTTAAAGTATTTTCTTCCATTTATTTTATTGTTAAAACTTTTAGGTTTTATTCAACTAAGAAAAGAAAATACTTAATTGGAAATTTTGGTTCTTTAGCTCCGAATTCGTCTCAACTCTGAAATGCCTGTACAAGTAGATGGTGAACCATGGATTCAGAGTACTGGGGAAGTTGTGGTCCTGCGCTCTGCTCTCAAGGTCAGTAAAACCTTTGCACATATTACTAAAACATTAATGAGGCATTTTGGAAGTGAATGCTTTTAGCCATATTAAATGTTTGTAATACTTATAACATGTATTTACATTACATGAAAAATGTTACTTAGTCATTCTGGTACATATCTGTGCAAAACATAGGGTGGGTTTGTTTTATTTTAATCTGGTTTAAAAATAATTCCATAAATTAGAACTAAGTATTTTTAAGAGCAATAAGAAAAAACGAGTACCAGAAATCATGTGGTGTGAATTGTTAAGAATGTGTTAAGTTTATTCTTTAAGAATCAAAATGTTAATTGATGAAACATCATGATATATATGAATAACACTAATCACATTATTATAATCAGTTTACTGTTATGTGATTTCTTAGTAGTTTTAATTTTTGTGTTCACATGTGTTGTTTCTTTAGTATATTATTATAAAGGAAGTTCATTTCAACGGCAAGTGGTTTCAGGAAAAATTATCTTTTCAAAGGATATTGTGTGGGTAGTTTCACAAACAAGCAGGATTTTTATAGAGTTAAAGTGGATTTTAGTAAAGGATAGTTATAAAGAGACTTAAATTGTAGGCCATTCATTTCTGTTTTTAAAATGCTGTAAATCTTTTATGGTGTGCATATAAAGTGTTTGAAACCTCACTTGTGATCCATATTCATGAATTCTAGATTAGAGAAGTTGTATCCATAAACACAATGAGAAGAAAATTAGTTTATTTTATTTTGTTTGTACAGATAATAGTTAAAGAACTGTTCACTGTGTATGGCAGTGAAGTTTTATGAAGATGTGTGCATTAGCAAATAATAAACACATTTATGAAATGATAATTCTTATGATGTTTAAAAGATAAAGTAATCAGAAACTACATAAATTTTGACATAAGAATGTTTAAAATTATGAAGTGAACATGACATATAGAAATAGCTAATTGTTTTAAGAAAGTATAAATTACAGAAAAACTGGTCATACCTGCTATGTGAATAGTAAATTAAGCAGTCAAGTTTGAGCCTACAGCAATAGTTGGTCTCTGTCTGTTTCTTTAGTAAAGTTACACTGAAACAAACAACAATTCTTTATATAGGCTACCATGCTCAGGAAAAGTAAAATGAAGCGCAGAAATACAGAATCAGCTCTTGCCTCGTCCAGTGCAGAACGGTCTTGTGAAGATTGATTTGTTAAATTAGAAAGAAACCTAGCTAGGTGTAGTGATTCCTGGGGCTCTGTAGTCATTGAGGTGAACACAAGAAGCTTCATTCATGCAGGTCATGTTTCTCTCAATGTCGAAGACCTCAGCAAATAGTTCAGATTGTGAGGTCTGTGTCAACAAGTGTGCCGTAGAGGTTTGGTTTCTGGCCTCATAAAGTACAATTGTCATGTTATAGTTTCCTGGGGTATTCACTTTCTAGTCGGTATTAAAATTAAATTATTGAGTCTCATTGTTATTGCTTATTTTAAAACTTCACATTTATACTGTTAGGTATATATCTTACCAACCCACAAAACTTGTTTTTATGATAAAGTTACTAAATATGCATTCAACAAGAACCTGACATTTTTCTAGATGTGTTAAAAATATTTAATATTTTATTATTTTGTCTATATTTTTCTATTGTTTCAAGAAAATATTAACTGTCAGGCTCGAATTGAAACAGAAAATTTTTGTATTTTAGTTATAAAAATTGATTTTTTTTATGAAATGTAACCTCTTAATTTTTCGAGTATTTGTTCTTGTTTTTCTCTAGAATAATTTTTGAGACCAGGTAAATGGTCCCATTTTTATAATGTTAAATAGACTATGTGAAAAGGTACATTCCTAAGAGTAAACATGAATATTAATAGCGATAATAATAAAGTAAAACATGTTACTTTTGTGTTTAAAAAAGAGGTGTGTACAGCAGAAGACCTTCAGTTGATTTTCTGAGTTACTATTACTGACTAGTCAAATCGCTTTAATTTTACTGTAAATAAAGTGCCATATTATAGAATTATATTTGTAACATATGATATTTGAAAACTATTTACTAATACAAAAGCAGTAACATCACTAAAAACAGTGAATTAAACCTACCAACCAATCCTTTGTTTTTCTTGTGTTCAAATAAAAGAAAAACAATTTAAAATCTATAAAAAATGGTCATTTTAATTTGATACATTTCAAAGCTGTGTTTTTCAGTATATGTTTTTAAAAGATATTTTCTCAAATACATGTTTTATGTGTACAGTTGTTATATTTAGTAGTTTCTTGTGAATTCAGATTTCCATGATAAAATATTTACATTCTACATTTATGTGCCATTTCACCTTAAATGCAGTCTCTGTATTTTTATCTTTTCATGAATCATATTTTAATTTTAAAGTATTTGTCTTTCAGTTGAACCCCTTAGGTCATCATTTATTTTATCTTAAACTATTTGGTATGGCATATGAATCTAGATATTCAGGACTGGTTGTCTTTAAAAGATACAATTTTTTCATGTTTCATGATAGAATAAATATATGTACTGTTCATTTAATCTAGCACCATCTGTGTGGATTTATGAATCTTCTTGCGGGAGGTGCACACTTCTAGATGTAGTGTTTAAAACATTATGTTTTAAGGCTGTTACTTTGCCAATATGTTTCACTGAAAAAATACAGTTGTCATAGTTGTATTTTTAAGATACAAGTGTAAAATACTGTAGTTTATTGAATATCATTTCAAAAATATAGAAATATCTTAGAGATTTTTCAAAATCATCACTGATGGATATATGTTAGCATACTTATATATTAATAAAAAGTTTGATGTAAAACAAAATTTTTATTAAGCTTGCGAGCAGTTGTGAGGTCGTATGGGTGAAGTGGAATATTAATCATTAAGACTTTGTAAGTTATCTGATATAGAATAGCTGTTGTTAATATAAATTGTGTTGCAGTAACATAATGTCATATCATATTTATATTAACATTTTATGTACCTTTTAGTTGACTTAGTAAACATGCTTTGTTAAACCTAAACTGATGACTGATGCTCGAAAGGACATTTCAGCAAAAAGACTTCACCACAGTTTTAAGAAATAGTGAAGGGTAAAAATATATATGTAAGGCAATGGGTACGTAAGTTACATTAGACACTAAACCCAAATGTTCTTCCTTGTTACAGTAGGTTGTGGGAAAATAGATGATGTTAACCTGATTAAGCTGAAAGAACCATTTTGAAACAAGTTTTAATATAGGATGAAAAATGAAGAAAAGCTTTGAGAATTAACTGTTATGCAGGAAAGGATATAAAAAGTATAAAACTAGACTTGTGAGAATATAAATGGAAGTATTTTACAATCAAAAATACTGAGAGAAGCTCAAAATAATAAATTAAAAAATTAAAAGTAATTTAATTGTAGGATGAATTCAAAAATACTAACAGATGAGAACATGATTTTGTCTTTATGTATAACTCTTTAACTTGTATCGCTTTAATATGATTAAACGTGGTATATATATACATTCAGTATAATTACCACATATGTTTATTTGGGATTGCATTAGATGAAAAAATATCTGTGTGGTTCCCATGCAAATTAATCTTTCTTGGTGTTTCTGAAATTGTTTTAACAGTTATGTACATTTATTACTTCAGTGCAAAAAGTGCTTATGACATGTGATATGTTTACATCTGGTAGCAAGAAATAGCATTTCTTACTCTTGTTAGAATATTTCTTTCATCTAAAATTTGACACTTTGTTATTACAACTTACTTTCACTAAAATTTCAATTTGTTTCAAGGACAATGAATGTATTTTCTGCTAAGATAATGTAATTCAGATACACTGAAGCAGTTCATATCACAGTATTTATAGTCAGCTAACTTAAACATATATTTTTTCTTATTCAACATAATAATTGTTTTACTTTTATTTTATGTCTGTTTTGTCTTGAAACACCACAAAGTTTTCCTGAAATAAGCATGTGATTGTGATACTGACAAAAGAGCTTAACAATTTAAAATTTGTAGTGCAGACTTGAGATTTGTGGCCTTTTAGAGGAAATGAAAAATGACCTGTAATTTAAGATATTTTTTTTATAAATCTTTCAGTGTTTCATTGCTATGCTTCAACAGGAACAAAAAAAAATTTGTAATGTTCCTAAATATCTTTCAATTGTTTCAAGAAGACTTATAGATGAAGTAGTTATATTAAGTAAACCTTGTTTCAAAAAGACTTATAGATGAAGTAGTTACTATAAGTAATTCTTATCCATGTTATGATGATACAGAACAGTATTTGTATTAAAATTAAACTACTAATTACATTTATAATTGCTACTTTGCCTATAAACCAGTTTAATTAGTTTATATATGCTCAACAGGAATAGATTTCACAAATTTACTTTTCTGTAGATAAATAAGTTATTGTTTTACTTTGCTGAACAGTCATGATGTTGATACTGAAGCAGTTATCTCACATATAATAGTGTGTCAACATCTGAGACTTATATTCAGTTCTAATACTTACATTAGCAAAAACATATACAGTTATGCTATCTTTGCATCGGTTTGATATTGATGTATATTATCATTCATACAAAATTGCTAAAACCTTAAGAGTATAAAACCAACAGATTAATTTAAATACTGTTTAATTTTTTATTCTACTTGTACTTCAAGTAAAGAAACATATACACTTGTAGTGTAATGAAAATGTACACATGCATCATGTTTTTTGGATAGTTATATGTTTACTATTTACTATTCTCTTCCCTTCTTGCAAGGAGAGTATCAATTTAAAAAGTTAAGTTTTTGTTCAAATTTTCAGTTGAAATGTGACGTTTGAATTTAGGAAATGTAGCCAGCTGTATCTTTTAGCACATTTTGGTCCAGTCAGTATACTGTAGTATTTTCAAGGTGTAAAATGTTTGTGTTAAGACAGATTTTTCATGCAATTTGTATTTTAACAGTGTATTTACTCTTGAGTTAAAACAGTTTTTGTTACTAATTTAAACTTGCAAGCTTACAGGAAATTTATATTGAGGTGTGCCCACAAATTTATGTATTAACTACAATATTGATAACTTACAAACTTTTATAACATTATAATATACTATGCTTTAAAGTTATATGTGTATACAATTGTACTTACTAAATGAAAATATTCTGTATCTTACATTTTGATATCATATTTTTTATAGTTCTAAAATGATGCAAAATGTACTCTTTATTAATATTTATCCTGTTTGAAATAGTTTTTCCCCCTTTCTTTACTAATTGTTTGATTATGAGCTTTGATTATTTGCTGTTTAGTTCCCCCTAGCTTCAGTCCTCTCTGTCTGTGTGCTACTGTACTTCCCATCTCTGTTTTCTTGCTTTCCCTTCCTGTAGGCTACCATGCTCAAGAAGGCTAAGAGCAAAATCAAGAGGCGGAACACGGAGCCCAGCATGCTTCTGTCGGGAACAGAACCAGGAGCATCTGCCTCCATCCTAGTGAGCCAGACTGCAGGTCCCTTCTAGCTGCAAATTTCTAGTACTCGCCCTTTTCTCTGTTTGCTGTGATGTCACGTGAGCCAAAATGCAGGTTCCTTCTAGTTCCAGACTTTAACCCTCGCCCCCCTGTCGTTATGTTTTCTTTTGTTGCTCAGGTCTATAAGAACCCTTGCTACTACTTACTGCATTAATTTATCATCCAAGCTTACACAGAACCTTCCAGTGCATCATTAATCTTGTTGTTTAAAGCATGATACTCTTATTGTCTGCTCTTCTTTTTCTTGTTATTATTAATTTTATGAAAACCCACTTTTGTCAACATCTTCTGTTGTAGGTGTGTCATTTTTAAACTATTTTATATATATATTTCACTAATATCTGTAACATTCATAAACTGACTGTGATTTTAAAAAAAAATTATTTTTTGTTGAGTAGAAGAAGACATTTTATTGATTTACACAACTGTTCATGTAAACATAGAGAAAAATAGCTCCTTAAACTTTTATGTACATGAGTTGTGTTGCAACTATAGAAGGTGAAAATCACGTGGAATTTAAATATTTTACTTATATTTATTGCATTGAATTTGTTCGAGTAGAAATATTATATTTATTCCAAATGAAAGCATTTGTACAGAAAGGAAGAGACTGAGATAGGAAATGTTTATAATTATCATCTCGAAGATGGATTCCTAGCATGATGAGGGCCTGGCATGGCCAAGCGTGTTAAGGTGTGCGATTCGTAATCTAAGGGTCACGTATTCGCAACCTCGTCATGCCAAACATGCTTGCCCTTTCAGCTGTGGGGGTTTTATAATGTGACAGTCAATTCCACTATTCACTGGTAAAAGAGTAGCCCAAGAGTTCGCAGTGGGTGGTGATGACTAGCTGCCTTCCCTCTTAGTCTTACACTGCTAAATTAGGGATGGATAGCACAGATATCCCTTGAGTAGCTTTGTGTGAAATTCAAAAATAAACAAAAACAAACAAACCTAGCATGAAGAGAGTAGATTTTTTTTTTAAATGTTTTGTCTGCTGTCTTGATTTTTTTTTTATGTGAGACTTCGCTGACGGAATAGCTGAATAATATTTCTTCCTTAAGGGATATAGGTGTATTTATAAAAAAAATTGAATATTCATATGAAATATTCTCAAAGAGAAAAATGTGAACTTTGTATTTTCATTGCTTCTGTGAAACCCTTTTCAAAACCATGATTAAGGACCTTTTATTTGAGATATTTGTAATAAAGGCTAATTTCTTCTTGTTTGAAACTGTCAAGGAAGAATAGGTTATTTAGTAGTTTGTAATTAACTTTTTCATTTAGTTAGAAGCCTTTCTTAAACAAAATAACTCTTTTAAACATTATCTCTAACTGAGCTCATCTTTTTTTCTTTTTTGAAATTTCTGTGAAAAACAAACTTCAAAGATCTTATTCACTTACTTTCCAAAGAAAAAAATGTTATTTTAATTTGTATTTTGTGTGTCACAGAAAGACGAGCTACTGTAGAAAGAAGACCATTAGGTCTTCAACAAAGGGAAAGTACTGTATTTTACACAGTAGATAAATCTACTGTAAGAAGAGCTTATTTAGATCTTTAACAAGAGGAAGTATGTGTTTTATACACCACAGAGAGATACTACTGTAAGAAGACCTTGTTTAGATCTTTAATAAGAGGGAAGTATTGTATTTTATACACCACAGAAAGAACTACTACTGTAGGAAGACCTTATTAAGGGCTTTAACAATGGGGAAGTATTGTATTTTATACACCCAGAAAGAACTACTACTGTAGGAAGACCTTATTAAGGTCTGTAACAAGAGGGAAGTATTGTATTTTATACACCACAGAAAGAACTACTACTGTAGGAAGACCTTATTAAGGTCTTTAACAAGTGGGAAGTATTGTATTTTATACACCACAGAAAGAACTACTACTGTAGGGAGACCTTATTAGATCTTTAACAATGGGGAAGTATTGTATTTTATACACCACAGAAAGAACTACTACTGTAGGAAGACCTTATTAAGGTCTATAACAAGAGGGAAGTATTATTTTATACACCAAACCTACAGGAAGATTATAAGTTAAGTCTTTAAAGAGGGAGTATTGTATTTTTTATACACCACAGAAAAACTACTACTGTAGGGAGACCTTATTTAGATCTTTAACAAGGGGGAAGTATTGTGTTTTATACACCACAGAAAGAACTACTACTGTAGGAAGACCTTATTAGGTCTTTAACAAGAGGGAAGTATTGTATTTTATACACCACAGAAAAGAACTACTACTGTAGGGAGACCTTATTTAGATCTTTAACAAGGGGAAGTATTGTGTTTTATACACCACAGAAAGAACTACTACTGTAGGAAGACCTTATTAAGGTCTTTAACAAGAGGGAAGTATTGTATTTTATACACCACAGAAAGAACTACTACTGTAGGAAGACCTTATTAAGGTCTATAACAAGAGGGAAGTATTGTATTTTATACACCACAGAAAGAACTACTACTGTAGGAAGACCTTATTAAGGTCTTAACAAGAGGGAAGTATTGTATTTTATACACCACAGAAAACTACTACTGTAGGAGACCTTATTAGATCTTTAACAAGGGGAAGTATTGTATTTTATACACCACAGAAAGAACTACTACTGTAGGAAGACCTATTAGGTCTACAGAGGGAAGTATTGTATTTTATACACCACAGAAGAACTACTACTGTAGAAGACCTTATTAAGTCTACAGAGGGAAGTATTGTATTTTATACACCACAGAAAGAACTACTACTGTAGGAAGACCTTATTAAGGTCTTTAACAAGGGGGAAGTATTGTGTTTTCTACTATTTAAGACTTCACTACAAGAACGGCTGTTGTGTTTAAGTTCTTTTTACATTTACATTCCTGATTTTGTTTTATAATTTTAACTTACTTGAAAGTGGAGTAGGGAAGGTTATTATATAATTTATTATAAAGGGATAGTGGTCTTTTGTTTTAGTAGAAACAAGAAGTAGATAAAATGAGAACTAAGAAAGGTAGTATTGCCTTTGTTTTCAGGCTATATAAAGATAGCTTTTGTTTTTCAGTTGTTTTGAGTTTCTTTTGATAATCTAAGATATAATTTTGTGGGAATTTACTGTTTTAAACATTTCATAAGAAAAGTTTAGTTTCTCAACTATTATTCATTATATCTAGTTAAGATATTTCTATGTAAAAACTACTCAATAAGTGAAGATAAAGTATTCCCATAGGAGATCATTACCAGTTGGTCTTTTTCATATTTCTATGTAAGATATATTTACTGGCTGTTCTTCACGTATTATATATATATATACACACACACACATACCTAAATCTACACTTGTTTCTTACTACTCATCATATCTGGCCAAAAGCTGAGAAATGTATTGCTCATTTCTAGCATTATGGGACATGTTTCAAGATGTTTACATGTAGTTTTATGAATTATTTTAGATCATTGACCATTATGTAGGTAAGCAACAAGAGCTGGAAAATAGAAGACTGTTGGAAATGATTTTAAATGTTCAGTCAACTTTAGTAGACTAATATTCATTGCTTTAAGATATTCCTTTATAAGACACATTTACTGGCATAATCATTAAGCCTGATAAAGATACTTCTCTTTTTAAACATTTACAAACTAGTAATTTGGGTGGTTAAGATATACCAATGTATACATGTTTATTGGTTAGTTATTTCATCTGGTAAAAATACTTCTATTTGGAAACAACTTTACTCTCTGTTCAATACTTGTGGTCAAGATGTACGTATGTAAAGATATGTTTTTATTGCTTCAAAGATATTCCTATAATATAATTTATTTATAAGTATTTAGCATATTAACTTGAAAACTACAAAAGGAATTTTGTTTCATTATTGCTATTTTTTTAACAGCCCAAATATTAAGGCTGGTCAGTTGGAAACTTGCATGAATTTATTCAAAGATGGATTTATTACTGATGTAATTCTTTACTGGCTCAAGAGATTGCCTACTTTTATGAGGAGTACTACTGACATTAGGGTAGAGAGAGAACTTGGGATCCAGCATGATTAACATGTGCTTGTAATTTTAATATTATTGTTTTAAAGTTAAGTTTTTTATATTTTGTCAAGCTGCACTAAAGATCATAGTTACTTTGTTACAGTTATTGTCACTTTTCAAAGATTTATTGTACACATTATTAAGTTTTCTATAGAATAAAAATGTTTATCACGTTCCTGCTATAGGACAGCAAATTCAGTTCTTCAATATCATAAAATTGTGTCAGAAAGTCCACTGTGTTGCAAAGGTTTCAGTGAAATGTAAATAAAATAACAGTGTTAAGTTATTCACCGTATTCTTGTACTTGTGTTACATATTAAAGTTGTGGAGCTATTTTTCACAGTTTCTCTACATCACAGTCTGGTTTAGTTGATTAACCTAACAGTATGCTCCCTTAAACCATTGAAAAGAAAACCTACAAGCTGATGTGTGATACATACTTAGTATTTATGTACACACGATCGTACGTAGTTCTTCTCTACCAATTTGAAGTGGAAATAGCAATGATCAAATGTTATTGAGACACCTGTATGATATGTTATTTATGCATCAATAGTCTCGCTAACAGTTACATTATTATATGTACCACTTATGTTGAGAACCCTAATTATTCTGCTACAGTTATATACATATATATTGCCACTGTTAAGTATGTATGGAGTTTGCTTTGTAATTCTTTGTCTATCTTAGATGATCAGGGACTTAGAAACATCACTTGTTATCATAAAAACTAGTAATCAGAGTACTGATGGTCATTATGTGTAGGTGACACCAATCTTCTTCACTAAAGGTAACAGTATTTTGTTATTTTCTTTAAATTATTTTACAAGAATTGTTTGCATTACACATTCAACTTGTTTAATCATATTCCTGTGAGGTATGAAACTAATACATAGTCACTGATGTGCCACCATATGTGTTAAAGAATTATCAGCCAATTGAGACTTGATTTTGCACTATCTGACTGCAGTAGATGTATAGTTACCTTGTTTGATATAACATAATGTACATCACTGTTAGTTTTAATATATTATGTAGATTTATATTATATATGCATTCCTTACTTTAATAGGACCAATCTAATAACTTTACACAAATAACTGTTGCCTATCTACTTAATATTGTTGCTTTGGAATAAGGCATTGTTTATTTCGTAGCACCAATCTAAATACAAACCTATCTGATCTTAGTAGCTCAAACTGTGTTTATTAATTATGAAACAATATTCTTTTTGTAAAACTACTTAAAACCTGGTTAAGAACAGGTTATTTTGATGAATTGTTATTTGTATTTTCAATTTTTGAAGTGCTCATATACAGAAAATATACTTATCCATAAAACCATGCCAACATTGCAGTAGGTATTAAAAATGTGTCTAAATACTATATAAAACTAAATATACGAAAGAAATTCACTTAATATAGGTTAGTATTTCAACTCTTTAAGATATTTATGTAAAGTTCTAATACATATTAAGTAAGATTTCAAAAAATTATCTAAAGCCTTCAAATAGATAAAAACTTTTTTATACATCTTATTTAGGTCACATTAAAACTGTTTTAGTTATTTTTTATTAAAGTCTGTATGATTCTTGTGTGTTACCTCATTTTTGTCAGAGTTAAGTTTTATTATCTTTCAGTTATGTATTTAATTCTACTAAGAATGTTACTATGTTTTTGAGATATTTTTTATTTTCCAACAGCGCTAGTTGGGATAAGTACAGTATATGGACTTTGTTGTAAATGGTATCAATGCTAGACAGCTCAATCTTTGTTTTTATGCACACCAGGGTTGATAATTTTATCAAACTAGTTGTATGCAAATTTGCTGGTATATACTAGAAACTGATGTTTTACAGTTAATATTTCACTGTAATTAGAAGCAGTTCTAAATATGGGTCAAAGGAGACCTAGAAAATAATTTTTAAGAGATTGTAAGTTATTCTACAAATATGTTTGTCTTAAGCCTTGTTTATGGTACTACTAAGTCATTTAAAATATGAGAAAATATGGTATTCTTATTTAAGTTTATTTTTATTTTGGAGCTCAGCTCATCATATATAAAGCTGTAATTTTAGTCATCTTTCATAAACTTGCTCATTAAGACTTTGATTTTTGTGAGTTATTACTGAATAAGTGATCACTCCATTGTGTTTTGTATTTGTTCAAATATTTGGGCCAGTATTTCAAATTAATGAAAACACTTTAATGTCCATTCCTATGCTGAAGAAATAATTGGTTAATTCATTATAACTGAAATATTTTTTTTTCTCATAAATAAAATATTGCTGAAAATACGTATACTTCAAACCAAATATATTTTTTTCTCCTCATAACCCATGTGTGCGTATACATAAATTTATTACAAAAAAAATGGGAAGATAAATTCATACGAACTAAAAAAAGAGAATTCCATCAATCTAGTAAAGTTTTAATGTGAAACTTGTTTTCATAGGGTATTAGCATTCCATAGGTCCTGATTTTCATGGTGAACTCTAATATTAATCTATTTAGCTTTTAGCAATATAGCTGCTTCTGAGTTGTACACTGAGTTTTTTTAAAGACATTTCATAAAAATAGGTACTTTTCCAGCATACCAGAGCTATGGGTGTACACAAATGTTTGTATGCATATATATATACACACATACACACACACACGCACATAAAATTTCCTGCAAGGGTTTTACAGACCTCTTTCAGGTGAAATTCAGTGTGTTGGTAATATGAGAACTAGAAAACTCGTCTATGATGTATATTGTCAGCTTTAACTGTAAATTTTGTTTTACACATCTCTTTTATAAATATTGATGTGTGTTATTATTTTAATCTATTTTATGATCTTTATTGCTTTGTATTACTTTTTTAGTTTTTTTATTAGTAAAAAAGACTGTTTTTGTTTATTACTTAACTCTTACAACATAGAATGTAATTATGAAGTCATTCTGACAGATTTGGATAATGCTTTCAGTAACATGTTATTACCCCTTCCCCCAATCTTTAAGATATGAAAAGTGCTCTTTTATGAGGTGGTAATGTTTTATTGTATTTTGTTGTTTTGTGTTTTTTTTTACATTTTTGTGCTATCTGTGGAAAGCATTTATCTGATATTGAGAAGAAAATTAATGTACATTTTGTGAGGTTGTCTTTCATTAATATCTTGATTATTGTTTCTGTGTAATTTATATGCAAGTGCTTTGACAAAGATACATAAATCTGTTCAGAATTTACACCCACACACACCCACATATATATATATAATTTTATTTAAGGCTACTTTAACAGTTTAAATATAACTTTTCTTTTGTATCAATTTTTATACAGAGTGTTGTGATGTGTAGATAAAATAGGCCTATAAAGAAAGCTCATGAGAAAAACTTCATTAAAACTAACCTTTTATGAAGTAACTGACTGTAGAATTTCTGTTTTAAAGGGTAAGGAACACACCTTTACATATAAGGTAGTGTAATCAAAATGTTATTTATTCTATTAATGTAACACTTCCTTTTCTAGTCAATTCTTCAAGACCCACAAATATTGTAATGTTAGTTCATTGTAGAGCTGTAAATCTTGTGTACATTATTTACCATAAAATTCTTATTTACTTATAGATGTTAGCATTGGTATTACAATGATACAAATATATACATATAAATAATTATAATAATTCTGTATGTTTGTTAAATAATATTCTACTAATTGTAGCCTAACATGAATGTTTTTGAAAATCTCTCACCCATCTGTACTCGGCTCTTAGCTCACTGTGTAAACAGTACAGCTTTCAATACTACAGTGTATGCTTTCAGTGTTACTGGTACTGCTGTATCTTCTCTGTCATTACAAGCACCTGTCTTCATCTCGTTAATATATAACTGAAACTCTGTAAGTAAGGACTAGTTTCAAAGATCTGAATGTATCTTTTGAGAATAAACAGAGACAACCAACCAGTCTTGTACTTACTGCTGCATGTATTGTACACGATACATTTTTGTTGTTGTTCTTCAGACATTTCCTGCTCTGTTGTTACATTATTATTATCATCATTTTTGATGTATTTCAGTGTAATGTTAGATATAAAAATAAATTAAAATATGTAATGCGATGTGACCAGTGATGTAATTTTTTCCCAAACCAAATTCTACACATTTAACTCTGATGTCAGAAAAACTCTATAAAGCTTAAATATTACTTTTAATTATAATTTATGAGAAACTAGTAGAATTGATAAAAATAATGTGTAAACCTATACAATCCAGAATTATGTTTAGGACAACCGGGAGAAATGGGATGAAAAAAATAAAAAAAACATCTTTTTACAATAACAAGAACTAAATTTGAATTGATTTTACTTTAATCAGTACTTTTCATTTAATAAAGTTAGGGATAATTTACATTAAAAATAATCAGGTTATAGCATAGGAACCATTGCATCTATACCACTAGATACAGTTATGGGAAAGCTTCTGGTATTCTTCACTAAATATGTAACTATTCTGTGCAATTTTTAGCAACAGTTATATTATAAAATTACTCTGCTTAGTTCCCAACATCAAAATTTTTTATTAAAACTTCAAGCATCTGTCATGGTTAACAGCTTTTTCAAAATTAAAATATGAAAAAATACATATTACATGAATATTATAATAATATATTGTTTAACTTGTATTTCCACACAATGAAACATTTAAAACACTAGAGACCAGACAAACAAAAAAATAAGAGCACGCCCTTATAAGTTTATTGAGACAATGTTGTCACAATAGTGTTAGTATATGATTTTATCAGATTTCACATAAAAATGGAAAAGATGTTAATGTAACATGCCAACTCCTATAACAGCACTTACTAAGAAATATTTCATAATAATGGCAAATATATATTTCAAGGTGGTATTTCTCTGCATTCAGAATAGCTTGATCCATTGTGTATCAGACAATGTAGTAATAGCTTTCTATCTGAGGAAGGATTTGTGATACAACTTCCTTGCATGGTAGCTGACCCTAAGCATTTGTGCTTGAAATAACTTCACTCGTTTCCTTGTCATTGTCTAGAACTAATGTGTGTTGAAACTGTTCATTAATTACTTGAGACATGCAGTGGTTTCTTACTGAATTGAATTTCTTTTACATTTAGTGTTTGTCATTTACACATTGAGCATGTCTTTTTTTCTAATTACTTTTCATCAAGACATAAAAGTCCTAATGATGTTTTCTGCCATTACAGATTTTCAAGTGATGGTAACTTATGAGTGGTCCAGTGTTAGGGATGATGTTTCTAGCATGGGAACTGTGGTTAGTGGGGTCTAATCTTTTAATTATATATGTAAAAACAGCTGGTATGGGTAGAGGAGCAAACAACATTTCGACCTTCTTCTAACCTGACAATCACCGAAGAAGGTCAAAATGTTGTTTGCTCCTCCACATAGTGCTTTCTGAACCCATACCAGCCGCTTTTACATGTATAATTTCCTCTACAAGTGGGTTTTCTCATCATCATGGATTATTAATCTTTTAAATAACATGATTCCATCCACACTTTACTTCATGAAACCCATACTCAAGACTACTATCCTCCTTCACCTGACATTAATGTTCATACTGTCCTGTTTCTTGAAAAACTTTGCACCTATACTGTCATGTCTTGTTCTCTTTGTCTACTTGACTCTATCTTCTTCTTCATCTTGACTTAACAGCCATTCCTCAATTCCTAGTCAGTGGAATCTTTCTTACCTGCTCTGGAAGTGGACCTCTCAACTTCTTCCCTCTCTAGTAACCACTTTTCTCTCTTTATTACCACCTTCTGCATTATTTCTTGTCATTTCATTTTATGTTTGAGGCACTTATCGTGCTTAAGAGGGGGTTTTCTGGAGATTCTTAACTATCTTTATTTCACCACACTGACCCGTAATATCTGTACTCTGTCCTTCCTTACCTGATTCCTTTGCTGTTGGGACTGAATTCTCTTTAGCTAATGTATAACTATCATGATCTTAATTAGGATCCATTTCTTTGCCCAAAGGTCTTTGAAAGTATTACTGACCAACTGGAAACATGGGTTAAGGTGGCCTGGCATCAGTTTTTAATATAAACTTTGGTTTCTCATTTATCTCAACCTCCATTTTGGTCTTTTTCTTCAGCCTACTGAATCCATGCCTCTTATTCCCATTACAGCTTCTCAACTTTCTTCTACTATCCAATTTAAGCGTTGTCATTCTTCTCAGTGTCTATTCTGGTAGTTTATGGCCCTCTGAGGATCTGTCTGTCTTTTCTGGTTTTTAGTTTCCAGTATATGAGGTCTTCAGGTTTTCACTCACTGTCTTACTCTCTACTTCTCTTTGCTTCTTCTCTTTTACTGGCTTAATCTTCTCCTACTTGTGATCCCTTTTATCTTCAATTTCTCAAGGATGTGGTCTCAGGTTTCTTGGCTAATAATGTCATTGAGAGGTATTTACTCCTATATCTGGTTATTTCTCTTGTCTCATTGTGGTCCAGCCTGGCATGGCCAAGCATGTTAAGGCGTGTGACTCATAATCCGAGGGTCATGGGTTCACACCCCTTTGTGCCAAACATGCTCGCCCTTTAAGCCGTAGGGACATTATAATGTGACAGTCAATCCCACTATTCATTGGTAAAAGAGTTGGCAGTGGGTGGTGATGACTAGCTGCCTTCCCTTTAGTCTTGCACTGCTAAATTAGGGACAGATAGCCCTCAAGTAGCTTTGTGCAAAATTAAAAAAACAAAAAAAACTGTGGTTCCCAAAGAGTTCTGGTACTGGCATGCAGTTATTAACCTATTACCTCTTAACTTGTTTCTTCTCATTTCTAGGTTGCACTTGAAAGACTTTTTTACTCTATGATGTTTCTTTTCACCCTGACTGTGGATAACCAAGGTCAATGTTTCAAATGCTGTTTACTTTAATATGTGTAACTCATTCTCAAAACTACTACCTTGGTTCACTTGACATTTTCTTTATATACTTCTGAATTGTGTCTTACGGTTCCATGTTTTTCCTTTCAGCATTGTGTCTAATTATACGTCTTAAGTCAAGATAATGGGGTGATTGCTCACAGATATGAGCTATGTTTTATTACTTCATGGACAGTTAGCTTCTCTTTACCTCTTCTCAGCAGTTGGCCCAGCATGGTCAGGTGGTTAGGACACTTGACTCGTGACCTCAGGGTCGTGAGTTCAAATTCCATCACACAAAACATCCTTGCCCTTTCAGCCATGAGGGCATTATATTGTTATGGTCAATTCTATTATTCAATAGTGAAAGAGAAGCCTAAGTGGGTGGTGATAACTAGCTGCCTTCTCTCTGGTCTTACACTTCTAAATTAGGGAGGGCTAGCACAGATACCCATCACGTAGCTTTGTGCAAAATTGTTAAAAAACTTCTGAGAAGCACTTCTCTCACAGAATGCTGCTTGGCTGACCTGGCTTATTATCAAGCCTTCCTAGTATTTTCTCACTTTCATCCTATACTATATTTCCTATATTTGGTGAATTTCGGTGTCTTCTTAAACTCCCATCTGTATCAGATCAGTTTTCATCACTTGTTCATGGGCAGTAGAATGTTTTTTCACCAAGAGTTGCACATCTGTTTTACACCCTGTATACTGTATTATTTCAATCTTGAGGTCTCGAGCTTTTCTTTAACCACTCATTTTTTTAGGCCACACCCATGCACATCCTCTAGTGTACATTACAGGACTGGTTCAATCTTTTTCAGACTGTTATCCTGTATTGTAAACCTTCCCTCTTCTTTGGGACTTGCCTTGGTGGCTCAATCATGTCAATACCACAAATGGAATGCCACCCTGACCAGATTTCCATCTTTTCACACATGCTTCTCTTTCAAACTAGGGGGCATCTCTGAACAACAATTTTACTTCAAGAATGTGGATTCTGGATAAGTATTCACTCCAGACCAATGTACTTGAACTTCTTACTATCCATAGCATGTGCTCCATTTTCTTATGGTTCTATCTGACAATTTCATGGTCATTTTTTTATCAAATTTCAGAATAATACCTGTTCCAGGACTGCTTGCTTCTACACATTGGGCATGCTATTTTGAACTCATTCACAGGGGCCAGGAATCTGACTTGTGAATCACCTCTGTCAGAATAGGGCCCTACTCATAGAGTGGTGTCTCTGCTTTCAGACATTAGAGTTTTTATTGGATTTTATCTCAGGCACACCTTTCATCAACGCCTTCACCAATCCTTTCAACTCCAGATGTTTTCCTTTTGATCCCCATTTCTTCATTCTTTGGTCCTGGTGATCAGTACTCTCAGCCAAGACTTTTGCTATTTTGTGTATGTGTATCCCCTTTTTATCTTCTTCATTATGTCTTTTCTTTGATACATAAGTCCTTATCAAGTCCAGTTGGTGGCACTTTTTAACTGGCATAACTGTGGTTTCTTCTGCATTTTCTTCTCTGACTAGTTCCCACTCTTCCTTCCTCCAGTCACATTTTTCTCTCTCATGTAAGGGTGCCACTACCTCGTTTTCACATGTGGGACATGTCTGGTACATTGCCTACAAGGCTGACTCTACAGTTATGTAGCTATTTTCATATTCCATTCTTGTCATCATTCACCTCTATCCATCTATCAATGGAAGCGATGGGTTTTTCAATATAGGTCCATCAACCATTTGCTATTCTTTTTTGTCATTCTACAGTGGTCCACTTTTTGGCCTTTTTTACATGGTTGTTCAGCCATAAATTGATTTTCATTGTTGCTAATTATTAGTCAACTTTGTCAACTATATTTCCTGGTTTCCTTTTTTTTTTAATTGACCCCTTGTTCTATTATGGGATCATAATGTGATTTTACATACATTTAACATGCTTAGTTCAAACCATTGGCTTCTCATAGCTTATACCATGTTGCTATGAAGGGGTATTTCCTTCTTCTTGCTTGTGGTTTCTGTCATTAAAATGTATATGCTACTGATGCTTCCGGTACTCTTTTTACCGTGTGTTTTTACTCTCCAGATTTGTCCATTCTTTTTAAGACTTATGGCTCAGAAAAGTGACAGATATTTCTCTTCCATCTCATTTCATACAATTTTTTTATCTCTATGTTTATTTAGACATAGATCATTTTCTGTGTCCAGTTCGAGTGCTTTGGTATTCCTTCACATTCTTTATAGGCTTCTCATTATCTTTTTTTCTGCTTTGAGACCACTTTTAAACCAGGAACCTCTCGCCTTCTACCCTCACTGGATGGGTCCACCATCTCATCCAGTTAATGCATTTTCAGGCTTTTTCACATTTTGTTGTATTAGATTCATCACCTATCTCTCATTTCTCACTTTCAATGACTGTTGGACCCATTATCTTCATGATGTTATTTCTTCTCTTGCAGGATTCTGAGTCCATCTCGTTGCTATTCTTCGGTAAATTGAAAAGTAAGTGCATTTTCCTTTTCACTACCCTCTTATGGGATTTTGCCATGTAGGTTAGTGTTTCTTCTCAGGCTACACTTGTTTCACATAATTTTTTGCTTTCCAGTTTTGAAAATGGGGTTTCACAGTCAGCTATTGCACTAAATTTAGCTGAAGACCTTTCTGGCAGGTGTCTTATGGAGAATTTTGGATTTCTCTGGGTCTCTCCAATGTGAATCATCCTTCCCTTCTTTAAGAGAGTGTGGGAGACCCTTGCCACATATCAGTTTCAAACTGCTGAGATGGGTCTTTGAAGAGTCCCTCACAGAGTAGGTACAGCACAACATAGTGAAAAATAGGGTGTGAGTGGCATTTTCTGCATAGTACGAGGCACCTCTCAAACAACTGCTATGCTCCTCTCTGTTGAGTCTAGATCAGACACACACCATACAACATGATCATGCACTTACCACTTCTATGCAGGTGCTTGGCCATGTAAACATTTTGCCTGTCCATGCTGCACTTAGAACTGTTTTATCTTTCCCTTGTTCATTCTGGGCAAAGAGCCTATTCTGGTCTTGAGGAGATGCAGTCTTGCATAAGTGTGTTCATATGGGATTTCTTTTGGTGCATTTTTTTGAAGGGAACTCATTTTGGTTTAATAGAAGACTGAATATAATGTTACGTTTAAGGAAATATAGAATAAAACTGTCGACTCTTAACGTTTTCCTTGTCTGAAATGTATTTCTAACAGATACTTACCTCCTCCCACTTCAAGATGGCTATCATAAAGATACATAATGTATAGGTATAAGAAATTTGTTTGGTGTGATTTGAATTTTGTGCAAAGCTACACAAGGGCTATCTGTGCTAGTCATCCCTAATTTAGTAATTTAAGACAACAGGGAAGGCAGCTAGTCATCACCACCCACCGCCAACTCTTGGGCTACTCTTTTACCTACGAATAGTGGGATTGACCGTCACAATATAACGCCCCAACGACTGAAAGAGCGAGCATGTTTGGTGTGACGGAGTCCCTCGGATTACGAGTCGAGTGTCCTAACCTGTCCATGCTGGGCCTTTAGAGCTATTTAAATAAACATACACTAAAACCTCAATTAAAAACTCTCACTTCACAACCGTCCTTAATTTCCAACTTCCAAGTCGTATAAAAGGTAATGAGAAGACGGCACTCGTCGCCTAAAGTTGCTCTCTTAATAACCAAATAATTTATTTTTGGTTTAGTTCACTACATTATATACATTGCCCCCTCCTCCAATTCCATTAAAAATAACTGGGTCTACGACATGCCTAACTATTGGACCGTACTCTAGCCTAAAGTAGAGAAAATTGTTTTTTATTACAGCTTTTACTGTTGTTTTTGTAGCACAAGGCTACACAAAGGGCTTCACCCACCACAGATATCGAAACTGTTTTAGCGCTGAAAGGCCGCAGACATACCGCTGTGCAACTACGAAGCTATAAATTTTATAGTTAAGTGGATTGCTGTTTAGAAAACGTATGTCATTTCGATCACAGATATAAAGGATTACACCAATGATAACAGCGTGATATCTACTTTAAAATAATCTTACTTACTGTAAAGGTTGTAACTTGTTATAAAACAATACTTATAAGCATGATATAAACTCAAAACGAAACTATTAGTACGATAAAATGTAGTTTACAGTTACTTAGAAAATAAAAAATTAAGACAGTGCAGGTGAGTGATAAGTTTAATGAATTATGTACTTCTACGTTTTAATATTAACCCACGCTTTTATTTGGTTAAAAAATTCAATTTCCAAGAACATGTTTAAGGAAACAAATATAATTACATTCTTTACTGACTAGTTGGTAGACTTAAAATATTTGGTGTTTAAACAGGAAAAAAGAGTATACATTACTTTGCCATCGTTGATACAAAGTGATAAAGTATACAAGAGAAGAAACCTGAACTTGTTTTCTATTTGCAAACCTAGCATCGGGTGGAGCAGACGACTGGGCTTACGGAGTTGCGGGGATGAAATATTCCTATACTGTAGAACTGAGAGATACAGGGAAATACGGTTTTTTTCATTCCAATTAAACAAATCATCCCAACGGGAGAGGAGACTTTTGTTGCTGTTAAAGCGATAGCAGTGGCCTTGAAAAGCGAACTGTAAGACAACTAGTTTCAATGTCAGAATATTTTCGAACTTACACGAAAAACCTACTGAATATTTAACCCAATTACCAATTTTAAGAGCGGATTTTCTTTTAATAAAGTTAGCATCTTTAAAAGTGGTGGGATTAGTGTATTGATTTACACATTACACTCTCGTTAATGGTTCGCACGTTGCGCTCGCTACAAAGTTTTACATCACATGTATTGTTAGTAGTTAACACATTACATCCCCTCGATAAAGATTTACACATTTCACTCTTTACAAATCATTGTTACTGATTCACATTGCATTATCTCAATAGTTTTGCACACTGTATTCCCTCAAAGTTCTACGCAGAGTACTCCATCGTTAATGGTTTACAATAGAATTATAAAGGTAGAAATTTAAAACTTACGTTAAAAGCTTGCTCAAATTTTAATTGGGAGCATGCTGAGAAGAATAATTAATTCAAAAATGCAAAAACTAACTTTTACAGAAGTTCTGATTCAAATAATTATGACATTTTAGCTCGTAGTATCGTGTCATCATCACGCACAACTTACATTCAAAAAGGCGGAATAATTCAAGAGAACCTTCCCCCACGGCTGAACATCACTACGAGCGACATGGATTCGAATCCGCGACCCTCAGATTAGGAGCCGAGTGCCTTAACCACCGGGCTATATTTCTTACTTACGTGCTCCCCAGTGGCTCAACGGTATGTCTGCGAACTTACACGCTAAAATCCGGGTTTCGACAGAACTCCCTCTCTGAAAGTTTTGTGAATGGAAGGGGCAGAATATCCTCAACTCTATCATCGTCAGGTGTATAATTTTTTTCATTTTATGAAAATACCCAGTACTTGTTTCTCAGATTTATACAGAAAGAAATTTAATGTGTCCTTCTCAGTTCCTTTTTCTTTTAAAGTTGCTTGCAGCTAAGACTTTCCTTACAAACGTGTTTCACCAGTGTCCGGTTGTTTGCTTTGTCATAACCCACAAGTGCCCCGAAGCTCGATATCCCAAAATAGGGTAAATCATTGATTGTTACAGTGTAACTATTGTGTTATGTTTTGAAGAGAGAACTTTGAAGATAATCAACGATTCTTTTGTTGTTGTTGCTTGTTTGACAGAAACATTATAAATATTCAAATAGCGCCTACTTTCGACTTACGTGTGGTAATAAAAATAACGGCTCATCATATAAAGTGTATTTTCTGTACGGGTGTTTCTGAAATGTTTTCGTTTAGAAATTTCACTGACCTTCACCAAGATAAATATTCAAATATGAATCAGTATTCCATGAAGGATGAAGTGAATGTACTTATGGAACTAGCATTCTAAGTTGTTGAAATTATCAGGGAGCTAAAAAACCTGAAAATTTATATTTTATTAAAATTTGTTTAGTATTTTTTATTTAGTCTCCTTGGACAATTTCCACTAGTTAAACAAGTTATTAAAAAAAAGAAATCCAGGTTTCTCATTTTTCTTTGCAAATAATTATAGTAACTAAATGTGTATTTGCTTCTTAAGTCTTGGTATGTGTGTCCTCTCACAACATCAGTGCAATCAGTTATTTTCTACAAAAGTCAAGGTGCTAGTGGAACATTTTACTTTAGATTATTTACATTTAGTTTTTCTTTTTAGTGTGTAGAAATAATCAGTTCTTACATAAGGCTACTAAGTTTGTATTTTAACCAAACTGTTTTGTTTTGTAGAATGTTTGCTTATTTTATGATCATATTTATAACTACCAGAACGTGTATTCGCGGCATATGTGTATGAAGATGGTATTTGGGCACGTACTTATAAAATTTGCTATCCTCTTATTTTAAAGTTGTAAATTTTCGAACATGGTTTTAAATTTACTATAGTATATAAAATTAGAATAACACAAATGTAGTAAGCTTAACTATGTAATTAGTTTACAAAAGAATACTGTTAATTACAGAAATACTTCGGTTACCGTACATTACGTATGTGTATAAATATACATATTACTAATTAATCATAAATGTTTAAATTTTAATTAGATTTCTTTGCATTGAAAAACATTATTTCTAGATACTGTTCTCGTGCATAGAACAACAGCACGTGCGTTTCTAAGCCTTGTTTAGCCTTGTGGATAGTGTGGAGATCATTTTTGTAGGCTTCAAACATTAACTTTTTAAAAATGAAAAAAATATCAAATTACTGAATTAGTATCTTCAAAATCCCTGTAACTTAGTGCGGTCTCTGAGTAAAGTATATATGGGTTGAAAAAATCCCATTCCTATTCAGAGCAACGACTTTTTCATTACACATCTACAGTTTCGGCAATTTCTTTCTTTCGCTTTTGAGGCGGGAGGTTCTTATTTTATATTTAGCTTGTATAAATCTCATATTCTAGTTTAAATCCTCCGGTACTTGTAAATATATGGTGGGCGTAATAACTAGAAACTGAGCAGTAAGACAACTGGACGTGTGACACTATAAGCGATACTTTTTTTCTATATATTTTCTTCTAAATTAAGATATTAAAACGTAAATAATTTTAAAATTCAAATTATAAACTACGTTTCGCTGCCAGTCTCATTGACTTAGGTGGTAAACATGTTATTCAATATAACTTTTGCAAATAACACTCCAAACGTCGTGACGTGTGCACGTTAACCTACATATAAAGTTTTTATCTTACAAACAACTAAATATTTTAAAGAGAGAAAATATATATAATTCTATACTCTTGGATAAAAAGAAATTCATAAATGAACAGAGACAATGTATGGAACTTAAAAGTAAACTACCATTCAAGAAACACATACAGTCTCACAATTTATTTTTAACACTGTCATTTATCCTTTCCAATTATTGTTTCTTAACAGCTTCTATTTTCATTCTATTTATTTTTAAAGTTCATCATAAAATATACTGTAGCCCTCACTATTTTTGTATCTCATAAAATAGTTATATACGTAATACGTTAGTGTAGCTATATATTTAGTATTACAATTGTGCTTTAATGTTAGAACAACAACAAACCAAATGTAATAATACGTATATTCATAGTTATAGACACACAGAGAGATAGAGAGAGAGAGAGCACTCTCACACATTGACCAATCACAGATTGTGACGAAATAGAGGTTTCAAAACGGCCTCTAAAACAGAATCAATGTCAACAACACACTAGCACGTGTAAGTTTCGAAGGGGGTGAAATTACCTGAGAAAACTATATAATTGTCTTAACATGTCTGCAGTTATAGCGTCGCACCAATGGGTTTCAAGTGTATAAACAAGTTCAAGATGAAGCTACCACCTGACCTACAAGACTGAAGCTAAACATTTTCCTGTATACCATCAACAGAGTCCATCCATTTTTATTTTATTTTATTTTAACTTTTTTATTTTCTATTCCCAGCTACTTCCGAGCACGGTCTGGGTAGATCATTCAGCGCCCAGGCCGTGAAAGTGGGTTTTTTCGGGGTACTCCCGTTTCCCCACACAGCAAAATCTCTGTTATCGGACCTGTAGTTCCCAGCCGTATCTGAAAAGGGCCGTTTACCGCGACACCTGGAATAATCACTGTAAATCTTAAAGATCAATTCGATAGTGTACTCCGTCCTAGAGCCAAAGTCTGGCTCACCTCACTTTCGTTGCTCTCGTCCAGTTTTCCCGTCCTTCCTCTCACTCACAAATACTCCACTCCAGTTTCTAAATATTAAAAATAAAATAAAAATTCCACGAACATTTCAAAGATTTCTCACGAAAGGGGACGAAGAGGAACTACAAAGCTCCTGAACACCCCAGTTGGGGAGAGAACTTTTCTGATTTCTCTCTCTCTAAACTGAACCCCTGCCACGTTAGTTTAGTGCAGTTATAGCAATTATGAAGCAAATTGCTTACATGGGGCCTGGCATGGCCGAGCGCGTTAGGGCGTGCACTCGTAATCCGAGGGTCGCGCTAAACATGCTCGCCCTCCCAGCCGTGGGGGTGTATAATGTGACGGTCAATCCCACTATTCGTTGGTAAAAGAGTAGCCCAAGAGTTGGCGGTGGGTGGTGATGACTAGCTGCCTTCCCTCTAGTCTTACACTGCAAAATTAGGGACGGCTAGCACAGATAGCCCTCGAGTAGCTTTGTGCGAATTTCCAAAACAAACAATGCTTACATGAAGTAAACTTGCGCAGTTAATAGCTAGTCTTATTGTCGAATAACGCCCAGTGGGCATCATAACGTACCTGATTCCGTAGAAATTTAGTTTATATTTGCGTATGAGTACGAGCCATAGTACCTAAATTTGCCAATGAGTTTATATATATTTCAAAATATAAATTTCCCATACATTTTGACTGAAAAGCATTTTAGACAGTCTCGAATACAAAAATGTTCAAATTCCACATTGAAATGTCCTATCTACAGACTTATAAATCAAGTATCGAATTTAGGCCCTATGGCTCGTTAGCTTCAAAATGTGCGACTGGGTGCTATTTCTGTTCGTTGCGTGCTAATTCCCATTCACCTTGTAAAAGCTGATATTAAATGAACAAGAAGATAAAAAAAAATGATAAAGACTAATATGCTGCCAGTGCTGTTTCGGCCCTCGCTGTTATGACCCGGAAATCCTTTCTGGAAATCTTACCCGGACTGGAAACCTGCCATGTTTCGTATATCGTAAAACGATGCAAGGGGTAATTTTAACTTGTGATCAGTCAGGATATTTAGCATATCATAGTTCTTGCTTTTAAAATCGTCAATCACTTTTTGAGTTTTATATTAAACTCATTACATCGCATACATTTCGTGAGATAACAGTGAAGAATGCATAGTCAGACCAACATGTATGTATGTTACTGAAAAATAAGTCATAAAATGTACTGTTATTTGGAAGGTATGCCAACTGGCATTAGTTACATCATATGTATACAATGTCAAAGATATATTAAATTTTACAATGTTAATTTCAGAATAGGCATATGGAAGGAAAGATTTTACACAAATTACAGGTGAATGTATGGACTTTCAGAACAAAAGAAACACCTGTGTAACAATACAGCTAAATTATAAAATATATACATGAAAATTATATGTATAATTATATATTATTGACAATTGTTTTGTTTATAAGATAACAGCACAGCTAATTAAGCATCTACTTTGTTTCAAATAATACTATTATATTGTACATCCTATATGTGTGAACGTTATATACATTAAATATAAAATCATTTTTACAGTGTCACATTATTGTTTAGTATTATATATATATATATATATGTAACAACTTTAAAGAGGTATACACCATTTACCAATTTTTACATAAATTAATAGAATAAGATGTAAATGTACGATGAGCTCAGGGCCCCATACATAAAAGGAATATATTATGCATAGCAAGTGGACTAACAGATTTAATGTTTATTTATCTTTTTCCTTCTATGTTAATTTAGTGGTTTTGTACTTTAGGTGTTGCTTGTTATTTTTTAAGTCCATTTTCATAGTTTACAGGTTTGTTATTTTTCTGGACAACTGTGGTCTGTGGAGAAAAGCAGATAAGGATTTTTGCCTCTCCCTACTGACTAATGGCTCCTATAATTAGGGTCTTTCTGTATAGGGGATTGCAAACACCCATAGCACTGTATCTGCTGTGTCATTCCTCTGGCCTCCCCAACATGTATTCCATTCCCTTTTCTTCTCTTGGAGTAGAGGAGTCCTTTCCACTTCTTGGAGTGGTGGACCAAGGAAGATTCCTCCTGAGTACCTTTTGTACAATAAACTAAAATTGAATTTGTAGATTATGTGTACCCAATCAACAACAAGAGGGCTAGCATTGTTATTCTTATTGTGATACTGAACAATGATTACACTGTAATATAACAGTCACGTTCCAAGGCACTGAATATTTTTGCTCAGGTTGACAGCACTTGTTGCTCACAAAATTCTTATGAAAGGTGTTTTCACAGGATATTTTCTGCCCAGATGGATTGCACTTGACATAATCTGTCTTAACCCAAGACACTTCCACTGCATGTTTTTATACCAGCACTTGACCAGATCATATTTATACCAAAGATGCTACCTCCTGGATGTTACCAGGGTAGACCACTCTAACACATCAAATAGTTCTCATGCAAAGCACTTCCACTGAAAATTTTTGCCTGGATGGATTGCACTTGACATAATTCAACATATCTTAAGATGCTTTCCATGGATATCTTTCCTTGTAGACCTCACTTGGCTACAGTATTGTATATCGAAGGTGATTCTCTGGGCAGACTACACTTGTTGATCAAATAGTTCTCATGCATGGTACTTCCACTGGATGTTTTTTGCCTGGATGGACTGCACTTGGCATTATCTAACATATCCTAAGATACTTTCTCCATATGATTTTCCTGGTGGATTACTCTTGACCATAATATTTCATATTGAAGATAATTCCCCTGGATGTTTTCTACATGAGCAAACTGTACTTGTTGATCTTGTAAACTCGTGTAAAGTTCTTCCACTGGATATTTTTACCCAGATGTACTTCACTTGGCATTATTTGTTGTATTCCGAGACACTTCCCCTGAACGTTTTCTGCTTGGGCAGACTGTAATTTGGTCTGTTCACGTACCCTTCTTGGTCCTTTACTTATAGCCTCTCTCGTACCTTTATATGTTTCACTGTCATATGTTTGGTACTTTGGTTTGCTGCGTAAGTGACATAAGTAGGATATGTATGCTGACAATGAGCCAGTTGTAACAGTTCTCTTGTTCACAGTTGTAAAAATATGTATTTATATTTATACGTATTTTCATAACACAGATGCACATCAAAGGTATTTTCTCTGGCTGTTCAGCCTGGATGGACTGCAATTATTGCTCACAATATCTGATACAAAGCATTTTGACTAGATAAGCTGCACTTGTTGCTTACATTATCTCATATGAGGTGTTTCAACTGGATAGATTGCACTTGTCATGATTCAGTGTAACCTGAAGATGTACAATTAGCACTCACATGAGTTGCTGTCACTTCCACACTAGATATTTCAACTCTGTCATGGTATTCAAGTCTTGTTCTCCAACACTTATACTGATTTGGTACGGTACGTCTTTCCCCAATGCAAGTAGGTGCTAGTCCATTCTGATCTTCACTCTTTGTGGTACTGTGTTCTTTACCCAGTAAAGAACATACCCATTTGAGAAATAGTTCTATACCACACAGATGTGACTTCTGTTTTTAATCTTGTACACCAGTTCTTTCAGTGTGGTTACTTTCTGTTTGATTTTGTTTTTTTACATGTTCATCTGCCCCTTTAGTTTTTTTCAAAGTGGGGTGAGAAGTAAGATCATTTCATAAGTTAACATTTTCTAATCCTGACAATGTATTTTGATACCTACTTGCCTCACTTCAACCATTTCCTTCCTTAATAATTTGCCAGTGTTTCTGGTTTGAATATGAAGTGAGGATTATGCTAGAATTATAGACTGCATTAGCTATGCTGGTACAGTAGGATTGTTGGAAGGTAGTTACATGATCAGTACATGTTTTAAAAGACTGATGAGTCAGGTGAAAAGTTTTTTTTGCAATGTTTAGAGAGCAAATCAAGATTGAAACAGCTTTGAGGTGAGAAGAGGTAAATACAGTTTCAGTACAAAAATGTTAATTTGGGCAAGTTATACAATTCATAAAAATAATTTTGAAGTTTGAAACTATTTCACATAGTAGTTGTTTGTTTGCAATAAAATAAGACAAACCATAAAATAAATGTATTCAGGTTTCACAGTTTACTATGTTAGAATTGTGCTTAAAATTCCATAATTAAAATAAAAATATACAGAAAAAATAATTGTACATTTAAAAACTGAATTACTAAGTTTAGGGATTAGGCTTAGTTTCAAACCTTGAACATAGACCAGAAAGAACTTTTAGTAACATTCAGTTATCTGTAAAATAATTCATTACATAACTTGATGTTATCGTAAATATAATTAAATTAAAAACTAATCAGGATATCACAAGAAATTGGTACAGAATTAATATTAACTTTTGATCAAAGCAAGTCTTTTACATAGATCAGAAATAAAAACATACCTAGTTATGAGCATAGGTAACTAAATATAGTGTTCAGACTGTATTACTTTTATGATTGGAATGTAGTTTCATCAGTTGCAAACTCTCTCACTGTTTTTTTTTTATCAAGGTCTAAATCTGAGCTTAGTAATTCAGTACAGACACACTGTGTGGATTAAATATCAATACATCTGTTTTTACTTTTTGTTATTTCTATTTAACTGTCAGAAATGCATTATGTTTGCTTTTGTTTATATCCTTCTGTGAATTTGTAGAAAGTTGATTAAATATTTTTTTGTATGTAATAAATACAACTATGCATTTACAAAAATTATAAACATTATTTGATGTGTGCCGATCAATGAATTAAACTCACACTGCTTCATTTTTTCACCATTTATTTTGCAATAATGAATATTTATAACGAGATATTCAATGAAAAATATACATTTCACAACCAAATTCCTAAAGATAGAAAAATTACTGCTCTTTACAAATCACATTTACTCCTGTTATATCTTGTTTTACTTGAAACATTTTATGAATCTTACACAATTTTTGTTTTAAGGTAACTTTAGTATATCAATTCTAGAAACACTATTAATCACTGCATTGAGCAATAAATTGCTTAAACCAAATTTGGTAATTTGCTTTGAACAAAACATCAGGTTCAATAGAATGTGTTGTTTTTTAACTATTAACAAAAAATGTTCAGCTGTAGGTAGGTAAGTAATAAATAAATGAAGAGCAGACATCTACTAGTGGTACAGATCATATCTGTGGTGGGGCACTTTGTAAAACAATCTTGAAATTATCTTCAAGAAGAATCTGGGAGACACAAGTCACTGTCCAGTTACACACACTACAGTTAAGTTTCAGACATTGTAACTTTATAGGATTTCACTGATTCAAACAGCTACTCCATCTACTGTAGCAGCAAGATGATCTTCTCTATCAGCTGCTTCAGGGAGCTTCCCCTCCTCTCCCACAAATTTATTTAATAAAACAATCATAATGAACACCATGTCAGTACAAAATACCACTAACAACGATACCAACAATTACTGATATAATTATCTACATGATATGTAGTCAACAAAATCTGTCCTGATTTTTCTCAATACATTTTGAAACATCAACAATAACTAACAAAGCAAATATATAATTTTTACATATATCAATACAGTTGTCATTCGTATTAGATATAAGCATCATTCAGGCTTTGTAGTGTCTGTAAAATATTTGCAAACTGCCTTTCACAGACACACCTTTCTTTTAACATTTTCAATGTCATAATTTTTTCTAAAAATGAAATATTTGTGGTTTCATTAAATAATTCTAAACATTTTTTTAAATTAATAAGCATTAAATACAAATTAATTATTATTACAGTTAATAATAAAGTAAGATATTGTTAAAAACCATAAACAGCTAATTTGTATAATGTTCTAACTTCATATTATTATAACATACACTTTTTAAAATTTTGTCAACAATTCTCTAATTAAAATAGATACTTCATATTAAACCTTAACTATAACTTTCCTACTTCAACAGACACTTGAATTAAATTTAAGGCAAAACTCCCTGCTATAACAGTTACTTTCTAAATATAGTACATATTTGATACTGAGTACATCTCCTTGCCATATAGGTTTGCTTTTCTTCTGTTCACTTCATGAAGATTAGGTAACAATGTTAATCCAACATTCATTCTGATGCCAGAGATTACGTGTGTGAACAATGTGAAAAGGGTTTTAAAGGCAGGAGTGGTTTAAAAAGACATATGAGAATTCACAGTAATGCTCGACCATACCTTATGGTTTCTTCTCATCACATGCAGTTCAAAAGCAAACGTGTTAAAAAAATAAATTCTGAAGATTGTTCAGATGGTGAAACCAACCTCAGTTCACAGGAGCTATCTTAACTCACAGGTATTTCAGAAGGGGACATGAATGAAACCTCTTATGATAGTTTAACTGTGGTTTTGACAAACATTGATGGATTGGCTCTAACACAACTTCCCTGGGGACCAGATGATTACATTCTTCTCAAAGTACCAGCTACTCAGGAAGAAAATGAAGCATCTCCTTCAGTATCAGATGCTGATTCCAAAAATGGAACCTCTACTTTAAAACAGTTCTCAACAGTCTTGACAACTCCTCTAGTATCATTATTACAGAACCAAGGACAAACAACTGGTACATTGACTGCAAATGTAAAAGAATGATTTGATAAATTAGAATAAATCAAAAACATTCCTCTCACAGTTTCTAAACAAGTAGTAATAATAATTCATGAAAGGTACCCTAAATACTATATTTTTTATTACTGATGCATAATATGGTCATGATGAATGTGTGTATTTGTATACACATGTTGTGTGCATTATTCGTCATAATTATATGTTGGTTTTGATACAGAGTTTTTTTTTGTTTGTTTTTTATTATCATTCGATAACGGTAAATTAACAGACACTAGTACGATGAAAGGGTTTTGGGTTTCCAAATGTCCTCTTTCAATTTTATCTTTCTTTTAACACGACGTTCATTCCACTTATTCTGAAAATTATTTTTACTATAGGAACAGAGAAAATTATGATGAGAAAACCTAATTTTTTAAAAAGAATTTCATTAATATATTAGTATTTTATAAATATGTAAATAATTTTGCATGTATTTCTTCTGCCGTATAATAGTTACTTTAAGCCTCAATCAGAACTGCAAATATAGTATGATAGTTTTTGTGCATGCAATATATATTTCTTCTTGTAAAACTTGAGTTTTGGAAGCATCACATGTCGAAAGTTTTTAATAGTGGTGATTATTGGTATGCCAAAAAGCAATCTAAAATGTCAAAGTATTATTGTGATAATATACGTCACGTTAGACTTGTGTGTCCTTTTTCATTTACTAGCACTTTCCTCATGAGAAAATCGTAAACAAAAATAATTACGAAACTGTTGTTGCCAGAGAAGTATGTAATTAGCAATAGTTACATGTAACTTAATACTATTAGAAATACGATGCATGCATTAAACATCATATTATGCCTTAGAGACAGACACGTATCAATTTACTACTTGGAAATGAAACCATGTAACGAAATGAGTGATGTTTGTCAGCTATTTTTAATGTTTTGTTTTATATCCCAGTTCGTGTTTTCTATCACAATGAAATTAATTTAAATAATTATCACTATTTTAATAATACATCAGTAAAATATTTTAACGTATATAATAAATGTTGATTTAGGATATACAAACGTGATTTGGGGGGGGGGAGAATTCTTACAACACAGACGACAATGCCCAGGATAAAAATATTATTTTCATCGAATATGTATACTTCTTAAAATACAATCGATTACTTTGAATATGAAATGCTTATTTGTTTTTACACGTTTTCCAGTTATAATATATGACGTAAAAGTAAATTAATTCATTGCTACATTTTTTATTCTAGTGGTTTATATATATATATATATATTATGTTTTGGGCTACTTTTGGGAATGACAATTATAAACAATGTTGAAAGTGACCCCCGTTGGCATCAGTACATGCTTGGATCCTTCTTATTTTGTTTCTAAACACTGCTATCAGTTGCTGACTTGAAATAGACTGAATGAAATACAACAAAATTGCACAGTGACTTTCCGAACACCCTGTATAATTCGTTTACTGGGTTACCAAGTAGTGCCTTTCTGCCATAATGGGGCTGAAATGCTAACTTCCAGAGGTAACTTTATTGAATTTATTTGTTTGGTTTTGAATTTTGCGCAAAGCTACATGAGGGCTATCTATGCTAGCCGTCCATTACTTAGCAGTGTAAGACTAGAAGAAAAGCAGCTTGTCAACCACCACCAACCGCCAACTCTTGGGCTATTTACCAATCAATAGTGTAACTGACCGTTGCATGACGTCCCCAAGGTTGAAAAGGAAAGCATGTTTGATGTGACGGGGATTCGAACCCGTAACCCTCGGAGTACCAGTCCAGTGCCATAACCACCTGGCCACGCCAAGCCTCAATTTAATTAATCTAGATGGTAATACCTTATTTTTCTTATTCTTATTTTTCCGTTTTTTCTTTACTATGGAAAGCAGTCAGCTACTCACAGCTGTCTACAGACAGCGATGGGTGATATGGATGTGGGAAATCGCTCTCCTAATTTTAATTTCTACTGCTGTTTTTTATTTTACTTTATTTCATTTCTTTGTGTGAGATGGGTGAATGAATTGACAGACGATGTGTATCCACCGCAATGTGGGTCCTACTTCTTCAGTCGCTCTATAAAGCCTAGAAAACATTTTATACCTCACGTTATAGCTTGTACCCCGAGATCCTTTCATTTAGTGCAGTGTTTTTATTTTATTTTTGTTTTGGCTTATTTTTGGTTATAAATAAATAATTATATTTTTTGTTGTTATTCAAAATGCATTTCTCCATAATTGGCGCCTTGATAAGGGAGCTCAATTGTAGTACCCCACATGATAAACCAGTTTTGGGTGTGTCTGACATTATAAGGTCACTTTAGTTTTTAGGTTTACTGTACATCTATATAAATTCTGAGTATCTAACTATTGCATACCTTTGTTTATTAAGTACATTTTTCTTCATTTCAGTTAAAAGTCTGTGGAGATCCAGAGAGATCGGATAATAAAAGGAAACTATTTTATTCAGTCATCAACAAGTAGATCTCTTAATTGAAGGCGAGCAAAATTACATGAAAGCAACTAGTAATACATTTTATTCACACCCACTTTTAACAGCGATTCAACACAAATACATAATTAACGACGAAGTAAAGAATGTGCAGTGTCGCTGAAATGGGCCCCGGCATGGCCAAACGTGATAAGGCGTGCGACTCGTAATCTGAGAGTCGCGGATTTGCATTCCCGTTGCGCCAAACATACTTGCCCTTTCAGTCATGGGGCGTTATAATGTAACGATAAATCCCACTATTTGTTACTTAAAGAGTAGCCCAAGAGTTGGCGGTGGGTGGTGATGACTAGCTGCCTTCCCTCTCGTCTTACACTGCTAAATTAGGGACGGCTAGCGCAGATAGCCTTCGTGTAGCTTTGGGCGAAATTAAAAAAACACACCAAAAAACAAACTTCCAAGTACAGTGAGCTTACTGCTGGTGCACACCAAAAAAAACAAACTTCTGAGTGCAGTGAGCTTACTGCTGGTGCACACCAAAAAAACAAACTTCTGAGTGCAGTGAGCTTACTGCTGGTGCACACCAAAAAAAACAAACTTCTGAGTGCAGTGAGGTTACTGCTGGTGCGCACCAAAAAAACAAACTTCTGAGTGCAGTGAGCTTACTGCTGGTGCACACCAAAAAAACAAACTTCTGAGTGCAGTGAGCTTACTGCTGGTGCACACCAAAAAAAACAAACTTCTGAGTGCAGTGAGGTTACTGCTGGTGCACACCAAAAAAACAAACTTCTGAGTGCAGTGAGCTTACTACTGGTGCACACCAAAAAAACAAACTTCTGAGTGCAGTGAGCTTACTGCTGGTGCACACCAAAAAAACAAACTTCTGAGTGCAGTGAGCTTACTACTGGTGCACACCAAAAAAACAAACTTCTGAGTGCAGTGAGTTTACTGCTGGAGCACACCAAAAAACAAACTTCTGAGTGCAGTGAGCTTACTGCTGGTGCACACCAAAAAACAACCTTCTGATTGCAGTGAGCTTACTGCTGGTGCACACCAAAAAACAAACTTCTGAGTGCAGTGAGCTTACTGCTGGTGCACACCAAAAAAACAAACTTCTGAGTGCAGTGAGGTTACTGCTGGTGCACACCAAAAAACAAACTTCTGAGTGCAGTGAGCTTACTACTGGTGCACACCAAAAAAAACAAACTTCTGAGTGCAGTGAGGTTACTGCTGGTTCACACCAAAAAAACAAACTTCTGAGTGCAGTGAGGTTACTGCTGGTGCACACCAAAAAACAAACTTCTGAGTGCAGTGAGCTTACTACTGGTGCACACCAAAAAAAACAAACTTCTGAGTGCAGTGAGCTTACTGCTGGTGCACAACCTATCTAAAAGAGCTCGATCTTAATTTTCACTCTCGAAACCAGTGTTTCTCAACCTGGGGATCGTTTGAAGTTTCTCAGGGGATCACAGAAGATTTGAGAATTATTGGGGAAATCATATTCAGTATATTTTCTCATTATACAGGGTGGTCGCTAGAAAAGCGGAAAATTTGTCAAACAGCTATTTATTTTTACAAAGAATAACTTTCACAAAGTTTTTTAAAGGCATATGTTATATTGCACTCACAGATGCTCAAAATGCACTTTATGATATTAAAATCATGCATTTTGTTCATGATCTCATCTGACCCTCAAATTTTCCGCTTTTCTAGCGACCACCCTGTATATATATGTATATTATATCAATCCTCACACTGGGTGAATAAGTAGGTTTTGTATGATGTTTAGTAATTCCATGGATTTTACATTTGTTTATCACTTGTACCATTTCTCAAGGTAACTTATTTGTAACATTTTCAATAAATTACGATATTTATATACTTTTATTTTATTTTACCTTTACGCAAAGTTCACCATTACAAACGTTATAAGAGGGGTCACGGTAATACCGTGGAGAGTCTCAGGGAGCAATACGACGAAAAAGGTTGAGAACAACTGAGTCTAAACGATGTTCAGGTGAATTCCGTCCTATTTCCTCATCAAAATACAACAGGTGAATATATCGTCCGTTGGGTTTACGACGCTAAAATCTGTGGTTCTAATTCCCGCCGTGGACACAAGGATGTTTCCATCCCTTCGCAAGTTTTCTTGTAACTTCAGAAGTGCCACTCAACTGGCCTTTTCCTCTCTAAAACTCTTTATATTTCAATATTGGGGGAAACAAAATGTATTTGTGCCCCTTTCAGAATATATTGGTGGAGCCATCACCACTCACGTTTCTACTGGTTCAAAACAGAAATGGTCGGGAAAATGTAAATGTTCAAAAGAAAGAAAATATTCAAATAATTTGAAGGATTGAGAAATGAAGTACTTTCTAAATAATTACTTCCATTTTTATTATTTATACCACACCTACAAATATTATATCCATCTTTCATTAGCTTGCTTTAGTCGGCAAACGTATTTTCTTTCTCTCTATAAGATATATTTACATAATAGCATCTTCTCGCTGTTAGGCACGGCATGACCAGGTGTTTAAGGCACTCGACTTCTTATCCGAGGATTGCGGGTTTGAATCCCCGTCACACCAAATATGCTTACCATTTTCGTCGTAGGGATTTATAATGTGCAATAAATCCCACTTTTCGTTTGTAAAAGAATAACCCAAGATTTGGTGGTGGGTGCCCTCCCTCTAGTCTTACACTGCTAAATTAGGGACGGGTAGCGCAGATAGCTCTTGTGTAGTTTTGACCGAAAATTAAAACAAATTTTCCCTGTTTACGTTCTGCCATTATTTATACCTGATAATACGCGTTGTATGTAATATATTAGAATTACGACCAAAAACGTGGCTAACTGTAATGATATCCAACAAATAAATCAATATATATATTGTTAATTTTTAAGGTTTGTGTATGTAGCTTGTTTTGATGAAATACTGTTTGTTTGTTTTGGAATTTCGCACAAAGCTACTCGAGGGCTATCTGTGCTAGCCGTCCCTAATTTAGCAGTGTAAGACTAAAGGGAAGGCAGCTAGTCATCACCACCCACCGCCAACTGTTGGGCTACTCTTTTACCAACGAATAGTGGGATTGACCGTCACATTATACACCCCCACGGCTGGGAGGGCGAGCATGTTTAGCGCGACGCGGGGGCGAACCCGCGACCCTCGGATTACGAGTGCACGCCTTAGCGCTAATTCTAATTACTGATAACAAGTTCAAATAGGTTTTCAGAAATAACAATATTTTCACCATCCATTCTTATCTTAGATTTTAGTCATTCTGTTAAGACCAAGAAAAGCAAATATGTTTTTAAATACAAAACTTAAAAATGAAACAGATGCTACGTTTGTTACATCCATGCTTTCTTCCTTTAATAAAGTTTAAAAAGTTATTTATAAACGTGACTACAATAAATGATTGTATAATATGCTGAATGTACCATATTACAGCCTTGTATTGTCTTACTCGTAAAAGATTTAAAGATATTCAAATGACGTGTTTTTTATTTTTGCACGGGTTAAACAACTAGAAAAACAGATACTGGAATATAGCAACAGAACTTTGAATCATATATTAGATACTGACTAAATTCGTAATGTAACAGACTTCATCAGGCATTAGTAACGGAAGCTTTATTTCAGCAGAAACGGGATGTAACATACACTTTAGGCTTAACCACAAAATCAAAAATATTGTGACTGATGAGGAAGCCATTTTAACTGCTGGTCCTGCACGTCGTCGATATGATATAAGAAGTCGCTGCTGAAACGTGGGATGAAATTATATCGATTTCTATGCGAGTATTACGTTTCTAAGTGTGTTGTTAAGCTACCACAACCTCAAGTTCTACGTGTTTGACGCAAAGTGTCCCCCATGTCCGAGGTGAACAGCGAGAAAACAAATTACACAAGTAATAACAGACTGTTTCTATGATTGAACAGAACCACAGCACAAGCTTAAACAACCCGAGCTCACGAACAACTTGTTTGTGACGTTACAAGGTTCCTGAAAGAAAGTTCACCGGTTAATAAAAATTAAACACTGACCATTGAGCGCTCAGAAATCTCGGTTAATGTAACGTTCAAGATAATTTACACACCCGAATATTATAGCAATATTAGGCTTCTAAAAGTTGCATTAGGTGATTGAATCTTAACCTCCGTTCTGCAAAGATGTGTTTCTTCTTTTCTTGTTCCTCTGTTATCAAACTTCCTTCCTTTTCTATATATTCTCTCATTTTACTTATCATATTACATTGTGTACACTTTTGCAGAAGTGACATCACCTTACCACGAGTGGTTTCTTTCGTTTTTTTTTACATATTATACATATAAGTTCGTGTATTGGACGCCAATGAACTGTCATGAAAACAAAACAAAAAAACAGAGTTATTTTTATATTTTAAAACAACAAAGGAATATAACATTTTTTAACATTTGTATTTTCCTATGCACATAAGGCCTGGCATGGCCGAGCGCGTTAAGGCGTGCACTCGTAATCCGAGGGTCGCGGGTTCGCGCCCGCGTCGCGCTAAACATGCTCGCCCTCCCAGCCGTGGGGGTGTATAATGTGACGGTCAATCCCACTATTCGTTGGTAAAAGAGTAGCCCAACAGTTGGCGGTGGGTGGTGATGACTAGCTGCCTTCCCTTTAGTCTTACACTGCTAAATTAGGGACGGCTAGCACAGATAGCCCTCGAGTAGCTTTGTGCGAAATTCCAAAACAAACAAACAAACAAACCTATGCACATAAAGTTGTTCAGTGAAGGTCCACAGTTGCACAGGTGTAAGTATGAACACTAAAACCGATTTTTCGATAACCGTGGCGGACTTAGCACAGACAGCTCATGCACTAAACAACAAACAAGCAAAAACCAAAATGCCGAAGAATCGTTAGAAAAAAGCGAAAAACACAGCTTTCTATTTCAAAATACAAAACGAGTGTAACATTTTTACACACGTGCAAATATAACTTAAAGGCCCAGCAGAGCCAGGTGGTTAAGGCAGTTGACTCGTAATCCGAAGGGGGCGTATTCGAATCCACGTCATCAAATACGGTCGCTCTTTCAACCATAGGGACCTTTCAATACAAAGGTCAAAAGTAGCCCAAGAGATGGCAGTGGGTGGTGATAACTAGCTGTCATTCCATAGACTGTTAAATAGCAAAGAGCCCTCATGTAGCTTCATGCGAAATTAAAATTAAGACACGAAAAAAAACAAAACAAAAAGAACTTTGAAACAAACCTGCACGTAACGCCAACCAACAATATATATTTGATACATAAATATTTTGTCTACAACTCGACAACAATCTGAATATTACACCCGAAAATAATATTTCAATTAATACGTTCAACAATATAATTCGCTTAGCAACTAACTACGCGTAGAACACTTGACAACAGAATTCTATAAAATATCCTTACTCAACTTTTAAGCTGACTTTCTCTTGCGCAGTAAATTAAATTAAGATTTGAAAACTATTTTTTAGCTGAATAAAGTATTCGGAAAAAGAAGAAAAACTTTAAATATTACTGATAAAGTATAGATTTTAAATAAGTCCCGAGAAAACATCTCCACCGGTTCATCAAGCTTACCGGGTTCGTTAGGGACTCGTAAAGAAATAGACCAGGCGACATTCTCGAGGAGAAATTTTGTAAAGGGAAATCACAACGTAAACATCTATGGAATCCACTAACTTTCCTTCTTCATCCCGCACAAGGTAAAATGTTTACATTTTATACTGAGTGGCTGACGTTTGTATAGGCCCGAATGGGTTAATGTTGTCCATGTGAATATGATGATAAATGCGAGTAAAGTAGGAAAAGTGAAGGAAAAGGCACGAACAATCAGTGATGTCGAGAAACCCACTTGTTGAGAATTTTATATGCAAAAACGGCTCGTTTTGGGTTCAGAAAATATTTTAAATAGAAGAGCGAACAACGTTTCGACCTTCTTCGGTCATCGTCAGGTTCACAAGAAAGAGGTAACTGACCGGAAGCTGACCACATGTTTGGAAGGGGTTGTATATGTGACCAAACATGTGGTCAGCTTTCGGTCAGTTACCTCTTTCTTGTGAACCTGACGATGACCGAAGAAGGTCGAAACGTTGTTCGCTCTTCTATTTAAAATATTTTCTGAACCCAAAACGAGCCGTTTTTGCATATAAAAAAGGCACGAACGTTGTGTTAACCTGTTGTTACAGTAAAAAGTAAGCTGACAGCACTCAAAACAAAGTACCGATCCAAACCGGGCCATTCAGAGTCGGGAAGGGCAGATGACTCAAGGTGCCCTAGTTGGGATTTACAGATCCAATGCCTCAAATTTTAGGTGTAGAAAGTGCCCCGAGAAAACCTACTTTCACTAGTTAGGACCGAGTGAAGCCCCTTCCAGTAATTTCTTTTTCCTTCTCATTTAAAGTAGAGTTTGAGTAGTAACACGCAGAATAATCGAGTGATTGACCAATGAAAGTATGTTTTCCAAAGGCACTCCCCCATCACACACACAACCAATTGTTAGGAATATTTCCCTTCAAGTCAGATCCCTTGTTTATTTTAATCTATATGTATATCTATTCAAACTTCTCACTTTTAATTTTAATTCAATTTATTCTACTTTATTTTTATTTTATTATTTAATTATTTTTAATATCTGCCGTAAAATTTTTCATCTTGGAATACGATCGCAATAAAATCGATTTTAGGATTCGATTGTGGAAGTCATACAAAACGAATGCACTAATGAAAACAATTTCACAATAAAAGGAGATGTGACAAGTTAAATACCGTCTCCTGATGGTGCAGCGGTAAGTTGGCAGTGATAATAAACAGTTTTACTTGCAATACATTTCTAAGGTATTGTATCAAGTCAAAATATCAAACACTCACTTTGATTTCCTCTCATCGTAATTTGTGGATAATATTTTGGATTTCATTTGTTTTTGAAGGAAAACATTTAATCAACTACTATCGATTGTAAAGTCTTTAAATAATTAAATTGTATTTCATTTGAAGTTCATAATATCAATATTACTCTTTTGGCCTTCATTGTCAGGGGGTTAATAGCCAGATGAAGATTTTGATCAAAAGAAATATCATGTAGGTTCGAGTATTTTCTCATCTTTCCAGGTTCCAATTCTTTAAAAATTGTCGTCAATGCTTTTGTTCACCATTTTCAGGTCGTTCACCCCAACCATTTTTGAACTCTTCAGTGATACCAGTACCATTGATATTAACAATTGTTGACACGGTATCATATCCTTTGTTATGAAATATTACTTTACAATCTTCAGTCTGTTTATCAGCATGTTTAATACAGCATAAAAAATTGCATCTTTTCTTTTTTTACATCTCGTTCCATTAAACACATGCTGGACTCTCCTTAATTCAGCTGTAAATCCTTATTTGTGTAAAAACATTTTTTTCCCTATTTCTCTATTTCACCCAAAGAAAAAAACAATTACATTCACAACCACAGTTTGCTAAGTCCGTTGAACATAATGGCTCTCTTTATTATTTGTAATAATAAGCATCACAATAACAAACATAATAAAAATTACAATTTTATCGAGAGTCTTTGAAATAGTTGTGAACAATTTCGATCCATTGACTTGGAGCAGCCAAAAATCCACTAAAGCTATAGATATGCTAAATTGTTGTCTTATTGGTCAACGACTTTTCTCAGGAAAGGAAACAAAAAAAGATTGTTTTTTTTTACTGAAAATACGTGCGTGTGTTTTTTTATAGCAAAGCCACATCGGACTATCTGCCTTCTCCACTGAGGAGAGTCGAACCCCTTGATTTTAGCAATGTAAATCCGTAGACATACCGCTATACTAGCGGGGAACACTACTACAGATAGAGGCAGTGTTAATTAAGGTAAGACTGGAGTCTATTTAGAGCTAACTAGAAGTGTAACCAAGAAAAACAGCAACCCAAGAACCAATAATTCAAAATGATATGCCACTTCTCATTCTCCGACTATATTTAGGTTTTTGGCTTTTCTTCCTTTTACAGCAGTAGTTTAAGTGAATCGAGCTAATGGAATAATAAAGTAAATATTTTGTTCCATGTGATATTACCTAAAACTTTCTAAACTAAAAGCAAGATGAAGAAAGACTCTGTGATCTTTTATCACTCATGGTTTATTGAAACTTAAAATGTGTTATTAAAGAAAAAGTTAAATACCCGAAACGTATACAACTATGTCACAAATGAAAGAACCCTGGAAGTTAACCATATTTTGATAACGTCACATAGCACTTAAACAGGTGCAAGTGCACTCCAACAACAATTTGTCTTCATGGCATGAACTACAGTGCCAGAGCAACCAGACAGAATACATTATTATTTGAGGCAGTATTGCACATCACTGAAATCGGGTTTCAAATTTTCATTTACGCCTTCCTGTAATTTGTTACGACAATTCCAGATGTACACATTTCTTGGACAGTGGGTCCACAAGGATATGACGATTATTTTCGTAGGAACTTTCACTGAACCTTCCTAAGGCTTCGTAAAACATGATGGTATTTGTATTATAGCAGTTAACGTGTTTGTGCTTTGAATTCCAGGATATGCACTTTGGAGATATAACTACTTTGTAACGAATGATTGTCAAGTTTTATACTTTGGACAGACAAGGGCACGTCAAGAGGTAATAGGTGTTACTCTTAATTTTTATGTGTCAGACTATTTCTATTTTACTTATAATTTTTGGTTAAACCTTCACTCTATCCCATGACATTTTGAAAGTGTGGTGAAGCAACAGTGAGTAACATGACGTCACTTCCAACTAATCCCAATATCAATTGGCACGACTTTCTTGGATAATGTTACATCCATCAGCAGATGGATTATTTCACTGTTCATCCTAAACGGTGGCCTGCTATGGGTGCATCTGTCTTGTATGGCGTAATACCATTTAGTTCTTGTTGGCATCCAACAATAGAATCCTCTAATGGGTGCAGCCACCTGGATCAACCCATTGGTGGTGACACAAGCATCTTCGATGTTATGTAACAAGTTTCCTTATAAAGGAATACCCTCAAATTCAACCAGATTAAATACACAGCGAATCAAATAACAAACCTTTGACAATTATTTTTTATCATCATTGATTGATGATTTGTCTCTACATTCGTAATTAATACTCAACAAACAACTAGTCTTCTTCAAACACAAATTATTAGAAACTAAAGCTACTGTAGGTCAAACCCCAAACTTTTTGGAAACTTCTTGTGGATGAAATGATGTTTCAGTTGGCTGTTGTTTAACACTTAACTTCAGTAACCTTACACACCATCTATAATGTTAAAGGCATCTGATTACCATTTTCTTACTTCTGGTTTGAGTAACCTTACAGAGTGTCTCTGTAGTTTATAGATAGCTGTTGCGTTGCATGGTATACTTGTTACTGTCTGATATATTTTCAGGCTGTTTCAAAGTAACATCCCATCCACGTGATTTTTGCCTCATTTTGTTTGAATAAGTTATTTACTTTATTCATGGTCCTTCTCTCTCATCTCATTTCATTGATTTGTTGTTTAATCTTTACACTAGTTTTTATTTTTACACTTTAATTATTTCATACATATTACATTTTTGCAAACTTTTATTTCTTTACGTACCTGTTCATATGCTGAGAAACATGTAGAAAACTTTGGTGATTGTCCAGAACTACCACGACACGTTATGTTTGTTTGTTTGATTTTTACTTTTCTTGTTCCACTCAGTGTTTCTATTGTTGTTGTTTTTTGAACCATTAGCTGGCAGAGTTAGCATTTTATAGATTTAAAAAAAAAAAAAACACCAAATGACGAGATATATTTTATTTTCAATAAATATTTTCTAACGATGTTCGAATATTTACAAGAAACGTAATTTTAATAGAACGATTGTAATAATACAACAGATGTGACAAGTGAAGTCTGGGAAGACACTGGCTGACGTAGATGTTCATGGTAGACTTTGGTTTCTCAAAGTTAAGGCCCGGCATGGCCTAGCGCGTTAAGGCATGCGCTTCGTAATCTAAGGGTCGCGGGTTCGCGCCCGAGTCGCGCCAAACATGCTCGCCCTCCCAGCCGTGGGGGCGTTATAATGTGACGGTCAATCCCACTATTCGTTGGTAAAAGAGTAGTCTGAGAGTTGGCGGTGGGTGATGATGACTAGCTGCTTTACACGCTAAATTAGGGACGGCTAGCACAGATAGCCCTCGAGTAGTTTGTGCGAAATTCCAAAACAAACAAATTCTCAATGTTAAAAGGTTCTGCATTTTCTTTTCTATCGGTTTACGGATGGGAAACTTGCAAATGTATGTTGTAGGATTTAGATTTGGTTCCCCGCTCTATTGGACAACTTTTTACACTAGTGTGTGCATATTATCGGCAGCTTATTAAACTCACGTGAGCCTCATTTTTGTAACTGATATTGTTTAACTCGAGATTACATTGTCTATAAACATTATACAAACCATATAGTGAGAAATGTTATCCTATATATCAAGCTCCATCTACAGGAAGTGAAACAGGGCTCATAACGCAAAAATGCTCATAAAAACCTCAAGACTCACACTTTGTAACTATCGCTCATGGACCTAATGAGTTTTGGTGAATATTCATTCACATCGTGCGAAATAATTACATGGACACACAAGAGACAGTAATATTGTCTCCTGACGCATTGTTTGATGATCGCTCGTCTTTACATTTTCCGTGCAATATAATATCAGAACTAAAGGTACATTGTAGACAACACGTAGACAACTTCCAAGCGCCGTTTTCAAAAGTTCGGTAACACATATTTTATGGAACAGAGTGGATACCCTTTAATTTTCAAGCTTTTGATATATGTAACTATAAAACGAATATGTTGTCAAAACAACTTATACACACGTGAGTTACAACATTTTACCAAATGGAAACCGTTTTGTATACGTTGCGTTTTGTTACCTGAGGTACATTCACCCTTGTGCAAATTAATTGAAACAAGACGGAAAATTACGATTTTTTTCCAATTTTTTTCCTTTTATTTCTGAGAATCCAAAAATTACAAATTAATACATGATATGACCGCCTTTATTTTTCAAAAGATCATTAATCTGCTTTGGCATTGAGTACACGAGTTGACTGCAATATTTGAATCGCGGTACCACACCTGAATTAGTTTATCTTTCGTATTACAGTCTTTTCCCCGAAGTCTTTCTTTATAAATCACATAAACATTTTCAATAGGAATTAAGTCTGAAGAGTTTCCAAGCCAGTCCAGCACCTTTATTCACGTTATAGTCAAAAAATTATTCACAAGTGTCGATGTGTGGCACGGAGAAAGATCTTGCTGAAAAATTCCAGATACATCTGGAAATCTCTTTTTCAATTCTGGAACGACTCTTCTCTGCAAAACTTCGATGTACTGTGGTCCTTGCATCATACCTTCTACGATATGTAAGCCTCCTATGCCATAGTAGCTGATAAAATCCCAAAACATCTTCTTCAATGGATGTTTTACGAACTGGTTGATGTGAGATTCTCGAAGTTTCTCACCTGGAGGTTTGCGAACATGCAGACATCTTTGACCCTGTACAAAGAAATGAGTCTCGTCGCTGAATAACACCTTCCTCCATTGTTCTTGTGTCCAGTTCTTGTATTTCAGACCCCACTGATACCGCATTTTCTTCATTGAGTTAGTAAGAAGTCGTTTTTTGACTGGTCTTCTTGCCCTTCTAACGCAATTTCGAATGACGTAATATTCCTCAAAATGTCATATATCCCAAAAATAGATCGACTGTACTTCAGAACACAGGTAATGACGCCGTCTGTGTGAAAAAATGATAATTTAAGGAAACCAGCGGGTCCAGCGAGCCTACACCGGCCGCCATATTGAAAATATTGTAAAACGACCATTTGTTTCAATTAATTTGCACAAGGGTGTACATGGCTTTTGTGCTAAACTATGTTTTCGTTAGCGTATACTTGTAACTTCACGGTTTGTATGTTGAGCATCACCTTATATACAGTGCACAAACTTCTGTATGTGTGTATTCGCTCCGTAGAAAAATTATGTATATAAAGTATAAACCCTTGTATACGTCCATATTCATTAAGAAACGTCGAAAAAGTATTCAAGTTCTGTTCTAAAAGGATAATTTCAAATTTATTATTATTTATTTTTAGTCCCTTGTTACCAGTTTTAAAATCGATAGAGTAGAAGACAACTCTCATGCTGCTCGGACTGATTAATGGGTTTCGATAATCATCGAGTGGGTGAAAGGTGTTGTTGATTTGTTTCCCTCTCCTGTGATAACCATTTCTAAATTAGGACTAGCTATGCCTGAAATTCGTGGTCCCTGACCCAGCTGTTTTGCCTTTGTGTCACAAAACGTGATTATCTTGTTACGATTTAACTTTTTAGCGAGTATGATTCATCAACATTATTTGTGTTTTTTGCTGTTTTTTAGGAAACATCATACTTCGCATCGTCTGAACATTTTCAGACTGATAGAAAAAGATTCTTCAACAGAAAGCGAACTAGACAACAGAGACTTTCATCAACATACAGGTAAACACAGCAGAGATAAGTACCGTGTATAATGTCACAATAATTTCTACTAGATGAAATATGGATAATTGAACTTTCGAAGGACAATCAGGTCCGGCATGGCCAGAGGTGTTAAGGCGTGCGACTCGTAATTCGAGGGTCGCAGGTTCGAATCCCGATCGCACCAAACATGCTCGCAGTTTTAGCTAATATTAGCGTAATATTACGTGACGGACTGACGGTCAATTCCACTATTCGTTGGTAAAAGAGTAACCCGAAAGCTGGCGATGGGTAGTGATAACTAGCTGCCTTTCGTTCAGCCTTACACTGCTAATTTAGGAACGGCTAGCGCAGATAGCCCTCGTGTCCCTTAGCGCGAAATTCAAAACAGACAAAAAGGATAATTACTCAAATTTTTCTGTAAATATTTATTAATTAAAATTCAAATGTTATACAAAAATTAACATATTTTTTTCGTAAAATACGAAGAATATTGCACAATAATTGGTTGTTAAAAGTGAAGCTGCAGTTATACATCATTCAAGTGAGTTCAAGATGTTTTTCTGTCATCAAATTCTTACTATAATAAATCTCAATACTATCATTTAAACATTTAATGAGAAAAATAATTTATTTTGAGTATTTAATGCGCAAAAAGAAGTTAATAAAACAGTGTTTCTCCAAGCTAACTGTTGTTCAGCTCGTGATGTCATATTTAATTGTCTGCAGAAGGTAAATGTAAGGTAGGTGTCTGAAACGTTACTGCACTTCTAGCATCGTATCATTTGTTTGAAGTTAACCATAATGCCACAAAGGACCTATTTCTGCATTAATTACCACTGGCATCAGAACCCGATTTCTAGCGTTGTAAATCCGCAGTCATGCCACTGGACGCTGTGATGTATCGAAATCTGATTTATATTTTCCTAAATTTCCATATTATTACTGAATCATCAGTGAGACTTTGTTTCTAGTGACAACCCTCAGTGAAACTGTGTTTTGTGACAACCATCTGTGAGATTGTGTTTCCAGAAATCAATTTTCTCGTTCTTATTTGCAATTTTTTTCTTATTTTTTCACAAGTAAATCTGAGAAAATCAGTGATTATTAATAAACAGCAAAATGCTAGTTATTAATATAAATGTGGCATAAAATGTGTGATAATTGTATATTTTACTACGGATAAATTAAGAGCAACGTGGAGGAACAACGAACCTAGAAACTCAGGAACCAGGAACATCGAAGAAGATGAAAAGAATGAATCGTTTGTCGACATTTTTAAGTAACATCCTTCGTGGTATGCGTAATAACAAAATTCACCCTGCTCAATCCAAAAAGAACATCTCAATTGAAACGACTTCCGAGACAGTTAATGAATCTTGCAAAAAGTTTGATTCAGAAGTTGATGATGAGAGTTTGAAAGAAGAAATAATGATTGAAGAAACTGAAATATCAATATCGCCAAAAAAAATGAAAAGAATGACTCGTTTCTCGAGATACTTCCACAGCATCCAATTTCAACAACAAACGACTGGTAAACTGACTGGAGACAAAATAAAGCTAAAAAAACCACAAAGTAAAACTGTTTTGTCCATCTCCAACATTTAATACAAAACTACAGCGAAACCGAATTACCACCAGTGAGACGGTATTTCTAGTGATAATGATCAGTGAGACGGTGTTTCTAGTGATAATCATCAGTGAAACTGTGTTCCTAGTGACAACCGTCAGTAAGACTGTGTTTCTAGTAACAACCATCAGTAAAACTCTGTTTGTAATGACAACCATTAAAGAGATGGTGTTTCTAGTAACAACCATCAGTAAAACTCTGTTTGTAATGACAACCATTAAAGAGATGGTGTTTCTAGTAATAACCATCAGTGAGACTGTGTTTCTAGTGAAAATCATCAGTGATACTGTGTTTCCAGTGACAAGCATCAGTGAGACTGTGTTTCTTGTGATAACAATCAGTGAGACGGTGTTTCTAATGATAATCATCAGAGAGACAATGATTCTAATGATAATAATCAGTGAGTCTGTGTTTCTAGTGACAACCATCAGTGAAACTGTGTTTCTAGTGAGAACCATCAGTGAGACAGTGTTTCTATCGATAACCATCAATGAGACTGTCCTCTAGTCACAACCATCAGTGATACTGTGTTTCTAGTGACAATCATCAGTGAGACTGTGTTTCTATTGATAACCTTCAGTGAGACAGTGTTTCTAGTGACAACCGTCAGTGAAAGTGTATTTCTAGTGATAACCATCAGTGGGACTGTGTTTCAAGTGAAAACCTTCAGTGAGACAGTGTTTCTAGTGACAACCGTCAGTGAAAGTGTATTTCTAGTGATAACCATCAGTGGGACTGTGTTTCTAGTGAAAACATTCAGTGAGACAATGATTCTAGTGATAACCATCAGTGAGACTGTGCTTCTAGTGACAAGCATCAGTGAGACTATGTTTCCAGAGACAGTCATCAGTGAGACTGTGTTTCTAGTGATAACCATCAGTGAGACTGTGTTTCTGGTGATAACCATCAGTGAGACTGTGTTTATCGTGATAACCATCAGTGAGACAGTGTTTCTATTGATAATCGTCAGTGAGACTGTGTTTCTTGTGACAACCATGGAGAACATTTTGCTGTTGGCATTTATTACGATTAATTGAAAAATAGAAACTTGAATAAATAATTCAGTATTATTTTTTGCCATTTTAATGAGAAAAACATATAACTACATAACTTTAATTTCATGTGAGACAAATTCAACGGAAATAGATAATTAGTACGTGTTTTGACTTTTCCAATGTGACTGTTTTCTAATACTTTGACCATTTACAAAAACTATTTTAAAATCTAGAAAAGGTAAATAAATTATTCATGTTAAAATTTGCTCTATTATAATGCATTATTAATTTTTACTTATGATTTTAATTTCTTGTCTTTGCAAGACAAAATGTTCACAAAATTACATTTTTGTCAAGAACCGGGCTGTAAAAAACAACGTAAAACTATTATTTTAGTGTATTTTCTGCTCTACAATCTACATTCTAATAAAACTTGAAACACTCTAATATTTGAGAAATTAAATGACTTCACGGACCTTTAATATATATTTTTATTGTAGGTCCAGCTGTATTTTCTTTACACAAATAACACACATGGTACAAGTTCTCAGTGTGAGATATATTTGGCAGACAAGGACTTTGATAAAAACACTCTAAGTAATAGAATGCATTTACTTACTTGAATAACCATACTTGATATATCTTCTATTTTAATTGGAAGTAACAATGTATTTCTTGTTTTAGCCAATATACTGAAGGCATTTGTATAGTTTTCTGCTATAACCAGAGACGCAGCATCCCTGTCATACTACAAAACACACCCTGACATTTCAATGTAGGAAAAAACAAATATATCTCAATATATATATATTAATTAGTTTCAACATGTGTCACAAAGTGCAAGAATTATGTGATTTGTTGATCAGTTGTTATTCTATTTCTTTAACAGGTTGTCCCAAGTTTATCGTGTGAACTACCAATACCTGAAAATATATCATTAATGTACACATGAGGGATGTGTTGTTTAATGTATCTAATCAAAAGAACTTTTGATTGTTAATTTTTCACAAACATTATCACTGAACAGTGAACACGAATATATTGAGTAGAATGCATTTTATAAAATCACAGAACATTGAAATGTTATCTTATCATCTTACAAACTTGACGTGAGAACCTTAACTTTCAGATGAATCATAATTATTATTATTTATAAAAAATAAAAACCTAGGACTACAAGTTACACAGATTGTCTGGAGAAAAACGTTTATCAAATTCATAAATGTGTCAGAGGAATGAGTTTCTATCTCATACTGAAACATCAGGGACACAAAACAACAACAAAATTTAATCTTCTAATAAAAACACTCACTTTCAGTGTTCATAAACTTTGAAAGAACAGTTTGTATTTTATACATTTGAAAAAAAACTTTAATAGGTATAAAACATGAAAACATTTTCGAAGAGCAGAATTGCTCTTCAAATTTGGAAATCATGAAATCAGAGTTTCAAAAACTTTTAACACAATGACATTCAAGTGTATCAAAATACAAAATTTCAGTTATTGGATACTCAGATAAATATACTTATATCTAATCAGACGAAACAAATATATAATAAAAAAGTGTAAATAATGTTGTATAACAAATATCCAGTCATGGATATTTTATCAAATGATTTCGGCTTATCACTTTTTTTCTCTCTATTGTAAGCTAAATAATAAATTGATAAATAAGTAACTAGCTGTTCTTTTCCCACATTTAGAAGCTGAGACATTTGCTCTGGTCTATAACTCCGAAATGTTCAATCATTTATTACATTTTCACGTTCATCGTATTCTGTTTCAACATTAAGTGACCGGTTTCTGCACAACACTTTCTGTGAAATGTTTCAACAAATATTGGTGGAGATAACACAAACACACACATATACGTATCGTTTTCACCTAAACCACTACAATGGATAACGGTTTACAAAACAACGATACCCAGCACTACAGCAGCCAAATATCTCATTATAACCATAAACAACTGCATTTGTTGATTTGATCTTCAGCACGCTGTGTCAAGCATTCTTCATGTAAAAACATAAATCTCAGCTATCGAGTTATCAACACGAAGTTACAAACAATTACAAATTTCAAACACTAAATAGTTAAAAAATCGTGATTTAAGAATGTTACATACATATACGTTACATTGTTGGACAAAGTGTAGCTTGTCATATAAGTAACCAGTAAAAGAACAAATGTCTACACGACGGTATCCCACTATTAAAGAAACCCCTTATAATTACTTGCTTTGAGAGTAATTCCACATATGTTTTTACCTGCACTATCTTTAGTTATTATTCTAATAATAGACAGCTACGTTTTTGTTTGTTACTGTTTACAACCTCATAACTATTCTTACTTTCTTCTGATTGAGTCAAACTTGTGCAAGTCATTTTGAACCTTTGTGAAATAAAACGTGGATATCTGAGCATCAAGATTATTTTATGTTAAAAATCAAAAATCACCATTCATTGTTGAGACCAAGGATAAAGAAGTATTGCTGTCCCAGAGATAAAAACCTTACTTTCAAGAGGCTGGTCCTACAATTTAAATAATGTGGTGGTTAAATTACTTTCTGAACAATTTGGCCACCCAGTGGCGAAGCGGAATGTCTGCAGACATACCTCGCGAAAAGCCAGGTTTGGTTAACCGTACTGGGCAGAGCACAGATAGTCCATTGTGTAGCTTTGTGTTTAATTCAAAACAACAACAACCGAACAATTTGCACTAAAATCTTTAAAACTCAGTTCTATATCAATAATTTCACATCACAAGTGTGCTAAGAAGGTTTGTTTGTTTGGAATTTCGCACAAAGCTACTCGAGGGCTATCTGTGCTAGCCGTCCCTAATTTTGCAGTGTAAGACTAGAGGGAAGGCAGTTAGTCATCACCACCCACCGCCAACTCTTGGGCTACTCTTTTACCAACAAAAAGTGGGATTGACCGTCACATTATACACCCCCACGGCTGGGAGGGCGAGCATGTTTAGCGCGACGCGGGCGCGAACCCGCGACCCTCGGATTACGAGTGCACGCCTTAACGCGCTCGGCCATGCCAGGCCCGTGCTAAGAAGGAAAGTTATTTTTCCTGTTTTTGTTCTGTGTTACAACAGTTGTTTTCCATAAGGGTTTGTCCTTCTGGGAGGGTTGGTTAGCCCTATGCTCTTCATCATGTATGTAAACCATATGTCATTGAGGGATCCGAACCATGGATTCTCTTCATAGTTCGCAGATGATGTACAGTCTGGAAAAGTGCCGCAACACCCACGATAGTAGCCACTAACATACAACCGCAACTAAATAGAATAAGTGAATACTGTCAAAAATATAGAATCAATAGAATCTGCAAAAACACAACTCGTAGTCTTTATGAAATTGACAAAACACAAAAAACAAAGCCAGAATAATATATGAATGGCACTCTACTCCAGATTGCCCCATTGCCAAAATTTTTAGGACTGACCTACGATTCAAAACTATCTTGGATCAATCATGTGAACGAAATTAAAAATAAAGTCTGGCGAAGAACTAACTATGCAAGGAGTCTAACTGGTAAAAACAGTGAAGCATCTACAGATAACATTCTAAAAATCTATGAAACATATATTAGACCTGTAATAGACTATGCAGCTCCAGCATGGATAACTGTAAGCAATAAAATAATTAAAACCAAACTACAAACAATACAAAATACACTCCTCACAACTACATACAGAGTTCCAAGAACTATATCATCTCAGTTCATTCACTAATATTCAACCATACCAGATAGACTCCTACATAGTACAATAACACTGGTTTACAAAAAATATTCTTTGTCTGAGGCAAGAATGTGAATAGGTGTTTTTTACTAATTTGGGTGTGCTGAATTCAAATTTATAAACAGTTTTGCTCTATCATCTCTATTTTTCGGGCTTTTAAATAGTCTCATTTTAGTACATACAGAGTATATAGTGCTTATTTCAACAGTTGCAGCAGCTTATTACAGATAAAACAGGATAGATAAAGAACATTGACGGAATAAATATACTTGGATGACACAATGTACACAATTCATAGTACCGCAGACAGTTAGAAGTGTGTTTTCTTAGATGATCTGGTGTATTTTGCCTCCGGGATGTCACGCAAGAGCATCCAGCAGAAGTCTTCCATCATGCTGGGGTTCCACTTGCCTTGGTAGTTACTCTCCATCTTCGTAATGTCTTGGTGGAATCTTTCTCCATGCTCATCACTCACTGCTCCAAGGTTTGGAGGGAAGAAGTTGAGGTGGGAATAGAGAAAATGAATTTTGAGTGACATTCGGCATCCCATATCCTCATAAGTCTTTAGCAACTTTTCAATACAGGCTTGGTAATTTGGTACACGTGTGTTACCAAGGAAGCCACTACAGACTGACTTAAATGCTTCCCATGCTCTCAGTTCCTTTAAGGTAAGAAGCTCCTCAAAATCAGTATCCTACAGCACTTTTCGAATTTGAGATCCGACAAAGATGCCCTCTTTGAGCTTAGCAGCACTGAGACCTGGGAACACAGTAGACAAGTGTTGGAAGGCAGCACCATTTTTGTCCATGGCCTTCACGAAATTCTTCATCAAACCAAGCTTGATGTGAAGAGGAGGAAGAAGCACCTTCTTCACGTCAACCAGAGGATTCTCCTTGACGCTGTGTTCGCCAGGAACGAAAGTGCTTCTAAACCCCCATTCTTTCTACTTGTAATGCTGGGATACAGCTCGACTATCCCAGAGACAGAGAAAGCAACAGTACTTTGTGAAGCCCGCTTGCATACCCATAAGAAGATCAATGACCTTGAGGTCCCCACACAGACTCCATTGGTACTGGTTGTACTTAACAGCTTCTAAAAGACGCTCCATATTGTCATAGGACTCCTTTAGATGGACAGAATGTGCAGTGGGAATGCTGGGATATTTATTCCCGTTGTGCAGAAGCACAGCCTTGAGATTTCGCTTGGAAGAGTCTATGAAAAGACGCCAGTCTGAAGGATTATGTGGCAAACCAAGGAAAGTGAACAAGCCAGGTACATTTGTGCAGTAGCACAACTTGTTTTCTATGTCGAAAAATGAAGTAAAGTCTTTGTTCCAATTCCTGAAACTGGTGATCCTTACATCTTCCTGGACTAGGTTCCACCTGTTTAAGCCGAGAAGCCAAGAGCTCTGACTGCTGTTTTGACAGATACAAATCACGAGCAAGGTCATTCAGGTCTTCTTGCGTAATCTAGTGTGGCTCGTTCCCACTTGTTCCTGAATAAGACGAGTCAATATCTTCAGAAGAGATTGACTTGGCAGAATCTTCCCTTGGAGGCATTTCTTCATCTGATGAGGAAAGAAAATCCTTATTTACTGGAGGTGTTGGGACAGGAAGATCATCTGAATGGGGAACGGGTCTCATAGCAGATGGAAGGTTGGGATATTTTATCTTTTTTCTAGAAGATGCATTGAAACCAGTTATATTTGTTAGACAAAATAACAATCATCTGCATGGCTTCGTGGCTCTCTCCAAACCATCGGGACTGCAAAGTTGAAAGCCGCTTTCTTGCCATTAAACCAAGCAGTTAGTCCATTGTAGCAGGGTTTACAACAGATGTGTGGAGCCCAAGATTTGACCTGATCACCAATTTTACAGTCAAAATAATGAAAGTAGGCAGTTCTGAGGAGGGAAGTGATGGTTCGACGCTGTGCAACTGTCGTGAAGTTTCCACACGCGTAGCAGAAAGAACTGGCCTAGTTGAGGCATCCTAGGTGTTTTGACGAGCTTGAAGCCATTGGAGAATCTGAAAAACAAAGTAAAATTAAATCATATGTAAGGCAATAATAATTATGTGCGTCGTTGGAAATTGTAATACAAATATATACCCAAAAGACTGTGAAACACAATTGTCGAGGGACACCAACCTCCTGCGCTGACTGCCAGTGCACTACTGGCTGTTGATTGAGACGTGTTGGCTACGCTTAACTGCCAAAATCCGTCTTGATATATAGCTATATATATATATATAATGTAATGCTATCACTTACATTTATTGCATAATAACTAAAAAAGAAGACATATGTCACACAATATTAGAAATTAACCCTGAATGCATATACGCCTTTATGTACAGTATGTGTACAAAATGTACAGTATGCATATCTAAAACACTACAGGTGATGAGTAAAAACGGATTTCAAATCTCAATTAAGCACCCCCAAATTAGGTTAAAACAGCTATTTTTGTGTTTGCTTCAATTTCTTTAATTTCAATTTCAATAACCCAATAAGAATTGGATGAAAAACGAATTACAGTGCGAACTAAATAGGTACCTCATACATGATGAAGCTAGTCCTAAACATCTCTCCCAACTTAACTTATATTTTAAATATAAAAATAAATATTATATATATATACATGTATTAAACAATAAAAAATGTCACCAACAAACTTGATATTCTGCTGATAGAATAAAATAATCACTATATATGATCCACAATACATGGACATTGCCCTTAAAAGGATCAAAATAATATTCAGTTTTACAATTATAAATACCAATCCGTCAAGAACATTTGTAAGGGGAGGAGGAAGAGGTCACAGAGAACCTGAACCTCCAGGGTATGAACTTTTCTTACCCCAACACCGACAGACAGTCCCATTCAAGGTTCATAAACAGAATCACTCATGATGCCCCATACCTTCTCCAATCAGAACGCACAGTTATAAAACAGACAGATTTCTTGTACCTGTTCTAAAACCATTAATATTTAATGAATTTACTACCCTGTACTCATTTTAACTTCTTCTTAAATTAATAAAAGACCTACATCTATTTTTTGACTGTTTAGTGTTTAGTTTTCATGTAAATTATTTATTCACAAACGTTCCACTGGATTAGCAAATTGACATTTGTTTGCAAAAACTCTTTCAAGAGGAGTCCTTTGTTCATGGCTAATCCATATCTGGTTTTCAAAAGACAGTTGCCATCACTACTCGTGTTTCTAGTGACAACCATCAATTAGACTGTATTCCTAAAGACAACCATCAGTGGAACTGTGTTTATAGTGATAATCATCAGTGAAACATTGTTTCTATTGATAACCGTCAGTGATACAGTGTTTCTATTGATAACCGTCAGTGAGACTGTGTTTCTAGTGATAACAATCAGTGAGACTGTGCTTGTAGTGACACCCATCAGCGAGACTGTGTTTCTAGTGATACCCATCAGTAAAACTGTGTTTCTAGTGACAACCATCAATTAGACTGTATTCCTTGTGACAGCCATCAGTGAGACTGTGTTTCTAGTGATAATAATCAGTGACACTGTGTTTCTAGTGACAACCATCAATTTGACTCTATTCCGAGAGACAACCATCAGTGGGACTGTGTTTCAAGTGAAAACCTTCAGTGAGACAGTGTTTCTAGTGACAACCGTCAGTGAAAGTGTATTTCTAGTGATAACCATCAGTGGGACTGTGTTTCTAGTGAAAACATTCAGTGAGACAATGATTCTAGTGATAACCATCAGTGAGACTGTGCTTCTAGTGACAAGCATCAGTGAGACTATGTTTCCAGAGACAGTCATCAGTGAGACTGTGTTTCTAGTGATAACCATCAGTGAGACTGTGTTTCTGGTGATAACCATCAGTGAGACTGTGTTTATCGTGATAACCATCAGTGAGACAGTGTTTCTATTGATAATCGTCAGTGAGACTGTGTTTCTAGTGACAACCATCAATTTGACTCTATTCCGAGAGACAACCATCAGTGGGACTGTGTTTATAGTGATAACCATCAGTGAGACAGTGTTTCTATTGATAACCGTCAGTGAGACAGTTTCTATTGATAACCGTCAGTGAGACTGTGTTTCTAGTGATAACAATCAGTGAGACTGTGCTTGTAGTGACACCCATCAGCGAGACTGTGTTTCTAGTGATACCCATCAGTAAAACTGTGTTTCTAGTGACAACCATCAATTAGACTGTATTCCTTGTGACAGCCATCAGTGAGACTGTGTTTCTAGTGATAATAATCAGTGACACTGTGTTTCTAGTGACAACCATCAATTTGACTCTATTCCGAGAGACAACCATCAGTGGGACTGTGTTTATAGTGATAACCATCAGTGAGACAGTGTTTCTATTGATAACCGTCAGTGAGACTGTGTTTCTAGTGATAACAATCAGTGAGACTGTGTTTATGGTGATAACCATCAGTGAGACAGTGTATCGATATTGATGAATTTCCCAGCGCCATCTCGATGTTAAACTGCTTCCAAACAAATATTAAAATATTTGAATTTTAAATACAAAGGCACCCATAGATTAAGAACATCTGGTGGAGCCCAGTAAAACGGCCGAATACTTATAACTCTAATAGTCTGGTATTAATGCTCTTGGTGAGCAGACACAGATGGTCCATTTTGAAGTTTTCTGATAAAAAACCAACAAAAACAACGTAGAGTGAAATTCTCAATAATTTCAGCAACCAAATTAAAATATACATCACGCAATTTATCATTCTCAAAAGTGTAGTTGTTTGTACCAACGTCTTTTTATTTCAATTTATTTTTTAGTTTAATTGTTTTTGAAATTCTCAAATTTCTAATAACGCTTGTTAATAATTGTTTACATTTTGTTCTGTTTAGCACTGGAGAAATACGATACTTTCTACAGAGTTTTCCCAGAAGTAAAGTTGTAAATATTTCGATATGCATAAGATAAACATTTCCTTCCCTTTTTACTTATTAGAAATCAATTTATAGAGTCAATTAGTTTGCTCACAATTTGGATATTTCAATAAAAGTGTTGTTCGAAAACGTATCTTAATTGATATCCACTAAATTGATATAGCCCAGTTATCGGTAGTTTCATTGTATTTATTTCCAAGAAGTAATTTCTACATAATGATAACTAACACCAACCTGTCATGATTCTTGTTATTTTTAGAAAGAAACAAAGGCAAATGTTTTTATCAATGGGAAGGACATCAAAATAGTAATGCCTCAACTAAAATAACATACATTATCACGAGTATTGAAGGATCACATGCCAAATATTTTATAACAACACAGCCTCATAAATATCAACCAATAGTCTCATCTATGTCAGAAACTCTGTCAACTGAAAAGAAGAAGGTTTTTGTTTGTTTTGGAATTTCGCACAAAGCTACTCGAGGGCTATCTGTGCTAGCCGTCCCTAATTTTGCAGTGTAAGACTAGAGGGAAGGCAGCTAGTCATCACCACCCACCGCCAACTCTTGGGCTACTCTTTTACCAACGAATAGTGGGATTGACCGTCACATTATACACCCCCACGGCTGGGAGGGCGAGCATGTTTTAGCGCGACGCGGGCGCGAACCCGCGACCCTCGGATTACGAGTGCACGCCTTAACGCGCTCGGCCATGCCAGGCCCCAAGAAGAAGGTATCTTCACATTCTAGACGTAGCAACAAATTTAAGAAATATAAATTAATGAGACCACCCTATTTCAAAGAACTGCGGGATTTGTTTCACGAAAGGTTGTTGTTGTTGTTTTTGAATTAAGCACAAAGCTACACAATGGGCTATCTGTGCTCTGCCCACCACGGGTATCGAAACCCGGATTTTAGCGTATAAGTCCGCAGACATACCGCTGAGCCATTGGGGGGCTTCACGAAAGGAAATCATCAGATTCAGAGAGTTCGGAGGACTAGAGTAGATAGAAAAATTAAGAAAAGTAAGCTCCTGAAACATATTTAGATCCACAAGAAGATTTTGACCAGTGATTAACTGAATTAGAAAGCCAGATGCAAGACAACAATAGAAGAACTTCTATGATCGGACGATTTTCTTTACTAATAAAAGACAGTAAAACTCGATTTATGTTTTCTTTTTCCGAATTTTCTCAAACTTCACATCGATTAAAAAATTAAAATAAAATTTATGTAAAGAGAAAATAAAAAGTTATAGAGTATTTAAAAATTGCCTGTTTTATCGCTTTAAAAATCCATGTTTGTTTCAAAGAAAATGATTATATATTACAGAAGCTTTATAAATTATAACTTCACTGTAGACACGCAAGTTGGGGAAACAATGATTTCATGTCAGTAATTAATATTTTTTGAGATACAAAACTGTTTAGTTTAAGAGTTATTATTCAGTTTATTTGGTGAATTAATATTTAATGATTTAAAAAATAAAATAGCAAGAGTGTTAAAAGTGATTATTTAAGTTTGGTTGTATGACGTGGCAAACAAACAAACTTACCACGATGATAGCCCTTAAGTAGCTTTGTGCCAGCCGTCTCTTATTTAGCAGTGTAAGACAAGAGGGAAGGCAGCTAGTCATCACCACCCACCGCCAACTCTTGGGCTACTCTTTTACCAACGAATAGTGGGATTGATTGATACGAGCCAAAATACATGGATATTGCCCTAAAAAGGACCAAATAAAAATTCAGTTCACAGTCAAAATAACAATCAGTCAAGAATACAAGTACGAGGAGGAGGAAGAGGTTGAAGAGAACCTGACCATCCAGGGTATGAACTTATATTACCCAAACACTGACGACATTCATTCAGCATTTACTATCAACTCTGGAATTGCTCTATTCGAATTGGCCTGACATGGCCAAGCGCGTAAGGCGGATGACTCGAAATCTGAGGGTCGCGAGTTCGCGCCCGCGTTGCGATAAACATGCTTGCCCTCCCAGCCGTGGGGGCGTATATGTGACGGTCAATCCCACTATTCGTTGGTAAAAGAGTAGCCCAAGAGTTGGCGGTGGGTGGTGATGACTAGCTGTCTTCCCTCTAGTCTTACACTGCTAAATCAGAGACGGCTAGCACAGATAGCCCTCGAGTAGCTTTGTGCGAAATTCCAAAAACAAATAAACAAACAATCTATTCGAATTCTTCAATCTCACTGCCACTATTAAAACTATTGGCGCGCTTTCATTTAGGTGAAACGTGAACTATGTATCTTTAGATGTATTGCCCGAATGTAAATCACTCGGTCAAGCTTAACCCACAAACTGTTATATTTTTTGAAACTGAGTTGAATGAACGGTGAAATCTTATATCGAAACGTCTTCCTCTACACTTTTGTTTCTACAATAGTTGTTGTCCATTTAACTTAGATTCAGCACTAATATTCTGTCTAAACAGTCTGTGAAATTATGTTATATCTTTTCTTTTGTCTTTTACTCTAGGGTGTACATGTTTCGGAAAGAAATAAACCTTCTTACGGCACGAGTTTATTGTTTCTTCAACTATGCGTGGCCTGACATGGCCAAGTGGGTTGAGGTGTTTGACTCGTAATCTGATGGTCTCGGGTTCGAAACCCCGTCTCACCAAACATGCTCGCCCCTTTTAGCCCTGGGGGTGTTATAATGTGACAGTCAATACCACTACTTGTTGATAAAAGACTAGCCAAAGAGTTGGCGGTGGGTGGTAATGATTAGCTGTCTTTTCTCTCATCTTACACTGCTAAATTAGGGACGGCTAGCGCAGATAGCGCTCAAGTAGCTTTGCGCGAAATTCAAAAACAAATCATCTATAGCGGAAGATAGGACACACATAAAATGTGGTTTGAAATGGTTGAAGTTAAGCACAAAACTGCACGAATAGCTATCCGTACTCTGCCCACCACAGATATCGAAACCTGGTGTCTAGCCTTCTAAATCCACAGACATAACGTTTTGGTTTGAATTTTGCTAAAAGCAGGACAAGTGTTACCTATACTTACTTTTCATAATTTAGCAACAATAAACTAGAGGAAAGATAGCTAAACACCACCAACTCTTGAACTATGCTTTCACTAGCAAATAATTGGACTGACTGTCACTTATAACGCCCCATGGATGAAAGGGCAAGTATTTTTGGTGACGGAGATTCGAACCTATGATTCTTAAATTAAGAGTTGAACGCCTTAAGCCCCCCAATGGCTCTGCGGTATGTCTGCGGACTTACACGCTAAAATCCTGGTTTCGATACCCGTAGTGGGCAGAGCACAGATAGCCCATTGAGTAGCTTTGTGCTTAATTCAAAACAGCAACAGTGAACGCCTTAAACACAAGATCATACCAAGTACACAACAGCTGTATATAAGTTATCAGAAAAGTGTAGTGCAACGATTCACGACCTCTAACCTTGTACCTGATCTCAAAATGAAAGTTCTTGGGTTCGAAACGTGTGTATTCAGTTTTATAGGACCCCCGCTAGTACAGCGGTATGTTTACGGACTAACAACTCTGAAATCAGGGTTTCGATTCCCCTCAGTGGGCTGAGCAGATAGCCCTTTGTGGCTTTGCTATACGAAAAAAAAACACTAAACAAAACTCATTTTAGGCCTGGCATGGCCAAGCGCGTAAGGCGTGCGACTCGTAATCTGAGGGTTCGCGCCCGCGTCGCGCTAAACATGCTCGCTCTCCCAGCCGTGGGGGTGTATAATGTGACGGTCAATCCTACTATTCGTTGGTAAAAGAGTAGCCCAAGAGTTGGCGGTGAGTGGTGATGACTAGTTGCCTTCCCTCTAGTCTTACACTGCAAAATTAGGGACGGCTAGCACAGATAGCCCTCGAGTAGCTTTGTGCGAAATTCCAAAACAAACAAACAAACAGTTTTATAGTGTATTTATAGAAGTGGAATATTTAGAGAGAAGGATTAATGTTATCATGATACTAATACCTGGATGTATTTTATTACTCACAATCCCCAACTGTTACAGATTAAAAGTTTGGGAACCATGTATTTAAGACTACAGAGCGATATACAAACATCTGTAACTATTTATTGTAAGAAAAAGTGATTTGAGCATATTTTTAATCAGGTAAGTGCTAAGGATCGTAACACACAACAGTATCTATCCAGGAAAATACTAGCGATCAGAACATAGATGATTGTTTATCAAAGGAAATATTAGAGATATGAACATTGGTTACTATTTATCCAGACGAGTACTAGAAATCAGTAAAACGTGCGCATGCCATGAATCACGAGTAGAATTATGCACTCTCTTGGCTGGAACACAGCATGGCATATAAACTATAAAAGCAAGAAATGAAAATACTTGTTTCTTTTAATTTCAGTTTGGAAGTACATCTAGTTCACATGGTGTCATTCGTTACTAAAGTACAGTTAGTTCTTTACCTGGTTTTTCTTTAATTTTTGGCTTACTGTGTTTCTCCAAAGAACATTACAAGATGTCGCTTTCAGTAGGTCCCGGGAACTATGAGAAAGATAGCACCACTAAAGTTATTGAATGGTGAAGAAGGAAACATTACCGTGTTTTGTAGAAAGACCACAAGACAACCTTTAGAATCTTGACCGTAGGAGTTTGTTTCTGTTGCTGTCATTAGTGAAAATGTGCAGTCTCTTACCTGTTCATTTTCAGGTCACCATTTTAGTTTCATTGGTCAATGGATTTTCAGAATGACCACTGCGTTAAAATGATCATATGGAGGTAGTGAGAAAATTTGGCACCAAAATAATAACTAACACACTTATGGTTTTGGTTCATGAAACAACAGTTTATCTGTTTACACGTTTTAAAAGCCAAACTAAAAGAAGAATTGTCTACGCTGGATAACTTGGTTACATAGAGCTAGCCATTAACATTATGACGAGTTGTTTGTGTAACTACAATGCATCCAAGAGAAGAGAAGCTAAAACCTTGCACACATAGTAAGTGTGGGTGTGTACTGAGGTACTATGTGCTAGATTTGACTCAAAAATGTTCTTTATCCTAATTATTCTGCTTTGTAAAGGTCTACAGAAAAGTATCATTTTTCTCTCTTTTACTCAGTACACCATTTTCAACATAAACTTGGGAACTCTAAACATTTGAAGTAAACTAAGTTTTGGAAACAGAAACAGAGAATACAGTAGAATTCGAAGACTGAAAAAAATTCAGATAAAATCACAGTAATAAAATAATCGAATCTGAGAAACTAAAGTAAAACTATTTGTTTTTAAAAAGGGTTGGACTGAATTAAGATTGGAAAATCGTAAAATAAAAATCATTAAATAATTGATACATTGGGGTAACTATAGAATTAATTAAAATAAAGGAGACACTTAACTGGTATAGTAAGATCTCAGTGGATCAACTCCTAGGTAAGTTTTAGTACTGTATATAGAGTCCAGGTTAAATGGGTTATAACTAAAATATTCCTGGTTGGCCAAGTATAATAATGATTGAAAATGTTTCATGTCATGGAGTGACATTACTCACGTGACAAAGAATGTAATTTGAAATTCTTGATATGAGTATGCTTTCTTTAAACAAATTTCCACTAAATGTTAAACACGAACTATTGTGTTGTTTGAAATGGTGATTTGTACCAGTGATGAATATTAGTAGTCTGTTCTCTTTATTATACTTTCAAAATTAAACAATAAGTTATCCTCTTGTAAACACTCTCAAACTCCTATATTTTGTTTTTCTTTAATTACTTTTTTTACCAAGTGTTTTACTTACATCATTATAATATGTGCCTGATTTGCATGTTTGTTAGTTTTTTCTCTTGATCATTTGATACTGAAACTTATGTTAGTGAACTTTCTATTTGTCTTTCCCACAAAAAACATCTCTTAAATAGCAACTTCTATAACTTTTTAAAAAATAAAAATTCATTCAATGTTTTTATGTACAAATAAAATATCTACTATTTCTAAATAACTTGATTCAGAGACGTCTCAAGAAATGTTTCCAGGAACAGAGGGTTAAAGTTAAGAGAAATGAATCTGCCATTACAGACAAGTGCTTAAAATCAGACTTGATCATTTATGATTTGTAAGACTCATTCAAGTCATACTGTAGATTTGCAGCTATTTGTACTCCATGATAGTAAATGTTGGTTTGTTCTTTTAGGTTCTTAACCCTGCAGGAGAATTTCACCCTACATGAAACAGCTGCTTATATAGGTACAGTAATCTGAAATTACATGAAGTGCATTATTTCAATGGCATTTACTGTGTATGCATGCCAAGAACAATACATCTCTGTGGTAGCCTGCTGCTGATATTACCAGCAAGCGGCAACAAGTTAATCCCAATCACATTATGTCAGACTTTACAGAATGTTATCAAGACTGCATAGATTTCTTTGAAAACCTGACTGACAATTGCCATGTTTTATATCCAAGAAGCTACTGTGGTAGTGACATTTTCCAATATTAAGCTACAAGGTTGGTATCTAGAGGTTTTAAGTAAAGGTGCTGATAAACCTAGAAATTTTTATTGGAACTCATAATTAAGTATTCTTTATAAGCATTATAAAGAATAATCAAAATTAATCTAATGCATCACTTCTCAGCTTTCAGCCTGAGCAAATACAATTATTGCCAGAAAACAACAAAATTATAAACCCTGTCATTTTGAAACTTCTTCAAAGGTAATGAGCACATTGCTTTTTTGTAACTTATAAGAGGGTAACAAATTGTAAATAATGGAAAAGTAATTAAAAGTTTTAATAACATTACAAAATCTAAAATATGATCAAATGTTTTTACTCTGATACTTTAGTAGTGTTAAAAAGGGTAAACAAGTTCTTGTTTTTATATCCTATGACCCTGATGTTGTGCACATGAAACAATTTTACAGGGGCATAAAAACTGTTAATGCTGAGTTCCTTTCAATTTTTTAATGAGTAAAAATTGCTGAAGACAGCGATTGTATAAACTTATGAAAAGTTAACAAATGTTTGAAAATATCTAAATATTATTAATTTGACTAGAATTTTTATGATACCAAAACACTGGATTTACATCTCAACAGGACAAAAATCAAATACTATGATTACATAATGCACTAAACTCATACCTCACTAAAAAACAAAATATACAACATGGTCACTTCTGTTATGTTTTACCAGATAAGGAAGATCATTAACACCTAAAGGCTATAATTACCTTTCTTCAGGAAATGAAATTCACAACATAATCACTAAAGCAATGTAGCTAAACCCCACTATTTAATAAAGCATATATCACAACTATTCAAAAAACATTGCTGATCATGACCAGAAAAAAAATACATACCAGTACTGTTTGTACACTAAGTCGTGTCTAATGAGATAAAACATTGTACTGTAGCCAGCTGTGTTTTAATGTACAGAAAACCCACAAGATGGCTCTCTATGGAGAGCATATGTCATATTCCACTTGATAAATCTACTACCGCTTTATATGTGACTCCTAAAAATAACCCTCAAAGTTGATAATGAAAACATGAGGATATGAGCTCTCTTAAATATAATTTTTTTCCAGCTTTAAGAGATTCTAGATTGACCAAGTGCGATTATCTTACATGAGTAATAAATATAAAAAGGTTCAACAATAAAGGAGAGATATTTTGATAAAATATGATAACTTTTAAATAGTTGTGTGAAACAAAATAGAGAAAATTGCAAATAAACTTTTAGAATATAATATAACAAGCTAGAAACTTAAAATCTCCCGCTGAATGCATTAATTATTATAGAAACTACATGTACTTTGGACTTCAAAGGTTTATTACATGCATTAATGATCTAATGATTTCATTTGTATATAATTTCAATCAGACAATATGGTGAGTGAATGGTGGATAATATTCTAGACATATTAGACAGGGACCCCAGTGGCTCAGCGGTATGTCTGCGGACTTACACGCTAAAATACGGGTTTCGATACCCGTGGTGGGCAGAGCACAGATAGCCCATTGTGTAGCTTTGTGCTTAATTAAAAAAAAACATATAAGACAAAATGTGTTTGTTTTGTAAAAGCAAAGCAACAACGACCCATCTGCTGAGTCCACCAAGGGGAATCAAAACGCTGATTTTTAGCATTGTAAATTCAAACACTCCCCTCTGTCCAACTAGAGAACAGACAATGAACACTTGTATAACAGCTGTTATGGAGTGAATGCCTTTTCTAAGTCAGCATTCAGAAACTTCATATTATAAAAACTGTTGTAATGACAAACTACTTACATCAATAGTATTCCAACCACTACTGTAGTTGTTGTATGCCAGTGAGCCTTAAAAGCTATTAAATACAATGGTAGCCAACATCAAAATCTTATATCAAGGTTAAAATAGCCTTCTTGTTTTCAAATTATAAATTTCTCTAAAAAAAGATTCCTACTTCTTTTAGCTTTTTTCACTTCAGTCAAATACATTAGACTACTGAAGGTTTTTCAGTACTGATGTCCAAGCCCCTAATGGCACAGTGGTATGTCTGCAGACTCACACCACTAAAATCTGCGTTTCGATGCCCATGATGGACAGAGCACAGATAGTCCATTGTGAAGCTTTGTCCTTAATTCTAAACAAGCAAACTGATGTCCAACAAATATTTGAAAAGTTTGTTACTAAACTATGTTATAATCTAAAATTAAAATATACTGCTTTGAAAATGCAAGTCTTTCCAAACGAAATTTTGAGTAACTTACAAGATATTGTGTCACAAAATATTGTGAACTGAGATAATAAATGAGCCATTTATCCCAGTCTCATACACACTTTGAAAAACTTTAATTTATAATTTGTATTCGCTATAATTGACTTACAACTACCTCTGCAACCAGCTTTGAGTTTGATCAGCATCCGACATAGAATTTTAGCTTCACACATTTCGTGAGTATGAGCGATAGTTCCAGAACTAATGCGATATAAAAAATTACAGATTAAAATCACATTAATTACTTATTTTAGGATCTGGAGACAACTATTTTGATATCAGTCACGTCCTGTTTCTCACCTTTTAACCTAATAATACTACTAATATTGCAAAATATTCTATTCTACTGACAATGATAAGAATATAAACATACATATCCTTTTTATTATTTTCTAAACATGACGAGAACTTTCTTGCAAATTCCGTTGTATTCTTTGTTCGAAACTGTAGAGGTCGCTTGATAACACATATAGATAACTAACAACTCAGGAAACTGACAATTTTACAGTTTTAATTTAGTGAAGTGATATATCGAAAGAAAAAAAACAAACGAACCAGGAAAGAAAGTTGATCAGAAGAATGAAATATATCAAAGTAATACAAAGTAAAAGGCATTGAAATTCTGAATTATGTAAATTGCAACCAGTGCAATATTTGTACTTTATCGTAGCGGCTGAGCCTAATTTCAGTCTGTGAGTGTTGTTGTTTTGAAATAAGCACAAAGCAACACAATAGGCTATCTGTGCTCTGCCCACCACGGGTATCGAAGCCCGGATTTTAGCGTGTAAGTCCGCAGACATACCACTGAGCTACTGGGGGGCAGAAAATACGCTCACTCCCTGGCGGGGAATCGAACCCCGTTCTCCCGCGTTATAGGCGGGGATACTCACCACTATACTACCGAGGACCGCTGTGAGTGTTAATACAAGAATGAGTTAGTTGGGCACATTATAATTGTTCATGCTAATTATAAGTTGTATCTGCAGTATTATTACAAATGTTTAATTTAAGTAATTTGGACAACATTTTGAAATGAAGTTATTAGTATATACCTCATAATTAGGGACAACATAAATTGTAAATTTACGATTTTTAAACTATAAAGGCAGTGGTGAAATAAGTGCATGTCCTATCACTTTGAATTGTGGCTCTATCGTAATCAGAAGAAAAGGTTTTTCCAGTTGTTGAGTGAGTCCTACAAATTATTATGGTTTTATTCTTACTGTGACTTGTCCATGTGAAGCAGCTAGTAAATCATCAAGAGTACATAATAGGACAAGTACTTTTTCTTTTAACTTAATTGCTTTAGTGATTCTTTATGTGAAAGTTTTAAATTATGAAAAACTATTTTTTGTAATATTAAATAGTTTTTCATTAAAATAAATTCATATACAAGACCAGAAACAACGTGGGTAGATAATTGTACTTTGCTGTCAATCTGGATATTTTGTTTATTGGCTGATGCCTTAACCAAAACCCCATTGGCCAAAAAACAGTGAACTTTTGCACCTTTTTTTGTGAAAACTGGATCTACAGCTGGCTACAAAACAGATATCACCATGCTACAACATGCAGTGATAAAATGATTTATTGATAAAGTAACATTAATACAGGAAAAGAAGAAAGTGGCTTGTAAGTTCAAAGTGACAGTGTAGATGCAATAGTTTAGACGCAGAGGTCAAAATGGTATAAAAAGCAGGTGTGAAAGAGTTGCAAAGTAAATTAAAAGTACTGAGAAAGAGAAAAGGAAGGACTGATTCATCTATTCCACTGAAGAGTGATGAAGATGAAATGTGTAACAGTACTTCTGAGGATCCCATGGAGTTTGTGACACTGAATGAATGATGCAAATATTACAAGAATTGAAGTGTAAAAACAAGACATTGTTGTGGTATTTCATCATGGCACAGGAGCAATGCTGATTCAATTTGGTATTGAATCCACAACAACATTAAACTTTCCAAATCAAGAAGTTTGATGAAAAGCATCAAGTTTTAGTGCTCTTGAATAGAGCAATTGATTGCTTGCATTCTGTATGGCAGGATTAAGGATTATTTGTACGACATTACTTCCAGGAGATCCAGATGATCTTATGAACATGACTGGAAATACAATTAAATCTGATGATACAAAACTATTCTCATATGCCAATAATATGCAATAAGTTTTGCCAGAGAAAGTTACACTTGCATTGATATGCTGGTCAATGATGTTTAAAGAAATGAAAGATAGATTGAAGAACAAACTTTTGAAACAGCTAGATGAGAATTATCCCACTGATATGAAGGTCATGGGTTTTGTATCTACTCTGAAAACAAAAAAGCAAGAATGAAAGTAAATAGTGAATAACACAACATACACATCTTTCAAGTTTACCACCGTGTACTATGGTAGTCAAAAACTTGCAATAGCATCACTAAATCTGCATATTTTTTTCATGAAACTTTGTGGGAGATTTTTGTTCAACTTGAAAACCCTAAAAGTGAGTTTTAGCTCATTCTAGAAGGATGTTATTTATTAAGGGCAGCCATTCAGCACAAATCCTGGGTGTCTGGCTTGTGGAAGCAGTGTTAAGAATTTGCAAACAGTCTTAAAAAAGTTGATTTATTTGTATCAGCCAATTGTAATTTTAATGTCTTTGAACAGAAACTAAAATAAATGGGTATCTGTATTGATGGTGGCACTATTTTTCTCTCACTTTAACTGTGTGATTTAGATTTACATTGCTCAGCTTTAGGCCAGATCAAAAACAACTTATTGTTGCAAGATTCATGGTTAAATTTCAAAATTTCTTAATCAGAATGAAATACAGTTGTATACCTATGAGAATTGATTACATCAATTAGTTTCATGCAAAGTAATCAATTAATTTTATGAAAATAAATAACTTGTGTATCCAATTATTGCTATCTTCAATATTCAGTAATCAAGAATTAATCTTTTTAGAGGCAATTCACATTTTGCACAGAAAGCTGTCTTTTTTATGTCTGCCTTAGAAATTTCCATGCTACTTGTTAAGTTCTGCTGATTGTGTGAGTGACTAATTTCCTCACACAAGTTGTGTAGTAATAATGGATTATAGTCATGTTGACTCATTGTTTTTTCAATTACATTGTGATGCTTTTTATTTGGTGATATTGTTTTGTCTGGTGCACATGAGATGGTGTGTAAGGCAAAAGTAAGACTATTTCTTGATTCTGTTTTTTTATAGTATTCTTTGGCTAGTGTATCAAATCTGTTTTTGAAATAACCAAATACTTTGTTGAGATCAGAAAATGACTGATTTGGGGTATATTCAGTGGTGATGCACACCAACACATACATCCTGAATAGATCAGATGTATATAAGTTGGGTCTGATAAAGGCAAATTCTGGGTGTTATTTATCTCATTTTACTTATTTAATATCATGCTGAATAGGTGTGGTCAGTTTTTATAAACTTCATGAGAAGACAGTGCATTAGCATTCAAAACATTAGTCTAAAAAGGTATCCAAGCTACCTCAACTTTTACCAGTGTTTGAAACTGCAAAATTTTCTGATGGCCTTTTACCATGTCTTTAACACTTTGTAATTTCATAATTATCATCAACATTTTCTGCAGGAAAGTAGAAAGAAAAACAATATGAAAGGCTTTGTAAAATCACACTTCCATATAGTAATCTTAAAAGTATCGTATTAAAGTCAAATTCATAAAGTGTAGTTCTTATCGTAACGGCTGTCACATTTTCTTTATTTTTAATGAACATATATTAAATAATATGTTTTGAATATTTTAAAACTCCAATTATCTTTGTGATGCATAATTTGTTTTCTTAATCAATAAAATCGTATGCCATGTTTATTGAAGTTATTGATACAAAGGTTCAAGTAAATTGTTGGTAGTAGAAGTGTAATCACACTCTACTTACATAACCTTAGGTAGATCAACAATTAGGAAGAAAAAGAAGGGAATTGAGGACCTGAACTTGATATCCAAATCTGTAACAACACAGAAAGGTAAAATACTGCTATTTATATTATGAAATAGGTTTTTTCTGTCACCTTTCCTTGCTTGTGGAGAATGAAGTTAATGGTACATAACACTGCACAACAAAGTTTTTGCTTCTTGAACACTGTTGGGTGTTCCTTATAGATTTTTGGCTGCTGATCACAAAAATCACATCCAAATTTGCCCATTATGTACAGTTTCATTGAAATCTTCAGTTTTGCTTCAATGGGAAAACAATATCAGGACAACTGGAATTTGTCAATGCTTGCTGACTGTTCTTGGACACTGCAACGTGATGCCCCGGACATTGAATAGAAACAATAGAAACCAGGAGCAGAACACTTTTAATTATGTTGAACTTAGTAGTGTATTACAAAAATAAACACAATCAAATAAGTTATTGCCAGTAAACAATTAACTGTCTATTTCTCAAAGTTTCTATGTGATGAAGCAAAACCAAAATTATATTTGTGCATACCCACCAGGTACCTGTCACCATCAGCAAAAACTTTTCAGGAAGCAAAACATTTCAAAAAAATTGTTGTGCAGGGTAATTTGTGTATGGAGTAAAAAGGTTTATTATTTTAATTTTACCTGATACAAATGGTAGATTAGACTAGCTTTACCATAAGTTATTTCTCTGTAATTTAATTGAGAGTGTGAGCAAGAAATTCTGAAATTTATATATTCCCATTGTTGTATGACTTTCAACATAACAAGTATGTGATATGTGTCTCAGGACAACTGGTTATACCAAAATAAAACTGAGAACAATGTTTTGACCTTCTTAGGTCATCTTCAGATTAACAAAGAAGGAGTTTGCAATAGTTGTTCTGAAATACATTTGTACTTCAAGTTGGTTTCTTGTCATCATGAAATACATGATATATTGTTGATCACTTAACCTCCCCCTACATGTTGATATGGCATGTTTTTGTAAACATATAAATACAAAAATTTTGATTTTTTTTTCTTTTCTTCCATTATTGCTTTTGCTTGTTTTGAAGTGGTGTGAAATGAGCATGAGAATATGTCAATGTGAGGTTTCATAGTACTAAAAAACATGGGATTTTATAGTTAACTGAAGACTTTTAAGAATTACTACATAAGTGTTATTAATACAGATTATCTTTGGATACATTAATCATCTGGCTGTCTGAGTGGGTCATAAAGGTTTTTGAGATTTTTTTCTCAGAAACAGCAAATAACATAAGTTGAGTCTTTCAAACTGAGTTATTTGAGAAAAAGTTAAAATGCTTCCCAGAATTATTATGGTTTTTAAACCTTATGTATTATATAGAAACTGAAATACATCATGATGTATTCTACCATATTAATATTGCTCTTGATACGTAGTCTTAAATGTGTTTAAAGATGGAACCTATTTGCTTTCTACTTTTAGAGATACATTTCCCTGACATTGAAATTCTGACATAAGTAAGGAATTTTTTAGTATTAGTCATACATAAAATAATTTCTAAAGTGTGGAACATCAGGTTCACAATTTCACCCATTTAAGGTTCTAAATTTTTATTTTTCAGTATTTTTTAAGGTCTGGCACTAAAATTGTACTAATGTACAACTTGTAATTATAAATATTTATTCTTTGTCAGTGAGAGTTAAATATTTTCTTTTGGAGTGGTTGGAAAGAAATACAGTTTTATTGCATATGAGTTCTGCAGTTATAACACTTAGCAGAGACATAAATCAGGTAGATAATTGTGACTAACCAACAATAATTGGTTTTATAAGAAGAATGAAATTATTTACATAGCTAAAACTCATTCAAAACAAAAAACATAAGCTTAATATTGTGTTACTGTAACTTTATTGAATGTTATTTTTATACATTTTAAAAATGTATGTTGGTACATTTTATCTGTTTTTATAACTTTAAAAAATTAAAATAACTTATGTTACAAGTGTGTAGTGCAAGTATTGTGTACATATTAACTGAAAGCATGAATTCTTATACTGCTCATAGCTATCTTTAATATTAAATTAGTTTTCATAATTTTTGTGTGTTTTTCAATAATTAAGTCACTGATATTCTTAGGATGAATAAAAACAAGTGATAAAAGTCTGCTTTATGTAAATCATCCCCTCGGTGTGGATTCCTGTACGTGGTGAGGGAACCTCTCAGGGAAGGTTCTGTTCTGTCTGGTTACCTTCTCTGGGATCTAAACATCCACCCACGTGTTTTCCGTGCGTGGCGACCCGTGAAGGGGAGGAGAGGATCGTGGTGGTTGAGGGGTCCAACCCTAACACACCACTTTGGCCTTGAATTCCACTAGATGGGCGGCCTTTGGGTGGTCTCCCTTGGGTCAATCGGCTAGTTCACTTGGGCTAGAGTCAACAAAGTACCAGTGTTGGAAATTCTGAACAGGTGTTGTGGACATTGTGCCTGATGCTGGTGTTTGGGTATAGTGCTCACGAAACCCTGGCATTGTTGCTGCATGACTTTGTAGTGCATCCCCTCGTTGGGCTCCATGGTGGATGGGGTAAGTGGGTTCCAAAATTTTTCTTTTTTACTGTGGATCCTCCAAAAAATTTAAATAAAATAGTGAAAAAACAGTCAATGATCATGCCCTCCCGGGAAGTACTGTTATTCATGGGAGGGGTTGCTCTGTAGTTGATCTAGTTATATAACACTACTTGTATGATGTTGAATTCAAGCTCACTATCAGTGTTATTTATATTCTACCAGATCCAGGTTATCTGACAATATTACTTATAAATGGCTGGATCCTAGTTCTTATATTCAGTTACTTTATTCATTAGTGCTGCATTCATGTACTATGATTGTGCTAAATTAACTTTACAACTTTTGTAATTATGTTAATAATTCTTTCTTATATTTTTTCAGTTCTGTAATTATTTTTATAATACTTTTTCAAGTCCTCAACCTTTTTCTATATCTGTAATAATGATAGTAATAATTTATTGTCCTGCATCTATTTTACAATTATCTTTTTTGCATGTTAATGTTCACTTGTTTTTATATTAATTAACTAAATTTGATAGAAAATATTGAATTAAACATCCTTCTTGTGTGTGTTATTAGTTTGGAACATTGGCACATCTCCACTTGCAAAGATGGAGTTACACTGTTAACAAATACCCTCGTTTTAACATTTACATCATCATGTGCACCTGCCATTTTCAAGGCAGGTTATCTAATTTGCAGGGTAAGGCCGTACATTCCAAACCCTCTCCGATGTTTCCAGTGTCAGAGGTTCAGCCACTCAAAGACATCATGTCATACTTCCCTGACATGTGCTCGTTGTGGTGGGAAGGATCACGATGCCTATGAATGTGACATGGACCCACATTGCGTCAACTGCAATGGTTCTCACCCTTCTTATTTTATTCTTGCCCAAAATGGTTGGAGGAAAAAAAGAGGTGCAGCGTTTGAAAACAACTCATAACATTAGATATCCTGAGGCTTGGAAATTGCTGCCCGCCACTCCATCTCGGACATATGCTGCTGCACTTCATTTCACAACTACAGTGGGGGTGCAGACAGATATCTCTGTGCCTCCAAAAGAATCATTTTCAAAAGAAATGAAAAGCCTTTTGACCTCCATGGTTAAAAAGGTTGATGAATCAACTTCCACATCCAAACTTTTTCAAATCAAACCCAAAATTGGACTTTAGCCATCTTGCTTCTGTAAGGTTCGGAAGGAGGAAGTTGCTCAAACTAGACTACGTATTGGTTACAGTTTTTTAACTCATCATTTTCTTTTATCTGGAACTGATGCACCAGTGTGTAGTTTGTGTAACACTCAAATCATTATCAGCCACATTTTACTTTCTTGCCATTGTTACGATTTTCAACGACGAAAGGTGAAAAATGCAAGTTTTCCCACGATGATGTTGAAAGTAAAAGTGAAAAGAAGAGTATTTACATAGACTTGAGAGATGAAGATAATGTATTTTATCTTGTTATATACTAAAAACATAAAGTATAAAGGTCTTTTAAATCAACTGTCTGGTTTTCTGTTTGTGCATTATTAGTGTTAAACTCCTGAAGTGTCTTAAGAGTTTAAATGTCAATCTTCAGTTGTATCTTTTGTAAAATTAATGTAGATAAATCTAATTCTGTTAAGGGTTTATATCTTTCTTTTCAAATATAAAAAAATTAAATTCTATATTTTTTGGTCAAGTTGAATTTTTATTTTATAAAATTTTTGATTTCTATCAGTTAAATATTACATACTGCACTTGATAAACCTGAATAAACATATGATGTCATCAAAGAATATTCCTGCAGCTTTCAAATGGCGAAAAATATTTTTAGAAGTAAAACCACAACAACAAAAGAAACAAATTCCTGTCTTTGATATTTTTCCTCTTTTCCCTGAGCCTTACATTATGATCATTTGTTCATAATAATAAGAGCTCTGGGTATCTAATATGTTGACAAACCAAATTACTGCTGCAGTAATATATGATCAGTGTATTGACTATCAGTAATATATGATCAGTGTATTGACAATCAGTAATATATGATCAGTGTATTGACTATCAGTAATATATGATCAGTGTATTGACTATCAGTAATATATGATCAGTGTATTGACTATCAGTAATATATGATCAGTGTATTGACTATCAGTAATATATGATCAGTGTATTGACTATCAGTAATATATGATCAGTGTATTGACTATCAGTAATATATGATCAGTGTATTGACTATCAGTAATATATGATCAGTGTATTGACAATCAGTAATATATGATCAGTGTATTGACTATCAGTAATATATGATCAGTGTATTGACAATCAGTAATATATGATCAGTGTATTGACTATCAGTAATATATGATCAGTGTATTGACTATCAGTAATATATGATCAGTGTATTGACTATCAGTAATACATGATCAGTGTATTGACTATCAGTAATACATGATCAGTGTATTGACTATCAGTAATATATGATCAGTGTATTGACAATCAGTAATATATGATCAGTGTATTGACTATCAGTAATATATGATCAGTGTATTGACTATCAGTAATATATGATCAGTGTATTGACTATCAGTAATATATGATCAGTGTATTGACTATCAGTAATATATGATCAGTGTATTGACTATCAGTAATATATGATCAGTGTACTGACTATCAGTAATATATGATCAGTGTATTGACTATCAGTAATATATGATCAGTGTATTGACTTTATAAATACACATTATAACTGATCATGCTACTGGTAAGATTTCCCAGGAATTTAGTTCAACATTATATAGAGACTTTAATCCTCAGGAAATTAGATTCATGGGTTTGGCCAGTGATTTCTTGTTCTTTTCAGTAAAACAATGTTTCTAAGTAAGAACATAATCAATAAGAGGACATTTGGACTCTCTTTTTTTCTTCTTTTTTAACTTTTTATTTTAGTCTGTCATATTCCACACCATTTCAGTTTTAGTTTTCCACTACTTTTCATGCTTTCAAGTTGTTTGCTTTGGGAGAGAATTGCTCTTCTCATACTCTTGTTTCTGTTGATACCAGTTCTACAAGGGAACCGGTACATGTTGATAAACTTTACCATACTTCAAATATGGTTGATATGCTTGTGGTAGTTGTGACTCAGATGGCATTTGTGTGGCTTTACTCTTATTTACACATGGGAGAATTGAGTATTTCATGTCATTAATGTATGGATTTTGGTAAGTTTGATATTTATATGTCCTTTATCATCTGAGTTATTTTAAATGAATTATAAACGAGATGTTGATTGTTACTTGTGTTATTACCAGATAAATTTAATCATGTTGCAAGTACATTAATATTACATACTTTGTGGTCTCGAGAAATTTCATGGCTTTGTTAATTCATTATTAGTGATTTAACTAGGTATGTTTAGGCCGAGATTGTTTGTAAGTTACATATTATTACTACTAGTAACATATAATTATTTTATTTTTCAAAATTTTTAGTTATGTGCTTAATTATTTTCTCTTCATAATCCACAATTTAATATTCTTCCCCACAGTGTCCACTTCATTGACATTTATTGCTCTAAATCATGTTTTTCATTTCAGGACTTTCCTATTTGTTTGGACAAACCTCAATTCTTTTTTACTCTATGAGAATTTGTGCTCTTCTCTCTGTGAATAACTAGCTAATGTTTGCTTCTACTCATTCACTCTCCACTGATTCTACAAGATACAACAGAGGGATGATTATTAATGACAGTGGGGGAAATACATTCTTAACTCCTCTCAATAACCCATTCATTTGGGGTAGTTTTCTTCTTTTCAACCTCATTTGGGTCTTGTCTTCTCCTTTTCAGGTTTGGAACAAGCAGTTTACATGTTCTTCACCTCACATTTCTTGCAGTTAAATGTATTCTATCTTTGTGGGGATATGAACTATGGATCAAACTTGTATATATTCACTTTAGTGGGAACTGTGAGATCAGTGAAACTTCTCACCCATACACACTGCCTGCATCCATAAACTAGTAACAACAATGACTTACTCATGTCTCGCCTTACATATTGTATGTTATAACATGTTTTTTAAGTTGAATTTTCTTCATTAGTAAAACTTGTGATTTCTATGCTTATGTGATGTTAACGTGCATCTGCTTACAGAAGAACCGAGTCATTTAACCAATCATAATAAGTGTTTGTGATAATTATTTTAGCAATCAATGGAAATTATGATTAAATCAGCTGTCATGAAAATAATAATGTGATTGAAATTAATGTTTCTTGTTATTTCAAACATCCAGATGATCAAAATATTCTTAGGTATGAACTTACATAAGAAGCAGGTGTGGGGATGCTTTATGACTTCCATTGCCATTAAATTTTCTATTCTTGTCACTGTTATTGCATAGCTACAGAAGCTATCTACCACTGCACCAATTTTAAACCATTGACTGTCAACTCTCTGGCTATTTAAATAATTAGGTGTAAATTTCTTGTATTTTGATTTTTTTTCTCACACTTTGTGATTTTTTGCTTTACAATCGTATCACTATTATTTAAAGTTGTGTGAGCATGAGCAGATATAGAACAAGAGCCCAAGTGGTCTAGTCATTCATATTTTTAGTTGTAGTAACTGTATTCTTCAGTTCTGTATGAGAGAATGCAGGTGAAAAGGGGTTTACTTTATACACATTTTTCAGAGATTAATAATTATGTTGTTTGATATTTTATTTGAATTGGCATGAATTTAAGGTAGAGATAAGGGAGGTGAAACCCCATTCCTTCTAGCTATTCTTTTTTTACTTTTTTGAAAAGTAATACGTGTATCATTTAATGTTTTTATCTGTGGGGACTTAACTCCTCCCTCCATTTTCCCCTTTAATTTAATTAGGAAAACAGTCAATAGTATTGAAAATAAATATTAGGTTTCAATATATATTTGATTGGTCTATCAGATACCATTATTATTATTTATTTGAATATAGTTTATTTTGAATCTATAGCAGTCAGGTGAGGCTTCAGCCATTAACTTATGAATACAATAATATGAACATCAACTAAATGTTTCCCTGGTAAATTATCAGGCCTTGGCTTTTTTCCAGAAATTAACAGTGTGCATGCAATCTAGACATTAGGGAGAATTGTTTTCCTTAAAGTGTTATTTTTTTGAATTTATAATGCACAATTAAGGGGTTTAGATATTTTCATTGTTGGTTGGTTAGCTTGGCATTTTATGGTGCAAAGCAACTAGGCTATATGCACCAAACATTTTGGTAATGGAGTTATAAAAAATTTATCTTTTTTCTCTAAATGGTAATAAAAAAACTTTATTTCAACCCAAATTTTGAAATAACTATTTATGGTTATTTCTTACATCGTTTGTAGCCCTAATATTTATGACACTTTTAGCTTTTGTAACATACGCCTACTTTAAAATCTGTTTTTCATTGTTTGAAAGTAAAAATGCTCCTGACAAATGTTTTAGTACTGTTGATATCCAAAATAAGTAAAAATGCAAGTGACAAAAAAGAATTGAAAACAGACTGATGTTTGGAAACACTAAAATGTGAATATAGGTGTAGACATGGTTTTCCTTTCAAAATATAATAATTTATTTCAATTAAAGTTTTCAAATGTTTGTCTCTTTTTATTTCCTAACTGATCACATTAGTAGAAATACAGATATAGATTTTAAATTGTTCATTACAACTGATATGAACTATTAATAATAGACTTTCCAATTAATTTTATCACTAATTACTTGTAACACATAGGTTTTATAAATAAAAAAACAACAAAGTAATGTACACTTATTAATTAAACTATTAGAAGTCTTATTGTACCCCCTCTTCATAAAAGAAATAGAGAAACTATTCTCACTGTGAGAACAGTTGTTGAGAAAGTTTAAATGTGCTTGGATACAGCACAAAGTTAGACTATCATATGTTGATAAAGTTAAAATATAGGTTGTTTTTTATAGCTTTGTAAAGTTTTTTCTGTTCCCTTTGTTGTGAATTCTGAATGTATTTGTGTATAAAATTATATATATTTTAAAGCTACAGAAATTTTCTTCAAAGAGAAAATGTATGATAACTTGGCAAAAGGTAAGTAAGCTTATACAGTTTAAAGATGGTTTGAATGGATAACAAATCTTATTAAAAGTGATAATGATAATGAATGTATAATGTATAGAAAAGGTTTTGTCATCATCAGGTTTAATAATATACACTAAAATATATGTTGTATGAAGCAAGTAGATTGCTTAAAGCATAATAAAGTTATTTTTTTGATGCTGTGTTTATAATTACTATTTTTACTTTTTAATAAACACATTATGATTTTATTAAGTTGCAGTGTTTGTAAACATATTTTTTAATATGTTCACCAAATACAAAACTGTCATCAAGTTGTGCAAGTTTATTATTTAGTGAATATGGTAGAAAATTGCAAAATATTTTGATATTGCAAATATTTATTAAATAATGTTCTAGTATGTTTTTTTTTAAATAATGAAGATAAATAAATTGTTTAACTAAAAATGACAACTGTTAAAAAGGTGAAGGCTGTCATGTGAAATTAAGGGTAATTTGAAAATTAGTGAGAAAAAAACAACCCAGAGTGAGAGAAAAAATTAAAAGTGATACTGCATTAGAATAATGCAGTGGTTGAAAAAAAGTTAAGGAGTGAGCATGTGTCTTTTTTGTATGGGTTGTAAAAGGTGTGGTGCTAATGGGTTGAGTGTAATTGATCAGTACAAGGAATCAGTTGTTATTTTCCACAAGTAGGGCACACAGTTATTATCTAATGAGATTATTAGGGATTTAGTAACAAAAAAGGGAAGAGGAACATTATTTAATGTTGTCCTTTGTATAATTTTTGCTTCTTTGACAAGTACTCTCAACTAGTGGTAATAACTACAAACTGTAGATGTTTAAATCCTGATTTGTGCTTACACAGTACTAATTTACAAAAATTGTAAACTTGTTAAGCATTTTTAAGAAGACCCCCCCCACTAATATAGTAAGTTTAAATACAGAAAATCAAGATTTTCTAACTTGTTCACTATACCACTTGGATGGAAAGTACCTAAGTTATAAAAGACTTCTATTTAATGTTGTTTTTAAGCGTTAAACACACAGAAAATACATTTTTGTCATTTAAAAACTTTAACAGCCCCTTAAATAAACTTGACAGTCAGACATGTATAGATCATATATAAATTTGTAACTGCTAAAGGTGATGCATTTGGTTTGTTCTCTCAAAATATCTCAGTGATGTTACACTTAACATGTGATGAAACTTGTGGTTACCATGAAACACATTCATCTATTTAAAAAAACTGATACTGGCACTCATGGTGTATAAATATTAAAAACAGACTTATTTGTGAGCTTTTTGATATTTTAGTTATTAAACTTTCTATATTCCAGTTGGTAACAAAACATTTTGTTGTATCATAAATTTAATATCTGTTTAGTTTAATAACTGACTGTATTCAAGAAGTATTATCTTCAAAATTGACTTACTAAAAAAGTATCTTATCATAAAAGACTACTGACTGTTATGGTTTTATTTTTGAAATAGAAATCCTGTAACCCAAGCACTTTTGAAAGGTTGACCTTTCTTCCTCAGGGACAGAATGGGTGTGGTGGTATAATCAAAGAGTGATATGTATATTTGGTTTTCCAGGAAACATTTATTTTTCTATGATCAATTGTGAGCATTTTATTTCTGGTACAATGTAGCCTTTGGTAAGAGTGTATGTGAAAAGGTGTTATGGATATTTTGGTTTAGAAATGGCTAAATATGTGAATATATATAAAATTGTGCTTAGATGTTTAAGTAAAATAAATATGACACCTGGAGATTGACTGATAAAAATATACTAATCAGTTTATAAAAACAGTTATGAAAAATTATTTTAAAAAATAGTAAGTTTTAGGAAATTTGGTCCTCATAAAACTATTTAATAACCAAAGTTATTTTTCTGATTAAGCCAATGAAAGTAGATCACTGATTCCAGGATCTGTGTTAATTACAAAAGGTTTAACAATATTCAGATGAGCAATGCAAAGTAATACTTAAACTTTCAAATAGAATTTCTCATATTATTATGTGTCAGTTTAAACTCAAACATATCATGGATTTTGAAGAAACATTTTTATCTTCTACGGCTTAATTATTGTCATAAACAGATATTTCCTGAAGTTCTGGTTGCCTCCTTCCAAAAAAACAGAACCCTAAAAAGGTATCCTTGTTCACAGAAAAGTGAATAACATCCAACTCAAAAATGAGTGTCGTCCGTGCAAAAAAGCCTTTTGTCAAACCTGCAAGTTCATAAAAACCACTAACTCATTTTCTGACATGTACAAACAAAGAAACTTTATATAAAGAAATCAGTTGTTAAACAAAAAACACCATTTTTATTACACAGTGTAAAAAAATGCAGTCATCAACATGCAGGATGTAAACAACCTTTAGAGAACATTTCAACAACCCTAAATGTTCTATTAACACTGAAAATGATCTCCCAGTTGCTCAACACTTTTACCAACTCACTTGGGTTGTAGGATTTACCATTTCACTTCTATCAAGACTTCTTGAACCTTGGTGTTTTTCTGTCATGAATGATGTATTTAAAATGCTTTGTTTCTCAATGACCAACTATTAGAGCTGTAAGGATTATTGTTGATTTCTTGTTGCTCTAATTCTGAATTTTTACTATATGATATATATTGTAAATATACATGTGATAAAAACTTGTTTTAATTTTTTTGATTGATAATATAATCATTCTTAAACAATCCACTTAACTCTACATACAATGGTAATTCTTGTGTGACTACTCTTGAGTTTTTGCTCATGCCACTAACCTTGAACTATTTCCCACCTAAATCACATGTTTTGACATGAATTTCATTGGTACATAACACAGTCATCATGTAGTAATATCCCTTCACCAGAAGGAAGGTCATACATCCTCTGTGCTCATGGGTCCCTACAAGAACTTGTACTTGAAATTATCTTTGTTCATAATCTAGGCACATTCATTTTTTAATTTTGAAATATTTTCTGCAATCTTTGTAGTTCATTTATTAATCTGTTTTATCAATTTACTATCCTTTTGATGATATTTTATGAATTTCATGAAATTTATGATTGTTTCTTTTCATGGTTTCTGTGCAAGTGAGATCTATTTGTATGTGACACCTTTTTCTCTGTCATTTATATTCCCCAGTCTTCCATACATGACTTAGTTCTTGCTCCACTCATTTGCCACGAGGTCTTCGAAATGCTCTTCTTTCCTTGGAGCCTTGGGTGGAAGTTTCTTGCCATCATTTTGTCATGTCTTTCCTCTATCATCTTTACCATTCATTGACCCATGCACACTTGTTATTTTATAACTTCCTCTTCTCACTTTCTCTGCCTCCTCTGACCATACTCTTCTCCCAGGGGGTTATCCTTTGTCTATCCTACTAATCTTTGAACCTAGTTGACTTTGTTCCTGTTGAATTGCTTTTTTTTTTAATCTTTTCTACTCACTTTATTACCGACCTTTCATCACTTTGCTTTCTACCCTTTGTCTATTGTCTCTTCCTCCTACTCCTCTCTCCCTGTTGTTTTACTTCTGTTTTCTGATCCTTAGCACCATTGTCTCACTAACACAGTGTTAGAGCTTTTGGCTTTAAATGCTTTATAGAATGTTATTTTTCACTTTATGAGCTACTGTTCCCACCTATTTGTTGAACCCTGAATCCTGGTGACTGATATCTTCTCTTTGTACTTCTCTTAACCACTTCTGATGATTCCCTTGTTCTCAATACAGGAGTTTCACCATCTTAATAGGTTGTTTTTCCCCAACCTTTAAATTAAGGTGGTCCATGTCTTGGATACCTTTCATCACCTTCCAATAATCCAATCATTACAATACACACTGTTTTGAGGTTCTCCTTTTTGGCATGAGGGCTTTAACTTGCTACATTCACAGTCTTGGCCTTTGTTTCTTTTCAATTCTGGACACATGGCTGCATTTTGCTTTTACCTTTTTAGAGGTACATTCATTATTAATTAAGAAAATTTTTCTGAAAAGGCATGTCTTAATTTTTGGGTTGTTTCTGACTCTTATATTTGTTCATTTTCTCTCCACTCCTTATTTGGTCTCATCCATTTTCATTTGTTTGCAAATTATGGAATATTTGGTTACCTGAGCTCTTTTGATCCAATGGTCACATAACGAACAGTCTGGCTGTATATACCATCTTGCTTGTATGTGTTCCCTGCCATCTTCCCCTTCTCCCTCCTAGTGTCTTGTTGAAGTTCTGTAACACCCCTTGTCGAGGTCTGTTGATAGCACATCGTTGACCAGCTCTTTCTTGTTTTCCTCCTTTTCCAACTTTCTTTATTACTCTTTCATCTGGGAATGTTGTTCTTTATTGTTCACATGTGGGATTGTCCATTTTTTTCTCAATGAGCACTTTCTCATGTTGTATTGCCCTTCTTTCATTCTGCTTGATTCATCCTTTCACTCTAGGATTCCAAACACAGTTGGTAATGGTCTGTCCAGATGATGAACTTCTTCCTGTACAGGTAGTTCTGGAACTTTATAATGGTAAGTATGATGGCTAGACATGCTCATTCAGTAACAAAGTAGTTCTCACTACTTAACAGCTTTTTACTTGTATATATGGAAATGATCCATCTCTACATTATTGTAAAAGCACTTTCCCAATTTAGATGACCGAAGCATCAACCTAAACAGTCATTGGTTTGTTGAAGTCTGGAATGCAACCTGGTGTTGTTGTTTCCACTTTGTTTGATAAGCCTTTGTTGGTCAGGTTTGTGAACGGTGCACTAATTTCAACATAGTTTGGGATGAATTTCCTGTTATATCAAAATAAATACAGAAAAGATTTGACTTGTTGCTTTTTAGTTGGAGCTCGTGTATCTTGTATTTCGAATATCTTCTCCTTTTCCATGGCTGTCTTTCAGTCCCAGCACATAATATTTGATGAAGCACTTGGATGGTCTGATGGTGAGACCTGATGCTCTCACATGATGTAACAACTTTCTACATTTCTTCATATAGTCTTCCCATTTCACAGTATGTGTCAGGATGGCATCTGCATAGTGCCTTGATATTGGTGGTGTTGCACAGCATTCTCCTTATCATACAGTTGAATGTTTCTGCAGAGTTGACTTGGCACCTGCTGAAATTGGTAACATCTGTCTAGTGTTAAAAATGCTGTCTTCTCTGTAAATCCTGTCTTCATTGGGATTTGGCAATAACCTTTACTGAGGTTGATCTTTGAAGAGAACCTGATCTGATAATTTCTAGGTTGTCCATTGGTTCAGAGTTGAACTTCATCACAAGATTCAGCTTTTGGAAATTTATTTAGAAACAGTTAACCGATCTCTAATTTTTGAGATTAAAACTGGTAAATTGTAGGCTGAATTTGAAGGCTTAGCAATTCCAACTTCCATCATTGCCTCAGCTTTTTGCTTTGTAAGGTATTTCATTACATAAAACATCTGAAAGGGCTTCACTTTAGCTGGATGCCATGTTGTGTGTACACAACAAGTCCTATCTTTCCTGGTCTGTCCATGAAGATACCTCTTTTCTTTCCATTCTTTTATCAAAATTTACATGGCTATATATCATGTAATCTCCATGCTATTTGCACTTTTACTGTAGTCATGCACATATAGATCTGTTTATTTCCACTGTCTTTTGCATTTTTTTCCCCAAAACTTACCACTATGTAATCATGGCTGTGGGTTACCAAATGCTATATACTTTCTTAATAGTAATGTAAATTTATAGAAGTGTTGGGCTACAAAATTTTCTATGGTAGGTATATCTGATTTGCTGGCAGTGAAATTGACAAAAAATGGACAACATGCACTCCACTTATATTTTTAAAATAATACAGGTTTGAAACAAATTAAATGTATGTACAAAATTATTTACACTATGGAGATAATATCTGTATTTTAGACACTACAGAGTTTTCTTTTTATTGTCCAAAGTCCACTTAAGACAATTGTTTTAGAATCCAGTTTACAAGTTAACTCTTATTTCTTTTAATCACAGTAGTATCATGATATCACATTAGCTACTACAGTTGTATCCTTAACTCTCAGTATTATTCTGTTTTTTGCACTTCCAGTTATCATCTTTCTTTTGTTGAAGTCCACATATCTGGGTTCAGTTGGTTTAGAACACCCTTTTATGAGACATTATTCTCCTTATCTCTTTCAAATTTTAAATGTCACCCTAACCTACCAACCATTCACTCCCACAACAGTTAACTTTACAAAGTCTAACTTTTCTCTGACAGAAGTTCTCTCTTATGTGACTGTTACTCTTTTTTTATTCATCTAGTTGTAGTTATTTATACATGTATCACAGTCTTGACATCACTGGATTTTAAACACAGTGTTCAATAGCCCCAACATCAGTGAGTTACAAAGTAAATTAATTTGTAACACTGCCTGCACTAAACAGTCTTATATTCAAGTTGGTGTAAAGTTTAGACATAAGTTTTCTCTGAATAATTTGTTATTACATTATTATTGAATAATATCATAATTTTATACAGTTATATTTCCTGTCCATAAATTTTTATCTGTATGCATTCATAAAATTACATTTTGCTCTGTGTAATTCATAAACCATGTGTTTCGTGTGTGCTTTATAATATATTATTGTATTATATCTGATTTTTACAATTGTGTCATCACATTCTGTGTTCTTCAAGAGAGCAGCTCTTGGGTCTGACTTGACAAGAATTTCATTTTAAACATTTTTGGCTTGGAAAAAGAAAAAGTATTTTATTCTCTGTCTTTCCAAACTTCAGTACAAGTTTAGTTATTGAATTTCATATTTTATACTCTTATCTTCCTCTTTATGTTTATGAAGGATGGTATGCTTTTAAAATATTTCTATATAAATGTACATAAGTTGGTATCATTGTTTTTAAGTCATTTAGATTCTTCATACACTAGACTTTATTGACTTATAACAATTTAGATCTTTATTCTTTTGATGAAAACGTGTAAAGTGTAACAGTTAATATAAAATTTGAGAAATAAGTACATACACATATATATAAGTATAAAAACATTGTGTACAAAAATTATTTTTGTCTAATTGCATGTATATTCAATATTTAATTGAAATATATTTTGTAAGCATAGTACCAACAAAAAACAACAAAATTATTTTGCTTTGTAGATAGCAGAGAAGAAAGAAAAAGCTCAAGTGGAACAGGACAGGAAAAAAGCAGAGTTTAAATCTGGTCATCACATTGGTGTGATGTTGTAAAACTGTGTGACTGTCATCATCTGATGAGTGTTATTAGTAAGTTAAAGTTTGTTGACCATCATCGTGGTGTAATTATAACAGATGAACTCTACTGGTCACCCCTTAATTTAAGGAAATATAACTGCATGTTATCATCATATTGTATCATCTATTGTAAATATTGATATTGTTTGATTGACATAAGTGATCAACAATTTGTAAAATAATTCTTGAAATTACTGATCATTGCTGTGATATAAATAATAATGTATTTATTTTCAACATAGCTTATACTTTGCTTAAGAAGAGGTTAGCTAACCTTAGAAATAGCAAGACAACTTGATGTAGAATTTTAACATTAAAAAGTACAAAATGCATTATCAATAAGTGTAGTCATAGAGTATATTTAAATTTGTCAGGTGTATTCTTTTAATTGTTAAGTATGTTGATCTGAAGAGTAAACTAGAATCTTCATAGTTATGAGTCTTCAAACGGCTCAGTGGACGAGAGATATTTACATTCAACCCAGACTTGGCTGTAGAAGGCTAGATGGTTGAAGATGAGGCAAAATATGATCTATTTTTTTGAGAATGAAGTGAGGTATTAATATTTCATCTATTATCAAAGCATGAGGTCTTGTTTGCATGCTATTTTATTTATTAAGGATTTTCATGGAAATGTTGCTTAATTAAACAGAATGTGTTTTATCCAGATCATCAATATCATTTGATATCAAAGTTTGTTTCTTCAAAGAGATAAAAAAGTTGTTCAGTGAAACATTTATATATTTTTATTTCTGTCTCCACATTACAGGTTGTGGTATCACAAGGATATTGGAAGAATTCTCTTTATACAAAAAAAAGACATAATTATTATCTCTCTTTTTTGATTAATACCAGCAAATTTGGTTGTTAGTGTTGACACATCAGTAAACAGTTTTGTGTCTTTTTGTAGCTGGGAAATTGAAAATTGATTTTAAAAGAATTTTATAGTTTTGGAGGAAATAAAAATACACATTTAAACCCAAGCCAAAAGTTTAAAAATTACATATATTAATTTATTTCATGTTTTTAACCATCATTTAAGAATCAGTCCCAGTTCCAGATTTTTCTTAACTGGAAAGGGGGAGAGTTAAACATATGCTGGGATTAAATCTGAAATTCTGGTAAAACTAAATTTGTGGATAATAGTAGCTTTGGGGTTGGAGAACTATTTTAGCCTCCTCTCACTAGTGCTAGCTCTGTTAAGAAATATAATTATAGACTTAATATATATAAATATTACTTTTAAAATTTGTCTGTCAATGCTAACGTGTATGAGATGTATTTATCATAAAATTTGAGGGCATTGGAACACATAAAAATTTGATTTTTGTAAAAAAAATTTTTGCAGTTGCAGAACTGTGACTTGTATCTGGAACTAACAGCTGAGATCCTTATCCTGCAACAAATGTAGGATTAACATTGTTACCTAATCTTCATGAAGTGAACAGAAGAAAAGCAAACCTATATGGTAAGGAGATGTACTCAGTATCAAATATGTATTACATTTAGAAAGTAACTGTTATAGTAGGGAATTGCTTTAGATTTAATTCAAGTGTCTGTTGAAGTTAGAAAGTTATTGTTAGGTTTAATATGAAGTATCTATTTTAATAAGAGAATTGTTGACAAAATTTTAAAAAGTATATCTTATGATAAAATGAAGTTAGAACATAATATAAATTTGCTGTTAAAATAAGATTTTGTTAAAAACCATTGTTATCAGCTGTAATAATAATTAATTTGTATTTAATGCTTATTAATTTTTTAAAAAATGTTTAGAATTATTTAATGAAATCTCAAATATTTCATTTTTAATAAAAATCACAACATTGAAAATGTTAAAAGAAAGGTGTGTCTGTGAAAGGCAGTTTGCAAATTTTTTTACAGATACTAAAAAGCCTGAATGAAGCTTATATCTAATACGAATGACAACTGTATTGATATATGTAAAAATTATATATTTGCTTTGTTAGTTATTTTCAATGTTTCAAAATGTATTGAGAAAAATCAGGACAGATTGTGTTGACTACATATCATACAGATAATTATATCAGTAATTGTTGGTATCATTGTTAGTGGTATTTTGTACCAACATGGTGTTCATTATGATTGTTTTATTAAATAAATTTGTAGGAGAGGAGGGGAAGCTCCCTGAAGCAGCTGATAGAGAAGATCATCTTGCTGCTACAGTAGATGGAGTAGCTGTTCGAATCAGTGAAATCCTATAAAGTTACAATGTCTGAAACTTAACTGTAGTGTGTGTAACTGAACATTGACAGTGACTTGTGTCTCCCAGATTCTTCTTAAAGATAATTTCAAGATTGTTTTACAAAGTGCCCCACCACAGATATGATCTGTACCACTAGTAGATGTCTGCTCTTCATTTATTTATTACTTACCTACCTACAGCTGAACATTTTTTGTTAATAGTTAAAAAAAAAAAACATTCTATTGAACCTGATGTTTTGTTCAAAGCAAGTTACCAAGTTTGGTTTAAGCAATTTATTGCTCAATGCAGTGAATAATATAGTGTTTCTAGAATTGATATACTAAAGTTACCTTAAAACAAAAATTGTGTAAAATTGATAAAATATTTTGAGTAAAACAAGGTATAACTGGAGTAAATGTGATTTGTAAAGAGCAATAATTTTTCTATCTTTAGGAATTTGGTTGTGAAATGTATATTTTTCATTGAATATCTTGTTATAAATATTCATTATTGCAAAATAAATGGTGAAAAAATGAGGCAGTGTGAGTTTAATTCATTGATCGGTACACATCAAACTGTTTTTAATTTTTGTAAATGCATAGTTGTATTTATTGAATACAAAAAATATTTAATCAACTTTCTACAAAGTTCTTTAAAGTTTTAATATGTTTTCTATTGAAACTTCTTGGGCCCGGCATGGTTGAGCGTGTTAAGGCATGCGACTCGTACTCTGAGGGTCGCGGGTTCACATCCTTGTCGTGCCAAACATGCTCACCCTTTCAGCCGTGGGGGCATTATAATGTTACGTCAATCCCATTATTTGTTGGTAAAAGAGTAGCCCAAGAGCTGGTGTGGATTCCTGTATGTGGTGAGGGGACCTCCCAGGAAAGGTTCTGTCTGGTTACTTTCTCTGGGATCTAAACATCCACCCACGTGTTTGCCATGCATGGCGACCCGTGAAGGGGAGGAGAGGATCCTGGTGGTTGAGAGGGTTCAACCCTAACACACCACTTTGGCCTCGAATTCCTGTAGAAGGGCGGCCTTTGGGTGGCCCCCCTTGAGTCAGTCGGCTGGGCCACTTGGGCTAGAGTCAATCAAGTACCAGTGTTGGAAGTTCTCAACGGGTGTTGTGGACATTGTGCCTGATGCTGGTGTTTGGGTATAGTGCTCACGTAACCCTGGCATTGCTGCATTGTCCTTGCATGACTTTGTAGTGGATCCCCTTGTAGGGCTCCATGGTGGGTGGTGTCAGTGGGTACCGAAACTTTTCTTCTTTCCTATGGATTCTCCAAAAAATTTAAATAAAATTGTAAAAAAACAGTCAATGGATAAGCGACCACATCTTGGAAATTCAGAACAGCAATCTTCAACATCAGTAACACACGTACCTCATTTTCTTATATTACATTCTCTTTCGGAAAAACCTTTAGGGCAAATGTCCCCTCTTTTTATTCAAAAGGGACTAGAGGGACTTGCTGGCTCTCCAAAGTCAGTAAAGAAGCTTCGATCTGGTGACATATTGGTTGAAACATCCACATCCCAACACAGTGAACTCCTCTTGAATTCAAAGGCAATTGGGGATATACCTATTGAGGTTACACCCCATGCTACTTTGAATTTTTCACGAGGAGTTATTGTTGAAAGGGATTTGAAGAAAGTTCCTGAGTCAAAGATTCTCGCTGGTCTCTCCACTCAAGGAGTTTCTGCAGTGAGGTGCATTTCCACTTGCAAAGATGGAGTTACACTGTTAACAAATACCCTCGTTTTAACATTTATTTCACCACGTGCGCCTGCCACCATCAAGGCAGGTTATCTCATTTGCAGGGTTTGGCCATACATTCCAAACCCTCTTCGATATTTCCAATGTCAGAGATTCGGCCACTCAAAGACATCTTGTCGTGGTTCCCTGACATGTGCTCATTGTGGAGGCAAGGACCACGATGCTTATGACTGTGACATTAACCCACATTGCATATACTGCAATGGTTCTCACCCCTCTTACTTTCATTCTTGCCCAAAATGGTTGGAGAAAAAAGAGGTGCAGCATTTGAAAACGACACATAACATTAGTTATCCTGAGGCTCGGAAATTGCTGTCCACAACTCCATCTCGGACATATGCTGCTGCACTTCATTCCACAAGTACAGTATGAGTGCAGAAAGATCTCTCTGTGTTTCCAAGATAATCGTTTTCAAAACAAATGAAAAGCCTTTTGATCTCCATGGTTAAAAAAGTTGATGAATTGACTTCCACACCCATCTCTATTCCTCCCATACCTTGCAACAAACCTCAAAATCCACGTCCTTCAGTTTCAAATACAGGCATTTCTTCTGATACATCATGTTCTCCCACCACAAGAGAAAACAATTATTCGTTCTCGTCCTCAGTCACTGGATTCCTCTTCCAATAACAAAAACCTGCCCACTCGACCCAGAGCAGGATCCATGGAGGTTGATAGACCTCCTCCGATTAAAGACAGTAAAGAAAAAAGACGTGGTCGTAAACCGAAGGGTTCTCCAGCCACTTCACCTACCCGTTCTTAAAAATGGCCTTTTTGATACAATGGAACTGTCAAGGTTTACGTTTTAATCTGGATGATATCAAAACTCTGATTGCTTCCTACCATCCTGTTTGTCTTTCTTTACAAGAAACATTTCTCAAATCTGCTGATACAGTCTCCATTCGGCAGTTTTCTCTGTACAGAAATGACAAGTTGTGTGATGGTCGAGTACATGGAGGGGTGGCACTGCTAGTTGATCAACATGTGCCCACCCTGTCTTTGTCACTCAACACACCCTTGGAGGCGTAGCTATCTGTATTTCCTTGGGTCATACCATCACTGTTTGTTCTCTGTACCTGTCCCCTGGAGAGACATGATCAATCAGACCTTGATGCTTTCGTTGAATAGTTGCCATCTCCATTTCTAATCCTGGGGGATATAAATGGACATCATTCCCTCTGGGGAAGTGCTATTATTGATGGGAAGGGTCGATCTGTAGAGCGGATGCTCTCTGATCACAATCTTTCTCTTTTCAATACTGGTTCTTCCACTTACTTTCATGCACCTAGTCAGTCCTTTACCACTATTGATCTCTCAGTTTGCTCCCCTTCATTATTCTCCCATTTTTCATGGAGGGTTGACAATAATCCACTAGGCAGTGATCATTTCCCGATCCTTTTGAGAGAGACTGGCTGTGGTCGATGCCACCCTACCCACATGCCCCAGTGGAAGCTGGATCAAGCAGACTGGTCCATTTTCACTTCTTTCGCAGAATGTGATCCTGTTATCGTAACTCAGCCATCAGTAGACGACTGTGTAGCAGCGGTAACTGATTGTATTATACAAGCAGCTGCTCAGTGTATTCCTAAAACCTCGACACGTTTTCCACGATATCCTCGTCCATGGTGGAATCCTGCTTGCCACTTAGCACGAAAGGCTCAAAATCGGGCCTGGGATACTTTTCGCAGATATCCCACACTTTCAAACCGGGTTGCTTTCCAACAGGCCCATGCCTACGCTAGGTGGGTGAGACGTCAAAGCCAGAAGGAATCTTGGATTAAATTCACAACCAGCATATCTTCTACCACCAGTTCCAAGATCATTTGGGACAGGATTCGAAAGGTTAATGGGCACTACAATTCTGTCCCTCTCTCGATCTTACTCTCTGATGGTCAGGAGGTGACTGATGTCTGGAACATCGCTAACACTCTAGGTGAACGCTTTTGCCGGGTATCTAGCACTTCTGCTTGTTCCTCCACCTTCCTGGCCATCAAGACTCGGGCAGAGCGATCACCTCTTTCCTTTTGAACTGACTGTTTCTTTGACTATAATTGTCCTTCTACCCTGGTGGAACTAAAAATGGCCCTTCATCGGTCTGCCAGTACGTCTGTTGGATCTGATGATATTCATTATGACATGCTGCACCATCTATCTCCTGCTTCTCTTGATGTCCTTCTGATTGTCTTCATCCGGATATGGCAGGAGAATGTTTTTCCTGATGCCTGGTGCAGGGCTATTATTTTACCTTTCTCTAAGCCAGGGAAAGATCCGAGGATTCATTCAAACTATCGTCCAATTGCTTTGACAAGCTGTCTTAGAAAGGATGGTTAATGCTCGTCTTGTTTGGTTCCTTGAATCAAACAACCTCCTCTCGCACACCCAGTGTGGGTTCCGTCAACAGCACTCTACCACAAATCAGCTTATTCGTCTTGAAACATATCAGAGAAGCCTTTCTCAACCGCCATCTTGTATCAATATTCTTTGACATAGAGAAGGCACAACATGGAAGTATGGCATTTTGCGAGACCTCCATTCATATGGGTTACGTGGCCATCTACCCATGTTTATTAAAAAAATTTTAATGGACAGGAGATTCCAAGTTCGTGTGGATTCGACACTTTCCCGTTCTTTTGTACAGGAACTTGGAGGCCCTCAAGGCTGTGTATTGAGTGTCACACTCTTCACTATAAAGATAAATGTCATCACTGAACAACTCCCTCACTGTTGTGAATACTGTATGTCGACGACTTTCACATCTCATGTCAGTCGTCAAACATGAGATATATTGAGCCGCAACTGCAAACAGCCCTCAGTCGTGTATGGAAGTGGACTCTGGCGAATGGCTTTAATTTCTCTCTCTCCAAAACTGTATGCATGCACTTTTGCCGTCGACGAGGTATTCACCCTGATCCTAAACTTCATGTCGGTGAAGTTTTGCTGCCAGTGGTCCCGGAGACAAAATTCTTGAGGCTTATCTTTGATCGTAAACTGACCTTTATACCACACTTAAAGCAGCTTCGGGTCAAATGCACAAGAGCACTGAACATCCTCCATGTCCTCTCTTCTACCAGTTGGGGAGCAGATCGCCGTTCATTGTTAAAGATATATCGTGCTCTTATTAGATCGAAACTCGACTAGGAATAATTGGTCTGTGGCTCTGCCAGACCCTCGGCCTTAAAGATGCTGGACCCCATTCATCACCAAGGACTTCGACTTTGCACTGGGGCTTTCCGTACCTCTTCCGTTCAAAGCACATACAATGAATCTCATGAACCTTTTCGACACCTTCGCCATTTGCAACTATCTTTACAATATACTTCGAAACTTCGTTCCTTACCAAAGCATCCCACCTAGGAATGTGTTTTCCTTCCTCGGTGGGCAGTACTTTTTCAGAACAGACGATCTGTCATTGCTTCGTTTGGCCTTCGCTTCTGGGTGCAATTGGATAAATTGGGTCTGTCCTTGGATAACATTGCAGATTCCACAGGTCGGCCCATCCCACCATGGTTTATTACAGCCCCCAAATGTGACCTTTCTTTCAGTCACCTAAAAAAGGCAGATACTCCGGATTGGAAGTACCATCTTTTATTCAATGAATATCTTTCAAACAATCATTCAGTTCCCATTTATACTGACGGTTCCAAATCGGGTAATTCAGTGGGCTCTGCTATGGTTTGCTATGGATAAGTAGTTGCATTCAGAATCCCCTCTACAGCTTCTGTGTTCACTGCTGAACTGTATGCCATATCTCATGCCCTGGATCATATTGCAGCTGAGCAGTACTCCAACTGCACTATTTATACTGATTCGCTTAGTTCTATACTTGCCTTGCAATCGCTAAACGTTAGCTAACATCCTATTCTCGCTGATATTCGAAACCGACTGGCCCATTTCTCATTAGCAGTTACTTCAATCCAGTTTTTCTGGATACCTGGCCATGTTGGTATTCGCGGGAACGAGCTTGCAGACATGGCAACTAAATCTGTTTGCTTCAGCACCATCACCCCTATGCCTATTCCGTACATGGACTATGGTGTTGTCTTCAAGGCTCGGCTCCGTGCCAGCTGGCAGTCCACTTGGAGTGAGCAATGTGACAACAAACTTTTTCAAATCAAACCCAAAATTGGACTTTTGCCATCTAGCTTCCGTAAAGTTCAGAAGGAGGAAGTTGTTTTCACTAGGCTATGCATTGGTCATAGTTTTTCAACTCATCATTTTCTTTTATCTGGAACTGATGCACCAATGTGTTGTTTGTGTGACACTCAAATTACTATCAGCCACGTTTTACTTTCTTGCCATCGTTACAATTCTCAACGACGGCAATATTTTAAACATATTTTTTCCCAGGGTCAGTCTGTAACATTGGACAGAGTTATTGGTGATGGTGACTCTGTCCACCTTGATGACGTTTTTAATTTTTTAATGGCCATTTATCTTTTTAATCTCATTTAAGTGTTACATATTTATTCATAACACCTTTTTAATTGTGGCTCCTTTTTTACAGTTTTAATCTCTCTCATTCAATTTGACACTGGACAATGGCCAGAACATTAAATAACTCGACACCAGGACTGGAAAGGCCAACTTCAGGTGACTGACGGTGGTTTTTATACTTACCTGTTAGTCTTCCTGGCGGGCTATGATCATTACCATTCTGCTACAGGTAGTCTTTTACAACTTTGTTGACTGGATGTCGACATTGGTTTTTGCACCATTTTCTGTTTTAATTGCCGTTTTGTTTTTATCTTCAATTACCTTTACGCATTTTACTCCATTTATTTGACTTTTATCTTTTTACTGGACATTTGGCTGCTCATTATTACGATTTTTCTGAGTGTCTTTTAAAACTTTTATTCTTTTACATTTTGATAATAGCTGCTTTGACACATAACCCGAAACCAGGATTGGAAAGGCCAACTTCAGGTGATTGACAGAGGTTCTTGAACTTACCTGTTAGTCTTTCTGGCGGGTTATGATCATTACCTTTTTGCTAGAGTAAATACCTTACAACTTCTTATACTTTGCCTTCTATCTTAACATTGTAGACTAGGTGTCAACATTGGTTTTATACTTTTTTGTTTTACCTTTATTTCCATTTATGTCTTTTACTACATTTATTTTTTTTTTAGATTTTTACCGGATGTCTGGCGCAGACAGCCTCGTTGCTTTGTGCCATAAAACACTAAATCAATCAATCAGTCAACCAAGAGTTGGTGCTGGGTGGTGATGACTAGTTGCCTTCCCTCTGGTCTTACACTATTAAATTAGAAACGGCTTGTGCAGATAGCCTTTGGTAGCTTTGCGCGAAATTCAGAGACAAACCAAATAAACAAACCTTCCCACAGTCATTCTGTTGGCATAGTTTTTTCTATTTATAGCTGGTAATGTGTTTTGATTTATGAAATTGTGTAATGAGGGTTAGTATGATAGTTTAGTTTAGAACAGTTTTACCGTGAAAGTATTTAAGTTAAATATAGCACCACTACAATATTTTGAAATTAAACAATTTCCTTACAAATTCCATACATGCCCGCTAATAACAGTAGGTTGAACTAGAGAGGGTGTGAAGTACTTTGTTTAGTAATTTGACTGAATTTCTTGGTATTGATAAAATTAGGACACTAGAGAAGTGTAGTAAAATGAACAAAATTTTTATTACTACTATAAAACCAAATGAAATCATAACATGCATGGCTAAACAGGTTGTATTTCAGTTGACACTTCCACTGGTCTGTTTTTGGTCCCTGAGTTTTCACTGTTTCAGGAACTGCTTCTGTAGAAATAAATCTCAGTGGTTTTTGTGTTATGTCTTCACTTAATGATCTCCTACTATAACTGAACTAAGAAAGCAGTCTGAATCCATCATGTAAACTCAGTTTCTTTGTCTAGTCGACAGTGCCACCTCGTAACTTCTCTTATCTTACAACGTTGGTCAGCTGTAGTATACAGGCATAGTAAATTAGACAAACAAAATATATTACAGTTACCTATCTTTTCAACACAAATATTATGTTACTGCAAACTAACCACAGAAAGAAAAGGCATTATCTATTATGCCGAACAAACAAACAAAGCAACTTGAAGAAGGTAACCTCAATGACTTCTGGACCACGTGTTTTTACTAGAACTGCCTAAAAACAGAGTAAACGATTTTTAAAATTCCCGTGTAACTAAAGCAGGTAGAAGACATATACACCTAGATATTACACTACAAAACTGCCGAACATGCATTATAATCTTGCATTTATAATTTTTTGTTTGCTATAGTGTTTCTTCAATCTGCCATGAGTTTAACAAGGATAGTGTACTGGACAGTTACTAGCTCGCACCTTACCATCTCACTTAAGTCTACTATGATATATCTATTTTAAAATCGATGTATGTTTAAGTAAAATTTACATTTAGAAATGTACATGTTTTAAATTGTTGAATCTTAAATACAAAAATTCCTTCCTATTCACTGAAGTTGTAAAAGGATCTCAGGTGCGAGAATCAATAATATATGTGTGTATGTTTCAACCGTCAATATTGTTGTGCAGGCTGAAATTTCTAGAAACTTTCTTCTTACCTAAAAATGTAACCAATGCGATGCACCAAAAACACTATATACTATTGATTTGCTTTACTGTAAGCTGTACTACAATACTGTAAACCTCAAAAGCTATTACTGTGATTACTGCTTGATAATTGGGAACTTCAGATATATTAACCAGGAACGTTTATAGATTTCGAATATTACAAACCATTTAATTTCTGTTGATTCACTTCGGAAATTAGTGTTTTTACATAATCAATGTATAACTTTATTGGTAGAAAAAGTCGACGTGTGACCAGCGAGGGGAGGAGAACGCAGAGGTAGCTAGCTCCTTAAATAAATTGTGCCCATATCAACTCCAAATTAATTCGCTCATCGTGAACCGTATACAATATCCAGTTTCATAACAGATAAAAGACTCAATATTGTTTGAAGTTTATGAAACTTTTGTATATAAATTATTATTTTAATAAGTAACTGCATTAACCGTTATTATGAATTGTATTGTTGTCTGTGTATCACGATACATTTGCATTAAGAAAGAAAATTGTGTGTGTTAATATTGTTAGCAAAATTTCATAAATTTGACACATATCGAAATTAAATTATAAATTTATAATTAACTTATAAATTTAGATTTTCGTTGTAGGTTATTTCAAATTGTAATACGTAACACTACGTATAGCGCTATGGTGTTTCTTAAATCTATCATGAGGACCATAAGGACTGGAATGTGACTGGATTACGCCTAACTTAAGCCTACATACGGCAATCATGTCAGAAATGACCCATCCCTCTTTTAAAAAATCCGGTGATATACATGTAATCTCAGGCCTGGAACGGACAGATGGTTAGGGCGCTCGACTCGTAATCAGATGGTCGCGGGTTCTAATCCCCGTTACACCAAACATGCTGAAAGGACGAGCATAATGTGATTGACCATCGCACTATTTTTTGTTGGTAAAAGAGTATCCCAAGAGTTGGTGGTGGGTAGTGATGACTAGCTGCTTTTTCTCTAGTTTTACACCGTTAAATTCTGGAAAGCTAGCGCAGATAGTCCTCGTGTAGCTTTGCATGAAATTCAAAACAACTAAACAAACTCGTAATCCCACGATGAAAGTTATTATGTAGTATTAATTTTCAGGATTTTTCATTTGTGTTTGTAATAGCGTGATGCACAGGAGTACCAAATGTAAAAGTTTTACCTGCTTTCTTAATATCAAAATTAAGAAGAAAAAAAAGAGTATAATTTGTTTCTGTACAGTTTTGACATAAACAGTGAATTTGTTTTGTTCGGGTTGTTTTCGAGTCACTGTTGTTCTCTAGCAAATAATATCTGCTTTGCCCACGATGATGTAACTATTACATCACTCTTTATGTCTAAATAAGTCGTTGACTGCATTATTATTTACTATCCAAACAGATGATATCTAGAGGTTACAGCCTTTCAATGTCATATGAGAACGACGAACCATGTGATAAAGTATATCTCTTCAGACTGAGATTGGGGTTACCTGTTTTTGTAAGAAATGTTAGTATTTTTTAAGATGTATTCACTAGAATTACGAACAATATGAAATTTTGAAATAACTATTTCCAGCATAGTAAATTTATTTCTGTGCAACCTTTCATCTCTAAAAGTAAGACATGATCGCGTACATCATTTGAGCGTCTGTTTCATAAAGCATTAGTTGTATTAATTCTTGCTTGGTAATAGATAATGGCCTGGCATGGCCGAGCGCGTTAAGGCGTGTACTCGTAATCCGAGGGTCGCGGGTTCGCGCCCGCGTCGTGCTAAACATGCTCGCCCTCCCAGCCGTGCGGGTGTATAATGTGACGGTCAATCCCACTATTCGTTGGTAAAAGAGTAGCCCAAGAGTTGGCGGTGGGTGGTGATGACTAGCTGCCTTCCCTCTAGTCTTACACTGCTAAATTAGGGACGGCTAGCACAGTTAGCCCTCGAGTAGCTTTGTGCGAAATTCCAAAACAAACAAAACAAAGTAATAGATATGAATAGTTTAACGGATATCGCTTTCGAATGTCAATGTTCAGTAGGAAGGCGAGTGTCCAGCATTCACGCAAGCAAGTCCAGTGTTTTTGTTTTTTTTGTTTTGAATATAAGAAACATTGGTTTTAAACTTCACATCATGTTTACTTCTTAGCTTCAAAGTTAAGTCATTTATCTGAATTCAGATATGCGTTACGATTTCCATATTTCTGTTTTAATGTGGGGCTACCTGGTGCACGTAATATGAATCTACCCGAGAATATTGCAGTGGCGGTTTTCATGTTGTTCTAGATTACAATTTATATTGAATTAATAATCAGTGATGACGAGAAAACCCACTTGTAGAGAAAAATGTATATGTAAAAACGGCTAGTTTGGTTTGAGAAAATATTTTACGATGAGGAGCGAACAACGTTTCGACCTTCTTTGGTTATCGTCAGGTTCACAAAGAAAGAAAGAGGTAACTGACCGATAGCTGACCACATGTTTGAAAGGGGTTGCGTAACTGAGTGTAGGAATGTAAAGTGTGTGCTCAGATGTTTGAATATATTTTTTAATATAAGTTTCAAAATGTTCCTTTGTATTGGTTTATTTTGGGCTTGAGTTGTTGTGCAAGTTATATTGAACTGTTTCAGTTTTCAATATATTTTTTTAGAGTTACTAAGTTGTTCTAGTTTGAAGAATTTTACTCCGAGAGTACTTTGTTTGTCCAGTTTACGGTTAAACACTGAAAACTATTATTTCGCTCTAACAGTTTACAGTAACTGTTGCTGTTTTGTTTTATGCTGATGATTAATATTTTGTTCCAGATTACAGTTTTACTTTCAGACTTACCAGCTTGCTTTACAAATAAGTAATCTACCATAGATTATAATATGTCGGACATATAAAAAAATAAAAGTACAATCGTTTCGTATATTAATTTTTGTATACAAAATATGAAAAACAAAATTACATTACCAGCAAGTTGGCAGTTGTAACGTATTATAACGTTTGTGTGTTTTTCTTATAGGAAAGCCATATTGGACTATCTGCTGAGTCCACCGAGAGGTATAAAACTTCTGATTTTACGGTTGTTAATCCGTAGACTTACAGCTGTACCGGTGGGGGACGTATTATGGCAAGAATATTAGAAACAAAATGTAGAACTATATAAAATGAAGAACTGTTTGTATGTATGGATAAACTTAGAAGAAAAGGTTTTACCGAATGTAGAAAACTTCTGATTGTTGTGGATAATGTAAAAGACAAAATATTTATTACTTTTAATATGTAAATGAAATATGTGTCAAGAAATACAGCTTTTCTAAAAACTTACTGGTCCATAAGAATTGGTAAGTCTGTGTGTGTTTTCTTATAGCAAAGGCACATCGGGCTATCTACTGAGCCCACCGAGAGGGATCGAACGCCTGATTTTAGCGTTGTAAATCCGTAGACATACCGCTGTACTAACGGAGAGCTGGTAAGTGTGTTACGTTATTATTTTTTCTGAAAATTAAATACCCTAAACAAACCTCCAGAATCTTCATTTTTAATGTAATTATATCATTGGTAAATTTCCTTAAGATAATTTTCTAAACCTTGAGTGGCTCAGCGGTATGTCTGTGGACTTACACGCTAAAATCCGGGTTTCGATACCCGTGGTGGGCAGAGCACAGATAGCCCATTGTGTAGCTTTATGCTTAATTACAAAAAAAAAACCTTGAGAACTAATTCTCACTTTTAGACAGTTTAATTTATCATTAATTTGTACATAGTTCATTGGTTTTAGCTTGTCTGTACAAGCTAAAGCCACATCTGGTTATTTTGACAACCCGATCACATTGTTTTGCAGTTTACTGTGTATATTAAACCTGGGTTCAAAGGCGAAGGAACAAGGGGTGCGGTAGAAGTCCTGATTAAAGTATAGGGAGAGTTACGCACCTGCTCGTGGTGTTAGTAGAAGAGTATTGAATTACGGTGAACATCCGTGTTTGTCGATAGTTCTTACAAAGCCATATAGGAAACGAATACATTCCTTAAATATTTAACTTCTATGTTTTGCTAGTCTCACAGCACCGTTACATAATATTCATCAGTAGTTTACTGTGGAAAAATATGGAGTCGGCCACTTAAGATATAAACAAACAAAACTTGTGTTCCTGACATCAAAACATAAGAAAGAGATACTGCAGAGTTGTGTAGTCTGATTTGTTTGATTTCGACGTTTGAAATGGCATAATTGGAGCCATTTTCTTACTCAAATACATTAATGTGTTGATGCTTGCGTTATGTTATTTACGTAACAACAACTAAATGAGTGGTTTCTTGGGGCTACAGTATGTTGGATATTTACAGACTATAAAAATTGTTCCGAAATTCTCGTTTGGATTGGAACATCTTTTAACAATAGCGGATAATTTGTTTGTTTTTCTTAATTTCGCACAAAGCTACACGAGAACTATTTCGCTAGGCATCCCTAATTTAACAGTGTAAAACTAGAGGAAAGGCAGCTAGTCATCACCACCCACCGCCAACTATTGGGCTACTATTTTACCAACGAATGGGAGAATTGAGCGTCACATTAGAAAGCCCTCACGGCTGAAAGTGCGAGCATGTTTGGTGCGACGGGGATTCTAACTCGTGACCCTCAGATTACGAGTCGAGTGTCACCTGGCCATACCGGGCCTATTTTCATTAATAATACAGATAACAAACTGTATAAATAACAAATTGTAATTACTCCCATGTTCCGTTGTTTTGTGAATTAAATACTCATTCTTTTTTAGAACATGCAAACTTCAAGTTTGTTTTTTGTCCGACACCAGTGGTAGCCCGGCATGGCCAGGTGGTTAAAACACTCGAATCGTAATTCAGAGACTCGTCTGAGGTAAAGTATAATACGCAATATAATAAAACACATACTCAAAGCTCATTAATGCGTCAAAAATTGAATATTCCCATACACACGTTTAAATGACTTGCAAGAAACAGTTTACAAAGCCAGCACCGCTCTAGCAAAAGTATGTTAACAAAGTGTGTTCATTAGATTTCTTCAAGAATAGCACTATATTATGTACACAATAAGGCAAAAAGGAAAATAATAAATAATTCATAAAATAATTATACTATGAACAAAGTGAAACAACAAATATTTTCTATTTTACTGAATATTTGTGACATTCATTTACAGTAATTTTCCATGATTTAGTTATACAAGATTTGAAATTATTAATTTTTTTATGAATCGTGAAGAAAAACCTACTTAGATCAAATTATTATTTCGTTTACCACAATAAACATTTTTTTTGTAATTATGTTTTCATACAAAAATACAAAAACTAAAGAAAAAAGTAAAAATTGGTGGAAAATATGTATCCTCATTCATCATGATTTCTTAATAAAATCATGTCTTTTAGTCACATAAGCTGTGTTGTGATCTTTCTTTTATGTATTGTATTTTGAATATTTCATTTTAATGACCAGCAGTAATCGGTCATCATGTTCCGCCTTCTCTGATACCTTCTCTGCATTTCCTGATGTTTTAATGAAGCGGTCAAACTGCTATTCCATTGCTTCAGTTGCTCTGATCTGGCTTGTCCAGTGAGTGTCGAAGTAAAATTTTGAGCTCATCTTGTTTGCCAGCCGGACACATGTATTTTTGGTATTTGATTCACTTGGCAAGTTCAGCTTATGGGCGAGTCAATGTACATATAGAGCCTGTAGCAGGATCTCTTTTATTCTTTACTAAACACAATTACACTTACCACCCATAACACTGGCATCAACATGCACCGAGTTGTCAGATTTCGTATATCAATTACACTTTATACTAGCTCCGCCTGGACATGTGCATTTGAACTTTCTGCTGTCATGAAACCGGTAAATCCTTAATGGATTACTGATTCGAAGAAATATCTAACAACAACTAAAAATTACTCCGTTCTAGACAAATCTTTCAATTCATCAACCAAAATGGAGAATAGCTTTGCATTTGCTACTTTTTCCTTGTTTCATCTAAAATGATATTTGATATAATTTCAAGTAACGAATTTTGTAATGTGTGATGTTTATGCTTCGCATTAGCTAGCTCTTCTGTCATCTTGGATCGCAGCGTTTCTGAATATTTTTTACAATAGATCCTATACTGTTAGGAGATTGACTTTATTAACCTCATAATTTGTCTCTCAATGACTCCTTTGTGCAGTGTTTCAGACCACTGTTAGTCTGACGGTATCCGCTATAGTTTTGATGTATTAACGATTTGTACTCATAATTTCTTTATGCTGTTTATGTATTAGATGTGATACTGTATTTTTTCGCCGTTTTACTTTTTGTATGCAGCATATCTGCCTTTACAGTCAACGTGTCTCTCGGATTTATTGTGGTTATTCTTATATGAATCATCTGTACACTTTTTCCAGCTCTTAAAGGAGTCTTATATGAAGGCACTCTCTTCACTTGTTTGTGGAAAATGTGTCTTTATCAAATCTCTAAAATTGAGATGGAAAAACATCTGAGAGTAACACTGCATTTTGGTTGGATGTGTACTTCATCTGATCTAAGTGGCCGTTCAACATTGCATTTTGGTTGGATGTGTACTTCATCTGATCTAAGTGGATGTCTATAGTTCAAATATATTAAAAGAGCATCATTGAAACATATGAGAAAATTAACTAGATTTTAATGTTTGTAGACCATTAAATTTTTAATAATATTTATTACGACATACACATCAAGAGAAATATATCTGAAGCAGTTTGACAAAACAAAAGACCTGTTTTGCGTGGGAACAAAGGTCGGTCAGACTCTGCACATACATATGTCCGTATACATTAATTTCTCATGTAAAGTCTTGTCAAAATATTTCAATATCAAATCCTTGTCGTCTCGCACATCAGACAAGTATACTCTACAAATTGAGCTGAAGGTTTAATCAGCTAAAATCTACTTATAAGGTTTTTTTCTATATATCTTGAGCTACCTTTTCTTTTTTACTAAAATCACTGGTCATCATTAACAGTTGAATCCAACATTAACTTTCTCCAGAACTTTAATCTAATAACTTCAGTTTGACCAAGCTGTGTATTTAGAATTTCGACTGGATTGCCGAGATTCATCACTCGTTGGAACAGCGGCAAGTCTACAGATTTACAACGTCAAAAAGAAGGGTTCGATTCCCCTCGATGGACAGAGCAGATAGCTTTGCTATAAGAAAAACACACACACGCACACTGCCAAGATTTTATTACAAGACAAAGAGATCGAACTGTTAACGTCATACATCAGACCAACATATCTCTACTAAATTTGGCTTTATAGCTCAGAAAGATTTGCAATAAATTTTCAACCAACAAAATATACCGACGATGTAATAATCGGCTGGTTTCAACATAGCATTCTGGAGACATTTTACTGTACATCATCTCTTGTTAGCCCAGAATGTCACCAACTTTCACTTATGATTTTTTAATTACATGATTATTTGAACTGCTGATCAGCAAGATTGTTTATTTTTTGAATTTCGCCCAAAGCTACTTGGACTACTATTTTGCCATAGAATAGTAGGGTTAACCGTCACATTATAACGTCCCTACGGCTAAAAGAAACGAACATGTTTGGAGTGATGCGGTTTCGAATCCGCGACCCTCAGATTAACTTTTAAGAGGAACTGTGAATATTAGTGTAAACGTTGTGCCGTTGGATTCTTAGAGGAACAAGGACCACAAAAATGACGCCAGGTGCAACTCTGAAACCTACATCAAGATCCTTGTCATGTATGGGTGGGTGGTGATGACAAGCTGCCTTTCCTGTAGTCTTACACTGCTAAATTAGGGACCACTAGCGCAGATAGTTCTAGTGTAGTTTTACCCAAAATTCAAAACAAAACCTCTAGGCTCGGTATGGCCAGGTGGTAAAGCCAGGCGACTCGTAATCTGAGGGTCGCGGGTTCGAATCCCCGTCAATCAAAACTTGCTCACCCTTTCAGTCATGGAGGTGTTCTTAAGTGACGGTCAATCCAACTATTCGTTGGTAAAATAGTAACCCAAGCGTTGGCGGTGGGTGAGGTTAACTAGCTGCCTTCCCTTTTGTCTCACATTGCTCTAAATTAAGGACAGCTAGCGCAGATAGCCCTCTTGTAGCTTTGAGCGAAATTAAAAAAACAAACAAAAAAACCTTAAAAGTATGCGAGACCAAACGTGGCACACGTGCTCAGGTACATCGCGAGAAACATTGTTGAATCTCCATACTTTCTTCTGCCCCCCCCTTTTCTTGACAAATCCAGAGTCTAATACAAGTGTAAAAAATTCACAGTTTTCTTTAATATGAACGTAATCTTATCCGACTAACTGTGTCGTCTGGAAGACGTGTAAGCACTTCTATTGCTCTCCCTTCTACAGAACAGTACGTTCGACACTCCGGCTCATCCACACGACAACCGTATAGACCTGATAGCATTGCTACCGCCCGTGGATTGGAGTACTTTCGGAAAGGGCTTCTTGTCCTTCGAACTTTATTGTAAGCATCATGAACGTGGTAAATGCCAGAATGACAACATTCTGAACTAATCTGGATCATTCTCGTTTTAAAAATATTTCTTTATTGATTTATTTTCAGCAATCACAGGTTTTGATCAGTGTATCTTTAACCATGTCGAAGAACGTGACATCATTTAAGTTTATCGGGAAACTTTGATAAAACAAGCATGTGCTCACATTCGTGAGTTCGCCATTGAGAAAATGAGAACTAAAGCCTTGCCACATCGAAGATATTTCTTGCAACCCACGTGCGTCCAAGCACACGGATTTCTTCGTCTTTTGCTGAAAAATGGTTGAAGAATTTGTGAACGTGGTGACACAATTTCGTGTTTCAATTGCTAAGATATTGAAAAGCAAATGAGCGAAATTCTTCAAATAATAGGGACTGTCGACAATACCAGAACTATTTTACCGTGGCAATTACTCAGTGTAGATGATAATTTACATTTTGCCGGAACTTAATCGTTGATATACGAAATTTTAAAACTACAGAATTAGAAAGTTCAAAATGAATTAATGAAACGTATATTAAGATTTAGTAAAGAAATGAACATATCTATAAACATTTTTCGAAATCAAGTTTAGTGGCGAGGTACATGGAAGTAGGCACCTCCGAGGTTCAATCTTTCCTTGCAAAAATGTATTAAGATTAGGAAGGCATGAGAATGCATAATATTTAATAAATAACTCCCAGGGCTCTAAGGCGAGCCCTGGATCCAAGCAGTAACAGGTGCACCTCAGGCACACATTTCGTCGCTTCGTTAGGCTAAATAAATCTTGCCCCTTCCCAATATTAAATTGCCTCTCATATCACTGAAGTCTCAACGTGTTTTAAAACTAGAAACTGGATTGTGCATTATTTATTTGTGATCGATTTCTTCTCCCAAAACTTTTTAAAAAATAAAATAAAAATATGTAGTATTTCTACATCTAAAGTGCTTTGGAATTTTATTTTTGGTATATTTTTATTCCAAATAAACAGACGAACTGTCATTTAAACATCAAGGTGATGTAAAACAATAAACAGGACCATTTTCAATACTGTAAAATATCCAAAAGCGTATTCACCAATAAAATTAGTCACTGTAAGTATATTATTCTGACTCTGGCCTGGAGTGGCCTAATAGTTAGCATACGAGGCTGTGAATACGAAGATTTGTGGCTCTCATTGGTTGCGGACAACGAAGAATATACCAAAAGTTGACGATTATTGTTGTTGACTATCAGGTTAAAATAAACCCTCAGTGTAGATTTGCGAAAAAAACTCTATAAACTATCTCAATTCGTATGTTTGATAAGTTTACAGTTACGAACTACTTGAAAAGGGGCCCCGGCATGGCCAGGTGGTTACGCACTCAACTTGAAATCTGAGGGTCGCGGGTTTGAATCCCCACCACACCAAACATTCTCGCCCTTTCAGCTGTGGGGACGTTATAACGTGATGATCAATCTAGCGTAGATAGCCCTCATTCACAAATTCATAACAAAAGAACTTTATGAAAATGTTATTTGAAAGATCGTTTTCTTACAATAAAACTAGAAATACCCTCCCTCCCACGCAGATAGCCCTCGTGTAGTTTTGCACGAAATTCAAAACAAACCCTCCTCCTTATCCTTAGTGGTTCAGCAGAAAGCCTGTCGTCTTGCGATCATGAAAGTTTTCCTTCCATGTGATGGAAGGAGCACAGATAGTCCACTGTGCAGTTTTACAATTGACAACAAACAAACAGTTTTTTGTTTGTTTTTTGAAGGAGGCACATTTTTTCTTACTAAATTTTAGTGCATATCTTTATATATTAAAATCTGAAATATTATCGAAGAAAATGCAACGCCTAAAACTGGGTTTCGATACCAGGGGTGATCAGAGCACAGAAAGCCCTTTGTAAAGCTTTGTGTGTGTCTTCGAACTTCATACAAACAAATAAGTCTGTTACTCAGAAAAAGGAAAAAAAAAATCTAAAAAAAATAGAGTTAAACGTACTACTCTTATGAGTTTGATACAAAAAGTTTACGTTGGAGACAAAAGTGTCTAATGGTCTGGTTTTGCTGACAGTTTGTAAAGTCTTTAATTAAAAAAAAACCATCTTTAACGACAACTAAGTATTTCAGATAGTCACTTTTCTTTATCAATTTACCTTATTCCCACTCAGATTTGGAAAAGCCTACTCGGGTATTTTGTATTAGACAGGGATTTTTATACTTGAATAGTTCACCCTGATGTGTGGTATAGGACTGCATGGTACCGTTTCGTTCACGCTATAATTATTTGTTTGTTTCTGAATCTCGCGCAAAGCTACACCAGGGCTATCTGCGTTAGTCATTCCTAATTTAGCAGTATAAGATTAGAGAGAAGGCAGTTGGTGTTCACCTTCTTACGCATACTCTTGGGCTACTCTTTTACCAGTGGAATTGACCATCACATTATAACGCTCCCATGACTGAAAGGGCGAGCGTGTTTGGTCTGACGGAGATTCGAGCCCACGACCCTGAGAGCAAACCTAAAGAGACGAACATGTTTGTAGATAGGGATTCTAACCCGTAACCTGTGGATTGCTTGCCCAATATAGGTATATTGATCACATATTATTTTTCAGCTTTTATATATAATAAACTCGTTTTGTGTAATTTAATAAAAATAAATACATTTGATTTATTTTAATAACCATTTTATTAAACATTTAGATCAGTCTCAACTTTTCAATTTATTGACCTCCTTTACCTTTTCTTATGTGCACTGTAAAAGTGCACGTGTACAAAATCGCTACCAGGTCGGTCGAATTGATCGGACGTGATCAAGATATTATGATAAACAAACTTTATATCAACAATTAGGAATATATAACTGCATTAATATTGAAGTATCCATTGTATAGTGTCATCTAAGTACAATCTTTATGTGTTTGTTTGAAGTTAGGCACAGAGATATCTGTACTCTGCTCTCCATAGATATCAAAACCTGGTTTTTAATGTTGAAAGTCCGCAGACACAGCGTTCTGATACGGCAGGGCAGAGATAAATTATGTATAGCTGTATCATTTCTACATTATTTTTTGCATTACTTTTGGTACTGCCATCCCTACATTATTTTACATTTGTTTTTATCACTTGTTTTCAGACATTTTCCCACTGACTGAAAGTTAGTGTAGTCTTTAAGCGTGGAATAAAATTTAATATCATGCCTACTGATTGTTTTACTCCTTCACTTAATACACAGTATAGGATTAGTTCCCTAAAAACGCATAGTGTACGAAGCATTGAGCATGTTGCAGTCATCTGACGTTCATTTGTTATTGACTGGTAATTCCTGTTTCACCCTTCCACTTAAGTAACACCAGATTTCCGTAAGAAAGCTAATTTCAAGGCGTAATGAAAATATTTTTTCACTAGAATTAGCCCGGGATGGCCAAGCGTATTTAGGCCTTCGACTCGTAATCCGAGGGTCGCGGGTTCGGATTTCGGTCGCACCAAACATGCTCGCCCTTTCAGCCGTGGAGACGATATAATGTCTCGGTCAATCCCACTATTCTTTGGTAAAGGAGTGGCCGCTGGGTGGTGATAACTAGCTGCCTTCTACGTGTGTGTAGAGAGAGGGGGAGATATTCTTGATTTGGTGCCTACTGACTCACCCACCATGCAGTCTTACAAGCTGACATGTTACATTGTCGTATTTAAAAAATGCAGCGACATTGGGATATAATGATCTCTACACGCAAACACAAATTCTAGACATTACGTCCTCAACATCCATTAAAGACATTTGACATTGACAGTCAGTAGACCAACCAACTGATTTTTAGGAAGTCCATAACTTTCTGTCTGAACGAATTAAAAGTTTTAAGTGGTGTGTTGCAGTGACCCAGTTATCATTCTACTACCAGGACCCTTTTAAGCTATATGTAACTAATAATTAACTCTAAGTAATTTGCTTACTACGCTATTTGAGCTCTACTGGTAATAATTATGTAAAGAGTGAATAAAATTAAAATATTAGATTTATTTTCTAATAACACTGATATAAGTGTGAGTGTTACCTCTAGAACAGTACAATACGTACATAGCTAGCATGATATGGCCTCAGTCGATGTTTTGTTGTCCCAAACCCACTACTTTGATGGAATAACCAAACGAAAACGCAAGGAGGCTTGACGAGATTGTCCTTACAAATGCACCCAAATTCCAATCATTTGACAAAAGTTCGTGTCAGCTTCTTTAGTCGTGAATATGGAAGTGATATCAATATATCACATGTTCAGTGAAGTAAGTACTACACATCTCAGCCAATGATGTTAGGTAGTATCCTGACAAGTACAACATAATCTTGTTCATCGTGTCAGCTTTCAAAGACAAGACCTGTTGGACAGAGTTTCATAATCTAGACAAACTGAGACCCCACACATGCAGAAAATGTGGGGGAATAAGAAATGGGAGGAAAATCACTCTCGACCATGTCTCAACCAGCTAGATGTCCAGACACAAACATTTTAAGAAGCTGTATATACTAATATCAAACTGGAAAGTTCAAGGAGCAACCTGAGAATTTAGCTGATTTATGTGGTATTACAGTTTGAAGTAACAATTAGCAAAGATACATTAATGGACTTACGTTATGGTAAGAACAAAATGTGCTAATAGGTTTAAAACAAATGTAAAATTAGTACATTATAGAACGTATCTACTTTTTGTTTATATTTATTGTAAGAGTGACAAGCTGCACATTTAAATACAACTATCCATTCTTTTTACTCATTAGTGTCAATCACCTGCACATTTCCAAATTATTTTCACTGTTGTATGTCCCACAAGCAGTATAATAGTATACATAGTTATAAAATTTATTATTATCACTTCATGGATAGGTTTCTAGCACACTTTTTCTCAACATCATTAATATGGAATCTGCAAGTCAAGTACAAAAGAAGAGAAAAAAAAACGTTCTCACTACATAAAACTACTTTAAAACATGAATTGCAATATATTTCTTAATATTTCCCTTTTTTCTTTGTTACAATCCACAGCCAAGAATTGACAAATCATGAGATATATTTCAAATACGTACAATATGTCTTTTTGGCTTCTGCTGGCTTTCATTGAGTCTCAGCTGCTAGCTGGTTAGCATAACGAAAGAAATTGTAAAGAAGTTTATGCCAAAGCCCAGGGCTAGTTAGATAAGCCGGATGGTTTCCTCTGGGGATCTCAACTCCTAGACCTCTGGGTAACAAGCATAACAGAGCGGAATTTTTCCCACGATCATACTATCAAAACACCACCAACGTAGGAGTGTAAAATACAATAAAAACTATTGGTAATTTTCTAGAAGACTAAAAATGAACACTAGACGTGTGTGTAGAGAGAGGGAGAGATAATCTTGATTTCCAGAAGACTAACAATAAACACTAGACGTGTGTGCAGAGAGAGGGGAGATAATATTGATTTCCAGAAGACTAACAATAAACACTAGACGTGTGTGTAGAGAGAGGGGGTCAGGGTCCAAAATGGCCAGGTGGTTGTAGCGCTTGACTCGCATCTGTAGGTCGCGAGTTTAAATCCCCGTCACACTTATCATTCTCGCCCATTCAGCCGTAAATCCAATATTTATTGGTAAAGGAGTAGACCAAGAAATGGCGGTGGGTGATGTTAACTATCTACATTTCCTCTAGTCTTACACTGCTAAATTAGGGACGGCTAGCGTAGATAGCCCTCGTGTAGCTTTGTGTAAAATTTAAAAAAACAAACAAAGAATTTAATTTATGATAAAGGTCTTGCCTTCCTATCTCTTCATTCAGTGACAAACTGACACCTATATCAAAATATTGTAATGTTAAGTTAGCAATAAACTGGAGTCTATATTAAAATATTGAAATCTTAAGTTGGCAATGAACTGGAGTCTATATCAAAATATTGAAATCTTAAGTTAGTAATGAACTGACACCTACCTCTAAATGCTGTAATGTTAAGTTAGTAATGAACTGAAAGCCCACCAGGTACATCCATTGCCACAGTCCGGTAGCCCATTGCAGCCAACACTTGTATTGTTCCCAGGTCCAGCCAGGTTTTGGAAGAAAACGCTGTTCCGTTCAGTAGAAGGATGGAGATGTGGAAATTGGAAGTCATGAAAAAAATATGATTACAAAAAATAAAACAATAACGGAATATAAATCACAAACACGTTTCGTTTTTCTTTTTCAGAAAATCGTAATAAAACGTCAAATTGAAATGAATACCAACTACTGTTTTCTTTTAAATATAACCCATCTATCTGTATAAATTACACACGATGTATATATTATATACAGTGGTTTATAATTTTTAACAATATTTTAGTGGTTCTAACAAAATGTTACTTCTAAAAACATTTTCAGGTTCATTTTCAAGTAAAGTTGAAATTTCTAAGTAATAAAAGAAATTCATATTTCACGAAATGTAATACACGTGCCTATCTACGCAGCAATGAATGATGAGTGTACATAATATATTCATACACAAAATACAATACTCACTTAGACGATCATGTTTAATTCAGTTTTCAATTCACATAATAAAAATAAATAAATGTTATATTTCAAATTATTTTGTTGAAGAGTTTATTGGTTTGAAGTGAAGACCAAAGGTTTGTGACGTTGTGAGTCCGCAGAGGCACCGCCGTGTCACCGAGTCATGAAACAGAACAAAATGTAAAGATCTATAATTTATTTTGACTTGACAATGAGCGTATGTTACAGAGCTCAAGCTATAACATCATATAGTATCAGGATCTACATCCACTCACCACAGATATTGCATTTGCGGAAACATCATCTACATTCCATTTTCCAGAAAAATTCCATTTGGGGCAACAGGCTATACAACCATTTACTTCAAATATTTCATGTGGAACAACATAATCTACATCTGCTTACTACTTGGTGGATTTGGCATATAAATATAATATAATTCTTCCTAATAATTCAGACATGTTGTAAAGTTATAAATAAATATAGAAGTTGATGGTTATTCAGATTTAAGATGAAACCATTATAATATATGGTGTGTGTATTGGTACTCTTGTTTTCAAAACAAGTCCAAATGGTTACCTTTCGATGTTGATTCCTTTACATGACGAGAGAACCTCGTAGGACCTTGAAGGGAAGAAGATGATTCTATTGGTTGAGAGGCGTCGGAGGCACTGAAACACACCATTTTGTCGGTAAAGTCCTGTAACTGGATGAACTTGTGATGTTTTCCCCTAAAGTCAGCCATGTGATCCTGTTGGACAGAGGTAAACTGAGTACTGGTGTTGAACGTTCTAAACGGGTATTATGGGCAATAAGTCTGATGCTAATGTTTGGGTATAACACTCACAAAACTATGGCATAGCGACACTGTCCTAGTTGGGTAGTGTCCATGGAGGGTGGGGTCAATGGTTAATGAATCATTCTGTATTCCTTATGTATGATAAAAATAATGAACATCAAAATAAAATAAAATTCATGAGAAAACGATCAATCATAAGGACAAATGGCATCCCTTTTCATTCAGGAGTAACCAAAGGGGCTGATTAGCTCTTCTGAGTTTGTCAAAAAGTTACAATATGAGGATACTTCAGTCGAAATACCTTAAACACAAGATAGCACAGTCCTGATAAAATCGAAGTCCATTTGTGAGCGCTCTAATCACCAAGTCGTGACAAGTCTTAGTTGTAGATGAGTCTTAATCCAGTAACTAATATATCATAGGAAGTTGCAAGTGGATAATAATCCAGTAACTCATGAAATATAGACTATAGCTTATGAATTATTACTTCATAACAAGAATCAACAATATATTCAAATGAATAACATTCCAGTAACAGGTTACTAATAAACCAGTAACAGATGATTGGTTTGAATTTTGCGCAAAGCTACACAACGGCTATCTACGTTTGTCATCCCTAACTTAACAGTGTAAGACTAGAGAGAAGGCAGCTAGTCGTCACCAGCCACTGCCAATTCTTGGGTTACTCTTTTACGTGGAAATTTAAGTGGGATTAAACGTAACATTATAACGCCCCCACCGCTGAAAATGCAAACATGTTTGGTGCGACGGCAATTCAAACCTGCGACCTTTAGATTACGATTTTGAGTACTTTAACCACCTAACCATGCCGGTAACAACTTAAACATGTATAGAGTAACTGAAGAGTGACAACTGAAACATACAGGGTAACAGATGAATCGTCAATCATTAGCATCTGAAACATACAGAGTAACGGATGAATCATCACTTAGTAACAGCTGAAATATATAGAGTACCAGATAAATCATCAGTCAGTGACGGTTGAAACATATAGAGTATCAGATAAATGATAAAATAATAAATCACAAATTGTTTTGAAAATAAGGAACCAATATTTGTCTCGAGAATACTAAAATTTTATAAAATGCAAGTTTATTTGTATTATAGATAACGAATAATTGTTTTGTTTATATTTAATACAAGTTTATTTCTATCGTTTCAAAAATATATTGTTTATCTTTAGTTTGACTGATAAAGAAATGATGAGAAACAACACATACCTAGAGGAATGCGAATATAGGTTGACAGTAATGTGAAATAAAGTAAGTCTGAAGTGATGTGTGACTATTGATGAAGTGGCTTGATTGTGACTGTGGGCGAAAATAAATTTTGCCCGAAAATATCAAATAAGCTTTTAAATTATATACATAAGATTTATGGTCGTTTGGAAAAATTGATGCCGGTAACATTCACGCGGAATCTTCTTCACTAATAGGTTAAAAACGTGCAACTGAAAATGTCATATGTGGGTAATATATTGTTTTGAAAAGGCATAATAAATTTGCAAATATAAGAGCTATACCTTTTAGTACGGAGCTTTTGCAAAATATTATGAGTGATTTTTGCTCGAAAAACTGTTGGGGCGAGAATTTTGGAGCAATTTTCTCCATAACCCCTCGTCTCCTACGTTTATGTTTGTAACAAATAAGCTTTGCATGGAAAATATATATGCGACTCAAAACAGTGTATGTGTTTTCTTTTAGCAAAGCCACATCAGGCTATCTGCTGTGTTCCCCGAGAGGAACCAAACCCCTGATTTTTACGTTGTAAATCTGAAGAATTTCCGCTGTCCCAGAGAGGGACGACTCAAAACTAGCTACTCTAGAACACCATACAAAAACAATCGAGAACTTGTCTAATGAGGATGTGGAACACCTCTCGAAATACTTTATGGAGATGAATGTTTGGAATAGCTTGCCTCATGAATAGGTAGTGCAATCATTGATCTCTAGGCTGGATTCTATGAGACACATGAGTGAGATGCAACTCTGAGGTAATGATACGGTCATAACAATTTGTATCAATTGTTCAACTCAGTAGAAAAAGGAGCTATTCATCAGAGTTGATAGAGGATAATTTAAATGGGTAGTGTGTACCATTTGTACACTAAAATATACCATCACTTGGCTCTGGCAGATCTTCATTGACAAGTTCATTTGAGGACTATCTGGAAAACCAATGAAGGATTACTTGAGTGTGAGAGATTTACTTACTCTAATAAAGTTAGTTTCTGCTTTGATAATGTTTAAAGTAACAACTATGAACAGAAATCAAGAGATCAAAACTTACAACAGCAGCTAGTGTGGTGGTACCTTGGACAAAATGTCCTACTGATTGAGTGTGAGCTTGGCCAAAGGTTAACTAACTACTCAAACACCTGGTGTTGCAACACAACCCCATCAGTTTCCAGTGAGTATGTGTAACCTTCATCGTTCTACTATGTTATGGTCTGTATGAAATGAATGCTGGGTCACTTTAAAGTGAACTGTATGTGCCTCATCCCACAGAAAGGTAGACGAGACTATTAGTTTTGATCAACAACACAGCAAATACATTAGAATCAACATGAAGCAGTAGTTACCACTTTTTCAACTTCAGAAAGCTAGTTAAATCTTAAACCACTACATATTTGGGCGAAATTCGTAAGATGGCTTGCACCTAAAGGTTTGTTGGCCAACTTAGCTTTCAAAGGGCTTGGTGGTGATTATTATGTTCCTGTGAGAATACAATAGAGAGTGAGAACTGAACTGATGTTTCATGAGAAAGCCATCCATTGCTGACAAGGTCATGGATGTATAGAATGCATTAGTGTATGATATGGAGGGAATCACAATACCTACGTTTATACAAGTAGTGTTTTATTATTACTACAAATGAGATCCAATGCATTGGTACCAAGTAATGAATTGATACTGTCATCAACATATGAAGCATACTGTTTACTGTCCAGAAATCAAGCAACACTAGCACATACAAGGAATATATCTGTACATATCTGTACAAGGAATGCTGAAGTCCCAATGTAGTTCTGAAAGTATAGTTAGTTTGTTAATTCACTTTCTACTCGCATATTGCATGGTGAATGAATTCGAGGTGATTGAAGCTAACAGTATTTCTCTTGTTGCCTCCATCATGTCTTATAATTATTTATATATTTGAATTTACTGAATAAGAATTGTGCAAGAAATCTAGTTTTAACACTGTAACAGAAGCTCTGTGATTTGTTGGATAAATGTGCTAACGTATTTGAGAGATCAGATAACAATTGAGGTTAAATAACAGTAACTCAGTGTCAGATGAATACAATTGACACGTGTATGACTAAAAACAGATAAATAGACTTCCTTGAATATTTGGATAAACCGGTGCTGATATATAGTCAATGTTAAAGTATGGAGCACATAGTCTTGGGCATTTACAGTTGTGATAATTAGAAAGAAAGGGTCTGTGCCAGATTTTGTTGTAAATGTAGTGTAATTGTTAATGGGAGAAAATTGTAACTTATGTTGACAGCCTTCAACTATTATAGATATTTAAATATCTGGACAAATTATACGGATCATGTTGGTTCAATAGTTTAAACTTTGAATTCAGATACATCAGTATGACAAGAACAGACCTAAAACTGCTTTATCACTCAAAAATATTTAGAATAAAATTTGCATCATGCCATTCAGCTTTTAAAATGCACTTACCACTTTGGAACTTGTAGTGAAGCGGTTGCAAAATAACTATTCAAGTTTCCATGCTATGAGTTTTAATACTTTATATGTATTTTCACGAAATTTAGCACACTTTTAGTAGACATTACAAGTTATGCTATTGAATAACATCACACATAACAATGGTACTACTACGTTATGCATCGTTTATTTATTTAAATTGTGTATCTGAGAATACATAATGTAACAATCAGAAAGTAACGTCCTATAACTATTGTAATTTAACTGACTTTCTAGCTAAGACATAAGATTCTTTAACCAATTCTCTAAGCTGAACACTGCAAGGTAAACATTCAAACTGAAGTAAAAATTAAAAGTACTTTGTACTGAGAACAATGTAACATTATACGTCATTTAATGGATTAAGATTTTGCCTTTATTTCAGTTGTTGACAATTTGTGAAAGAGACGATGAAATAGGTGGGCGTGGCATGTGTATCTGACTTTCGTGTTTGTGTCTCAGTAAATTAAGAAGATTGAAAGTTATAAAATTAGAATTTGTCTTAGTAATATTTCTGTTATAATACGTAATTCACGTTAAATTCCATACTTCAGTGAGGGTTGATAAGTAAATTGGAGAAGTTAAAGACCTAGAGAACAAATTTCATGATTCTCATACAACACTTCGCAGGTGGGACAGCAGTAATTATTCTGATTTACAACGTTAAAATCAGGGGTTTGATTCATCTTGAGGGACACAGACGATAGCCAGATGTGGCTTTGCTATAAGAAAATACATATATACTTATACAAGGGAAGCTTGAGAATTTATTTATTTTAAAATTAAGAAAGTAAAACTTATTTGATATTACACTTTAATTTCTTAACCACATTTCGACACCAAGTTTATTCATATGCATTGAATATAAAGTAATTTTTGAACGTAAAAGTTCGTGGCATATGTAATTTTACCTATTCATAGCAAGAATGTTAACAATTTCATCTGAATGTTAAGAATTTGAAAAATATATTTGTCATTACTTACCAGTAGAGAATTATTTGAAGATATTGTGAGTGTTATTTTCACGGACGCGAATGATAAAATATTTTAATATTGACATTGAAATATTCGGCAGGGACTGAATTTTGACAGAAGAGATGACAGTAAAGGAAATACTCAGACTATATCAGGGGGAGGTGGGAACACATTTTATGTTTAGAGTGACAGTAACGGGAGATAGTTTGATTGGATCAAATCAAAATATTTATGAGTAGGTGAATTAAAATATATTTGACCTCATATTTTAATTCTGAATTTTTAAAATTTAAAATCAAGCAATTAACCCTTCGGACTCTTTTGTTTTCTGAATTAGTCAATTATGTTTGTCTTTCATTCTGTTTGTACTGAATATTTTCGTTTCTATGCTTTTAAAGAAGAAACTTATAAAATAATGTACTCTTTAATAAGATAAACTACCTGAAACCCTTCACAACCATTCTAAGACATCAGGTTTGACCTGGCAGACCCCGTTGATGAGGACCCAAGTCCTATTGAACTATCATCATTCTTTGCCATGCTAATTGAGTCTACCTGTGGCTGTACCTCACAACATAATTTCTGATGTTTCGCAAATATCCATAGGTATATCAAAAGAAATTTACATTGGCAGTGATGAAGTTACCTCACACAAGTAGTTTTATATCAATCACAGAGGCAACTAAGATTGAAACTTTTGACAACCCTACCAGTCATTATCACTGTATTTACCTACCTAAAATTACAATGTTAGGATGAGAATGAGACATGTTCAAAAGCATGGGCCCTATACATCAGAAAAGAAGGCTAGTTACACACATTGTTAGAACAACTGCCCTAGCTATAGGAATATACCTAGTTGCAGTCCTGTTAAATCAGTGTATCTGATAATATCACAATGTAAGAGCCTGCAACTTTTAATTATATGATTTGTAAACTCATACAGTCAGCATCAACTTCATCCAAAGATCCGGTAAGTGTACGTTTCATAAAAGAACAGCTAAGAAAATTATGAAATATTAATGTTTGAATGTTAACCTATATTTAGACAGTAAACTGACAGAGAATACAAGTAATGCGTATAATCACGATATGTTCCTCGTAACACTAAATTATTGGAGGGGTCGTAAACTTTTAAAAAGGACTCTGTACTAAAAATTGTGTATTTAATATTTTGTTTTAAATGTTTGTTTACTTGACGAAGCTTTTCATTACATCATGATGATGCGATATCTAGAAGTTTGGCGAACTAAGCAAAAAAAATTAATGACATAACAAGGTCAGAGAAAATTAGTTAGTCAATCAGTAAATTATTCAATTTATCAGTGAGGGCAAAAGAAATAGTACACAATTCGGCAGTGAACATAAAAACTGCAGAGGGGATTCTGTGTAAAACCACCAAACCACATGGTAGAGCCCACAGAGTCACTTGATTTTAAACCATCAGTATAAATAGCAATGGAAGGATGGTTTGAAAGATACTTGGCAAATAGAAGAAGGTATTTCCAATCAAGACTTCTTTAGATGACCAAAAGAAAAGCCACATTTGGAGATGGTAATAAGCCATGGTGGGATGGACTGACCAGTGGAGACAGCACCGTTATTTAAGGACAAAAGAAATTCTGCCAACTGTACCTGGATATGAAGGCCAAAAAGAAACAATGGCATATCATCTATTATGAACAAAACATAGACTACTGGGAAAGAAAAAGACAGTCACAAGTGGAATGCTGTTGTAAGAATCGAAGATCTGAAGTATACAGTAAAGATATTTGCAAACGGCAGAGGTGTAGAGAAGGTTCATGAGACTCAGTGTACATACTCTGGACTAGAGAAGAACAGAAGCGTCTTGATGGTAGCAGGTGGACGTAGTGAGGCGAATGTCAAAATTTGGGCATTAGTCCGCAGCGTAATTCTGTCTTATAAAGTGGAGATATGTCTCACTGCAGAAATTTCTTGGGAAAGAATTTCCGAGAAACAGGAGTGGTACTTACATCAAGGTTATTCTGAACTGGAGATTCGATCACATCATCATCAGTATCATCCTTGTATTCATTAGCATCACTACAATCGCGAAATTCAGTTAATTCTTATCAAAACCATTATTTTTCCTTCTCCTCTTATTAAGTATGTATTTTACTTTCAATTGGTTGCTTACTCTCCACGTTTACGATGTAATTTTGTATTTTGGTTATTAAAAAGCACCAGATCATCCACAACGACTGCATTTTACACACGAAGATCATTTAGAACGCTTGCATTTACAAGTTTCTCAATAAGTAACACTTTATATCGACACTTTAGTACTTTTATCTGGGCGACGGAGATTTTTCACCGCTCTAAATATTATGCAAAACACATCCTTTATAACCAGTCAAAAGGGCCAGCATGGCCAAGCGTGTTAAGGAGTTCGATTTGTAGTCCGAGGGTCGCGGGTTCAAATCCCGCTCGCACCAAATATGCTCGCCCTTTCGACCTTGGAGGCGCTATAATGTGACAGTGAATCCCACAGTGAATAACGCTCCAATAGCTGAAATGGCGAACACGTTAGGACGAGAATGGATTCGAACCAGCGATCCTCGGGTTACGAGACGAGAGTTGTTTGTAGTATAATTCATTAATGAAATATTTATTTTTCCTTTGTTGGCTTATTGTGTACACAATATACTGCTACTCTTGGAGAAATCTAATGAGCACACTTTGTTAACATACTTTTGCGAGAGCGGTGCTGGCTTTGTAAACTGTTTCTTGCAAGTCATTTAAACGTGTGTATGGGAATATTCAATTTTTGACGCATTAATGAGCTTTGAGTATGTGTTTTATTATATTGCGTATTATACTTTACCTCAGACGAGTCTCAGGTTTACTGTGTTATGACAGTTATGTGATACGATTTCAAAGAGTCAGAAATTGTAATTTAAATTTAGAAGTTAATTGAATGTCAATGTGTATCAAATTTATGACATTTGTTAATGAATGAAACACACAATTTTCTTTCTCAACACAAATTTATTATACACACAAATCACACATTAATAACAGATATTAAAATGAACATAAAAACATAAAAGTAACATATATTAAAAAATAAAAACATAAAAATAACATATATTAAAATGAACATAAAAACAAAAATAGCATATTAAATTAAACATAAAAAAACAAAAAATAACATATATTAAAATGAACATAAAAACAAAAAATAGCATATATTAAATTAAACATAAAAAACAAAAAATAACATATTAAAATGAACATAAAAACAAAAAATAGCATATATTAAATTAAATATAAAAAAACAAAAATAACATATATTAAAATGAACATAAAAACAAAAATAGCATATATTAAATTAAACATAAAAAAACAAAAAATAACATATATTAAAATGAACATAAAAACAAAAAATAGCATATATTAAATTAAACATAAAAAACAAAAAATAACATATTAAAATGAACATAAAAACAAAAAATAGCATGTATTAAATTAAACATAAAAAAACAAAAAAATCGGTGACACTCTAAGAGATGAAAAGTTGTTACTCGTCTACCAGTTTCAGGAAAGGATGCTGTGTGTAAAATAAAAAGATTTATTCAGAAAATATGTTTTTTCTACATCATACCCATTTTTGTAAATTAGTCTCTGTACATTATAAGTTTAATATATTCTTACAGTGTGCAGTACTCTAATGACATGCTGGCAAATTAAGAGTAAATAATTCCATATATTGAACTTCAAATTTTTACAAACACAATTTACACTAAAAACGTTAAGTTGGACTGAAATACAACTAAACCATTCTTAGCATTGATGAAATCTTTGATGTTTGAAAAAAGGAAAAAGTTTAAGTTTTATAAGTCTGCAAATCCAACGAAAACTACACAAGAATCTATAAGAATTTGTTTTCAACCGTTCCTCTGTAAGCACGTTTCAGATTTGAATTATACTGAAAGAAAATGTTGCACATACTTTATCATAAAGAGCATTAAAAAATTAGAAAAATAAAAGTTACTACACATCAGCAGCCCTACAAGTATTTCTATAGCTTCTTAAACAATCCCAATTGTATAAAAATATATGATATGCGAAAGAACTTTCCTTACTTTGGCGGGAGAGTTCAACTCTAAGCAGCAATAAAGAAGAAAAACAAAATCAACAAAGTTCTTCTAATTCCTTTCCTCAAACCATTAAAGAAATAAATTTTTACATGAATTACTTAAACAAATATTTACACTATTTATAAACATTTTCAAAAATAAATATTTGTTTTCCAATGGGATTTTAATGTACATGATTTGTTTAGTTTTCTCTCACTCATGCATCAAAGAAAGTATTCAAAATATGGAATGGTCTTATATTCTTTATCACGTTAAAATGTGCACAAATATGTATAAATGGTCTTTTTTTAAAGGATTTACATAACCCACTAACACAGTTGTTATTATTTCTATTTACAATGCATAATACTACACTAAGTCATTTATTTATTTTTGAACTTAAAACATTTGCTATTGCAAAAATTTATAGAAATACAACAAACGGGTAAGTAACTCTTACTGCTATACAACAAATTGTATCTTATTAAACTCATACACATAAATATAAAAAGTTATTGATATCCTTCTTCACTGGAATAGTATTTTTGTATTTATATAAGTTGTTTATGCATGTACACCATGTTTATGTATGAATGACGGCAAGTAAAAAATGTTAACACTCCACAACTTTTTGTCATGACTAATATGTATTGAGAACTACCTATTGTATGAACTGTACAAAATATAGTAAAAATCAAGTGTTTTCTATCAATGGTTAATGCATTAAAATTTAAAGTATCTGAAAATGAACTTCAACAAAACCGAGTTGTGTAATGTTAAAAAATTTATCATAGGAACATTACTATTCAATTCAAAGACTTCTCCTAGTTACAAATGAATTAAAATAAATTGGAATGGCTGGATTTAAATGCACTTAAAACTTTTTATGGGTGAAAATATTTACATTCATCAGGGATGTAAAAATTATTCCATTTTTTCACCAGTAAAAGATGATATTGTATGGAATTTAAGAATATTACAAAATAAACAATATTTAATTATGAGGTGGTATCTTAAATTGAAGCTCCCAATCTGTTAGATGAACAGCCAAGCATAACAGTGAACTTTTACATTTACTAATATTGTTTGTTATTGTGTACATCAGGATGTTAGGTTCAAAGTAGAACAAGATATCCTAGTAAAATAACAGTAATTTATACCATACCTTTAAAAGTTCAGAAGCAGTCCATCTCTTACTTGGATCAACTTCTAAGCATTTGTTCAGAAAATTCCTGAAGACAGGAGACAAATCTTTTTTTCTTGTGATCAATGGTGTTCCAATCTCTGTGATGAAATGATATGTCTGAAAAAGAGTGTGTGACTTGATGAATAACCTAACTTAACTGTTTAAAATAATTCTGATACCAAAAAGTTATGTATATATAATGAAATATATACATGTATATATATATTACACATTTTAACCAACACTGTTAATGACACTAGCATTAAATAGTTTGGACAATCCTCCTTAGCTATGTCTAAATGGCTCCAAAAGTATAACTATAAGGTAGATGAACATTACTGATAAATTATTGAACATGTTACTGTTTAATTATTGAGGGTTATCAGTATGGTGGTGATAGTGTTACAAAACATTGAAGAATTAAATGTTCGTTACTCTGTAAACATTTGTCAAATGTTCATACTTGTTGCCAATGTTGTGCTGTTCATCATTATGTTTAATACATCTGTATGTATAAATATCATACAAAGCCTTGATTATGCCTTTATTACAGCTGTTCCCTGTACTTGCTGGAAGACATTGTGGCCAAAGTATACAATTGTCTTTTCAAGTGAAAAGAATGTGTTTTAAGAATCCTAGTATTGTGAAACAATGGTAGTTTTTATGAGGAACATTGATGTAGAAAAATTTGTGTAAGGTATTAATACACCCAAATTCTTAAAATATCTTGAAATTGCTGATGAAAGACTAATTGTATCCACAGAAAGACTCAATTAGATGTATCAAACAAATTTTGTTCAAATGCTTTAACTTTCTTTGTCCAATTCAATGGTTTTATAACATTTAAAACCTAAACAACCTGTAAAAGAAAAAGGGAAACAGGAGAAATTAAAATAAAATGAAAAATGAAATTCAATCTTTTCTCACTCCTTGGCTGTAAGTATTGACTAGCAACACTTACCATGAGCTCGTTTTGACCCCAATATGGTGGTTCGCCTTGAAACATCTCTATTGCTGTAATTCCTAGTGACCAGATATCTACTTTTGGCCCATATTCGTTTCTTTTTACTACTTCCGGGGCCATCCAATTTGGAGTACCACATCTACTTCTCCTGTTATTTCGGTCCCGGGTGAGCTTGGCAGATATCCCAAAGTCACCTGCATAATGGAAAGAGATTTATCATTTGAGAGAAATGACTTGTAAAGAATTTCTAGGCAATCTCAAAAATTAACTTGAAGCATATTAAAACTTGTTACACTTTTATAGTCAGTTCAATATGACCAACTTAGCTAACAAAAGATTAAGGTTTTAAAAAGTCATTTAACTTTATCTAGCCAGATATATAATATCCCTTTTATTAGAACACATGACAAGATTAACTTTGCATTATTTTTGTTCAGTCTCCCCTCCTCAAATCACCCACATAACAAAACCTTCTTTATAATGTTCAGACATAATTTATAACAAAATAAAATTATTATCATTCGTTATAAATAAATTAACAAAATAAGTATTCAGTGGTTAACTCTAATCTATTCTGCTCCTATTGTAAAATAGAAATATTTAATCATTGAAATGCACAATTAAATTTTGCAAACATACAAAACATTGCAACAAATCTGTCCTTTTTGTATACATTTATTACTTAGTTCCATAATAAATAGTATGTAATAAAATGTTATTTTTATGTTGCTGGTGTTAAAAAAAAAGCAAAATCCAACTGGATAAACAATTCTCAAACCAGTAATTATTCTATACATAATTCTGAAAAAAGCCCGGAAATTAAATATGTTTGGCCTGGCATGGTCAGGTGGTTGAGGCACTCGACTTCTAATCGGAAGGTCGTAGGTTCACATCTCCGTCACACTAAACATTATAACGCCCAACCCCACTATTCGTTAGTGAGAGAGTAACCCAAGGGTTGGCAGTGTGTGGTTGGGACCAGCTGCCTTCCCTGTAGTCTTACACTCCTAGATTAAGGGCGGATAGCGCAAAGAGCCCTCGTGTAGCTTTGCGAGAAATTAAAAAAAACAAACCAAAAATGTGTATGTAATGGATGTTTTAAAAGTAAATTTAAATTATGAAATAAGGATGACAGAAATGTTGTTCTTTAACATGAACTGGTCATCAGGTAATTGTATAATTGAGGGTTATTTTGCAAAACAAATGTTACACTTTTCTAATGACACATTGATATATGTCAGAATACGTTAAGTGTAAGAGACAAGTTTTAAAGTCTCATTGGGGTTTTACTGACTTTAATCATGTATATTAAGTTATTTGTACTTTTTATATTGACATATGGTTGTACTTTTGCAAATAAGCATATGTAAAAGCCTAGCTTTTACATCAAGTTATACTGATTAACGGCATAATACAGAGCTGTCATGTAGTTGGTTTTATTTCGTTTTATATTGGACGTTTATCAAAAAATAATTTAATCAAGAGTAAACAATATTCAATGCTTTACCTGGCTAGAAAATATATTCCAATAATATTTAAGGTTTTAACATTGAAAAAATATGAAGAAATAAACAGCCACAACTTAATATAAAAATATCAAATATTACAACTATTTAAGAAAAATAAAAGGAAATATAATAATTTAAAAATTAAGTAGGAAGATACATAAGATTATAACTGTAAGTATATTGTAATGAACATAGGAATATGGAACAATTATACGACTGGAGCCCAATAAAGAGTTTATTCAGTAACAGAACTCATTATTTTGACTGGATTTCAAGAGACAAAAGTTTACATCAAACACTATCTACACATGTAATAAAATAATTTAAATTTTGCAATCTAAATATTGTAAGCCACAAAATGTTGTACAAGTTAAACATTATTATAAAAAAATTCACTATAGATGTTGTGTCTTCTCTATTTATTTCTTAATTTGTTAACTGTGGCTGAAAACCAGAGTTGTGTAAAACATAACCCAAAATGTATATTTTTTTTTACATTCTGATCTTCAGTAAACAAAAGAGGAATGTGAAAGAGAAAAAAAACATCCATAATTTGCTTGTTTTTCTAACAGCAAAAGCTTGAAAAATTAAAGTTTAGACAGACAGACTTTAAAAACAGTTTCTATATTTCTTCTGTGTTTGCTATGTTTATATAATTGGCTTATAATACCTTGAAAGAAATACTACTTTTTATCAATATATATAAATACATAAGTATATATACATGTACACATATAAATATTTTTGCTTTTTCAAAAATAAAACATCACTTTAACTAGATTGTTTTCAACTGACAAACACTAGCAAAACGTTCTGTTTTTAATAAAACTACAAGGCTGATGCATTGTCAACTAATCTATGTTTAAAGGAAATTTTGTTACAAACAAGCTAAAATATTTGGAACTGCATTTTTCACGAAGGCATATGTCTAAAAACTTACCTAATTTTACCTCACCACCTGTTCCAAGTAAGATATTGTCACTTTTGACATCTCTGTGTATAACATGATTTTGGTGAAGGTACTCTAATCCCTGAAGAACCTAAATGAAATATGAATTTATTTCAACTATTAATATTTCAATAAATAAATATCAGATATTTGAAACTTTATATGGAGACAACAGTACAAATTCTGAGTGAAAGAAGAAAATATTAAAGCTATTCATACTGATCAACAGGAAATGTATTTGGCTTCACACAAGTTGTTATGTTGATATATTAGTTGGTTTCTCACGCCCTGACCATGATGAAAGCATGGGCCTCATAGATTGAGATCAACAACCTTGAGGGATTGCCTCTGTGCAGTTTTAATCTTAAATTGTTTCTGAATTAAGGTATTTTCTGTTATATCATGAATACTTTTAATAGAAAACACACATCTTTAATGAATGGAGATGATAAATTAGGAAATAAACAAATATTTTCCCAATTTTGTCATTTATCTTAATCATTTTATATTTCCTATACACAGGCTAACAACAATATCAGACTATATTTTTTTAGCCAAGTAACATGACATAAAAGCCATTGCTGGAAAGCATTGTTATCAAAGTGCACTAGCTTCCCTATATATTACATGTTGTTATACAAACTAAGGTACCCAGCTTTGCTCAAGTTATTACGTTTATATATTCTACACTACAGACTGGCCATTTTTCTATGGCATGTGAGCTCCAACTCATAATGAAATGGTAAAGACTCAAGTCTGCCTATGTTACATTATTATGTCATTGTGTATGTATTCTGATCCCATTTTAACATGAAAGTATACCCTATATATCTTTCTTGCTAAACAGCACAACATAAATACCACTGTTTGAGTCCATTGTTATCAAAATGTATTAACTTTTCTATAAATTAGATGTTGTTATATAGAAAAATACTTCTTTTCTGTGTAGTTCCACTAGTTTACCTCATTAAAAAGATACACAAGAATAATTAATACCCAGATGCACACCCTCAGGGTTCCATTAATATGGGTGCAAAACCTGAGTCTCTGTGCTCTTTCTTCTTGGAGATACAGAGTTACATACACAGAGACAAACCTTTTTATTATTATATATAAACAATGTTATCAGTGGAATATAATGGCAGATTTTACGTTTCCACTCGCTCCTGAAAGACAAAACCATTGCCTGCAGTAGTATCTAAATTACGTGTTCTTCACAACCTTAACTAGTTTTTTGTTTTTTGTTTTACTTTGTGCAAAATTAATTCTAAGATTGTAATATTTTAACCTATTTTAAGGCTGAACCATTTTTTAAGTCTTTCTGGTATTTATTTCTTTGGAATATACTATGCACTTAATATTAAAGGTTCACGTTTTAACGTGGTTCAGACTGACATTTAGTACAGTTAAAACTTGCCAATGGTAAATTTAAAACAAAACAATTGTAGACTTGTTGAAGATGTGTTTCCATATAATTGACTGGAGGTGAAAATTCTTGTAAGTTCAAGTAACTTCACGGAGTTTATACTATGATAACCTCATCAATTTTAGATGGAATTACACTATTACCAGCTGAAATATTATTTAAATTGTTCTTTATCACTGTAGAAATGAAAGTTTATGGAAGTATCAATTTTTTTTTGCAACATAGTTCATAAGAGTTTTTGCAAGGAAATAGAAAAATCATTCAACACACTCAAGTAACACACAATTATCGGATCTCTTCTGTAAAACACGTCAATTAACAACAATCAATCTCACATACTTTTCTACAAACTCCTGAAATTTCCTTTTCTTTCATGCAAGTTTTTGTTAAAACATCTGCCAGTGATCCACCAGACAAATACTCCATTACAATCTATACAAAGGAATTTAAAATTTTACTCACATTTTGTTCTTTACTAAAATCATACGTACTAGTAACACAAAATAATTTTTACTTCCTGATTTAAGATTCTGTCAGTAATGGCATTTCTAACAAAATACTCATACCAAAATTCTTCCAAAAATTTATTCATGAACTAGGAAAAAGTAACAATAGTTCTTTAGTATTCTTTAAGAGATATATTTGTATTATATATAAAGCTGTGTGGTTCACAGAAGATGAATATATTAAATTCAGTTTTAAGGGTGTTGAACTAGCAAAGAATACTTTTTTACCTCTTTGTTAATTTTTTTCTATTTGTAATTTTCATTTTTCAAGTACTTTCTTTTATATAATTGGTGACTAAATCTGTGATCTGGTTCCTAACAGTTATAAAAAATTATGTAAGATCGTATTTTGTGTAAAAAATTGATTACTTAATGTTTATAGCTTTTCCTAATACACGTATCATGTATAATTGAACAAACTCAACTTTTCCTGTATTAAACAGTTTCAACAACCATACATAAAACTACGTTCACCTAATCTACAGGGAAGATGAACAAAGCAATAGTATAAACTAAAATGTTACAGATAAACCTTATGCTGGTGAGAGATAATGTGCTGGTAGGAACACATCATGCAAGTATAAAGTTATTCTAAATATATTCTACATATATGGAATGAATTAAAAATTATTGTAACTGAAGCAGATGTCTCCAACTCACAATCCTTCCTCTAAAACTATTTATTTGTTGTTTTGAATTAAGCAAAAAGCTACACAATGGGCTATCTGTGCTCTGCCCACCACGGGTATCGAAACCCGGATTTTCGCCTGTAAGTTCGCAGACATACCGCTGAGCCACTGGGGGGGGGGGTAAAACTATTTATAATCACAATTAAGAAAAAATCAGATCTGTGAAAGTGGCATACAAAACTTTTCTTAAATTTGTCATGTTGCTCAATAATGCCCCCCAGTGGCTCAGCGGTATGTCTGCGGACTTACACGCTAAAATCCGGGTTTCGATACCCGTGGTGGGCAGAGCACAGATAGCCCATTGTGTAGCTTTGTGCTTAATTCAAAACAACAGCTCAATATTAAACAAATTAATTTAATAAAGATAGTATCTTAATCCATAGATTATAACATGTCAAATTACAAATAAAGTAATATGTAACACTATGAACACTTACCCAGAGTTCTTCACCTACAAGATAGGTGTCAATGTAGTTTACTATATTTTGGTGTTTGTGTTCCCTTAATCTAAGAATTTCAATGATGTATAGTTCAATTTTACTGTCATGGGATAAGTTTATATGCTTCATAGCAACTGTTCTACCAGTGCCAATTTCTAACGCTTTATAAACAATTCCTGAAGCGCTGAAACAATAAAAAACATTATAATCTGTGGTGTGCTGGTTACCTGATACAAACACATCACTGTATTTTTGTAATAAAGTTATTATGCCTTTACATGTTTCCAGCCTTATATTTTTGTAAGGTCGTTATACTGTATATTTACACTATTATACAGTAATTCTGTTCTCCTGTTACATTCAAGATGCATCCATTATGTAATGTTAGTTTTGAATCTTTAATTTTGTAATTTAGATAAGCCTACATGCATAAATTAATCCCTTTTTTCTTATGAATGCATGCTTTTAAGCATAACAATGCTAATGACACATGGCTTACTTTGCTCAATATACGTTGTAATCCTATGTGTGATCAAATGTACTTTAAAACTTCACATGGTAATGATGTCTTTCTATGGTGTAATTTTATTCTTCGTAATCTCCCAATTTCTCCTTTTCCATCGAAATATCCAATAATTTATAACACTTTCATTAGACTAAGTTTGCTGGGACAAGTTATTTTTTAATGCAAAGTTTTGTTGATGTAAAATATACTTGCTGTATTTGGATAAGATGAATCACACTGCCCACTTGTAATTAATTTTTTTTCCTTGATAGATCATAATATGGCAAGGTGTTTCTAATGTTGAACAGTGGGTTAACCAGCCTGTTCTTTGCATCACATATAGTGGTTTGTTTTTTTTAAATTGAATTTCGCACAAAGTTACTCGAGGGCTATCTGTGCTAGCTGTCCCTAATTTAGCAGTGTTATACGAGAGGGAAGGCGGCTAGTCATCACCACCCAACGCCACCTCTTGAGCTTCTCTTTTTCCAACGAATAGCGGCTAGCTCAGATAGCCCTGGAGTAGCTATGCGAAAAAATTCAAAACAAACAAACTTAAAGCTTTGTGGAAGGTTGGAAAAGAATGATATTGCAATTTGTTCTTGCACCAGCCGTCTCTAATTTAGCATTTGTTTTGGAATTTCGCACAAAGCTACTCGAGGGCTATCTGTGCTAGCCGTCCCTAATTTAGCAGTGTAAGACTAGAGGGAAGGCAGCTAGTAATCACCACCCACTGCCAACTCTTGGCTACTCTTTTACCAACGAAAAGTGGGATTGACCGTCGCATTATAACACCCCCACGGCTGAAAGGACGGGCATGTTTGGTGCGACGGGGATTCGAACCTGCGACCCTGGGATTACGAGTGGAATGCCAAAGTTTTAAGCATTCATACTTTGGACTCAGACTTCGGTCCAACTCCAATACAAAACGTCAAACCTTAATTCAAATGTTAATAATTATAATTACCCTATTCAATTACCATACTTTTCTTTAAGTTTATGCGAATAAAAGCTGATGAGGTATATATTATTTTTTTAAACTTACCCATGACCAATATGTTTTAAATTGGTATATTTCGTACGAGGATCTTCCATTGTCACTCGAGATTGAAACTTTTGTAGAAAGTCTTCATACGTCATATTGTCACTGATTCTGAGATCATTTGTTTCAAATCCAAGAGATGAGCCAATATTTAATGCTTCCTCTTTTTCAACAGGTTTCGCACACTGGTAAAGAAATGTAATCATTAATATAACAACTATGAAGTAATAATCTTAACTCAATGATATACGTATATTTAGAAAGTAACTAAAAATTCACTGCTCTGACATTAGTGATGTAAACAAAGAGCAGCTTCTGAATTATGTAATCACAAGACTGTGAAAAATAAACAAAATCCCGTATAGAATGCTCTAAATTATACCATTAAAGTTGTGAACCACTATGAGGTTATACAATTTAACTTGTAATATAATTCATTATAAAATATGTTATTTGTATTGCACAGGTGTACAAGATAAAGCAAATATTAATGCTTGTGTAACAATACTGATATCAAAAGAAAACAGACTGGATATTTCTTACGGTGTTTCTAATTGAACGACTCCTGACGAAATGGATGAAAGTTTTTGAATTTGTGTCATCCGTCTTAGTGGACGCATTTTTCTCAATTTGTTCTTCCTATAAAAAAATACCCATGTTTGAATGAAAGTTATCTTCCATAAACATTTTTTTACACATTGTTAAATGTCGAAAATACTGTAAAACACCACCCTTAAGTCTCAAAGTTATTTTAATTTTGTAATAAGATACTTTTCTCCTCTCACAAAATTAGCTTTTCCCATTTTGTTCTGCCCTCCATATACATTTTTTTTATAACGCATTCCACAAGACTTTTGCACCCACCTATTGGAATCAGGGCCGTCGATAGCCATTACGGGCCCCAGGACAGCAAGCATTAAGGCCCCCTTCCACAAACAGCTGGCAAAGCATTATATATAGGCTGTCCTGTATATGGAATCCGAACTTACATTTTAGTGATATCTCTCTCTTCAGCTTTGGATGACTAAGCTGGGCATCTCCAATACGTATTGTTTTACAATCCTGTATCAGAGTATTATCATCCGTATCTTTAGTTTTCTATTTTCGGGTAACATACAGTTTCATGCTCTACCCTTGGGGTTGGCTCTAGTACCATTGCATTTTAGAAGCCATCTCTCTGTATCTTATTCTTTGGAATTGTGTTTTCACTTGTTTCTGGGCAACTGGTGTTTTTGCACTCATTCCAAACAGGAGTTGGCTAGTCATACTCATTAGCTGTTTCTCGAAGCTGCTTAATCAAATTGCTTTAGGGGCTGATGTCTTCATTAACTCTTTGACACACCTTGTATGGAATTCATATGTGGTCCCTTCAATAGGTTCTTCACGAGAAATGAAACCATGCTCAGGATGTTAGATTTTTCCATCCCCCTTCTAAAGTTATGGACAAGTCTTATTGCGATTGCGCAAAGTTCATGTCTCGGAGAACATCCCACTTCCTCCTACACGGCCAAATTTGCATGTCTTCAATGATGTATTCTCTTCAAGACTATGTTGCAAAAGTTTTTGCCCTCTTCGTATCAATGTTCTTGAACTCCTTGTTGTTTCAGATCTGAAAGATCAGTGGATAGTACACTTATGCCACTTTGAATCTTGCTCTCTGATGGCCAGAAAATTGCAGATACCCAAAGTGAAAGTTTTCTCGTGCATCTCGCACTTCTGCTTCATCCCTCAACTTCTTGGTGATCAGTATACTAGCAGAGCAATCACCTCTTTTCTTTTAAGCTGATCGTCTCTATGACCATAATCGCCCTTTATGCTGGTGGAACTTACGATTGCTCTTCATTGATCTCGTAGTACACTAGTTGGACCTGATGATATTCACTATAAAATGCTGTGCTATCTCTCTCCTGCCACTCTTGCTATTCTTCTGGTTATTTTTAACTGAGTCTGGCAGGAAAATGCTTTTCCTGATACTTGGCAAAATGCTACTGCCTCTCACTTTCCCAAGCCTGGGAAGGATTCCAAGATTCTTTGAAACAACCATTCAAATGTCTCAGCGGGCTCCAATACAGTGCTCCATCAAGGACCAAACGAATTGACTTGAAACGTTAATCGGGGAATCATTCTCAAGCAACAACATATTGTTTCTGTATTTTTACGTAGAGAAAGCTTATGACACTACGTGGAGGTTTGCCATCTTGCGAGACTTCCAATCAAATGGTTTGCGTAGCCATTATTAATCATTTTTAATGGACTGGTGACTGGATTCAAAGTCCGTGTGGGTTCAACAATTTCCCATTTCTTCCAACAGGAACTTGGAGTCCCATAGGGCTGTCTCTTGAGTGCCGCACATTTCATTATAAAGATTAATGCCATCAGCGGACAATTCCTTCCTAGAGTTGCAAGTAATCTTTGCCGAATATATCCATACAAATGGGAATGAAAGGTAACTGTGGGCTCTGCCATGGTTTGGTGGTTTCACACAGAATCCCCTCATGTTATTTAATATCTTTAATAAAATGTTTCTTTCATGCACTACCGAAATTAAATAATATTAAGTACTATAGAAGAACAATTAATATACCACAAAAATATAAATAAGCGTTTGCCAACAAAGATTAATCATAATATTTGTTTTTGAGTGCAAGACTAGAGGGAAGGAAACTCGTCATCACCAGTGACCGGTTCACTCCTTTACCAAAGAATAATGGAATTGACCGTCCCATTGTAACGCACTTGTGGCTGAAAGGGAAACAATGTTTGATGTGACGGGGATTCAAACCCGCTACTGTCATCATTTTACGAGACGAGCGCAGTTACCATTTGGCTATGCTGGGCCTGATTATAATGTCTCGACTGCTATATAGAACGTTCTAAATTTCTACTTAAAGATTGTTGTTGTTGTTTTGAATTAAGCACAAAGCTACACAATGGGCTATCTGTGCTCTGCCCACCACGGGTATCGAAACCCGGATTTTAGAGTGTAAGTCCGCAGACATACCACTGAGCCACTGGGGGGCCTACTTAAAGATATGAATGATGTTAAATCTCCTATTCAGACAAAAAATCGATCTTTCGTGTCTTTATTGTTTTTATCATAAAATAATAATTCCTGTATTGTTCTGTACTGTTGGTTTGTTGCAACATTTTCAGATATAAAAGATAGTGTAAGCAGTATTGACTGATTTATTTTGTGAGATTATATTTCATAACTTTTTTTTAATAAGAGTTAAAAACAGACGATCGTTGGAAGTTGTGTTTGTAAGTCGCTGATCTAGATGCTAACGCCTCAATAAAATATATAAAAATGCAACAACTGAGCGAGCTGGCTGGAAGAGAGCGAAAATCGAACTTAATTAACTGAAAGATAGTTTTGGTCAAACAAAGGTTAGGTAACGTAAAGTTAAACGTCGTTGGAACGAATGGCCTAACGGTTAATATGTTAAAGGGAGATTAGCAATTTTCTGACATTTTGAGAGAATAACTTGTTTTGTCAAAGCGTTTTCTAAGACCACCGAACCTGCCTTTCACAAAAACAGCAGACGTGTATCAAAAGTGAAGATACTGTTGTGATAAAAAAAACAACAAAGGTGAAAGAAATAAGAGAGTTATACACTGTTATTGATCAAATTAAAAATAATGATAGTTTACTTTTTCAACTAGATTCTAAAGCAGTTTATTGACAACAAAGAGAGAACTCTATTGTATACTATTTGAAATGCAACTATGATGTACATACATGTAGTGTAAATTCTTTTTGTGCGTATAACTTGTTTTAAATATACATTATTTTAAAATAAGCGAAGTGTATACTGTTCATTTATTGCGAAATTTACCGCCACCAACAAGTTACATACTTTGTCCAACACACCCATATATTTCACTTGCATTACTGTATACTTTTAGGCAAAAAAATGCTTGACAAACATAAATTAATTTAATCACTATAAAAAATAAACTTTAAACAGGTAACCCTCACATTTAATTTAAGCGATAAACACCAATAAAAAATCATGTAATCGTGTTTAAATCAGTTTTTTTTTATAACGGGCTAAAGAATTGTCAGTAAATATCCTACATTAGGCGGTTTGAAATAAAATCTTACCTTCAATTCCTGAAGAAGGAGAAAAAACGTTTTAAGAGATATGAATGTTGAAAATACTGCACACAAAATTATTGTAAAGTTAATTATGTGTGGAAAACTGGTATCTTCTACTGGGCAACTATGGTGATGGCAGCTTTTCGGATGCTCAGGATAACTGACAAAATAGAACAGGTTCAAAGATGTCAGATTTATAAAATGTTCGTACCAACCTGGCCATGCCAGGCCTCCGTACATTAATGTAAGTGTACAAAAAGTGAGTAATTGCGAGTTATGCAAATTAACACAAAAGGTATGCCTCAATAATTATTTATTCCACAACAAATTTAAGGATATTAGAACAGAATTACGGATTCAATTCATAAAGAGACAATATAATCATCTTTGGTGCTTTAATTCCATGTTTTTCACAATCAAATACTTTTCACGTGAAGTGATCAAACTAATTTTTTAAATACAACTCTTGACTTACCCATATTCGTCAATGTAGAAAATATTGTAAAAAATAAGAGTAATAACACTTTGTATGACAACCACTAAGCAAAGGTTGGTCTTAAAAACTGTGTTGTCTGAAGGTATTTTGAAAAATGATACCATTTTTATGAGATATTACTTTCTAAACTATCAAGTACGCCGTTAGTACATCAGATTGATTAGCATTGTTGTTTCTTGTTTCCAAGGCTTTACCCTTAGTAACGTGACGTGTCTATAATATCAGACGAATAATTGTTGTTAGAAGAGAAAGTTGCTGTATTTTTGTATTTTAATAGCCGTAACAATAATATGTAAATCTGCACTGAACTTGCAAAAATATGTTACAATTTACAAATTCGAGAAAAAAAACTCGAAAATTTAACTCAAATCCAAACTATTACGAAAGAATAGTTGAAAGACAAGTACAGTGAAAGCCGAACAAAATATATTAAATAAAATATCGAACAATCGCCAACATTCCAAATACTATATACGTGGTTCTTGGAATTCTACGCATGCGTCATTGTTGAAAACTTTATGATCCAACGAAAATCGCGAGCTTGAAATGTCATCTTTCTTTTAAAATAAAAATGTATAAAACTTAGCAATTGTTCAACCTTTTAGGTTCAGTGTGCTATTGTCTAATCAGCAAATAAATCTGCAAGTGTTATGTAAATGTCGTGTAAATGTTTTGTGAGCGACGGCATGTCGTGTTGTGTTTAAATTTTCATTTCCATATTTATATTATTGTTTCGAAGTTTAAACTAATAAAATATGTTATTATTCATTTAGGGTGTTACGAAATTTTTAATGTTTTATGTTCTTCGTAGACTAAACGCAACAGAAAAATGCAGATAACAGCTTGTATAATTTATTACACTAAACTGTTAACAAATATGACAGATATAACATAAATTATATGATAACAGTGACAGATATTAAGTTATAACATTCGAAATTAATTACGAAACAAAATAATACTAGTTTCAAACTTCAAAATTAATCACAATACAAAATGGTACTGGCCTGTATCTAATATAATGATCTAAAATGAAAGTCTCAAATTCCGAGGCCTGGCATGGCCGAGCGCGTTAAGGCGTGCGCTCGTAATCCGAGGGTCGTGGGTTCGCGCTAAACATGCTCGCCCTCCCAGCCGTGGGGGTGTATAATGTGACGGTCAATCCCACTATTCGTTGGTAAAAGAGTAGCCCAATAGTTGGCGGTGATGACTAGCTGCCTTCCCTCTAGTCTTACACTGCTAAATTAGGGATGGCTAGCACAGATAGCCCTCGAGTAGCTTTGTGCGAAATTCCAAAACAAACAAACTCAAATTCCAGTCTAGGGTGTGAATTTGGTCCCACGAAGAAATTCCGAAGCTTAAATGAAGAAGTTTAGAAACAGTGCACAGTTCAATAAATTCAGCACAAGCAGTAATTCAGATGAACCGTAGAGATTGACAAAATAAAATCACAGCTTCCGTAGATCTAACTTCAGTCACAAATCCAAGTTGAATAATCACAGCACTTGATCTTTCTCAAATAACTGACTCTCTTCTTTTGAAATAAAACTGATGTCTGAATCTCTATCTTTGAATAAAAACTGATGACTGAATCACTCTCCTGTTTCTCGCATCTTCGTCTGTTTTAGACGAAAATTTAGAATTTTCTTGAATTAAGTAGACCAATCATATGTTTGTAAATGAAATGCTGGCGACTTCGTGTCTAGACGTTTAGTCTCGTGCAAGAACGGACATGCGCGGATTGCTCTGGAGATCTGTAGAAATTTCGTGGTTTTTCGAGGAGTCTAGGCCTACAATATATAAACAGACGAAGATGAGAGAAAAGTAGAGTCAGACATTAGTTTTATTTCAAAAGAAGAGAGTCAGTTATTTGAGAAAGTTCAAGTGTTTGCTGTGATTTGTGAGTGAAGTTAGATCTACGGAAGCTGTGATGCATCTGAATTACTGGATGTGCTGAAAGGCGACAATTTTGTGACGTTCGTCGGAGGCATCGTGAAAAGAACTTCGTCGAATTTACTGAACTGTGAACTGTTTCTGAACTTCTTCATTTAAACTTCGGAATTTCTTCGTCGGACCAAATTCACAGCCTAGACTGGAATTTGAGACTTTCATTTTAGATCATTATATTAGATAGAAGCCAGTACCATTTTGTATTGTGATTAATTTTGAAGGTTCAAACTTTGTTGTTGTTGTTTTGAATTAAGCACAAAGCTACACAATGGGCTATCTGTGCTCTGCCCACCACGGGTATCGAAACCCGGATTTTAGCGTGCAAGTCCGCAGACATACCGCTGAGCCACTGGGGGGCAGGTTCAAACTAATACCATTTTGTCTTGTAATTAACTTTGAAGGTTTAAACTTAATATCTGTCATTGTTATTATATAATTTGTTATATCTGTTAATATTTTAGTATAATCAATTATACAAGCTGTTATCTGTGTCTTTCTGTTGCGTTTGGTCTACATAAAACATAAAAAATACGTAACACAAGTAAGTTTATTCGTAAGTTAAGGTGTATTAAATTCAGAATTTCTCTTGAAATACTGTTTGAAAGTTAAGCCAACCAGTGAATAATTTGTGTAAATGGCCTGGCATGGCCAAGTAGGTTAAGGCGTGCGAATCGTAATCTGAGGGTCGTAGGTTCGCATCCCCGTTGCACCAAACATGCTCGCACTTTAAGTCGTGGGGGCGTTATAATGTGACGATCCATCCCACTATTCGTTGGTAAAAGAGTAGCCCAAGAATTGGCGGTGGGTTGTAATAACTAGCCGCCTTCCCTCTTGTCTTACACTGCTAAATTAGGGACGGCTAGCACAGATCGCCCTAGAGTAGCTTTGTGCGAAATTCAAAAAACATACAAACAAAGAGTTAATTTGTGACACATTTGTCTTTAATCTATTAACATTTTGAAAACTGTTCACAACACCTTACTTAAAGAAACCTACATGGAAACTTTGAAGTATCGTGGCAACAAGATAACTCTAGGTCTGCATGTTTACAACTTTCAGGTTCACGTAATCATAGATTACCAATTTGCAAATTGAAGTTCACATAAGTGGTTGCAAAAATCCCACATCCTTCATCGGGTGTAAAAAGTCAACGCCCCTGGTTGCAATGGCTACCTTTTATAATAGTTTGGCGAGGTTCTTGAAATTTCAGTCGGCAGCAATACTCATATTTAAATACATATATACATTTTGATTCCTATGCTCAAGAATATTTTATAAATTTAGAGACTAGGCGGGAGTTTAGCAACACACATTTAGCAATGTAAATTACATGCATTTCTAAATATATATTTAACTACAATTAAAATAATATGTAATAGTAAATATGTTACACATCCCTCGTCAGAGAATTAAAAATTGGCGTCAGACACACGCATGCTCCCCAGTGTGCTTCATTCAAATCAACCATATATATAAAATAAACACATTAAATATAATACATTATCAAAGAATTACACAATTTTAATAATCATGTGACTGTATAACACAATCCACACAAATAATCTTAAGATCATTAAATTACGTAGCATGTGAAAGTGAATCAACACAAATGTCTTGTTATTGGTAAAGACAAGTAACAGCCATGACAAAACTGAGAAACATCTTTCCTAATTTTAGGCCAAAGGAAATGTCTCATAATTTTGTCACGCCTTGTTTACATCTAAATAATCTTCCATGGGCAACTTTCAATTTTGCAGAATGATACGCTTTAGGAACAACTATCTACTGAACTTTCGCCTGATTCTTTGAAGCCGGCATATCTGATAATCTCCATTTTCTAACAGATTCGCCATTTAACAAACAAAACAAAAAACGTTTGAAACTTTTTACTTTACTTCATCTTTTTTGAGTGCATGATTATATAATAAAAAGATCTGTAGATTCTGTTCGTGCTAGGTAATTAATTTATTTCTAACAGCTGAAACTTTACTAGATGAACTAAATCACCCACGTCCATCACTGTCACTCACAAAGGAATTATCCACAAGATCGTTGTGAGATAAAAAAAATGTCCGATACAAGTCTGTAGTATCGTCCTCTGAGCCCACGTCTATCATATGTTCTATGTATGAAAGCAGATCATACTATTTTCAAACAAACTGTTAATTTCACCTTTTCATAAGTATAGTTCCAGAGTAAGATAAAACTAAGTCTGTAAACTTTAACTGTTAAAAGCCTGGATTCGAATACACAGCAGTATTTGTGGAGACATACAATGCTAGAAACTGTATTTCGATACCCTTTGTCGGCAGAACACATGTGGCATGCTGTTTAGTTTTGCGCTTAACTATAAAAAGAATTGGAAAAAAACAATAACCCGTAACATCATCGAACTTACAATAAGTTAAAACTTAACGGTTTTTAATCTTTTCTTTAATTTGATATATTTGTTGCCTATGCAGTTAAAATAAATATTTCATTCAATTACAGCCTCGTGTACATTTGCTTGTGGTAAAAAACATTGCAAAGTCAAAGATTTTGCACATAAATAACCACAAATCATTTCTTTTGGCAAGTCAAATGATACTTCTAAGATACACCATCCATTATTATGAAGTGTAAATGCACATCAGTCACCTAAAATAGCGTCCAGATAAGAAAGGCATTATTCTTTGGACAAAATATTTTTTCAGAATAAAATAGAAAACAATACAGGATAATATTTGACAAGGACTGACTTGGTTTAAATGCGCATTTGGTTTGAGAGCTCTTCAATAGAGGCACAAAAATATCATTTACTATTTTTAAACTTTACTATTTGCATAAAATATGGTTGTTTCAATGTATTTAAGCGGTATCCTGTCTTTTCCTTTCTTCCAAGCTCCATCAAGATAAGAGAATTTGCAGTTTTGCCCTACAATACATTTTGTGACAATCGTTTCGTTATTCGATGTTTTATTGAATAGTTGATTTTACACAAAGATACCAATGTTATATGTACTAGCAATCATTAATTGTGAAGACCAGAAAGTTGAAACTATCCAACACAACCCATCAACTTTTGAGATTCTCTCGTTAGACTAAAAAGTGAGATTCGACCATCACTTTTTGAAGCATAAATTACTTCAAAAGAGGGCATGGCATGGCCGAGCGCGTTAAGGCGTGCGCTCGTAATCCGTGAGAGTGCATGTGGTAAAACAGGACAAAATCACAAAACCTCAGATCCAGAGTCGAGTTCGCTAACCATTTTCTTGTATTCTGTAATGCTTACCCAGCAACTTTAAGGGAAATCTTTCCACCTGAAATACTATACGGATATTTTTCTTAATTTCATACTGTTGTTCTTCATATAGGAAACTGATGCTCTTTTGAACAAAAGTTGAAGAAAGTGCATACACTTATGCTAATCTTCTACATAAGACAAAAATTGTATATTACAATGATTGTTAAGTAAGGTTTATACTTGATTAATCTTTATTTTATATGCTACCAGATGAACAAATATTCTTTTCAAACTTTGTCTTAGAAAATTTGTGGTCTTTGTGTTAGGCTGAAACATGTATGGTATAGTTTTATATACATTGATTTGCAATTAATTAATTACAAATTAACAATTATACTTCAGTAACTGTAGAGGCTATCAACCATGAAAACGAATTTCTCATCTCATTTAACTAAACATCTCTCATACTATCACTTAATAGATACTGATGTAAAAACATGGTAAAGCTTTGTGAGAAAGTTTAAACATGAAGATACATGTTTTGATACTGTACCAATCATGATATTTTATATTTGATAGCTGTATAGCTATTCAAAAATGTAACACTGCTTATGAAAATAGTAATTTTTCATTAGTTAATTTCATATTTAAGACACATTTAAGCTTTTAAGAAAATTTAACGACTCAAACAAACCAATTTTTCCATTAGTACACACATTTTCTATTCTTCTATGCATTATTTACCTTTTTTGTAATATTTGTACCATTTTTCTTCTAAAGAATTTGATCTAAAATTACAATCAAATGTTGTGTGAAATTTATTAAAATAATTCACAAAATCATCTTTCACATGAATGGAGATTGAATTTCTTGATATTGTGTGAAATTTTTTGTATTAAGATAAAAGATAAAAAGTAGGAAAATGTTTTAAGTATGATTATAACAACTTTTTCTTCAAATCCATATTTATGTAACTATTTTTAACTTCAAGTTATTCACAATTAATTTTAAAAATTTATTTCCTCAGAACAGATAAATAAGTGAATAACAAACTGTTGTGCTCTACAATGGCTTTACTTTGTCAAAAACCTCATATTCCTTTGTGTGTGAAATCTCTTTTTGCTAGATGAATATATAGACAGTTATCCAAAAGGGTAGTTGTGCATCACCAAAAGTATATTTACTTCCTCAGTATTAAAAACTATTTATATAACCTACAGAGATGTATTCAATCACACACAGTTACTTCTCTAAGGTTTACTAACTGTTAAAACCATTACACACGTAGTCAGTAATTTTTTATTAAATCTTTCTTTGAGAGGTAGTTTGGAATAACATTTAAATAAGTGCAGAACCAATAAATAACTGATAAATAACACAACTGATCAAATACAATAGTTGGTATAAACTTACAATGTAGAACTAGTATTAAACTAACATATATATATACATTGTTCTCTTATAGAGGGTAAAAAAAAAGACATATTAGTAAATATGCTTTTTAATGTATTCCCATGGATGTATATTATGTTACATATGTATCAATAAATAGTTATTTAGATGAAACAAATTATGATAATAATGATAGGGACTACTTCAGTAGTGATACACATACCCAGCTTTGTGTAACGTGTATTTGAAAGTGTATTTCCTTGCATAATACAATGAAGAAAACACTTACCAGTAATTAATAATAATTAAAATGGTAACCAGCTATCTACAGTAAACTCTCGTTGTAACGGGCAGGGGTTTAAAGTGTTATTGTCCATAATTGTTGTAAAAACATTGCTAGGCTAATCTACTACCCCATCTGCAGTGCACTATTTCTCAAGTGTTAGATTTCGATGGTGGCACCACACATTGTTGCACGGAGACTGACTAATTGCACTTGCTAGTGGCGTAGCGGATGGTCGGCAGTCGGCAGCGGTGACAATTAATTTAGGGAAGAAGAGAAAAATAAATATCTTCGTACCTGGTTCGATACAAAGGATGCAATATTGATGCTTTTCACACCCTAGGGACTATAATTAAACATTGTTACAAGCCGACAATTCGATAGATGCAGTTCGGTTCAAGGGACTTTTGTTACTATGTATTTTATGTACAGTTGGCTGGACCAGTCAACAACTTCGATACAAGTGATATATTCGGTACTAGCGACTTCGAAACAATGAGAGTTTACTGTGATTATAAATCTTAAACTCCTCAATTTTCTTATTTTGTAAAATGACTTCATTCAAAGCACACCTGCCTTAGTTAACCATCCAAAACTTCTTCCACTGTGATGAATGTAAATTGTAAGCATTAATATAAATAATTTATCAGCATATTTTATTATTGGTTTTCCATATCATCATCTTTATGTGTTTATCAACATGACACAAGGGGTATAACGACACAAAGTTTCCATTATACTACATTGGACACAATCTTAGTAACAAAACGTTCACTATAGAAAAACGAAAGATTCAAGATAAAGTACACTTTGGTTCCTGACTTTATGGAGTTACAACAATTACATCACATGTATCAGTGTGTCTCTAAAATAATGAAACTTTTTCCATAAAAGGTAACTTTTCTTTCTTTAGTTGAAATAAGCTTCTAGTTTTACCCAGACTTCATTTAAATGCAAAGTATAAAATTTTCTACAATAATATTTACAAAAGTGAACAAATAAGCTTGAATTTATCAAAAGCTGGTTCTCCATTGATTAATAAATTATGTTTCCTTTTCAAGTAAGGAAACAGGAATCTTTAGAAGATTAAGACAATTTTGCACTTTTAGGCTTTCAATTCTATTTGGCAGCATCTTTAAGGATCTTTTACTGTTACTGCTTCTTCCTGAGGAACCTCTTACACTCTGAACGTGATTTGGACAGCTGGGAACTTCCTGTTGTTCTTGTCTCTTAGTCTGGCCTGTTGTAAACTTCTCCTGCCGTTCTGTGTTAAAAGCTATTCAAATACAAAATTATTTATTGAAGTTTCACTGTTATCGGAGGTTTAAAATTTCTGCTTCTTAATATGATATTTTTCAACAACAAAAATAAACAGAAAATAGTATTGAAAACTGTAAATTCATGTTTTTTTAAAATTCCTTTGTGAATTCTTAAATCAGGGTTCCAGTTAACCCAATTTCCCAGATTCTACATGCACAAGAATATGTTGGAACACATGAAATTAATTTCGTGTAATTAAGTATGCAAATAGCAGTTCATAATCATCATCTAACAGGTTTCATCAATGACAATATATTGTACAAAAATAAAGTCACTTGAAAGTACCACTTCATTAATACTTTCAACTTGGGTAGGTCAAAGTGCATGTCACAACCTTTCACAGTCGTGTTCAAAATTTAATTACCTACATAATTATATATATGAATGAACTTAGCATCAGAATGTAGATAACAGATTAAAGTTTAAAAGTATAAGTTTTAAGTTTTGAATTTTATGAAGAAATAGTTTCAAAAAATATCAATCACCACTGGTATGAAAAACTGCGACATTTTTCATTCTTCATTAATTTTTTTTACCACTCTCCTAAAAAGTATGAAATTTAATGTAAATTACTCATTATAACACTTTATTGCTTAGATAAAACATAATTTACATAGCTTTCAAACTTATTTAGTTACAGAGCAATAAAACTAGAAAATGTTAACTCTCTTTCTGTCACATCCTCTCTTTCAGAATTTGTCAATAATTCTCTCTGACTTTAATACAACATTATTTGTAACCAATAGAAAGTCAAATGATGTATTACATTACCACAGGAAACACATCAACAAGCTTAGTTGAATTTTTAATAGATTTTATCACCCAGTTAGAAAGTCTGAAAAGTTGTGATGATTATGAAACATTGTTCATTTCTTGCATGTTATTATTTTGTGCTCTTCAGGCATTAGTTATTAAATGGAAATTATTTAATGCAGTACTACAATTAGTATGAAAAAGTAGGGTCAAGTTTCAGCAACAGTTGAGAACAAAACATTTCTTCTTTTGCATGTGGATACTTTAAAATACACACATTTTGTCTGAAGGAAAGATATATATATATAGGAGATTTTAGGGGTATACAAATATTATTTCAAAATTTTAAAATGAAATATTTTTAATCTTACCATGAAAATTACTTTGCACTCATAAATGGATACAACATGCATTGTACATTGTACATAGTTTTTGTTGACACTGAAGTTCTTTTTTTTCCTTTTCTTTTGAGTTTATTATATTATACCTATAGAGTTCTTCAAAACACAGCCCATGACTCTTTGTTGTCGCTTTCTCACCCATTTCCAATTTGTATGAATAGTTATCTATCATAGCTAACATCAAAACACATGCACAGCTAGCTCTATGACCTAGTGTTGTTACATATGTATTATCTTTTCAACTTAACTTGTATCTATGTATTATTTTTTCTGACCTAGTATATTGATATGCATGCATAGTTAGTTTTATAACCTGATGTTGATATGTATTAATATATATCTAGCTTTCTGAACTAGTGTTGAAATATATGAATGACTAAATTTCTAATCTAGTGCTGGATATTTATGGATAGCTAGATTTCTCACCTAGTGTTGAAATTACAAAAACCGTTGAAGAGTACTAAATAAAACCAAAAACACATTTATACAAGGGACTACATATTCCAACAGACAATTTAATTATCAATCTTAAAAGATTTGGGCTTTTTCACTTTTCATAAATGCTTTACTTCTATTGTTTTATTGTTCTTCAAACGGTAACTTCTGTAAATGGTAACAAACCCTTCAGCAGAAGTTAAGAAAAAATTAATTTCATTCCTGATGACAAGAAACCCACTTCAAATAAAAATGTATCTCAGAATGGGTGGTCTGGGTATTAACACCTTTACAGATATTCTTATCAGTAAAATAATTAATACCCATACCATCTATTCTGGGATAAAAAATAAATTTTAGAATGTATTACAATATTCTTATATTTCTCACAACTTAGTAAAAGCTAGCATTTTTCAGTTGAGTTTTTTATCTCATGTAACACGTTATTAATTTTTGCATTTCAGTTGCTTTTCTTACAAATTATATTGGCGAATGAAATACAACGTTAGGAAAACACAAGTTCAAGAAATTAAGTTAACACAAAGATACAATTCCCTATAACATAAGAGCTTTCAAAAGGTGAACCTTTCTCCTTCAGAAGAAAACTGAAAAAAACTAAAACATATCTATGATACAAAACAAGCTTTAACATAAATATAATTTTGCGCAATCAAAACAAAGTTGCCAGCCATAGGACTGATGAAATAATGAAAAACCTACCTTTTGAAGTTGGTATGACAGTCCCTTTTGAGATAGTAAAAACACAAATTAATAGGGTAATATTAGTAGTAAAGTAGAGAAACAGGAATAAAATCTCTGCTGAAGTATCTGAGCTAAGTCAAACATCCATTATGAACTCAAAGTCCACTGCAATTACTAACTTTTAAATTGACCTGTACCTTGTATATGTATGACTGTTAACATATACAAGAAAATGGTACAAAGGGCTTTCTTGTTTTGATGGCTTTATTACAAAAAAATTTATATTTTAAAGATTATCAGAACTTTTAAGCATAATAAATTCTTACTTCTTGATATTTATGTAGTATATTTGTGTATTTGTAAAATATACTTTAATAAATTTATTTAATGTTTATTTTTTTAAATCTGTTAAATATTAAGCGTTGTATCAAAATTTCAACTTTAGCAATAAAATACTGTAATATGTTACAATTTCTACACTATCTAGGTAGTCATTATTTGATAATACTTGTAAGAATATGGAACATTACTGTTAGAAAACAATATTTCGATACATAATTTAATTTCCAGTGTAGTAGTTAAAGTATTAACAGTTTCTAACTGTACTGGATAAATATTTAAACTAATTAAATTATCAATATATTGATAAGTTCAAGCAGGATTTCCATCCAAGCAGATGGGGATAACATGAAATACATTTTTTATATACAGACCAAGACAAAAAGTATGAAACTGGAAGGAATTAACATTACATAAATAAAATAATGTTAATCACAAGCGTACATTTCATAACTTATTTTACACAGTTATACTCAAGATTTGATTAAATTACTTCATTACCACTGTATGTCAATAAACATGACATCAAGACACAGTTCATAACTGAACTTTTAATATCATGTCAATTTTAATTTAATATAAAAAAAAATACTTAAATACATTCTTGGTTATCACTTTTTTGCATTGCATGCCCCTTTTTGCCATGAACTGCCCAATTTAGATTTCCTTTCTACCACTGTATGATTACTAAGATCAGCACAAACTACACACTTGTAACATGTATGTTGCTTATACACAATATACATTTATAGCCTCCAGTCTTACTTCACTGAAATCTAAACCAGAAAATTACACCCACATAACATGTCATACTGTGACATCCCATCTCTCAAAAAATGTCAATATTTCTCTGTATGACATTTGCTATTTGAATTACTTATAACCAATAGAAACAGAAAATTTGGTTTTAACTCACTGAGTTACCTATCAGGCTGGCTGGCTCTTTTTTATGACAGTGTTAATTATTTGGTCAACTTTTTCACTGTCTAATACCAACTTAACAAATAAATGCAATCACTTTAATAGATAGATTAGTAGAAAGTTGGTTAAATTATGAAGGTTGTAGAATATGATATTTTTTATGCATGTTAATATTTTATGTTCTGAATTATGTGCAGCACCATCAGCAAACCTAATAAAACATACAGTTAACTTTTGTCAAGACTTTAGACCAAAAGAATACCAGATCCATGTGTAAATACAGTATATCTTGTTTAGTCATATTCATTTTATTTGTTATTATAATAAAAGTAAATAAAATTTAAAAATCAGAAATGTTATTAGGTTAGAAAACATAAATGAAAAAAGATATGCTTATGACAACACAAGCATACAATGAGTGAAGTATGACTATTATTTGACTACAGTTAATGGTAACCCTATCTTTTGTTAACACAACTTTATCTTGTGGTTATAAACAGCTTTTGCTTTGTTCTAAGTGCATTGGTAATGCAACAATTTTAAATGACCAGGAATTTGAAATGAATCAATTATTTTGTAAGAGTAAATAGTGTAATTGCCTCTTATAATATGCAGTCATTTTTTAAAGGAAAAATTAGTAATTCAGCTTTTTTTTGTATTTTTAAACTTTTCACTTTACCCTTTGTCACTCATTTCACTACAGCTAGGGAAGAAGGTAAGTTACAAAGTATTACAAAAAAACTCTTCATATTCATTCAGAAGGTCCCAGAGATTATGCAAAGCTAACTAAGCTTAGTTAATATTTTTCTACACTAAAAATATATGCTTGCCATAGGTTGCTAAGCCTTTTAAATTTTGCACAGAGGATGTGAAACTAGTTTTAAATTTTTTATATGCATTTGAAATAACTCAAAAATCATAACTATACTGATACTATAAAATTTGACTCCTATTTATCAAGTTTAGTAAGCAAGCTGTATTTTGTTTACAAAAATATGTGAAGACATGACCTATCTACTTAAACCATTGGTTCAAAAGAACAAGATGACTTCCAAGCACTTTGAAATAGCCAAGAAAATTACTAGGCGGACATTCTGAGCTTTTGATTTGTTATTGGCATCATATATATTGAAGTGTACAGAAGGGACCACTTACAAAAATACTTAAATAGATCTCATCTAGCGAGTTCTAAAAATTTACTGTTTAACATATTTTTTTATCTGAAAAAATACAACAAATTAACATTTTCAAAGGGAGTAATTTTTTACTGTCCATCCCCTTATATATAATATTTATGTATGTTTGGAATAATATGGGAACAGTAGTTTAAAGTCGACATTTGGTGGACAGAGTAACCTGTCTTGGCTGCATTTTAGTAGATAAGTATTTGGTAAAATAGTCACATTTCATTTCAAGAAAAAGAGAGGATGCCATTACATTTGAAAATTGTTGAGAAAATCACTAAAATATTTTTAGTGTTTAACTGATTATTCAATTCACATGTAGAAGTAAGCTTATATAAGGGACCATTTCCAAATATGGAAAAAGGTGAGTGGGGCCCACCACGTTTCATTCACTAGACATTGTGTTGTCTCAGCAAAGAAAAAAGATAAAAGATCTTTATTTTATATTCTAGCTTTTTAATATTGGTAAGTTGAGTTCCTAATTCATACAAGACTACAGACTTTGTAATTTGATATCAGAAACATCTAACTTGAACCAGTGCTGTTTTCAACATACCACATAAAACACAAAAATTGAACTTAAATGCTTAATTGTGTGATTAAAAAATTAAATAATATTTAATATGAAAATCTGAATTATAATGTACAGTTTGATACTAAACATAAGGAGATAAATTCATAAAATAGTAGTTCAATAAAATTTTGAATGTCGGTCAACAAAAACAATGACATGGCCTTTGACCCATGACCCATTTCAAAACAGTTAACAAGAAATTTAGCTTGCACACAAGACTAGTTAATGCCTGAATCACTCTGAATTGGTAGCATTACAGACAAATTTTAAGAAAAATATTCTATAACTAAGTTTGGATTTTCTGTGTACACCATATTTGTAATGTTTACTAATAACTTACATAATTTTATGAAGATGCCCAAAGTATATTTGCAATTATTACATGCATAAAATTACACATTAACAGTTCAATCTAACTGCCCAACTCCACAAGCACAAGATTAAAAGAATTTCTTTTAAAAGGCATTTTCATTTTTTGCAAATCAGGATTTGAAAAAAACAAAAATCATTAAATCATTATACAACATTTATATTTTTAATTTACTACATAACTTACTTCTCAGGAATTCTTTTTCTTCCTGTAAAAGAGGATATTTTACCCGTTGAGTAAGATCTTTAAGAAGCATAATTATAACTTCACTCTTTGCAGGTGGTAAGTCAGGAGGGATAATATTACTCTCCAACAGATTCACTAAGTAACTGTACAGTCTCCGAAAGTCAGGTTCACTGTCTTTTTTTGGTGTTTCATGATGTTCCTCAGTTTTAGCAGCTTTAAGCACCTTCAGAATATAAAAGAAATACACAATATAATTTTAAGCTGTTTATCTTTAAAAACAGACATGGATAACACGAACTTTTAACTGAAACTGTCGTAAAAGTTTTGATAAATTGAAAGAGAAATGTAATGATAATGAGATCAAAGCAACATCCATTTTGCATTATGGCTGGTGGGAAAAAGTAAAATCAAAACAATGAAAGATGAATGTATTTGAATTACACATTAGTTGTAAAAATCATTTAAAGATATTCATTTGAATGTAACTGTGGAAAAAATTAATTTTTGCAAAACTCAAGTTATTACAATGCAATATTTGTTGCTGTTGCTGTAACTTAACTCCAGACAATAAAGGATTTTCTTTGTGAAAACTGATTCATAACACATAAATACTTGTGGTGGGACATAACAATTTAACTAACTCTCTTGATATGGGTTTGGTAATTCTGACCAACCATATAACCAACACGAAAGTGATATGTGTATCTTTATGAAATTTGACAAGCTTTTAGAAAGCACTGCATGCTTAGTGCACAAACACACACAAACAGAATATTTACTTTAGCTTGCTTTTTAAAATCTAACCAGAAGCATACAGAGTCAAAATGATGACTAGTATGAAAGAAAAGTGGGTTTTATTTTAAGATGAAAAATACTTTTTCATCTTACAGTTTTCAAATTTCATTTGCTTTATCCCTAAAACTCCTTCTATACAAATATCAAATGTTTTGGTTATAAATTATTACTCTATCCTAATTTGATTTGACTGATTTACAGCCACTAAAAAAAAAAAAAAAAAATCCAAAATAAATCTAAGTTACATTTTGTTTTCTGAGAGTGATTGGAGATTGTGAATAAAAACTGCAATAATTTAACAGAAATAACTTAAGGGTAATGATAGCCTATGTTGTTCATACTTCATTTTTTGTTCTATCGTCCTTTGCAGTTTGTCTATCTAATAATAAAAAAACTTGGCCAATACATAGCTAAAGTATCAAATGATATAATGCATAACCTACACACATATTTGTACCTTGTAGATATTTTCATTACCTTATCCAAGTTTTTAATTTTTACATTCTATTACTTTTATAACAACCCAAAACTAATATATATGAAAACAAGTACTTTCATTTAGTCTCCTGTGTTTTTGCTGTTAGCTTACCAATGAAACATATGCCTATTTTATTTGTGGAGGTAATAGTATATCAAACAATAGTTATTTCATGCACTTAAATACACAAATAATAATCATAAAGAAAAACTTCCTATAACTATTATACTTTAACTGGCTTTGTAACTAAAACATAAATTCCATAAAATTCCTTCACTGCTCAATTAGTACTTGGCAACAGCTATTTTCAATATTTAAGTGAAACATCTAAATATTTCCACTAAGAACAAGGTATCATTTTAAGTCATTTCATAATTTGTCTTTCTGTTGGTTAAAAATGATGTAATAGCAAACATCCGAGAATTAATGGCAATTGTGGAAAGAGAAGATGTGACAAGTGGAGATAATAACTTTGTCTCATCCAGCTTTCTAGTTTATATATCTTCATAACCAAAGATTGAAGGCTATAAAAGTTAGACTATGCCTTAGTAATATCCATACACCATAATGAATAACTTGCACATTAAAACTCAGGACATCAGAAAGGTAGAATACAAAACAAAAAGAGAGGATGGGGAACTCTGAGCAAACAAGAGAGAATGAGGATTCATTTACAGAATTCCTTTTGAAATTAAAATATTAAAACTCATATTAAAACGAGATTTATTAACTACTTTCTGAAGTCCAGTTTATTCGTATATATTGAAAATCATTTAGTTTACTTGAATGTTTAAAATGGTTGTAAGGCTCACTTTGATCTACTTATAGAGATGGGTTATGATCACGAAAATCATTCCTTTTTAGATTTAATATCAAACATGCACTTATCTCTGAATAACTGAAAACCTTTTCCTGTTGAGGTTGATCTCATGCTGTCAATAATTATGACTAAAAATTTCTTAAAGTACTTAACACACTTTATGCATCACTTTCCCATAATTCATCATTGTTCCATCTTCCACATGATACATTACACAATCTTGTATTAGCTCTGCATTTAAATTGTAGTTATGATGACAATTCATTTGTGAGGACGTTCAACAGAAGGATTTTGAGAGAAGTATCAACTTGAAAGTTGTTGGAATTATAAAGACATAAAAGTTGAATTAAATAGACCCAACATTTGAAGTTTTTAGATTTAGAATACTCACAATGTTAAAGTAGACAGGAACAAATAAACATGAAAATAAACTGAAAAGTATAAAACCAAAAGCTACAACACAGGAATATAATAAATTAGACTACAAGAAATATATCGCCAAATGAAGTTGATGTACAATTCAGAACAAGAAAATTTGCAGATTTGAGGAAAATAAATCAGTACAAATAAAAAGACAGGCTTTAAAGAACACACATTCATGAAATCCTCCAATTTAATCAAAGGAGTGATTTTATTAGGAGTAATGTTATGTTGAACCTGTGAAGCCAACAATGGTAGTGACATAAAATATGTTAGAGGAAGATATATCAATAATGCAGCTGTATATTCTTGGGGGAACAACTCAGACATACGTTATAAAATGACATACTTCAATCTTGTAATCTCATTATATATATATATAATTAAATAATTTCAAAACTGTACACACCTCTTGATTTGTAAACTGGGTGATTTTAAAGTGATACAGAAATACCTGGGGGTTGCCTACGAAAAAAACATACACTATAGAAAATAAGAGACTTTCAACTGGATGAATGAATATAAATAAAGGTTCTCAATGGATAAAAAGAGACTGTACCTAATTATTCTACCTTTCTTGTTTTGTGCTCCATATGTAGTCAAAATTATTCAGAATTTCAGAAACCCTGTAAAAAGTTAATAAAGGATACTAGGTAGGAAACACAAAACTCTCAAGAGAGATTCCATTGGATCTGAAGAACAATAAAAATACTAAATGATGTAAAGAACAAGATACAAAGTCCATGAGACCTAACACAGATAGCCAAATGTTAAATATGTTATATAACCTGAAATCCAATTAAGGTGGTCAGAAACACCTTGATAAACAAGATATATAAGGTGCACAAACAAATTCAATGGAATGAATAAAGCGAGACCTGTGGAACATGAGCCATTGCAAAATATAAAAACTAATGTTGATCTCCTTGGAAATATTACATATTTCTCACAAGAAACAGACAGCCTTATTGGTGAGTTAAAAAACAACAAAAAGAAAAGGCATAAAACAAAAAAGAAGAATTGAGGTCAGTCAGGCTAGGTAACATAATATAAGAAAAACAGCTGTGACTATCTCAGCCCAAAACTCCGGTAGAAAGACTCTATTAAGGTGTCAGTACAGAACCTTTCTAAAAGAGAAAATAAGAGTACAAAATAAATTTGAAAAATGTCAAATCATCTTAATCTTGAAGTTGATAACAAAAGACAACATGTCTTCAGAGGAAGAATGGAAACAAGATGCACAAGGTTCAAACAAAGACAGGCAAATTAATACCAGGCTTACATCAGATGATGACATCTTGGTACCAAAGAAAGATGTATGAAAAACACATGAAACAGCAAGAAAAAACAGTGACTACAAAGACATGAAGACTGCAACTGAAACAAAATAAACCACAATCATGAAAATGGTATATGAAACATGAAAAAAATAAAGATGTGGACAAGTTTGAAAAAGATAAGACTTCAAATTCTGTGTATAACAACTAGTCATTACAGAAGATTTACCAAAAGTACTGGAATAGGATTTCTCCGAGACAGGCAAGAAGAATGAAAATCATCAAGGAGCAAGTCGGCATGAGGCAAAAAGATTTGGACAGAGGAATTAGCTGATCTTATCTTACCCATTATTTAAGAATGAAGATAAAATAGGCAGGTTCAGAAAAACAAGTTTTTTCCAAGAAAGACTCACAGTATCTACTGCTGCAGAAGATGGACTTAAAGCTTTAAACCAGTAAAGTATAAAAAATGTGCATTGTTTACTGACTGATTAATCGGTGGACTAACAATTGGTCATATTTAATTAATCAATTATTCCCATAAGACTAATCTTCTTACCAATAAATTATTTAAAAGATATTTTTGGCTTATACCTCGTTTTAGTGTGAAGCGTAATTAACACTGAGACATTTGGTGTAGTTTGACCAAGAATAAAATCTGAAAAATTTTCAAGAAATTTCTGGGATTCAGAGATTCAAAGTCATGTCCAGCTACTTGAATTTCAAGAAGTACAAGTACTACCTAAAACTTGTTACAGGGTCCAAAGAGACAGGTTAGAAAAATTCTAGTTTTCCAAGATATTTATGGAATTAAATTAATAAAGAAACAAGCATATATATTGAGCAATTTTCTGTGTGTTTAAGCAATTTTTGGTTACAATGTGTGAACTTCTTTACAATGTCAAAAAAACCATTATAGCAGATACTTGCTGAATACTGTCACATGAGGTAAATGTGTTATTTCTGATTTCAAAATGTTAAGCAATTGAAGCATTGTTGATCAACCTTAGGCTTAGCATTAAAATGTTTATGAACATAGACATAATCATGACAGTAGTGATACAAAATCCACGAGTGGTGTTACTTGGTCTAAGCATAATATCAACTGGCCTTTTCCCATCATTTTCTAGATGACATATTTTTAAAGCTGCCAATTCCCATTGTTTGTTGGTGTTTAAATAAAGCATTGTGTTTGGATCCTTTAATATGGCTTTTAAGTGTAGTTTTGCTTATTATCAAGATGTCAATGGTTTTATTGCACACACTGAAACCAGCATTGTATTTAGTGGCACTATCATATACAAAATTATCCACATATTCTGATTTGTTAAGCTGTAAGGCATTAAATATGTATTTCCCACCAAGCATAGTTTTAATTTGTATTGTGTTTGGTCAAGCATGGTAAATAAATATTTTGTGAAGTTTCAACAAACCTACGAACTGTCATTTGTTAAAACTGCATTGTGTATGCATAAATCATAAATGAAAATACAGATAGCATTCAATTTGCTTACATTTCTCATAGCCTATGCATGATATAGAAGAGTCTAAGTTTATGATAGTTATGTTGTGCGTGTATGTATGTAACCATGTACAATTCTTCAAATATTAATTTCTTGAGTTTCTGTGAACTGAATTGAAAAAAAAAAATTTTTTTTACATAGCAAATAAATTCCAGGTGCTTTCGAGAGCTTTTGTGTACTTCCAGAACTGTCCAGGAGATGTACAGATCTTTCATTAAATTTTCTTGAAAATTATTAAATGGAAGGGTTACAATAAGAAAGTTTTCTGAAATTCTTAACAATGATTATTACTACTGCTGAACCCTCGTGTAAAAACATTGAGTGAATGATACTCAAATATAAAGGTAAAGTTCAATGTAAGAGCATGTAATTACAAAATACATAACAGTTACTAGTATATAATTAAAACTGAAGTTTCAATGTTTAAACACATGTAGTTACTTTGTTGCACTTGCCACAAAGTATAAATTACAAAATATTGCTATGTTGTTGTCTAGTGAAGGTCACTTTTAGATAAATTTAACAGAAGTTCATTTTTTGTTCAATCATCTTTGTTAAATCGATCTGACTTCAGGTTTTGAGATTTCTTAGTTTTAGTTTATTGTTGGTATATTTTATATCAAATACAATTTTGAAAAATGTAACAGTTTTATTTTTTATCAAGGTTTCAGCAGAGAAAAAGTAATATTTCCAATCTATATTCACCCTGTGTTTGACAAGTTTAAGAAACCCACTGGAAAGTAAAAAGAGTTTAAAGAAATGTGAATTTTAAACTTTAGTATTGTGTCAATAGTTTAGTTAATCATTCGTTGACATGCTGACCAATTAAAAACAAACTAATTAACCAATGAATAAAGCTCTAACTTTGTTATTGTAATAACAATTAAGTTAGATAGTTTGTTCAGATGATACAGTTACTGATTTGACTAATAAACATCTCATTAACATTTGTAAAGTTTCAAGATTTTGTTGTTGTGATAAGTTAGTAAGAAAGCATATTATGCTACTATAGTAATAAAGTCGAACAAAAAATAATTTATAAGCATAAATAAGTGATTTATTTTTGGGAGTAAATGAAGAGGATAAACCAATATTCTGTTGAAACATGAAGTATATGTTCTCCAAACATAAATAAAATTCATCTTGCTTATAAATCATTCTTTGCCAACTTATTTTCTTAATAGTTAACTGATAAGTTAGACAATCTACTCCTACTTACCAAGCTCATTTGGATGTATGGTGATTTATATCTTGCCTTGTTATCTGAATTACAGTTTCATTTGGTTTGTTTTGAATTTTGTGTAAAACTACATAAAGGCTATCTGTGCTAGCTGTCCCCAATTTGGCACTGTAAGACTAGAGGAAAAGCAGCTAGTCATCACCTTCCCCCACTAATTCTTGGGCTTCTCTTTTATCAACAAACAGTGGTATTGACTGTCACATTATAACGTCTTCATGGTAGAGAGAGTGAGCATGTTTGGTGCAATAGAGATTTGAACCTGTGACCCTTAGATTGTGAGTAAAGTACCCTAACCACTTGGTCATGCCAGGCTTACAGATTAAGTTCTCACACAGAATCTTTATATGTTACTGGTGATGTTTCAATTGAATATTTCTTGTTTTTATAGTTGTGTTAGAAGGTAAGGTTATAGAATAATCTCTCGCATACAAAATTTACAAACCACCATGTTAATTATGAGTTTCTCTTGCCTTGTTATTAGTTACGTAACTTCTCCATAAGGCAATATTAAATATTCAACTTGCACATAGAATCCCCAAACTACAACAATGAGTTCCATATTTTATTTACTGCTTGCTTTGATAGTTCAGTTACAAAATAAGGTTAGAGGTTCAGATCCCACACAGAAATATCAAAAACCAATCTAATGAGTTCCAAGAATAAAAGTTTTCTTGCCTACATAATTAAGACTTTGTTCAAATGACAAGATTTTCAATTAAAATCACACATACTTAATTTCTGAGCTCATAGTTTTTCATGTTTTGAGTGGCAAGTTAAATATCCCAGAAAACAAGACTGAAGATTTAACTTCCATGTAATAAACACATAAATCACAGCAGTGATATTCTAGCATTGAAAGTGCAACTAGCTAGATTTGTTACATGTCACATTTAGTTAAAAAACCTCAATTAAATTTGATACACAGTGTTACTAATAAATGCTACGACTTCTTTGCAAATTATTATACAATTTCTTACAAAATTACTAGCCTACATATTTAAATAAACACAGTTCTATTAAATTCAACTTGTCATATTATGGTTGAGAATAATTTATTATAGTTAAAAATATCACCTTTCCTCCTACTAAGTTATGAAGTTTTTGAAGGGGATCTTTCAAGTTTTCAGGTAAACTGGAGATAAGCTTCAGTCTCTTCTATAAAATAGTAAATAATAAATTTTATATAATTCTATTAAAAGAGTAATCACAAAACCAACCCAGAATTTTTCTTGAAACAAACAATAAATTATATCCATTCTGAAAATACATTCGTTTATCATAAAATATTTAGTAACATTAATATTCTTTTAAACAGTCAGAGATAATTACAATATTATAATGAACATTCATGATATTTAAATTAATTGTAGACTCTTAGCAATAAACCCACATCTTTACTACTCTTATAAACTTGTAACAAATGAAAAAACAAGATTATTTTATTATAAATTTGTTATGGTATTAAATTAAGAGAAACACTATCTACTCAAATAATAAACAATCATAATACAAAAAAAAATAGCCCATTCTTCAACAAAAGGAAATTAGTGACTGTACTTGAGTGAATTTATCTAACTTTAGATTAAAATTAGCTAATGATTAAAAAAAGCCACTGGAAATAAAAGAGCACTGTCTGTTCTAGTTTAGGCACCTACAATCAAAGTTCATTCACCAGTAAATTCCATGGCTTTTTTAAGAAATTTTATATTCAAATCAAATACTTTTCAGATTGATTCTATGAAAGTATAAATTTAGTATCAAATGGTGAAGCACTTCACATTGTGTTCTACATCAAAAATAATACTGGATGAAATTACTTAAAACCACATTTTATAATGATTTTATGATGGAATTGGAGTTACTGTGTTGACATAACACATTGATTCAAGTCAGCATACGTTTCTATTTACTGTCTGGCACCCCTGTGATTTTTTTCCATTTCATGTACATTTCTAGAGAGAAATAGAAGTTTAGTATCATAATTGCTCATGCATATATTTGAATACTAATTGTAAAAGCAGGAGAGAGAAACCCTTTTCACAGTCTTTCAATTATATTTTGCCATGCAAGTGAGAGGTTGATTTAGGTCTACATCAGTATCACTGGGAGGAATTTGACCAATACATTGTATGGGAAGAGTCTTCAACCATTCAATCTAAGTCTAGAAATCAAAAATAATGAGAATCCTCCATTCTGTAAACTTAAACCATCATGTGTGCAAATTCGGAACAACCTACAGCAAGAAACCCCAAGAATGTACATCTGGATGCCATCAGGAAGTTGTAAATACAATGTGGAAGGTCAATTCTAGTCCAAAAACCAATCAGCATTGGGAATGTAACATTCAGTTTGTGGTAGAAGGAAGTTCCCAGTTCAATTACATGTGAAGATACTTGTTAGCCAGTCTAGCTCCAGCCAAAACCAATCACCCAGAAACTAACATCCAGGTGAAGGTAGGAAGAAGGGTACCTAGCTGGAGTGGTGAAATGAAAGATAGATGGGAAAATTCCAGTTTAAACGGATGGCATCTGGAATAAAACATCAGATCCATAGCAGGAGGATAGTTGGTCCTTTTACACAGGCAGAACACCACCATCCTATTTTTACTGAGTGGAACTGTGCACACTTAAGAGGATTTTTCCATGATCCACCACCCCAGTGGCTAGGATCAGTAATTGCTAAGTGTTAAGTTTTCATTTTGAATTTCATGCAAAGCTACACAAGGGCTATCTGCACTAGCTATACCTAATTTTGCAGTATAAAACTTGAGGGAAAACAGCTAGTCATCACCACACACTGCCAGCTCTTAGGCTACTCTTTATCAATGAAAAGTGGGATTGACCATCACATTATAACACACCCATGGCTGAAATGATGAGCATGTTTGGTGTGACAAGGATTTGAACCCATGACCCTAAGATTAAGATCTGAGTGTCTGGAAGAAGGAAAGAAAGAGATGTATTTGAAAATCCAAATAAATGTATCACCAGAGTGAGTGAAATGAGTAAAAACCATGAAACCCATTTCTACTTCAAGCAACCTAGGGAACATTAGAGATAGCCAGCAATCACTTTCTGTTTTACTCGTGTTAATCTATAAGTGAACAATCTAGTAAACACATATTTATAATGTAACATATTGTGAGAAATAATCTTCAAACAGTCTTGTGGAACAATTCATCTCAACTGTTGACATAACAGACATTATTTACCTTCTGGTACAGTTGACAAACATCAGTATACTTTGACAGGCACTACTTGCCACAAAATGGGATCTATAACATGTAACGTAATCCCATTAAAAAATAAATAAAAATAACATACTCAGAGTTTTACACAAATTTGAACAATGGCAACAGGGAGAAGAAACTTTCCAGCTGAGCAGGAAATTGCCAAACTGTGCAAGCATGAGGAGTTGTCTATGTGCCAACCTGGATAACCTCTTCTAAAGAAATGAAGAGCCAAGGACAATGGAAGATCATGGATCTAACAAGAAGATCTATGTTTAAGTTTATTCATAGTTTTATTAATTTCATCCAAGCTAAAAATGGCTTACATGCAGCAATCATAGCTTGGAAAGAGACTACTGCTGATTAAGCTTTTCTTGTATATCACCATAGTCACATTGGTTAACTTTATAAGTGCAGGTTTATAAAACTGCCTTACTTACTCTACCAATATCAATGTATTGCACTATAACTTACCAGGTTTACTAAATAACTATATTTAGGTCAGAAACAAAAAGTTTTTCAAACAACATTTTCACTTATTACCTCCTTCCAAAATTTGAGAGAAGAGAAATAATCTTGGGAAGTTCTCACCTTCAAGATGTCAAGAAAATCACATCATGGAAGGAAGGGGGATCTGAGCCTTTGATTGATAATAAACATAAAGTAAATAACCGGATATTTGTAGTTCAGATGACATAGCTTTTCATGTTAAATTTATATAACAATAAATTGAGTGAAACACTTCACATTTAATTATAACCGTACTTTCATCTGGTCTAGACAATATTATAAACAATCTAGTTATCCTTTGTGAACGTGCAAAATATAAATGGAAAACAGTAATTAAGTTATTGTCTTCTGTATGGCCTGGCATGGCCGAGCGCGTTAAGGCGTGCACTCGTAATCCGAGGATCGCGCTAAACATGCTCGCCCTTCCAGCCGTGGGGGTGTATTATGTGACGGTCAATCCCACTATTCGTTGGTAAAAGAGTAGCCCAAGAGCTGGCGGTGGGTGGTGATGACTAGCTGCCTTCCCTCTAGTCTTACACTGCTAAATTAGGGACGGCTAGCACAGATAGCCCTCGAGTGGCTTTGTGCGAAATTCCAAAACAAACAATTGTCTTCTGTATATTATTCTTTATTGACTACATGAAACAATGTTTGAGATAGTTTTCCTATTTTCCAGAAAACATTTATAGATAACTGAAACCAATTTCATAATTTATAATTTTTATAGAAACATTTATTTGGTTTTATGCGTGTTATTGTAAAATGATTGCTCAAATTTTGCGTATTGCGCCACTAAACATTATTATATTTTACATTTTCAGAGAACACCAGTGTCAAAACAAACAAAAGTTATCGAAGAATATATCCAGCGACCTCTGTCTCCTAGATATTTGAACAATCATGATGAACTTATTATCGTAAAACCAAACAGTAAATAAGACATCTCAAGGGAAACGTTGTTATTCTCATTGAAACTTCTGACAGCCAAGACACGCTTATCATTGGAAAAACTCGGAAACCAACCTGGTTTTTCTTCAAAACTAAGAAATAGAAGTAATAAACGAATTTATAAAACCGTCATTGTTAATATGTTCTCTCTAGATTTAAGATAAATCAACATAGTTTTAATCTCCACACTCTATAGTTACACGAATGTGATTGATGCTTACAAAATTATACAAAATTTGTAAATTCAGTATCATTGATATTATTGATTTCACAGAAACTTTCGTAGTAATTTAACTATTTACGTTTATGTTTAAGCAAATTAAATATAAACTTTGAAAACTTAAAGTTTTAACATTTTATCGGAACACTCATAACTATTATTTAAATTTAAGAGACTAAGGCTTCAGTTCAACAATTCACAATCGTTTTTTTCTTGTTTATTTATGATTTCTTTTTTTGCAGTATTTACTTATTACGACATATAATGTTAAAACTTGTATAAAATATTAAACCAAAAGTAATGAAATGTTTGTTTACATATTTGTCGCCCATTTAAATGTAACAGCTATTATACATTTAATGCTCATTTCGGTGATAATTGAGTGTCTGTTTATATTGTTTGTAACATAGCTAAGTATATTGACAGCCACAATAAACGTCCAACAATTTACAGCTGTTACAGTATGATTTGCATGCAACATTTTTTACTGAAATGCAGGATCTACACGAACTTCTTCAATTTCTACGTTTAATGTGCTTCACATCGTTGACTACTAAGCTTAAATCACATATTGGTTCTTCAATTATTACATTGTTATCAGCTTGTGACATTTATAATTTTCTCGTGCTTTGTCTACATGTTAAACTACGTATTAGTTATACAACATTTTCAGTAGAACTGTTGTGATAAGACTCTGACACATTCTATTCTTATCCTACAGTGTATTTTTATTGTTTTCAAACGCTTCTTAGTGATTATCGGGCCTGGCATGGCCGAGCGCGTTAAGGCGTGCACTCGTAATCCGTCGCGCTAAACATGCTCGCCCTCCCAGCCGTGGGGGTGTATAATGTGACGGTCAATCCCACTATTCGTAAAAGAGTAGCCCAAGAGTTGGCGGTGGGTGGTGATGACTAGCTGCCTTCCCTCTAGTCTTACACTGCAAAATTAGGGACGGCTAGCACAGATAGCCCTCGAGTAGCTTTGTGCGAAATTCCAAAAAACAAAAAAACAAACAAATAGTGATTATCGTGTAGCACTGTTAAGATATAATTTACATGCACCATTTTCGGTTATTAATGTATTATTGACATTTGTCATCTTTCAGAGTGACGTAGCTATTAAAGGTTGGGTCACACTAATTGATACAATTTATGACCGAGTTCAACAAACTGAAAGTTGAAATACATTTTACTTCGTGTGTGTCCATCAGATGTGCTAGAACTCTGAATAGTAATAGCTTAACTGATTATCAACGATGGTTAACAAGTTCACGTGTTTCACGTGCACGTAAAGCGTGTCCTCTGCATAAGGAACAAGACTCTTTCCATCATCTAATAACATGGAGATATGTTTTGTTTTCCAGAAAACAACGCCAATCTTCCATTGGGAGTTCGTGTTTTCAAAACCAGGGTTTCCGTTAGATTACTGTAGATTGGGCGCATCTAGAAAGCCGATCAAAGTGCAAACAGGCAACAATGCTTTAAATCTGTTCTTGTCGGACTACACACAACTTGATGCAGCATTTTACGACTGGGCAACATTCTTGCCTGATCAGATGTTGTCAGTTGATAAATAATTTTTGTTTGCATTTCGCGCTAACCTATACGAGGACTATTTCCAAGAGCCGTTCTTAATATAGTAGTTAAAGACCCATCGACGATTGTAAGGCTACTATTTTAAGAATAAAGAGTGGGATTTACCATAACTTTATAACACCCCATACTGACGAAAGGGCGAGTATGTGTGACGTTGATTCGACCATGCGACCCTCAGATTATGGGACAAGCGTCCTAACCACCTGGCCAATTAATGAATTATGAAAATTTAAAAAAAATATCGTCCAATTTCATAACATAAAAATATATTATTGCATTTAAAACAAAAATCATGTGATCCAAATTCTTAGAAACGTATATCATTTATACTTAAATAATTAGGTTGCTCCCTTACCTTCAGTCAAAACATAATCACATTCAAATAATGACGCATTCCACTTACCTTGAACAAAATTATCTTCCTATTATGCTTCAAAATTTGAATTGTATTTTATATATTGTATTTTTGTACATGGAATAAATGTATTTAGGTATTCATGTAAATTATACAATATATTGTAGAAAAAAATCATTTTTCAGAGTGAAAAACTAATCAAACAACCAGAACCTAGATATGAATATTTTTTTCCATTTTATTTTTCTTTACTTTAGATACTTTTTATAATTTCTACACAAATGTGTATAATTCACAGTAGACAAAAAAACAAGGCTAACGGAATGTTCTTGCGCTTTTGTGAAGTGTCAGCGTATCTGGAGGGTTCAATATTCGCGTCCCGCTGTGAAAAACTTTCTATCACCTTTCAGGAAAATGGATTCGCAACAAGAGGGACAGTAAAATTCCAATTCCAAACAGTTGGCAATGAATACCTTTTTCTAGCTGTCTTAACACTAGGTCAAAATAAAAGACTGCTGAGCTCACAAAGTCTTTGCTTATATTTACGATAAAATTATGAAACAAACAAAAATACCTTCACTACGGTTTTATGAGCCTTCAAACATATACCAAGATTATTTATTATACTTTTCGTGATGATACCTTTGTATTTTATGTTTCATCAACCACATCTAGGCCTGGCATGGCCGAGCGCGTTAAGGCGTGCACTCGTAATCAGAGGGTCGCGGGTTCGCGCCCGCGTCGCGCTAAACATGCTCGCCCTCCCAGCCGTGAGAGTGTATAATGTGACGGTCAATCCCACTATTCGTTGGTAAAAGAGTAGTTCAAGAGTTGCCTTCCCTCTAGTCTTACACTGCTAAATTAGGGACGGCTAGCATAGATAGCCCTCGAGTAGCTTTGTGCAAAATTTCAAAACAAACAAACAAATCAACCACATCATTGTAACCTTTGCTTCACAAAAGGAATCATTCAAGGTTATTTCACTTCATTTATGAGAGAGATTCTTTTTTCATAAAGCATGTTTTTCTTAAACAAAATTATGACGGAGATATAATTAGGAAATGTCTTTGAGGTCTTTTAAACATGGTGATCCACATTAAAAACTGTGTCTAACAATCGATTAAGCTCTAATCTAACTGTAATTAATATCCTCATAAACGTAAATAACAATAAGTATCTATTTTTCCTTAACTTTTTCAGCACCTTTATTTTGTACAATGTGTAACCAAAGCCCATCGTTTTTCTATCTTCTTAATGACGAGAAAACCCATTTGTAGAAAAAAATATATACACTGGTGGCCAAATTCTTAAGGCCAATGAACATAAAGAAAAAATATGCAATTTGCGTTGCTAGACTCAACCGCTCATTTGAATAGAGATTCGAAAGATGGAAATAACAAAAGAAAAATAACATTTTTAGCATTTAATAGGGAAAATGTGAACACTATGAAATTAGCCCAAATACTAGCTGGTTAAATGTTTAAGGCCATACTAAAAATAAGTTCTTAACAGGGTAGGAAATGCCCAACAAGAGGTCTCAGTAGTGAGTTGCACGGCCGTCATTGCGAATAACTTCAAACATTTGCTTTGACATGATCGATAGATGCATTTGCAGAAGGCTAACTGGAATGTTATTCAAGCGGTGAAGATGGATTTACGTAGATCATGCACTGTTTGAAATTGGCGTGAATTTCTATAGACTTCCCTTGCCATCCATCCCCAAACATTTTCAATGGGGTTCATTTCGGGCGAACACGCTGGATTGTCCAACAGAATCACGTTATTCGCCATGAAAAGGTCCTTTGTTCTACGGGTATTGAGGATTTTAACGTTGTCCTGCTCAAAGATCCAATCATTTCCACACAAACAAGGGCATTTAGTCAATAGAGATGCACTCTCAAACATGTCAATGTAGCCAGCTGCTGTTTGACGCCCCTGTATAACCTGAAGTTCCATTGTTCCATTGAAGAAGAAAGCACCCCAGATCATGATGGAACCTCCTCCACTGAGTCCTGTAGAAGATGTCTCCGGTGAGATATCCTTATCGTGACAGTAACGTTTAAAGCCATCTGGACCATCCAGGTTAATTTTTTTCTCATCAGAGAACAAAACCTTTGTCTACTTTTCTACGTCTCATGTTTGGTGCTTCTCAGCAAAGTTTAACCGAGCTGTTTTGTGGTGTGAAAGAAGGCGTGGCCTTTAAAATCGTTTACGGTTTTTGTAGCCTTTCCCTCGTAAATGACATCTTATTGTTTTTGAGCTGCATTTTGCGTCCGTAAGGGCCTTAATCTGATTCAAAGATCGGCTGGTGTGTTGCCGGTAAACCCGTTGAATCCTCCTGCTCAACGCTGGCGAAATTTTCTTTGGCCGACGACTTGAAATTCTCGTTCCGTATCCCTCAAGGTCTTTTAAGAAATTTGCAACAGCAGTTTTACTTCGCTCAATCCCACCAGCGATGGCACGATGAGAGAGACCTTTCTTTTGCAACTCGACAATTCTGCCACTTTCAAACTTTGTCAAATTTTCAGCCTTTGCCATGTTTTTTCCCTAGTGTAACACAGGAGATGTCAGTAGGATATGTTGACAACGCTAATGCTTGAACACAAATGACTAAATTTCGTTACGTGTATACCAATTAACGCTTCGTTACGTGTATACCAATTAACGCTTCGTTTCAGTATGATCTTAAACTTTTGAGCGCTAGTATTTAGGCTAATTTCATAGAGTTCACATTTTCCCTATTAAATGCTTAAAAAGTTTTTATTTTTCCTTTTTTATTTTTATCTTTCGAAGCTCTTTTCAAATAAGTAGTTAAGTCTAACAACGCAAAATGCATATTTTGTCTTTATGTTCATTGACCTTAAGATTTTGACCAGCAGTGTATTTAAAAAAGAACACAAAAATCACCTTCACACGTTTTCGAACACTGCAAATCAAATAGAAAACAACATAACCATAAAATACACTCAATTACTAAATAAAGAAACCAACATAAACAAACTCAAAATTAAAAAAGCCTTACTTGTACAAAATCTCAAGCCCAAAATAAACATGAAACATCTAAGCATGCCCTCTATATTCCTACACTCAATTACACAACCCTCTTCAAACATGTGGTCAGCTATCAGTCACAATTACCCCTTTCTTTCTTTGTGAACATGACGATGACCTAAGAAGGGCGAAATGTTGTGCGCTCCCCTTCATAAAAATTTTTCTTAATCCCTACAAGCAGTTTTTAAATATATACGTTTTTCTATCGATCTCTAGAACATAGCGTTTATAAAATTCAACTTGTTTCGTATTATTCTTTATCCTTAACGAGTCTCCACTTTATTACGTTACTTACTTTAATACGTATGAAATTTATGATATTTTGCTGCAAGATTGAAACAAACAATATTCTTTTTAACAGGGCCTGGCATGGCCGAGCGCGTTAAGGCGTGCACTCGTAATCCGAGGGTCGCGGGTTCGCGCCCGCGTCGCGCTAAATATGCTCGCCCTCCCAGCCGTGGGGGTGTATAATGTGACGGTCAATCCCACTTTTCGTTGGTAAAAGAGTAGCCCAAGAGTTGGCGGTGGGTGGTGATGACTAGCTGCCTTCCCTCTAGTCTTACACTGCTAAATTAGGGACGGCTAGCACAGATAGCCCTCGAGTAGCTTTGTGCGAAATTCCAAAAACAAACAAACTTTTCAACAGAAATATATTTTAATACAAAAATTACAATTTACGAAAACTGTTATCACTAAGAGTTATTACAAATGATTGATTATATACAATATTTTTACAAACTTAGAGACGTTAAAACTTTCACTCCTCGTTTAAGCTTGTTTTTTTGATAGGCTGCACATCCTTACAAGCTGAATTTTTCCGCCGAATATATTTAATATTTTCGAAGTAATTATAACGTAAGAGTTGATTAATTGAAGTTGAACAGTTTGTAATGTTAAAAATCTATAAATGTTGCGAGTCAAATTGTGTAGTTTTCCGATTAGTTAGATTGTTTGTTTTTGTATTTCGCTCACAGCTACTCAAGGGCTATCTGTGTTGCCCCCCAGTGGCACAGTGGTATGTCTGCGGACTTACACACTAAAAACCGGGTTTCGATACCCGTGGTGGGCAGAGCATAGATAGCCTATTGAGTAGCTTTGTGCTTAATTCTAAACAAACAAACTATCTGTGCTAGCAGTGTAAGACTAGAGAGAAAGCAGCTAGTCATCACCACCCACCGCCAACTCTTGGGCTACTCTTTCACCTACGTATAGTGGGATTGACTTTAACATTATACACCCCCACGGCTGGGAGGGCGAGCATGTTTAGCGTGACGCGGGCGCGAGTCTCACGCCTTACGCGCTTGGCCATGCCATGCCAGATTAGTTAGAGATAATCACAGTTGTATCTTTTGAGGCATATAACACTCTGACGGTAAGTGACTAACGATATTCTACTTGTATCAATATCTCTCGGTTTTTATATGAATCAAGCGCGTCATTCGAAATTTCAAGAATTTTCTAGCGCATTTTCGTAAAAGAAATATTGTTGTATACTTCTTTCAAGAAACTTCTACAAATTTCTAGAAAAGGCTGGACTAGAAAAAATGCAAATACCAATCAAATCAAAGTATTTTTGCTTTTAAAATTTCGTCGTTCCCACTATTTCGTGATTGGTCATGTTAAAATACAGACGAAGTTTCTACTTTTGCTACCACTACGACCAAAATAAATAAGATCATATATCTCCACTGACACAATTTCGTGAACACATAACTTTACGTGTATGTTTTTCTTCTATTTATTACAAAGTCGATTTTCAGCTATAAGTGAAATGTGGGCGTACTGTTTGTTAGAATTCCATTACCATTTGACTTTCCTTCAAGTCTTCTTTTGTTAATCATTTCATATGTGATTCTTAAAAACTATTGTTACGATTATTTTGTGCTTTTTAAAAACAAAACTAATCTTATCATCCATTACACGGATATCTGTGTGTTTAATGTTTTCTATATGTTTATACAGCAGTTTCTTAACTTCACATTTGTGATTGAGATACAAAAAAAAAGGATTGGTACAGTTTTCCATAATGATAATCGCTTCCTGTAGGCGGACTGTTGGTGTGACTTTTAAACTTAACAACATTTACGAGTTTAAAAACACCTGTTAGCAACAAATATTTTTATATCTTCCACATTAAAAAAAGTTTTATCCTTCTTAAAATAGTAAAAAACTGTTTTCTTGCCTTGTTATAACCACGGCAGCCTGAGCCACCTAGCAGGAAAAATACAGAGCAATAGTCTAATAAAATGGATAATTTTGTCAGAGTTGACATTGATGGTGTTTGTTTGCAATATAACACATTCACAAAGGTGAACAAGGCAGATATCCATTGGTATCTTATGGGTTTAACTTTACTATTTAAGAAAGAGCTGATATCCTACAAAGCTATGTGTAGCAAGATATGTAAGACCTGTGGGTATCTCAAATAATATTAGTTTCCGGAGGTGTTCAGAATCGTATGCTAGAGTCGTATATATTTGTGTGGCTGTAAAAATTGTGGTAAACTTTATATCCACAGCTTATAAAACACCCACAGATAAAGTATTTCGACATCTTTGTAAAACAGACACGATCTGGCAGACACCTAGAGATTTCTTGAAAAAAAAAGTGGGTTTTGTAATGCACTTTGTTTTCTATTGAATTTGTTTTTAATTTCGCTCAAAGCTATTCGATTGCTATCTGCGCTAGACGTCCCTAATTTAGCAGTGTAAGACTAGAAAGAAGGCAGCTAGTCATCAACTCTCACCGCCAACTCTTGGGCTACTCTTTTACCAACGAATAGTGGGATTGACCGCAAATTATAATGTCCTCACGGCTGAAAGGGCGAGCATATTTGGCGTAACGGGGATTCGAACTCTCAACCCTCGGATTTCGAATCAAGTGCCTTAACCAATTCGTCCTCCCGCGTCAAAAAACGTTTGTTCCTTGTCATAAAATTTAAAGATATATTACATATGGAAGGATGCAATTTATTAATATTTCAGTCATGACACCTGCGAACCTCCTATTTCTATTTCAGTCAGTTTAATTAAAATTATATAGAGCCAAATAAATTTCATAAATCTACAGAAGATTAAACGAACGTAGTGATAGTCACAGGGACTTTATTAGTTGTGCTTCATTTTAACAGATTACCTGAAGTTTATTCAGGCTTTAGAAAATTATTCTACAACTCATATTTTTATATATAACTATACAATCTTCTTAAATTTTCCTTATTTGGATATTTCAAGAGATCTGTCATTGCGTTCTTCTATCATTCGTACTTCTAATAGCACAATGATATCACACTGCAATTTTAATTTTTGCATACGATTTCAAACTATTTTGATTGTTCTTAAGCATAAATATATACAAAGGGCTATCTATATAATGTCCATCACCGATATCAAAATCCGGGTTTTAACCAATAGACTTGCAGACTCATTGCTGTGATCATTGAAGAACGAGGTTCTTTGAAAAGTACCTTTGATACTGCACCTTGCAGAAACTGTGAAAGTTCTTGTAACAGGTTTCAGAGATTTTATGTGGCAATCTTTTCGTTTTTTTTATTTGGGAGTAAAGCAGGCCTATTAAGAATTGTTTGTTTTTACATTGTTAATAACAGGAACAGTCCACTGTGGAGGAGTACTGCTATCTTTAGACTTCTATCATTTCCAGACAACTCATCTTCATAGTTCTAAACTCTGCTTAAGTATCCTATTCAGTTGAATTTCTACACGTTATGCGTCATCAGAAGAAAACTTTACCTCATTTAAAGATTTATTGTATATCAATGATATTTTTATAAAGCTAAACATTGTTAATTATCATTTGCATTGAATACAAATCTTCTCTATATTTGTATCTCTTTATGGTTCCTGAAGCGATATTCTATTGTCCTGATTCCAAACTTGTACAGTTTTACAATACAACATTTCTTTATCTTGTTACTACAGATTGGTACTTTCTCTTGACAAAACGGATGAAGAGTCAATGACATCCCTCAAATCAAAAGTGTATTTTGTAGTTTTAATTAAAAACCCACATTCGTCACATCGAAGCTATAGGAGTTTCAAAAACGTCTCCAGTTGTCGACAATAATAAGAAATATGCTGCAAAAGTGAAAGATGTTGATTCCATGTTTTCTGCTCTTGTGAAATTATTTACTACTAGAATGTCACATATATAAACACTTTTTTAAAGTTACGTTATTCTCATCACGTTTTATGTGTTTCCCACGTCCCAAACAAAAATCACCAATAAGCTGACTTACTAGTGTTTTTTCCTACTATTTTAGTGCAATCTATTTGAGTAATCTGCCATATTTATATTCTTTTCCACAATGTACCTAGAGCATTAACATTATGTTTCAGTTGGTGCTTCCAGGAGTTAAAGAAAACGATGTTTCAGTTGGTACTCCCAGAACTTTAACAGCTATGTTCCAGTTAGTTAACCAGCAAAACTTATCCATCATACAAGTTATCGTTCCTTTACAAGGAAAGTCGCTGAAGGGTTAAAGCAGTAATAGACCTAAGGAATGTTTCTGTGAGGAGAGATACACAGGATGATTGAAATCAATCGAGGCTTTAGTGTCATATAAACTGAAATGGAAACCTCAACTGTTCCACTGTACGAAGGTAGTCATTTTTATTATGTAGAAGAACTGTATGCAGTGTATTTTAGTTTTTGTTTCGTAGAAAGAGGTCTATTAACCCACAAGGACCCTTCTACGGAACAGTGAGGCAGGTCCATGTTGGAGAAATTAGAATTCAATAAGTAAGTGCGTTATCAAATAACTGGCTTGCATTTTAGGGGGACCGATGAAGGGAGGTCAAAGCTGCCAAAGAGACAGAAGAAGACATATATTTATTAATACGTGTATCCTTGGAGGGCAGAAGACTCTTCACATAATGAGAGAAAGTCTTTATAAGAGAATCAGACAGATTTGTCTGTACCTCCGCTGTACCAGTAGAGTGGGGTACAACAGCATACATCAGAGGTGGAATAGGAAACAACAGTTTATGTGTTTCTGGATAAGAAATGTTGTTTATGGTCTTCAAAAAAATACACCTCTTTTTCCTTTGCTAATTTACGGCAAGGACGAAAACATGGAGGGTGGGAACCATTACAGTTAGAGCAATGTGGGTCCGATTGAAACTCATAGCTGTTGTGGCCTTAGCCTTCAGAACGAGCACGTGTCAAAGAATTACAACAAGATTTCTTAGAATCTCTGAACCTTTAGCATTTAAAACATGTGACAGATAATTTGCTTTGATTGTGGCAGGCAGAGATAGCAATTTAAACGGCAACATCAGAATGTTTGTAATCCAAATTGTTCCATTTTTGCAAATGGAGAGAGGCCAAACAGCCGAAACACCTTGGCTCGAGAAACATGCGAGGATCTTCGATTCAGGGATGTTAAGTGAATGTTTCTTCATGATCATTCCTCTTGAGGAATTCAGATTAGCATGGGAGTAACCTTTAAAGGCATATTCCCAATGGACTTCGATTTCATGACGACTGTGCTATCTTGTGTTTAAGATATCTCAACTGAGATCTCCTCATATTGTAACTTTTTGACAAACTCAGAAGAGCTAATCAGCCCCTTTGGTTACTCCTGAATGTAAAAGGGAGCCATTTGTCCTTATGATTGATCGTTTAGTAATAAATTTTATTTTATTTTGATGCTCATTATTTTTATTATCCATAAGAAACACAGAATGATTCATTACTCATTGACCCCACCCTCCATGGAGTCCAATAAGAGGACGCGCTACACTACCCAACTAGGACAGTGTCGCTATGCCATAGTTTTGTGAGTGTTATACCCAAACATTAGCATCAGACTTATTGCCCATAATACCCGTTTAGAACGTTCAACACCAGTACTCAGTTTACCTCTGTCCAACAGGATCACATGGCTGACTTTAGGGGAAAACATCACAAGTTCATCCAGCTACAGAACTTTACCGACAAAATGGTGTGTTTCAGTGCCTCCGACGCCTCTCAACCAATAGAATCATCTTCTTCCCTTCAAGGTCCTACGAGGTTCTCTCGTCATGTAAAGGAATCCACATCGAGAAGTAACCATTTGGACTTGTTTTGAAAACAAGAGTACCAATACACACACAATATATTATAATGGTTTTATCTTAAACCTGAATAACCATAAACTTCTATATTTATTTATAACTTTACAACATGTCTGAATTATTAGGAAGAATTATATTATGTTCATATTCCAAATCCACCAAGCAGTAAGTGGATGTGGATTATGTTGTTCCATATGAAATACTTGAAGTAAATTGTTGTATAGCATGTTGTTTTTTATGGAATGTTTCTGCTAAGTGGGCGTAGGTGCTGTTGCCTCAAATGGAATATTTCTGGTAAGTGGAATATAGATGCTCTTGCCGCAAATGCAATATCTGTGGTAAGTGGATGTAAGTTCTATTATTCCAAATGCACTTTTTGTGGTAAGTTGATGTAGATCCTGATACTATATGATGTTACAGCTTGTGCTCGGTAACATACGCTTATTGACAATTCAAAATAAATTATAGATCTTTACATTTTGGCTCTTGTCGGTCATTACGTTTATAAGTGTACATAATACGTTCCAATGTTTGAAAGATGAGACACATAACTTGTAGCACTGTTTTACTTGGATTTAACGTGGTTAATAAGTGATAAATATTCACAAAAACATCAAAATTTGATTTCTTTATTCTACGTACATTACACAATTTTGAGAATAAATAATTCTTTGCATTTTAAAATATTTAAATTCATACATAAAAGTATAAGAGTAATTTTATAAGAATAATATTCTTTTTATCTCATTTCTTTAGAGAATTTAATCTTTCCGTGTTACTTGACCTGTTCATAATTGTAACATTGGTTTCAATATAGCTACAAAATACATTTGACAAATTGTCACATATCTAAAGTAAAATAAACAAGAAGTTTGACAGTCGACAAGAATGTAGGATCCACCTTCATAATGATGACTTCATTTGATGAAAGTTTCTGGTTACTAAGAAGATAAACAAATATGTAATCATAAAACACTGTACGACGCCACCAAAACTGTTTTGTTTTTCACATATTTCGTCTAAACGATAACACTGTTGTTTCGTTTTACCAGAACCTTCATTATAATTCATAAACGTCACAAAAATGGGAAGCATTAAATATATTTATATACTATCTATATATAATATACGTAATAATGATGAAATCTGAAAATAGAAATAGCCAAAAGTGTGTTCGTTGTCAACTCACGCGGGAGCTTTGGTTTGTTTCGAATTTCGCGCAAAGCTACAATAGGGTTATCTGCGCAAGCCATCCCTAATTTAGCAGTGTAAGACTAGAGAAAAAGCAGCTAGCCATTACCACCCACCGCCAACTCTTCGACTAGTCTTTTACCAACGAATAGTGGGATTCACCGTCACCTTATAAAGCTCCCACGGCTGAAAGGGCGAGCATGTTTGGCGCGACGGGGATGCGAACCCGCGACCATCAGATTACGAGTCGCATGCCTTAATCGCCTGGCCATGCTGGGCTCGCTCGGGAGTTACAAATTTACATAAAGTTTAGAGATTTATAAAAATATCTGAGACAAAACAGAAACAACGATAACACACAGCACAATATTTATTAGAAATACGGGGTGTTCGGAAAGTCACTGTGCACTTATACATTTATTAACAGACATGTTTCAATATAGAGTACAGGAGGTAAACATACATGAGAATTACAAAAAAATGTTGAAAGTGACCCCCGTTGGCATCAATACAAGCTGCGATCCTTCTTATTTTGTTTCTAAACACTGTTATCGCTGCTTTCAAAACTGCACAGTGACTTTCCGAACACCTTATATAATCTCACAAAATAGCAAACTACAATTGTAGTGTGTTATGAAGTAGAAGGAAAGATAGTTTCACTTGATAACGAACCAGTAGACAGTAGAGATTAAACTTTAACAGAAACTGAAGGGCAATCTTTAACAGGATAATTACAATGTGGTTTACACAGAGAAATAGCAAGCTTTGAACTGTTGATAGTTTAATCCACATTGAAATGAAATACAAGGATAAAGGTAATATTGACAACAGTAAGATACACATTTAGTACGAAGTTATCCAAGTGGGAGTATAGCCACTACAAAACTACCACTGACAACAGGTGACAGGATGAGTGAACTTTGAAACACACACAACGAGATGACCAAAGTTAGAAACGTGTACTTTAAGCAGGAGCATTTTATATCGAATTATCTAGTAAGGATGAAAGACATTTTGTTTGATGGGATAGAGAAAAATGCATCAATGGAATATTCACAACAATGATTTGGATTTCACAATTAACATGTGTTACACTGAAAAGGCTTATATAAAAACTGAGAAAGTTAATTAAAAGGCTTAGCTAAACTGTGGAGAGTAATACGGGACATTTGTAACGATAATTCACAAATACATATTGACAAAAGGCAGAGAGAATACGGTGTAATGTTTCATGTGATGAGGTCTCACATCAAAATGATAATTACGCCTCTCGTCATGTGACAAAATGTTAAAATCCCTTCACTATAGATCTCTTTTAGTGGGATGGTCAAATTCCTGAACTCTTTATGGTTGTTATTCTGTTAAGGAACTCAATGCCGTAAGATTAACCAGATAGTAAAACTTGTGTCTATAAAGATAGTAACAAGAATGGTACACTACATGGAAATTTCTCAAAACGCTTTATCAAAAGTGTAGCATCTTTTTACGCAGTTATGTCATGACTTCCTTATGAAGAAAAAACGATTTGCCTTTCTCTCCTATTACACAATTATTTCTCGTGATGGTGAGCTTTTGGGAAGATAACACTGGCATTGTGGCAAAACTTTCTTTTGGAATACTTAAATGTCTTTTTTCTCTCAATCTTATCTTAATCATTAGGATAAAATATTATGGTATGGTAATCTATAATCTTTCATACTCCATAGGATCAAAATCATATGGTATGGTAGTCTATACTCTAACACACCCCATTAATAATTAGAGAGTTAAACAGTAGGATCAAAATCATATGGTATGGTAATCTATACCCTAACACACCCCATTAATAATTAGAGAGTTAAACAGAAGGATCAAAATCATATGGTATGGTAATCTATACTCTAACACACCCCATTAATAATTAGAAAGTTAAACAGTAGGATCAAAATCATATGGTATGGTAATCTATACTCTAACACTCTTCATTATTAATTAGAGAGTTGGTGCAACAATTTATGAAACAAGTTTTAAAGTACCAATTTCTTACATATATTGTCTTCTCTGTTCTTCTCTTTGCCTTCTACAACTTCTGCATATTCAAGATTGAAAATTAAGCGAAAATATATAAAGTATCTGATGCTGGATACAAAAATCATCAAGTCATATGATAAACAGCCGATACAAAATTTCGATAGAATGGTATACTTGCATATGAAACTATAATTTATCATTGTTTGGTAATACGTAGTGGTATGATGCTGTTTTAAAACTGATTCCTTTTGAGAACAATAAGTAATAGTTCTTTCATATGTAAATTATTAATACGTTAAAATGATAGACTGGGGACTTACAATTGCGAAGAAAGGAACCATGGTGTTGTCAGAAGTAAGTTCCCAGACTTATAAAGCCATATTTGGGGGTTTGATAGCTTGTGGTTGACAAAGTACAGATTGGGGCTATGTACGCTATTTAATGGCATTATGAAACAAAATAATATGAATCAACTTGACAGTCTACAACTAACAAAAAAGAAATTCGTAATAAAAGTCATACCTCAGACATGAGAAGAAAATTGTTGGCAAGAGTTCACAAATACAAAGGACAACGACAAAAGCTGTTTACATGACCCAGGCAACAGTAGGCAAAAGAATCAAAAAGGATCTCTCCATATGAATAAACTATACAAGTTGCTTCAACGAAATATCCAGGATTAGAGATCCAGTTGTTGAAGACTCTATGAATATATCTATTCAAGGCAAATACAGTACGTCACGACACCATACAAAGAGTGTGTGCACTCTGTTAACTATGAAAACTTTTGTGTAATTTTGTATCAGGAGACTGGTGAAACAAATTTTCAAAAGGTACATCACATACGGCAAAACTTTGTCGAAAAGATTCACGCTTAATAGTGGAATTGCGCCAGAGGTAAGTTATGAATCAAGAGGGAAGGTACAAAGGTCAAAGTATTTTAGTTTTGGAACGTCGTGCAAAGCTATTCGAGAAACCATCCTTTATTTAGTAGTGTCAGACTAGAGGAAAACCAGCTAGTAAAGAACACCCACTGCTTACTCTTGGGCTATTCTTACCAGTGAAAACTGGGATTGACTATTACATCATAATATCCTCCTTTGACTAAAAGTTCGAGCGTTGAAACCACCAGAACAGGTCAGAGGATACTATCGTTACAATCAAATCAGTCTTTTTCTTACTTTGTACTGCATATAAATAGAGAATTTGTCAGGAAAAGAGGCCTAATCAAGGACATGGACAGCTTTCTTTTAGTGGACATTATTCCCCAGGTATCGATTTCTTACAGTTCCATTACTGGCTTTTCAGTAAATTTGAAGGTTAAAATAGCCCAATTTGTAACTTTGCGCTTGACAACAAACAAGGCCTTTAGTGTATGTGTTAGTTTTCATCTACAGTTTAGGATGAGAGGTTCATGTTTGTTTGATGGTTTGAACTGCATATTTAGTATTTCTGTGGAAATATAAAATGATATAAATCTGTTTCAAATTTATCTGAACTTTCATGGTCGTAATATCAAAAAGTATTGATTTTTTTGCTGAGAATTATAATTTTTTTGGAATCAAACATCAGGTTTTTATATATCTTTATAGATGTGTTTGAATCTTATTTGGCCAAATCCACTGAAAAAAAATCTAAGTTATTTACGCATGGACGAAAAAATATTATTAAAAACGTAAATGTCATTATAATCTGGAATTGATTAGTTACTGAGAGCTTTATGTGTTTTGGTAATATTATTTGTTAAAATCCTCCCACATATATTTTAACTTAGGCTTATTGTATTTACTTGCTAGAAAATTTTCCACTGCATGTGCTGATATACATTTACTGCAATGTCTACGCCTTCAAAACCTCAACTACATGATAAGAGTGAAATGACGAAAAACAAAACAAAGAGCTCACCTTGCTGGTGAATCTAGATTTTATCTTGCGGAAAAGAATTCCTGGTGACAAAAACGAGAGCGAAGAACATGAAGATGGTGCCAGTAACGTGTTTGCTCTTTCAGCCTCTTCGATTATTTTGTTTCTCACCAGGGTTCTTTGGACTATCTTTTGTTTTATGTAAAACTCTACAAAGTTGTTGACAATGATTGGTACAGGCATCCCAACAACCACTACACCAGCAATACAGCAGACACTCCCAATCACTTTGCCAGGTAAAGTAACGGGAACCATGTCTCCAAAAACAACAGTCGTCATGGTAACACAAGCCCACCAAAAGGCAGAGGAAATGCTGGTGTAAAGTGTTTCAGGTTCGTCTTTCTCTGCAAAATAAGCGAGACTAGAAAAACACACGATGGGAATTACAAGGAATAAGATGAGCAACCCGAACTCTTGGATACTTTTCTTCATTGTATATCCCAAACTTGGCAAGCCTTTCGAATGTCGAGCCAGTTTTAAAATTCTCATAACCCTTGCCACACGGAAGATAAGGATAATTTCGTGAATGTTTTCAAAATCTTTAGGGACAATATTTGTAGCTACAAGAATTGAAGACACGATGAAAGGGGTAATAACTAGGAGGTCAACGATGTTTATTATTCTTTTTAAAACTTCCCCTTGTTTCGTGTAGAAAATAATCTTTAGATATATTCTATACTAAACCAAACCACGCATGTGATTTCAATCATATCCAGTTTTTGTTTTCTTTGTGTAGCGGAATTTCTTCATTGACATCTTCATCAAATTGTTCCTTTAAGGAAGGTATCGTACCTAAAATCTGTGTGATGGATGAATAGAAGGATGAAGAACACAAAGAAGCTGGCAATGATCTAAAGAAAAAGTTAAATTTTAATCACTAATCGACACTTATTATCACTAAATTATTATTATTTATGTAAGTGTATGTGTTTAAGACATTCACGAATTACTCAGCCCTGCGATGATTTTATTGTCTTGAAATATTCACGTTTCACAGTAATTCTTGTACGCTGAATCCAACAATGATACCAATTTTCTTTGTCGCGTACATATTTTTCATAATACGCCATATGTATGTTTAGACAAGTGAATTACTTTCATTAAAATCGGATCACACTTACCCGTTAAACATTTACTTCCAATACCTACATATGAACAGAAACGGAGATTTGGAGGCTATTGGACTTTGGCCTGATTAATTGAAGATTTCGTTACCCCCTGTATGTATCTGTATGTATGTATCTATTTTTCCAGATTCAACTGTACCTCCTTCGAAGTTATTTTAGTTCCCACGTGCCACGTGGGAAGGGGAAAAGTAATTGGGGATCTAGTGAAACAAACAAATTAGTAATGAATGTACTTTATTTATACAACTTCATATAAGATAAAAGGACAATGAAATGAATGCAGTATTTATCTGGTAGTGATAACATGAATAAATAAAAATGAACGTACTTTGGCAGCCCCTAAAGTATCAGGTCTTTCCATTAGGTTCCAGACAAACTGCTTACGTTGCGCATACTTTCCTTCTTCAAACTTTTCAACTTCTGTTCTAAATGTAAACCGTTGAACGTCTAAGTCAGCAAAAATTGATTTATTTTTTTCAAAGTATTTGCTCATACAGCAAGTCTCCATACAAGTTTCTTTTAACATCCAGTAATCAAAATCGTCAGTGAGCGCCCTCACACAAAGTTCGTCCACCAAATGGAATTTTCCAGTGCGGTAAAAATTAATAATCGAAGTGGATGATGCAGGACTGTGATCAAAGAAAAACTCGTTTTCATCAGGATTATACTCTTCACAGTATTCTTCAAATTCCTCAGGATATCGGCATAGTCGTAGACGACCTAATCTGGTTTGAGGGAAGCGCTTCAAAGTATTCCACATCACTTGATGTTTGACACCACCAACATTTAGAGTCATTGTGGTTTTTGGTTTCGGTAATACAGCCACAGAGTCATTTGGAGACAACTCAAGAACATCTTGTGTTTGCGCATCAATTATATTTATTAAGGAAATGGGTAAATTACAAGAATATTGTGACTCTTCTACAGATATGACAGAATGGTTACTTTCTATTTGTTGCCAACCAGAGACATCTCGATGAGGTTAGTTTTTCGTATGAAGTTTCTCTACCAAGTCCATTTATTCAAGTGATACTGATGACCCCAGCGTAGACATTCAAGTCAGTTTCAATTCACTTGGAATATGAATTAGTTTCACAGGTACTGTAATGACTTCTTGGCTTCAGAAGCAACTGAAATAAGAATATTTATAATAGGATATGTAACATTTTTCACCTTAAAATGTGAAGGGTGACAGGTTTTTGCAAACGTTTTCAACTAACGAACGAAAAAAAGATGAAAATCTGGAAGAATACGAAACAGTTATTGTTATTTTTACAAAGAAATACAAATGTTTATTCTACCATGCAATAAATCTAGATCTAATACCCCACAAGCCAATCAGCTTCTGAAAACTCTTCCAGGAAAATATTTTCAGAATCTATTATTTTCAATGGTTCATTTAAATATATATCCGTCACACAAGCCTAATTCATTTCAATGTGTATATATATCTCTTGGACAGAATTTCATAGACATGGCCAAGTGGTTAGGACGCTCAACTCGTAATATGAAGGTTCGAAACCCTATCATACCAAAGCATGCTCGTCTGTTTCAGCAGGTGGGAGCATTGTAATTTGACAGCCAATCAACTTGTCTTTAGTAAAAGAGTACCCCAAGAGTTGGCGGGGAGGATAACTAGCTGCCTTCCCTCTAATCTTACACCACTAAATAAGGGATGACTAGCGCAGATATCCCTCGTGTAGCTTTGCGCGAAATTTAAAACAAACCAAACTGTTTATGCCTCTACTAATAAGCTTGAACCATTTGTATCTGTACTAATGTATTTCATTAATCATTTTGATGCAATATTTGTTTTATTTAAGTTTTTAGTAGTTCATGAAACTTTAGGGACACGGGGAGGGATAAATTAGTGAGTTAGAGGTGTGTTGCTGAATTATTGTTGTGTGACACCTGTTGGTACAACAAAATGGATGATCCAGCAAGGCTTTGGAACCAAGAGTGCAGGAAATTCGGTGGTGTACCTTTACCACTTAAGTCTTCAGTGTGTGTATTTAGATTATTTTTATGTTTTTGTTCTTGCTTCTAAAGTGTTTTGGTGTAAATATCTATATCACTGTAATATATTCATTTGTTTTATTTGTACCGTTTTTATGCACATGCCCTCAATATATGACGGATTAAATAAAATAATTAAAAAGGCACTCGACTTTCAATTAGAAGTCACTCGCTCAAATCACTACCGTAGTATTCATTATTATTTTTCAAATGTACTTATTACTATATTTATAACAAGTCTTTACATATTTGGAAAAACAGAAATACAGTTATGGATTCATTCTGAATAATATTTGGAATAATGTATATAAAAGCCAGTTGTATTTTGGTAATGCTGTGGTTTGTCTGTGTCTTAGTGATAAAACTATGACCTGATATTGTTGTCTTAAATACGTACATAAAACTTCGAAGTTTACAAAAGCTGGCTTGAATCCTTCTTTTTTCATCGCTTTACCTTTTACTTCATACACACGTTTATCTTGATGAAAACGTTTAGAGTTTCGAAACCATCCAATGTTTTTATTAGGTTTTCGTGAAGTTTATCAGTTATATTATTACTTTTTAAAAGGTAAAACATGTTTTTTCTTTATTTCTCCCAACCGTATTGTCATTAGTTTTAACTTTATTGCAGTACAATGTGTGATTGTTTTGTGATTGGTGTAAGAAACCCCAACCCCTCATTTCTTAACGAGCGAGGCCAGTTACATAATTAACACCAGTGACTATGAGTCAGAAAGAATGAAATATATATTATCCCAACAGATGCCACTATATTATATTAATAAAAATATTTTTCGCCTTAGGTAACAGATTTTTAAACATTTAGTCAAAAAATGTATCAGAATGTTTTATGAAACGTTAATGTAAAAAAGAGTTTTTAATAAAAATTCGATTTATTCATTTTTACGCTATTTTAAAGGTAGGTTAGAAAATAACATATTTTACACTTTTGTAAATATTACTAGGAATTTGTACATTTGTCCTTTACCACAAAACTCGCAGCTTTTACCATCATAATTAATAGTTCGCTGGATTAGACATTTGACAATTTAGGAATGTTTCTTTGAGTTTTCTTTTTGTTTTTATTATAAGCCTTTGCCAAGAAGATTTGAACATACCATAACAATATCATAAGTCAAACTTCTAATCAAGAACCACCTATACCCAAAAATGTTTTATTTTTAAAATACCATAAAATTAATTAGCATTCACCGTAATATGACAGAAAATCAAGTTGTAATAACCTAAATTTAAAAGTTTTCACACAAAATGTTAAAAGACTATAGAATAGTCACTTATTTACAATGAAAAAATTGATAAAATGCAGACTCGGCCAAACGTTTAATATAACATTGGCAATTTAATTATGTATTTTTTCATTAGACATAAAAGTCTTAAAACAAATAAATACATAAGTTACATGAGGCAGTTTTAAAACTCTCGATTTCGCTCACCATGAAAATATTTCGAAAAATAAAACCATCTTTGAATATCATCGCCACCTCAGTTACCTAGATCTGAACCAAACATTAGCATAATATTACTCTATTCTCATCTATATTTTAGGTTATTGTTATACAATCGGAAATGAACGTTTTGTTTAATGAATATTTATAAATGCAAGTTACATCGATATTAAAACTATCAACGGAACATTCATTAAATCATTGATGTGTAACTACATCTTACATTATTCCTTATTTGAAACTTAGAATAAACAAGTATTCACGATATTTTGTAGACACTAGTTGAACTACTATTAGAGAAAAAGTGTAAAAGCATTGCTTGCTTTTTGAATTTCGCACAAAGTTACTCGAGGGTTATCTGTGCTAGCCGTCCCTAATTTAGCAGTGTAAGACAAAAGGGAAGGCAGCGAGTCATCACCACTCACCGCCAACTCTTCGGCTACTCTTTTACCAATGAATAGTGGGATTGACCGTCACATTATAACACACCCACGGCTGAGAGGGCGAACATGTTTAGCTCGACGCGGGCGCGAACCCGCGAATTTCGAGTCCCACGCCTTACGCGCTCGGTCATGCTAGGCCGGAGCTTCAGAGCAACTTGAACGTTTAGCTTCTCGAATATCCTCGCGTGCATATGAATTTTGAAGCTTTTCACGTCAGAGACAAATTGTACTCTCGTTTACAGGTTTGATACAAAGATACTTTTAATAACTAAAATTCTGTACATGTATTGGTATAAATACATTTTCTTAGCTGTCCAACCATAATTAATTTTTTACATCCCAACATTAACTTCATACATGAACAAGAACAAAAGCAATCAAATATCATTTTAACCTCAAAATTACAAGAACTGATAGACAATTTAAAACAGATATCCATCGAAAAATCACCCATAGTGGGCGATATATTCCTTGGAACTCAGCACAAACAAAACAAAACAAAAACTCAACATACAAAGAAACCAGATAAACACAGCCATAAAACTATGCTCACCAGATAAAATGAAGGATGAATTAGACAAAATAAAACAATACTTTATCAACATCAATATGTTTCCTCCCCAAACTATAGAAAACATTATACACACACACCTAGACAGAAAGCAAAATCAAATAACAAAAGTAAATATATCTCACGAATTAAAAAAAAACCAGGAAACCATATACTGCTGCATACCATATATTCCCGACATCAGCAGGAAAATAACTGACATTTTGCAAAAACTAGTAACAAAATATGACATTACAGTTAATACCAAATTTATTCAAAAACCAGGCACAAAACTGAGGTCTATACTATGTAAAAACTACACTGACAAACACCACACCAACATTATTTATAAAATACAATGTGATAACTGCCGCGACTTCTATATTAGAGAAACAAGTAGAAAAATGGAAACCAGATTCAAAGAACACAAATATAAGCCTTCACACATTTTAAAATTTTTAATTTTAAAATTTTACACTGTAAATCAAATAAACACAACATAATCATAAAAAAACACCCAAATACTAAATAAAGGAACAAATATAAACAAACGCAAAATTAAAGAAGGCTTACTTATACAATAACTCAAACCCAAAATAAACCAATACAAAGGAATACCTTTATACCTATGTTCATAACAATATAATAAATAATATAAAATTATATAATCAAACATCTAAGCACGCTCTCTAAATTCCGACACTCAATTACACAACCCCCTTCAAACATGTGGTCATCTATAGGTCACTTACCTCTACAAAAAAAAAAATTCTCAATCCATACCAGCCATTTTTACATATATAAATTTAACAACTCAGACTCAGGTCAGATGGTCTCAACTCTTTTTACTCTTACTTTAGCTCTTGCAAATTTATTGTTTTTGCTTTTAAAACGTTAATAGTGAATTCTTCCCAAATATATTTTCAGTTTCAACTCTTCAAATTCAAGAATGTACCCATTTATAGTAAAAAAAATTGGGTTTTAAGAGACATTTATCATTTATGTCTGTAAAATATATACTTTCTGCACACCAACACAATCTTAAATGTGGTAATGTCCGATTGTATTCAGTAATCTGACACTTGATTCATAAACCTCTTTTCTATTTCTATAACATACACAGAAACATCTTCCTCTCCACAATTTATGGATGAGGCTTGGCTAACGCATACGGATCTGCATAGTGCGAGATTAATCCTCAATTTGCTGATTTGACTGTTGCATTTCATAATTTACCTACTGACACAACTCCTGAAATTATTGATTTGTCATTACAATTTGTTGATTAAACTTTCACTTGCCTGCTGCATTTGTCAGTCGGGTCTGTTGGTTTATAAATTTCTTCAAGAAACGCCTTGAACTGACGATGATTAAGTGCATGACCCCGAATGAAGTTCACTGCAGAAATGACTGGTTTCAGTATGCAAGAAATATCTAAGTCTTTTCCCCAGAGTGCTTGCTGATGTATGATGCAGTGTACGAACAGAGTGCTTGATGATGTATGATGCATGTGTGAACAGAGTGCTTGGGAGTTGAAGATCTTCCAACTGTTTCCTGATCAGCCCCACCAGACCCTTCTTTACTCCAGTCATGTTTTTTCTCCATCAACTGTTACACCTCTTAGTTGATTCCACTGAAGGTTATAGTTTTGCAAAGTTTTATGCACTTCCATGGAAATGTCTTTTCCACTTGCTCTTCCGTGCGTGCTACAAACTGATGCTAACTCTTCCGTGATCTGAAATTCCAAATTAACTCCACGAATGAACACGAGAGATCAATAGACTCATCCTGTGCCAGATAATACTATAAAAAGTTCCTAGGTTTTTGGCGAACATCTGTAATGCGATGTTTTCTCCAAGTTCTTCTGCTCTCCGTACAATTAAAGTTGCTGAAAGGCTGATACTTTCAAAGAAATTGGCTTTTTCAGGACATCTGCTGCTTCCATCATGCACTCTTTGATGAAGCTGCCGTCAGTAAAAGGTTTTCCTCGCTCTGCCATCCTACGCACTATTTTGTGACTTGTATGAGTGACAGATTCATTTTCAGTAAACTTTCTCGTGAAGAGATTCTTTAGACATTCGAAAACACGTTTCATGGATTCAAATTTCTCAAAACAAAACTTTCCTGAAAATTTCAGCCGTGGGGGCGTTATAATGTGACGGTCGATCCCACTATTCGTTGGTAAAAGAGTAGCCCAAGAGTTGGCGGTGGGTGGTGATGACTAGCTGCCTTCCCTCTAGTCTTACACTGCTAAATTACGGACGGCTAGCACAGATAGCCCTCGAGTAGCTTTGTTCGAAATTCCAAAACAAACAAACAAACATTAAATAGTAAATTATTAAATAATAACTTTTACATTAAACAGTTGTGTGTTAACCCAACAATTAGCTTATTTTACTTATAAGTTAGCTCCTCTGACCTATCTTTCCCTATATCATTACTATCAACATGCACAACAAAAACTGCATCATCGCATGCCTCTTTATTATATCGCTTGCTCTATCTGTTATATCCTCCACCCATGACCCCGGTGAGCATGATCAAATTATTTTCACCTTATTACTCCAATACAATGCTATCCACGTGTCTTGTCAGAAAATTACTTATAACTATAACCTCTTTAAGTTTATCATTCAAATCCTTCTCTCTCCCTTTTGTCTCTCCCTGCTTCCAATAGTTTTCCATCTGTTCAAGCTAAAATTTGTTGCTCAATTTTAAGATACAAGTTGCTATTCCTTATTTAACTGTTATGATGCCTATTTTTCATTATCCCGGCGTTTCGTGGAAATCAGCTGTCGTTCCGTGTATTTCTACTTTGATTTTATACATCAGTTTACTTATGAGAAACGGTATTAAAGTTGTTAAAATTTCCTCACACGCACGCAGTAAGGTGGGTGGTTCAGTCCAACCCCTTATGTTTGATGTAAAAACAAAAATGAAAAAAGCTTATATAATTACAGCACAGTTGCTTACAGTTTTTAACGTTTTCTACCTAGACTATATTTTTCTGCTGAACAGTAACATTTTATAGCTTGAAACAGTCGGATACCACCGGATCATCATAGCATTAGCACGCTTTGTATTCTAGTTGTGCTTCATAATTTTGATTCTTTTGAATTTCGCGCAAAGCTACACGATAATTATCTGCGCTACTCGTCCCTAATTTAGCAGTGTGAGAGTAGAGAAAAGGCAGTTAGTTATCATGACTCACCGTCCATTCTTGTGCTACTCCTAAACAAACGAATAGTGGGATTTATGGAAACATTATAACGTCACCACGGTTGAAATGGCTATCATGTTTGGTGTGACGAGAATTCAAACCCGCAACACTTATATTCCGATTTGAGCACCTTAATTACCGGGCCTAGATATAAGAAAAGGTGTTAGAGAATTTATGACTTTTAAAGACTTTTAAGTTATGATTTTTGTTCTTTTTTCTTCTCCTCATTTCACATAATAAACATTCTATTTTGTCATCGTTTCAGTCTGTCTCGTATCATGTGGTATAAAAATACTCGACTTTTTTAGTATGTTTCAAAAACATAATTTATGTATGAAATTTTCATTTCACGAACTTCTCAAAACTGCAACTATACTATAGCACTAAAACTATTACACATCACGTTTGGTGCTATATTCATGTCTTTTCAATATGGCGGAAATATCGACATTGTATAAATAGATGTACTTTCAAAGTGTTTTGTTTTAAAAGTAAATACAATCAAAGTCAAGAGTAAGAAGTACCCAAATTTGAAATTTGCTCGCTTTCTTTTTAGTGTTTTGCTAAGTGTGATATTACTGTAGTCTAAACCCAGATTTATTGTTGCTTCTTATAATTATTTTCTTTATATTATGAATTCTGCATTTGTAATGACAATTCGATATGTGAAATGGAATATTCATTTATATTATTGAATTGATGGTATTTTATCACTTATTGCTTGCTATGTCCATTACAGACAATACAAGTTTACAGTACAGGGCATGTTTACCTATTATATGTGTAAGTGTAACTATATTTTAATGCAAGTAAAACAAATTTGTAATTTGTATTAAACCTTGAAAGCAATTATTTTTTGGTGATGTAAATGAGTAACACTTGCATCAATATTTTTTAAACATAGTTACAAAGTTAGTTTCAGGTGATAGATGTAGCTCCGTGATTTTGAACCTTTTTTATGCCCTGCACCCCTAACAAATTTTAATATGTTTTCGCACTCATCACAGTAATTATTTATTGAAGAATAAAAGTGAAGATGGCCAAAACAAGTGTTATCTTGCACCCCCTGGAATGCTATCTCACACCCCTGGTTGGAAACCACTTAAAAATTTTACCCAGTATTTTAAATTTGTATATCAGCTTTGTATGTTTACATAGGATAGTAGATGAAGCACAAATATGGTACTTTGGTAGGAGTTAATATGAGCAGTCCATATTTATTTTCGCTTATAGAGAAAATTGATTGTCTCTCTTCCTTCCAAATGTAACATAGCAGAAACTTGTGAGTGAAACATTTTAATTTAATACAAATAAGTTATATTTTTAAATATTTTTTTTGCCTTTTTAGGTCTAATAAATAAAACTAGATTGAAGATACTATATCTTGCTTCAGTTATTGAGTATCTCCAGCTTTGTGCCAGCACTTTTCATGGGAAAACTCTGTCGCATGTTTGTTTTCCATTTTTGTACTTGGATCTTCGTGCATAAGTGTGTAGTCATCAAAAGTACTTACCTTTGTCATAGTGTATATCTATATAAAGGTTATGGCTAACTATGTTTGACTATACATGTAGTTAGCAGCATGCATGTAAACTGTTCATCTGCAAGATAACAGCAGTGAAAATTGTGTCAAGTTCAATATACTCTTGCATGTTCATATGGGTTGCACTTAGTTTAATTGGTCAGTTATTTAACAGCTAATTAACTGGCAGTTTTTAGCAGGCATAATTGTTAATAGAAAGAACATTGATGATTATTTAGGTAGCATACGACTGCTTTTATTAGTGTGTTACACATGTACAGGGTGGCTCGTAGGTTCCTACCCATCCATATATCTTATGTACTCAGTGTATCTGTGTGCTGTCCCTCATTTTCGCTACATAATATTATGCAACACCATGTTCTATGAGACATTTTTCTCAACATGGGCTTACATTGGCCATATTTCTCTGAAAAAAAAAGAAAAATTTATAGTACATGCATAATTGAATATAACATAAAACATATGGAAGGGTAGGGACTTACAGCCACCCTGTAGAGCTGGGTTATTAGTAGAATTTGCTACTTAATTAGTCAACAACCCCTCCCTTTATGCAGTTACATTTAATTAATTAATCAGTACATTATCCTTGAAATCATGATACATACAATTAAAAAAAAATGATGATGTGTCCTGCTAGCCAGTTGTCTTCTATGTATTTAGCAATTATTAAAATGTAAAAGAAAAATTATTATAGAAGGGTGCAGCCAGGTTATTTGCCTTTTTTTTTTGAGACATTTAGTGACAATGTTTCAATTACTTTGAGAATTAGAATAATCCAAATGGTAGTAATAAAATAAATAATAATTTTAATTAGTTTATTATTTTCATAGCAGCAAATATAATCAGCTGACTGTCCCCTGTTAGGACAGCAGAAGTCTATTAGTTTACAATGCTAAAATCCAGAGCTCGGTTCTTTTCAGTGGGCTCAACAGATAGCCTGATGTGGCTTTTGTATATGAAAACACAAACGAATAATCAGCTTACCGATTAATCAACTGTTGGAATTCTTCTAAACAATGATAATCAGAAACACTATTTTTGATTAATGTTTAACTGTAATTTTGACTAATTGATTAGCTCATGTGACACTTATCGATGTAATTGCTGTCATTCAGCAATCACATAAACTACCTAACTCGAGAGACACACTCACAAAGTCAACTAGGGCCATTGAATTAAGTTGCATTGTTTTGGAATGGTAAGTTTGAATTTCAAGCAAAAACTCTCCACCTCATCACTTGATTTTTTTGTTAATATTTAAATATGGTATGTTACTATTATATAGAATTCCACAAAGAAATTAAAAATTGTATGCATTAAAAGCTCTATGCAGGTTTATGAATGAAAATCAGTAGTAGAACTGCTGAATTTGTGAACAGTGTTTTCCAAAAACAAACCTGAACTTATTCAGAATACTGATGTTGGTAGCCATTAAATAGCTTTATTTCTCAGATTTAATGATATACAGGAAATGTGAAATTTTTAGTGCTGTTTAGTGAGTAATATGCAAGTAATTTGTGTATCTAGGTCGAAACCAAAACTTTGTACTGTCAGTTTTGGTTATAGTGAATGTTTCTAAAGAACCTGTAAAGTGAAATGTATAATAAAGCCATTTATTTCTTGTATTAATATATCTTCTGTGCACCACTATGCACTACAAAAATTAAACAAGGATTACATACTTTAAAAATATCAAAATTAAACAGTTATTCACAAATACAACATTACTGTTAGGTTATTAGTATGATTTCTTTGTTAATAAAATTATGAACTGATCTTTGATGTATTTAGTTTGTTACTTATAACTCCTTTCTAGTATTTATAGTAAGTTTTAGGTTATAAGAAAATGCTTGCTGCTTCTTATAAGTGACACAAACAGTTTCAACTAGATAGTAATATCTTGTAATATGAACAAATATGCTTGATACTGAATGTTTGTTGCACCCTCCTACAAAATATGAATTTTGTTGACAAATTTACTGTCTTATAGAATTAAATTTCCATTTGAATAATTTCATCCTTTCAGTTTTTCAAGTTCAATAATAATCAACATATTCCTCTCGGTCCTGTTTTGGTATAACGAACATGAAACATTCAGTTTTCAATACACATTCTGACTAGAAGTAGTTGATTATTGGATTTTCTTAACATGGACCATCTTAGTTATTAAATGTTTTATGCGTGATTGTTTTGTATTCGGTATTCTGTGTATTGACTTTGAAAAAAATATTAAATTTGGTGAAGAAAGGCTAAACTTGGGTGTTGACTCTCTTTTACATTTAATCTGTGTAATAAGGTATCGTGTTTGGCATTACCCAAATTAAGTAGCTTTATTTACCTTTTAGAAACTTTTAACTGCAAATGACCTACATTTAGAAGCTCTAACATGTACAGTATTTTGTTTCCTTATAAATTAGTGTAGTTTTTCTACATTTATCTATGAAATATAGATTTTTTTTAAATCTTCTAGAAGCCTATTTGTTCATATAAATAGTAAGCTTTGTATGTTTATATTTGGGTTTAGTCAAAATATATTAAAATTTATTAATGTGTTAAGAAGAAGTAAGATTTTCCAATTTTTATTTGAAGCTGATGAGTGGGAACTTTATGATGCTAAACATTCTTCAGAAGATTCGTTATTATAAGTTTGTCATCCTCTTTCCCACCTTTACTATTTTGGTTATTGGTGCAGACTACAGACGAACACAACATTACAAAGCCTTGAAAAGGAATGCTGAAATCTCTCATGAAAGGTATGATATTGTTTTACACATTATTGATAAAATTAATGTTGCAATAATATTTGTATGTACCTCGGGACAACTGGTATGGGTATTAACCTGAAGATGACCTGAGAAGGTCGAAACATTGTTCTCTGCTTTATTAGTAAAAGTGCTAAATCCATACCAACTGTCCTGAGATACATTTTTACTTCAGGTGGGTTTATTGTCATCACGAAAATTTATGTATAAAGAAAAGAAAAATAAGAGAAGAGAGGAAGGTGTCATTAGGCCAATCGGACCATCAGACTTCTTTTTCTTCCTCACTGAAAGAATTAAAACTAAATCAAATGTAAAATTTTTGTCCTTTAAATTAAGCAACAAGATCTTAACAGAATGTAGTTGCAAAAATCAAAATAATAGGTAAATATTTTTACAAGTTTACATAAATTAATTGAAAAGTAATTTATATGAGTAAGTATACATCTGAACTTCAAAAGCTTAAGTGTGCTAGCCCTAATATTTCACTTGTATTCCTTACTTTTTAATAAATCCACTACTTCAGTAGAATACTTACAAAGCATATTGTTCAAACCACTATCAATTTTAGACTTCTGTCAAATTAAGTCAAATATTACTCTGTGTATTGTTTGTCTTATCAAGTTTGTGTGCTATATGTTTGATAAGTAAATGTCTAAAAAGGGCAACATATAACTTATTTTGTAATACTACTTTAAAAGTGGGTGTGATGAGATTGGTATGAAGTAAAACATGAAGCTTTTCTTTGTATATTTTAGGAATTGTCCAGGGCACTAAATATGTATAATCACGCACACACACACACACAAAATAATAATTATTATAAAATTTTTTGAATTATACTTTTCTTTCATATTAGAAAAGCCTCCTGTGGCTGAGTGGTAAGTCCGATGGTCTTCGATGGTAAAAACTGGGTTCTGATACCTGTGGTAGGCAGAGCCCAGATAACCTGTTGTGTAGTTGTATGCTTAACAATAAACAAAAATATTATTAAACTTAATTTTTTTTCATTATTTGAATTATTTTAGGATAATATTTAATCAAGTTCATACAAAGGTATTTTTAAATGAATTATTTAACCATAATTGTAACCACCTACTAGAATGTGTTTAAAGATATATACACGTATATAATCTTTTTTTTTCAAAAGTTATTAGTTCAACAAGAACACCTATACTGAAGAATACTGTAAAGTTTGGTATGATAATTATCAAATCTAATCTAATGTGTTATAACAATTGCTATGATTGTTCCCATAATTGTCATTTCTTTTGCTTCAAACATTTTAATTTTTTTCCCCTGAATAAAATATGCTATGTTCATACAGAGTACGTCTTGAATAACACTTTTGATCAATACATAAATATAGAGCTCCTTGGTCATATAACTTACTTAAAAAAATTATATTGTAACAAACATAATCTTACTGTATATTTGATTACATCGTGTATTAAGTACATGTAGTACAACTGTAACAAGAAATCTTATTGCTACATTGCAAATTTATTAAATGTGAACAGAGTCAAATGGTGTTTTTCACCTTGCATATAATAAATTTTAAATAAAATAAAACAAAATTTAAAATATTCCTATCTAAGCAAAGTTATTGTTTTTTCCTGATGTTTTTGATGTAATATATGTGTGTGTGTACATAAAGTGTTTTGGTTCTTGTGTATTTGAAATGTGTAATATACAAAGTGAATAAGTTAGTTGCCTTTGTGTGGATATGAATCTGATGGACAATGTTTGCATTTGTGACTTGGATATTTAATTATATAGGACTGTATATGAATTACTAAGTTAATTTATCTTAAAAACACACAGTAACTTTGTCAGAAATTGATTATGATTGAGAAAGAGAAGTTTGTGTTTAGAAAACCCCTGTGAATTTTGTTTTTAAAGACAGAGGTAAAACCTGATCATGTGGCATTTCAATAACATTACTATTTTGAAATTCCATTTGTTTTTCAAATGTTTTACATTTCATTCATAAATAGGATTTTGTTGACTTATTATTTTTTAATTTAAAGTTGAAGAAAACCAAGGAGCATGGCTTTTCAAAATGTAGGAAAGAAGTGGTGGCCAATCTTGCTTCCTATTGGATGGTTGATGTTTAGTTTTTATTTGGACCACTATTGAAACCTTATGGATGACTGATTTCAGAGGAGAGAACAAGCTGTTTCATAAAGAAGTGTACTCTGATGATACAATGTTACTGGCCATAGAACTGATATTGCGAAGAGTTTGTTCATGTAGATAAATAATGTAGCTTTTCACAAAATAGAATATAAGTGTATTGTTTACAGAATATAAAAAAATGTGATATTTATTAACTCAGCTAAAAATGAGCATCACATAATATATTTAACAAGTAAAGCCAATGAGAATAAGGTTGATGAGAAGTTTGTCATTTTGAATTGCAAAACACGTTTCTTAGGAATGGATAGTACTTAGCATAAAGGTTGATTGATTCATGATTTTCTAAACATTTTTACTCCTTGTTTCAGAGAATACATATAGTATCAATCTTTACCAGGAAAGAATAAGACTTCCCACAAAACAAGAAACATTTTTATTGTAAAGCCAAATATGGAAAACAAAAGTACATTAGTGGCAAACAGGGACACTTCTCTGTATTTCAGGTTAACTTCCACATATATTATAACAAAAATATGTGGTTGTTCTTTAAAATGACTGCATTGGTTATATTATTCTAAAATAAAAAAAATATTTTAAACTATCTTCTATAAGTTGCCAAAAAGTTCAGAGATTAATAGTTGTCAATTGTTTTGAAATGTACCATGCTTCAACCAGTCTAGTCATTTTAAATGCTTTGTTTTTCATTTTGACAGTATCATCTAAGTAACTGTGAACAGTTGATAGAGATATTTGAAATGAGAGTTATGAATTAGATAATACACAATAATATGTCATCTTTATTCAAATATGGACAGAAAAGATGTATTCTGTTATCCACACAAACAAAAACAAGGTTATAACATAGATATATAACTAATTTTGAAGAAACTAGAACCAACATATAAGTCATCAAATCACAACCTGAAATCTTATATTATTTCAAAACAGAAATAAACAAGACCTGGCCATGAAAGGCTGCACACCTAATATTAAACCTACTTCACTGAGTAGACCAACTTGGAATTTGAAATTTACAATGTAAAACCGACAATAACACTAACACAAATTTTGTTCCTGAATAGTATGTGTTAATTCTTAATTGCTTATGTTGTAAAAGTACAGAAGATAGCCATTATTTCCTTCAAACCTTGTTTTTGTGACCTATATAATGAAATCTAGAAATCTATTTTATACGTAAAAACAGGCAGATTTGCACATTTTCATCTACATAAGGTCTGAATAAAACAACATATGAATCAAGATTTACATGTATTTATACCAAAGCTATTCAAAAATGTTTAGAAGTGAGTAGTTTTTTTTAGATTTGCAACTGTAATGTAAATCACTCTCACATATCAGCCCCCACATAGAGTCTTCCATCATGTTTTCGTTATACGCTCCTTGGTAGTGGTGTTCAAAGCCCAGTATATCTTGGTGGAAGCGCTCACCTTGCTCCTCTGAGTATGCTTCCATGCTCTCCATAAATTTATCAAGATGAACGTCAAGGATACGGACTTTCAGAAACATCCTGCAGCCCATTTTGCTGTAGTTCTTCACCAAGATCTCAACCAGTTCCACATAATTTTCGGCCTTATAAATGCCAAAGAAGTGTCAAACCACTGCAACAAAGCTGCACCAAGCTTTTTTTTTCTTCCTACTGAATTTCTTGAGGAATTCTGTGCACCCCAGGAACTTTATTTGTGGTTCAACGACGACACCAGCTTTGACCTTTGCCAATAGGTTACAGAAGAAGTCTCGAGGGTACTTGAAGGCTGCAGACTCCTTGTCAAGAGCTGTGACAAATTGTTTTATTATGTGTAATGGTGAGAACAACACCTTCTGGAGATCCACTAGTGACTCACACTTGACATTGTGCCTCCCCACAGAGAACTCGGTCCGTTGTGGCCAGCGTTTCCTGTTGTAGTGTGCTGCGGTGCCCCTGCTGTCCCAAAGGCAAAGATAACAGGGAAACTTGGTAAAGCCTCCTTGGAGACCCATCAGGAATGTCACCATTTTGAAGTATTTGATAACCTTCCATCCATACTCATCATACTTCAAGGCTTCTAGCAAAGTCTTGACACTGTTGTATTCCTCTTTGAAGAGCAATGAAAGATATTTAAATTTTAAAAGGTTTAGAATTGGTATCATATAAAATCTCTGTTAAAGTAAGCAAAAATTGCTCGTCTTACCTTCTAGAGTGGTTTTTGCAGTACTTGCAGGTAAAATGATGGGTTTGTCTTGAGCCTCGATAGTCACGTCAAAATAGGCCTTGTAGGTTTCACACATTTTAGCAGATGCTGTCACTTTTTCGCTCTTGTCTTGATAAATTGGCCACATACATAGTAGAATGCGTCTGGAGAATGCATAAATTATATATTATATTAATAGTTATTATATATTACTATCAAAAGTTCCAGAAAATTATAAAAGGCTCTTAAATTCTCTTAAATTTTACAATATTCTAGAAAGTTCTCTATCAGCTACTCAGTACTGAATCTACCCGGAATGTTCAGGAAAATGGGTAAATTTGAAAATTTCATTACCCAAATCATAAAAGCAAAGTTTGAAGAAAAAAAATGGGTGTTTTCCAGTTACTTTAGGCATAAAGCAATTAAGGAATAACACTTCCTTCCCAGAAAAAATAAAAATTTTGTTATATTGTGTAATAGTCTTTTTCATTTTTTTCTTATGTTGGTTACTGTTTATAGTTAAAAGGAGTGAATCCAACTAAATTGAACAATTTCACCAGTAACTGTAAACAGCTGCATTACGAACAATATGGAAATTCTCAACAGACAAACTCATTTGACAGACATTAAAATAATTCAAAAAATGTAAGCTTGAGTTGAAAATATGGTAAATGCTCAAAGCTCTGCTACAATAAAATCGGCTAGATATTTTACATCAAAATCTAGATAGATATATGAAATTCTGCGAATGTCCATGAAGAATTTAAAATTTGATATTTTCTGTTTGAAAGTTGATTAAGGTGGTTATAGATAATATGTGTGATGCTGTTGTGAACGGTTTCATTTATACCATACGCTTCTCAACCACGTGGTCACACGAAACTTCGATTACAGAATCAGTGATGATTGAGTGTTAAAATTAATACAGCAGGAAACTTCTGAAAAACATTAAATGTTCAGCTGAATAAATATGCACCTATATAGCTTAAAATTTATTTTCCATAAATATACGTAAAAATGTGATGAAAAGGTAATTTAAAAAAGAAGAGTGATCATGAAAAATACAGAAATACGTTGAATAGATAAAATGCAAAGATTACATTTCCAAGTCAACAAGGAGGTACCTAAAACGTTAAACAAAGCTGGATCTAGTCTTATTTTCTCAACTGCAAGTCCCTATTTTGACTCCACTAAAATTGATAAACAGTGAGACGTGGAGTCAAAACAGGGACTTGTGCATTGAAAAAATAAAGTAGATACTGTTTAAAGTCAAGTTGTGTTTGTTTTAAATTTCGCGCAAAGCTACACGAGGGTTATCTGCGCTAGCCGTCCCTAATTTAGCAGAGTGAGTCTAGAGGGAAGACATCTAGTCATCATCGCCAACTCTTTTGTCAATGAATAGTGGGATTAACCGTAACTTTATAACGCCCCGCGGCTGAAAATGCAACTATATTTGGTGTGAGGGGATTCAAACCCGCACCCCTCGGATTACGAGTCGAGTGCCTTAACCACCTAGCCATGCTTAAAGTCTAGTTTGTTTATTTTTTTAGGGTCTCTCTTGTAAAGGCCAATTGGAAAAAAATAACCCAAGAGTTAACGGTGGGTGGTGATGGCTAGCTGCCTTCCTTCTGGTCTTACCTTCCTAAATTAGGGACGGGTAGTGCATATAGCTCTCGTGTAGCTTTGCGCAAAATTCAAAACAAACCAAAAATCTTTAGTTGTAAGCTAGAAAATATAATCTTTGCATTTTGGTTCAACTTGTTTCTCTGCTTTTTGACAATCCCATTCCACTTCTTACATTAACAATTTTTAATTACCTTGTTAATCTAAAAGTAATACAGAAATAAACCCTATAAGTAAATAATAACACAGAACAATGCATCTGAGAAAAAAATCGTGTTTAAGAGAAAAATGAAACAATTATTTAAAAGTCAACTTAAAAAAAAAAAAATCTGTGCCAGGTAGAAAGCATGAGGCATATTCCCCTCTGACTCTAAACTAAGATAGTTGTATTTTTATTATCCATTGTAACAATTCTTATGATTTTTCAAACTTTATCCAAGGACCTCTTTGTGTCTGCGAGTTTCGATAGCTCTGTACCATAGATGATTCTTTTCCTGACAGTACTACTTGCATACGGGAATGTGTTATAACGCAAACTGGTTTATGATGAACTTTGTTTCATTTAGGAGTTCATCTCTCAACTTCTTTCGGGGCTACTTGAGTAATGGCGCCTCGACCATTGATGATGTAGAGGCCCTTCACCTCAGCGAAAATGTCCATGAGTCAGCTGGATCATTTGGACTACTAGAGTTGTCATTGGCATTTTAGTCAGATCTCCGGAGATGGCAGGCACCATTAAGGACTGCTCCCATTCCTTAACAGTGATAATAAACCTGATCAAACACAGAAATATAAACATGACATAAAATAACGCATTTGAGAAAAATCGCAGGACAATCCAGTTTCCAGAAAGGTTTTCTCAGTTGAAGTATGTAGTGATCATGCCAACAGATATAGTCATGTCTATTATAAAATACGCCTTATTATATTGTACCTCTGATAAGGCATTTCAGGAGCACTAGTAGCTGTGGATAAATTTAGCATTCCCCATACACCGAAGAACGTTAATTTTAAACAGTGTGGTAAAGAACTAATTCAAAAAATAGTTCTGATTTAATACAAGTGATAATCCACTGGCAAAAGTAAGTACAAATGCTATTTGTTTTACATTCTAATGAAGCTTATGTTTTATTTTACATTTTATCCAGTTTGCTTTATTCTCACAAACACAGATATTTGGAGAAATGCGATTTTACTAACTGAATACTATCAGATGAAATGATTTTTGATATATTACTAGTAATTACTATCAGATGAAACTGATTTCTGATATATTACTAGTGATTACTATCAGATGAAACTGATTTCTGATGTATTACTAGTGATTACTATCAGATGAAACTGATTTCTGATGTATTACTAAGTGATTACTATCAGATGAAACTGATTTCTGATATATTACTAAGTGATTACTATCAGATGAAACTGATTTCTGATGTATTACTAAGTGATTACTATCAGATGAAACTGATTTCTGATATATTACTAAGTGATTACTATCAGATGAAACTGATTTCTGATATATTACTAGTAATTACTGTCAGATGAAACTGATCTCTGATATATTACTAGTGATTACTATCAGGTGAAACTGAGTTCTGATACATTACTAAATGATTACTCTCAGATGAAACTGATTTCTGATATATTATTAAGCGATTACTATCAGATGAAACTGATTTCTGATATATAAGAAGGTGAATTAAGCAAGTTGTAAAGTAAATCTAACTGAAGAATTTAGTTTTAGTGAGAAAATAAACAGACTGGACACGTGATATAAAGCGAAACATTTTATTCATATTGTAAAACAAAGTAATATGGTAGTTACGTAAAATCAAGCATGCAGCCGTAGATAAACATTGGCAGTAGAATGGGTCGCATTGAAGAGTTCAGTGACTCTCAACCTAGCACTGTCATAGAATGCCACATTTCCAACAAACCAGTTCGTCAAATCTCTGCCCTGCTAGAGCCACTCTAGTCAATTGTAAGTGCTGTTATTGTGAGGTGGAAATGTTTAGGACCAGTAATAGCTCAGCCACGAAGTGGTAAGCCACACAAGCTTACAAAACGTGACCGCCGAGTGCTCAAGTGCGTAGCGCATAAAAATCGTCTGTCCACAGTTGCAAAACTCACTACTGAGTTCCAAACTGCCTCTGGAAGCAACGTCAACAAATGAACTGTTCGTTGATAATTACATGAAATGGGTTTCCATGGCCAAACAGCCGCAAACAAACCTAAGATCACCGTGTGCAATGCCAAGAGTCAGCTGGAGTAGTGTAAAGCACACCGCCACTGGACTCCGAAGTGGTAGAAATGCGTTCTCTGGAGTGATGAATCACGCTTCACTATCTGGCAGTCTGTGGATGCCAGAAGAACGCTACCTGTTTGAATGCATAGTGCCAAGTTCAAAGTTTTGTGGCGGAGAAAGGATGTTTTGGAGCTGTTTTTCATGGTTTTGGATAGGCTTTTTAGTTCTAGTGAAGGGGAAATCTTAATGCTACAGCATACAATGACATTCTAGAGAATTGTGCGCTTCCAACTTTGTGTCAAAAATTTGGGGAAGGCCCTTTTTGTTTCAGCATGACAACGCCACGTGCGCAGAGCGAGGTCCATAAAGACATGTTTTGCTGAGGTTAGTGGGTAAAAACTTGACTGCCCTGACCTTAGCCTCATCAGATACCTTTGGGATGAATTGGAACGCCAACTGCGGGCCAGATTTTCTCGCTCGACCTCACTAACGTTCTTGTGGCTTAATAAAAGCGAATACCCACAGCCATGTTCCAAAATCCAGTAAAAAGTCTCCCCAGAAGAGTGGCTATTACAGTAACAAAGGGGAGACCAACTCTGTATTACTGCTCATCGTTTTGGAATGAGATATTTAACAAGCACATAAGGGTGTGATTGTCGAGTGTCCACATACTTTTGGCCATGTAGTGTATCTTACGGTAACAATCGAAATATTTCTATGAGTTAAACTTTTTTTCTTGTTTTCACATACAACATTCGTTAAGTCTTTTTGTGTCTGTACTTCAGTTTTGACTGGTGTTTGTATTCACTTTTCAATTTTATGAAGTGTATAGTTGGTAAAGAACAGAGCATTACTTTTGAAAGTTATATAATTTTATTCTTATTTTCATGGCCAGGCGGTTACGGCACTCCACTAGTAATCCGCGGGTCCCGGGTTCAAATCCCCGTCACACCAAATATGCTTGCCCTTTCAGCCTGGTGGCGCTATAAAGTTTCTATCAATCCCACTACTACTTAGTAAAAGAGTAGCCCAAGAGTTAGTGGTGGGTGGTGATGACGAGCTGTCTTACACTGGTAAATTAGGGATGGCTAGCGCAGATAATACTCATGTAACTTTGCGTGAAATTCAAACAATCATATTCTCAAATTATTTTCCACTAACTCCTTGGAAATAATTTTAAATAATAAAAGTTGTATCTTTTATTAGTTTTGTTCATAATATATATTTATATTTGCAATGTATTAAACAATACTTTCACATTTCATAATCTGTGAGACAATACATAATATTTAACAATTTTTAAAACCGTCCCTTAGTTGATTGAGCGTATATAACCTTCGAAGAATTTACAGTCAGAACAATATTATACACACAGCAACAAAGTGAAATCTCGATTGAGGGATACAAATTTGTTTGTGCAGTCTGCGTCATGTTTACTGATCAGTTTGTTTGTTTGATTTTATTGATTTACTAATAAGAAGTAAGCTAACGTTTCTTAATTTTGTGTCGCTAAGTTCAAGTTAAGAAAAAAAGATAATGTTTTCAGGTGGGTGCTTTTAATTTTGCGTGGTTTAATATTTAAACGTTATTACTTTTCAAGCACGTATAGCAGAAGCTTGTCAATGCCGCTGTCAAATATTCCGCATCCGACCACGTGAAAATGGGTTGAAAATATATTGTCCGAATCGATAGTTTATAGTTTGCGTCCCTTTGCCGCAGAAACGCTTTCAGTATTTTGAGGCTGTATATACGCCATAAGACTCCCGCTAGTCCAGCCAGATGTCTCCAAATGCACAACGCTAAAATAAGGGGTTCGATTCCTCTCGGTGGGCTGAGAAATTGTCCTCCAGGTTGAGGGTTGTGCAGTAGGCTAACAGCCTACTCACTTAAAAACCAGACTGTTACAGAAACCGCAGCGTTTGCGACACGATGTTCCTTCAGGAATCAAGAAGCAAAAGTCAAAGATAATGACATAATAATGAGAGTTTCACTAGATTGTTATTTAACTTTGCTAGAGTATTTTTTATTCGTTTGCAAATTTATATTTGTTGTTTCAAGGCGTTTACATTTCCTAAATCTTATTATAGCTATTCTAATTACCTTTTCCATATTTTTGCAAATTTTAATCATATTTACGTTATAAGTTCAACAGTACTTTTATAACTAGAAACTTTGTATTTTCTTGCCTTTCAATGAGTTTCTGTAAGTCTAATTACATTGTTACACTGGATTTACTGCCTGATAAAGGGCGTCTGCTTATAAGTAATATTGACGATCTGCCTTTGTCTATCCTTTCATTGAAAAATTAGAGACAACTGTGCGCATATAGCCCTTGGATGACTTGGAATTAAAATTCTGAAACAAACAAACAAACAAGTTAAAATATCTCGCATTTCCGATTTTTCATAAAATGTGTAGTAATTATTTTTCATATTCACGTCATTTCAAAATGCACGATTTTTGATAAAAACGTAATGAAAGGAATGTTTCAGTCCTTTATAGTTTGACCTGCTTAATGTTCCGCTTGGAGTAGCTGTTTTACTGTAACATGTTTCTCTCTTCAATACAATCGGTATGAAATGTCGATGAATATGTTATAGTTTTTGTTGTTGGGGTCATTATAACTAGGACAGTTAATCCTGTTATTCACTTAAGAGTTGTTTTTCAGGAAATAGTAGCTGTTGACTGATTTTACATGTTCAGTCTCTCAGTATCTGCTTAGTCCAAATTTCCTAAATGCTAGGACATATATAGTTTTAGAGTATAAGCTTGTTTATTTTCGGGTATTCGCCTTTGGCTCTTAAGGACTATCTCTGTGTATGTATTTTCTTATAGTAAAGCTACATCGGGCTATCTGCTGAGTCCACCGAGGGGAATCGAACAAGGATTACTAGCGCTTATCTCTAGTTTCGAAGTGATAAACTGTAGAATAAGCAGCTAGTAAACAACACCCACCAACAACTTTTGACCTACTGAATAATGTTGTGATGTTCATCTTTACAACATGCCCAGACCAAATGTGAGCACGACCTTGTACATAAATATATATTTGGGATACAGAACGAGAACGTTTGACTCACAGATCCATAGTCTGGCATACTAATCATTATGACATGTTGGCTTTTCGGGTATAAGAAGTTTCCAAATCTAAATAACAAAAATATTTACTCTAATACTGAACATTATTTCGTACCCAATACAATCACGCAAGTGAAAAACTTTTGAATTTCTTGATCTGTGGGATAATCTATATAAATAAATGCCAGTAAGTGTATGTACCTGTTACTTATACGTTTCCATATTTTTTCATCATTTAGCACCAAACTTGACATATGACACAGGATTACATGAGGGGCGTTAGTCTCCCATCTAATTTCATATGGATAGAATTGTTTAAAACAGTATATTTTTCTTTTTAGTTTGGGTACATTTATTGTACTTTTAACGTTTATTATGTTAAGAAAAATAGAACATAATTGTCTATTCTCTATTATAATCGAGTTTTCATTTCACCCGTTTGACGTATGGGTACGCCTACTGGTACATAATATGTATGGATTGTTGAGACCATTCATTAGTTGATTACGCATATACGTAGTATTTAAATAATTATCCAGCATTTCTAAATGTATAGCATTGTAACTAGTTTTGTGTTATTGCGCTACCTCTAGGCTACTAAGTTTGTTGTGTTTTTTCGCTTTTGTCGCATAGTGAATTATAAAAGGAGTAAGTAGTGAAACTTTGTCATTCTATTAAGTTATGCCTGGAATGTTTTACCTTTAAAAAAATTATATTTTTCGTATTATTTATCAAATTCAAAGCTACTCAGTAGTTATCTGTGCTATTTGCCCTTAATTTTGAACTCGTAAACTATCGGGTAAACAGCTAGTCAACAGTACATGAAGCCAATGGTTGTCTTAGAGAATAATGGATTTTGACCGTCGTTTTCACAACGTGCCTAGTCCCAAAGAGAACACAGTTATATATATGTATACATTTATATTACATTATTACACTTATTATTAGATACCAATGAGTTTACGTTCTTAATTTGGCTGTTAATATTGCGCCAACTTCAGGAAGTCTCAGTTTGTTTGGTTTTGTTTTGAATTCCGCTATCTGCGGTAGACGTCCTTAATTTAGTAGTGTAACACAAGAGGGAAGGCAGCTAGTCTTTATCACCTACCGACAACTCTTGGGCTACTCTTTTACCAACGAATAGTGGGATTGACCGTAACCTTATAACGCCCCCACGGCTGAAAGGGCAAGCATCTTTGGTGTGACGGGGAATCGAACCCGCGACCCTCAAATTAGGAGTTGCACTCCTTAACACTCTTGGCCATACCGGGCCAGGTATTGTTTGTAAGTTTGTAAAACTGTTGTGTATAAATTATTATTTGTAATAACTCTTTGTAACAACCGTTATTATAAGTTGTATTGTTGTTTGTATATTAAAATGTATTTGTTTTAAGAGAGGAAATTCTGTGTATCAACCTTGTTGGCAAATAACATAAATTTGATGCACATAAATATTCAATTAACTTCTAAATTTAAATTTCCGCTTATTTGAAATCTTAATATGTAATGCACGAGCCCGGCATGGCCAGATGGTAAAGGCGCTTGAATCGTTATGTGAGGGTCTCGGGTTCGAATTTATGTAGCATCATACATGCTCGCCCTTTCAGCCGTGAGGGCGTTACAATGTGATGGTCAATTACACTATTCGTTGGTAGAGTAGCTCAAGAGTTGGCGGTGGGTGGTGATGACTAGCTGCCTTCCCTTTGGTCTTACATTGCTAAATTAGGGACGGCTAGTGCAGATAGCCCTCGAGTAGCTTTGTTTGTACGAAATTCAAAAACAAACAAACAAACATAATAAATCGAGCACTCGTCCTAGATAAATTATAATACGTAACATAACTATTATTAAATATTCTTGGTGATTATTCAAAACATATATTATGAGCTTTTTAAGTGTTTTAAAATGTTTACTATCAATATTTAACATTTCCATTTGAAGTTATTGCATTGTTAATTTTAGTATCGTTCCTGATACTGTAGCACATAAAACAGTATATTGTAGAATGGGTCTTGATATTGTAAAATTTACTGACACTTCGAAAACGGTCAGGTCGTTTAAGCACTCGAGTCGTTATCCGAGTGGCGTGTGGTTGAATGTCCATCGCACCAAACATGTTTGCTCTTTCAGCGGTGAAAGCAGTGATGGGAAAACAGGATTTTTTTGTGGTGGGGGGATGATCGACTAAGTAACAGTGACTTAAACCCGACACCAAGTAAACTTTTCCTTGTTACTGCAACGTAAATTTCATGGAATTAATTCTTAAACAAAGAAAAGAAACATATATGATTATGAACTCTTATTTATTGATTTTATTTTAAAATACCAAGTTACAAGTAATGGTACAGCACGATGCTGAATCACACAACATAGTACATGTGACAATGAACTTTCATATATTCCTAAATGACATGTTATAAGTAAACATACAGTAAAAATATTCTAATTGAGATGATCAGTACTTTATATTTCTGATTTCCCATTAACCTACACAATTTTCGTTCGGCTAGTGGGGGGATGCATTCCTCCATACCCCTTCTGTATACTTCCCTGGGTGGAGGTGTTATAAGTTTCGTTTAATCCCACTATTTGTTCGTAAAAGAGTAGCCCAAGAATTGGCGGTGGGTGGTAATGACAAGCTCTTTACCCTTTAGTCTTTCACTGCCAAATTAGGAAGGACTAATGCAGTTAGCCCTCGTGTAGCTTTGCGCGAAATTCAAAAGAATAATTAAAAATATCATTTTTTTCAGCATTACGTGTGTGTTAAGAAGAAAATTTAGTACAAATTTTTACAGCTGCTCATTGCATTATGCTTTTATAGGCCGAAAGTACAGTAAACTATGAAGAATTAAAATTTTAGCTTCATGACCTCAAATTTGACCCCGTGAGAAAACAAATTACTCAGGAAAAGTAACGGAATTAATTTGTGTGACGAGTAATCTTATCCACCAATTTCCAGTTGTAACTTCCCATCTGATGAGTTTGATTTTGAAATATAAAATTAGCTCTCATATTTTTGAATGAATAATATATATATCAGTTATAATCACCAGACAATGCATTTGACATTTTATGTGTGTGCTTTTGTTTTGTTGATATAAATTTGTGAATTTCTTCATTTTGATATGAGAAGTGAAAAACAAATATGTATTGCGTCTTTTACCTGACATTAATTTGTTTTTGTTTTTTTTAACCTTTCCTACCTCAAGTACCAAGTGAAGCTATTGCTTTTCTGGGAGTTGTATGCATCATAAGTCTATTAGTGGTATGTTACTTGTATGTATATTTGAAAAAGAAGCTTTGTTTTTCTGGAGAGAATGACAACTCGTACTATAGTGATCTAGGGAAGGAGAAAATTGTTGGAAAGAACTTGGGTAAGTTGTCGTTAATAAGAAAATATTCATAATGTGATGATTTGTCAATAACTGTTAAATATTTTACAAAATATTTACTACAGTGAGATTGTATTGTTAGATTCAATTGGTTATTTATATTAGCCTGAAAGATTGTGTTGGTATGCACTGTATTTGTTATTTTTTAGTGATTAATAACATAGTTTTTACTTTTGGCAAAAAAGGAAAATAATTTTGGTTCATAAAATTTTCAAAGTCTGATGTTAAATGGCAATGTTAATTTTTTCTTCATTGGTTTGTTATGGTTCACAATTTCCCATTTTAAATTATTATTAGTTTATTTCAGTAAGTTATAAAGTATTCAAATACACTGATATCCCTCAAAGTAGTATTCACAAAACAGAGGTTCTAGAAACGCCTTACAGATAATAAAATTGATATTACTAGCAAATGAAATAAAAATGAAAACAAATGTGCTAGTAACGCAAAATTTTACTGATACATTAATGGTAAGTATTGACATCTGATTGGCTTGTAATTCTGTTATAAACTCTCAACTTGCTATTGGGGATAAAACAAAAGTATGTCCACATTGGATGAAGATGAGATCATGCAAGAGGAATAAAATATCACATAATTAAGTAAGACTAGAAAGACTAGTGTGTTATTTCACAATATTTTGATTACGTACATTACTGATAATTCTCATTATGCATATTAAGTGGCAATAAACAATAGTCAATTTGCATTTGCAATAAGTTAGATACAAATAAGTTGCTATTCTAGTTTAGAAGAATTCATAGAGTAACAGGGTGTAATAATCCAATAGTTACATTTGTTACACAAGGAATATGCATATTTTCTTTCTTGTCTATATATTCATTATGAAAAATTGTATCTATTCATTTTACGAGAACAAAAAAAGCTATTATTGTTAATAATATAGAATTCAATATAGTTTCAAAAAGGAATTCTGAAAAGTATAACAAAAATATATACAAAACTCATTCATCCAGAGTATCTGGTTTACTAAATTCATGATTTATTAATTGTTTACCTTTTATAATACATTATAAGAAAAAAGATTCTGCTAAGTAAATAAATTTGCTTTGATTTGAAACAAGATTTATGTTTTAACCTAAAAGATCTAGCTTTGCTCCCCAAATGTAAACAGTGATTATTTGTTTGGAGAATTGTTTGAAAGGTTAATTGGCATTAGCAGTACACATACTTCCTGTTGTAGGAAATACTTTCTGATAACCCAGATGCAGTGCGTAAGAAAAGGAAGTCTTTGCCTTTTATGTACACAAGCAGAAACATTTCTTTTGTGCTTTGAGAATTTGAATATAAAAAATTATGTTGTTTTAATGCAAAGCTGTGTGAATTTTATCTGTTTTACTCACCATTATTAATAATAAACATTATTTATAATAACAATTTAATTTGTTTCTTTTATTAGTGTTTTAATATTTTTTTACCTACATAATGCATTTGCAGGTCATGGAATATGGAACAAACTGTTGTAAATATTATAATTAAAATTGATGTAACAAATAAGGTTATTTATATAAAATACTTAATAATCATCACTAGAACTGTATATTTACAGGAATTAAACAGTTGCACATTAGAATTGAAAATATTTATATACAATTTTCAAGCATTAGTCATAAGTTATCGTATTCAATTACTAAAAAATAATTAAAAATTTGTTATAAGTCAAATTGCTGTGTTAAAGTTAAAAAAATAAAAAACAGTCTGTTTTTGTTTATTTAATCATTGGTCAGAATTTGAAGAAGCTTTATAATTAGAGATAACATCCATTATTTAGTAATTTTAGTTTATTGTCAATATATTTATCATGAAATATTATTAATATTATAGATAATTGTTTCAAAAACAGAGAAACAATTTTCTTGCATACTTTAAAAGCTAAACTTTTATCTCTGAGAAAAGGTTGAAAAATATATGAATTATAAGGGCTAGTTTTAAAGGTTTTTTTTAATTGTTATTTTAATTTAATCTTTTGGATAGAACAGCTGGGTCCAATGTTGTTCCAAAACGTTGTGATAAAGATGAAAAAGAATTGGAAAAACTATATTATAAATCCTGTTAAATAATTAAAATATTTCATAATAGGTTTGGCCTCTAGTGATGACTATTCTTCAACGGACAGTGAAGATGAGATGTTTCAGATGATACAAAAATCTGCTAGTTTTCAGATTCTGTCTCAAAGAGCCACTAGTAATCATGGAATTTCTGAGACTGAAAAATCAAATAAACTCTGTCACCTTCAAGAACATGCCAGTATGTTTTTCACTTTGATTTTATCATCATTGTCTATTTACAGTTTAGCAAGGAGAGGTAATATATACATATTTAGTTTAATGCTGAAATCTTACAGAAGACTGAACTGATAAATTTTTGTACTTTTGATGTGAAAAATTGAAACAACTGTTTTAATGGATAATAATGGAAGTGTAGGTTCTTATCTTTGGTGTTATTTAAAAAAACAAAAAAATGGCATTGTTTGAACTTGAATGCAAGGATTAATCATGAAACAGATTTTCTCTGCTCTAACCAGTATTTTTCACAGTTTTGTACAAATAATAATTTCATTTTCTTTGTATCCAAGCTTTTCCTTTGTCTCCTCATTATCTAATATCAAAATATTTTAAAGCAAGTTTAAAGGGAATCTTAAATTATTACGATTCATTATTAATAATAATAGATACAATTAAAATTTTAAAACTTCTCAATTAAACAAAGAGCAATGATGGTTGACAAGCTAGGAGTAAACACTGCATCATATGCTTTTCTAAGTTCTAACACAAAATTGTCAAATCTGTTCTAAATTCAAAATGTGGTTAAAATACAATTATAGCTCAGTTACTCTTCAAATTTAGTATTTTATTGAACAAGCTTTTAGTTTGTTTCTTCAAATTCAACAAGTTTACAAGTTATGTTTATACTATAATAATTGGAATTTGTTATGTAATGTAAGTCCCTCTTTTGCCTCTTCCTGTGGATACCTATTACTATGCAGAACATTTGGGTATAATTTTAAGAAAACTGAATAACTGAAAATGTTTAAGATAAATGCTTATTATTCACAGCATAATCAAAAACTTTTCACTATAAAAGCTACTGATATAAAAGTTTTGTTTAAATAATCTGAGTTCATAATATTCACTTATTCTATTTCATGTAATGATTTTGCTTATTTTGTTAAAAACTGTACTTTAAAGATATATAACACAAGATAATTTTAGGAGCTCACAGTTATTATTTTTATAAAATGTTATTTATACTATTTGCAGAAAATATTAGTTAATAAACTTCAATGTTATTCTTTCCTAAAAAATTAAGTTTCATCCCAAATCAAAAAATGGAGACCAAGCAAATAGCTTTCAGTTTCAAATGTAAATTTTAAGTATATATATTTTTAGAAAAATTGAAAGAACAATGTATTCTATAAATTTAGTAGTTAGACATAAGAAATTTGAAGCTTGTATTGATATCAAAATATTTGTTGCATCTTGTTGGTTAATACTATTAATAAAATGAATACATATTTTTTGTTATAGTGTGAATGCCATTCCTAAGCTTGTGAAGCATGATTATAACTAATTGTATTTCTCACAAGGCATTAGTATTTGGTCAATAGTATTTTTCACCATTGTATTCTTTATCCAGTCTCTTAGGGATTGTAAGAATGTATAATAAAAATATTCTAACCACACTGTGTTAATTATATTTATTGCAAACGTTTTGCTCAATACAGAGCTTATCAGTCCTGTTGAAACACAAAAGTACTTTGGTTTCCTGTTTTAATAGTTTTTATATTAGGTTTCAAAGTATTACTTGTTAAAACTTTGCATTTGTGTCTCTTAATCTAGCACTGAATCTTCATGAAACACACTCATCCCAAGAGTACAGACTTGGAACTAATCTTTGTTAGGTGTAGTTAGATTATTGTCCCTGTTATTTGAGAAGTCTATAATGCTTTTATTATAAGGTTTGCTCTTTATAGCTGCCTCCATTTTCTGATCACTGAGACATGGTCAGTACAAGGAAATGTTACTACTAAAAGCACACAATACTTATACTTTTGTATTTATGTAAATAATTTACTGCTAATCATGAAAGATTTCTAAAACAATTTTGTCCTAAATATCTTCAAATTTTTCCAGCTTATATTTGTTATTTGTTTTCTGAACAATAGCAGTATTTATTTTAGATAGTGTTTTATATTTATCATTTTCTGCAGAGTAGAAAGGGTTCCTGAAGCTTATGCTAGCTCATCCATTTGTCTGAGTCTTGAGGCAGCCTCTTATTGTTGCTAACTTTCTTATTCCTGAGATGGCATGATCACATAATAAGCATTTTTAGTATTTGAGGATCCATTAGATTAATTTTACTTTAGTGGAAGCTTCAATGCAATATATATATATATATATATATATATATATATATGTTAAACTTCTTTGGTGCACTTTGCAGTTTGTGAAATCTGGACTGTAATGTAGAACTGCATGAGTGACTGTAATATCAAGTTAATCTTCAACAATAATTTTGTATTTGACTTTTGTCACATTCTTCACCTTAAATTCTTCTTTCCTTGAAAGAAGACTTTCAGGACAGCTTAAGCCTACTTTCATGATAGTAAGGAGCCAACAAGACTATTAGACTTGACAGAAATTAATTATTCACAGTAATTATTGTTTTGCTTGTAGTGATGTATTTATAGGCTGTGGGTGGTTAAATACATGAGAAGTAATTAGCCTAATAGTAAGTTGTTAGAGTTTTTTTGGTTTAACCTTAAAAATAAGTTTAATTGATACCTGTATGGGAATAGATTGTAATCATATCAAATTTATGGATGCTTGTGTCTAATCACTGTAGTAAAAGTAGTTACCATGTTCCATTTTCAAAAGAGAAGTTTCACCAATCAGTGTAAACAACACCAGAAAATTTTGTATCTTGGAGACTTGATTTCTGTGGTTTAATGCTTTTTGAAACTATATGCAAAAGCTTGGATCCAACATGTGGTCAGAGAGAACATGAGCTATTTCTAAAAAGTTTGCTCTTATTCTCCTATTAATATTTTTATTCAGTATTGTTTTCATCACACAGCAACCATTGCCATGACAGAAGAATCAGATGGTAGTGAAAAGAAAGATGTTAGTCTGTTAATAGATAAAAAGCAACATGAAAAACTTGCGAGTGATTATTCTGTTTCTGATGGACCAATGGAGCAGTGTTCTGAAGCCACAAATGACTTGTATCAATTTCTCTTAAACGGTGCTTTTTACAAATGTGAAGATTCACTCTCTAAGGATAATCAAGCAGTCTCTATAGTTGAAGATCCTTTATTTAACCAAGAAGTGAGTGATTTAAGTTCTCTGGTGAGATTTGTCTAAAGAATTTGTAATGAAAGAATGTACTTTTATTTCATTTAAATAAAGTTCAAATCCACAATAAAAGTTAAAATAGTTTTTACTTAAAATTGTTATCATTCATTTTTGTTACAAGATATCATTGCTATTTAACTTCAGAAAAACTGCTAAAAGAGGATATCGTATTCATTCTGTAACAGTTAGTAGCTTACATGTTATACTTTCATCAAATTGTGATCAATATTTAGCATACAAAATTTCAAATATGCTTTCAATGTTTGAAATAAAATATGCTGCAGGAGGAGAAACCACAGCAAAGAAAATAAGTTATATAAATGTGAATGAAAGCAACCTGCAGGTACACTCGCAAAGTGTTACATACATCACCAGTCATTTTTACAACATTTTATAAGAGGTACTCTATTCAAATATCAGCACCATTTGTATATGGTCTATACATTAATGAATGCAATTCAAAAACTTGATCAGGCAAGCATAAACTCTCTAGAATAATTGTCCAGAGACTGATTAAAGCAATGTTGGGCTGGATGCATCTTGTTTGCCAGGACATTAATTAAGTGTGGAATGGCTGTATAAACATTTTAAAAAAAGATAATATTTAATATTTTGTTGCAATTTAATCAGTACTGTAAAATTTCTTAAATTTTGTCTTACGAGAAAAATATCAAAAATAAATAGAAACACTCTTAGGAATTTATGGGAACTTGAAAAGCCAAATTTTATCTTGTTTGGAGACTTCCTAAGAAATACATTTACAAGATTTTGTGAATCATCAGTTGCTGCTCTTTCTCAAATCTGTTAACTGTATTAAAGCTATTTTTTGCATTTTATGACAGCATGCAGTGAGTTGAGTACATCGTATTAAAATATTTCCAAAATGGTACTACTTTCTTCCACTCAAGGTTCTCTCAAGCTTGATTTGTTCTTGAAACATTGCTAAAACTTTCAATAGTAGACTAGTCTGTTATACCCCTTCATTTTTGCACCAATCCAGCAGTATATGCTAGTCAATGTTGTCTACTGGGGAAGCACAAGCTGTAGTTCTTGGGTTGTTTGTGCCTTACATTTGACTGGTGATTTTTTTTGTCTTTTTATGTTACAGTTTTTGTATAGAAGGATATAATTACTATGGAAAATTTTTGAAGTTTTTTCATATGGGTCTTTCCACCTGATATCATGCTTCCTTGTAATCTACTGGGTTTGGTATTATTCTTTTTCCTAGAAGACCTGTGGTAAGATTTTCAGTGAGTATTTTACACTTCCTGTAGGTATATCCATATTCAGTGTGTTCATATGAGCTGGTGTGGATGGATCTAATTCCTTCACTCTATGATTTAGATCATTTGTGTCTTCCCTGCTCAATGTTGGGTAAGCTAGATTTTTAAGCTTCTTTTTACCATCTATGTTACTTTATGCTTGTGTATGGGGTTTATTTGTTTTGTTATTTATTTTTAAATATTTATTTCTTTTCACTGGTAATGTTATTTAGTTTGTAACTCCTTATTTCTTTACTACTAGTCACATCCAATTGGAGATTGAAGTCAGACTTTGCTATTGTTAAATAGTTTCTTTTTATTTTAATCTATTTAGTGCAGGTTTTATTTTAGTGTCTTTTGAGTGTACTTAAGTTATATGTTTAAGGGTCATATATATTCATTTAACTGATTTTGTACTTTCAGTGTTACTTGTTTTTTTTTCTGTTTCAGGTCAAATTTCGTAGTTTTGCTGGTTTGTTATTTTTATTTACTTTGTAGACTATACACATTTATACATTTTTAGTTTGTTAGAAGGGGTTATCTTACTTATTCTGGAACACCAGGAAGAATTCAGTGAATGGGGCCCCATAATGATAAGAAAACTCAGAAGTAGATTAAAAGGCATAGCACTAGGGAACCCTTCCATGTGTGGGGCCCCAGGCAATTGCCCAGTTTGCCCAATTGATAAGACTACCTATATCTGTTAGTAATGACTACTTTCTCTTTTTACGGGTCTTTTTGGCTACACATTCATTTGGTTTATGTGGGCTTTTTCATAGGGTTACTGGCTTTTGTTATGCTCTTTCTCAGGATTGTACCTTGTCCAGTCGTTTTGATGAATCTGTTCAAGTCCTTCTATACAAATAAGCTATGAAACTCCTCACTCAATGAGGATTTTATTCACATCTTTGTTTTGTATCCAAATACATGTGAATTTGGAGTCCCATCATTGATCTGGCCTGGCTGCATATTTAACTAAAGATGCCTTGGTTCACCATGAAATCCTAGTCCTCACTTCAGCAAATTTTATTGCCCTTGGGTTGGAAGCACATGCATTCCCTTCATTGGATGCTTCTCAACAGGTGGAACTTCTCACAGACCCTTGGACCATCCCATTTCACTTCCACCTAGGATCAGGGCTGATCTTGCCTGGTGGTTTGACAGGGACTTGACCATAGTGAGGGGGTTCTTATTCCTTAGCCTTGTTCTGTATCTTATATGTTCACAGATGCTTTCTTTGTTTGTTTAGGAGGTTATTCTTATTTCCCTAGGGAATTTGGATCGGTGGTCAGTGGAGGATGCTCTTCTTCATATCCACATCCTAGAATCTTTGTCAGTTCATCAGGCTCTTTATCATTTTATCCAATATTAAGCAAGGGGAAACAAATCCATATTTCTGTCTTTTCAAAATCTGGCTTTAGTACTGACATGTTATGTTCATAGAATGATGAACCTTTTGACTAGTCTATTATCATGTCCCAGCCAGGTTCTCCACAGACTGGACTTTTCATCCTCAGGTATTTTTGTGGCTGTGTTCTAAACAGGGAACACTGCATACATGTATATGTTTCTCACCCACTGGAATTCTAGTGTTTCCTCCTCACCCTTCAGCTCTAGATATGGATGCTTTCATTTAAGATTGGAGGGGTCTTCACCTATATGTCTACCTTCTATTTTGACTCCTCTTCTAGATCTTTCCCTTAACCAGACCACTCCTTGTCCTGCTTTCCTGGAGGTTCTCTTTTGGTTGACTTAGATGTGGTTCCGTCTGCTCTTGTGTACATAGTCATGTGTACCCACTCTGTGAGAAGAGGACTGTCATCATCATTATATATTTACATATTATATTATGGTTTTGAGAAGAGGACTGTCATCATCATTATATATTTACATATTATATTATGGTTTTGCCTGGCCAGTCTACACTCATTGATCTCTCAGTACCTTTTGTACAAGATATGAAACACCTTATTTTATGCAAGACACTTTTACTGATGGATTGAACTTGTCATACTACCAATAATAACAAGTTTTTGTCCCTCATGTTTTTTTCTTTTCTTAGTGGGAGGATGGAAATATTCCATCTGTTTTTTTACTTTGATCCATCATCAGTGTTTCCTGTCCTATAGGCTATGAATTTGTTTGGTGTGAGACTTCCTTCTTTAGAGTAAATTGTTCTATTTCAGCCACATCACCTTTGATTTCAAACATCTATATTTCACACAGTCGATGTTGTTGGCTTCACAGCTGAGTTTGTTAAGTACTTTTACTGACAAGTTGATTTTTCTAATGGAGTGGTTTGAACAACATCTCACTTCTGCTGTTGCTCTTCCATTGGTGTACAAACTCATCAATAAATAGCTTTTTTATTTCATGTTTTTGGTTTATGATTGGTTGCTTATACTGCTGATTGCAAAGCTACCTTAAATCCTTCAATGCCAAGAAACTACTATTATAATTTTTTTATATTGTTGAAAAAAAATCTCTCTTCCAAGCATTTTATTTTTGGTGAGCTTGAGTTCCAAGACACTGTCTCAAATGGATTTGACCTTGTTTTGTTACATTTTTTGACTTCTTCTCTTTAACATATTTTTTTCTATTTCTTGCATCAGGCAGAAGTCATTCCAACATATATGCCTTTCATGATGACGAGAAACCCATTTGAAGTGAAAATTTATTCTCAACACAGCTGATATGAGTATTAAAATAAAGTACAGAACAACTTTTCTACCTTCTTGGGTCATCTTTGGGTTAATAACCTTTGTTGCTTTATATAACTTCTTTTCTCAAAAGCCTCATACTTTTACCCAGTACTCACCTCTCTACTTTAACTTGGAGTGTGAGATCAGGTAACCATTGTTTATTCCCTGTTTTGGTATTCATCCTTTCTGATTCAGATTCTCATTCTGAATATCGTTCTTTATGGCTAGTCACAATATTGTTATCTTGCCCGTACTTAATCTTTCGTACAATAAATGATGATCCTCAAATATTGTCTAGATACATCGACAAACTGGCATGTGCAATGGATCCATATTCTATACCTTGACATTCTTAAATTTGAAAAGTGAATGTTGGTTACATTTGATCTAATTGCAATTAGGTAAAGCCTTTAGGATCCTGGTTGCAGTTCTGTTTAGAGGATACAATGTAAATAAATCTGAATACATTTTAAAAATTTTATTTACACTATATTGCTCTTTCTTCAGCTTTTAGATTACAAATTACTCAACTGAGCAATAAATAAAAAATTGTGCATGTAAAAGTCATAAAACATTGATAACAATGTTCAGTATTAGTTTAAATTGTATTAATTAAATCAACATGAAAAATTGAGTATTTTAATAATTAGATGTGGCTTCAGAGGACCTGAATAAAACTTCCAAGTTTGCCTGAATATACGTGTATATCATTTGTAAATAATATGCTTTTCAGTATACTCTGAAAACATAAAGATATGAACTTTCAATTTGACAGGAAGGAGAGGATAAGAAAACAAATGAAACATCCAAACCACACTGGAGAGTAGAAATATAAAAGCTGGAAAACCATGTATTCATCAAAAATTAATATCTCAAAATAACATTTGTAAAATGAAATATTACATTAATCAACAGTGTGTAATGCTAAACCTGTTGTTTATAAAAAAAAATATTAAAGCTTATCATATTATGACAGTCAAGACTGAAATTTATCTGCTTGATAATGGAGCCCTAGCACCAACGTTGGTAAGAATATCAATCTCAGATTATAAATCGCCTTATTTTAATGTAATTGATCATAGACCATCTACTAATATTGTCTTGTCATTTTGTGTCAAATGTTGTCATAGAAAATTTTTATATAATTTTTCTGTAATAGTAAGTTCACAGGTCTATTATTGATTTACTAATTAAATTACAAATATCATTACTCTTAGGACAGTCTTTCAGAACACAACCTTCAGGGGGAGACAACTGACCATGATCAAGGCCAAATTATTCAGTGTGGAATGCTAGAGGTGTCATTTCGTTATGATTCTGAAGCCAAAAGTTTTGTTGTTAATGTGATTCAGATACATGAGCTTCCTTCTAAAGAACGTGGGAGCCCCAGTTATTTCCAGGTGTTACATGTTTGATGTATTTTGGTTAATTGCATGTATCACTTCTCAAACAGAGACTACATTGTAAAGTGAACAAGTATTTAAACATAATGCTGATAGTTGTATTTTGTTTGATAAGTATATTGTCCTTGTTAATGTTATGCTCTCACAAAAAGGAAGTAAGTGGTAGATAACTAAGATTTTGCATTAAAAAAATAACACAAGTCAACAAATATTTTAAATGTTATTAATATGCTGTATTCTTGAATAATGCACTTTAAAAACCAGTTGTATAGCTGAGGAACTTCATTGTAGAAAATACAACAATATGGAGTTCTAAGAACAACATTGATGAAGTAAATTTAATTGATAGCTTGACAGACACATATCCTTTAATTTAAAATGTATTTGTGTTGATATGACTTCTAAGGCTTATTGTTATTTCAGTTGTATTGTCTTATCTCTTTTTATCTACATTTTCTAGACTTTTTTGTTACTTTGTATACACACATACATAGGTGAAGAAAAACATTTTAGGTGTTCCTATAGATTATGTAAAAATAAAGGGAAAATTAAAATTATTTCTAATTTACATTTTCTCTATATTAATGTCAAATAATGAATAGCAAATCAAGAATTTTCTTTGGCATCAAAAAAGGCTATTGTAAAAAAAAATAAGTGTTACCCATAAAGAAAATCACAATTATGGGGGTTGATTCCCCAGTGGTGGACAAAGCAGGTATCTCACTGTGGCTTTGATGTGACACAAACAAATATACTGTTTTACTAAAATTTTCATTTGTATTACCTTTCAAAGTTCTTATATTTTAAATAATTTTACAGCTTAGAGTTGTACTTCTACCTCAAAAGAGACAAAAACACAAGTCTAGGATAATGCACATTACTGAAACATGTGTGAGAGAAACTTACACTTTCAACCGGATTAACACGGGTATGTATTTAGAAAAGTAACAGATATTAAATGACATTTTAGCATTAATAAATAATTTATGGTGTGTGTGTGTGTGTTCTGTGGTTAATTGTATTTATGAGACTTAGTATTTGATCAACATTATTAAGTTAAGCTTTTTGGAGTTGTGTTTTAATGTATAACCTGCTGAAAAATAAAGACATGCCATTATAGTTTGTGAATTGCAATTTGAATAGTAGTAGTTCTTTAATGACAGAGAATCTCTCACAGTGGAGCTTGTATCTTTAGTGAGTGTGGTGATTGGCCTGATATAGTTGTCTTAAAATAGATACACAGGTTTTTACTCTTTAATTAAAAAGTAGTCTATATATCTGGTGATATTTAGTATATTTCATATCAGTCTTAGCACGAATTATGTTACAATTTTCATTTTAAAGAACGTTATATTTTTGACAGAAAAGCTGAGTGAAGCATAAAATGCTGTAGTATGTTAGTTGTATTGATAATTATTCATACGACTTGTAATTGTGTAGATATTTCAATAGCTTTAAAAATATATGAAAAGGTTTTGTAATAAAGACCATTGACATCATTATATCACTTGGAAACAAATTATAAAAAAACAATTTTGCAGATTGTCAGTAGAATCAGTTACATAAATATCAAAGATCCATAGCAGTTAACTTCTGTATGTTAATTTTTCTTTTATTACAGTTTTCATTTAATTTATTTTTATTCATAGAGGACTTAAGCACCATGGGAATAAGATTTCGTCTGTTTGGATTTGAGCGTATGAGACGAGAACACTTATTTGGGGAAACAATTGTCTCTCTTGCTTCACAACAGCTAAATGAAGAAACTACAGTAATACTGAAATTAGAGCCCAGGGCCAATTTAGCAGTAAGTTAGATTTATTATTTTTACAATGTATTACATACAAAGTACAAGTTATCTTTTCAGCTAAACACAGTGTGAATTAATGTTTTTGTTTTCGGTGTACGACATAATTCATTTACATGACATATATTCACAAGGATTTCATCAATAAAACTTGTGTAACCTATTATTAGGTACTAAAGTAAGTTTAATTTTCTTTAGTTTAGAAAGTATATTGGTGTACATTAAACTGACATACAGTTGTGCTCTTGTATTTACAGCAAGTCGACTCAACAACTGATATATCTAGCCCAGTTCACAGTGATAGTGTTGAAACAGCTAAGTTTATTCAGGGTAATATTTGCCCAGAACTTCTTCTAGGGTTAACATACAATAGTACCACTGGCTGCCTAATAGTAGAAGTATTGAGGGGCAAACATTTTCATAACATATCTCTGAACAAAATACAAGGTATAAGTTGTCTTTCTGTTTTTTGTAGAAGTGTAGTTTAAACAAACAATAACATGTTATATTGTGAGTGTACTTACTTACTGATAATATTTTATTATGACTTGCAGCTTTTACAGTAAGTAAAATTAGTTTTGAGAACAGGTACAACATTTCTGTCACTGATGTGATCATTATCAAGCACACAAGTTTTTACAGTAAATAACATTTTAGTATTTAAATAAACATTCAAAATCCAACCATTACGATATCGATTTTGAATTGTAATTTATGTACTAAATGTTCTTTACCATAAAACTTTGTGTACTTGGTAATAATTATACCAGTGATCAAAACGCTACCTGTTCTAAAAACTAATCTTATTCACTGTATTTTCAGCACATGAAAATGTTAATTTCTACAGTTTCTTTCAGTCTTTATTGTAAAATGTGTTATGTCTATGATGATGTCTATGAATAAGCAGACAGGTATATAAAAATATAACAAAAGTCTCTACTAATACAACACAAGATTACTTGCTGACTTCAAAGAGTGAAATTCAACTCCACTGAAATGAAGACAAGAGAAAAATTATTGAGGAGGTTGTTAAATCAGATGAATATTGCAGTATGGTATCCTGCAATACTTCATTGATCATTTTCATAATCCATATTCAATGGCGATAAATCCCAACTTTTACTTTTTAACAGTTTCTCAACATTTTTTATACCAGAGACCAGCCAGGTACAAACCATTAAATTGTTAGTAAATTTAAAATCATTACAATTTACATATGAATATTCTGTCAGTTTTTGTTTGTTTCTATATGTTTTTGTGAAATTCTATGAACTGCAAGGTGATTGTGATTGATTGGTGGTGGAGAAATCTGCTCTGTACTACACCTTAAAATGAGTATGACCTTAACCTATAATAGTGCGACCCAGGAGAAGGGCAAATCAAATATAAGTCCAATAGCACATTCACTGTGGTACATAAGCTTTCTTGAAGTTTGAGAAATAATACAAGTTTACATATTTGTACATTTGGTTGATAAGGATGTCACTAATTATTCAGAACAGCTGCACATAAATTTAGAAAACTTTACTCGAGTATAATTAAATAAAAATTTATTCTTTATGTTTAAAGAATGGTAAATTATTGCAGTATTCTGCAATCAAACTAATATATAAGTAAAACTTTTTAATAACATTTGATAAAGTTATATGAAATAGCATGAAGACATATGTTTATGAAAGTTGAAGAAAATTGTGAGGATTTAGTGAACAAAATATTGCAATAGGTGTCCCTTATTTCTTTCATAAGTACTTTTTCCTGCTTATTTAAGCATATATGACCAGAATATATTCACTCTTTAGGTGTTATTTTAGTCCTTCTCGCAATACTACTTTCTTCACACTTCATATTGAATTCCAGCATCTAATCATTAAGTATGAAACATGATATGAAAGATTAATACACATTTGTAGCTGGTAATCAGCTTCTCACATACACTTGTCTTTTCACTACTACTTGTTATTCTTCTACTTCATTTTTTTTTTTTTTAAAGTCACATTTCTTTTCGCTTTTAGTTAATTTGTAAATTATTTCAAATTTTCTCAGCTTATTTCATACCTTGTGTTTTTTTAGTTTTAGCTTATATGTTTCATGTTTTGTAGAAACATAACATTGTAACTTATACAATACAGACACATATGTGAAGTTGACTTTTAATTCATCAAATGGACAAGAGATTTCGAAAAGCAAAACATCAGTACAACGAGGTGACTCAAACCCAGTGTTCAAGGAAACCTTTGTATTTCGGGTGAGATAACATAACTTTTGGAAAGTAATATTTGAAAAATGCTATGTATTTAAAAAAACAAAAAAACAGTTTTGTGTGTCTTAAAATAGTGGAGAGAGGAACATTAGTGTAACTATTTGTATTATAATCCAATTAATAGAGGTATCAACTTACTTGAAAATATTTATATGAACATTTATATAAATGTATGGTAAAATTCCAAGTGTTCAACTCGTATTTAAAATCCAGTAAATGGAGAATAACATTTAAGTATATATAACAATGTAGTGTTCTTAGATTCACTGATTTCTTTTAGAGTAAACAGGTTAAATACAGGCTTGTCATAATATGTATTGCTGAGCAGAAATCTGAATTTCTCTGAACTTGACTGAATGAGGTAAAAATAAAGAGACTAGACATAAGTTTAAACAAAGTAAAGCATTCTTTACCTATAAAGTACAGGAATGGTGATTCTTTGCATGTTGTAAACTTAACTATGTTATATTCAAAATTGTATTAAACATCTGTAGGCATTTGGCAATAAATTTAGCATCAAAATACAGGTTTTTATATATCTCAGTAATCCATACATTTTTCTGAAACATAATTTAATGATAAAAAATACATGAAACATTTATTAGATCTTTTAGAATTTTGAAAATTCTCTCTTCAGTAAGCTAGAGGTACAAAAATTATATAATGATAATTGCCAGAAGTGTGATATAACCTGCAATAAACAATTTAAATCGAAAAAAAGAACACAAAGAAAGTTGATGTTTCATTGAAAGTTGAATTCTCTGGTTGTAGATGAACAATAGGTGTAATGTTGTTATGAGAAATTTGTACTTGATGCATGTCAGCTCAGTAAATAATCACATGAAGCTTTATTTAAATTGATATCTTAGACATACTTGTTTTATTTTATAAGGCTGCTTTTCTACTGGTAAAATGTCATACATACTTAGTGAGAGTTGTATCTTACATCAGGCATGTATTTGTCCATTGCTGTGCATTAACAAAGTAAATATACAAGGTAATCAAAAATTGATAATTTAAAATCTACAAATAGGGGTCACAAAAAATTAAGCAAACAAAACTGCTGCTGACAGTTTGCTCAAGCTACAAATCCCTGTTATGATTAGACTGAAAGTATTACAAGTGATATCTATGATAACATTGGGATTTCAAAAAAACAATGAGCGAGTACTGTTGAAATTAGTTCAATCTCTTTAATCTTGCCCTGCTACAATTTTTTTTTCCTTTACTTTCTGCCATTAGAAAAACTGATGTTTTCCTGTCACACTCATTGATTAGAAACCAAAGTTTGTGCATTTTATAGCCCATTAATTTGAAACTGTCATTTAAAGATTCCTAATCTTGCTGTTGCATGTTGTTGAGTTGCTATTGGTCATCTTAACTCAGATTTACAATCTTTTTCTGCAACTATATTTCAACAAGTTTTTAACAGCGGCTCTATGGTTTACCATAGTTAATTTCCAAACTCAGACGATGGAGGTAATTCTTTCACCTGTTTCTTACACTTAGCTGAAATCATGAGTGTGTTTTCAGTATTTACTACCACTACACGTAGCACTATTTCATATATTTACTGCTATTTTTAAATAGTTGATGCTTAAGATAGCAGCTGTAAATGTTGTCAACAATTGGTGACTTGTGCTAAATTTTTCTGTTGTCTGTTTTGTATACATTATTTGTGTTATCTCATTCTAGCACAGTAGACTGTTGAAAAACGTGTCTTGAGTTCATAATAATTACTTATGATTATTTCACTCGCAAAATTTTTAAGAAATTTGTGGATTGGCACATACTAGTAGGATTGACAGTAGAAGACTAATTTTGGAATGTGGCTCAAATTTTGTTGTCCTAGTTGCACATTCTTGTGGAGTCGCCCCTTTGATGACTCTGAATTCTTTTGTGGAAAATTTGGACAGTTTATACACTCCATAAAAGATGAGTTTGTTCAGCTTTCTGTATTTTGATTAGCTCTTTCAGACTGTTTTAGGCTTTTGACTGGTAAAGTTCTTTCTCCAGTTTCTTAAAGAGAAACAAGCATTGTCCTTTATCCAATGTACACATCCTTCCCACTGAATTGGCCCCAAGTGGTACAAGGGCATGTCTACAAACTTGTACTGCTAGAAATTAGATTTCAATACTCTTGGTGGGCAGAGCACAGATAGCCCATAGTGTAGCTTTATGCATAACTATAAACAAACACATTGAATTGTATTTGTTTGTGTATATTTTTTAATAAAACACTGTATTTTTATTTTACTGCAATTTCATGTCCTATCTCTTTTTTTCAAGTCAGTTAGGTAAGAAAATAAGTTTATCACTGCATAATATTCTCTCCTGTCCATCTCATTATAACAGTCATTATTCTTAAATCTAAGATAATCACAATAACTGAGAATATATCACACATGTAAATATTATTTGATCCTTTTTTTTGTTGATAGGCCATAAATGTCCAAGCTGTAAATAATAAATGTGTTTTCTGTTAAAGGTATATTATAATTTTTCTTCTTAGGTGCCACTTTTCCAACTTCCTGATGTTACCCTGATTGTTTCCGTTTACAACAAACACAACTTGAAACGCGATGAGATGATTGGTTGGTTTTCTTTAGGTTTATACAGCAGTGGAGACAAGGAGTTGTCTCACTGGAAGGATGTACAGGAAAGCAAAGGAAAACAGGTGTTTTGCTGGCACACTCTTCTGGAGACTTAAAATTGACAAAAATTTTTGGGTAAAGTATACCTGGAAATTCAGAATTTCTAAAGCAGAAGATTCAGTGTATCAAACATGTCTGGGTATCACCATTTTCATCTATTTCTATACTGTATATATTTATATATATATTTTTTCCACGAAAAACATTTTTTGAGAACAAATCATGTTGAGATAGCACCATAGAAATGTTATTATATTACTTTTTATCTTGTATTACATGAAAAGTAAAGGTGGCCGAGCCATATTATTAGCTTAGTTCCTAAATATTTAATAAATAGAACCAACTGTGAGCCAGGACAGAAAATGGTTGCTAAGACTGCATGAGTGGCACAATGATCTTGAAATAAAAGACAAAGAATAGATGATATATTAATCAAATTAAAGACAAAAAAGGACGTACAAATGTAGCCTGGCTGCCTTATAATTAACCATATCTGAGTAAGGTAGAAGAAGGATGGTAAGTTTGTTTTTTTAATACAGTGAATCTGATCTATTTTAATTATTTTCTTATATATATACATTATTTTGAAGAAACAGCCAATAGAAAAGTTATGGAGTTTTTGAGCTTTAATTTGTTCAGAGCTGTAATTTCGGTTAGTAAATAAATGTCAAGTGAGCCATTTGATACATGCATCAAAGGAGATGTAAATCAATTTGTGAATACTGTTATGGTATATTTGTTATGGTCTCAAATGAACATGCCACTACAGTCCAGGGTCAAAGAACAAAAACAAAATATTCACAGAAACAACACTTAAAAATGAATTCAACACAATTAATAAACAAATGCCTGGCTTTGACTTCACATCACTTTTAATAAATAATTTATCATAAATAGTAATAAAGCAATAATAATGGAACTGAAAAAAAGGACCAGAAAGAAAAATAAAAACAGCAAATACAATATTCAAACAATGCTTTTCAGTATTGATAACAGTACTGAGTAACAAACCTCAATCTTGTGACTCTATCTGTTTTAGTGGAGCTTCTGACAGAGTGTTTAGTCACAAGAAAACCTCACATGACAATATGTTTATACAGTCATCTGCTACATTAATAGTATCTATATATCACTGCTAGAGAAGCTGACACACACACACACACACACACACACACACAATACTAATGATTTTGTAGAAGGTGAGTTAGCATCTTAATGCAACTAGAAATTCACAGATAAAATATGCAATAGAAATAAATGAATGATAACCACACTGTAATCCTTAAAGAAATTTGCAATCTCACACTCCTTCTGCCTTGAAAAGTAAAGTGATGGCACTAATCACTTCATGAAAGATCTCATTTTTGATATCCTTACTTTCAACTCTCTCTTTCTACTGATATAATTAATCCTTTACAGTTTTACCTTACAAGAAAATACAATTTACATTTTTAAAATCTTTAGCTAAATATACTATAGCTTTTGGCTCTGGTTCAGCTACTGAAACTCTAAAATTGTGAAGACCAGCTAACTACAATAATTATCTGGAACATGGTCACAATGTCTGTTGAGGAAGAGATAGAGGAAGAACATCAGCAGGATTTATTGAAGGATAAGACGTAGACACATCAACAGGAGCCATTTTTATTGTGATGGAACAATTGCCAAGTCTTCTGCAGTTGACATTTTCATTTTGCTGCAATTGCCTGAGACAATTACCGTAAATGGTAATCTTACAGTAAAACACCTATTTGAAATGTGTGTAGGTGTCTCTCAAGGTTATATACTTTTCTCTGTCATTTCTTAGCCTTTTGAATGTTGGATCTTGCCTTCTGTATGACATCTTGCAATTCTGCTGTATGTCTATCAGTGGTTTGAGGTGCTGTTTGGTGTTTCGTCTATTGGTCTCAAGGAAGGAAGATTTCACATACCATGTGAAGTTTGGTTGACATGTAACCTGTAAACTCATAAACAGAAGTTTTAATGGCTAAAGAAAATTTGGATAAATGATAATCCAGGTTCACTGATTTTTTTTCAACATAAACAGATATCATTCTACGAATATTTCATTCACTCTTGATAATGTTGGACGGAGTATGATATGAAGTTGTCAAAATGTGTTTAATTCTCATAGCTTTACAGATTTCATCAATCAAATGAGACGTAAATTGTAAGCCATTATTAGATAATATATACATAAGTATTTATAAATGAGTTTACTGATGAATACCTTCAAGGTTATGTGTTTGAGAGGATGTAATTTAACCATTTGTTTAAGTAATCTATCACAATTAACAAATAACTACTTCCTGTCCTAGACCTAAGATAAGATAACATCATGTGTGCTCCTCTTTTCTTACCAGATTCCACGAGTTTAGTGCTTTGTGTAAATCCAGTAAATTTAGTGGTCTGACTAACATGGCAAGACAATACATAAATTTTAATATTATTTCTTATACCTGGTCAATAACCATATCTGGATACTCTGTCTACTGATTTTTTCAGACACTTAACTGAGCAGCTGTAGGATGATCACGTGATTCTGTTAAAATTGCCAGTTTCAGTGTTTTGGGAATAACTGGTCTGAATTCAACATTGCTAGCAATACTTTTTGTGTAATAAAGAACATATTATTCAAGATGTAGTGTTTGGATTTACTTTCAGTCTTTGCAAATATAGTAGAATTGTTTGACAATAGTCAAGTTTTCAAATACTTGTTCAGTAGCCAATTATTCTCTAATGTTAACTTTAACAATGGCAAAAAGTTTAGGTGATAGTTTACTTATGTCTATATCTGGAGTTTCTTCTGGGTGATCTATAGGATGTATAGAATGGGCATAAGGGTTTTCTTTTCCTTTTCTGCAGTATTTCAAATGTTAAGTCTTGTAATTGTAGTGACCACCACATCAGTCTACCAGTTAATGTCAGAGCTGTCTGTAACTACTTCAAGGCAGCATGGTCAATTACAACTGTAAATTCTTCTCCACCAAGACGCATCTTAAATTTTTCTACAGCCCAGACTATGGTTAGATATTTTAACTCGCTAGTAGTGTAGTTTCTTTCTGCAGAGTTCTAGTGGAATATGCTGTGATGTCTTTCTGGCACAGAACTGCTCTTAATTTAACATTTGAAGCAACAGTGTGCAAAAAAATATGTTCACCTTTTTTTGGAAGTTGGAAGACAGAATATTCATATAAAGCATGCTTTAATTTTTGAAATTCATCCTCATACTGGGGAAGGGTCCATTTTTACCTGATACTTTTTTTTTTTTTTAACTGATATAAATGTTCAGTAATTGTAGCAAGGTTTGGAATGAATTGATTATTCCCTGGCATATATACCCGAGAATGTTCTTAAATCTTTGCAGTTGCTTGAAGTTGGGAAATGTGCAACAGGTTTCACTTTGTCATCATTTGTGTATTCATCCAAAACAGTTTAAATTCTAAATATGATACTTCTGATTGGCAAAATGTGCTTTTAGAAAATTTGTGGTAATATTTCCTGTACGTAGCTTGTGGAAAACAAAAAAACTTGGTCTTTTAAGTGTTGTTAATATGTGAGTTAAGTCTCTATAACATCTCAAATATAAGCCTTGGAATATTCGGTTGTTCCTGCTAAAGCCTTACCCATAAATCTTTGGCAAATGCATCTTTAAGACCAGAAGGCATCACTTTAGATTGATAAATTCCATTATCTGTTATGAAAGCAACTTAATGTCAATCCTCCATCTTAAGAGGTATTGGTCAGTATCCACTGGATAAATCTGATACAAATTGTCCCTGAGCAAGCATTCAAAATATCACTTATATGAGGTAGTGGATAGTGGCCATATTCTGAGACTTGATTTAACTTCATGTAGCCAACACAGAACCTAAATGAGTCTATAACTATAACTATTAAATAAGCCTAAAAAGAAGTAGAGGGTCCAATTAAGCCATCATGAAGCATTTTATCCACTTGTAATTTAGTGGAAGAATAATGAACTCCTCAACAGGTATGGGTAGTGGGTTGACTGAGGTGATGCATGTTGATGAAGTTTCCACAGGAGTGAGCTGAAACATACCTAGGTTTTCTTGCTAGTAAATAAACTACTGATCATGTTAATATTTCCATTTCTTCTGTCAATAGTGACACGGACTACTTCAGGCTTGGTACATCAGACTCACTAATATTTATACCGAAAGTTATTCTCAAATATGAAGTAGCAAGGTAACTTGTATTTCATTTAATTTAAATTATTGCTGATTTAATAATTTGATACCAAACTGAGAAACAAAACGAAATCCAAAGTAACAATTGAACCTGTTTGAAGAAAATCCCTGTTCAGACACCGTGATAATGGTCTGAATTGAATATGCAGTTACAGTCAGGGTTGAACAGCAAAAACATAATTTATTCACAACAAACACTTAGAAATGAATTCAGCACAGTTAATAAACATGTCTGGCCAAGACTTCATGTCAATGTTGATAAATAATTTCTCTGAAATATCAATAAATCAATAGTAATGGATCAAGGAAAGAGAAATAAATAAAAACAACCAAATTCCAAAAACATGTAGCAGTTTTGATTATCAAACAATATATTTCATTATCAATAACAACATCTAGTGATAAACAGCAGTAATTATGCCTTTCAATAACTATCTCATGATTCTCTCTCTTTTAGTGAAGATTTTGGCAGAGTAGGTCACAAAAGTACAACCTTGTGATAATAAATTTATGTACTCTTGTTTCATTAATAGGAAGGAAAATTATGTCAGTTTTATCATAAACATACACACACACATTTAGTCAAAATAGGGATGATTATACAGGATTGAGTTAGGATTTTAATGAAACTAAAAATAATAAATAAACTAAGTGATAGAAGGAAATAACAAGTGAATGATAAGCACAACCATGGTTATACGAAAAATTAAATTTTCTATCTTGTATTTATAGTTGCTACTGTACATCATGATAACACTTATTACAGTAATTTCTTTCTTAAAACTAAATATTTGTAAAGCATGTACTAGCAATTTTGCCAAGTGATTATACTGTGTGGTTTTGTTACTTGAGTACAATTAGACTGATTATAATTAAAAATGAACTTTGCTGTTGTCTAAGGTTTTATATTTGAGAACAAAGAGTAGAATTTTACACAGATATTACACCACATATAATGGAAGGAAAACAGTTCTAGTTTGCTGTAGTGGTGGTTGGACTTAATCCCCTAAAATGATTGCTATTTAGTCATTGTGGGGAATTATTTTGTTTGCAAAAAATAAGTAACAACCTTATTTGGATTTTTACATTAAATATATATATCCTTATTTTACTGTGAGTTTTACTACATCATGCTTTGTCTATTACATTAGACGTATTATAATTTAATGTACAATTACAGTCATTATATTTGATTAAAATTACATACAATAAAGGAATACAGGTCAAATTTTTAGAACATTATTTTTAGAGAGAAAATGCTCAAAGCTCTGGCTCTTTACTTCATTAATTTAATTAATTAGGACTTGTTAATGGAGAGACAGGATAATGGTGTAAATTTTTCATCCCAAAATGTGTGTACAATGATCAAAATACCCATTCTTTCTATTCTGTGTTATTTCTTATTCTTGCTTATGGTTTCTTGGCTTGACTTGAGTTTAGGTTCCAAGAGCCAATGCTGTGGCTTGATTTAAGATCAGCTCAACCTTAAAATTTTCTGCTCCCCCACCTGTAAGTTGATAATGTGTAAACGTATAACATCTTGAAATTTTTAACTAAAATATGATGCTCATTCTTGTGCAGATATACTGTTCTACTGCTTTCTCTTACATTTGCTGGTGTAAATTTGGAAAGGTGTTTAAATATCATCAGAATGTTATGTAAGTTTCAAAAAATCTATTACATATGGTCCCGAGCTCAAGAACGAGCATGGAAGGTGTACTGTATTTACAATACTGTCAACTTCATATACTAAAGTATTAGGTTTATTATGTATAAGCTTCATTCTTCATCACTTTTAACATAAAACTAGGTTTTCAATATTATTTTATGTTTAAAAGTAACAAAAAATATGATACATGTGAAACATTATTTTTATGATGTTTTTAAGTTACATTATTATTAATTTGTTTTTTTTAATAACAAGGTGAACTAATAGCATTTTTTATACAATGTTCATTTGAATTAATAAATTTTGACTCCTTTTTACCATAATGTCTGTAACACAAAAATATATAGAAAATATGATTTACAGATGTAGCATTGTACAATTTGCAAACAATATGACATGAACTACTGAAAGTTCTTCTCATGTGGTACCATCCATTGGGGTTCTTAAGAGGAATATTTTCGAATCTCTTACCATCTTCAAAAATACAACAGCATAGCAGTAATGTGTATGTTAGAAGTAATTTCCATCAATAATTCTGCACCATTAACATTTGCAAATCACATGATCTGCGTATATTGCGCTTAGCAATAAATCAGCATGGCCGATATGTTTATCAGGTTTTAAGTGTCCCTTTATTATTGAGTTACATGTTTTTGGACTGATTTAAAAGAAAACTTTTTTGTTTCAGTTATGTATAACATTAAAACAGTCAAAATTCGAAGTTCCAATGAAACTAATCTCTAAGTATCAGAGGCTTCTTAAGCTATTTGGAGCTCCAATCAGTTGATTAGTCTACTTATGTCTAGTGCTTCCACTGTAGTTATACATATTCTGAAGACCTGAACTTTTGTCATAATGCCCTGTCTTGCAGTGAAGGAGTTTATCCACTCCTGTTGTCTCTTATTTGTAATATTCCATCACATAAGCTCCACTATTAAGGCTTAATCTTAGGAGGAAGAACTTTGTAAGGCCTTGGTATACCAGATGATTTTTATTTCCCTATCTCCTTCTTTGCTCTGGGCTTACAAAAACAGATTTTTGGTGCATTCCCTTACGGGTGTGGCAATTAGGCCACAAAGGAAGGGAAAGTAGTTGTAAGTTTATAAAGGACAATCTTTAATCAAAACCTTGACAGTTTCTACATTTTGTTTCTGTCTGAGCTTTCAGTCATGAAACTTTATATTCAGATCCTGAACAATCTAATCCAAACTGAGAAAGCTAAAAAAATGCTAATATTATGTTAATTAAATTTTCAAATCATAATATTCTCTACTGTACAAGTACTCAACCCCTTTGCTACAGCAACCCTAAATCAGTTTGTGTTCCAAAGATTAGTTTGAAAGATCACAAAATTAATGTAATTGTCTCAGTTTGTGTTTAATGAAAGTAGTTTAACTGGACTGAAGTGTATATGTATCTGTTCAAGCCACAACTCGTAATGATACAATAAATCAACCATGAAGACCAAGGAGCTTTTCAAACAAGTTAGGGATAAAGTTGTAGAGAAGCACAGATGAGGAGAAGGTTTACCAGAAAATTTCAAAGTTACATGACCTTCCAATTACATGACTATCCTAACTTATGAAGTGCATCAATTTGCAAAATATAGAGCTTACCTCATAATATAATATACCACCAAATAACTTAGAATGCAAAACTTTCAAAGCCTTTCAACTGAGTTTTGAACCATTAACCACCTTTCTTACTTGTATATACTGTTTTATTCTAGGTACTTTATCAATTCACTTTTCACAACTTTTCCTGATCAATAGGTAATCACATGATGTAGTGTACACAGTGTTTAATGGTTGAAAAGTTGGGTCAGAATGCCCGAGTGGTCTAAGGCACCAGACTTAAGGGCATGGATTTGAACCCCACTTCTGACAACAAAACAATTAATTAATTCATTCTTTCCAGCACTAGCCATCGAGCAAGCAACACATGCTGATATCATGCTGTTTAAGATGCCAGGATCTGTTACACCAGTGACCCCTCCAGTGTCCCCCTGTAATTGTTGGCAGCCTACCGTCCAACCTCACACCACTTTAAGTAGCCACGTTCATCGCCCAGGCCAAGCCAGGTGCAACTATTGACCTGTCCAGGATTTGTATCCTTCACTAAGGCAACATTTTCATCCAGCCCTCTATGCTACACCCACAGATTTAGAATACTTTTGTCAACCATGGAATACTATATTCAATATCAGTTGTTCCCCCATAAAAAATCCACTTAGCCTTTTCTCAGTGTTTATAAGCATACTAACTGGCCCACCCACTTTATCAAGATAGTAACAACTTCAAAACATAGTGCTGACTACATCTTGCACAATGGGTGTTACTACCATATCTTCCACTTCAGCACTAAACACCCACATTGCTGTTCCACCCATCCACAGTCATATAACACTCCCAGACAAAACAGGCAACCTACAGGTGACTTTCAGCAGACAAATATTGATTCTTCACTCAACCCAGATCCAATGACATCCAAACATCCTCTACCAGATCTACATCGATGCCATCAAACCCCAATACCAGCAATATATCTGGACTTACCAACTCAATGAAAACATAACAAATTATGCCAGACCACAGCTATAATTTCAAGCATGACAACCTCAAGCTCGATGCAAACCACATGAACCAAGACTACAAACATATTAGTTTAGACTAACCTCAAGACTAATAACACTCCAAAGAAACAAACTAGGACAACAAGACACAAATTAGTCCAAACAACTGAAGAACAAAACACCCAAGGAGTACGTCCTGATTTTTCTACACTTCTATGCTCTTTATATGCTTATGCTCGTAACCAAGACCTTTATTTCTTCACTCATCAGTAACAACGAGATCGAGACCCCATTACCTGCAGTCCAGTCGAACAGTGAAGTGGACTCACCCCCTCTCTTCAACCTCATCTCGCTGACCAAATATGCAAGGCATTTCAGTGACAAAGCCCCTTACCTCAACTCAGACACTCCTTCTTCCTGAAGTGAACTTACCAGGCACTAGCTGGATTATTGGCACCAGCCAGTGAAAGTGTTTTCTTGGAGTTCTCCCGTTTCTTCCACATCAAAATTGTGGCATTGGATTTATAGATCCCAGCTACCCTGATGAACCCTAAGTCATATATCGGCTGTTGATTTTGTGATATTCACACATGACGGGTGCCTGGTTGTAGGTTTTTTGTCTTTCTAGCCTGCTCATGATCTCAAACCTAATATCATTACTATCACAATGATCTTGTTTTATGTCATGTTTTTTGGGTCGCTCGATCAAACTCTAAAATCAAGAGTGGGGCAAAGAGAAAGTTCATTTTTCTGAGCACCCCCAGTTATCTCTATCTCTGGGAATGGAGAATTTTTAAACCAAAATAATTGTCAGTATTTTGTTTGTTTGTTTGGGTCATGACAACCTTTCAGGTATTGATTTTTCAATCATCTGGCTGTCAAATATTGAGTAATAATCCTACAATACAGTACATAGTTCAGAAAGCAAGGATTGCAATACCATTTTGATTATTGTTTGTTTACCTTAATCATTGTCCTCTGTTTCTCAGTTATCAATTAGCTCTATCCAATCAATTAGGAAGTTAATGTCTGTGGCCAGGCTGATGTTTAGATCTCTTTTTCCCTTCTAACTTCTCATCTGGTTCATCGTGGAGAGCAAGGTAACCATTTGTAGTTCTTTCTCTTCATCAGATTAATTTTGTAATTCAATACAACATTCTCATCCTCCTTTGACTCACAAGTCTCATTCTTAGATTTCTGGTCAAGCCAGTATACCACAGTTATTTTTTTGAGGTACAGAGATGCAGTTTATCAACTTGTTATACCTACTTTATGTATCTTGTGTCTACAGTAAGTTAATAGACAAAACTGTCAGAGTAACATATACAGACCACTCCACCTAGGTGCAAACTACTTCTTTACTACCAACATGTATGACAACTGTACCTAATATGCAAATGAAAAATCTATTTTTGTCTTTGACTAGCATTCCCTAGTTATTGTAGAAAGAACTTGTGTATATCACTTATTGTAAACCTTTCCTGCTCCATGTATTTCTGTGGACTTTATGGGGGAGAACCATACATGATACAAAGTAACAAAAACAGCTATCAGTGTCCTGCCCACCACAAGTATCAAAACCCAGTTTTTATCATTATAAGTCCACAGATATACTGCTGAGAGGACTAACATTATGTAATGGTTGTTCTTATTGTAATCGATTCAAGGTTATTAGCGTTTGTGTAGAGTGTATGTTGTCCACTCGAATCTGGCCGAGAAATAGCATGAGGTCCAGCGAGAAATTGTTGGATCTCCTTTACAAGAAAAAAAAAAAAAAAGCCTTAATATTATTGTTACCATCCTCGAAACAGTAAGAGGCCATCATTATACATTCATCACCATGTACCATTGAATACTTCACAAAATGGGGTTAAGTTTGTATATGGATTAATATTCCAGCACAGACCATTACATGTGTTAGCTGAGAACTGGATAATGATTTAGAGGTCAAAAAAAATTTACACTGAACAAGGAGTTAAATTAAACAGCTACCTGTTTGCTGAGTTGTGTAAAATATTAGGTGTGATGAAGTATTGTTTTTAACTTATCACCCCCAGTCTGATGTTTTGGCTGAATGGATAATATAAATTATCAAGTGAATTCTTGCAAAGTTGGTTAACTTCAAAATAACTGGTTCCCAGCTGAGATAGCTGTAAGTCTACAGCTTTACAACGCTAAAATCAGAGGCTCGATTCCCCTCAGCAGACACCCTGATGTGTTTTACTATTATTAGAAAATACACACACACTCAAAATAATTGTCTTGGACAAAACCTTGTCACTTGTAATGATGGTATATCTAGCAATGAAAAAAGCAATCAATAGGCTGTTCTCTAAAGATGGTCATGTTCAGACAGGAAGTGTTGCTCTCTGTGTATGTGATACACAGTTATCCAAGATGAGAGGAAATACCCAGGGTCCAAGAGTTTGTAAAATAGCTAAGGTTAACAATGACTGACACGCATTAATTCACCTATACAAACTAGGGAAAGTAGGCTGAAAGAGATGATGTGGTAGAATTGAATGGTGAAAGAATAGATGTTCCAGTATGGCAAAAACTGTATATTTATTTTAAAGTCTTCAAAGAACCAGATGAGGAATCACTGGAAATGAAAATGACTACCAGATTTCATTGACAGACTAAGTAACAGCATCAACTTTCCAACATAGATGGGAGGGATCATACAGGCCTGCAAAATTTGTACTTTATAAAAGTTGTTTTAGTTTTACTAATAGATTTTTCTGTAATTCACCTACAAAGATTTTTTAAAATATTAATGTTTGTCTATTACACAAGCATCTTCTACAAATCGGGAATAAAAACAACTTACTTAGATCAAATTTACAAGCGCTGAGGTACCTACAACAAATTATTAAAGAGCATGCTAAACATGTGACAAGAGACCACGAAACTGGGGCAACATTATTTGCTTATCAAGATGTCCCAAAAGCAGGTACAGGATTTTCACCCTTCAAGTGGAAGAACAGTACATGGTTCGTTACAAGTATTAAAAAAAACTATAGACGAAGGAGAAAAAGAACTAAATGTGAGAAATAGATAACAGCACATGTTAGACCTCAGAAGCCGTCTGGAAGAGATGTGTTAACTCATTCAACAAAGCTTGAATGGAGCTCATGGTAACTTGACAATTTTATAAGAAGGTCATGGATGGATGTTTCAAGGTCAAAAAGAAGATCTCGGATCTGCTACCTACAGACAACAACAAATTCATCCTGCAGTGGAAAGGACCTTTTGATGTGCAGGAAGTACTCAACAGAATGGACTATAAAGTGAAAGTGGATGGGAAGACCAAAATCTACCATGCTATTCTGTTGAAGAGATACTCTGAGAGGTAAGAAGACTTAAGGAGTGTAGGTACTGAGGCACAGATGGACATGGCAGGTAGCTATCATAGATACAGAACTAGAAGACAGTGATTTTCTTATAAATTAGACCTAAAACCAGTATGCAGAAATAAGAGAAAGTTATCAGAATAAAAGAAGAACTGACTAGCCAGCAGAAGAAAGTAGCTACAGAAGCAATTGTGCCAATTTTACATGTGGATCAGACAGAGTAGACTTCAAACAACACAAGATCAAGGAGAAATCAAGGGATCCTCTCACGCTGAAGCCTCTGCCATATGTCATAAGTAAAAAGAGACTAAAAAGGGAAATGAGCAATGTTTGTGCAGACTATACAAAACTTTGTGTATATGTCAAAAATATAAACATTGTAAATGTTTTTCTTGAAGAGGGGCTTATTGTTTGATATATAAGGTTGTTTAGTATAATAGTATTGAATTTTTTTTAATGATTTAATATTTAATGAATATTTAGTTTTCATGATAAAATTGTTAAAGTTTATTATTTTGAAAGCAATAGTTGTGACAAGATATACATTGTGTGTGTATAGTTTAACTGTCGTACCAGGCTCTTTTAATAATGTTGTCAGCATCTTGCTCAAAGCTTCCAAGTTTTTCCTCTTGCATGTAATTTGGTGCTATTGGAGGACTAGATAGCTCTCGATTATTCTTTTGCATGCTATAAATAGAAGTATGTACAGCATCTTATGTCAGAAAAAAGTTAGTGAAAGTGAAGTTACACTGTATGATTATTAATTAAGACGTAACAAGCAATATCTAAAGATATTGTAATAGTGGTGTTGTAACAACAGAGAAAAAAGAACAAGTTGTCTCATCAAAAGGAATTCAAAAGTAAATGAACTGATCTACATGGAATTTAATGGAAAGGAGACAGTTACTTAAGATGGGATACAACCATGATAATTAGTAATGTAATGTTTTTATACATGTTTGATTTGTTTTGAATATATTATTTTAAAACAAGTGGATTATGTGCTGGCTACTTATTTTTCAAACTTATTGCCAACAGGTTACAGACACCCACTGTAAACAAGCATTTTCTATATATAAAATTTGACAAATTTTCTGCCTTTACTTGTGTTGTTTGTATAACTTCAATGGTATAGCTTCTGGAGTGTCTAACGAATAAAACAGATATAAGTTATAAATAATATTGTCAAATGTACAATTCTAATGTCCTTAGTTTCTCCACTTGTTAACAAATTTTTACATCTCAAAGCAGAAGCTCTACTTATCTGAATTTGGCAGCGATTCACAGTAGTTGAAAGGAAGTGTTTGATGCATGTGCAAATGAAGTTGTTACTTATAAGAGAGCAGAAAAGGTAGTTTTTTATTCTACTTATAGCTTAGTTAGAAGTCCAGGTAAATTTTACTAATTTTGGGACTTTCTGTTATAGTGAGCAATATATTTTGTTTTAAATGTATTTTTGATAGGTGCAGAAAATTTTGTTTAGACAATAAACTTATGGAAAAAACTAGGCCCATTGAGCTTTGTGTTTAAGTGCACATTTTATCCTACACAATATGCCAGTTTACTAAAATCTGTTCACATATAAATTGCTCACATGGTAGAAACCAGGCAACAAAACCACAAGCTTGAAAGTAAACGTATGCAAAGAAGTGAACATTTAAAACTGAATACCATTCTTCAAACATGCATCAATAAATTAGGCATTCAAAAATACAAAAAAAATAAAAATAAAAGTAGCATTTACTTCATTTCATAACAATGTATGCTGGTGATGTAACTACAGTTAATGTTAGAATACAGAAAATAACAGATAAAATATAAAATGTTTTGATAAAAAATCAACCAATCCTGAATGACAAACAGCAGTTTATTCAAAATTAGTACCTCAAACATTTATTTAAATCTTTTTTTAGATTTCTCTGAATTTATTTGAGTAGACAAATGATCATAAGATATGAAGATGAAAACCAATTAATCTTAAGAAAACAATCTTATCTGATATGTCCATCTTTAATTGTTACTTTTGACAATACAAGAAAAGTATTTTAATGGAAACTTTATTTTAAGTTAAAAACAATATTAAAGATCTACATTCAGCTGTAACAGTACTTAACGTAACTGAAAAACATCTTTGTAATGAACCACTGTGAGAGTGGAGAAATGTTTTAATCTCATTCTTCTATAAATCCTGTAAATTAATAGCAATATGAAATCTCTAGATGGGAAATTGTTAAAGCTGGTATTACATTCATATATTAATGTTACAATGTTTTAACTTTTAAATGTGTATCTACAGTGCTTGGAGGGACAATTTTTTTCCCAACTGTACAAACTTTTTTTTAAATCATAGTGTTTCATTAATAATGTAATTTAATAAAATTTAATACACACAGTTCATGTTTATCAACAAGCACAATGCTAAAACACAACCAACATAAACATTTCCAAATGACTTAAATAAACAGTATAAGTGTTTAATTGATCTTAGTCATGACTTAATTTATTGTAGCAAAACAAGAAACAAGTATGTAAATAAAGCAAGCTCAAACATAGGTATTAAATCCAATTTCTTGAATGTCACAGCCTTTTGCATTATTCTCTGTATTTCTATAAAAGATCTGGCTGGTTTTTACAACTTGTAACGTGAATGTTTTATACAAATAATGTCTCCCACTTCATCAATCACCTTCAAGGCCTGAAAACAGCAAAGGAACCTCAGATAGATTTGCAGTTTTATTTTAAAAAATTTCAGAACACCAAAACAGATCAACCAAGGTTAATTTTGTTCAATAATAAAAACATATTTGATCAAACTGTCTTTTTTTATTGCAATAAAACTGAATGGTATCCCAGTAAATTGCATATTGCACATAATCTATCGACTATCATAAATTAAAAAGCTTTGCTTAATTACCTGTTATACATTGGTTTGTATTAAAATACTATCAAGCTGTTGCATATAAAATGTAAGATTTTCATGTGCAAATATGAAACTATTTTGTGGCTAAAATATTTAGTTGGTTTGGCATTTTATGGTGCAAAGCAGCTAGGATATCTGTGCCTTGCTGAAAGAAGAGCATTATCATAAGCTTGTCAGAATAACATAGTATATTGTCTGGTTCATTTCAAGCTTACTTTATTTTTCTTATTTCATGAACTAAATCATATTTATATTGATTTTTTGTCACCATGGATAAAATTCTTATTCGTGTAATTTTCTTGTGTGAGTTCAAGCTTGGTCAACAGTGTGGCAACAGCAGTTCATAATATCAGTCATGAATTTGGTGATGGCACGTCTTATGAATGTTGGTTTAGGAGATTTTGCTTTGGTGACATAAGCCTTCAAATTGAGCCTTGGAGCCACCCTCAGACGGCAGTTAATGAGAAATAATTTAAACCCTTAGTTTACTCAGATACCTGCAGAACCATCAAAAAACTTGTCAACAAACTTATTGTTCATTATTCAGTGTCCCACCATCTTGAAGCAATTGGTAAGATGAAAAAGCTTGATAAATGGGTTGCTCACAAATTGACTGAAAACCATCAAACAAGACAAGTTGAAATTTGTTCCTTACTCACAACAAACAAATGACCCATTTCTCCATAAAATTGTCACCTGTGATGAAGAATGGATTATTTATGACAACCAACAATGATCCAAACAGTAGCATGACAATGAAGAAGCACCAAAACCATATCTTTACCTTAAGGAGCTTATGAGCAGCATTTGGTGGTCAGCAGCAGGTGTTATCCATTCTTAAACCCAGAAGAAACAATCACAGCAGAGAGATACTGTTGCGAACTTGAAATTTTACATCAAAAGTTGCCATGAAAACATCCAGCCACTAGTCAATTACAGTGGATCCATAGTGTTTCATAGCAATGCTCAACCTTATGTCTAACATGTTACTATCCCAAAACTAAATACACCTCAGTGTGAAACTTTACCTCATTCACAATATTCATAAAATCTTTTCCCTACAGATTATCACTTATTTTAGACATTTGGACATTATTATAAAGGAAGAAAAACGTTTGCAAACCAAAGGTCAATTGAAAATGCCTTCAAAGACTTTATTGCAGCAAAGGATATCCAATTCTTTACAAATGGAATTTATAAACTTACAATTTCTTGATAGAAATGTATTAAGTCTAGAAGAACTTATTTTGATTAAATAAACTAAACAAAAAAGAGATGTACTTGTCACACATTTTCCTTTAAAAATCTAACATTTCATATGCAACAGCCTGAGAAATCCTTTAAGTTTAAACTGTGCATAAATCATTGTAAACCATTGTTCTTTCTTATTTGCTCTTGGGTTCCTTATCAAATGATCAACGTTATGACTAAATAAGTAACCATCTATATTCTTCAACATATTTTTACCTATGAGAACTGTAAATTCAGTATGTAACAACACAGCATTACTCATTTATCAACATATCTAGATAAGCATAATACCTAATTTAAACTATCCTTTGCACAAGAGCCAGTTCCCTATGATTTCTAGAGCAATAAGATACTTAAATAAATTCATCATAAAATTAACTTAAAACATTTTTACATAGCTAAAGTAAAAAAAAAAAAAAAAAATACCATTTTTAGATATATGGAGGAAATAATTTCCAAAATATTAAAAACTTGTTAAAAAAGAAAAAAAAAGGTTATTATGCATTATAAAGGCAGTGTTTTAACCGAGTATAGAACTAGAGCAAATAATGCACAAATACTGAACTTAAAATATCAGGTCATCCCATAAACTAATATCCAAAAATTTAATACAGACAGTGCATCATCATTTCTGTCTTTGTAGAAGGTTTTAATGACTAAAATATGTAGTAGGACATGTTCAGACAACTAAAAAAAAAAATACTCAACTCCACTTTTTCAGATCATTAATCAACTAAACCCTTATGAAGATGGATATATCTGAGGAGCACATTAGTCATATAATGCTTTATAAGTTTAAAAAAGGCAATATTGCAGAAGAAACTATATGAAATATTCAAGATATTTATGGTGTGGAGTTGCTCAATGAAAGAAAATGTCAAAGGTGGTTTCAGAAGTCAGATCAGATCAGGTGACAGAAAACAAAATCAACCAACAAAAGTAAATATATCTCACGAATCAAAAAATCACGAAACCATATACTGCTGTATACCATATATTCCTGACATCAGCAAACAAATAACCAACATTTGGCAAAAACTAGTAACAAAATATAACATTCCAGTTAACACTAAATTTATTCAAAAACCAGGCACAAAACTAAGGTCTATACTATGTAAGAACTACACTGACAAACACCACACCAACATTATTTATAAAATACAATGTGATAACTGCCACGACTTCTATATAGGAGAAACAAGTAGAAAAATGGAAACCAGATTCAAAGAACATAAAAAGTCACCTTCACACATTTTCGAACACTGCAAGTCAAATGGACACAACATAACCATAGAAAACACTAAAATACTAAATAAAGAAACAAACATAAACAAACGAAAAATTAAAGAAGCCTTACTTATACAACAACTTAAACCCAAAATAAACCAATATAAAGGAACACCATTATACCTATATTAATATTATAGATAAAATTATATATTCAAACCGCGCCCTCTACATTGCAACACTCAGTCATACAACCCCTTCCAAACATGTGGTCAGCTTCTGACCAGTAACCCTTTCTTTGTGAACCTGATGATGACCGAAGAAGGTCGAAACGTTGTTCGCTCTTCTATTTGAAGTGTTTTCTGGGCCCAGAAGAGCCGTTTTTGCATATAAAAATGACTACAGCTTAAGTGATCAGCCATGTTCAGGTCCTCCTGTTGAGTTTAATGATGACTTGCTGCTGGCTGCACTTGATGAAAATTGTGTTGTAATAGTTGAAAAACTAGCACAGAAACTTACTTCAACCCATTCAACAGTTCACCATCATCTGTAACAGCTTGGAAAATGGGTCCTCCATGATTAGACACAAGCCAACTTTACAGCAAGAGTGTACATTTGCACCCTTATGAATGTAACTCACCTTTTTTGGACAGTTTAGTTACTGTAGATGGAAAATGGAAATATAAAAATGTTAAGCACTGCAGACAATGGCTCAGTGCATGTAAACTGGCTAAAGCACAGCCCACAGTGGACCTCCACCCTAGGAAAGTCTTGTTAAGCATTTGTTGAGATATTGTTGGTGTGATCCACTTTGAGTTGCTGCCACTCAAAGTAATGATTACATCAGACTTCTAGTGTCAACAGTTTGAACACTTGAATGTTGCACAGAATATTACAACACAATAATGCATGGCCCCATACAGCAAGAATCACATCTACAAAGATTGTAGAGATAGACTGGGAAAAACATCCACATTCTCCTTATTCAGATCTTGCCTCATCTGATTATCATCTATTCCAAAGTTTGCAGAACTATCTTAATGGAAAAGAGCTTGGAACACATGATGTCAAAACTACCCTCTCTACATTCTTTTCCTCCAAACCCCAAGAATTTTATAGAAGTGTCATCCAGAAGCTTGTGAATTGTTGGCAGGAAGTGATTAAATAACATTAAAGGCATTTGAAATCCTTTCTCTTTTTCTGAACCTAAAATCAGACATTACTAAAGGGATGACCTGATATTTGCTATTATGTTATTGCAACATAATTCAAAAGTACCTCATTTATATATTTTAAGAGAAACCAACCTTTTGTAATAACATGCCAAAATATAAGGCTAAAGAAATAAACAAATGAACCTTTCATCAGTTACACTTACCTCATCTAACATTTCTTTGGTATGTGCTGCAGACATGCAAAGTCTTGCTCGGGATTCTAACAACGGTGTGGCAGGGAAACCAACTCCTACAGTAGCAACCCCACGTTTCATCAAGTTACGTACAAGGGCCCTGATAATCAAAACAAATATTAAAATTTCATATATATCATAACCTCAACAATCTGTGATTACTAACTGTTTGTATGATTCAAACTATATAATATTGTGTATCCCACTTTCAAACGTGACTACCATTTCAAACATTTATTTGCATTTACCTTTTAAAAAAACTTAAGAATTGGCTTGAATTATTTTAAAAACTGTTTAACAAAGTTTTATTAAACAATTAAGATTATCTTTAGAAAATTTCTATTTATACTTTTAACACTATACAAATTTGAAACTTACACAATGCCCATTTAAAAATACATGTGAGAAATGATTGGTTAATTTATCTTTACACTTATAAAATATAACAGACTTACACAATTTTTGTTGGGAGATATAAGAGAATAGGAACAACAGGCGAGTAATCATGACCATAAACAATGAAGCCCATTTTTCTTAAGTTTTTACGTACATATTGCGTATTCCATGCCAACTGCTGAATTTTTGTCTGTCCTATAAATAAGTCAAGAATAAGATGCTTTAAAAGGACTTACTTTACAAAGATTCTATAGATTATTCAAACTTTAACAGGTTTCACAAACAAAGTAGATGTGTGTTACACTCTGTAAACAGTGGAAAAATTACATGATTGTCACCTCACCCATATCAGTTCCATCTTTACCCATGATGATTTTCATACAGCTGACAATCTGTTGTGCCACAGGTGCTGACATACTGTTGGCATACACTGCACTATGGGAATGGATTCTTAGGTGATCAATCAATTTCTACGAGGAAATAGCAGTTTATGTTAGAAAATACAAAAACTTTATAACGATAATATTAATATTATCAAAAATAATATGATACAATTCAACTTTCAAAGTTGTCTTCCGACATGAAACCATCAAAAGCTTTTACAAAACTTATCTAATTCTTAATATAAGGCTGAAACTGATAACTGGCTTATAAACAGATAAAACATATTTTTTGATAAGCTGGTTAGTTTACTGGTCAAATATTCGATCAGTTCTATCAATTCCTTTGACAAAACTGAACTGAATATCACAAACTTTTAGAAAATGTCAGAAAAAAATTATACTTTGTAGAAACTTACACTTAATTCATGCGTAACAGTCTACCTGGGTATTTTATCTTATGGCCTAGCCTGAACAAACTGGTTAAACAAGATTTTTGAACAGTATAAAAAAAATAAAGGCTTAAATTTGTGATAACCATGACACTATTGTTCTATCAAATGGATTATATAAACTGTTCTAACCACTAGTATGTTTATGTGTTAGATTGCTTGATAAGCTCTGGATGGAGCAAAATATGACACTGCCAATGGATGTCAAAAGTACAGTGTGGTTGAAATACTATTATTATAAACACTTCTAATTCTTGAAAGTCCTTGAAAAAAAAAAGGAAAAAAAACTGTTTCAAACACTACAAATTGCATATTATTGGAAAGGCCTTTGTCTAGGGAGTTCAGATTGCATTTTGGCTTTTCCACTCAAAACCACCTTTAATGTTTTATGTTTAGTGAAACTTTTTAATGGAATGAGTATGCAACACGATGCAAATTGTCACTGTTTTCATTTGATAACTGACCTTAATTTCAACGTTTTGTTATTTGCAAAGTGTTTTACACAAACAACACTTTACTTGCAGGCAATTTCCTACACAATTAACATCACATTAAATAGAATTTCTATGAGCATTCTCAACTTACTTATGTCTAAAATACACATATGCAATTTGTTCAAAATCATATATTTGTCACTTTGTGAACATGCATCGAGAAGTTTGTGCACATTCAATTAAGTTTATCTTCATTAAAGCCTTACATTTATTTTACTTTTGCAATAATTTAGCTTTGGCATGTTATATATTCTGCTGTAAATACCTTTTAGCTGCTTTTTTCTTTACTATGGGAATTACTTTTCATTTTTGCGTGTTTCTTTGCTTCAACTTGTAAAACCATATTATACACCGTATACATATAGTTGTTTTATATTCTCTATTCTATTATAAATATCATTACTTTATTGTTCAATTTACTTGTATAGTTCTATTAAATAAAGTTACAAACATGTTGTTTTATTAATTATTGTTACACCTACACAAGTTTGTTTGCCTAACTACATGTTTTTTTAAAAAATAGACCAACAAAAAACAGCTTGAATACTGTGCATTAAAATGACAGAATAAAGAAAATTCAAATGAAGGGCATGAAAACTATTGAACATTTTGGGGAGGGAGAGGGGTCAGTTGATTTCACAGTATTTAACCATTACTTGATGAACAGACCAATTCTTTATACCAGTCAAATGTTCGATTCTAATAAAACTACTACTCAAATCAACACCAGGTTTTCCCCATATATACAAAAATAAGAATATAAATATCACATTAAATTAACAAACACATTAAATGTCATACTTGTGTTATTCTTAACAGAATAAATTTTATTAAAATGAAATAAACTAGTCATACTTCTTTCTTTTCATCTAAGAGGAAACAGTTCTGGACTAACTTCTTTAACTCTTAATGTGTATTTAATCAATTGTTTCTTACAAAATCAGCTTGGTCTGTTAATTATTGTGGTTAATTTTTTTTGTAAATCAAGCTGGCAAAGACATTCTACACAAATGTACCGTGATTTTATTTTTCTCTGTAGTAAATATTTATAAAATACTTTAATAATTGACAAGAAGTAAAATTCCTACTGAAACATAGGACCTGGTACCTCACTGTTTTAATAAGCCAACAGATGAAGTTTATACTGACCCTGGTACCTGCAATGTATCCTCCTGCAGATCCAAAGCTCTTGGTAAATGTCCCCATAAGAAGGTCTACATCTCTTGGATCACATCCATAAAAGTCAATAACACCTCTTCCATGTGGTCCCAATGCTCCAATACTGTGTGCTTCATCCAGGTACAAGTAGGCATTGTATTTGTTCTTGATTCTAATGATATCTGGAAGCTTGACAATAGAGCCTTCCATACTGTATTTACACAAACATGCATAAGCTTTAAACTTTATAACAAACTTGAAACCTTCCATTATTATTTACCCAAATATACGTAAGCTAAATGTATTGACACAATTACATACAAGTTTTAAGTCGCTTACATTACATTTGTGTGTTTATAAGAAGAAATTGTAAAGCAATAAAATATGCTTTATTAAAACATTTGTTTTAAGCCTTGTTGGAATGGAGTTATGACAGCTGTGGCTGCAAAATGACAACAGATTCTCAGTAATAGTGATGTTTGTAAGAAAGATAAATCTATACCTTAAATATACTGAATAAACATCACATATTTGTACATTAAATTAGGTAAGTTACTAACTAAAATTATTGATTTAAATTGTTATAACCTAGAAGATTGCAACTAAACAAATCACTGCCCTACAGAAGTCAATATAGCAAAGAAATCATATGAAACAAATGAAAAAAGTTAGAGCATAAGATGGCCTGGGAATAATAATAATAAAAACTACTGGTATGTTCAAATTTTTCAAAGTTGTATCAAAGGCTTGAGTTGTGGATTTTTGTTAATATTTAGAATTTAATTTAATTTACAGTCTATTTATAACATTAGAGAAACTGTAAGTCTCTTGTTTTCAATGTTGTTCTTAAGCAACTTTATCCATTGAAATATTAAAATGTGGTCATTTTGTAAAAGTCACTATACTCAATCAGTCATACTCCTGGATTATAAAAAGTAAAGTTTAGTTTAGCCATTGTTTTAATACACTGAAAGAAAATTCGAATTGTTTTTCATATGTACATGCTACCAAACTTTCAATGAAATTACATAACGTAACCTACGTAAAGTTCCAAAGCTTTTGTTTTGAATAAAAAGTGATGTTTACCTGTACACTCCTTCTACAATAATAATGATTTTCTTCCAGGGCCTGTGAGTTCTTGGTTGTCCTGAAATTATTGCTTTTCTAATCTTCTGTTCTAAATCTTTCATATCTAAATCAAAGGAGTATCGGTGAAATTTATTTATTGAAATATACATAAGCATTAACCAAACACAAAAAATACATTAATGAAACAAAAAAACAAGGCCAAGAAATGAGTAAAATCAATACATCTTAACACCCTCTAAAATAAAAACCATTTAAGATTAATTTACACTTCTTTTTTTTCTGGTACAGATAAGATTTCAAACACATTACATTTTCACTGGTTTATCTTACTTGTGGTTACATGCAATAAAATACAGCATAAAAATCTTATACATACAACATATGTATGGATTGTTTCACTCTCTCATTGTGATAAAAACAGTTGACTTCTTAATCTATACACATATTTCACTTCCACAGAATCTTCTTTTACCATGTATGTAAAAACATACATAAAATATGTTTCAAATCCATACATCTTTTATATATAACTTATGAAGGTAAAATTAAACAGATTTATATAAAAAAAAATCTTATTTTTCAATTAAAATGGACTGATATTAAAGATTTATATTAACAGAACATGAGGAATAAATACAGTCACTCTATAAATGAAAATAGTTTTACATCCTACCATTATGCTTGAAAACTTGGATAACAGCTCCGGAGAGTCGACATCCTAATATCAGAGAGGCATGGTTGAGTTCATCACTAAAAATCAGACATCCTTTAGACACAAGAGTGGGGATATTGGTTGAATTAGTGGCAAAACCCATTCCAAACACAATACAGTCTTCTACACCAAGGAACTCGGATGCCAAAGCTTGGAGCTCAACTTGAATGTCTAAGGTACCTAAAAGAATGATCTATGGTTTTTTTATACAGACATCTAATTAAAGTATCTCATGAAACTGATGAAAAGAAAATACAATGTACATTTTTTCTCTTCCTTTTTTTTAATCTTTGTTACTAGCTAATACATATGCTAAAAGAAAATTGTTAATTATCTTGTAAATTCCTTTGGTTCATTAAGTTTCAGAAAATCTGCTTTTCTTTTTTTGAGTGCAAGTGTGTGCAACTTAATTATATATCAAACTTGTATGAAGTTCATCAGTTCATAATGAGTGTTTCATACACAAAACTATATCTTATATATAGTATGGTAACAGTTTCTTATTTATACATCAAATGAAATCTGGTCTCATGCTTCTCTCTTTTATACCTTATAATATCTGACCTCCATAATAAACACCTCCTTCTCCAAGAAGAATGCAACGTATCACCAAACAAAGCAAATCCTAGCTCATAGCAATTGTTTTTGAAATTATTGACTTTGAAACTAGCAATGTCTATCACAAAAGTATCTTTCACCTTATAAGTCTCTACCACCCATAACACTATTTAGTGTTCAAGACATGTACTATCTCTCAAACAAAAGATCTAGAAAATTTGGTTCAAGACAGATAATATATTTCACCTCGTGACATTTGTCTCTAATACCTACTTCAATTACTCAGTTCATAAACACCCTTACTTCAAAGTAAACTTAGTGATATAAACCACAACAAATTATTATAGTTTCACATGAATGCAATTATTAGGTGACACACACACACACGTAAATGGCACAAGCAACTTGTATAACATAAAAAAATGTTGTTCTAACAATCAGTGATGTCGAGAAACCCACTTGTTGAGAATTTTATATGCAAAAACGGCTCGTTTTTGTTTATATTTTCTGAACCCAAAACGAGCCGTTTTTGCATATAAAATGTTGTTCTGTTATGTTAATTGTACATGATGCAATGATTACACCTGGCAATGCATACAGTTAAAAAGTTTCAAAGGATGGATTTTTAGAAGTTAGAAAGTAATTATATCATTATAGAGATGTGATGGCAGTTATTGGGCTGTGTTTCTACTAGTATGAATTGGCACTAAAAATTATTCAGTGATATTAAGCAAAGGATTCCAAATAATGTGATGTCTGTCATCTGCAGCATGTGTATTATTGACTGGTTTTACAGCGTTTCACAATCAGTTAATCACTGTACACAAAACATTTTTTAGCTCTTAATTACTCTAATTTCAACACCTAACAGCAACAAATTCATGCCAAGTGTCTCTAACATATCCAAAATCAATAATATCTTGTTCATAATGAGTGTCCATCTCAAACAATAAATACTTTCTTTTCATGATAAGTTATTCAAACATCATAATAATTACTACCTAAATCACAACATCTATATCTATTGTGCATAACACTACCTAAGTGCCTTTAGCATTCACCTTTATTAATGCCAATGTTTAAATTCTGAGAATAAATACTACCAAGATAATGAAAAGTCTCCTTGACCCATTCACTGCTGCTGTCAAGTATACAGGTCATATGTTTTGTCTTCAGTATACTGCAGCTGTGCAATATGCGAGGTCTCATTTTTAAATTTTTTGTGTGAACTCATTAGTGATACTTATGAGTGTTGAGACATTCTCCATCCACCCAAAAACTGTTACGTACAAGTTGTTCAATAATTTTTGTCTTTTCTTGTCAATATTCTTCAACTGCAGTGTGCAGAAGAGAAAAAGTTCAACCTATATACATGACAGGAGAATTAGTTATTTTCAAAGCAAATACTCCTCACTTTCACATCAAATACTACCTAGTTCATGACAAGTGCTCCCCACTCCAACTCCATATTCATAAATAGTCTTCTCCACAGCATCAGTACAAGGGCCATTAGTTTGTGCAAACCCTAAGTAATTATAAGAGCCCATATTAAGGGCCCTAATTGATTCTCCTGTCATTCTGCAAAAAAAAGAAAATAATTTGACAATAAAAAATTACAGAAATGTAAACATGTTTAATTATTTATTCAGAAAAACATACTACAGTTAATTCGTATTATGTAATTTTTTTCAAATCGAGTTAGTTTTCAATTAAACCTTAAGTTAATAAAAATCAATCATACAGACAGTTGATTTTTTGCCTTAAATATGTGCATTCAATAAGTGCAGAATTTTTTTTACCTTAAACTGGGACATCTAGAGTATAGAAAAAAGTAAAAGCTGATTGTGGAAAACTGACATTTTAAAAACTTTATGATCCAGCTTATCAGAGATAAGAAACAGAAGCTGAGTAATCAGTGGAACTTGTTAATCAATTATTTGTCAGGCTCTTTAATTTATTACATTCAACTCTTTCATTTCCTTAAAATACGAGACTTTGACAGCTGGAATAATTGAAAATATCAACAGTTGGAAACAAGTGATTTTTATAAGTTGTGATACTTTTAAACTGAACAACTTTGAATTAAAAATTAATAATAGGAAATCATAATGACATTATTTTTATTAGTTAGAATAATTAAAAATAGTAATAACTGGAAAGAGTAACTTTATTTTTTACGTTAATAATCAAGTTAAATGCCCACCTCTATTACTAACACTATTTGTACACACACTTGAAAGGTGAATTAGATAAACACCTTCTAAAGACCTTCATGCTATGTGGTTTATTTAGTTCTTATTAATATTTTATAATTTCAAATGTTATGTAAACAGTGTTGTAATAAACTGAACACAAAATTTTGTAATATTTGATTCAATTTCCAGTTTATCTTTCATTTTGAGGTAATTTGTTTCTACCTGAACAAAGTAATTATAGTTTTTCTTTTACATAATTAAATGAAGCACATGCATAAATGTTATGACAAATCAATAATTACCATGTTTGACTTGATCATACAAACCATAGTACTTTATCTTTTCAATTTCCTTTAATTTTTATCACACTTTAAACTTATAATATTACAAAAATCCCTAATTTACATACACATTATGAAATCCCAACTGACTATAAGCAAGTTGGCACTCACATATATTAGAAATACCTGAAGATACAAAGAGAAATTGAATGCAGTAATAAACAAATGACAGAACAACTTGGTATTACTAACACAACAAAGTTTGTTAGATAACTGAATACATATATAGGCGATTATGTATACATGTTAGCTACAGTATGTTCACAAATACATTACTATTACACCAGCATGTAATTTTCTTTACACATGTAAAGAAGACTCATGTAGCATGTGATTAAAGTGAAACTATTTTTCTATAAGATAAAAGTAGAAGTTATGTTCCTAGATATTTATGAATTATGTGTACTTTGATCACAAAGACCATCGCCATTTTTCTTTAATGTATGTTAGGTCCATGTTTTAGAAAATGTATGATTATTGGTTTGTGTACATTTCAGTACATGCAAAAGAGGTTTGCAGTGTTCTTCTGTTTGTACCTTCAGCCTATATCCTGTTTCACCTATATGAATCAGAAAACTTGTTGTGTTGAATATTGGAAATGCTCCTGGTTGGTTGGCTTCCTTGTCTACATCTTTCTTAACATTTGTTTAATATGCATTCCTGGGTTATAAATGAACGTAGTACTAGCATACAATTTGTTTTTGAGGTAATATTTGACATATTTCTTCACGAGGAGTACTGAGGTGGCCAATAAATTATTGTAAAAAGATTTGATTCATCAGCTCTATAAAACTGGTATCTGTGAGGTTTTCCCAAGTTCTGTCTATAGAGATAGTCAAAGAAGGTTCTGTAAAGCTTAATCACCTCAAAGTAGTGCCTAACAAAGATAATCTGTTTAAACAATAGCACTTTTATTCTACTTTGTGATAGACAAACACACCACAGTCATCTTCCTACACTATGAATTTTTGTCACAGAATGCTAGTGAGAGGCGAGTTTTGTTAACATTAACATATAATTTATGTAGAGTAACAGATCAAACTCTTTATAAGAACACATACTTTGTGGTTCTAACTTGGTTCCCATAACCCACAATATTCCTCTGTAACACCTTATCTCACAAATTCAGTTTAATTGATTCATATATTGAGTGTTAAATTAACATAATAGATATTTATTTCCAACTATTCACTGCAAGTTATCATCCAAAGTGAACATATTGCATGTGATTTAAAGTTTATCTGAATTTTAAATATAAATGTAAGTCTACTTATTAAGTTAGATTGTGTTGGCTTTTCTATAACTCATATTAACTACATTTTAAAGTTAAAGAAATAAATACTGATTAACTTAAATTACTTTTATGCATAATAAATTAAATTTTATAAATTCCAATGTAGGTATGTTTACTTATACCTAATGCATAGTGTATTTGTTAATGTTTTATTTCTACAAGTAAGCATGTGAGCAACCAATACTAAAATTCAAGGAAAAGATAAAGAGTACAAAAGAATGTGAGTGTAAGAGGTGAGGATTATCCAGTTATGTGAAAAATTATGAAAAACTGAAGCATCAATGAGAAAGGGGTCACACTGTCAAATGCTAGCTGTAGTGTTTGCATAATGTCATTTCTGATTCTCTAATACAATCTCCAGTCAGCCTCAACTCCATTGGAGTTTTTAATAAGCTTTCAGATTTTCTCTGGAAAAAGTATTGCTTCCTTCAAGGGTAATGCTCGAAGAAAAGCTAACTTGAATATAAGAATAATGGTCAATTAATAACTTACTCAAAATGAAAATATCATAACAAGCCTGGATAGCTGACTCAAAATATACGAGCTTTCTAAAGGTAATTTAGTACTTGGCATTCTTCAGTTATTACATTTTGAGTTTCATGTTATAATGTATAATGTTTAATATATAATGTATAATAGGCCAAGTACTATGTCTGTTATAATTTTCAACAACAGTGCTAAAAGCTCACAAAAATAAATGATTCATCTCATTACAAAATGTCATAACATTATTCACCTACCTAAATTAACTCTTTCAACCTTTTATCTTTTACTATATACAACAGAAAGTTTACTACATACAACAGAAAGTTTTAATATTTGACTCTTAAAATTTTGTCAAACTACTTTTAGTTCATGTTATGCCAATTAGTACAGAACAAAATTTTAACTAACAATCCATACTTTAAGAGTTGAATTAGGAACTTAAAGCTATATAAGAGGAAATACTTGTAAAATATTCTGAATTTCCCCTAGTATAATGTGACATTTTTCTCTTGGCTTCTTTTCAGTCTTTTCTACTTTTTCCATTACCCCTTGAAAGATGAAGAAATCAAATGTAAATTACTAACTATAAAACTATTATTGCTCTGAAAAACCATACTTTTTATAGCCTTCATTTCTGTTCGGTTAGAAAGCCAAAACAATTGTGAGAGGTATGAGAAATTGTCTCCTTTTTGCATTTGATTAGTCTGTGTTATTTAATACATTATATAATTAAATAAAAATTCAGCACAATACTTCCATTAATATAAAACACTATATTTAAATGTTCTCAACAATCAATACCAAGAAAAAAAGAAGACTGGGAAAGAACTTTATTTATTGTTTTTCATGCTTACTCTTTATTTATTATAAAAGTGACTAAAATGTACAAGTAAGGTCTTCTTAGGTTGGCTGAGATTAGATTAGATAAAAATTAATAACATTAATAAGTATGTGAGTAGCACATGGTTAACATAATTTGATAGCGAAACATGACTTACAACTTATAACGGCATGGACAGTAATAAGACATGGTTCAAAGGACAATAAAACAATAAAATAGAATAATAAATAGATATATATTGTTATGACCTTAAAGCTATTAGGACAAACAATTGTAGTTTGATGATACAATGTGAAGTCATTCTAGAAATAGAAAAAAAGCTAATTTAGATTTACTTTGATTTTCTTTCTTGGCAGTTATGATCTGAAGTTGGTCAAATTGACCTATCCTGTATAGAGATGGAGTAGAGAAAATAGCAGATAAAATATAGTCTCATTGAAAACAAATGTATGAAATGTATTCAAGAGGTTTTAAGGATTACACAGAGGAAATTTAAGGTTACTGAGATGAGAAGTATTTTTAATCTCAACATAAAAATTACTTTGCACACAAACTATTCAAAATAAATATTCAATATATTAATGAACACATTTTTATTTTAGTTTATTGAAACTAATTCACTAAAAACTATGATTTATATATTTTATTTTGTATGTGAAAGACTTATAACGTTATTTGAAAGCTTGTCAAATTTTATGAAAATATGCACACTATAATGAAAGTTAGAATCCTCAAACAAATGATTTTTTAATGTTTCTTTTGTGAGGGAAAAAGGTGGAAAATTTTCTTGATATAAAATATATTTTTTTTGCTACCATAACTGTATTGTATTGTACCATTAATGTATCTGATAAAATACAGTTCAAATCATTTCTTATTTAATAACATTTTTACATTTAATAACACTATTAAATGTTGAAACCCTAAAAAAAAATTAACAAACCTAAATAAAAGTTTATATTTCAAATTAAAATTGAGTCCTCACTTAAAGTGCCAATTTTGGTCTAAAGAAACACGTTGTTTCACATCAATATAAGCTCCAGGAACACTGCTTATGGGCTGATTCCAACAATCACATATACGTCTGTAAACATTTCTTGTATAGAAGCTTTCAAAACTGTGGTAAAGTGGAACATATCCCTGAAAATTAAACAACAGTGATAATGTACAATTCAGGATGCTGGTTTAAAAAGTCATGAAAGTATAATGCATGTAACAAACATTCACAAATTACATAAAAATAAACTATACTTAAATTTATCAGTTGTTTCTTAAGAGCCTGAACAGAATCAATCAGTTCAGACTAAAAGTTTTCAATTGGAAGAGTTACATATCCCATATTTTTATCCTTCTCACAGTGAAAATAACAATATTCTACAAATGTAGCATAAATTTGTTAAATAGTAATTACTTCAGCTTTTAAAAAATAAATGCTTCTATAATTTAGTAGATTGTGTAAATTGTAAAATTTTGTTGAGACACTATTTTGAAAATAAATTAAAAATGCTTAAAATTTAAATCTTACATTCTTAGAATTAAAATGAATTTCAAATTAAAAATACTGATAGCTTTTTCCTTGATGAATTTCTCTTATGCTGTCGACAATTATGTAACTCAAAGTTTCAAATGTCTCTGACATAACACAGAGTACATGTTAAGTTACTCATAATTCTCCACTCTCCAATACTCTATCTACATGGCTTATTGCATATGTAAAAGAAAAACTTACATACACTGTGCTTTGAAGTGGTAGTCAATATTTGTTAGATGCAGACATAATGGAAAACTATGTACTGTAAGGTGATTGCGGAGAAGTTGGTGAGAATGCATTTCAGGGATAAGTAGCCATTTGAAATCAATCTAAAAATCTTAATCCTAAAAATGTAAAATTCAAATCAGTGAACGTACCACATTCCAAAGGAGGTGGACAATGGAGAGTGTTAAAATTATACAAGAAAAAAATACAAACACGTGTTACAAGGCAGGAAAATAATAGCATAGACTACAATAAAGAGGTGAGAAACAGAGGCAGAGTAGAATACAAAACTTTAAACACCTGTACAATTGAATTAGAGAGAGAATGATGGACCAAAGAAATTCTTCTCAACAGGTTACTTCTTTCACCTGATGGGTGGTGATATAATATGTTTACCTGTGAAACCAACAAAGTGAACACAAGTAGCGTCATAAACAGGAAGAACAAATACAGTGTCTTGTGTGTATTGTGGAAGGCTCTCAGAAAAGAAAACCAATTAAACTTTACAAGAAGACACACTGCTGGGCCCTTTTATCCATATCTGAAAGTAGCAGTAAAACCAAGAAAATAAGAGAATTGGTAGTAGCTCAGGCAAAAGTAAATAAAAATCTAAGTTGTTCCAAGGGGAAACTAAAAAATTTGAGGACAGTGCAATTGAAACACCAAAGAAAATAGAATATTCAGATATTCCCATTCTGATTGTAGCTATGAAACATCCACTACAGTGGCATTTCTAGTAACTTGTATTTGAGAAGTAGAATGGATGTAAAGGGTTAATTGGAAGGAAGAGGGTTAGAAAGGGGTAAATTGTTACAAAACACAAGATATTAGTTTGTCCAGAAATAAATGTCATTTCTGAACTGTGAAATTTGGAAAAGTGTAGCCAGTGTTGTAAAACATGCTTTAATCAAAATAAGCACCATTTGTTTCAACAAACTTTTGCCAATGTGTAATAATGTTCTTTATGCTCCTGTTGTAGAAATCATAATTTCTATGGTCAATGACTCCCTGATAGCTTTTTCTGCAACTGCCTGATTTTTTAAAGCATTTATTGTTTAAAAAGTTGTCAAAGTGCTTGAAAAGATAAAAATCTGTATAGAAAAAATCTGGGGAGTAAGGTGGATGAGGCAGAATCTCGATTCCCAAATTATTCAATTTTTTTTATTTTTTTTAGTATTTTCATTGAAATGGTCTCAGTAATGCTGATTTTGTTGATCTTCAGTCAGCTCATGCAGAACCCACTTGTCCACCTTTTTCATCTTTCCAATTGCACTCAGGTGGTTGGCAATACTTGATTTGCTTGTGCCTGAGTTTTGTGCAAGCTCACATATTGTTGTGCAAGGGTCTGTCTCAACTGCTTCCCTTAATGTGTTTTCATCTAAGGATAGCTTCCTTCCACAAAAGTCTTCAAGACTTTCATTCCCATGTCAAAACCTTTTGAACCAATGCTGAACTGTACATTCATTGACAGATCCATGGCTGAATGCCTGGTTGATGTTCTGTACCATTTCAGTAGCTTTTCGTCCAAATTTGAAGTCACAGAGGAAAGTCCTTCTTGTACATGTTGCCTTTGGGGGTTGTAAGACTAAATCTGAGTAAAGTTGAAACAGCAGACAATTAAGACACCTTGTAAGTAACAAATACTGGATTAAACCAATCAACCAATGATAAATTACTCAATATCCAGTTTCTAATTGTCATTGTGAGAATTCCAACATTTATTTATGGACAACCTAATAAATAGGTTATTTTGCTTTCAAGGAATGTCTGAATACTTATTTTGATTATTAAGACAGCTGAAAGTACTTTTTACACAGCTCTGCAGCAGTCTCATTAAAGCCATCCCTAAGTCTCAACCAACTACAGATACTTTTTTCAATACAAGTTGCATAGTATAACTACACTATTTTTTCAAACAAATTAACATTTTCATTATCATGCAAAGTTCCTGGCTCAACAAATTCTGAGAAGTGCATACTCTCCTGAGATTAGAAAAACTTTAAGCTATTCAAATAAGACTCGGAGAAAGGCAGAGGTATGAATAACCTGCAAAATATCTAAAACCTAAGACTCTTTTTTGGTTAATCAATGACTTGTTAACCCCAAATAATCATAGATAGGAAATGGAATCCTGAAGTTGAGGATGTAAATAGAAACTCAGAAATGTGTACAACTTCATTCAATTACTAGACTGTAAAATTTTCTCCAATGGGTACAGAGACCAGTAAACCAATGACATTAACAAATGGTGTATTTGAAGGGAAATAACTTCAAATTAATTTCTACATCACAATTCACAAAATATATTAGCTGCAGCAAACAATATTTTTCGTGTTGAAGGAACAAAATCCATGAAGCAAGGCTATTTATTGAGCCATTTAAAGATTCTACTCATACAATATAGTTGTAAGTGACCCTAAGAAACAGAGTGGACAAAAGGGTTTGAATAAATCAAATGTTCATGTAAAAGTCAGTGTTGGGTGGTTCAAGTAAACTAGTAAATAAACTATATTTCACAGAAAACACATGAGGGTAACAAGCCAATGTGAATGGTGATGGACTGAAAAATTAACCTTCTCTTAAGGACACAAAAAGAAATGATGAGATAATGGATAAACATGGTTATAAAGACAAATAATTCCATATATCCGCTCATAAAAAATCAATGGTCCTCACTAAAAAATCTTTGTTAAAAAAACCTCAAATCAAATAATGTGGTGGAAATATAAAAAAATGAATTGAGATAGGTCTCAAAATCTCAGATATTCTCAGAACCAAAAAAAACAAACCAGAATAAACACCTAAAGAAGCATAATAATACAGATTGCTATTTCTGGAGGAGATTCTAGATTTACTCATTCATAATTTGTGAGAACTGTATCAGAAGAAAGAGAATGGCACATTACATCACTCTGTAATATCTGTAAAATTCAAGAACCACAAATGATCGTGAATATCATACACTGAATCAATGATTTTTAGAGGACCCTCTGCAACAGTCCAGATCGGTACTGTGAAGTACAGAAAAAAGTCAATGATTTGGTAAAAAAGACTGACTTTACTGATGTCAACATTTTGAAACATGGTAGGTCTATGAAAATGAATGAGTAGAAGTTACTAACATAGAGATAAGAAACAGGGAAGGCAGCAAAGCAGGAGAACAAACAGTATTTGCTGATCATTCGGAAAGATACAATTACGAGAAACATATTAAAATGTTAGAACCCTAATGGTAACAGAAACTACAGCAGTAAGAGTCAAAGCTAAGGTAAAAATGATACTTATTATAGAACCATGAAGAATCAGAGTAGCTGATAACTAATAACCATTCTGAAAAAGAATGCTGCAAAAATTAAACAAATCATAATATCCTGAGTAGAATGTCAACAAAGAATGAAAACAGGACACAAGAAAGATTCCCTTCAAAACAAAAAAGAAAATAATACCAGATTGAACGTTAAGAATTCAGATGAGTAAAATATGACCCCAATAAAAGTTATTAACATTCAGTTGATTCCTAAAAGTGTAATTGGTTATTAAAAAAGGAGAAACTCAAATATATAAGAATCACTAAACTATTCAATATAAAATTAACATTATTAGACATAAGAGAAATTAGTTAAAGATGAAAAGTGTAAAACACCTAAGAAAAATGTAAAATTTGAGCAGCAGAAATGTTTTCAGGGTTAAAGCGAACTGACAAATTATTTACAGCAAACATTGAAAGTGAACAGGCTTAAGCAATTTTATTTCTTTTAATCCTCATGGAAAAAAGGTAGGCATTGCATAAATGAATATCCACACTTGCTTGAAACTTATTAAATGCATCAGCACAAAATCATAATTAACCGCCTGAATATGTTGATCAATAAGAACCAACAATACAATCCCATGAACTCCTTGCACATAAAGGCTGAATAGTACGAGTACAGTTTTACAGAAGTTATATAATATCTGATATCAGTAGAAACATTTGCAGCAGTAGTTAATCTTGGCATCAGAATTCACAGTAAATGAAAAAAAACAGCACAACTGTCAACATGAAAATGCAAATCTTGGCTGGAAAACAGAGATTATGTATGTTCTCTTGATGTATGTGCAGTAAATCTTGTGGAGGATGAAAGAGTGAAAAATTCTAGAAATGTTAATGTATCTTCTGCATAGCATTTAAAATGTTCAAACCTTTGAGTCACAACTGTCAACAGTTGGAAAGAAACTCGGTAAAGAAAGACTTTCAATCATTTCAGATGTATACTTACCTAATTTGAAATTTCAATATTTTTATTTTAATACCTGCAGTTACTTTAAACTTGACTGATATTCAATAAGAAATTTGCTTTTATAGTCTATTTTGATAACTGCAGTAACAACCACTTCCACCTATAAATCATTAAAAAAAAAAAGAAAGTCCCAGCGCAGAGCCGAAGTTTTAGATGATGAATGGGGTCCAGCATCTTTAAGGCCAAGGTCCTGGCTGAGTCATAGACCAGAGATCCATATTCTAGTTTTGATCTAATAAGAGCACAATATATCTTTAGCATAGAAGAGCGATCCACTCCCCAAGTGATGGAAGAGAGAACACGGAGGATGTTCATTGCTCCTGTACATTTGACATGTAGCTGCTTCATGTGAGGTATAAAGATCAGTCGGCTGGAAAGCAATATGGTTTGAGAGTGCAGAATACCAACGAAAAGTGTTCCAGGCCCGTTTTTTAGCCTTCCGTGCCATGTGGCAGGCAGGATTCCACCACAAATTAGGATATATTTTGAAAAATGTGTCAAAGTTTTAGAAATACAGTGAGCAGCTGCCTGTATAATACAGTCAGTTAATGCTGCCACACAGTCCTCTATTGATGGCTTACAGATAATGGCAAGATCAAGTTCTGCAAAAGCAGTGAAAGACAGCCAGTTTGCTTGATCCAGCTTTTAATGGGGCACGTAGATCAGGCATCATTGACCAATGCCAATCTATCTCAAAATTTTAGGAAAATGATCACTGCCTCGTGGATTATTGTCAACTCTCCATGAAAAGTGGGAGAATAGTGAAGGAGAACAAACTGAGAGATCAATTGCAGTAAAGGACAGACTAAGTACATGAAAATAAGCATAAGAACTATTATTTAAAAGAGAAAGGTTGTGATCAGAGAACATAAACTCTGTGGAGCAACCCTTCCCATCAATATCAGCACTTCCCCAGAGGGGATGATGTTCATTAAGTCCTCCAGGATTAAAAAGGGAAACTGCAATGGTTCAATAATCGCATCAAGGTCTGATTGGTCATATGTCTCTCCACTGCACCAGGTTGAGAGAACAGTGATGATATGACCCAAGGAAACATGGATGGCTACAACATTCAAGGGGTGTGTCGAGGGGCAAAGTCAGGGTGGGCACATGCTGATCAACTAACAGTGCCACCTCTCTTTGCACTCATCCATCACACTGCTTGTTATATCTGTATAAAGAAAACCATCAAAAGATGACTATATTGGCAGGTTTCAGAAATGTTTCCTGTAAGAAAAGACAAATAGGATGGTAGGAAGCAATCAGTGCTTTGATGTCATTAAGATTAGAATGTAAACCTTGACAGTTCCATTATATCAAGGTGACCATTTTTGTTTATGTGTAGGTGAATTGGATGGAGAGCCCTTCTGTTTATGATGTCTTTTTTCTTTATTGTCTTGATTTGAGGGAGGTCTATTGATCTCCATGGATCCTGCCTTGGGTCGATTGGGCAGGTTTTTGATGTTGGAAGAGGATTCCATCGATTAAAGATGTTAATAAATGATTGTTTTGCATCTTTGGATGAGAGAAGAAGAGGTACCCAAGGAAATGCCAGTACCCAGAACCAAAGGAAGTGTGTCTTGAGGTTTGCTGAAATGTGTTTTAGGGACAGAGATGGGTGTTGAAGTCGAATTGTGAATTTTATTAACTATGGAGGTAAAAAAAGACTTTTCATTCAATTAGAAAACAATTCTTTTTGAGGCACAGAGAGATCCATCTGCACTCTCACTGCTGTAATGGAATGAAGTGCAGCAGCATATGTCTTACATGAAGTGGTGGACAGCAACTTTCAAGCCTTATGATGAGTAATGTTTTGAATCGTTTTCAAATGCTGCACCTCTTTTTTTTTTTTCCAACCATTTAGGGCAAGAATGAAAGTAGAATGGGTGAGAGATGTCGCAATTGATGCAGTGAAGGTCCATTTCAAACTCAAAGGCACTGTGGTTCTTGCCACTGTAATGAGCACACATCAAGGAACCACAACATGATGTCTCTGAGTGACTTTACCCCTGATACTAGAAACATCTGAGAGGGTTTGGAATATATGGGTCTACCTTGCAATTAAGATAACCTGCCTTGATGGCAGCAAGTTTATGTGGTGATGTAAATACAAGAATAAAGACATTGGTTTGTATCATAATTCCATCATTGTGAATGGAGATACCCCTCATTGCGAAAACTCCTCAAGTGGAGAAATCAGTGAGAATCTCTAACTAAGGGATGTTCTTCAAATCCCTCTCAATGATATCTCCTTGTGATGAATTCAAAGTAGCATGATATACCTCAACAGGTATATACCCAATCACCTTTTAATGCAAGAGGAGTGGAGTGTGTTGAGATGTCGATGTTTCCACCAACATGTCACCAGACCATAGCTTCTTTACTGATTTTGGAGAGCCAGCAAGTCTCTCTAGACCCTTCTGAAAGAAAAAAGTAGACATCTGCCCTAAAGTTTGTCTGAAAGAGAATGTAGTATAAGAAAATGAGGTACAGGTGTTACAGATGTTGAAGATTGCTGCTCAGAATTTTCAAGATGTGGTAGTTTACCTATGGACTGTTTTTTCACTATTTTATTTAAGTTTTTATTTGGAGGATCCATAATAAAAAAGAATATTTCTGTGCCCACTGACCCCACCCACCGTGGAACCCTACGAGGGGATGCACTACAATACCAAACAAGGACACTGCAGCAACACCACAGTTTTATGAGCACTATACCCAAACACCAGCATCAGATACAATGTCCACAACAATGTGTTGAGAACATCCAACACTGGCACTTGATTGACCCTAGCTCAAGTGGACCAGCTGATTGACCCAAGGAGTGCCCACCCAAAGGCTGCCCGTCTACAGAAATTCAAGGCCAAAGAGGTGTGTTAGGGTTGGACCCTTCAACCACCAGGATCCTCTCCTCCTCTTCATGGGTCACCATGCATGGAAAACATGTTGGTGGATGTTTAGATCCCAGAGGAAGTAAGCTGAAAGAGCAGAACCTTAACTGGGAGGTCCTCTCACCATGTACAGGAATCCACACCAATAAGTAGAAAATTGATAAATAAGCTGTTTTCAAATAAGAAAAGTTAAAACTACACAGAAATTAAAGTTCAAACATTCTTTTTCTTTGCAAATTCCACAATTGAAATGTTACAAAAAGATAAAATAATTCTGAACTAAGAATTCTTAAACAGAGTTAGAATTAGAATTAATCACTTAATTTTTTGTAAATATGATATACATGTTTTCACTAAAGGGAAGGGACCTCATTTGATGCAATATTGTTAAAAGGCTGAACCACAATCATGTGCACAGGGGTGTGGCCCACTCCCATTCTAGTGTTCCACAACTAGCAGCCCTTGAATGAAAGTCTTTCAAATATAATATCCACTAGAATGAAAGTGTCAATTTTTTTGCATTACCAAACAAACATCTTGCCATTTCTCTTATGCTTCCCCAATCAAAGATATTTTCGAATTAGCTAGAGAGAAAAAGATAGAATTAATAGATTCTGCCTTATACAGGAAAAAAAAGATTTAAAGTGTAGAGATTAAATGGGAAAAAACTTTACCCAAATGAAGGTTAAGCCATGGAGGGCAAGGCATGCTAGCACCATATCTCAAAAGAGGGACAGAAAGCCCAGCATCAACTAAAATGCCTGGAAGAAGAATGTGATGGACAACTGTAAAGTATGTATAAAATGGGCTGAAGTAGGCCAAAGTCAAATCATAATCAGGTGGATGAAAACTGTTAAACTATATATTATCCTGAACAGCAGTTTGAGGATGTAGACAAGCAATAGTGGACTTTGGATGTTCAAAAATTAACTTAATTGTAGGAAATACAAAATATAATTAATGACAAAAATGAAAAAGCTATTCTAATGAAAATTCAGTAGGTGGAATTTGCTGAAGAAACAACATATTTAATCTAATTTACAATTTACCAGCAAGATAAATTGCATGTAAGCCTAAAATTACAATGACACTTATTAAGCCTAAACTAACATTGTAATACAAAAAGATTTCACTAAGCATGAATTAAAGAGCTTTTCAAAAATTAGGTAAAAATCAAACTTCTCAGCTGTTACTGAAACCAAATAACTACAAGTGATAACATTAATAACAAAATATTGAAAAAAAAACAGAACAGTATAGCAATTTATATGTCCAAAGTCAATAAACCCAAAGAAGGTCAACTGATATAATAATAAATCTCCTAATGTGTTAAAGCTGACAATTCCTCAGTCAAGTACCAGCAACCATGAAACCTAGGTAACTGTGCTGGAAGTAAATAATAACATTTCTAAAGTGGAAACATAAGCTTCAGAAAAAAAAAAATCCTCTTCATGTGAAATTCAAAAACATGGAAAGAGAGCACAAATAAAAATGTCTTAACAATAACACTTTAATGAAGTGACAGCTCAAGAAAATCAAACAGAGGAAGTATATTCATCAGAAAGTTGGATTTCACTCCTATTGGTGGATGGTTGTCACAGGATTATTTTCATGTATATAGAGAGAAGCAATGAATAAAAATAACTATTTATGTGAAAGTAATGTTCTGTACTGTAAAATTATTTTCTCTTATATCTCAAGACTGAATTACCCACTCCAGTGAACAAGAAAAAGTTTTTAACCTAAAGAAAAAATTTCACTGACAGAAAGTGACAAAATCTACTGTGTGGCACAAGCAAATTTTAGATAAAGAACACTGATAATGAAATTTAAACTATACAGTGTTCCCTCACCACTTCAGCGGGCTCGGCCGACCTCCACATATATATAAAATAATAAACATTAAATCTAAAATACAGCATTAAATACCATTAAAATATTAAAAATAAATATAATTAATAGTGTAAAGAAAAAAAAACAGGTATATTTTGAGATATAAACATATATTTGAAAGAAGCCGAGGAAAAAATTGTGCAAAGTGGATGGTCGTTAGAGCGGTTAGGTAAACTAATGAAACTAATTAACGAAGTGAAGGAGTGCTCACAGGAATGGGACAACGATATGGTTCGATCAGTACAATTTTGCAATAAAATAGAAGAACTGATGACTCCTTATCAAATGATTTTCGATAGGCTAAAGAGGTAGAGAAAACAACTGCCAATAACAATGTTTTTCCAGCCGAGCAAGAAAGAAAGGGTACCGGTGGCAAGTACTGTTCCTGAAGTTGTAACGACTGATGAAGAAATTGCCGATTCACCTTCCACAGAAGAGGAAGTGGTGTCCCCCGAAAAGACACCACCTGCTGAAGATATGTAATTTTTAATTTTAAGGCTTAATATCTTAATAATTGTTCTTATTATTTCAGCAATAAAGAACAGTATTGTAATGGGAGGGTTAAATAGTTGTACAGGGAGGGTTTTAAAAGTCTAAATGCACATAAATATATATACGTAAATATCGGCGATCCCACTTCGCAGAAAATCTCCTTTCGCGTGGGGGGGTGGGTGGAACGCATCTACCGCGATACACGAGGGAACACTGTACACAAAATGACAAGGGTATGAATTTAAATAGCAATTCATATGCAATTAACGATCTCTTAAATTAAACCTAATACTCAAAATATTTAAAGAAGTTACAAGTTTTTAAGGATATGTAAATAATGACATAGCAAAATATAAACATTTCCTTATGGATTTTTATAGATAATATATATTGTAAGCACAGGAAAGTAAGTCTCACAACATATCAAATTTTCTGATGCTAAACAGTCACAAAAAAGTGAGTTTGAACATATCACATGAATGACTGTAAAATCTTGATTTTTGAAGAAACTCATAGTTAGTGTCACATGTCCCAAAGCTATTACATACAGAACAGAAAAAAATTCTTGTGGCATCTATTAGGTCATATATCCTCCTCAAATACAAGTGAAAAATTCACTGTGATATCAACAATTTAGAGATGTCATCTGCACCTACAAGACCTCATAGAAAGATCCTTCTGATACAATTAAACATAAAATTTTTAAGACACACATTCCAGTGTTACAATAACAGTCTACAAGAATTACATTTACATTCCTCAGAGTCCTCAACCATGTAACTGTGCAATATAACTGTACTTCATGTCAAACACCCAATCAGTTATTAATGGTAATAACTCAAGGATTTCATATATAAATAATTAAATAAAATCTGTTTGTTATCATTGGGAAAGTTAAAGCAGAAAGAAAAAACTTATTTTATAACACTCAAACACTAATTTATTTTCTCATCAACAGAATTTAAAATCCAGATTTTTCAAATGTCTGATGCATTGTACAAGATTTTATTTTAACTATGTATATACACACAAACTAGTCACAAGAAATCTGTGGTAACTTCCTTAACCTATGTTGTAACAAGTAAAATTATATAACAAATAAATAATATCAAATTCAATTGCTAACAATATATATGATCTAAACAATTAAACAGACATATGACGAGACAAAACAAGAAACAAAAAGAAGTTAGTTTAAAGTTCAGTATAAATTTCATAATAGAAGTATAATAAATTTTTATACCTCTCTATTTTTTTCCACAGCTGAATGACTCTCTCCAAGTCCATTTCTACGCATGAAATCTCGTAAATGGCCAAATATTGTCAAAACTGCATAACAAAGGTACGTCAATATGGCAATATGAAGAGGAGTTTCCTCAAAATGTTCATAGCTTTTTTGGTCCAGCTTCACTCTTTCAGAGGAATTCTATCAAATCAATAAATAAATATCAGCAAACCTTATCGAATAATTCATTTCAATGACAAACAATATTTAGACCTAATGTTTTGTACATTATTTTACCAGTTGAAGATAAATCCATAACTTAATATAACAACTTCAATAAACAAAATAGAAAAATTCTTACCTTTAAGAATGTTTGTGCTTAGCATCATATATAATCAAACCAATTTTTCTTATTTTGAGAGTTTTCTAACAGGCCCCTCAGGAACCAGTGACGAATATTTTTGTTGAATGAACAAACTATCATCTAATCCAGTTTTTCTTAATTTGAATTAAATTTTTGGACATATTTTTATTAGCTAAAAAGAAGGCATTTTCCACAGTCCTTCAGTGTTGGGTCTAAAAAAGTGATATGACGTGGTAAGGTAACAGAAATCTATCAGAGTACCACTAGCTTAGCAGGTAGAGCCCAAGAAGCATGAAAGTCTCCAAATGACATGCAGAAGTGTTCAGGAGCTATCTACTTTGGTAGGTATTGGGCAGCAAACTGAGTATAATATTATGGCTATAGCCATTTTCAAAATGTTACTCTCTGCTCATCTCACTGCAGGTTATTGTGATGCTACAACCATCCCTACTGAATCACAGATCAAATCATTTGTATCTCAGATAAAAATTAAATACAAAAAGGTGAGAAATGAGAGAAAAAGATCAAAAGATCTGATGAGTGGAACCACAATGCTTCTGAAACAAGTATATGCTTCACACTTCTGTAAAATATATGGATGATGAAGGTAGAAGAAGAGAGGAGCACATACAGGTGAGAGAATTGTGGCATGATAGTGACCCCAACAATGAAATGCATATCAAACTCAATCCAACAAAATATAAAAGTGAGTAAATCAATGGATGTGCTACAAGGTGTAGAGTGGCTATGGCTCATTGGACCATATTCAACAAGTCAGCTACATCCAAATCCATGCAGAGATAGGATTAAAATCATACCATCTTCACCCCAAGTTCAAGAAGCCAGAGGGAACATAAAACAATTCAAACTCCTGAGCATGACACTTGATTTCTCCAATCTATCAATCCAGGGACCTAATATCTGGTATCAAAATGATGTCTGTACAACAGAAATCATCTCCCTCAACATTGTAACTAACATCCTAAGCATAAAATACAGTGAAGGGTAGCAAAAAGGACAGAACCAAAACACTTCCTCTTACCACCACAGTGATCAAAAATACAGAATAAGAATGATTGAGGGAGGAATATAGACAACCATAAATGTGTGAGGATTTGTGTTGATTGGTTCTACTCCAAAACCCAACCATAGGGTATTGACATCCATGCAGGGGTAAAATGAGGGCTCTCAATCAAAGGGGTAAAATACAATTTGATGTCTCACTACTTTGTGATTGTATAATGCATATTTAAGGATATCATGTCATCAACATCCACAGAACACCACTGCCCTACTCTACATTAAACAGTTATAGCCACCTCTGTGAGAAACCCATTCAGGAGGGTACCTCCACAATTGAACACTCCAGTAGTTTGGAACTGACAAATGGTGAAGACTCCCAGACTACACTTAGAGGTGGGAGAGATCAGAAGTACATGACAGTGAGTGGTATGGAGAGAGATCACCAGGTGAAAAAATCAGATTTGAGGATAAACAAACAGAAATATGTAGGATCAATTCTAGCTGAAGGCATCAAAGGCCAGAACTCTATGATGAGGCACCAGGGGTATTGTATGACTGAGGTAAATGGTAAATGCATCTACATGTAACACACCCCACAGATTGTAAAGACCACTTCATCAAAGATGTTTTGTTGGAATGGACATGACATTCTACTATGATATTGCATTCACCCAAACCATAACACACAGTGTGATGCATTTGGTTCACTGGCGTGTGTGAGTGAGAGAGAGAAACAACAGAACGATATGGACTGGGTGTCTCCTTGGTGATTTGTATGTGTTACAAATGTAGAATTTGTTTATTGAATCATCACCAAAGAATATCAAGCAAGAGCAAAGAAATGAGTCAAAGCCCAAGGAACTGCAAACTTAATGATGTTAATATGCAAAGACTTCTCATTAACAGTTCAAAAACCAGGAGCCTCTTAGTGAGTAACATATACACCCCAGCTTTGTAGAAATGTGTCCCTGAAGAGATATAAATCCAGATGTTGTTGTTTTGAATTAAGTACAAAGCTACACAATGGGCTATCTGTGCTCTGCCCACCACAGGTTTTGAAACCCGAATTTTAGCGTGTAAGTCCACAGACATACCGCTGAGCCACTGGGGGGCAAATTCAGATGAGAAATAGGTTATGGAATACTTGCTGACATATGGACCATACCCAATCATTAAAAAAGATTGACTATCAAGGTATGAGGAAGGTTAACAAGAGCTGTCAAGGGGATCCTGAGCAAGGTTCCATTGATCATGAAGAGCCTACTAAAGGGATTGCAGAAGTGTATGATCAAGAGGAGGAGTAGTGACATTATTGATGATCACACCCTAAAAAGCAAAAGAACCTTAATCAAAAAACAAACTTAGAAAAACTTATTTCATTTTTTTTACTGAAAAATCTCTGAAGTTTTGCATCAGAAAAGAGAAAAACTTTCATATGTAACTGCATTTACAAAAAATACTTCAATAAAATTTACTTTGTTATATAATGCTGGTAAATAATACTTAACATTATTGAATGTCAAATATGATTACACTGTTATAGAACTATCAAAAAAAGTTGCAGGCCCAACACCCTTCCACAAGAATTAAAAGTTATACTCGTCCAGACATTGGGTATTTCTGCCAGTAAAACCTAAATGAGCAACAATCACTTTTACTCAGATGTTCCACAGTTTCCACCCTATTAACAAAATAACTATTAGAAGTTAAAAAATAAATACAGAATAGCATAGTTTCTAGTAGATTTGTTTACCAACTGGTAAACAAAACCACAGTGAACAGTTTCTATGAATGTTTCTCTCATGATTTAACTAAGCTATTTCCCAATCTACATGCCTGAAATTAAAATCTCCAATAATTCTGACTTCATTAACAGCTGAATTCTTTTTCTCACTGTAAAGTTTTTCATTAATTTCAAAATTTTCATATGGTGGTATGTAACAAATTATCACTAAAAGCATTCTCACATCATAACTACCAACAATCCCAAATAGAATCAACCTCATTGCAACTAATTTTGATAATCCCAACTTGTAAAAAATGTGACTCACATTTTACACATACAGCAAACACTGTCAACAAAACTGTATATATTTAATCCTGTTTTTGTTATTTCCATTAGACCAAAATCCTACATTACAAATGATGCTATGAAGTAATCATTTTATTTCATATACTTTTAACACAGCTATAATAACAGTTTAATCTTCCATTACTAACACTTCTGTACTTTTCCCTTCACTGCAATTTTCTCTACTATTCTGATCCTCCCCACATCCTAGTCCTATATTAAAGTTACCCTTAAAGTTGAGTTAACAGCATAGTTTAAAGTTTTACAGACTTGCCAGAGTTTGAAGAAACAGTCCATAAATTATTTAAATATGCTGATGATATTAAATTTTGGGTGTTGCTGGTTGTGAGAAGAATGCTGTTGTTTTACAAAAGGATTTGAATTATTTGATAATGTGGGCAAATAAATGGTATACTGCTTTTAATTTTAATAAATGTAAAGCATGTGGAATATCACAAGTTGAAATATAATTTTAAGGGGAATAACAATGACATTGTTATGAAGTGTGTGTTCTCTACAGCAAAGCAACACCAGGTTATCTACTATGTCTACTGAGGGAAATCAAACCCTTGATTTTAGCATTGTAAATCTGAAGATTGGAAGACAACAGTTTTGCTGAAGAAAAGATTCTTGTTGTTCTGATCAATAAGCCTATTAAATCATCCAAGCAGAGAGCTGTTGCTAGTGGCAGGTAAATAGGACTTTTGATTATATCTACATTAATAGTGAATAAAAGTCAAAATGTTATGAGGTTATAATTTTCCTATACTGAAAATGTATTTCCAAAAGGTGCTTGCCTTCTCTCACAAGTTTAGCTACACTTATTCAGTGCTACCCTCTAGATGCAATAGACCTTCCATTCTTCACTTATTGGAATTGAATCATTCAAATGAACGTCTCTAAGGTCAACATCCCAAGGAATAGGAAATGGAAAGTGTTAAGGGCTCCCATCCTCTACTCAAAGAAGGAGGGTGGCAATTTGTTGAAGTGTTCTGAAGAATATCAACACTGGAGACAGTGCAACAGATGACCATATGGAGTTATTCACTCATGACATGACCCAAGTGCACAGCTACCCCCATCTACTTTACCCATGCAGTCCAAGGGTGATGCAGTAAAAAACAGGCATGCTTATGAAACAATTATAGCAAGGTAGATAACCTTCCAGTGAACTTGTGGAACACTCCATCTCTATGATAGGCATGTGGAGCCATAGATAATAAATCCCAAGTCTACATAGCTTACAGTGTGAATTTGAAACCAAAGAATACCTAGTTAGGTACCAATTGCACACAGCAGGATTCACATAATATAAGGGAGGAAAGAAAGGCCCCTGCAAAAGAGAAAAAAGAACAAAGCTTAGCAGTTAGTCACATTGCATCTGAAGCACAACCACAGGTGAAAATTGAAACCCCAACTAGATGAAAACAAAACGTGATAAAGATAGTGGGAGATGAATGTATTGGGCATGATACACATACCAGTGTGAAGAATCTCCTCCAACAGACAATGAAGACAAGAATTAGGGAAAAATGTGAGAAAATATAGTAGATGGGAGGAAACATGGAATAAGATATGGGATGAAGAAAGTAGAGAGAAGTAGGTCAAATGGGCCAGAAGAACTGACCCAATTCTCAAAGGAAAATGGGAAAGATCATGAATGAATGAGGATCGCCAAGAAATAAAAAAATGGTTGGACATACACTGGATGGTGGTTGTACATGCAATATCACATCTGAGGTCCCTGAGTCTATCAGGGACCATACAAGGGAACAATGAGAGACACAGAAGGTAGGAAATAGGAGAAAAGGAAGAACAATCAGCCTAAGATGTTGTGTACTTGAAAGAGGAAACAAAAGTCTGCAGACCATGACAAGGAAACACATCTTGAGAGACAAATGAAACAAAGAGTGCAAAGAAAGTGGTTCAAAAAAAGAAGTCAGAGCATGAAGGACCACAGTAATGGCCAAATCTAGAAGAGGAAGATGAGTGGGAGGGCTCTGAATCTGGAAGGAATATACGAGTAAAGTGAAAATAGGGGAGGTAAAAACCCCAAGATAAATGGGAAAATGGAAAATATGGAAAAGGACCACCAAAAACCAGGAAGCAAGGAAAATGAATACACACATTCAAAGAAATAGGGTAGAAATTTTGCCATCTGAACTACAGAAGGTTAGTCAGCAGGAAATTGCCAATAACAGAAGGTACTCTCTCCCTGCAATAGTACACTTTCATGAAAGATGGATTAATGTAAAGAGCTGGCATTGAAATGACTTTGCATGTGAAGCATGTTCTTCTTGTCAAAACCCAGGCATTAAGATGCAGGACAGGGAGACTGGGATTAGAATCAAAGCTAACTCAGAAGGGAAGGAAACACAGAAATAGGTGGTAAGAGGAGTAAACACTGATTTCTGAAAAACAAAGGTTATGCTGTCCAAAGTAATGCAATCAAGAAGTGGAGCATAGCAGTGAAATCGTCCAAAGGTAATTATAAAAACAAGTGTGAGCCCAATCCTAACTGAAGGCATCAACAGTAAGAACCTGTGGATGAGGTACAAGTAACCACACAAGAGACAACTATGAAATGAGGCCCATGACAAATTTATCCAATTGGGTTGAACTCCTTTGAAGGTAAAGGTCCTTGAAAATGAGTGGAACAAATTGCCACTCTGTGGAAGAAATGTGGCTCAGGTGTAAAAGAGTATCTGTGAATGGATTGAAAGCACCTGGCACATGAAACGGGAATAAGACAAGTGTGATCTACATGGGCCCAGTATAGAGGATACAAAGTCTGAAAACAGATAATTCTGGACCACTTTCCCTCTTCATGGCTGATTAGAACCACCACAATAGAGCTGTCTAAAAGTTCACCACAAGCTGGTGAAAGCAAGAGAAAGTAAGTAATGTAATGCTTAACAAACCACAAAAAGACCATGAAAATCATTAAGCAAGACAGTTTGCAAACCAACAGCCCAGAGCTTCCCAGTGCTTGATCCAAGCCCTCTAACCCTTAAGGAACCAACCAGGAGCAGGTGTGTAGCCTCACACAGGTGAGGAAATGATGCAATTGTTGACTAATTTGGTGTTTTATGGCACAAAGCAACAAGACTATTTGCACCAAACATCCAGTAAAAAGGTAAAACAAAGTAAAATTAGTAAAATTCATAAAAGGAAATTAAGGTAAAACAAAACAAAGTTTAAAAAAACATAAATGACAATAAAATCAATTTTTACATCTATTCTACAGCAGTAAGAAAAAACTACAGTAATACAAGAGGTAAAGAACATTGTGTAGGAAAATTTAATTTTATCATAACTTGCCCAAAAGGCTAACAGGTAAGTTCAAAAACCACTATTAGTCACTTGAAGATGGCCTTTCCAGTCCTGGTTCTGAGTTAGCTGATGTTATGGCCATTTTCAGAAAGTAAAGGAATAAAAGTTTTAAAATACTTGTAGCAAAATGTTATTTATAACTTGCCAGAATGACTAACAGGTAGATCAAACAGTAGTATTAGTCACCTGAAGTTGGCCTTTCCAGTTCTGGTTTCAAGTTATTTGATGTTATGGCCATTTTATAATTTCAAATCGAACAAGATGGACTTTGATTCCTGAAAGGGAATCACATTAAAAAATGTCTATTGTATAAATTAAAAACTTAAATAGTATTGAAAAGATTAATGGCCTTTAAAAAACTAAAAACATTTCTATGGTGGACAGTGACATCATTGCCAATAGTACTATCTATAATATGAACAAACCTTGAGACAGAACATGTTTAAAATGGTCCAGTCGTTAAGAGTCACAATGACAGCAAGACAGTAAGATGTGGCTTAATGTGACCTGAGTGTTACACAAACTACACATTGGTGCATCAGTCATAGTTAAAAAACTATGACCAATGCGAAGTCTGATTAAAACAACTTTCTCTTTCAGATCCTTACAGAAGCAAGGTGGCCAAAGTTCAATAAAGTTGTATTTGTAAAACCTTGTTTTCACATTGGTCACTCCAAGTCGACTGCCAACTGGCAATGGAGCCGAGCTTTGAATACAGGATCACAGTCCATGTATGGAGCAGGCACAGCAGTGATAATGCCAAAGCAAACAGATGCAGTGTCAGCTAGCTTGTTCCCACGAAAACCAATGTGACTCAGTATCCAGAAAAACTGGATAAAAGTAGATGTTAAAGAGAAATGAGCCAATCAATTTTGAATATTAGTGAGAATAGGGTGTGAACTAATGTGAAACAATTCCAGGAATAACAGAAAACTAAGCAAGTCAGTATAAAATTGCAATTTGAGTACTGCTTAGCTTTATGTGATTCAGGACAAGAGAAATGGTGTACAGTTCAGGAGTGAACACAGAAGCTGTAGAGCAAACCATGCTAGAGCCCAAACAGTCACCTGATTTCAAAACATCTGTATAAATAGGAATGGAAGGATGGTTCAAAAGATGTTCAGCAAATAAAAGACAGTTTCCAATCAGAAGTATCTATTTTTCTCAGATGACTTATAAATATGTCACATTTGGGGACTGTAATAAGTCATGGTGGGATGGGCTGACTGGTGAATAGAGCAGTGTTATCCAGTGGCAGACCTAATTCATCCAGCTGCTCCTGGATGCGAAGGCCAAAAGCAACAATGACAGATTGTCTGTTCTGAAAATGTGTGACCCACTGAGAAAGGAAAACAAACCCAGGCTCAGTGCTTTGGTACGGAACAAATTTTCAAAACATATAGTAAAGACAGTTGCAAATGGTGGAGATGCAAAGAAAGTTCATGAGACTCTGTGTGTAAGCTCTGAATGGGGGAAGTATGGAAAGCCTCAGTGCAGAGTAGAAATTCTTGATGATGAATGGAATCCAGCATCTTTAACATTGAGGTCCTGGGAGAGCCACACTTCAGTGATCCATATTTGAGTTTCGATCAAATAAGAGCACAATATATCTTTAGCACAGACATCGATCTGCTCCCCATGTGGTGGAAGAGAGGACATGGAGGATGTTCAATGCTCCTGTACATTTGACCCATAGATGCTTCGTGTGTGGTATAAATGTCAGCTTACAATAAAAAATAAGCCCCGAGAACTTTGTCTCAGAGACCACAGGTAACACAACTTCACAGATATGGAATTCAGGATCAGGGTAAATACCTTGTTGGCAGCAAAAGTGCATGCAAATGGTTTTAGAGAAAGAAGTTAAAGCTGTTTGCTGTGATCCACTTCAGTAAACAACTGACACTCAGTATATCTCATGTTCATTGACAGATATGAAATGTGAAAGTCATTGACATAGAGCCAATTTGCAACAGTAAGAGGGAGTTGTTCAGTGAAGGCATTAATTTTTATACTAAAAAGTGGAACACTCAAAACACAGCCCTGAGGGACTCCAAGTTCCTGTAGAAAAGAACGGGAAAATGTCGAACCCAAACAAACTTGTAATCTCCTGTCCATTAAAAAATGTTTAATAAAAACGACCATGTAACCTATATGTATATATATGGAGGACTTGCACAATGCCATGCCTCCATGTTTTATCATAAGCCTTCTAAATGTCAAAGAATATTGATACAAGATGTTTGAGAAAGGCTTCTTTGATTGATGTTTCAAGATGAATCAGGTGGTTCATGGTGAAGTGCTGTCATCATACTTTGAGGGGGTGAGAGGAGGTTCTTTGATTCAAAGAACCAAACAAGACAAGCATTAACAATTCTCTCTTAGGTCTTACAGAGACAGCTAGTCAAAACAACTGGACAGTAGTTTGAAGGAATCTTGGAATCCTTCCCAGATTTAGTGAAAGGTAGAACAAAAGCCTGAAACCAGGCTTCAGGAAAAACATTCTCCTGCCAGATCTGGCTATAAACAATCTAAAGAATAGCAAAAGAAGTAGGAGATAAATGACACAGCATTTCATAATGTACAATATCAGGTCTGACTGATATACTGCCAGACCAATGAAAGGCCATTTTGAGTTCCACCAGAGTAAAGGAACGATTATAGTCATTGAGACAATCAAGTCGAAAAGAAAGAGGTGATCACTCTGCTCAAGTCTCGATGGCTAAGAAGGTAGAGGAAGAAGCAAAAGTGCTAAATACCTGACTAAAGCTTTCACCTAGAGTATCTGCGATGCTACAGGTATCAGCTGCTTTGTGGCTATCAGAGAACAAGATCAAGAGGAGGACAGAACTATATTTCCCACTGACCTTTCAAATCTTGTCCCATATGACTTTGGAACTGGAAGTACAAGATATGCTGGTTATGAGCTTAAGCCACGAGTCCTTCTGGCTTTGAATTCTAACCCACCAAGTATGTGTATGGGCCTGCTGGAAAGTGATTCGGTGCGAGAGTATGGACTATGGGATACCTTCAAAAAGTATCCCACGCCCATTTTTGAGCCTTCTGTGCCATGTAGCAGGCAGAATTCCACCAAGCATGAGGATATCATGGAAAATGTGTTAAGGTTTCAGGAATACATTGAGCAGCAGCCTGTATAAAACAGTCAGTTACTGCTTCCACACATTCATATATTGATGGCTCACAAATGATGGCAGAATAAAGTTCTGCAAGAGCAGTGAAAGAAGACTAATTTGCTTGATCCAGCTTCCATCAGAGCAGGGGGTCAGGTGTCATCGACCATGGCCAGTCTCTCTCAAAATTATAGGAAAATGATCACTGCGTCATGGATTATTGTCAACCCTCAAAGAAAAATGGGAGAATAGCGAAGGGAAGCAAATTGAGAGATCAACAGCTGTAAAGGACCGTGGAGGTGAAAAGACTATTCATTTGGTTTGAAAATGATTCTTTTGGATACACAGAAATCTGTCTGCACTCCCACTGTAGTAGTGGAATGAAGTGTAGCAGCACGCAACTGAGATGAAGTGGTGGACAATAACTTTCAAGCCTCAGAATAAGCAATGTTTTGAATTGTTTTCAAATGCTGCACCTCTTTTTCTTCCAATCATTTAGAGCAAGAATCAAAGTAGGACGTGTGAGAACCATTGCAGTTGATGCAATGATGGTCTGTTTCACACTCATAAGCATTGTGATCCTTGAAACCTCAATGAGCACATTCTACAAACCGTGACATAACTTCTTTGAGTGACTGAAACACTGGCATTGGAAACATCTGAGAAGTCTTGGAATGTATAGCTTACCCTGCAATAAAGATAACCTCCCTTAATGGTGGCAGGTGGATGTGGTAATGTAAATGTCAAAATGAGGACATTGGCCAGCAGTATAATTCCATCTTTGCGAGTAGAAATATGCCTAACAGCAGAAACTCCCTGGGTGGAGACACCAGTGAGAATTTCTGACTAGGGGATGTTCTTCAAATCCCTCTCAACAATAACTCCATGATGAATTCAAAGCAGCCTGAGGTGTAACCTCAATAGGTATATCCCCAATAACCTTTAAATGCAAGAGTAGTTTACTGTATTGAGATGTGGATATTTCCACCAATATGTCACCAGATCAAAGCTTCTTTACTGACTTTGGAGAGCCAGCAAGTCCATCTAGTCCCTTCTGAGTGAAAAAGGGAGACATTTACCCTAAATGTTTGTCTGAAAAAGAATGAAGTATAAGAAAATGAGGTACAACAGGTGCTACAAATGTTAAAGATTGCTGCTCATAATCTTCAATACATGGTCATTTGCCTATGGACTGTTTTTCACTATTTTATTTGGAGGATTCCAATTAAAAAGGATCATTTCAGTGCCCACTGACCCCACCCAACATGGAGCCCTATGAAGGAACACACTACAATGCTAAACAAGGACACTGCAGCAATTCCAGGGATTCTTGAGCACTACACCCAAACACCAGCATTGAATACACAGTCCACAACACCTGTTGAGAACATCCAACATTAATACTTGGTTGACCCTAGCCCAAATGGATCAGCCAACTGGCCAAAAGGGGCCACCCCAAGGTTGCCCATCTCAGGAATTCAAGGCCAAAGTGGTGTGTTAGGGTTGGACCCCTCAATCACCAGGGTCCTCTCGTCTCATTCACAGGCTACCATGCACGGCAAATGCGTGGGTGTACGTTTACATTCCAGAGGAGGTAAACTGAAAGAACAGAACCTTCCCTTGGAGGTCCCCTCACCATGTACAAGAATTCACACTGAGGGGTGAACAAACTGAAGAGAAGTCAAAACTAAAGTGCTAATAGGGTCTGTAGGTAGGCAATGGAGACACCCATTATGATCATCAACCATCAGGAGAAAACACTCATATTGGAGTGAAAAGAAAAACACTCCATGGTGAACTTTGGAGGTGTCATAAAACAGTTTAGGTGATAAACTGATGACTAGTCTTATCTTCCCAGTTGTTGTGGGAATAATGAAAAAATAGGAAGAAAAACCTCTGAGGTGAACTGGTGAGACTGCTTGATGCAAAGTAAATCCTGAACTGTTACTGACAGATGCAAGCAAGTCACAGAACCTCAAGAAGGAAAGGAAATGGATAAAAATATAAAAAAGAGACAGGAAGGAGAAGAAACTGGATAATGAAATATTCTGAAAGAATTATTAGCCCCATTAATTCTTGATGAATGGAAGCCAGTGAAGTAGAAACATCAACAGGATCTGATCCATCAGGGTGGTCACTAGTACCTGTAGTACTCCATCAAGGAACAGGGAAGAGCTGGGAGAAATAGGTGGCAACTCAGACAAATTGACTACAAAAACTGTAAGGGCAGGCTGCCACTGCACTGACATCATTTACAAGTTAATAACATCCAGAGCTGGAACAAATATCTAAAGCCTCAAAAAAGAAAAAAGAGATGTATGGAAGCATAATATGACTGAAGTCAAAACTGAGTAATTACACAGGAGGTACCAACAATAAAGGAAACACATATGTAAGACCATTGTTGAGGATGAAGTTTAGGCCAAAGTGGAGGTTAAAAGTAAAGGGCATCAGCAAAAATCCTTAAGGATATCTGTAGAGATCCCCTGAGGGCCAATACAAGGAAGACAAATAGCAGAGATAGGCATGTATAAAACTAACATTAGATTTGGTAGCCACCTCCCAAGGAGGTAAAACATGAAAAACTGATGATCAAAAAATTTATAGTCCATCCAGTGGCAAGACAAGTGAACTGATCAGAATTTTTCAGGGGGTGTAACAAGATAAACTTGTTATGGAAATGTGAAGATAACAGAACAACAAAAAAACAACTATCAGGGGAGGAAAGATGGAAAACCAAAGATTGGAAAAACAATAAAATGGATGATGAGATTACAATAAAAAATAGACGGCAGAAATAAAACAACACAAACTGAGACAGAGATTCCAAGAAGACCAAATTAAGCCAAGGAGAATCCCCAGGTTGCAAACAAAATGATTGGCAAGCTTGATAGGCAGATACAAAAAAGTCTTTATCAGCCAACAAAGACTCAACAGTTTCAGTAGGAGACATGGCAAAGTTAAGGAAAAAGATTGGACTCTAATGCATAACAATAGATAGATCTATCATCCGGTCATCCACATCTGAGGTCTGTGGAAAATGCTAGTCACTGTTGTGATCCCAAAATGTATTGCAAATAAAAGTTTCACAAAATACAAGTATAGAAATAAATTACATAAATTAACTAAAAAAGTACAAAAATTTGGTTGAATAAATCAGATGAAGTTTAAAATGAACTATTTTGTGAAGAATAAAAAGTCAAACATGAAATAACAGATAAATAAAGTACATCTGAACTCAAACACTGCTAAATGTGAAGTGAAAGTTTGGTAAAAGAGTGCAGGAGGAGTCTCATGATGATTGATGAGATATAATAATTTACAAGAGAAATATGCTGGAATATACTAACTTCAATATGGAAGTGGAAGTGAAAGGCTTGTATAAAGAGAAAGTTAGCATATAGAAGGCAGCACTGAATAACTAATTTTATGAGGGGAACAAGTCCTGTGTTGGAAGTCATTATACATGTCATTGATTAACCCACATTTGGAGTTCTGTGTTCATTCTTGGGGTCCTCACCTTAAAAAGTACATTGAATTATTGGAAAAGATTCACAGAATGATTACTAGGATGGGATATCTGGGATGAGAAAGTTGTCATATGAGAATGGATTAAGTAAGATCTCTGAAACTGTTTAATCTTGAAAAAGAAAAAGTTAGATATTATATGAGGTGTAATATTATTAAGAAAATTCATATTGTTGATGTATCATCCAGTCTTTTTTACTTAATAGTGATAATAATAAGACTATGAGACATGAATATAAATTTTAGAAGGGTAAGAATCACCTTTTGCTAAGGCAATCCAATTTTTCTAAGTTGGTGATTGGTCTTTTAAATGAACTGCCTTCAGACGTAGAATACGTAGTTTATCTATGAAAAGGCTTGATAAATACTTGAAGTAAAAGAGGTAACACTGTGTTTTATTTTCAAGTTCATTATCATGGATGAACATCCTAGATGGACCAATAGTCCTTAAACTATAAATGGTAATTCATAATTAATTACAAACCAACATTATACAAAAATCTTACATACAAAAGCTGTTACAAAAAATAAAACTGCATTTACTCAGTGAATATCTGTCATTCTAATAACATGCTTATACATATCAACCTACGACTCAGAACAGATTTGTGTGTGAATGGTTTGATAATTCATTCACAACTAAACCATTCTTTTTGTACTAAGATACAACTGATATTCTTTTTTTCTTAATTCATTGTAACACTATTATGTAACTTACAATTCTGTTTTATCAAGTTAAACAGCAGTTACATTTACTGTTACTTAGTGCTTTTAATCTTACGTGATAATGTTGCTTCTAACATATTTATCTTGATTATGGTTGCTATCACTTAGTTATGCAACAGCAATTTCAAAACCAAATTAGCAAATAAAATATAAGCAATCGCCTTTTATTATCTATGTATGTATGACAAAACTGTACACGTTCCTGTCTTTTTGGTAGTAAAGGCACAAATATCTATCTCATTATGAAGATTTTGGCAAAATGATTTGTATAAAGACATTTAATACATATTTATTTTCATAAAGATGACACGACAGTTAAGGAAAGAGGGCAAAATTAAAGTGTATTAAATGCACTTTAATTGATTCTTTTATTAAAAATCTCAAGTGGTATGATTAAATAAAAATGGCTTTATAATAGAGAAAAATATAACTAGTGCAACTTACAATGTGTCTGATCAAATGTACTTTATTTAAAAACAGGTATCTAACATTAAAAAATATATCACTCACACTGTGGTACAGAAATACTGTTTTTCAGGTTTAACTTTGTTCACACGATTCATATGGGAGATGCAAAAAGAAGTAAGAAATAAAAAAATTATAAGTTGAAAACTACATATTAGAACTAGAAGGCACTGGCATTCAAGCTTATGTCTACAACTATGATACACCATTTGCGTCCATATTAGTTATGTGATTTTTTTCTAAATTATAATAAAACATATAGTAAACCAAAAATAAAATTAAAAATAATCATTGTATTCGTACACCACACTGTCATCACACTGTCAAAATACGTCACAGAATAAGCTTCACCACAACCACTTTCTCATTATTAACATTTCATGCCCCATTCGTATGTGTTTAAATATTTATAACTTTTCCATTTTTTTTCTTCTCTTCTTTGTCTGTTTACAGGTAAACTTTACAAACCTATTTTTTTACAATATCAATAATGCGAACAAATAAATAATCAGGGCGTGGCTTAAGTTTCCATAGTAGCCGACTCACGTGAATTGATCTGGCAATACTATTACACTTGAAGAATTACTACAAAAATAAATTATTAAAATATGGGTATATGTATATATATACACCAAAATTTTTGTAATCAATGTGATAAATCATATCATTGTCCTATTATTACTTACATTGATCGGGACAAAACCGTTAGATGAAATTGGGACAAAACCATTTTGCTTTTCTTCGTATGTCATTATCCTTTATTTGAAGACGAAATTCCTTCCACACCTCCTCTCCTCGTCACGAAAACTCAGCTTGGGAAATGAACTTAGCGTCAACATCTTACGTAGCGTCCTCTATAAGCATATAATCAAATCTATAAAATATTATTTGCTCGGGAATACAAAAGAAGCTTAACATGTATACAAGCCTAAATTTTAATTATACAAATTATACAATTATTCTCAGTTAGAATTTTCTAAAATGATTTTAGAGAAATGGAACACTGCTTATTAATAATATATTTTTGCTACTAAAGAAGAAAGGTACGAAATGCTTAATATGTTTTTAACAGGTCCTCACGAGCCAGAGGAGGACATTTTCGTTAAAAAAAACTAACTAACCCGTTTTTTTTTTCATTTAAAAACTTTTTGGGTATTTTTATTGGCCAGGAAGATTGCGCTTCTCACATTATTTTATTGTTGAAGCTTTGTTTGTTTTTTGCATTTCGCGCAAAGCTACAAGAAAGCTATCTGTGCTAGCCGTTCTTAATTTAGCAGTGTAAGACTAGAAGGAAGACAGCTAGTCATCAATTATTACTTGCAAAACAAACGAAAAAACACAGTGTCCATACTCGTGTTAGACATTGGAAAATCACTTTCCAACTGGACCTGTGAAGTAGTAAACGACTGTAGTACCTCGAGAATCTTATTTGTTGTACTACTTACTTCGGTAATCAAATTAAACTTACTAAAATTAATGCTTATTACAAAAACATGTAACACCGGTTTCAAACCATAAACATGTTCGTTACCGCGTGACTGTTTGTACTCATACAACATTCAGAAGTTATTATCTCTAGATAAGAGTTTTTTAACCTAGTATATATATAGCAAGGCCAACATATGCAGACAGACGATAGCTCGTTAGTTCAATCAAGATTGTTATTGTAGGCCTAACTAACAATGACCTATAACTGTGCATCTCACCGCCCATCGACTACGAATTATTGCTCTTGATATCATCTATTCAGCCAGTAAGGGATAGTGTTGTTATTGACTTGTTTCAAACTACTGTCTAAAATTGTTGCATCACATTTACAGACAAAAGTCCCCCGCTGGTACAGCCGTAAGTCTATGGGTTTGCAACGTTAAAACCAGCGGTTCGATTACCCTCGGGGGACTCAGCAAATAGCTCAATGTGGCTTTGCTATAAGAAAAACACACATATACAAAACAAAGGCAGTTAGAACAAAATAACGCCAATGGTTTTCTGAACCATGTTTTTATTTTCAAACCCACATGGCCTGGCATGGCCGAGCGCGTTAAGGCGTGCGCTCGTAATCCGAGGGTCGCGGGTTCGCGCCCGCATCGTGCTAAACATGCTCGCCCTCCCAGCCGTGGGAGTGTATAATGTGACGGTCAATCCCACTATTCGTTGGTAAAAGAGTAGCCCAAGAGTTGGCGGTGGGTGGTGATGACTAGCTGCCTTCCCTCTTAGTCTTACACTGCTAAATTAGGGACGGCTAGCACAGATAGCCCTCGAGTAGCTTTGTGCGAAATTCCAAAACAAACAAACAATCAAACCCACATAGAGATTAATAGAATAAACGAAATTAAGAAAACAACAAAACAAAAACTCCTGTTTGTGATGATGATAAACCTTATTGAAGTAAAAATGTATCTTTAAAAACGTCTGTGTCAATAAAAGCGGGTTATAAATATAACAAATGCCCGAATATTACAAATGTTAATCATACAATAGGTTCAAGGCCCTCAGATGCTTCTGCCACTAATAAAGGTCATATCCCCGAAATATGGTTTTTGAGAGGACATAACCTAAGGTTAAATAAGGCCTCGAGAAAGAGTTTTTTATTAGTTTTATTTGTCCAATAGGAGAGTTTGTTTATGAAATACGTTGCCATTAGCAGTAGTATAGGCTGAACACAAATGAACTGAGATTTCGTACATAAGCATGAAGCCTCAGTTCTTTTGAGCTCTACCTGGTCTTTAACGTAAGTAGTTACTTAAAATTTCATTTCACGAAAACAAAACTGCAGATATTTTTGCAGTTACATCAAAAGCAATCGTCTATTTGTTTGCGTGTGTTTTCTTATAGCAAATCCACATTAGGGTATCTGCTGAGTCCACTGAAGACCGTCCATTTGTCCAGGAAATTATGCATGCTGTTTGTTTTTTTGTTATAAAGATTGTTTCATTTAACATCTCAAGTGAACTCAATTTATTTCTTAATTGAGGTTTACATTCAAATTACTCTTTATTTTTGATCCTGTTATTAATAAATAGAAACATTAATACTTACAAGATGAGCTCACTGAACACCATAAAGACTTTTGATTTATTTTTTTTAGCCTTAACTGTATTTTCCCATAAATTTATAACAACAGAGTTAGAACATTATAACTGATTTACACTACACACCTTTAAAAAAAAGAAGACATTTTTAGATGTTGCTAACAACAGAAGAAACTATATTTTAGGATTATGTTTTCCATTACCTTGTATAAAATGTAATTATATTTTTTGTAATATCACTTTTGAATACAATAAGATGCTCAAAAAATATTAAACTTTTACTTTCTCTAGAAGTAAATGGGGTGGTGACGTAATTGGGCAATTATCTGGTTTTCTTAGAGGAATAACAAGATATGACATTAGCAGACGTATCTACTTTCTAGTGACTCAAAAACAGCTGCAAACAATTACACATTTGTCTGCATGCCATCAACATACTGAGGTATAAATGCAAATAAAGGCCTTCCGTGTTCTAACATATCGCATGCTCGCCCTTTCAGCCGTTGATGCTAAATAATATGACCGTCAATCCTATTATTTGTTGGTAAACAAGTAGCCCAAGAGTTGACAGTGGGTGGTGAGGACTAGTTAGCTCCCCTCTAGTCTTACACTTCGAAATTAGAGACGGCTAGCGTAGATAGCTTTCGTGTAGCTTTGCGAAGATGACCATGACTAGGAAACGGACGAGGGCAGTCTTTCAAAAGAGAAGTGATTGTCTATCATTCCTCATATGTATTACTTAAATTTTTTTTATCAATTTTAAGTATACTTATTAACATTTTAAATCAAATCTTTGAGCAGCTTACATATCTTCATTTATAAATATTAAGCTATTACTATATACATTTGTTAAAATATAAACATATACAACGCCCTCCAGTGACACAGCGATATATCTGTGGATTTACAACACATGAAATCTGGTTTCGATACCCTTGGTAGGAATAATACAGATAGCCTATTGTGTAGCTTTGCGTTTAATTTCAAACAAACCTTAATACAACACATTATTTTACCTTTTCACCAATATTTGTCCTTAGCAGTGCTCGGTATGGCGAAGCGCGTTAAGGTGTTCGACTCGTGATCTGAGGTTTGCGGGTTCGAGTCACCGTGGCAATAAAGATGTTCGCCCTTTCAGGTGTGAGGGCGTTATAATGTGACGGTCTGTCCCACTATTCGTTGGTGAAAAGAGTAGCCCAAGACTTGGCAGTGGGTGATGATGAGTAGCTGCCTTTCCTCTAGTTTTACACTGCTAAATTAGGGACGACTAGCGCAGATAGCCCTCATGTAGTTTTGTGCAAAATTCAAAACAAATAAACTGACATTTGTTCTCAGTATGAAGATACACTATATGACCAAATTTATGTGGACAACCAACTATCACACCCACATGTGCTTGTTGAATGTCTCATTCCAAAACCACGGGCATTAATATGGAGTTAATCTCCTCTTTGCTGTTATAATAGTCTCCACTTTTCTGGAAAGGTTTTTCACCAGATTTTAGAACATGGCTGTGGGATTCGCTCCCATTCAGCCATTAGAGCATTAAGTGAAGTCAGGCAAAAAGGCCTGGCTTGCATTTAGCATTCCAATTCATCCCACAGGTGTTCAATGGTATTAAGATCAGTGCAGGACAGTCAAGTTCTTCCACACCAACCTCGACAAACCATGTCTTTATGGACATCCTTTTGTGCACGGGGCAATGTCATGCTGAAACAAAAAAGGGCCTTCCCCAAACTGTTGCCACAAAGTTGGACGCACAAGCATTGTATACTGTAGCATTAAGATTTCACTTCACTGCAATTAAAGAGCCTAGCCCAAACCATGAAAAACAGCTCCAAACCATTATTCCTTTTCCACAAAACTTTACACTTAGCACTATGCATTCAGGCAGGTAGCATTCTCCTGGCATCTGGCAAACCCAGATTCGTCCGTCAAACTACCAGATAGTGAAACGTGATTTATCACTCCAGAGTTCAACAGCAGTGTGTTTTACACCACTCCAACTGACATTTAGGATTGCACATGTTGATATTAGGTTTCTGTGCGCCTGCTCAGCCATGGAAATCCATTTCGTAGAGCTCCCAACGAACAGTTCTTGTGCTGACATTGCTTCCCGATGCAGTCTGGAACTCGGTAGTGAGAGTTGCAACTGTGGACAGACGATTTTTAAGCACTCGGCAATCCCGTTCTGTGAACTTGTGTGGCCTACCGCTTTGTGGCTCAACTGTTGTTGCTCCTAGACGTCTTCACTTCCCAATACCAACACTTACAGTTGACTGGGACAGCTCTAGCAGTGCACAATTTTGACGAATTGACTTGTGTGAAAGGTATCATCCTATGACCATGCCAGGTTGAAAGTCACTGAGATCTTTGGCACGACCACTTCTACTGCCAATGTTTATCTATGAAGATTGCATTTCTGTATGCTTGATTTTACACACCTGTTAAAAATGAGTGTGGCTGACATAGCCGAACCCAATGATTAGAAGGGGTGTCCACATACTTTTGGCCATGTAGTTTATAATAACATATTGATACATTTACAAAACCTTTATGTTTATGAGCAAATTATTTAAGCTACTTCATAACTTTTAAAATCATAACACCTCAAATACCAATCCCTCATATTCATAATGGTTTTATGCGTAATAAAAATTATACATACAGTACGGAAAATTTCTTTATTAAAATGTCATTCTTTACTATATCGGGCCTGGCATGGCCGAGCGCGTTAGGGCGTGCACTCGTAATCCGAGGGTCGCGGGTGCGCGCCCGCGTCGCGCTAAACATGCTCGCCCTCCCAGCCGTGGGGGTGTATAATGTGACGGTCAATCCCACTATTCGTTGGTAAAAGAGTAGCCCAAGAGTTGGCGGTGGGTGGTGATGACTAGCTGCCTTCCCTCTAGTCTTACACTGCAAAATTAGGGACGGCTAGCACAGATAGCCCTCGAGTAGCTTTGTGCGAAATTCCAAAAGAAACAAACAAACAATTACTATATCGACAATCAGTAATATAAAAAATGTATTAAGTGGTATTTTTATATTTTCTATGACAGCCCAAGCATTTCAATAATGATGGTACACCGGTAAGTCTTAAGATTTACAACGCTAAAAGATTTCGATTCCCCTCGTTTGGCTCAGAAGATCGCCCGATGTGGTTTTGCTGTAAAAAAAACAAAACACATACTGATGGAGGTTAGTATTTCTAGAAAAAAATTTTTCTCAGTTCGTTACACAAACTGATAATTTTATTTAGGCTTCAGTGCCTCCAACCACGAGGATGATATATTTATGAATCAAGTGGTTTATCAAGTTTGCCCAGTTTTGAACGGAGAAACTACAAAAAAAAATCATTTATATGTTATCATATTTTATATAATTATATAGTTTCGTGTGTACATATATATTATTATATTACAAACGTTTCGGACTTAAATAGGCTCACTTATGCTGACATATTCAGCAGATTCAAGCTGCGGCGTTGACTTGCCAACAAAGTGTGATGTAATACTACCTACAATATATATATAAAGCGTTCTTTATATTTTTATAATTTAATATTAATTCAGAAGGTTTATTCATTTATTTTTGCGTAAGAAGTTAATTTAGAGGTACTGTTGAATGTTTTATTACATTCCCAAGACGAACAATTGTAACAAACTTTTCTTGCTTTTATTTATTTGTAATAAAACACAAAAGGCTGTAGGTTATCTGCCCATCACAAGTATTGCAACCCGATTTCTGGCGTTATACGACCCCGGGCATACTACTAACACGTTTTAACTGATAATACAATACATTCATAGGAACCGGAAGCATTTTGAAGTTGCCTGACAGATGCTTTTCATACATGGTTTAAACTGATTTGGATTAGCCTGAACACTAAAATAGAAACTGTAAAAGAAATGATGACTAAAAACTCAAGATGGAAGTGATGAAAGTTCATCACCTACTGATTCAAGTGATATTTCATTATTTTCGAAAACTGAAGGAGATTGATGAAGCCAACTTCTTTGTTTTAAACAAACAACCATCAAAGAAACCATCAAATCCCCATCACACCAAAACATGCTCGCCCTTTCAGCCGTGAGGACGTCATAATTCAACAGCCAATCCCGCTATTTGTTGGTAAAAGAGTAGCCCAAGAATTGGTGGTAATGAATAGATGCCTTCCCTCTAGTGTTACACTGGTTAATTAGACAACTAGCACAGGTAGCTCTGGTGTAGCTTTGCCCGAAATTCAAAAACAAACTATCAAATAACACCATTACTGAGCAAAGAACCATCTATTTCAAAAGATACAGAATCAAGATCCTTCCCTTCACCAGCTTTTAAATCTCACTTCATTTACTTCAATATAGCCATTCAATCAAGTGCAGCTGATGAGAACAATTTCTTAAAAGTGAGACATTTTGAAGCCAAAAAGAGCTGGACTGACAAATAACATTTTTGAGAAGCTGACAGTACTGAAATTAAACAATTAAAACAATAAAAAATTAGAGAAATAATAAAAGGATGTAATATATTCTAACATTAGAAGATTTATTAGTTCATATTAGCTCATTTATTATTACTTCTGTCATAATATTCTTTTAGTTTTTGACATTATGTTCTCAAATGCTATCACTGAATGTATCAAAGTTCATTATGTAAAACCATATGTGAAGAGTATATGTAATGTTATTTCATTACAAACTTTTTATGGATTACAATTTCTTAAAACTTGTATTGTTATGTTATGTTACTATTTACTTATGTTCGTAGTGAGATGTGCATATGAAGTCTGGACCATATTACTTAATTATGCAATATTATTATAATGATAGCTTATTAATTAAGTGAAGAAATAAGCCAATAAGAAAAACAGTATATATATATATATTCACACAAACACTAGTTGGCCACTTCATAACGATTTATATCTTATAACAGATTAAGCCATCATTTGTCTGAATAACAGCCACAAGACATGGCACAGAATCCACAAAGTGCTGGAAGAGATTCTGAAGGATTTTCCCCTATTCAGTCATTAAAATTGTACCATTCCATGGAGAGAGACAGGAAAATTTGATTTTCAAGTTTATTCTTCACTTGCTTAAAATAACCAAGATTCAGAGACTGTGAATGCCATGGGAGATGTCCTAGTTCTCTTTCATGCACTTCAAATAAGGCATGCATAACGTTAGCACATTGAATGAGAGAATTTTCATCTCCAGAGTAGCTGTTCTAATTCGAGTACACGTGAAGTCATAAGATATGCTTAATTGGAAATTATGCTCAGATGCATAACTAATCAAATGTTAAGAAGACTGCAGTGAGAGTAAGAAAAAAATCCAATCTATGCATGCTTAATGGCATATTTTAACTTTAAAATAAGAACAGAAAAGCACGTTTTGGCAAATAAAGATGGTATGTTTGAAGTTGAAACCACGAAAATAAAGGTTGAGATTTTGCAAATTTAGGTCAAGTTTCTACAACTGAAGACGAGTCATCTACATAGGGATCATTCTATTGTTCTGTCATACGTTTTTGTGGATAAAAACAGCAGTATTCAATATTATGCTGTGAAAGAGTATACTCAAATGGAGTTTTTTGGGCACATAGTGAACAGGAAAGTCCACCAATCCTGTAAAAATCACAGGTTTTATGGATTGCTCTACCCTGTAAAAGAAATAGATGCATACAGCTTTCTGATGTTTCCAAATATAACTGATTCTGTTGCCAATTTATTCATGACAGCAACATTCTTGTTAAACCTGATGAAGGTTCATATGCATTTCAGATAATGAAGACTGACCAAGCACTCTAGTCACTAAACCATGCTTCATTGGAGGTTCCAGTGATTATTCTCAACAATGTTGTCCATTTATTTTGAATACTGATGCTAGTGATAGAGGAATCAATGCAATATTGTCACAGATGCAATTAGATATTGTGCAAGTTATGAGAGGTAAGTAACTTATATTGAAAAACTGGTAGCTTCTTATGTATACATATGCATCTTCACTGTTAAAACATAAGAAAAAACAAATATATATTTTTTGATTATGCTGAAAAGATTACTGTTTTGAATTTTGCACAAATCTGTTCAAGGATTATTTGCCTTCCCTAATTTGGACTAGAGGAAAGGCAGTCAGTCATTACTGCCCACTGCCAACTCTTTCACCAACAAAAAGAGGGATCAACTGTCGCATCATACACCCCCTAAACTGTAGGGAAAGCATGTTTGGTGTAATAGGGATTTGGACCTATGACCCTCAGATGCAGTCAATTGCCTTAACCAGTTGGTCATAAAATATATACAAATGTTATTTTAAACACGAGCTGATTTTTGTTATTTACTATGTAAAATATTTAGAAGAGTAATTAAGAAGTCAGTAAAATGTATGTATTACCCTGTAATCTCTTGGATACTCAGACCCTAGCTAATTACAATCTATATTTTTATATGAACATTTGTAATGATATAAATATCTACAGAAAATTTCTCAAACTTATCTGGCATATATACTTTCTGTATATGAAATTTGATTCCACTCATCGATATTGTACCATCAGAAGTTACCTGGTTCTACAATAATTGCATGTGTTCACAGCAAATTATAAAATGTTCTTGTTTGTTAAGCTAGATTAAATAAAGCCTCTGAAATAATAATGCAAATAATTACAGCACAAAATACATTCATTCTTTACAACTATTCTAGACACACACACACACAGATACCCACATTTCTTTCCTACCAACACATTAAGACAAAATAAGAACACATCTTTGAATGTGCTAAAGAATACATACAGTTATAGAGGAGAGATTAAAAATTTTAAGTATGAAATGTTTTTATGAAACATCAATTTGTCTGATGTGGATTAAAACAAATAAATCCAGTTTATTGATACCTTTAACACAAAATATAGACATGGTACCAAAAATTTCATAATAGCAATAACCAAAATTGCACATTTAATATACTTGTAAAAGACAGTTCAGTGGCTCAGCGGTATGTCTGCGGACTTACACGCTAAAATCCGGGGTTCGATACCTGTGGTGGGCAGAGCACAGATAGCCCATTGTGTAGCTTTGTGCTTAATTCAAAACAACAAGAACAACAGTTCAATGAAGTGATTATCATTACAAAATTATGTAACGTAGTGTGAAAATACGATATCTGAATTCTAACAGCACAAAAATATATAGGAGTAGGGCATTATTAACACACTGTTCAGAAAGATTTACACAACAGAATAAGCTAATTCTGTATCAGCAGTGTACACACAAACAACTGAATAATAGAAAAGATAAAACATATGTGTACTTGGGTCCATTACAAAGACCAGTAAGATAACTTTTGGATGAATTGCAAAAAATTTAAGAATTACCAAATCAAATTCAACCAATATAGTTTTAAGAATAGGTTATTTGAAATTAAGCACAAAACTACATAATGGGCTATCTTTGCTCTACCAACCATGTGTATTAGTAATGTGAGTATGCAAACACACTGCTCTGCCACTGGAGGGCATTTCTAGAGACAAATCATGGCTGTCTTGGTTACTGTCAAATTCTGAAAAATAAAATTGAATGTTTATTTCACTTAAATCTAGAAGGAACTGCAAATTTTAAACTAATTTTTTTAAATTCTTTTCCTCTGTGCAGGAACTAAAATACTTTTGTTTATAATCTCATACCATAAAATAATTAAATAAGGTTACTTTTTTTTTCAGATAATTTTATTTTCATTATCTAAGAAATAAAAAGATTACATAATGTTAAATAATTAAATATTCACTGCATAAAGAGCACAAAATCAGTGGAAAAATGGTGCAAAAAACACGTTTTTATATCTCACAGAGTTGAATCTACACATTTTCCAAAACCAGTAAAAATCAAAATAAAACTATTACCTATGTTTAATTTTTCACAGACAGACAAATACTTGGTTACATGACACAAGAAAAACTATAACACAAAAGTACAAAGATTTGGAAAAACAAAAATAGTGATATTTTAATACACAACTTTCACATAATTTGCATTTAGTATTTTAAACTTAGGTTACACCATTTCTCTCATGACTCACATTAAAAAAAAATAAATACCATGTACATTAAACTTTTATGAACGTAAAGGCAGTAGAAAATAATGTTCAGTCAACCGAAGTACAAATATTTTGCACTTAACTATGTGCCAAGATTTTTAGAAAAATGGTTCCTAATAATTATTTCATGATTTAGACTACTGCACGCTAATGAGCTTATATATGAACTTGTTCTACTAAAATTACTGAATCATCATTTGGACATCTGACTTTCCACTTTTGTGTGAAGAGTCAATTTGGTGGGTGTGGTGGCAGGTCTCACTAGAGGTGGGGGTTGATGAAGCACATTCTTTGGAGGAGTGGATCTGTCAAAAATTGATAAAGGATTCGATTTTGTATTCTAAATACTGATTTAAAAAAACTGAAATTTCTTACATAATATTTTGAAAAATTAAAAATCTTGAGCTGTTTATTTCTAGAACTAAAAAGCTTATCAGCTCTCACTACATTTAGTTGTATAAAATGTGTAAATTATGTAAAATCAGCAAACTCAAGTTTTCTAATTTTTTTGCTGTTAATTATTATTAGAAAAATAAACATGTTATGAACTCTATTTTAAAAATTCAAGTAAATTGCTAAAGTATATTTTGAACTATCTCTAATGGTGCACAATTTAATACACATTAACTTAATAAACTAATTCTGACTACGAGACTGGATGTATTGCAAAAGTTTTAACAGCAAATTTTACATGGCTTTTCCACTCAAAATATCAAGATTTTAAGTTAAGTATAAATTTGGTCATGAAATTTTTCTTTCAGAACATTTATTATCCAACATGGAAAGTAATTTTCATTTGAATTATTTCTATAACCTCTGAGATAATTATCACGTTTATTTGTATTTTGTTAAAGAGAAACTTTATATTTTATCTGTTATTTTCTCTACCCTGACACTGTTGGGTTGGTCAATTTGACTGACCCTATAACTGCCATAAAAAATTATAAATCTAAATGACCTTTTTTAGACCTACAATGACAGCTACTTGTAACATAAAATCAAAAATGTTTATTATACACATAATAAAATAGAGAAAATACACATAATATATTTACAAATTTGTTTGTGGTATTGATCTTTGGACTGTTTCTGACTAATAACAATGCCATATAAGTTGTAAATCATACAATACCCATTACCCTATTAAATAGCATAAAACTGGCATTTACAAAATATAAATGTCTTATTCTTCTTTGTCTTAGTACGAGAATACCAGTATTTCGTAAAATTCATTCACATTTCAGTTGTTATACATCACACAAGTACATATATTATTACTTCTATCAAATATATTCTTCAATTTCAGTTTTTCTGCAACAGCACATTCAATAATAATGAAAAGAAAACAATAATCTTGACCATAAATAATTTTATGAAATTTTTTTTTGTATTTGTGTGTCATACATACAAAGTCTTGTCAAACATCGCATGTGAAAGATGTAAAAAAACAACAACAAACAAATATTGAATTACTAAATTGATATTACAAAAGTACAATGTAATTTATCAGGTTTCCATATTAAGCATGTCATCTTGATCACCACTTTTCACACTCTGCAACAGTGATGATAGCTTTATCAAAAAATACTTCAGGAAGACTGACAAAATTATGAAGTTCAAAATGAGCACTTTTATTGGATATAAATATGTACTTAAGAGAAGTAGATGCAGCAATTTTGGTGGATTCACTAAATACAACATCTTAGTGAACAGAAAAGGTATGAGGATCTTATTTTATATTCTGGCTTGTCAGTATTGGTAAACTGTGTTCCCAGTTTGTTAGAAGCTGTAGACTTTACATTTTATGATGCTAACAATAAAAGTTGAGCAAATACAGAAAACAATGTAAAATGTTACACAAAAAAACCTATAGTTTCCAAATTTGCCACGTTTTTATGTACACGTTGGCATGATTCTTTACAGTTAGTGCCTGTAATCTGGCAATAAATTTCAACAATAAACAAACAGCATACAATCTATTTGTTTTAAAATAATATATTAATGGGACCCTCACAAATCAGTGGTGGACATTTTTGTTTAAAAGCAATAACAACAACAAAAACTACCCAGTCTTTGTTTTTCTTAATTTGAACTGAAATTATTTGGACATTTTTATAGGCTAAAAATAAGGCATTTCTCACAATCCTTTAGTGATGGGGCTATGCAAGGTGATTTTACTGAAATCTATCAGCATATCACAAGCTCAACAGCCAAGCACAAGAAGCATGGAAGTTTCCAAATCATACACAGAGGTATTCAGGAACTGTGTAGAACCACCTTTGTAGATACTGTGCAATAAGTCAAGTAAAATAGTATGTCTGTATCTAGTTTAAAAGTGTTACTGTCTGCTCATCCTATTCCTGACTATCATGATGCTATGACCTTCTCTATTGAACTGCAGCTGAAATCATTTATATCTCAGTTCAAAGCAAAACATAAAAAGGTAATGGCAGAAGCATAAAAGGTCATCAACTGCTTAATTAATGATGCTTAGAATCTGGCTTCATTGATTTATTCTGATTTAATTCCAGGGGTAGACTTAGTACTAACTAGTATGAAGACTTCAGAGTGATGCACTTCATTTGAAAATACATCAATTAACAATTGAAAACTTATCTCAAAATTGTGTCGAAAAGAAACATCCAAAACCACTCTTTTTGAGTTACTGGATTGAACTTATGTTTAATATTCAACAAACTAATGTAAATACACTCCTTGACTTCTGAAAGTTGTGTTAAATCAAGTCAAGAATATATATACAAATGTTTGTTAGACAGTTAATTACCACAGTTGTATTCAGAGCTTTAAATAATTGTCTCTTTTTCTTAAAGTCCACAGAGCCTGCTTCAGTTACTTGAGAACATAATTAACAAGACAACTTGTTTTCCTCTGCTCTGTTGCTTACAACAGCTGTATCAATTTTAAGCAAGTTTCTTTTCATCTAAAGTTCACACTGATTGGTTCAGTTACTTTCAAACAGAATTGACATGAGAAATTCTTCTTCTCTACTCTGTTGTTACAATACAGTCTGTAATTATTACACTCAAAACATGCCAAAATATATTCTTTCACAGCTAAACTCACAAACACTTAACCTAGATTTACCTAATTTAATAACTAATTCACACTACATTACCCATGTGTATTTTATAACCTTAGTGAGGACTAGAACTTTCCACACACTACAAGATTGTCATGTAATAATACCTGATCAAAAGAATGAGAAAAAAATAAAAGGTTCTGGTAACATGGTGTAATAATAAAATCAAAACCAATTCACAACATAAGATTTGTACTACCACTTATACAAACGTGATAAATTATCACTTTTAAATATAATTAACACTTGCACTATACTTAAGTTAAAACAGTTGTGTATATGCAATATGATTTTTTTTAAATGTTTTCTTAGTTTTGTAAGAAAATCAGTAATGTATGATAATAAAATCTGGGTTTTGCTCATTATTATTCTGTTCTTTGTATTTCTTACTTAAATAAAAAAATATTTGCTACAATACCACCATTAGTATAAAAAAGTAGGTTCATCATCAACAGAAAAAAAGACCCAAAATAAGTATGTTTTTCTTGAAAATTACTTATTATTACAATCAAATTCATTAAAATGAAAAAACAGGAAACTTTTAATGTTAGTTAAGGTTAGATTAGGTGAAAAAAATAATATTATTCATACAATTTTTTTTATAAGATATGCTCTTGTGCAATGTAATTCAAGTTTACAGTGAACTGAATATTCACTAAGTGATTTACAACTTATAATGATAGGAACAGCTGAGGTTCAAAAACAATAAAATTTAAGTAAAAATAGAAGTTCACTATTATGAGTTCAAAAATATTTAGGATAAACAAATGTAGTTTCACACGACAATTTAAAGCCATTCTAGAAATAAGGAAAAAAGGTGACTCAGATGTATTTCAATTTTTTTTGGTGGTTATGCAGTCAACCAAACATACCAACCTTGTACAAGCTTGGGGAACAGAAAATAACAGATAAAATACAAAGTTTTACTGAAAATAAAATGTCTAAAATCTGTTTAGAAGGTTTTAATGATTAAACAAATAAAAACAGATTTTTGAGACCAGGAAAAGTACTTTTAATCTTAACATGTAAATCACTTAGCATTGGACCAGCATATAGAAATCTTTGTATATTTATGAACAAATCCTGATAAAAATATTTCATTAAAAAGTCAGATTTTTTGTGTACAAAAGACTTGTAATGTTCAATAAAAATATGTCAACTTTTGTGAGGGTACCCTACATAGAAAAGTGGTTACAGTGTCGGTCAATTCAACAGATCTTATTGGAAGAGTTATTAATTGTGTTGTATACAAGTGAGACTCCTTCTATAGAAGCTGAACAAAAATACAAGTTTTACTGTTTTTAAAATTTCCTTTGCAAATATTATTCTAAATAAATTTTACAAATTAAACTTCAATTTTCAAACTTTTTGAGTAATAAAGAAATAGCAGGATTATTATATTTACTTAAGTTTTAAAATACAATATACACTTGACACCTGAAAAGTGCTAACACGTTCATATGGGGCTACTGTGTACACACTACACATATGAACAGTAGCAATCCTTGAATATCTCACCTAGGTGACAGCTGAGGAATGCTTGAAAGATAAGGTTTAGAGACAGGCTGTACTGGTGCTAAGAGTTCAGATGGTTTCACAAGTGGAGGTGGGGGTCCACTAATTGCACCATTATTGGTGGGAGGTGTCTGGACAGGTAAATCTGGAGAGGTAGTTCCTTTCTGTTCAATATCCATCTTAAAACAGAAAACCATGGGCTCAGTTAAGCAAAAGTACAAAATATTAACATTAGTGAATTGTATCTGACAGAATGTATTTGTAATGAAAATTCAAACTGCACACAGACACTGCTAGATATCTTCAACAAAATATTTATCACCAACACACTTTTTTAATTACACTTAACTTAATAAACCTTTATATAAATATTTAAAGAGCTGTACATTTCACCTTTGTCTCAATTTTAAACATTTTATTGTACTATACTATAGAATATATTGCATGAGTCAATAATAATACAGGCTTGTAATGGTTTTATTATATTGAAACAATGAGAAACACACCGTTAGTACATGTACACCATTAGCAGACCATGACATGCCATTTCTGCATAGTATTGAAACATAAATGCACTTTGACGCTATTTTTTCTCTTTTGAATATTATTTATTTGTTACCATGATTTCAGGCTAAAAAACTTTTCTCCAGAGAAATACTTTTACAGGTACAGAAATTGTGAAACATGGTTTATACCATACTTTTCACAATAAGGTTCACTGGTTTATCACAACAATATTGCTGAATTAATACCAATGCTAGGAACTGCAGTTTATGAACTGAATGAGTGGTAATTGTTCACTGATTTCTTCAAAAGGAATCTAAAAGATGTTTTCCTAAACAATGGTAATATATATATGCACCTCTTCCTACTGGTTGTTTGGTTGACTGGAAGGAAACTTACAAAAATCTCTATGTTCTTAATAAGGTCAAATACAAAGAACATGGTCAGTAATTGGGGAAGACTTAAATGTTGTTTGTATTGTTGCTGGAAAACCTTCAATTTCTCAAAGTTTCCATGTTTTTTGTGTGAATGGGACAGCAGAACATGAAACCAGTAATGGACAGTGCAACAATGCTCGTGTATAGTCAGCCTGATACCACAATTGAAAAACATTCAACATGAAAATTTTGTTGACACAAAGAAAGTCTCATTACCTCCACTTCACATAAAACTGGGCTTGATGAAACAGTTTGTAAAGACCTTAGACAAAGATAACAACTGTCTCACGGATCTATGTGGGCAATTCCCAGTTTTTCCAGAAGCGAAACTTAAAGAAGGGATTTTTGTTGAGCCTCAGATAAACAGTTCAAAAGGACAACAAGAAAAGTTGAAAAATGAAGCATGGATTATCTTTAAAGATGTGATTGACAAAGATTTAGGAAGCAAGAAAGACAAAAATTATGATAATATTGTCAACAACATGTTTGATAAATTCAAAGAGCTTGGTTGTAATACAAGCTTGAAAGTTCATTCTTACATTTACATACTGACTATTTCCATCAAATTACTGGTGCCATCAGTGAAGAACAAGAAGAAAGGTTCCATCAACATATCAGAGTAATGAAGAGGTATTAGTGAAGGTGAAACATCAACACGATGGCTGATTACTGCTGATCATTAAAATGAGATGCTCCACACATAATAAATAAAATGAAAATCACAATACACACTATTGAGACTGAAATACATATATTTCACATTAAAAAATAATGATGACTGGGAATATACATAAATTTCTGACATCAATGTTCTTCTCTTTTCTCAGTTTGTTTGTATTTTTGTTAATAAATATAATAATAATAATAAATGTTCACTGTATTAAACAAAATAATAATTTTATCTAAGTAAGTTTTTTTTCCTATTAGTAAAAAATCCTTATGCTACAGAAAAAAGTAACTGATATTTACTTAGGAGGTTCTCAGGATTATGCAAATGAAATTTGAAAACTATATTTTGGAAAAACGTATTGCTATACTCTTGTTGTTTTGTTGGGTATATGAGAAGCTAATTTGGTAAAGACCTATAAATTTAGTGATAAAGGTTGTAAGTAGATATTTAAAAAATAATTACCAATTAAATACTTGCAAGTTCAAAACTATTCTAAAAAAAAGTATAAGTATGAACTAATTATTAAACTTGACTGCATAAAGATGCAGTTAAAAGTATCATTTTTGTGTACATGTAAACAAGGGATAGTACAGACTTAGAATATATTTCAATTTCTTATTTAAGTGGCACAGTTATGTAATTATCATAACCCATATGTATAAAACAAAGAACAAATCAGGCACCTTTTCATCCTTATCCTGATCATCAGTGGTTATCCCGTGCTCAGCCTCATACTCCTTGATCACTGCATCAAGATTGAATCGACGACGATAGTTAGCAAAGAAGTTACGAACATGAGCCTCATTCTTATTTCCTATAACTTCAGCTATAGCTTTGAAATCTTTACCGTACTTTCTAACTCCTGAAAATAAAGATTTACAAATGTGCTATAGATATTAAAGTTGCTAAAACAATTCATTCCTTGTTTCCAGTTTTGAAAGAATTATCATACATTAAAGACACCTTTGCTAATTTAATACTTTTGATACATAAAATGAGACAATTCTTTTTATGATTTATTCCATTGAAGATGATGGAATTATTTCCACAGAAACATAGTTTTTAAAGTTTGTTTTTAACTTATATTTTTTACACATTACAAATAAATTATTATGCAAGTAAAAAACATTAATGTTTCATTCTGCTAATTTTTATTTAAAATTTAATACTCTGATAAAATAATTTATATCTACTTTAAAAAAAAAATTTAATCTTCTCTATGCCAAAAATTCATCATTAATTTCAAAATCCACACAGAAAAATTCTTTGGTTTTCCCTAATGATTGTCTGTTTTTTTTCCCAATTATCAATACCCTTCAGTCACCCCTCATAGACATGCCTTTGCTACCAAACACACTTAGATATTCACAAATGTTTCCAATTAAGTTTAATGCAAGATTTATTATAAAGATTGTTACATGCATAAGAGTGATATTTAGTTATTTTTAGAAGCAACAATTCATTGAAGGTGTGTTTACATAACTGTTTACAAACGATACATTATGTAGTTCAACTGTAGTCACTTGAACCTTCTGAGTTTTCTCATTGTTTAAATTGAGTATTATTGTTACTGCATCACAATATCTAGTAGTGTATGAAATGTTCTAGACTTCTGTCAGAGTATAAACCTGTGTTGAAAATTTGGTTGAAGCTAAATCTACACTGTGAATTTAGCCATCAAAAGTACATAGTAGTGATTTTTAATGGAAAATTATCACAGGCTGTATTATAATAACAGGATAGAGAAGAATTACTTATCCTGTTAATTGCATTTTAAATTAACTGAACCAGTCTGTAAGGACTTTGGTGAAAACATAAAATTATTTAACTCCTTTCATTGCACTACACTAAAAACTATATAGTAAGTTTATGATAATGACTACAGTTAGAAATAAGATAGAAAAAAAGAGTAAAAAATATGTAAACATTCAACTTAAACTTAAAAAAACTGATATTCACTAAACAGAAAATATGGTTTATGTAAATTAAAATTTAAATTTGTATATTGGAAAAGGCACTTTTTTATACTTGTGTTATTGGTTATGCAAGAGGCTACTTGGATATAGACTCTTAGAGTTAAAGCTCTGGATATTTCTATTTATGTTTGACTTGTTTTAATATATTACTTTGAAACAAGTGAACTGTGTGGTGTTTGTCTATTGTTGAAATTTATTATAATGACTTAGACACCCACTACAAAGAATGGGGCCTAAACATAAAATATGATACAAATGTAATGTGAAATAAACAATTTCAAGTTTGCTTATATTGATGATTAAAAATTACAAATCATCAAAAACAACCATTTTACTATTTCATCTCTTAAGACTAATTGATATGTTATTGGAAGCAAAATAAAACACAATTTACTGAAATTATTAAAATAACATAAGAAGTTATGCAACATTGATACAAACAGAAATTCAATTTGCACATACATGACACACACTTAACAAAAACAGGTATATTCTTAACCAACATAAGTACACAAACAATTAATATATAGGTAGATATTTTGAACACAAACAAGCATCTTCTCAAACATCTGAGGAAAAGTAAGTTTAAACACCTAATTCGTCAGACTAAATGGTAATCTGGTTAAGAAGATATTACAATTTTTGAACAAGATTTTACTGCAGTTCGACTCAGAAAATGTAAATTGTATAGTTTTGCATGAGCAAAATGTTTTAAAATATGTGACAAAAAACATTAACATATAATAACATAAAGTTTTATTCTATGCTACTAGAGGGAAACAATACTCATTTTTAACTTGATTTTTCACTTCAATTAAGTTAACTGTAAAAAACATCTGTTCGTTTTAACATTGTCTAACTTTTCTACATGGTAAATTTTGACCATTTCTCCCTGATCCCTGGGGACTCTTAATCCTTTGATTTTTTTTATCTAGACATACAATAACAACAGACTTCTAGTTGCTTGAATCGTACATTTTTAGAATTCAAATGAATTTCAGACTTGCACTTAAACCTGAAATAATGAAAGTTTTTCCTTTTTTATACGCAAAAACGGCTCGTTTGGGTTGAGAAAATATTTTACATAGAAGAGCGAACAACGTTACAACCTTCTTCGGTCATTGTCAGGTTCACAAAGAGGTAACTGACCGGAAGCTGACCACATGTTTGGAAGGGGTTGTGTAACTGAGTGTCACAATGTAGAGGGGGGTATTAGATGTTTGAATATATAATTTTATCTATAATATTAATATAGGTATAATGGCGTTCCTTTATATTGGTTTATTTTGGGTTTAAGTTGTTGTATAAGTAAGGCTTCTTTAATTTTGCGTTTGTTTATGTTTGTTTCTTTATTTAGTATTTGAGTGTTTTCTATGGTCATGCTGTGTTTATTTGACTTGCAAACATGTGGTCAGCTTTCAGTCAGTTACATCTTTCTTTGTGAACCTGACGATGACCGAAGAAGGTCGAAACATTGTTCGCCCTTCTATGTAAAATATTTTCTCAACCCAAACGAGCCGTTTTTGCGTATAAAATTCTCAACGAGTGGGTTTCTCAACATCACTGAAAGTTTTTCCTTGCTGAGTTCAAATTCATACAGCCAACTAAAGTACTGACTCATATTTCTGAATGTATTTTATGCATTAAACAACATGAATCACTTATCACCACTGACATCATTTATTATGTATTCATCAGGGGATCTTGCATAAACTCTACTTTCTCACCATAATTTGTATTTTATTGAAAGTAGCAGCTGCAATGAAAATTTGGTTGTGAGGAGAAAGAAGGAAAAGTATTTCAAAAATAGCTATTTGAAATACAAAACATGCAAGACTTTCCTCTTAAACAGCAAAAGCCAGAATACCCACATCATAAAAACCAAATCATGTGAGAAACTCAAAATCATAAATGTAAAAGCTACAGGGAAGGAAAATTAAACCCAGACTACATCAAATGTCCAACCAAGCAAGAGTAGAATCCAGAACCAAACAAATAATTTAGATTTGAAGGAAATTGAGTGAACTAGTTTTTAAAAACAAACTGTACCTAAAAAACCTGTTAACTGCCCATGAATGTCCTTTATTCAGGCAAAGGGATGAATTATATAAGCAACAACTTTGTAATCACAATTCTGTTAAAAGATTTAGCCTGTGTTTTAAATTAATTAATAAAACATTTTTTTTATCCTTTTGGAGAACTGGAAAACAGAAAAATTAGTTCTAAAAACATAAAAGGTATATTAAGTTTCTGTATTTATAATAATTATATATTCTTCAATAAGTTTTTAAACAAGCAATAGAATTTCCAATGGGAGCTAACTATTCTACTTGTATAGCTAATTTATAGCTTTACTATTATAAGAATATATTTATTGAAAATAACACAAATCTACATATTTTCACCTTAATTTAGATATATAGTTAATCTAATCAGTATAAATAATCCTGAAATAATGTTATTAACACTATTTATCCAGTAGATTTAGATAAAGAAAATACTTCAATATGTATTACAGAAACACATTATTTCGATTTAGAAATTAAAATTGATTAGGATATAAATGTAAATATTTTTGATGAAAGGAAATATTTTACCTCTTTTAATAGTAATGTACTATACCCTACTGTCATAAACATTATAACTTTGCAGTTATTCAGATATTGTAAAATGTGTAATAAATTACAATATTGGGGGCCAGAATGCTGACATCAAGAGGTAAGTTTTCATCTTACTTACCACCAAATGATAGTACCCCATTTCTTTCTTTTCATTTTTTATTATTTCATTTCAATTATTTTTTTTATTTGGGAAAGCACTCACCTTCCCACAACTATCTGCAGGCAGTGGAGGGTGATAAAGACATGGGACATTATGAGCTTCAGCACCCACATCTTGATCTCCTAATTTCTATTTCTAATTCTCTATCTGTTGCTTTTCTTTATTTCTTGTGTGAGACTGGCAAATGGAAGTTAAGACTGATAATTGATGTATCCCCACCTCTATGTTGGTCCTATTTCTTCAGTCACCTCCAAAACCTTGGGTACATTTTATAATCTCACATTGTAGCTTGTATCCTAGAATCTTTACAGTTGATACAGCATTTTTTTTTCAGCTTGTTTTTGAGTTAAAATAACAAATTATATACAATAAAAATGTAGATGGTCCCCATCCTGCTTGGAATTGAGAGATCTTGTTTCTGTTATCTCTTATGACATGCAGGTGGGAAAGGGACCTATTAAGGTATCACCAAGCACCAGATGACACCTTCTGTCTACTTTCAAGGGCTGAAAAAATGTTAAAAAACACATCTAAAACAAAACTTGTTAAAATTATCATTATTATTACTTACAACATTTCACACAGAAGCCCATTTTCAGGCAGTAGAAACTGCATTACACAATTTATATTGCCTGATGAAGGACTTCTGCCCAAAACATTTTTGTTACATTCATGTGATTTTAGCATTTTCTTTTTTACTTTTTCACATCTTGTGGTCTTTTCTACTGTATGTCACTTCCAAAGATTAACATCTTTCCACAAAGCTTTTGCACAAAAAAATGGAATTTTGACTAGGACCAACCCAAATGTATATTTGAAATAATTCCTGACTGGTTATATCCACACAGAAAGTCTTATGAAAGACAAGATAATATTTTTTGACAAAACTTTTTTATAATCTAATAATTCCTTACAATCAGACTTCAAGACTTTTTAAAAATAAGCATCTTTGGTTACATAGAAATATTTTAATTTCTTATTGCAGATGAAGAGGTCAAAGAACATACAAAAGTCTCAACTAAATACAGATTTCTGATAAATGAAAAAGTGAAAATAACTAATTTATTTATATTTAATGCTTTGAAGTTAAATTCATTCACTATGCCAGACATGCTGCAAATGGTTCACAATGGAAACTGGACACAGCATACAAAAATTCACAAGATGCAGATTCCAATGAGAATATAACTTGAAATTGAAGATACAGTGAAGTAAAGGTAAAACAGCAAAAAAGGATGAATATTTTTTTCCTATATTAGCCTACAAGATGCCTATTAAAAACAAAGGTCATAAGGGCAAAATAACAAATTTCATGTAACTGGAAAGCCCATTATAACCTGCTTAAACTGTAAGTAGATATGCAACTCTCACAGAAGTTCTTTATAAAAGTAAAACTAGTTAACGAAATACTTTTAAATTTGTTCTGTTATGTAGTTTTATAAAAATAGGATATCTAATGTTGATTTTTTCTATTATTCAAAATAAAACGTTATTTAATGTAGTTACTTGCACTCAAGACTCTGAATAGTTCACATGCAACATGATTTTCATTCTGAGTATAAAAATACTATTTATTATCTTATAGTCTTCATATTTCCTTTGCTTAATCTCTAGAGCCTCCTAAATGAAAATAAAATGATGTTTATATTTTATTTTCCATTTTCTATATCATTAACTTGAAATATTGTCATCAATGTATGGTGCAATGAAAAAATTAGACTAAGGAAATGGAAACATGTACATACCTTTAAAATATTCCTAGAACATTTTTCTAATTTTCTTTTTTTCAAGTGTGTAGTTTCACATCTTTATTTTTTCACTTACAGTTGTATCCTCTTTTCCATGTTTAGTTAAAATACTTCTCTCTGATGTTTTGTACTATATTATTTATAATCAAAGAAAGCAAGATGCAGAGGAAAAAAGAAAGAAAAAAGGGAGAACCTAAAACAGTAAACTCATGAATGAATCATACTTTAAGGTAGTTCAGTGTGGCAGAAGAAATTATAACAAACAGGTCTAAAGATAGACTACACAAAGCTGCAAGATTCCATTGACAATACATTTCCCATTCAAAGTGAATGTATTTGGCAGTGTAAACTCTGATGTATCACAAAGAAAAAAACATCTGAAGATTTCTTGAAAGAATGTTATTAAGTGACCTCAGATATATGAGAGGCTGAGTATGCGCAAGTTTAAACCTGGACTCCTGACCAATCCATCTTGGAAAAGTGAACTGAAAGGTCAATTCAATGTGAGGAAACCAGTGGATGAGAATTCTCTAACCATCAATATAACAAAGACAAGTAATAATGAGTGTGTTTAGAAGAACATTTGAGAGTTGCATTACATGTACAAAGACATAGTGCCAAAGATTGAAAGTGAGAGTGCCATAAACTGATAAACCACTCCACAAGATGAAATGAAGATGAAAATAAAAAGATGGATGAATTAGGAAAGGCAAATAAACATCTCTGAAATTTTCAACTGATGTCTACACCAACCTCAATGAAGAAACGTTCGTGAGTGGAAAGTAATAAAACGTAGACAGCAAATCAGATGGGAAAAAACCTAAAATCAGTCTCCAATACCTTTTTGACACTGCACTGATAAAATAAAGATATAAGAGTAAAAACCCTGAAGAAAAATGAAATATAATATCATATCCTTGTAATAGAAAAGATTCAAAACACTCAAATCTAAAATAAAATTGAAAACTGAAAGATAAATAGAAAACTAAATTAAACAATTTGACAAATCCAAGGAACACAGAAGAGAACAGCCCATACATCAAAATAATTTTGAGATGATCACCAATTGTTCAAAGAGATGAGTAATTGAGAATAGTCAGTGAGTGAACAGAGAAGACTCATCATGTTTACATCAACATTAGTTAACATGAAGAGCATGAGTAGATGAAGTGAGCACTGAGTAATGCTACACACAAATCTCTCAGACAATAATATTGACCAGAAGTAAAAATTAAATGTTAAAATATTAAATAACCCATGCAGGAAAGTTTCCTCAAAACAGAAGTTAAAATGAAACATCGGTGAAAGTCAGCAGATTAAAAGATAAAACTTTGCAATGCAGTCTGATTGATTAAAGTATCAAATGAATCTCAGAACTACATGGTAATACAAGTAATAACAATGAGATCCTTAAGTAATAAAGATGTGAAAGTAGGTAGATAATTCTGATAAAAAATAATCAGGAAAACAAACGTAATTAATATTGGTGTGGAAAAGAAACCCCTAAAAAAAGGACATATCATAGCATACTTCAAATCAGTCTATACTACACATTTTTCAGTCCTTTCAATTTAAAGTTCACAAAATTTATTTTTTATTTCTATATCTTCCAGTGTTAGAAGTATTACTTAAACAATTTTTCGATTTTAACTTTCACCATAAGCCAGTTTGGTAAAGTAATAATATGCTCTTTAATTAACCTGCCCAAATATTGCTCTCAGGAAACTCAGCAGTAGCTGCAGATGGACTCATTCATGACCTTCATTGCCAGTTAGCCAACTGATATGAGAACCAGTCATCATTTTTTTTATGCCAAGCACCTGAAAGTTTATCACCAGACTTATAAGTATTGGGACTTGAAAGGGGCTTCTCCAGATTTTACATGTTTTCTAAATATTTTAATGTAGAATAATTGCTAACTTGTTAATTTAACATATAACAAGAACTCCTAAAACTCCTTCTGTAGAACTGCGTGTACAACTTTGGGTGTATATCATTTATTGTCTTGTTTGAGAATAATTTTTAAAATCTTCCTGAAAGTGCTAGTTGTAGTTTAGCTTAGGTACAATTAACTTCACTTAATTTAAGGTGAGCACCACAGAGGTCTCATCAGCAAATCGAGTTTACTTTGTTATATGCATCTGAAACCTTTCTGCTACCAATGTACAGTATTATGCCCACTTTATATTTTCGTATGTAATAATAATTAGTAAGTGCCACCAAAAAGAAACATGTATAATTCACATAATGACATGTTTATTTTACCTTTTTGAAAGGTATTTGATTTTCTCAGTAAACTTATGAATTGAGATACAATGAAAAACCACTACATGACAGCGATTTACTATGCTGTAATGCACGCTCACACAATCGGCTTAAAGATGCAAAAATTAGGTCACTTTATAAAAGAAAATGATGGTAAAAATGTCTAAAACACTAAAACTAATTTAAATGGGTTACATTTATTTCTCTCTAATTAATTTATAAAATATATGTATGATGTACATATAAAAATATATATAACATATACTGAAAAACAGGATATAAATGTGCAAGGAAACAATACTTATTACATTTCCATGGCTTAAAAAATAACAGAAAATTATTATAAAATAATAAAAAGTCAAACTCAGCCTTGAAACTTGCTACTACAACATGACTTTTCTTTCTTGTGTACTTACAACAGGAAGGAAGCTCTACAGTAAATAGATTGTGAAAAAAAAATTGAAGATTTGATATACATATGTATATACATGATAAATACACTTAGAAAAAAGATATTTAACAACAACAAAAAAGAAGATAACAGCAGCATCGAGTTTTCATGATGATGAGAAACCCACTTGAAGTAACAATGTATTTCAAGATGACTGGTTTGGGAATTAAAACTTGTATTAAAATAGAGAACAATGTTTAAACCTTCCTACATAGAAACTTTGTTCTCTACTTTATTTTAATAAAAGTTTTAATACACCAGCCGTCTTGAGATAGAGAATTGAGTTTTACAGCTTTTTATATCAAAGTTTAATTTTAAAAATTTATTTTAAAACTATTATATGAAAAAAGTTTCATTATTGCATTGACAACTTTGTTATTTCTTTCTATGTGGGCAACAAATTTACTTGTATCCACTATCAGAATACAAGTTCCAACAGGTAGCTAAAAATTGACTATCAGGGCAGAAGTTTATTTTTTTTTTAAATTACTCCACCTGAAACAAATGGTGAAAAAATATATAGTAAAAAAAAAAATCAAACCCTCAACATATTAGTTACTTCATCTTTGGAGGATAACTGAAATGCATGAGAAATGGTTTTTCAAAATTTGATGTTACACATTTTCTACAACCAATACCCGTAATGAAGAGGCTGGAAAAGGTTAATATTCATAGCAGAGTTGGCTTTTATATTGTCAGAAAAGCATTTTCTTTGTTTATTATTCAGTAAATGTACTTTAATTGTTGATTTAACCTAAGGTCAGGAACTTTAATTTCACCACTTGAGTACAAGGTCTGTTAAAAAAATACGCAGACTGTTTGAATTGCGTGGCTCCAGTTGGTTCCAAGGGAATCTGCTTGGTGTCGCTAGGTTTGCACAGATCAGCTGATTATGACACCATTTCCCGATTGCAGATATCTTTATTTGTGTATTAGCTACGTGGTTTTAAGCGAAGTGCGATTTTTCGTTTGGCGGATTTCAGAATGAATGACCTGAAAGAGCAACGACTTGCTGTGAAATTTTGTGTTAAACTTGGAAAATCTGCAACTGAAACTTTTGTTATGCTTAACACGGCTTACGGTGATGTTGCTATGAAGTGTACAGCAAGTTTCAAGTGGCATGAACGTTTTAAGGATGGTTGACAGTCCATTGAAGATGATGAGCGTCTTGGACGTCTTTCCACGTCAACAAAATCAACACCCTGGTGTGGGCAAATCGACGTCTGACTGTCAGGGAGCTTGCTGAAGAGTGTGGGATATCAGTTGGATCTTGTTACAAAATGTTTACCCGAAAAATTGAAGACACCTTGTTGCTGCGAAATTTGTGCCTCAGAACTCATGAGTTTTTGGCCAAACACTCGATCACTGTTTTTCCCCACCCCCCTACTCACTTGACTTTGCTTCTTGTGATTTTTTCTTGTTCCCCAAACTCAAAAGACCCTTGAAAGGAAAAAGATTTGAGACGATTCCCGAGATTAAGGCAAATGCGACGAAGGAGCTGGAAAACATTACAAAAGAAGCGTACCAGGACCGTTTCAACAAGTGGAAACACCGTTGGGATAAGTGTGTGCATTGGGGACGAGAGTACTTTGAAGGGGTCCCAGACTTGTAACTACTAAATAAAGTACATTTTGTTTTATGACGTCACTCCACGTATTTTTTGAACAGCCCTCGTATCTAATTTTATTTTCACAGACTTGAGGTTGTTTTTATTTTGTTTAATAATTCTGTTTCATGGTTTACTTTATATGATGTATTTTTCTTTTAGGTTTTTGTTAGCTCTTTCTGGTTCTGCACTTTTCACTTAAAGTATACACACATCTCATCACTGGCCTGTTCTCTGGTAGTGTATTGAATGATATTATGTTCTGTCTGCATTGTTTGCCTTAGAGGTCAATAAATATTTACATTATTGTGAAATCAATGTCAGTCTAATTTTATGTGGCTCAACTGTTGATAAAGACATCCACATACAAAATCAACAAACATTTTGCTTATATGGGTCTAAATTTCTTTGCTCTGCTGTAAATTGTCAAGATACCTCACAAGCATGACAGAAATTGATGATGGGCAGCAGTAAAAAAACTATAAATAACCCCTCTCTCCTCTAATAGCCAAACAAAGGAAGAGAGGGATGTATAAACATCTTACACGACACAAGCATCTTCAGGTGCAATGGAATTACTTTCAGTATTCAAAATACACTTGAGATAAAAGTAATGAGACAAGTAGAAGTGCCACCACAATTAGGACTAACATTGTAGCAGACAAATCTAGTTCTACAGACTCCAAATGAAATTAGAAATGAGCAAAAGATAGATCCTGATGAAAGACAAAGTAAGATGTCAAGTGTTACACAAATTAGCTGTCCACATGAATGTAATTTCTACCAAGAATACCAGTACAAACTGCACAAATACACTGAACAATTAGGGTTGACAAAGAGCTACAAGTTTAACTTCCATGCTACAGATAAATTACATAAGTCTGTAACTAAGTTACCTCAAAAAATAATACAGCTATCATCTTGAAAATTTAGATTATGGCAGGAAGGTAGAGTTTATGTAAAACACTTGCATAATAGATGATGTGGAGGGTGAAATATCATGATTAAGTGACACATGCTCTGCAATGTACAAAGGAAATGAAAAAAAATTGATTCACAGTTTCTCTTGATGATTTGAGTTTAAAATCAAGAAAAACTTCTAGTACTTCTGTTGCAAGTCTACTTGATTTGAAATGGGTCAGCATTTGAAAAAAAGTGTAAACAGTAATAATGACATAACATTATATTTCTACACACCTGATATATGACCATGAGTTCACAAAGTAACTACATTCAATCAATATTTAGTATCAAACATTGTCTTTAACCCTATCATAACAGACTCAGTATAGAAGTTCGTATTCACATTTGCACACATTACATATTCATATCATAACTTCTGATGCAGTGTACATATCTTCACAAAGTTCGGTATAATTTTCGAAAATTTTTATACACAAAAAATCAGATTTCTAATAGAGTATTTTTAATAAAGGTAAGTTCATGAATATAGAGCCTGTTTCATTACTAGTCCAAGTATGAAGCAATTTTCAGGTTATGATTAATATAATATTCTTCTTTCCAAAAATCTCAAATATTTTTGTGATCTCTAAAAACCTCCTAAATACATTCCAAATGCTTGTTTTCAGCAAGACTTTATATCTTGCCTGTTACTTTTTATTGTGTTTTTTTAATTTTCCACAAAGCTACTCGAGGGCTATTGGTGCTAGCTAACCCTAATTTAGCAGTGTAAGACTAGAGAGAAAGCAGCTAGTCATCACCACCAACTGCCAACTCTTGGGCTACTCTTTTACCAATGAATAGCAGGATTGACCATTACATTATAGCACCCCCACGACTGAAAGACAAGCATGTTTGGTGCAATGGAGATGCGATGGACCCTCAGATTACGAGTTGCACACCTTAACATACTTGGTCATGCCTGGTCCATTACTTTTTATACTCTAACTACACAAAGTCTGTCAATTTGACCAATCTCACAACAACCATAAAGAAATTATGAACATAAATTATGCTTTTTGTCATTTTAGAATGACTACATATTATAACATAAAAATACAAATGTTCATTTTAAACAGTTTAAGTCTCATTAGGTTATATATTTATTATTTTTATGTTATTGACCTTTAGTAGATTATTACAATTTAGAAATAAGTTATTAAACTTCTTTCATTTAAAATGTACAACAATAAATACAGAAATAAATCAAATAGTTATCTCTTTGAGTTATGAATTTGTACTTGTCTTCCAGTGGACATAGGTTGCCGAGCTTTAAAAAAATAAATAAAAAAATAAAATTAAAAATAAAATAAATAAATAAATTACTACATACAACACTACGGAATTCCACTATAATTTATCAAGCTTAGTAACTAAGATATATTTGTGTGTAAAAAAAAACCAAAAAAAAAACCGGAAATTTCAAGCAGACAACCTACTTCCTTGAAATTTTAGTAAAAAGAATGAAACAATGTCTGATGCACTTAAAAGGCTGAGAAAACCACTAGGGGGACATACTGAGCAGTTGGTTGGTTATTTGTATCATATTTATTCAGCACATAAACCACATCTCAGCAAAAAGAAAAGATACGAGGTTCTTATTTTATATTATTTGTTAGTATTGGTAATTTGAGTTCCTAATTATTCTCAAACTACAGATTTGACATCAAAAGCATCCAATTTTAAACACCGCTTTAACATACCATGTGACCCAATAAAATCTATATTTAGGTTTGTTCATTTAATATTTACTTTTAAATTAAGAAATTAACTCATATATATATCAAGTTTGGATTACAATCTACAATTTGGTTCCAAATTTATTGATATAAATTCATAAAATAATAGTTCAATAAAATTTTGAATACAAGTTAACAAATGTGATGACATGGCCTATCATTGACACGGCACCTCTCACAAAAAGGTTAAATATAATTTACATATTAAGAACTAACTTTCTATAGGGCCAGAAGAGGGCTAAATAAAAAACACAAGAGGGAGGGACAGTTATACATTATATCATTTAAGAACCATTGCTTGAAAAATATGCAATGTCTGAAATAATACAAACATATTGAATATATTAGTTTTTCCATTACATTTTTGAGGGATCTTATTGCAGTTACAGCTGTTTTGACAAGAATTATTATAATACTGATGATTTCTAAAACTTAAGTTACATAACATATTTGAGAAAAGTTAAACTTCTCATAATACCATACCTTGCACAGCTAACAAAAGTTCTTCGTGAGTCCATCGAGCATTCATTCGATTACCAACCTAAAATGTGAAAAGGTTCTGATGAATGATCCTTTATATACTACATAATCATGTAATCTCAACTTATGCTAACAAATTAAAACAAATATTTATGCTTGTTTTTTTATGTTAAAGTTTTTCAGTATAATATATTTATTCAAGTCTCAGTAGTAAACCAACTAATATCACATTAAACTTTTTATCGACTCATTCCAAACAAGCACATCATGAGGTTTTACTAAGTTGTATTCAAAATTTAATGAATTTATTACCATAGTATACAAATAAACTTGGCACTAAAACAGTCATAATCCAAGTTGTAAGTCTAATTTTATAAAAAAAAGTATTAAAAAACAAATACTCAATTTTCCCCAGTATAACAATTGTGACATTTGCTTTTTAGGTTTCCCCACTTTTCTAATTTATTTACTTTCTGTTGAAAAAGTATGAAATTCAACTTAATTAATCATTATGCTATTTTCAATGTTCATGCAAAGCATGGTTTTATTAGGATAATAAACCCTCTTGCCACTCACTGTCACATCCTTTATCCAAAAATTGACAACAGTTATCTCTGACATTTACTACCATATTAGTTATAATTAATAGAAAGCCAAAGTTTTAATTCATCAATAAAAATTGTTTTCCATTGTTTTCTGTACGGAGACTTGTATATTTTACTTCCAGATCAAATTTTATTTCAACAGGAAATACATAGAACTGAGCTAAATTTTTAACAGTTCTTGCAATACTAAAAACCAGAAGAATTTTGAAAGTTATAAGACATCTGCTTTTTGCAGATACTATTCTGTGTTTTTGGTGCATTATTCAACTAAATAATACATTATTAAGTGTAGTAATACCATTAGTATAAGAAAAGTAGCCAGTATATTACATAATTTGATAGAGTAATATCATCCACATGATCACCAACATGTGTGATGAACAAAACATTAAGACACAGTTCAAAGGGTAATAAAACAATAACATTCAAGTACAAACAGATGTAAACTGTTACACGTTTTAAACTGTCTAGGACAAACTAATGCTGTTTCACAATACAATCTAAAATCATTCTAGGAAAAAAAAAGGTAATTTACTTTTTTTTTTAATGGTCAGTCAAATTGATCAAACTTGTACAGTGTTAAGGTAGAGAAAACAACAGAGTATAGTTTTACAGGAGAAAAAAATATTTACAAGGTTTTATAAATTATACAAAAGAAATTTGTCAGTCATCAAATGAAGAACAGTATTTTAAATCTTAACATGAAAATCACTTTGCACTCAAGGCAGTTAACACTTAAAACTCCATATATTTATGGAGAAATTTTCAGCGAGAACACTTCATTATAAATCTGACTTTTCATCTTCAAAAACTCTAACTGTTGCCAAAACCTTCCAAAATTTTGTGATAATACACAAAATGTATTAGAAGTTAGGAGTATGGAAACTATAATGGTTAATTTCTGGGTCATAGATTCAGATGATTTGGCCAAGCTCATGGTAAGGTTAAACTTCCATACAAAAATATACCTTTAAATTAGATAAGCATCTTATTCCATAACTTGAAACAGGTATTACAGAAACCAGGCACATATGGTATCACACATGAATGTGGTAAGAAATATATTTGGCAACCTCAATTCTTTGGGAAATCAGATGCAAAAAAACACCAAGGTGAAATGTGAAGAGGACATTTTAAAAAATCGACATTAACATGTCTTCAATTTGAATCTGATAACAGAATATTTTGATATAAAATTTCCCTCTTACACATCAACCCCAAAATAACACTCAGAAACTACTGAAATTATAAAAACAGGTGATTTAGCCTTAATTTACAATAGTGGTCCTGGTAATATGTACAAACTTTGGCAGAGGTTATTCTTTGAACATTCTTTCATATGCTTGACCAACCCTGAAAAATACACTCAACTTGTAAAATTTAAATGCAGTCACACTGCATTTCTTTATTCAATAAATCTTGTTCTCCCACACGTCCTTGTTTTGCAAATTAAACCTTATTATGCTTGGTTTTGTTTCATATTTGAAAATGACAATTGCTGCAGAAACATGCATGTTTTACACAATAAATATCATTGTATGTTAATTTACTATTGTATTAGAATAATGTGCTTCCCTTCAGAAGTATTATAAACATACCCAAACTGTTTAGTATGAAATATGATTCTTAAAAATTGGTTTTTATTGCAAAATTCAACTGTACAACTTTGAATTTAAATTTAAAATAAAAGCAACCTACTGTGAAACCAGTAAGTGTCAGGTTAGCAAAATAAGAATCATTAAATGACGTATATAAAAGATACATCAAAACCCAGATAATTTATATCATAAACAGTATCTCACTGAAAAATGACTAATTTCACATACCTCGTTAGGCTTGAATTCATTTATACCAGCAGAGGTTTTGTGCTTTAACTGACTAACAATCTGCTTGTTATTCTGGACCTGTAACAAATTTGTATTTTAACTCACTGATGTAAAAACAATTATAAAAAATATTAAAGCTTACATTATTGACATCCACTTTAGATTACCAATATTAATGTAATTATAAAACTATACATTACTAGTAGTAGCATAATTATATTTTTACATACTAGTGTAATTGTTACAATTTCTTTACTTTTTCAAATACTATACTTTTCATAGCTATACACATCCAAAATTAATTTGACATTCTGAATTTCTTTCAAACCTTATACAAACATAATTTAAATACAAACAAAAATTGTGATTTATATTATTTTATGAAAACATTTAGTCCTAATTAAACACTCAAAACTTATGACCTTTAAATGTCTTTCAAACATTATGAAGATGTAATTTATAATTAAAACAAAAACAAGATTGAAGCTTCTACTCACCATTTAGAGTAATTCTTAAACTTTCATAAATTTGCAATTTTAGACCTAAATGTACACTGAAACCACTTTCAAAAATTTTCAATTTATAATGAATGTAAAAAAAATAAACTCCTTTCCACAAAAGTGTATTTTCTTTGTAAGTTTTAATATTTGGTTTTCAAAGAGTATTCTTTCTTTCCTAAACATATCTGTTCTTGATGTATTCATGAATAATATAAAATAAACTGCTGTTCTCATGCTGAAGTACCTGTGGTCTTTATCTTTCATAACAAAAATACAGACTTACATATCATAGATGTTTAATACCATTCTAATAAGAGATGCATTGAGATATAAAATAAAAAAATAATCAAGAAATGTACCAGTCAGTGTTTAAAAAAATGTGATATGCAAAGTATGTTAAATAATTCAATCAGACCAATCACCTTTACATACATATATCTATATACATAAAAATCGAGTCAAATACTAGATTCTGTCGAAAACAACATTTCTCCATATATAGAGCCATTCAAGTCCTTATGCTTTAAACACATCATCAGTTTAGTTCAGTTTAACAAACACTTCCATTTACCTGTCTCTTAAGTGAAACAATTTCTAGGTCTAATGATCTCAGAATATTTTCAGCTTGATTGGGAGGTCCTGTTGCTATAGTAACAAGATCTTCATGACTGAGGTACATTCCTCGAGGAGGTTTTCTCTTACTTCTCATAGGGTTATGACGAGCTGATGTAGACTCATGCTTTTTCATTGGTCCACCAGCACTGCGCATCATCCCAGTTCGACTACATATAACACCAATAATAAAATATAACTAGAAATGTCAATTTGTTATATAGATTTTATTCAATAGAGGGTATACTTATGTTTTTCAGTTACGTAACCACAAAGACAGCATATTACACTGATGACTAGTAATAGTGTTTCCCAGTAGAAACACAACTTGTTCTCATATGCTAAGCATGTTTTTTTCCACTACATATTTGATCAAGTTAAATATCTTTAACAATTACAATTTGTTTTAAATAACTAAAAATTTCTTGTATTAGTGAGAATCATCTAAGTAATAATAAATTTACTAATAAACACAGATTAAACAAATTGCTGTCACCACATAACTCTTAACTTAATGTACTCAGTGACCCTAAATATTGTTACCTTAAATCTTCTCATAAGAATATTGTTGTTGTTTTAAGAGATATAGCAAAAAATATTACCATGAAAGAAAACATCATAAAATAAAAACATACAAAAAATTCCAGATTTGCCACTTGTTTCAAAGTTTTACAAACTTTGCTTCAAATCCATTGTTTTCCACTAAAGAATTTTTCATAATCAATTTTTCAGAAATCACATATCACTGTTGATCTATTTACTTTAAAATGATGTAGATAAACAATAATCTCTTCTATTCAATTATGTTTAAGTGTTATTTTTAATAGTTACTAAACAATCCAATTGCTGCAACATCATAAAAGCCTCTCAATACACTGTTCTTGAAATAATTGGGAAAAAAAAAACAAAAGTCATTTGAGAAACAAAACCTTAAACTTCCTTCTTCACCCATGGAACAGGTATACTAATCTTAACTCCTTCAACTTGCCTTACACAATTTTAGGAAGCTTATATTCTTAGATTCTCATTTAGGTTATCTCATTTCTTATTTCCTAACACTAACATCCTACTTAGTGCAAAAACAAATTTTATAAATATTTAGTACAAATAATACCTGCAAAATTTTATAATGTTTCGTTACTAAACTTGCAATAAAGAGCTGACACAGAATTATAATATACTTTTAAGATTTTTAGTCAATAAAATAACTATTTTCCTTAACAATAATTCCAAGTGGCATAAATAATCTGTAATGGAGAGGTTGAGGATATTAATAGCTTTCAGTATATTTGCTGACTGATTATGTAAGAAGCTAGAACTTTACAGTAAGTACAGTTTGTTTTTAGAATGTGTATAACATTTCAATCACTCGAGAATGGTTGTACCAGCGACTGAAATGTTTTCTATAAACAAATTTTTAAAAGCTGCAACTTATAAAAAAAAAAAATATTTTAAGTTGTGTGTGTATGCACTTAAACACATTTGGAAAGATCTGTATGAAATGCTTAATTTAACTTATACACATGGCTCTACATTATCATTTTGTATATTGTAATGAATTTTGATTGATATCACAATTACCTCCACAATTATAATAAATGTACAGATATAAACAAGAAGCTGTAGGTTATAAATAAAAAAAAGTATTAAAATAAAAACTATCATTACCGCCAATACTGATAACAGCCATTGCACAAGATTCCTTTAGAAGTTGTAAAGAGTTGGGAGTAACAAGCTCCACAGTTTGAGCAAGATTTAGGAGATTCTTCTTTCTACAATACAAAATATACATGCTTAGTTACTGTCTATACGTACCAATATATTTAATGCCACTTACATAAAGAACAGCTCCACACAAATACTAATACTATATTATACTTTTTTTTTAAACAAAAGAAGCAACAATGAGACTATAATACAAATTGTGCAAGAAAATCTAAAACAAATTTCAAGAGAACATAACTACACAAAATAATTACATGTCTACCAAAAAAATACTTCATGAAAGGCTGGTAAGATACAAGTATAAGAGTAGTATTTTAACAAAAAGCATTATGTTATCACAAAAAAGATCCTTAGATCCATACAGTACCTGTCCAAAGCGTTAGGACAAAAACAAAAAGTAGATTTAAGGCTATTTCAAAGAATAATGGCAGGTAAAACATCAACATTTTATTAAACTTCATATTTAGTACAACAAAGATGGAGCGGAAGTGTTTGAGTTCAGTAAACAATTAATATATTTTATATCCACCTTTTGTTTTAATAACTGCAGACAGTCTTTCAGGCGTTATTGCAACACATTTATAAAAGTGTCCTTTGGGATTTTACTTCAAACTTCTCTTTTCCACTGCCATAAATTGCCTTTGAAAGTAACTTTTGATTTGTCAAGTTTTTGATCAATAAAATCCCAGATCTGCTCAACTGGGTTGAGAATGGGAGTCTATTTGGGCCATTGCACCATTTGAATGAAAGCTTCTTTCTCAGCCAAATAAGTTCTGCACAGGTTGAATGAGTGTTTGGGTTCATTACCTTCTTGGTAGTAGAATAATTTACCAATAATGAGCAAAATATTGGGTATACCATGACAGATCACTACCTGATGGTACTTGCAAATATCTTTTGTCACCTCAGCAGAAATCACCCCCAAACCATCATAATACCCCTCTCCCATCCTCAATGGTAGGTGCTATGTATTGAGTATCTTTCACCTAGCTTCCACCAGATATACAAATTACACTTTCGACCACACATTTCAAACATGGACTCATCTGTTCGAAACACCTTTTCCAGCCATTGACAGTTCAGTTTTGTACTTTTTAGCAAATTACAGACTCTTAACAAAATATGGAGATCAAAGTAAAGGTTTTTTTTAACTCCCCACAGCCAAATATTTCATTCTTGTTGAACCTTCCTGATACTGTAGTCTGGACACTTTTCTGTGATTTGGTATGTGGTTATTTATGTCATGCTTGAGATCAGTTGTAGTCTTCCTTCTGTTCTGAAGGCAACACAGACAAAAATACTTAACATCACTAACATTAAGTTTCAGTGTTCTGCCTCTTCCCTTCCTATTTTCAAATTGATGTCTTGATATTAAAGTGGTCTAAAATGTACTTGATAGTATTTAGGGAGCATTTCAAGTCAGAAGTAATATGTTGGAGAGTCCAACAAGCATCAAGTAAAGCTTTTATACAAACTATGCTTTATTGGGCTGTTGCATGACAACAAAATTTAATATATACTATTAAACACTGTTTTTGTTAGTTTATTTGTGGTTTGCTGTTGATTTCTTCCAGCATATACCAGTGTACTATGCCAGTTATTTCAGACCATAAATCTGAAAAGTATGTTTGTTTAAGCAGAGCCCTCATGACATGCCCTTGGTACAAGTATATGGAAAATGACTGATAAGTAGCTCATTCATTTGTCAGCAGGGATCAGTGAAACATTACTGTTGTGTTGAAATCTACATCCTACAGGATGCCATTACAATGGCATGGAATAATTAGCCCCATAAAAAAAAATTTTGTATCAAATATATTTTTATGCAAGATATATATTTTTTGTACAGAATTCTTCTGTAAGATATTAATGGTTACGAATAAATATGTGATATATCCTTATAGTTGATAATTTTTAACGAAAACACAGTCAACAACTTCCAAGTAAATTCTGTTTCTGAAGAGTTTAAAAATGAGAGTTATTCACTAGAAACAAAAAAACGACGAAGGTCATGATAAAGTATATTTAGTTTTATAAGAAATGCTATGAAACATAACAATTACCATGAGTTTTATTGCACCTTACTCAGTATTTTTTCCAATGGTTCAAAGCAGGCATTCTATTATAGTTATAATATAATAATAATAACAGTAAAGCAAATATTTACCCCTTCCCCATTTTCTGTTTCTATATCACTGTCATTTTCAGAAGCTGGTTCTGATCCTGCATCACTATTTTATATAAAACAGAAAATTCTTCCACATTACAAAACTGAACTAATTAAAATTTCAATACTTGTGATGACATGCAAAAGAAAAGTAACATTCAACTTCCTAAGCTGAACTAAATGTGCTTCCAAATATAATACAACACATTTCAAATTACAAAACTGAGCTCAATATGAATAATAACTGTGAATGCAAGTTGAGGAACAACTGCTTGTAGGTTACACAGTCAAACAAAATAAAACATTTTAACATCACTGGGTCTAAAAAAATGAATAAAACATTACTAATTGTATAAAAACATGGTAAAATATATTTACTGAACTTCTTAAATGACTGCTAAGTCACACACAAAATTAAAATATCTTAACCACCTATTTTCATTTTGATGAACTGACATTTTTCGTGCCTGTCGATCCATCAAACTAGTTCTGGTCCTTGTCTTCTTCCATGAATAATAGTATTTCACTAAGCTTGATATGGATTTGTCTGGCAACTAACAAAGAAACAATATATAAATATGTTATGCTAATTACATTTCTTAAAAGCAAAATCAGAAAAAAACAAGTTAAAAATAATTTAAAAAAACACTGTAATGAACAGTAGTATCTTAAAATGAACAAATAATATGTAATAAGTCCCCTTCATTAGCAGTGTTCTAAAGAAACTTTTCATATATTATTTTAAATGAATGAAAAATTAAAAGACACTATATAAAGTCAAAATAAATCTGATGATGGGAGTGCATAAAGTTAACTTACTTTTCAACTGCTACAAAAACAGAAGAAGCATCTTATTTAAATAGAGAATACTAAAGATTACTTTAATGCTTTATATTTGATAATTATTAATAAAGCTGCTTTTATTATTACTTGCTACAATTTACAAAGTTACCTAGCTGCATAAAAAGAAGCTATATCAGAAGAATGAAAACCAGTGCTTAAATGGATTGTTAAGAAAAAATATAAAACAAAAATACAGTCCTGTATCTTGTGCTGATAACTACATTTATAAGTCTATCATCCTGCACTGTGTTTAATACAAAATATCAAGCCCTAACTGCTCAAAAGTCCCTTTTATCCACTGACTAATTTTAAGCAGCTGTTTTGGATAAACTAATTATGCTAGCTATAATGAAAAGGTGTATTCAGATGAGTTTTTTTCTCCATTCCCCACTAACTTCTTTTTTTAAAAAAAAAACAGATAACTTTTGTGATAGTAAATACCTTGTAATTATAAAAAAACTATTTTATGAGTTGTAGCTATTAAAACAAGACTGAAAATAGTTAAGTTTACCTTTCAAGAATCAATTTTTAATAGTTTTCCTGAAATTTACTTCAGCAAAACATTATCCCCTTGAAAATAAGTTTCCTTATTAAATAATATGTATACACAATTATTTCTTCACAAGTTACCTCCATCACTGAAAGTGAAAGAATTTATGTTTCCATATCCATGCATTCATCAGCAAAATTTTTCAAAAATGGCTAAATGGATTTCAACAAAAGTCGGTACACATTTGACTCAAATTAGAAGCAATTAGTTTGTGGAAAGTTAACATCATGAAAACAAAAAACTGACTGATTCTGCATATTATTTTTGCTCCATAACTCATTCAAACATGAATGGATTTTGATACAACTTGATGTCCTGCCAAAAATGGGCTGTATCCATTGATAACAATAAACACATTGTGTATTTTAAGAGATGAATATGACTTCAATACTAAATGACTAAAGTATGCACTCAATTGAGTACCCCTCAAGTTGTTAAAGTTTTCAGTGCTGACAGAAGGATAGAAGCCATACTTAAACGAAATACTTTTTTATATCTTTATTATTTTACCAACATTTTGATTTACACCATTTTCAAGAGTCTTTGAAGTTATTAATCATTTTTCTTGAATATGTTAATGTAAAAAAACAATTTATATCTACAAAAGAAAATGTTAATGTGCAAATATATTCATTCAATTCAACTGACAAACTTAATCATGAGCTTGTCTTCCATGAGATACTTTAAAACATACCACACATAAAACCTTTATGAAGTCAGACTTTCTACATATTTTTAGTTGTGTTCACTTTTCTGCTAATAGGAGTAAAGTTCCAAGAATATCCAATTTTTCACCAAAATAAACACACTGATAATTGTTTCTTTACTTTTCTTACCATCTGACGAATTTTGTGGAAGCTTTTCCCATGAAACTGGAATGCTTGCTCAAAAAGAACTTTATCTTCAACTGTCCATTCATCAGGGAATGGTGTAAAATTGGGAAGGTCAGCTAAAGCTTTCTCCAAGTCATATTTATGCCAGAAAAGCATTCCAAGAGCCTAGGACAAAAATAATGTCTCAATAAAATGAAAAAAAATCAAATGTTTAACATGTAACAGCTCAAATGTCAAGAGTGTAATTCCACTTGGTTCAACTTACAGTATGTTTGTTTGGAACAAGCATCAGCATCCTTTATAAACAGGTGCTTGTGGGCATAATGAGTATTGTAATTAAATAAAATGTTACAAAATTGGATGCTGTGCATAAGAATTTCTGTAAGCAATAACAACGTGGAGAAATCCTCAAATGTTGAAGAGTTTGATTCCTTGTACTCCATAATTAAATCACATATTGAAATAAATACAAAATTATTATAAAGCAGTATTTCATAATATCAAACTATTTTATTGGTTATTATCATGTATGTTCACAGCAATAAAACACACACACACACACACATAGAATCACAGAGAAAATTAAATAGAATAAATACATTACCTACCAAACAGTAAAGCTAAAAGTTGCTTCATAATAGTGAGCTTAGCTGTGATCTAGACCTCCATCCTTTAAGTGAATTTTCCATTACAAGAACTTCAAAGTTGGCTATTTGCATAACCATCGTAACTTAGAAAAAGGCTTATACACTGAATAATCAAAGGGGGAGAAGGGTTATTCTTACCAAAGTACTTAGAGATAGCAAATATTTGAGGCTATTTTTGAAAAGAAACCATCATTAAAAATTTGAAAATATCAACAAATAATAAAGTAACTGTTCATTAAAAGAAAATTATGAAGGTGTAAAGATATGTCCATATCTTAAAATGCTGAAAGTCCTACTCTTCCCAACACTTTCAACAGTATAACATCTGGAAAACAGCTTATCACTGCACTACAATGTGCATCTCATTCAATCAAGTTTGTCAGGTAGATCAGAGTGTACCAGTCATAGCCTTTCACAGTTGCATTAAAAATTTAATGAAGCAACTTTATCATCAATGTTCAAAAATACATTTGATATCAAACACAGCTAATAAATCAAACTTTTATATTATAACTGTGAAATTTATAAGGAAGTATAAAAAGTCTCAATCTCCCCTTTTATGAAATTTGTAACACTTAATCTGTTAGTCTTTCCTCTTCTATAGTGTATTTACTACCTCTCTGACAAGTACAGAATTTAAGGTTAATTTAGATATTATCAATTATTAAACATGCAAATTAAAACTTTTTATAGTCTTCAACCTGATTTGGTTACAAAGTCAAAAACTACAAAATCAGACCCGAATTGTCATATCCACTGGTCGCATCCCCTCTTTCACAAATTTCTGGTAGTTCTCTCAGATGTTTAACACTATATCACTTATAACTAGCAGACAGCAAAGTTCTACTTCATCAAATGACATATTATATTACATTGTTTCCTGTATTGAAAATTATCTATTTGGCTTCCAGTTTACATTTTATTCTCACGAGTTGATTGATTTAGTGTTTTATGGCACAAAGCAGTGAGCCTATCTGTGCCAAACATCCGGTAAAAATGTAAAAATAAAGTAAATGCAGTAAAAGACAAATGGAAATGAAGGTAACACAAAAAAATATAAAACCAATGTTGACACCCAGTCCACAACGTTAAGAGAGAAGGCTGAGTATAAGAAGTTGTAAGGTATTTACTCCAGCAAAATGGTAATGATCATAACCTGCCATGAAGACAAACAGGTAAGTTCAAGACCCACTGTCAGTCACCTGAAGTTGGTCTTTCCAGTCCTGGTTCCAGGTTATGTGTCATAGCAGCCAGTATCCAAATGTAAAAGAATAGAAGTTTTAAAAGACACAAAGCAAAATCACAATAATGAGTAGCCAAATGATCAGTAAAAAGATAAAAGTCAAGTCAAAAGCAGTGTCAGTCACCTGAAGTTGGCCTTTCCAGTCCTGGTATCGAATTATTTAATGTTCTGGCCATTGTCCAATGTCAGATTGAATGAGAGAGATTAAAACTATAAAAAAGGAACCACAATTAAAAAAGTGTAATGAATAAATATGCAACACTTAAATGAGATTAAAAAGATCAATGACCATTAAAAAATTAAAAACGTTGTCAAGGTGAACAAAGTCACCATTACCAATATCTCTGTCCAATGTTACAGATTGACCCTGGGAAAACTATGTTTAAAATATTGCCATCATTGAGAATTGGCAAGAAAGTAAAACGTGGCTGATAGTGACTTGAGTGTTACACAAACTACACATTGGTGCATCAGTTCCAGATAAAAGAAAATGATGAGTTAAAAAACTCTGACCAATGCGAAGCCTAATGAGAACTTCCTCCTTCCGAACTTTACGGAAGCTAGATGGCCAAAGCCCAATATAGGGTTTGATTTGAAAAAGTTTGTTGTCGCGTTGCTCACTCCAAGTGGACTGCCAGCTAGCATAGGGGTGATGGTGCTGGAGCAGACAGATTCAGCTGCCATGTCTGCAAGCTTGTTCCTGCGAATACCAATGTGGCCTGGTATCCATAAAAACTGGATTGAAGTAGCTGTTGATGAGAAATGGGCCAGTCGATTTTGAATATCAGCAAGAACAGGATGTGAGCCAACGTGTAGCGATTCCAAGGAAAGTATAGAACTAAGCGAATCAGTATAAACAGTGCAGTTGGAGTACTGCTCAGCTGCAATATGATCCAGGGCAAGAGATATGGCATACAGTTCAGCAGTGAACACAGAAGCTGAAGAGGGGATTCTGTGCACAACTACTGAACCACAGCAAACCATAGCAGAGCCCACTGAATTACCTGATTTGGAACCATCTGTATAAATGGGAACTGAATGATTGTTTGAAAGATATTCATTGAATAAAAGACGGTACTTCCAATCTGGAGTATCTGCCATTTTTAGGTGACTGAAAGAAAAGTCACATTTGCAGATCGTCTATTCTGAAAAAGTACTGCCCACCAAGGAAGGAAAACACATTCCCAGGAGGGATGTTTTGGTCAGGAACAAAGTTTCGAAGTACATTGTAAAGATAGTTGCAAACGGCAAAGGTGAAGAGAAGGTTCATGAGATTCAATGTATATGCTTTGAACTGGAGAGGTACGGAAAGCCCCAGTGCAGAGTCGAAGTCCTTGGTGATGAATGGGGTCCAGCATCTTCAAGGCCAAGGGTCTGGCAGAGCCACAGACCACTGATCCATAGCCAAGTTTCGATCAAATAAGAGCACGATATACCTTTAACATTGAACAGCGATCTGCCCCCCAACTGGTGGAAGAGAGGACACGGATGTTCAGTGCTCTTGTGCATTTGACCCAAAGCTGCTTTAAGTGTGGTATAAAGGTCAATTTACAATCAAAGATAAGCCCTAAGAACTTGGTCTCTGGATCCACTGGCAGCAAAACTTCACCAATATGAAGTTCAGGATCAGGGTGAATACCCCGTCGATGGCAAAAGTGCATGCATACAATTTTAGAGAGAGGGAAATTAAAGCCGTTCACCAGAGTCCACTTCCGTACATGATTGAGGGCAGTTTGTAATTGCTGCTCAATATATCTCATGTTTGATGACTGACATGAGATGTGAAAGTCGTCGACACACAGCCCATTTGCAACAGTGAGAGGGAGTTGTTTAGTGATGGCATTTATCTTTATACTGAAGAGTGTGACACTCAATACACAGCCTTGAGGGACTCCAAGTTCTTGTACAAAAGAACTGGAAAGTGTCGAAACCCACACACGAACTTGGAATCTCTTGTCCATTAAAAATTTTTTAATAAACATGGGAAGATGACCACGTAACCCATATGTATGGAGGTCTCGCAAAACGTCATACCTCCATGTTGTGTCGTAAGCCTTCTCTATGTCAAAGAATATTGATACAAGATGTTGGCAATTGAGAAAGGCTTCTCTGATAGATGTTTCAAGACACATTAGGTGGTCTGTGGTGGAGTGCTGTCGACAGAACCCACACTGAGTGGGCGAGAGGAGGTTGTTTGATTCAAGGAACCAAAAAAGACGAGTATTAATCATCCTTTCTAAGGTCTTAAAGAGACAGCTTGTCAAAGCAATTGGATGGTAGTTTGAAGGAATATTGGGATCTTTCCCTGGCTTAGAGAAAGGTAAAATAATAGCCTGGTGCCAGGCATCAAGAAAATCATTCTCCTGCCAGATCCGGTTGAAGATGATTAGAAGGACATCAAGAGAAGCAGGAGATAGATAGTGCAGCATGTCATAATGAATATCATCAGGTCCAACAGACGTACTGGCAGACCGATGAAGGGCCATTTTCAGTTCCACCAGAGTAAAGGGACTATTATAGTCAAAGAAACAGTCAGTTCAAAAGGAAAGAAGTGATCGCTCTGCCCGAGATTTGATGGCCAGGAAGGTGGAGGAACAAGCAGAAGTGCTTGATACCCGACAAAAGCTTTCACCCAGAGTGTCAGCGATACTCCAGACATCAGTCACCTCCTGACCATCAGAGAGTAAGATCTAGAGGGGGACAGAATTGTAGTGCCCATTAACCTTTTGAATCCTGTCCCATATGATCTTGGAACTGGTAGTAGAAGATATGCTCGTTGTGAAATTAATCCAAGATTCCTTCTGGGTTTGACGTCTTACCCACCTAGCATGTGCACGGGCCCGTTGGAAAGCAACCCGGTTTGAAAGTGTGGGATATCTACGAAAAGTATCCCAGGCCAGTTTTTGAGCCTTACGTGCTAAGTGGCAAGCAGGATTCCACCACGGATGAGGATATCATGGAAAACGTGTTGAGGATTTAGGAATACACTGAGCAACTGCTTGTATAATACACTCAGTTACCACTGCTACACAGTCATCTATTGATGGCTAATTTACAATGGCAGGCTCAAGTTCTGCGAGAGCAGTGAAAGTGGACCAGTCTGCCTGATCCAGCTTCCACTGGTGCACGTGGGTAGGGTGGCATCAACCACAGCCAGTCTCTCTCAAAAGGATCAGAAAATGATCACTGCCTAATGGATTTCTGTCAACCCTCCATGAAAAATGGGAGAATAATAAAGAGGAGCAAACTGAGAGATCAATAGCAATAAAGGACTGACTAGGTGCATGAAAGTAAGTGGAAGAACCAGTATTGAAAAGAGAAAGATTGTGATCAGAGAGCATCTGCTCTACACATCGACCCCTCCCATCAATAACAGCACTTCCCCAGAAGGGAAGATGTCCATTAAAACCCCCCAGGATTAGAAATGGAGATGGCAACTGCTCAACGAGAGCATCAAGGTCTGATTGATCATATGTTTCTCCAGGGGACAGGTAAAGAGAACAAACAGTTATAGTATGGCCCAAGGAAATGCAGATGGCTACGGCCTCCAAGCGTGTGTTGAGTGACAAAGACAGGGTGGGCACGTGCTGATCAACCAACAGTGCCACCCCTCCATGTACTCGACCATCACACAACCTGTAATTTCTGTACAGAGAAAACTGCCAAATGGAGACTGTATCAGCAGATTTGAGAAATGTTTCTTGTAAAGAAAGACAAATAGGACGGTAGGAAGCAATAAGCGTTTTGATATCATCCAGATTAGAACGTAAACCTCGACAGTTTCATTGTATCAAGGTGGCCATTTTTAAGAAGGGGTTGGTGAAGTGGCTGGAGAACCATTTGGTTTACGACCACATCTTTTTTATTTACTGTCTTTAGTCGGAGGAGGTCTATCAACCTCCATGGATCCTGCCCTGGGTCAAGTGGGCAGGTTTTTGTTATTGGAAGGGGAATCCAGTGACTGAAGACGAGATCAAATAATTGTTTTGTCTCTTGTGGTGAGAGAAAAAGATACATCAGAAAAAATGCCTGTATTTGAAACTGAAGGATGTGGATCTTGAGGTTTGTTCGAAGGTATGGGAGGAACAGAGATGGGTGTGGAAGTCGATTCATCAACCTTTTTAACCACAGAGGTCAAAAGGCTTTTCATTTGTTTTGAAAAATGATTCTCTTGGAGGCATAGAGAGATCTGTATGCACTCCCACTGTAGTTGTGGAATTAAGTGCAGCAGCATATGTCTGAGATGGAGTTGTGGACAGCAATTTCCCAGCCTCAGGATAATTAATGTTATGTGTCATTTTCAAACGCTGCACATCTTTTTCCTCCAACCATTTTGGGCAAGAATGAAAGCAAGAGGGGTGAGAACCATTGCAGTTTACGCAATGTGGGTTCATGTCACAGTCATAGGCATCGTGGTCCTTGCCTCCACAACGAGCACACGTCAGGGAACCACGACAACATGTTTTTGAGTGGCCGAATCTCTGACATTGGAAACATCGAAGAGGGTTTGGAATGTATGGCTGAACCCTGCAAATGAGATAACCTGCCTTGATGGTGGCAGGCGCACGTGGTGAAATAAATGTTAAAACGAGGGTATTTGTTGGCAGTGTAACTCCATCTTTGCGAGTGGAGATGAACCTCACTGCAGAAACTCCTTAAGTGGAGAGACCAGCAAGAATCTCTGACTCAAGAACGTTCTTCAAATCCCTCTCAACAATAACTCTTCATGAAGAATTCAAAGTAGCATGAGGTGTAACCTCAATAGGTATATCCCCAATTGCCTTTGAATTCAAGAGGAGTTCACTGTGTTGGGATGTGGATGTTTCAACCAATATGTCTTCAGATCGAAGCTTCTTTACTGACTTTGGAGAGCCAGCATATCCCTCTAGTCCCTTCTGAATAAATAAAGGGGACATTTGCCCAAAAGGTTTTTCCAAAAGAGAATGTAATATAAGAAAATAAGGTACGTGTGTTACTGTTGTTGAAGATTGCTGTTCAGAGTCTTCAAGACGTGGTCGGTTAACCATTGACTGTTTTTTCACAATTTTATTTAAATTTTTTGGAGGATTTATAGGAAAAAGGAAAAGTTTCGGTACCCACTGACCCCACCCACCATGGAGCCCTACAAGGGGATGCACTACAAAGTCATGCAAGGACAAAGTAGCAACACCAGGGTTTCGTGAGCACTATACCCAAACACCAGCATCAAACACAATGTCCACAACACCTGTTGAGAACTTCCAACACTGGTACTTGGTTGACTCTAGCCTAAGTGGACAAGCCAAATGACCCAAGGGGGGCCACCCAAAGGCTGCCCGTCTACAGGAATTCAAGGCCAAAGTTGTGTGTTAGGGTTGGACCCCTCAACCACCAAGATCTTCTCCTTCCCTTCATGGGTCGCCACGCACGGCAAACACGTGGGTGGATATTTAGATTCCAGAGAAGGTACCCAGACAGAACAGAACCTTCCCTGGGAGGTCCCCTCACCATGTACTGGAATCCACACCGAGGGGTATTCTCATGGGAAATACAAGGAACTTAGTCAAATTTCTAATGACATTTACCACACAGTCAGAAAGAAAGAAAAATTATGGTAATTATAGAATACAGAACACTGTTTACTTTTTACATGTTGGCTCTTAGTTGCAGTATGTAACTGAATAAAAAGTTATTTAGTGGTAGGAGTATGGAAACAGTAGCAGCAGCAAGAGAAAAAAACCCAGACAAGTACTATACTTCTTGTTTTATCGCACATTCTTTGTCTATTATTGTAGAAGTAAATGAAATGTTAAAATTACAAATTTATTAGGTTAGATTAGGTAAAATAGAGAAAAATAATAAATTTGCATGAGCAATACACAGTTCAATAGGGCAATGTGAACATGTTCAGTGAGTGACTTTCTTGTGTGACAGTATGATTAGTTAGACATGGTTCAAAGAGCAATAACACAATAAAATTTCAGTGCAATAAAATATGTACTATAGCAAAGTTTAAGATGTTTAGGATGAAAAACTATAGTTTCTTTTACAATATGCACTCATTCCAGATAAGAAAAATGGCAAATTAGAATTGTTTTCTAACCCTTTTATGGTGGTTATAAACTTGGTAAAGTTGATTGACCTTGTGCAGTTTTAGTTTAGAAAATCACAAATATGTTTTATTTGATATTTATTTAGATTTCTGGAATTATGAAAGTTGAAAATTTTCGGACAAAGAAAAATATTTTAACTCTTAATATCACAACTACTTTACATTTACAGCAATTAACACTCTGACTCTATATAATTAATTATACACAAAATAGATAATTAAACATTTTGAAAAACTCATAATGCTTACTAAAAGCTTGGAAAATATTTTTAAGACACACAAAATGTATTAGAAGTTACTGTACAGAAACTAAAAAGGTCAATTTGAGGTATCAAACTCAAGCGAGTTGTCTGAATTCTTATGAGAATGTTCAAGGATTATAAATAAATCTAATCATTCAGCTTAGTAATGTTTCAATTGCATCACTATTTATGTAGCTGGGTAAACTGCTGTTATATATGTAGGTTTATATTTGCACGAATGTCATACATGTGAAAGTAACAAACCAGAGAAATAATTTTACCCTATATGCAAACAAAGTAAAAACATTGTAAGATGATATACAATTTGATATATTAAAACATTTGATTTCTATTGGTTGCAACTAATACAGAATTAAATACTAGAGAGAACTATTGGTACTTTTGGGAAAGAAGGGATGTGACAGGTGGACTTGGCAAGTGGAGTCTGGTTTTCTATTTTATGCTTTGAAACCAGATAAGATTGAATACTATAAAAAGTATGCTTTGCCTAAGATATAACATCATAATGAATAACTTAAATTAAATTTCATATTTCTTTGAGGGGAAGAAAACAAATTAATGACGAGGGGAAGCTGGAGAGCAAACATCACAATTCTTACACTCGGGGAACTAAGGATCTTTAAAAAAATATTGCTTTATAAAATTAAGAACTTAAACTTGTGTTAAAATTTAGATCATTAGTTGTTTTTATGCCAAGCTTATATATCACAATAAGAAAGTCGTTTAATTAAATTTTGAATATAACTGAATGAAAAACCTTGACATACCATGAAATGATGCCCATTCTGAAAGAATTAGTGTGTAATGAACGATGATGACACAGTATGAAGAAATTAATTATGTCCAAATATTATTTTCTATGTGGACATGTTAAAAAAGTAAAAACTAAAATCACACCTTAATATGGATGTGTACATGGTGAGGAATAAATAACCAAGACTATGCATTATATTCTATGTGCACATGTAAAGAAGAAAACAAGAACTAAGCATTAACTTCTAGGCATACATTTTACATTAGAAACTGTAATTAAACATGAACTGTGGTGTGTAAACAACAAGGTATAATCAGCATTATCTTCTATGTGTACATAGTAAGGAGTAATAAACTAAATCAAAACAGTAGTTTCTATGTGAAAGTGTTAAGAAGTAAAACTAAACATAAAAATACATGTATACATGTCAAGAAATAATTAATCAAAACTAAGTATAATCAATCTACAAGGAATACATATGAAAAAGTAACAAAGAAGATGCAGACATTACCTTGTATCTGGACATACAAAAAAATTATAAGCCAGAAATAAATACCAATGTGCTACATGCGAAAAATAAACTTAACTGTTACTAAATAGGGCCAACTATAAACATCAATGTGTGCATGTGAAAGAAAGATGAACTGTGACTAAACAGAATGTCCCAAATGATACATATTAAGGAGTAATAAATGATGTCTAAAATTAACTTCTATGAGTGGCATGTTAACAAAGACTAAACTACATCCAAACTTCTACATGTTACCTGGTAAGGCAGAAAGAATCAGGCACAAAACAGCAAGAGCAAATTGAAATCCAAAGTAAATGCCAAATGCCAGGTACAGTACTAACAGAGGAGAAGCAAAGAAACAATGGATAGAAAGCATATGTAAAGAGGATATGTAAAGTCTGGGTGATGCTAATTTACACTTCTTCTTACTGTATTTATCAACCTAATTTTTGATGGGTGTCATGATCAACAGGCAAGAACTTCTCAAATCATGGGTAACTACAAGTGATAAATGTACTGACATCAGCTGAAAAAGAATTCATATCAGTTGGTTGGTGTTTTTTGACACAAAACAACAAGAATATTTCCAAAGAACTTTTTCAGCATTGCAGAGAGTGGATGAATACTGAAATAACTTTGTATGAAAGGAGGTACAACCACATCAGAATTTATATGCTTAAAAACTTTTTGGTTATTACCTTCATTTCATATTTTTAATTTTTGTGCATAAGGCAGATTTTATATATGATCTAAGTGAAATTGAGATACTAAATAATGTAATCTGAATACATAAAAAATGTAAACTTATATTTACAACTCCAGTTTTTTTTTAGTTCATTTAGCTGCAAAAAAAGATACTAGACACAAGCTACTAACACCCATATCATGAGGTATTCCTCAAAGCTAAGCTCACTATAGTTTACTAACCAGTAATTAAATCTTTTTAAAAACATTTATTGACCTATTGTATGTATTCTTTAAATTGCTTTCTGATAAATGCATAGTTTTTGGTTCACTCTTTATGTAACTGATACACCACCATAAATAATTTCAGTGTTAATAAAATGTTATGCATAAGTTGAAAAATCATTTTAAAAAAGTTAAGTTCAGAAATATTTTTTCCTGATATCAAAACTGCTGAAGAATTGTATCGTATCCGTTACTGCTTTAAACAACATATAGTTCCATCTAACAAAACATTTCTTACATAATTACAGTACATAAAAGTTCACTAGGTAGCATTAAAATTAGTAAATAAAATAAATTTAGTGCCTCAAAATAATAATGATTAATAACTGCAATGTTTAAAATAGCATAATTCAGTAACACTTATTGAATCAATCAAGGTGGCCCTACCCACCTTTCTGAATTTTTTAAAACACTTGCTAACATACACCTACTCCATCCAATGATATGTGGATTATTAATTTATAACTCAATATGTCCCTCTAGTGGTTTTCTCAGCTTCTCTAAAGTGTTTGGGTGGCAAACACCTTCTTTTCATGCTAGATTTTAAGCACTAAGGTAAGATATTATTGAGTTTGTAATTTCACAGTTTTTGCACCCAAATACAGCTTAGCTGCTAAGTGTGATAAATTACAGTAAAATTTTTTGGTACTAATATAGTAGTTTATGATTCTTGGCTACTTCACACACACACACGTATATATAACCTATAAAAATTATTTATTATCCATCCTTCATGTGTGAAACTTAATGAGGCTTAGCAGCCTACAACACATATCAAATGAATGCAAAGTTTATAACTAGAAAAGATAACTGTTTGCTACACTTCTTTATTTATTATTTGTTTTAAGAAAAATGTTTAAGACCCTATTTGTACGTAGCAATAATGTATATACATATGTAATGCATTATAACTAAAATATGACTGTATTTTATAAAATACTAATTCACTGAAACACAGCCAAGAAAGGTCAGTTTATAAATACCAGCTTTATATTCTCGGATCTGGTAATGTTAGTGCACACACATCATGTCATTGCAACTTTGGCAATGACAAAGCTGAAAGGTCAATATAATAAAAAATAATAGATACATATACTGTGTAATTTTATGAGATTTAAGCTATTTAGACTAAATATTTGTGTTTTAATCTGTAATCATTCTACAATGACCAAGCATAATTTATATTTACTAATTTTTTATGGTGGTTATGAGGTCAGTCAAATTGACAGATGCCACATAGTTAAGGTAGAGAAAATAACACACAAAATATAAATTTATTTTCATAAAAAACATTTAATAATCATCTGGAAGTTATAGAGTTTTTACATGTGAAATTTAAAAATCTTATTATGTATAAAAGCATTTTTACTCTTAAAAACAAAATTACTTCGCATGTTGGGCAGTCAACATCTAAAAAGAAAAAAAGGCATGCAAAAACATTATTTAAAGAAACTGTAAAACTTGAAAAAAAAATATATTTTACATTCAAAAGCCTTGTAATGTTTACTGATAATATACAAAGTTTCAGTAAAATATACTTACAAGTTAAAATATATAGTATGAAAATTAAAACAAGCACAAAATAATTATGAGATCAGTCCCTGGTATTGAGCCTGTGCTGAAAGAGTTAATCCTTTCACTACAGGTCAGAGGCTAAAGGCTCTGTCATTGCATTTGTTGACTTACACCCAACATTTTATTGAAATACAATTTCAATAAATTTATATCAACGAGTTTGGAATCAAATTGCAGAATATAATTCAAACTTTAATGTTATGTACAAGTTATTTTCTCAATTTAAATGTACACATTAACAAAACACATCTAAATATATATTTTAGTAAATATTGTGGTATGTAGAATGCAATGCTATTTAAATGTATATGTTTGTTGTGTCAAAATACTAAGTCTACAGTTCCATACAAATTAGGAACTCAATTTACTAGTATTATCAAGCTAGAATATAAAATAAGAACTTTGTATCTTTTTATTTTGCTGAATAAAATATTATTTTGCTTATATGGCTTATGTACTGAATCAAACGCATTCATCTCTTTCCATTTTTGAAACCAGTTCCTTATATACACTTATTTCAATATATGATATGTGAATAATTAATCAACAGCTCAGAATATCCCCTGATGGTTTTTTTAGCCATTTTAATTTGTAAAAAGGCTACCACGTTCTTTCGATCCGAGATTTCAAGGAGGTAGGTACTGTCTTTAGTCTGCTCAAAGTTTCATATTTTTTAAAAATCTGAATACATCTTAGTTACTATTCCTAATATATTATAGCGAAATTCTATGGTATCACACAGAGGTAGGTTTGTCTTTAGTCTGCTCAAAGTTTGGTAATTTTTAAATATCAAAATACATCTTAGTTAATAAGCTTAGTAAATTACAGTTGAATTCTATGGTATCATGCATTTATCTATGATTTTTTGGTTATTCAACTGTATATATAAAATCTATAAAAAACTGCATTTGATATCCTCCATGTGCAAAATGTTAAGGCTTAGCAACCTATGTCCAGCAACAACCAAGTTCAATGGTTGTAGCAAGAAGAGAAAATTGTTTGCTTTACTTCTTGATTTATTGTTCTGTATTTTAAGAAAAACAAGTTTAATAACTAATTTCTGAATGGTAAAAATCTACATACATGTATATAACATATAATAATGTGACTGTATATTATAAAATACTAGTCCACTAAAAAATAAGAAAAACTAAAAGTCAATTTTACATTACTTTATATATAACAAGTGCATGTGCACCTTGTCAATGTGAGTTACGTACTGTTAGCTAGGCAAGAATGAAAGATTATAATAACAATAAATATATGTGTTATGAGACTTAAGCTACTTAAGACTAAACATTTGTATTTTCATTGTAATATATCGTTATTCTAGTACAAAAAAGCACAACTTATATTTATTTCCTTAATTTTTTATGACAAGATTGGTCATGTGACAGAACCACATAGTTAAAGTAAAGAAAATAACAAAATATAAAGTCTTACTGAAAACAAACATTTCAAATGTTTTTAGGAAGTTATGCAAATAATATTTGAGATTTTGGAGCTAAGGATTAGGTTTTTTAATGATAACATGAAATCACTTTGCACTCTGACTAGTAATGAAAAAGAATATTTTCACAAACAAATATTTGGTAAAAATATTTCATTAAAATATTTAATTTTCTGTTTACAAAGGAAATGTAAATCTTTACTAGAAGTCTAACAAATTTTGTGAAGGTACACATACTGTATCAAAAGTTACATTGCAATTACTTAACGTGTAGACGAACTCGTACATAAGGAGCTGTAGCAAAAGGGTTAAGGTCTCAGAAAATAGAAAAGTTAGGAGGTTCTTATTTTACATTCTAGCTTATCAATATCTTTAAATTTGAGTATCTAATTCCTATGAAGATAATGACTTTGTATTTGGACATCAGAAACGTATAATCTGAACCAATGCTGCATTTAACATACCAAATGACAAAAACGTTGATATTTAGGTATTTATTTCTAAATTAAAAAATTAATTAATATATAATTCTAAAATTTGAATTACAAGTAAAACTAAATACCAATATTACTGGCATACATTTTTAAAATAGTAGCTCAATATAATTTTGAATGCAAGTATGCCAACAAACATGACATGGCCTTTGACTCAAGCTGATAGCATTAATTTTAAATAGATTCACATTGCAAATAAACCAAAAATATGAATGATATTTCTAAGTATAATGATCATAAAATTAACTGGAATTTTCTAACAACAAATGTAGTTACAAGAAAGTTGTATTTAAGATTTTTTTTTCAGCTGGCACTGAAGAACACGACAAAAATTATTTTTCATATGTGCCTAACACAGGTATACTCACTTGCTCAGCATTGTATCCATATTTTTCTTTAGCCAATATGATGTATTCATCCACTGAAAAAAAAAGATTGTTAAATTTATTTATTCTGTTTTATTTGCAAAAATATAAACCTGTTTGCTATTAATACATTGTAAAGTACATAATACATACTTTTTTAAAGATCAAAACCGTCAAATTAAAATCTTTCAGTTTTTACTTTCCATTCGTCTGCTCTAAAAACACATTAGGACGTGATATGATTATCTGTAAAATGTATAAAAAGTTTTACTCATAGAAAGAGCTAGTAATCCTGGATATAGAATTCCAACTGTCTGCAAATATGGATCTACAGGTTCATTGAGGATTTCAATTTAACAAATGACATTTTGCTGTAAATAAGTTTGAAAAACTAGGAACAAGAATAGTTTACCAGTTGTTCCATCATGCAACAGGTCAACAAGAATATTTCAAAACATTAAGACTTTTCATTATTTAGTCGAAAATACAATAGTTTAAAGAAATGTAAACATTTCTATGATATTTCTAATGTTTTAACAAAGCTTTTTGACATCATATTTGATATTAATATGCATATTCAATGACAATAATGGTAGAGAATTAATTAGCATTTTGTGAATAGATCTACTTAAAATAAAATAAAAATATCCTTTTAAATATCTCTTTTTGCTTTTTCAAAAAGGAGATAATTGAAAAATAAAACTACTTACATTTATTATCTGATATTTCTGGACAAGGAGACCATACCAAGAGAGCTCGTTCTGGAGCAAACTCGGGACATGGACCTACCCACACAAAGATTAATTTAATAACACATATATATCTATTGTAAATAGTTTCTTGACGGCATGCTTATGCTAATAAAAATTATACTGGGAATCTGAGTGTCTTAACCCTTTCACTCCAAATATGTTCAAGTGTGCATGTCACTACTTCCAAATAGTCAAACTCAAATTTTATTTACCCTTTCATGATGGGCTTGGTATAACATACACAACTTTGTACACACAATAAATATTTGCACTATAACTTTTGATACAGCACGTGTATCTTCACAAAATCTGGTAGACTTCTCGCAAAGATTGCAAGTATTTTGTACAAGAAAAAAAATCAATTTTTAGTGAAATATTTGTTTGTGAAAATATAGTCTGTTTTATTACTAATCTAAGTGCAACGTGATTTCATATTAAGATTAAAAATACTTCTCCTCACCCAAAAATCTCCTGTTATTTGTGTAATATTGAACCTCTTAAATACATTTCAAATGTGTTTTCAGTAACTTAATATTTTATGTTTTTTCTATACTTTATGTGGGGTTTGCCACCAACCTCATACCCACAATAAAAAAAATTAGGAAATAAATATAAACTGTTTTTTTTTGCGACATTGACTATATATTATAACACAAAAATGCATATGCTTAGTCTAAGTACTTAAGTCCCATAACTATATATATATATATATATATTATTTTTCATGATACTGACCTCCTGTCATGCCTAACTAACCTTACATATCTAGTAATACAAAACTGACCTTCAGTCATCCCTGTCATGGTTGTGTTTTAGTAGATAGAAAGAACATGGTAGCCTTTTCACAGATTGAAATGGCTGAGAAAACCATTAGGGGGACATTCTAAGCTGTTGATTGGTAATTCACCTGCCACATATTGAAGAAACTGTTTTCAAAAATGGAAAGATGTGAATAGGAGCACTGCATTTAATTCAGCACATAAGCCATATCTCAACAAAATAAAGATACGAGGTTCTTATTTTATATTCTAGTTTGAAAATATTAATACATTGAGTTCCTAATTTGTACAAAACTGTACTTAGTATTCTGATATCACAAACAATTAATTTTAAATAGTACTGCATTCGAAGTACTACATGAATCATTAAAACCTATATTTAGATGTGTCCTTTTAATGTTTACTTTTAAATTAAGAAACTAACTCATATATTAAATTTAAATTATAATTTTCAATTTGATTCCAAACTTATTGACATAAATTCATAAAATAGTAGTTCAATAAAATTTTGAATGTAAATCAACAAATGCAATAATACAGCCTTTGACCTGTGATCCATTGCAATAGGGTTAAATTACTTTAAACTTATAAAAAAAATACAGTTAATGAATTAAATTTTAATACTGCAAAAGTGTTAAGTTCTTGATTATATTAGAAAAAAATTAAATAAATCCTAAGTGTCACATTTGTTCTATAGGTCTTCCCTGTTCTATAAACTACCAAGCTTCACTGAAGTACAGAGTTTACATATAAATAATATAGATACTACTAAGGCCAAGACTGACTTTTATAGGCTTCAAATACTACTTATTTATGGTGTAATAAGCTATAAAACCAGACCCACTTGCTACATTCATCTGCCACATGCTCTATTTCACAAATTGCCAATAATTCTCTCTGATGTTTTACACAATTTATAAACAGTAGAATGCCAAATTCTATTAAACGATACATAACAATGTTTTTCAGTGAAGAGCAATGTCAATTTCACTTTCAGTTTGAAAGTTTATCTGGTGATGATCAGAACAAGCAGCTGAAAGAATCATTTCTAGCCCTTTTTGTCTTAGAAAGCCAGTCAAATATTATTAGTTACAGGACATTGTTTCCTTTGTGAGTATTATTATTCTATGCCCTTAGGTACATTATTTGAATAAATATTATTTATTTACTGACTGATTGCTTGGAATTAAGCACAAAGCTACACAATGGACTGTCTGTACCCTGCTCACCACAGGTGATGAAATCCAGTTTCTAGCTGTATGATTACAAAGACATACCACTGTGCCACTGAAGGGGGAAGTATTATTTAATTTACTTGGAACCAACAGCAAAACAAATGAACATGGTTGAAGATAGGTACTATATTTCTTCATTTTCGTATATATATATATATATATTTTTCACTTATTGTTACAAAAGTAACTAAGTTATAAAAATTCGAAACTTATTAGGTTAAATATGATAAGATATGAAAAATAATAATACACAAGTGCAAGGTATGCTTAAGAACTAATCATACATTACATCATTCAATATGATAATATGTGCTAAACATTCACCAAGTAGATTACAACTTGTGTGGTGGGATGATCAGTTATATACATCTCAAAGAAACAAATTATAAAATTGGAAAATTTTTAGATGAAGAAAAGCAATTACTTTGTGCTTAGCATAGTCAACACTCTTACTCCAAATATTTACAGACAAATTTTTGTAAAAAATAATTATTTAAAAAATTTAGATTTTACATGAAGAAAAGACTTGCAATATTTACTGCAAGCTTGGCAAATTTCATGAAAATATATAAAACATTACAGTATGGAAACTTTCATGGCTATTTTGTGTTTGCATGGTTAATCACACTGACTGAACTTGTGTAGAAAGTGTTAACTTTTTCACAATGAGTTTGTGTATTTTAGACAAGCTTGCAACTGCCATGTAACCATTAAGGTATAGATACTATTATGATGAAAGTACTTAATAATTTCATGAACATGCAAATTTTTAGTAAATATTGCAAATCTTATGGCAGATTGACTCAAGCTTAGTAATATAACACAACAAATTAACAACTAATTGATTTTAATTACAACATATTATTTATCTGCTTTGCAAGACACTTTATAGACAATACAGTAAATAAGACATCCACAAATTGAACAGTATAGAAAACAAGCCACCCAAATTTAACAACTTATATAGTTTTAAAAAAACAATAAACAGACATCACTGGAAATTATGTACAACTCCAATTGTTTAAAATACTATCCTGCTACTAGTGGCTACTTATTCATTCTTGAAAGTTCATAATCCTACCACTCTGTAAGAAAACAAAAACAAGCAAAAATTACATTGGTTTATCTTCTTCATATAAAATTTATAGTATTTGATTAAAATATTACAATTACTGACTTAAGAGATCTAAGAACAAAAGACAGTGTAAACTACCCACAAGAGAAAATAAAAACCAGACTTCTCATGAGATAAATGTCAGCGAAGTAATGCTAACTTTTTAGATGAACATTATGGATTTGCCATTGTATTTTAAAGAAATGACACATACTTTTTTACATTACAGTAACACTTTTAACCAACATGCTTCAACCCTCTGAATTTCTGTCATCATTATGTTAAATTCTGCTAACTCAGTTGTCAAACCATATTTACATACCACATGGTTTATGCAAATATATTTATGGCATGCAGAAAAATACAAAGATGTGCTCTGAAATAAACATTTGATAAGATGTGAACAAACTGTTCAAAACTTTTCAAGTTAGGTAAACATAATCTGCACATTTTGTTGTAAATAGAGAAATGTTGACTTTTTTTTTGGGTAGTAACTTTTAAAAGTAATTGATCAAAATAGAGGCCAAAAAAGCTAGTTCCAAGCTCATTGGAATGTGGTTGCACAAACAGAACATACATGGAAAAATAAATTGTTTATACCTGGCTTGAAATATAATTTTTATTCTCATATTACAAACATCATATGTGTGAATGTAAAACCGAACATTTCATCTGAAGATATTTATTGATAGTCCTGTGAGGCAACATTCTAAGATTTTTATTTTTTTCTTGGTTGATTTAAATAAGATAATTGGAATGAGTGAAGCAACTGCCAATTTGAGCATCACACATGCTGCAGATACATTCTTATCAGTCAAGGCTCATTAATTAATACCAGTAAATTGTTAATTACCATTGCAGCTTTGTTAGTAAAACTTAGAAGGCACCTGAAAAAAATATGCTAGTACACATTTCAGAAAAAAAGTTCACAAATTCTTACAGTCAAGTATTAACAAACACCTTATTTGTGTCTTTCAGTCACTTATACTGTAAGGTTCTGAGTACAGATAATTACTGTAATTATGTATAATAAGACCTTCACTTGTTACAATTGCCACTGTCATCCAAATTTTGCAATCCCCATTTAAGTTTCATGACATATACAGACCAAGTTTAAAAAAATGTGGAGAGCAATATTTTGCATTTGCGAATTGCCAAGGCAATCAACATCTAAGCCTTAGTGCTATATTTGTACCAGCTTATCTCTGAAATTAAGTTTTGTTGCCAGCAAGTTTAACACTCCTACAAAAATTGGGGCCTAATAGGCCCAGAGCAACTTGAAAGGTTATTAATATTAGGCTAATAATTTTGTATTTAAATGAAATTGCCATTAACTAACCCTATCCCTTTATATTTTAAGGAGCAATAATATTGACTTTACAGACATTTGCGAAATAATATTTAAATTTTTTTTTAAAACATCTACTAAGGGTATCACTTTAGTGGATGTAAATATTTTTTTCGTAGGAGTGTTAAATATAATGTAATTTATATTCAATGTAGTAACAGAAATCACTATAATTGCAGGTTTTTAGTTGTTGTTTTTTTCCACATGCCTCTTAATGTGTCTATGATTATTGCAAATGTTGGGCCTACTGGCTTTAATTGTATGCTAGCTTCTTGCTGTTGAATAATTTTTCAAACTAAAATATATTGTTAAGTATAGAATGGCTGTCAGCTCCAGGTACATGCATACTTTGTTGATCCACATATAATGGTTTCCTTTGATATTGAGCACCTTTTGACATTTACAAAATAGCTACAATAAACATGATGACATGTGTCTTATTTGCATAAGATGGTATACAATTCAATAGGCCAATATCATAAATGGACATTAATTTAATGAGAAATTGCTAAGACTCCTTTAGTGAATAACTCTTAGGATAAATAAAAAAATGTTTGGAAACTGCTGCCAAGCACAAGTCAATGCCTAAAGTTTTCCCTCATCTATTATGACCTTTTAACACAGTTTGAAACTCCTTAAAGCAGTGGTTCTTAACCTATTTCATCATCTTACTCCCTGAGACTCTCCAGCGTATTACTGTGATCCCTGTAATAATTTTTGTAATGGTGAACTTTGCATAAAGGTAGAATAAAACAAAACTATATAAAGATCCTAATTTATTGAAAATGTTACAAATAAGTGACCTTGAGAAATGCTACAAGCACTAAACAAATGCAAAATCCGTGGAATAACTGAACATCATACAAAACAGACAAAATATACTAAATAAGATGGAAACTTTGATATTTAAATAAGTTTGATGTATTAATATAATATAGTGTAAAAAATTTAGGCAATTCAAAATGTTGTAATATATGAAAATTTTTACTCAAAATTAGACAGGTGGTTGTGCAACAAGCATCTTGACGCGGTTCAACTGCTGCACTTCAGCGTGTTTCTCATTGGTGGGCAGTTACAGGCACTTGCCACAAAAACTACAAACTGCTCTGTGATTTCCCCAATAATTCCCAAACCTTCCATGACCCTCCGAGATACTTCAAACGACTCTCCATGGGGTCATGGCCCCCAGGTTAAGAGAACCACCACCTTAAAAGGATGAGTAATATTTCTGTAACAGGAGTAAACACCAGACAATTTGATCCTTGGTTGTAGTATGAAAATAGGAGAGCAAAATAAACAATCACATGAAAATGTAATCCAAAATTTAAAAAAATAGTTTGCTTAACTTAAAAAACAAAACAAGGCTAGTATTGCCTTCTTCAAACCAAAATAAAATAACCTTTAGAAAAAGGAAAAATCACAGTGAAGTAAAAATATTAATAGTGCAAATATTTCCTCATAATTTAGACTTGTTACAATCTTACACATTCCTCTGTAATAGCAGATGTACATCATTCAATGTGAGCCTTAAAAATACATGACAAATTTTGATGATAATCTGTCCAGAAGTTCACCAGTTAAAAAGGACAAACTTTTATCAAGTAATGGCAGTTAAATTATGCTAAAAATATTTATATGCAAGTCACTAGTAAAGAACCAATTTAAAGACTAAAACTTGAACAATAAATGTGGAGTTAGAGCAACAACCACTTACAAATGTGAATTCATTTTATTTACTCAAAACACTAAGTCTTACATGAGTACTTCTTAGCTGATACAGAAAAGTTACATACACTTAAGTTTTTGTTTTTTTAACAAGTACTAAATTTGTATAAGACTTAGAATAACTTACTGTATTTTGGTTAAGATTCAACAGTTTGTAGATTTTACACCTGCAGGTACAGGAAAGTCTAAAGTTACAATATTAGGTCTCACTACTGTATTTAGAAAGTTAACTTACAAGCATTTATTTTACACTACTTCAGGATACTAATAACACCTAAGTTAATAGATATCAGACTGAAATAAAGAACAATTAAAAGAGTTAACTAAAGATAATTAAAAATGTACTTATGTTACTGAGAGTTAAAACTATTGTACTATTACTATTTCAGTATTTGGTAGTTTAAAGTATTTTAATAAATTAGTTGCATATACTTTAGTAAGATTTGTCGAACACCTGTAGTTATTAAAAGTATTAATAACAACATTAATTATTAAGAGGAGTACAGTTTTATATTTATGTAAAACTAATGCATCGCCCATCAAATATGACAGGGCAAAAACTACCACCCCATATTATACCCTAACCTCACATTTTATAACTAAATGGCATTAATAAATCTTGCAAAATTCAAGCTTGACCAACAAAAAGGCAAAAAAAGTGCAGTTAAAGCAGTCAAACATTAGTAAATTGCTGTATCTTTGTTAATTTTTCTTACAGCAAAGCCACATCTGGTTATCTGTTGAGCCCACCGAAGGGAATCGAACCCCTGATTTTGGCATCGTAAATCTGTAAACTTACTGCTGTACCAGCAGGAAGCAAATTCCTGTATGAGCCAATCAAATTTAAGATCATTCATGAATTGAATTTCTGATATATTCATAGGATAATTACTGTTAAAAATCAGATTTAGCATACAGTTAATATATGAAAAAAATCAGTGCATTTTGGTAACACTACATTTCAACAATGACTTTCATGTCATGCTCACCAACAAAAGTATAACCTATTTTTGTTTTCAATCTATGTACTGAAAGTGTAAAATGAAATATATAGACAACAAAACTGAAAAATATATGTTGATTTCTTATTTTCTATTAATTACAGATGTGTATTTTTATTATTAATGTTGGTTACATAACAGAAATCGTTTAAGTGTGAAACTGAATTGCTTTTCCTACCTTCATGACAAATTCTATGCACTTGGTCCTGGGACAGATAATCCTGCATTACATCTTTACTTTAGGCTTATTATACAAACACTCACTACATTTATAAGGTCTCATGGTACACTCCTCCCCTCATTAATCTGGATAAATGTATTTTGGCTTTTATGCTTTCACAACTCTTTGCATTTTGAGAAATCAAGTGTGATGTGACACATGCTGGCTTTTACATATGTTAGATTTATATGCTAGTAGATACCTTAGTTTCAGTTACAATTACTACATTAGGTACCATTAGACAAATTTCAGTGTGGTAATAGATAGTTCAGGTAAAAGTGGGATGGAATTTGTAAGTGGCAATAGGATCCAGGATTTCATTACATTTGTGAATTGTGGTCTTACTTGCAGAAAGTTCATAAAGATACAGTATACGATTTCTTACAGATACTTAGATGAAACTCTAGCAAATTAGGAACAGAAATCAAAAAGCTAGATAAAAAAAATTGATAGAATTAAGATAGATTGCTTTAGGGTAGGGGGAAAATACAAGTTATAGGTTTACGCGAACAAGGGTACACAGTAATAAAAAAGTTAGGGCGTAAGAGGCAGGATGAAATACAATTATAACTGTTTTTCAGTGGAGATGATTAAGAGATTTACACAGTGAAAGACTCTCTTATTAAGTATACTGTTAGTCACTTCTAATGCCAAGTATAGAAAATTTACTAGTTGCTATTTTGGTTGCAGAAAAAGTATGAATGTAGTGTACTCAGATTTTATAGAAGCTTCTGATAACATGCCACACAGAACAATAAATAAGAAGCTACTACTGGTATGGATTGAGAAAAGGTTATGTAGCTGCATTTTGAGGTAATCTGGTAACAGAGAGCAAAAGTTGTCATGGGGTTACAACAACCCAGCCAAACTAAATCCTGGTTATTAGTGCTATGCCTAATGGCTCGTAGTACTACTGATCTGCAGAAATTTACAACATGCTTAATATGAAACATGGTTATATATTTCTGTAATTTATAGTATTAATATGAATTTTAGTTATAGCATTAAATAGAATTAATATGTAAAATTAATTTTTTAAAATAATATTAACAACACCAGCCACATGATAGGCTCGATACATGAAATCATACATGCATCACAGATTAGCAGTTTTCCTAAGAACATCCAACCTTATCATTTGTTTTTGGGTTAAGAGCTGAAACCACTGCTAACAGTTTGGGTATTCAACAGATAATACTGACAGTGGTCACAGAAGCTTTTTGTAATTATGCTTGGTTACTGATATTTAAAACTGTTGGTGTGATTGTATATTTTTAGCAACACCTCTGGTAAAACTATTCCATAACTGAGACTTTGCTTTTTCTTACTTATATTAATGATATTGATATCAATGTTCACTTTTCCTTTAGTGTGTAAGGACAGCTGTAGAAAACAAAATGGTTTCTTGTTGTCTGTATGTTATGTTAGTTTCACCAACATATATAAGTAATCACCGTATGCACCAATAACTACAGTATATATGTATTTCAGGTCATGCTACAACTAATATATTATTTGACTAGTATTAACTGAGGAGTTATTACATGCTCTATTTATTTCACTTTAAGGTTCAATATTTTAAGAGAACATCAACATGCATATACTTGTAAGAACAACTTCAAACATCATACACACAAAAGAGGTTGAATTAATTATAAAAAAAGAAAACAAAAAGAACATCTGAGTTTTATGATTATCACTGGCTGTCATGACAAATATGTAAAAATTAACTTTTTTAAGTATGAAACTAACAAAGATTTTAAATTTGTTATAATCATTTTGCAAGAATTTTTCTAAACACAGAAGTTCCTCTTAATATCAGAATCTTCAAGTTTATTTTAATATCTAAGATGGATGAATACAGAATTATTTTCAGCCTGTAAAAAGACATACATATACATATATATACATAAAATCCAAAAACGAAAAATACAGGAGTTTCATACAGCCACTCTGAATAAAAAAGGGCAGGCTTCAAACTCTCTGGAACCCCATACCTCTGTCTGCTACTGTCTATGATATGGTACTTTGGAATTTATCAAAATATTTTAAAATGTCATAAAATAGTTAAGAGTGTAAACTGTATTTTTTACAATTCATCATAATAAAAATGGAATTGTTTTGTCTGAATTGAAGAATCTTGAACATTTTGTTCCAAAAGAAATCTGGTTACTTATATTATCCATTTACAACCTAAATGTCATATACAATTTCAAATATAAAAATTAAACTATGCTCTACTTACTAATTCAAAAATACAAAACAGTAAAAAACTACTGATTCTATCATGGTGCTAGTATCACTGATGGAATAGGAGTCTATAGTGACAAGACTCTATTTTGTTTTAAGAATTTCTACAATCCCTCACACAACATTATGTAAAGCTACATAGAACATAGGCCCTGTATACAATACATTCAAAGTCTACAGCCCTAAATTAATTCAAATATAAAATATTTAAGAAAACAAAACAACTTTTGACTGCCTCTTGCATTTGCTAGCTTCCATGTCCACAATGTTATCGTCACTATTCGCAATGCCTAATACTAGTTTTCGTATCTTATACAACATGAAATAATTTGAATAATCATTATGAGATGAATTATTTCTTTTTTTATTACTTACTCTGTAACTGATTACCCTCCATCCATTTTATTCAATTATTAACATTAATTTATTACTACACTCCTTTTTACTATTAGGTTGCTGTTTTAGTTTTTACCATTACGTCACTAACATACTACTACTACTAGGAGTAAATATAGCACTGCTGAGTACAATTAACTTATTTACCAATCGAAACTGGAAAGTCTGGAACATGAGCTTGGTAATCTTCTCCAACTCGCATTCCAGAATCTGTCAAATCAATAATAAATATGAGATTACTGTAACAGTAAATTAGTAATAGAATACTGTTTAGTGAGTCAATGTGAAATATAACATTTTAAGCGTTCGGGAAAAATAAAAGGCATATTAGTTATAGTGAAAACGATTCAAGCCTACTGTTTCAACTAGATTTTAAATTTATCAGTATCCAATTTACAAAGAGATTTGAGTTACGTTATGTTACTACATTACTTTATTACTTATTTAGTTATTATTGAGAATAATTTTACCCATACCATGTTCCGATTCATCAGTTGTACTATCTTCATCTGAGAAATGTCCATTGTTAATAGCTGGACTAGCGCCACGAGATCGACGACCGTTTCGAGTAGTTAATTCATCACCATTTCTTTCTGCTAAAACCATTTTTGAGACAAAAATTTAGAAATACTCTGTTTAACTCCCGAATAAAAAAAATCAAGAACTGTAGACTACCTTCCGTAACCTTCGCGCTTTAACACAACAATTATTACCATACTTTGCCTCCGTAGTTTCGGAGTTCCTACCTATTTGCTTGAAGATTAAAGTGGATAGAAAGCAAGACATCAAGAACAAACAGTATCCTTTCAACATAGAAACTAGTTCTATACTTGATAACAGTTTCAAATAAAACTGTGTAAAATTCGAATGAAATGTTAAACTTCAAATAAATATTTCTACGCACTTGTACATAAATCTTTCTTCTTTTTATTTCTATTATATTTTTAAGAGTAAAACCAAATTAAAGATTTTGGTTAATCATACTGATGTTAATTTTCACAAACAATAAATGATAACTGTTAAAGGAAAAAACGTTAAAACAATGAAAATATACTTATAAAATACTTTAACTAAATGAAATAGTTAATGCTTCCTCTAATAGCTTCTTGTAAAATAAGTGAGAGAAATAATTGTGTGCTGAGTTTATTCCATTTTAACCTCCGTAGTCTTATTAAACATTTTAGTAATTAACGTATTAGTTATCATTGTACTTCTTTATATTCACACACATGTTAGTAGGTAATAAACACCATCTTATTGATAGAATATTTTGACATGATTGTTTCACCACCATGATCTAATTTTCAAAACAAGAAAATTGAACTTCTTTCGTTGAGACTTTGGAGAACCAACCAAATGGATTAAAGTTTTACTTGTAGCCGTTAGGGTAAAAGTCATTGTTCAAAAATTGTATTATTACGCCAAATGTTTTTATATCAAAGTAATTTGGATAATAAACATATAGTTTCATTTGAAGTTACTTATTGGTGATATGAGTTTTAATGTAACAGACTTTACAGTAGATTTTAAGGAAAAATCTTTGTTTAGCCATGTAAAATGTTTCGATCGTTTGTGTGATCATTTTCTAATATACAGGTTCTAATAATGCAAACCGAGCAACTGCACATTGGACAATTAGACACATAAGCCGTTCTTATGTTTTTTGAACTGCGCGCAAAGCTACACAATGGGCTATCTGTGCTCTGCCCACCACGGGTATCGAAACCCGGATTTTAGCGTGTAAGTCAGCAGACATACCGCTGAGCCACTAGGGGACGAAAATAAGGAAGTAGGACATTTATACACCTAGCAATTTTAGAGGGATGTTAAAACCTTTGAAACTTCACAATAAACTTACTGGAAGAACTTGCTGATTTTATTGTATCTTGTTTTCTTCTTACCTTGCAAATCAAACTGAGTAAATTAAACTGGTAATGTAGAAGGTCTAGATTTATACAGGTCATTATATTGAGAATATTATTGTTTTATTTTATAACTAGCGAAAACACTTGACTTCTCTCGGGTTATTAGGTTAATAGTGTGTGTATTCAGAATCTACTTTGGCATAAATTATGTACTTTTGTTGCTACTTTTTTTTGTACATTTGAAAATATTTTAAAAATACATAGCGACATAGCATAAAAACCATTGTTGAATGGATTGTTATTAAAAACGCACTGTTTTTTATATTAGAAGTTATATAAGAAACCACGTCTTTTCTGTGTTTTTTGCTAGCTCGCAAGACTAAACAAATGATCATGCGGGCACGCACGTAGACAAGATAAGTAATACCCAGGTGTACACCATCAGGGTCCACTAAGTATGTTTTTTAGGTTCCATTTTGATTAGAGCTTTGTTGGTCGCACCTACACAAAGACGTGTGTGTGCACACATATATTGTTTATTATTATTATTTGTTTAACTTTATAGCAATGTTTCGGCCACTCGTGGGTCATCATTACATAACTGTTGCCTATTGTGTGAAATACTGCGTGAACATGTGTTCCAATTTAGAAAGTATATGGGGTGGCATCTGTGTTTCGATTTAAATTAGGTTTAACACTTCTTTGACTTTTATTCTATTAATATTGTTCTCATTGAATAACATTTTAAAATTCTTAAGTGTGTGATGGAAAGTATTATATTCTTAGACCTTAATGTTTATGTTACTTAGCTCTAGAAATGATATAAAAAATTCTGAAATGTTATGTTACAACCAAAGCTTGGAAACTCTGAAAAACTTGTACCTCTTTGCACTAAAAACATGTTTCGCCTGTCGAGCCGGTCTAAGCATGGGCAACCCTCTTTCATCTGGATTATAGGAATTGTTTATTAACAAAATAGCAAGTCATGCCTTTAATACAGGTCTCCACCCTCCAACATACTGGGTTAAATAGATCGACAATGTTTTTATGAGTTTCAAAACAATAATCATGAACAGTCATTTTTACAATGTGTAAACAACATTTACTCTAACATTAAATTCACTCATGAGGAAGAAAATGAGAGCCCGGTTTTAAGTAACATGAACATAAGAATAAAAAAAAATTCCATTGGTTTTAACACAAAAATCTTCCATAAATCTAGTACTGATAATAGCTATATAGAGTAGGACTTCGTCCACTCATCTCAACAAAAAATTGCATATTATCGTGTATTTCCAACACAGCAATTAACATATGCAGTAGCAGTAACCTGAAATATGAACTAGAATCAATATGTGATGCGTTTATTAACAAATGCCACTTCCCTAAATATACTGGCATTAGAACTTTAGCTAAATCTATATGAACAACTCAATAAAAGAAAGGGAAACAACATAAACTCCATGAAGGAAACAGAATGCTCAGACTAATAGGTTTTGTCGTATAATGGTTATGCAACCAAAAACATTATAAACATTTGAAAATATTTTTAAAAATACAATATAAACATCAAAGTCACTTTTATTTATAATATAAACATTAAAATCAAAGGTCATTTAAGGAAGATTTATTTTGACAACTTTAACAATAGAGCATCTACAAGTCTCAATATGATCGACGCAATAGCCCTTACACGAGCGAAATTGAATTCAACATAAACATCAGGATCAAAGAAAATAATCCCCCATCATACAGTTACGAACACAGCGCAAAATGCCAACATCCAATTAACATTATTAACTTTGAGATATTATGTAATGAGAATAACACTGGCAGAAAAAAAATGCATTAATTGTTTATAAACAAAAATCTAATTAAAATCAAAATGTAGGTGCCATCTTATATATTTTCTAAATTGGAACAAAATACTTCCCCTATATTTTATTTAATAGACGACAATAATTGGCCACACAAGTGGTAGAAATATTGTAATATAATTAAACAAAACAGAAAAATAAAGAAGACACTCAAAAGTTGTATTTCTGAACGTTTATTTAATTAAAGTGTATAGTGGACACTCTCACTTCACAACTTCAAGAATCAAATTATAACCTCAAAGCTACAGACAATGATGTTACTATCTAAATTACGTAAATATTGTAGGAAACATAAGATATTCGATTTGAGTTTTTATTTTGGAAACAGAAGGTTCCAAGATATTGTCAAGGTATTTAACAAGGCTCTAGTTAACTGCATGACTTGTTATTATAATTTAAACACAGGAGAGCGAGAAGTGTCTTAACCTCTAAATATCACCTAATTTACAATTGGAAGACACTTGCTGTTAAGCCTCTTGCACAACGAGCGGATTTATAGTCATATCCAACAGACAGCACAGCTTTTAGATCCTTAAAATGCCTGAGAAACAAAGGCAGCTAGAATGAAATCAAGTTAATGAGGTCGTGTTATGTGAAAACTAAAGAAATAGAATAAACGAAGATTTTTGAAATATTCTACATTAAAATAAAAAGGTGGGAAATGCGTGGATGCTTACGTACTATACTTTTCCTCTGTTTCAATTAAAGACTTATTATACTCGTTAATAGTATAAATAAGGGACTAACAATGTCATCCATCCCTTCACTGTAGAACTCACCTTGGCTATACTGGTCTTCGTTAAATTGTTACTCCATTATGCAGTGGAAGACATCTTGGTAGATTTTTGGCAATACGTCAGGACAACTACTTACTAACTGAAGAAAGAAAAAATGTTCAAGAATTTGACATTAAACAGTAAAAGTGTAGACTGAAAAATTTAAGATAAGGCGAGTTCTACTTGATCAAAGTTTCAACCAAAAGTGTCTTAATTTCTTGATTTCCGTTTAAAAATACTTTACAAATTAAGTCATAACTCTTTAATTAAGTGAGTGACATTTCCACAGGTTTTTCATATACTCATCAATAAAAGACGTTTTTCTAATGTCTGTGGACTCAAAAATTCTCAGGTTTCATTTGGTTTCTGTTTGATCAATGCCTTTATCCTTTTTCCCTTTATTGTCTCTACCAGGAAGGAATGATGCCTGAGACTGCAAAATAAATTCCTTCAAACATGAGCTGACTTAGGTTAAGCAATTTTTAGATTATCTTTCCTTTGGAAGGGACCTGCTTTAAGTTACAAGTTTAATACTAATTTTTAGCAAGAGTTACTACGTTTCCCTAAATTGGTGTTATTTGTGGTTTTACTGTAGTACACGTATAGCCTGTATTTTCATAAATCGCAGCTAGACTTTTTACTAGAACAATGTTAAGAAAGAAAGCTTAATAAATTGTGTTTTTTAAAATATTTTAATTTACATGATTAAAATATTCAATTACAACATCTTACATCTTAAATATGTCAGGCTACATCATGTACAAATGCAACAGTGGTTTTAGACATGAAAAAACTAGTAAAGATGTACATGTGAGACTGCTTTCCAATCATACAGTCTCAAAGCACATTTAAAAAATATTTAAGTTTCAATATTTAACAAAAATAAACACTGTTACTTGTAGAGCGTGGGATATTAAGAAGAATGATTTACAGAGAAAGGTGATCTTAATTCAACTGATTTAAATAATCATTTGAATGAATATATATATATTCATTCAAATACGAGGTCTGTTTAAAAAATATGCCGACTGTTTGAATTGCGCGACTCCAGTTGGTTCCAGGGGAATTCGCTTGGTATCGCTAGGTTTGCACAGATCACCTGATTACGACGCCATTTCCCGATTGCAGATATCTTTATTTGTGTATTAGCTACGTGGTTTTAAGAAAAGTGCGATTTTTTTCGTTTGGCGGATTTCAGAATGAATGACCTGAAGGAGCAACGACTTGCTGTGAAATTTTGTGTTTAACTTGGAAAATCTGCAACTGAAACTTTTGCTATGCTTAACACAGCTTACAGTGATGTTGGTATGAAGCGCACGGCATGTTTCAAGTGGCATGAACGTTTTAAGGGTGGTCGACAGTCCATTGAAGATGATGAGCGTCCTGGACGTCCTTCCACGTCAACAAAATCAACACCCTGGTGTGGGCAAATCGACGTCTGACTGTCAGGGAGCTTGCTGAAGAGTGTGGGATATCGGTTGGATCTTGTTACAAAATGTTGACCGAAAAACTGAAGACACCTCGTTGCTGCGAAATTTGTGCCTCATAACTCATGAGTTTTTGACCAAACACTCGAGCACTGTTCTTCCCCCACCCCCTACTCACCTGACTTGCTCCTTGCGATTTTTTCTTGTTATCCAAACTCAAAAGACCTTTGAAAGAAAAAAGATTTGAGACGATTCCCGAGATTAAAGCAAATGCGACGAAGGAGCTGGAAAACATTACAAAAGAAGCGTACCAGGACTGTTTCAACAAGTGGAAACACCGTTGGGATAAGTGTGTGCGTTGGGGAGGACAGTACTTTGATGGGAGTCCAGACCTGTAACTTCTAAATAAAATACATTTTGTTTTATGACGTCAGTCCGCGTATTTTTTGAACAGCCCTCGTATATTATAATTTACAAAATAATTTATGACAGAGTTTTATTTTGACAGGCTAAGGTATCTATTTCTAGATCTTTGTACAGGACCTGTTCTTAGAAAAGTCTTCCTCTGATTCATCCATGGAAATATCACACATATCTTGATATCATGTTTATTTCTTACATTTTTTGATAATGTTTTAAACTTATGCGGTTCATTGTTGTCTAATGGTGTGTACAAAATGTTGCCACTAGTGTATTTTAAATATATTGTCCAATATTATTGTCAATAAACTTAAGTCTATCACAATGACTAGTTTAAAGTGTGATATAATGATGCATTACATAGTTATGTTCAAAATTGAATTAGACCACATTGTTATAAAGGTAAGTCAACAGATTTGATACGAAACGTAATTTCTAATTTAAATCTTTATATAATCTAAACTTTCATCTCTTAATTTCAAAGAGAAATATTGAAAGAATTCTCAATATTAATCATTCTGTCATGACTTCTAAGCTCTGATTTTTTCAATTCCACAATCTTATAATTTCAATATTGTTTTTTGTTTTTTTTAATATCGCTCAAAGTTATACGAGGGCTATCTGCGCTAGCCGTCCCTAAATTTGCAGTGTAAGACTAGAGGGAAAACAAGTAGTTATCAACGGCCTGGCATGGCCGAGCGCGTTTAAGGCGTGCATTAGTAATCCGCGGGTCGCGGGTTCGTGCCCGCGTCGCGCTAAACATGCTCGCCCTCCCAGCCGTGGGGGTGTATAATGTGACGGTCAATCCCACTATTCGTTGATAAAAGAGTAGCCCAAGAGTTGGCGGTGGGTGGTGATAACTAGCTGCCTTCCCTCTAGTCTTACACTGCAAAATTAGGGACGGCTAGCACAGATAGCCCTCGAGTAGCTTTGTGCGAAATTCCAAAACAAACAAACAAGTAGTTATCACCATCCATCGCCAACTCTTGAACTACTCTTTTACCAACGAATAGTGGGATTGACCGTTACATTATAACGTCCCCAGGGCTGAAAGGGCGAGCATGTTTGGTAAGACGGGGATTCGAGCCCGTGACCCAAGGATTACGAGTTGAACGCCTGTCCATGCCGGGCCTATAATTTCAGTAATAAGCTCCTAAATTTTACAATCAGTTACAAACACAAAATCATGACAGCTGTTTGATTTTGGAAGTCATAGAATAATAGTCTGTCATAGTTTCTTTGTCCGTGCGCTAAATAATCCTATTTGAACTTCTTAAGGAATTTTTAACCTGTTTATAGCTTACTTAGAAACGTAAATAAATTATAACAGTTTAGGGACACTCCATTCTAGTGACTGATACAATATTGTGTTCTAACATGCATGTTTGAAAGCTACATGAATTTTTCCCTTCTTGGATACTCAAATTTATGAGAAAAAATAGGCTTATGCTTTGATCGACAGCACGTTCAATAAATTCATAAAATTGAAATAAAACATATGTAAAAATGTTAAGAGTGGAAAGAGTGAAGATAATGAATTTCAAAAACAGAAATAACTTATGCATGCAAAGCAAGAGAAGTATTATTAATTTTATTTCATATTATTTTTAACTTTTCATTTGAATGTATATTTATGATTTTGTTACAGATGATGTTAACGTAAAGAAAATGAGAGGTTATATATAATGTTTAACCAAAACATTTTTAACATCCATTGAAGAGACTCTAGAGTTTATACAAACATAATAATACAATATTAAAACTGTAAGATAAAAAGAAGTATTTTAAGCATAGAAATTTTACTCCGTAAAGGCTTCAAAGATTTAAAGAAAATTTTTAGTAGAAATATGTGATTAAAAATTCTGATTTTTGTGTACAACATACTTGCAATGTTTACCAAGAGTTTACCACATTTTTCTGAAAGGTATTTAATAAATTCAGAATAATAGTAAACGGTTTTATGTGTAGCTTTAAGAGATACTAGGTCGATTTGGTTGCCTCATTGATGAAATATGTTATCTTGTTTTGTTTGTAAAATGTTGTAGATGCGTGAAAGAAATATGTGCTTTTGAACTTTTAGTTATACCAACAGCTTTAAACGAGGTACGATTATTAAGTATTGAAATTCCTGATAATTTCCATGTAATTTCTACATGAAATGTATACAATAACAATGATCCAGATGCTGCCGTTAGATTAGACCAGAGTCAGTGAAATGCTATTGTGACAAAGACCGAGAAAGACATAAAAATTATAAGCTACATGAAACAAAAAAACATCTTAACAGTTATAAAGCCACAAACAAATCTCTTTTATTTTCGTGTCTGACACCTGTCCGGAAATGTATAATTTGTAACCAGCCAAGTTTTTACAGTATTCCATAATTCTGTGGGTTAATCTATTGGTGGAGTCTTGTTTGTTTGTTTTGGAATTTCGCACAAAGCTACTATAGGGCTATCTGTGCTAGCCGTCCCTAATTTAGCAATGTAAGACTAGAGGGAAAGCAGCTAGTCATCACCACCCACCGCCAACTCTTGGGCTACTCTTTTACCAACGAATAGTGGGATTGACCGTCACATTATACACCCCCACGGCTGGGAGGGCGAGCATGTTTAGCACGACGCGGGCGCGAACCCGCGACCCTCGGATTACGAGTGCACGCCTTAACGCGCTCGGCCATGCCAGGCCACTTGGTGGAGTCAACAAGATACACGTAACTATTACAATATATAGAAGCTGATCATGTTTTGACTTGTCATCATAATCAGATAAGGTATTTGCATAAATAGTGGTCCAGACCATCTGTGGAATAATATAAGAATCAAAAACAACAAAATCATCCATAAAACGTATATGAACTTAGTTTCATAGTCACTTTGGTATAATTTGCAAAATTCAGAGTGTATTGTGTGAGTTTTATTGTTGCATTGGTTTAAAATACTGGACGAGTTGGCATCCAAAACGGCAGATGTCAAAGGTTTGCTTCTGGTAAATCACGTGATCTTGAAAGGTCGATTCTAAGCAATCCTTAGCTCATTTGCTAAGCTGTATTCCTCATTTGTACACTTTATATTCTGAGACATTTCTAAAGAAACACACACATAGATTGAGCGTGTTTGCTAGTAGAGCTATGTCAGGGTATGTGACGTAAAATATAACAACAATTAAAAAGTTTTCACCTGTGACCAAAAACTGGTTGCATTTTGTTTGTTTTTAAAAGTTTCCTGTTTTTTAACATAAAAATGAATCCAAAAGTCTTAAAAATAAAACAAAATATGAAAATGAATACAACAACGGATCATATTGATAATAAAAAAACGTATTGCATTGTAGGACAGTAATATAATACACTGTAGCATACTACATTTGTGTATACACAATACTGCAACTTTTCAGAAGTTAGTATCCAACTCTTTTGTATTTGGTTCATGTGACACCTTCAGATAACGATTATACAATTACTATATACTTTACAAGCATATATTATTACTAAACACAATACAGATACATAAACGTTGTTCAGTGTTTCAAAAACTAGTCAACCAATGTGTTTAGCCAAACGCTCAAGATGTATAAGTTTCTCTAAGGATTTGTAACATTACAAGCTATATTTTTAAGTATTATTAACTACGTTTTAATGCCAAGTTCATTCCTTTACTTGATAATAAGATAGTTTACTTAAACTGAAAGCAACTCTGTAAAAGGTCGTAATATGCGCACTTTGACCTACCTTCATTATTTTAACATCAGCTTGAATGTAAAAAGTTTGTGTTTTTAAACATCTTGAAATTAAGAAGTTACCCTCCCTTTGGCTCAGGGGTAAGTCTGCATGCTTTGCAATGCTAAAAACAGGTTGATAATACTCGTGATGGGCATAACAGAGACGGTCCATTGTGTAACTTTGTGCTTAACAATAAGCAAACGGTAAGTTAATATTTAAAGAAAGTGTGACGTACATTAAAACAAAATATGCGATCTGAGGAAATTTAATTTTTTGTTGTTGTTGTTTTGAATTAAGCACAAAGCTACACAATGGGCTATCTGTGCTCTGCCCACCACGGGTATCAAAACCCGGATTTTAGCGTGCAAGTCCGCAGACATACCGCTGAGCCACTGGGGGGCAGGAAATTTAATAGCAACAGTTTAAAAAAAAAAATCCAACCCAAACTTGGTAAATGCATTGAGACCTGATCCGGTCCAGGTATTTTAAAGTAACTTCTAATGATATGATTACGAGTTCAAATACTTAAAAGGAAGCTTCGTTGCATGATATTAATATCAATATGTCCGAAAAAAAAGTGCAAGATACTGAAGCAAAATAAGATCGTGTTAGTTTTGGATCAAGATGTAGAGAGATAAATCTGGCAGCTTTCGATATAGAAAAAAATATATATAATATGTCAAAACTGTTTTATATGCAATGCAGAAACGTTATTGTACCTCTAAATACCAAATGGATTGAAATTAATACTATTGGTACAAAACTCACTTCGAGTTGTCTGAATAACAAGAATAATTCAATTTATTTTATAGTTAATGTAGAAACTATCTATGCTTATGTATGGAAATTCTGAACATTTTTTGAATAGATAAACACTCTCTTTTCTAAACTAAAAATAAAGCTATATTAAAAGGTTTATTTATCTTATACACAACTGAGTACAAGTACATTGAAATGATCATTTAGTCTTAGTGCGGCATAAATATCCGTCATTGATAACTTTTCCTGTTAATACGTGAAAAGAAAATTAATTACCAAATCATACTGACATGTACAAAGATATGAACATGTATTACATTAATATTACCTTACAAATCGCCATCAATCACATCTTTAAATGACGCACACGACAGTTTCATGACACGTATGAAATGAGAAAGGAAAACTACATTCATGAAAAAAAGTAAATTAAATGTATATATTTTTAAATACCGCATCATGTAACATTGCATGGGGTTTTAAGAGTACGATTTATATTTTAAAATAGTATGATTACTTAATCTTGTCCATAAAAGAATTAAGAAAGGAAAAACAGATCTCTAAAATTTCAAAGATACCTACATAAAAATACTATTTTCTATTTATAAAATGGTGAAATTATGAGTTTTTAAACTACCATTATCCTCATTCCTTATCATAAGATTTTCTAAGATCAAACCTCTAAAACTAACATTTTATGTTAAATTTATGTACTAATTAGTGTGGACTTGAATTCCATTAACTATTTCATTTGACAACACATATGACAAAATGAGATTTATGAAAGGAAAGAAAATGGGAAACTTCATTCCACAGAAAGGCCAGTAAAGGGTAAATAAAACCTAAAATTAAGATCAAATAAATATAAAAGTAAATATTGTGTGAACGACCTCTGCTAATCCTATTAGATATGTTGGTTTGTTTGTAATTAGGCAGAAAGCTACATGGTTTCTTTGTTTGTTTTGTTTGTTTGTTTTGGGAATTCGCACAAAGCTACTCGAGGGCTATCTGTGCTAGCCGTCCCTAATTTAGCAGTGTAAGACTAGAGGGAAGGCAGCTAGTCATCACCACCCACCGCCAACTCTTGGGCTACTCTTTTACCAACGAATAGTGGGATTGACCGTCACATTATACACCCCCACGGCTGGGAGGGCGAGCATGTTTAGCGCGACGCGGGCGCGAACCCGCGACCCTCGGATTACGAGTGCACGCCTTAACGCGCTCGGCCATGCCAGGCCATACATGGTTTCTAGCTGTGTAAGTTCGCAGATATATCGTTATGCCACTGGGGAGGGGGCCTAGAAATTTATAAAAACGACAACTACTGATTACGGCAGGATTGTTTTTTGTTGTTTTTTTCGAGCAAAACGACAAGAGCACTATCCATCCATAATTTAGCAGTATAAGACTAGAGGGGAGGCAACTAATCATTACCATTCACCTCCATCTCTTGGGCTACTCTTTTATCAACGAATAGTGGGATTGATGGTAGCATTATAACGTCCCCATGACTGAAAGGGCTAGCATGTTTGTTGTGACGGGAATTTGAACCCATGTCCCTCACATTATGAGTCGAGTGCCTTAACCACCTGGCTATGTCTGGCCAAGTAATTTGAGAGTCCCGGCATGGCCAAGCGTGTTAAGGCGTGCGACTCGTAATCTGTGAGTTGCGGGTTCACATCCCCGTCGCGCTAAACATGCTCGCCCTCCCAGCTGTGGAGGCGTTATAAAGTTACGATCAATCCCACTATTCGTTGGTAAAAGAGTAGTTCAAGAGATGGCGGTGGGTGGTGATGACTAGCTGGCTTACTTCTCGTCTTACACTGCTAAATTACGGACGGTTAGCACAGATAGCCCTCGAGTAGCTTTGTACGAAATTCAAAAACAAACAAGTAATTTGGGGACTCTGGATATTATTGTTTTAGAAACGAGCAGCACCCAATGAGTTGAGGACTTAATTAAAGGAAGTTTTTGAATTTTAGTACTTTAAATACGTCTATTTTTACATTCTTTTACAATGATTTATAGTATATATATATATATATATATAAAGGAAAAAGATCATACTTAAGCCTGTTTCTTTTCGAAAAAAACTGTAATTCTTATACAATATTATTGGAGATATATTGTTGAAATAAACTATTTCACAATTAAATAACTGTTCAGGAAGTATTATTATTATTATTATAACAACAGGTGTAAATACATTTAGCATATCTTTCGTTTTCATAGAACCTATAACAACGTTATCAATGGTATGAATCTCCTACCTACTAAATTACAGTGTCTTTATAGTGTGTGACTTTAAAAATGATAAAACTGTATTTGGCAACACAAAATATCTTTAGATAGTTAAGTCAACAAAACTGATTTTTAAGAACAAAATTTTTAATCGCAACTAATTTTTATAGAAATCAGTTAACTTCATAGTGCGATGACATAGAAGCTTAAAGTTTAGAATAATTAGCAAGTTGAATTTATTTCCCATTAATAAAAATGACTGTTAAAATCTGATAAGTATTTACATGTAACTTCGAATTACACATCTGATTAATTACGTTGATTGACATAGATATCTTTCAGTATTTTCTACCTGAACCTGAATGTTAATATTTTCATATCCATTTCTACGAAACACAATTTAAAAGTATATATAAATTAATCGCCACATTTTAAAAAGTTCCGAGATGAAACACTAAAATTTTACTTAAATAACAAACCAGTCTGGCAGTTTTATTAAAAAGGCGGTGTAGAATTTCAAATGTATGGTTGCACCGTTTGTTTGTCGTGTTCAAACACCTGCTGTATGTTTTTTGGTAGTATATTGGTCAACAGTCTATTGGAAAGTTTCCTAATTGATTAACGTTTCGACATAAAGTTCAACTTCCATTATTGAACATGATTTACATATCGTCCATGTATCGATAACAACTGCTAAAGTCTGAAGTTATTGATGCACATGAATACGCACATAGGCAAATCACTCATACATAAACGTGTGAACGAACATTAACTGAAATAAGACGACTGAGTTTGGCCCTGATAGACTCTTGCAGTAACTTAATTTTGGTTTCGTCCTTTTCTATCAATCACACGACAGCTTCAATTTTTACGTTTAGGCTTATAAAACACGCTCTCTTGATCAACATAAGATTTAATGTTTCATAAATAACTAGAATAAATATTGTTCACATTGAGGTTTTTGTATCCTAATCTCTATTGACCTAATTTAGACATATGTTCAAATTAAAGTTAATAATTTATCTTTTGCTGTTACATTCATAAAAAACCGTTGAAGGGGTGGGCCTGTTGGGACCGGAGATGAAATATTTGTACTGATAGGCTCGATTCAAGACTGTCTGAATTACTTTGATGTTTACGTTAAACTGGCTCAATGGCGCACATTCAATCAATCGAAAAATGTCTTTTGAAGTCTAGGGTATCCGAACACCTCAGATGGATAATCAAAAGGGATAATAAGAAACTTTAGACTTTAAATCTATTACCATATAATTCATACCTGCGCTATTTTATCCAAATTATTTCGAATTATATTGTACATTTTTCTTTTATCGAACATTATTTTTATGCTTGAAATAATTTAAAGTATGCCTAAAATGGATATGATTTAGTGAAAATTGGAATCAGGGACACGAAAATATTATCATAATTGCCTCGTGTAATTAAAGGGTTTTTATTACAAATAAAAAATAATAGTTAAACTTATTTTTATTTGTATAAGTTATATACACAAAAAGCCAGTGTTTTAGTTAAGTAATGCCACTACTTTATAAAGGTTTTTCCAAGCCCAATTTTATTAAAAATGGTTGTCATAGTTACTTTAGAATTGAAAAACAAAGTCCAGTAGTACAGACAGGGACTCATGCATGAACACTATAATATTTCAAATTTGCATTTTGAAAGGTTTAGTTTAAATATGATTGTCCAATAATTCCAGTGTTATCTTAGTTGTACAAGTATTGCCTAAGTATTTCGTGAAATGACCAGCTATTATGTTACAGGTCTAATCGTTGCTTGTGAAATGACCAGTTTATAGTTAACATTACTATTTATTTTAACTATAAGCATTTGTGTGCAATATCTATATAACTTTTTCACGAAATGTTTAGCAATGATTAGACGAGTTATGTACGAACTAGTTATTTCGTGACATAGTTTTCGTATAAATATTTCACGAAATTTTGGTTTTAGAAACATGAAATAAAGTGACAAAAATCCATTGTTTGCTGATCTAGCAGCAGCAAATGGTGTTAATATTTTGTGCTCCCACACTGGCCTAAAATACATCATATTTTACATAGCATACAGTTGCTCTAACTTTGGTGGACACCTTTATGGACAGTAATCCAGGACATGAAAAAATTAAATTTTATTTTCCCATCCTTGTTCGTTACGTTCCGGTCCTCGGTAGTACAGCAGTAAGTCTACGGATTTAAAACGCTAAAATCATGGGTTCCATTCCCCTCAATGGGCTCGGCAGATAGCCCAATGTGATTTTGCAATAAGAAAACACATCGTTACGTTCTTGCAATATTATAAGAGATGAGGTAGAAACGAAAATACAAAATATATACTAAACTACCCCTACGATATCGACAGATATCAAAATTCAGCAAGGATCCGTTGAGTAATTTCTACGCTCTTAACGTTAACAAAATGCACATAGACAATGTTATGTATTATTGTGACTCTGAGCTGCATAAACAATACAAGAAAGTAAAAAAAAGAAGTTCTTAAATTTATAATGTGTGTATTGGTTTTTGTTTACTCGCATATTTGACAATCTTGTTTTTTTATTTCTAAAATTAGTATACAGAGTCTGCCTTTTTGTAAAATGATGTCTCTTTGTAGTTTTTTATGTTATAACACTAGGCACAATACTTAATTTTACTTATACTGTTCACATAAAGAAGGTAAATATCACTCATTCCAGATTTTACTTTATTTTCGTACAAGAATGTAACAGATTATTAGTTTATTCATTTAATTATCTGCTTGTCAAAAAAAAAAAAAAACATAATTAGGGCGCTATGTTGATAAGCGCTCCCTAGTATTAAATGTTACAACTACAATATTTTTAGCGTTCTTTCTTGGTAAATACAAGTTGGAGCTCTCAGATGTGGTTGTGAAAGCTTTTCGAGCCATTCAGTAGGTGACAGGTCTCCGTGATTTCAAGGTACTTTATACGATAATTCACCCTTCCGCTATGTTAACGACACTGCATTCTATTTTACCAGCACGACCTCTTCTCGTACAAGTTGATTTTGAAGTTTCTGGAGATGTTCATGGTAAGAAAACTATAACACGTGTAAATCGTTTTAAAAGTACTCTTTATAAAAAGTAAAGTCAAAATCAGATTTTTTTTTGTTTACAAATTAGCAGAGGTAACCGCCCTATGAGCAGTATTTATTTTGGTGGTCTCACATGGATGTGAGGATAATGTGCGCTTTTCATTTGTCCACAAAAAGGGGAAATTTAAAAAAAAGACTCTATAGGTATCATCTAAACCTTTGAAAGTTTAAAAATGTTTGTTACAGATATACACACAAATCGAAGCTATTCCGATTTCAGTTTTGGAAGAAATTTAAATATTTGTATTGTATTTTATTGCAATGATTTTAGAGGTCGATTTCTTAATACCCAAACAGAGTATTTTCTGACACGTGTACACAAATTAAAGACTCTTTGCTAGAGGAAGCTCATTTCGGGCTGACAAAAATACCATCGACAGTGCCTTACTCTTGCTTGTAAGAAACTAGGCTACATGCTTGGCTCGGGATCAAACTCTTACACGAGGACGAGTGTGCCTGTACGGTTATCATCTTCTCAAGAGGTTGCTAAGAATACAGCAGTTTAATATGTGATTTATACATAACATATTTCTTCAAGAAGCTTGCTTATCAATCCGACTGGGAAATTTCACAGAATGTTTGCAGAATTAAATCACAATTTTCACTTGTATCAGGACCACCATGAATATTTTTACACAAATAGCCACTTATGCTCCAGCTACTGCGAGTATCGAAACTTAATTTTTTCTTTATAAGCCCCCAATCGTTGTGCCATTTAGGGAGGTGCGTATATTACGAAGAAAGTATGAATTATTGTTATTCACTCATGAAGTTCTTTGTAAACTGATATATAAATACAGTTTGTTTTTTTGTCAGCAAGCCAGTTATTTATTGAATTTTTTGCAACATTTTCCGATAAGCTACGCGGTTAGAATACGCACGTTTAATGAGTGATTTCTCATAGCTCTCATCTCTTTAAAGAACAGTACTTAACTACTGTATCTGTAGTCGTGAGCTGAAACAAAAACAAAACCAAGTAATATCATTGATGGTTTATTATCAAATCTGGCGTAATTTTATATGCAAAAACGGCTCGTTTTGGGTTCAGAAAATAAACGAGCCGTTTTTGCATATAAAATTCTCAACAAGTGGGTTTCTCGACATCACTGATTGTTAAATCTGGCGTAAACATGACATTTTGAGAACTAGGCCTAGAGGAAAATAAATAAAAAAAATAAACGTTGTCAAAACAGCCTTATCAATTTAATAAAGAATGTACGCAGTTAATGCAGGCTAAAAAGTAACGCTAATATTATCACTTGTAGATAATACTAAACATTAACAGTGAACTTGAGCAAAATAACTGAAAAGGAGATTAATCCTGCACTTTATATTCAACTTGAACTAAGTTGCTTACTTTTTAATGTTCTTTCATCTTATCCGATCATAATTCTAGTATCTTCATTCACTTGTAAAGATGTGTTAACTTTATTCTATTTCAGCTACGTTGCCATGTCAAATACTAGCTTGTGGTTTGCTGGTTATTATGAGTGGTAGTAAAGCTAATTAAAATAATGATACCAAGAATAAATGTAAACAACTATAAAAGTAATCAGTGTTAAAATAAAAATGTTGTGTTATTAATTATTGTCCCAAAAGTCTGATTTGTAAATGACTTAAATAAAACTGATAAAAATTGAATTATTTACTTTGGGTAGCACTATAATTGACCTGGCATGGCCAGTTGGTTATGGCTCTAAACTCGCAATTTGAGAGTTGCGTGTTCAAATCCCCGTCATATAAAACATGCCCGCCCTTTTAGCTGTGAGGGAGTTATAATGTTTCGGTCAATCCCACTATTCATAGGTTAAAGAGTAGCCAAAGTGATAGCGGTTTGCGGTGATGACTAGCTTCCTTCCCTCTAGAGACGGCTAGCGCAGATAGCTCTTATGTAGCTTTGCGCCAAATTTAAAACAAACAAAAATGCATAAAAATAGTCATTGCTCATGAAACATTTTACTTATGCAAATTACCCAGACTGCTAAATTCTGTTGAATTCCATATCGCCTAATGAGCCTTGGTATTAAACGAAATTCTTTGTTGGCACTCGTTACGATAACAGATTCTGCTTTGTTTTCATGTTTATAGAATATCACTTCAATAATGACTTCGAAAAATAATAATTAATAACTATTTATTTTTGAAATGAAAAATATCCAGCATTTCATGTACAATTCCATCAAAAACAGTTGGGAGCCTTACAAGTTGCTAAGTAATATAATTACTCTTATATGCTTTACTCCAAGGTCGAGTAAAATAAGTAGCAAATAGATGTTTTATAAGTTTAGTAAATGTTGTTTATTTATAACTTATTACAAAACCATTGCTTGCTCAGTGATAAGTACTAGAGCTTATAATGTTAAAAATCGGGTTTCGATACTCGCGGTGGGCAAAGTACAGAGAGCCAGCCCATTGTGTAGCTTCGAACTTAACATCAAACAAAGCTCATGATAGCATGCTAAATAACCGCTGTAATTATCAACATATTCATATATAATAGGCTGTAGGACTGGATTTAAGTTAGGGCATTTTTAATTAAAATGCATAAGTACTTTTATTAAATGAGTATTTCGCAGTTTGAAATCCAATTCACTTGCCCCGTACTCGCGCTAGTTAAACGCTGGCATGTGTTACAAGTCATGCATACACAATACGACGGCATGAAGAATGAAGAAACATAGCGATGCACAAACACAAAAAGGGGTAGAAACAAACCAGTAAAAATGCTTGCTGGAAAAAAAAATCGAGACTATCAAATTTCGGTTTCAAAGCTTTATATATGAAGTAACAACAACAAATACTTCTGAACAGCCGATCGACGAGAGACTTGTCGATATTGTGATTGACAGCAAAGTAATAAAACAATTCAAATAAATAAATGATTTGTTTGTTTGTTTGTTTTGGAATTTCGCACAAAGCTACTCGAGGGCTATCTGTGCTAGCCGTCCCTAATTTAGCAGTGTAAGACTAGAGGGAAGGCAGCTAGTCATCACCACCCACCGCCAACTCTTGGGCTACTCTTTTACCAACGAATAGTGGAATTGACCGTCACATTATACACCCCCACGGCTGGGAGGGCGAGCATATTTAGCGCGACGCGGGCGCATAAATAAATGAAATAATTAATATTGTTTTCTTAATTCTCACTCTAAATCTGATATGTAAAACGACATAAACGACGATTCACTTGCTCACTTTAATTAATATTTTAATAGTTGGTTTTCGTGGAATTTGATTATATTAAAAACACACACACACACAGCTCTGTTCTCTCGTTTTTTAGGCAGCCTGATGTGTCTTGACATTGAGTAAAAGGCTACATATTATTACATATTTTAGGTCGCTCTCACTCACGAGTTCTCACCACAGTTATTATGAAAATTATTTATGGCTAGTTGTTTCCAATAATATATTGTTTACCGGTTATTTGAATAAAGTGTCAACAAAATTTTGTCATTCAACACTATTATAACAGTATAAATATTTGTTATGTACTGATTTGATATTTCTTGTCTTTTGTGCAGTAAAACGTTTGTTTGTTTATGAATTTCGCACAAAACTACACGATGGCTATCTGTGCTAACCGTCACTAATTTAGTAGTGTAAGACTAGAGGGAAGGCAGCTAGTCATCACCACCCACCACCAACTCTTGGGCTACTCTTTATACCAACGAATAATGGTATTGACTGTTACATTATAACGCCCCCACGGCTGAAAGGGCGAGCATGTTTGGTGCGACCGGGATTCGACCCCGTGACCATCAGTATACGAGTCGAATGCCTTAACCCACCTGGCCATACTGGGCCCACAGTGAAACGTATACGACGAGTTAAAATATATCGTATACATTCTTTTCAACCCGTAGCTTCTGAACGTTCAACTAAAAGAAGCGAAAACTGTGTTTGCTTCAACTTAAGTTCAGTTTTTCCTGTTCGGGATTGCTGTTCCTTATTCGGTCTCTGTTAATTGGTTGGATTTTATCTCTCACTTTGAGAGTAAAATCACCTATGTCATTTGGTTATGGAGTATAATACTTGCTAGCATTCTAAAGTTGTAATGGTTATCTTCAAAACAGTATTGTACAGTGGCAAACTTATGTTAGGAGAACTTACCCCATTCTGACATGAAGGGAGTCTGCTCTGATTCCTTGTTCTGGGGTCCGCGACATTTAAATCTGACCGTATTTGACTTCGTTGCCTTTACTGGCCGATTATGCAAAACTGTGTCATCTATTTTTAAAGACAAGCATTCTATTAGTTTTTCGTTAAATTTTTATTTTAAACGAATATAAAACAAAAAAATGTTTATTGGTAGTGAAGAAAATAGTTTTTTGAAGTTTTAATTGATATAATAACATTTGTTATCAATTTAGTCAGTCACGACTTTTTAATCCCAGTTTATAAAGATAATTTGTAAAATGTTGTTCTATGGAACCAATATTGTTTTAATTTTAATTTTGCTATAACGTGAACATCAACCTTCAAAACGCTAAAGTGGCATATAATTATTGCGACACTCAGGTAATTTGAATATTAAAAAACCTCTTAAACTGGAAGTAACAAAGCTATCAGATCACTTTGATTCTTTAGTTTCAACCGATGTCGTTGAATGTTTGATAATTTGTACTCTGTTTCATGACTCAGAGTTTTAACAGTTGCACTATTATGAGTGATAACAAGTTAAAATTATTAAATTTATTTATTTTTATCTTTTCAGGTTGCCTGTTCACGAAGGTAAAGTACTGTTTGTTTTTGTTGTTGAATTGTTAACATAAACTACATCACTTACGGTGAAAAAGAAGCATTCACGGTAAGTGACAAAGAAAACACGAGGGTAAACAAATCATGATACGATACATCTCAAACCTACTTTAGCTACACCACTTTCGCAAGCTTTCAAATTAATAAATATCAAACAATATTTTAACAATAATATCTCTTCAGAAAACGCGTGTTTAAAAACTTGATTTACAGCAAAATATCACATTAAATCTCCCTGCCTTTCTAATATGTGTAATACAGTCTGTCGAAAGAAAAAGCTGACAAACAGAAAGCAAATCGTTCTTAGTGTTACTCACTTTCTCTACGAAGAAACTCGAACACAAAAAAAAACGAAAAACATATATTTTGTAATATTTTCAGATCACTTAGATTTTTAAATAAAAAATCTAGATATAAAAACAAACTGTTACAAGTAGATTAATTGTTCAATTTACGTATTTGTGATGCCAAACAAAATTATTAAAGTTAATATCTATATCGCTATACAAACTCATAAGTGGTGAAAAGTTTTCGAACCTGTTATCATATAACAAGATAAGGCGAGTTCACACAAAAATCTTCAACTCTCCTATTTTTATTTGTTTACTGCAAATGAAGATAGCGTTAGTTAACACTTTCTGTAGCATAACCTGTGTTTCGTGAATTATAGTTAATTCCGCACTTACATATGTTTACATTCATTTATAGATGTGTAAATCTCTAGCAGCTCAGTTTTTTCTTAAATGTCTATTTGTATACGTGTTATTTAAACTTTTTCAATCATTAGTTTTCTCATGAACTGAAAGTTATTGGCTTGCTTGATTATTATTATTTGTTATTAAAATAAACATTGTATTATAATAGTTTATAAACAAAACATTTATCTGTTCCTCTACGGTGTCACTAAGGTCTTGTGAACACTTTTGCACATCTTCGAAAAGTAGTATTCCACCACTTCTACTTAGTTACTTATGGGTGGTATGTAAAAATTTTGCGTTACAGCACTTTTGAGTAAACAAGCTACGAAAGAGCTTATGTAAGCCTTGTTGCTCGCAGAAAGAAACTACGCTATTCTTGGATCATTTCTGCTCTAACATTTGCTGGGTGTGTAAAGGAACTGTGTCACACAATGGAATCATTTTCTAAGAGTTAAAAAACCAAACAAACAAGGAGTCTGTTCTATCAGTTGCGGTAGAATATTTATTTTAGAACTGCAATGTATTTTAAACTTTTAGAACTCAATTTAATTTACTTTCTTTCCTAGAAAATTATTTTAAACAAATTTTTAGGTTTACTTTTTTAAAAGAAACGTATCACGACCTCTATTTCCAAAATAAAGTTTTTATTTTATCTTCGGGTATTTTACCCTATAAATATTTTAATAGAATACAATGAGCAAGATACTGAATTGTAATCCAAATAGTATTCAGATGATTGAGGCTGTATTATGTAAATTTTGAAAATTATATCAAATAATAAATTCCGTGTAGCGTTAACAGACATGAATATTTTAGATTTCACGGCCTTTAACGTGACATCAAGTGCGAAGGTTAAATATAAAGTTGCAAATATTCATATTTCTGCAGGTCGTACTATTAATAATTGACTATGTGTATTAAAAATAAAGTTCTAATTTATCTTCAAAATGTGGGATATTTGGATATTAGTAGTCATTGGACTTGGTTTGATTTGATTTTCTCGCAAAACTATACAAGGGCTATCTGCGCTAGCCATCTCTAATTTAGCAATGAAAGACTAGAGAGAAGGCAACTAGTTAACATCCCTAACAGCCAATTGTTGGGCTAATCTTTCACCAATGAATACTGGGATTGATTGTAACTTTATAACGCCCCAACTGCTTAAAGGGTGAGCATATTTGGTGGAACCCTCAGATTGCTAGTCGAACTCTCTAACCACCTAGCAATACGTGGATAGCTGTTAGACAATCTAATAATTGAAATTTTAATACTGTTTACGATGAACCGTAAAGTCTCAAACCAGCTATATAATCTGATATTAGGAAATTATAAGTAACAAAAAATATAGAGAAAGTCAATTAATTATCTGATTTATTAATGTTGAATAATAAAAAATACCAATTAGTCTCGTTTATAGTAAATATATAAAAATGTTAAACCAGTTCAGTTATTAATAATGTATATTTTGTGTTTGTGTGCATAAATACTTAAGTTTGATATTTTTCAAATTACGTGACCCTCCTTTCTTATAAGAACCACAAAAATAATATTAATTAAAGTGTACTGAAATATTTTGACTGAATATTTCCGTTTGCTAAGTAACCATCATAATCTTTATCAATTTAATTACGTCATTTTAACCAGACTTTTACTAAATAAATAACCGTCAACACCCAACTTTTAAAAAAGAACTTCGTATTTATTTAGTGTTTTTATGAATGTATCACTTTTTATTAATACATGTCTATTTTAATAAGTTATCAGTTAAAGTATTTAGTTGTATTTGTTTTACATTTTTGTAAGAGTACATTTGTAGCACATTTAGCTTATCACTTATGATTTATTAAAGACACACTGCAAATTCTCCTTTATCATTAGGATTTATCATTGAAATATCTTTGTTTAGTGTTTAAGGTTAAAGAGTTTAAGGTTGTGATGTAAGAATAATAGATGTTCTGCATTTTCTGGAAGCAGTTGTGTTCTTTTTTCTCATAAGTGTTGCCAACTTATGAGAACAGACGCTTACTACACAAATTTCTGCCTGGAGCTTACGGTAATTATTGTAGTAAGATAACACTGGAAATGTCTTTTTACAGTTTCCATCACAATAACATAAACTGTGTTAGTTAAAAATATAAATTAGCTTCACTGAAGACAGAAATTTCTTTGTTATTAACTCTTTGACCAATGTGATTAACACCACATACATTTTCACTGTAATGATCCCCTAATGAAGCATGTGTTTGCTGGTGTGAGGTTTAAACAAGTTGTGAGAAAGAGACATCCATGTCACTTTCATTATCTCTAGAACCAAGTGTATTCTAATAGTTAGTGCCTAGGCCATTGATGGTTCGCATTTCATTACTACAAACAACAAAGGTTTGTTAAAGTCGTGAAGTTGTACAAGATTAACATTCAACCTTGACTGTTCGGTGGGATAAGAGTACTAACAGAATTACTGTGGAATAGCTTACATACTTCTAGCTTTCCCACTCTAAATTAGGGATACATACGCATAAACAGCCTTTGTTTAGCTTTACAAAATCAAATAACAATAAGTCAATCCATCATCGAAACATATTTAACTACATTTTATTGTGAAAGTGTCAAATGTTTATCATTTCATTGTTCTGCTGCTCTTTGAGACATGTTACATCATAGAAAGAACCTAAGTGGTGAAGGTGAAATCTGTGTTTCTCTATGCTCCAGAAATTCTACTTTGAAGTTTTTATTTACGAATACATTTTACTGTTTGTTATCTTTTAATAGATAGTGCTGTGGAATATCCGCAGAGCTGAATACGTCCTGAAGTAATTAAATATGTTTGTTTAATAATCTCTACAAACGATTTTAGCATTTTTCAGCATATCTATGGTGGAGTCATTTGAATTAGGTGTGATTTATTTTTTGTTAGTGGCATAGAGGCGTATCCTTCTCTCTTTTACCACAAAAGCTTTTCAAATATCTGAGTCGTTTCCAAAGTCATTAGTTTTTTAATGTGCTATAGAAGAGTAATTATCACGTGTAACTATCCTTCTATTGACAGCTATCAGGCCGATTTCATCTTGCTGAGATTCTAAAGTATTCATGACCAGTGACTGTTAGGTGTGGAGGAAACGCAATTTCTTTGACAATCCGGTATCGTTAGGGACTTGCAAAACATGTTATCCATTATTTCTTATTACGAGTTAATCTACCAATTAAGTAAGGTAGATTATTCAAATCAAATTCCTCAGTTTTATTGTGTAGTTCTGTAGCACGAAAGTTATTAATGCACCAGTTTATTTTTTTTGTAGCACTCTTGAACGGTTATTGTTTAATAAAACTTAAGGATTGTTGTTGTTTTGAATTAAGCACCAAGCTACACAATGGCTATCTGTGCTCTGCCCATCACTGGTATCGAAACCAGGTTTTTAGCGTTGTAAGTCCGCAGACATACCACTGAGCCATTGGGGGACAAACCTTAAGGAACTCAAGACTTTACTCTTACTTTGTATGTTTGATCCACTAGACTCCACACTATGTTCTAAATGCTTGTTCTCTTAAGCATTTTTATTTTTCAGGTTACTATGAATTGGGAAAGAAGTAGGAACTGCTTCCCTCTGACCAGGACCCAGCATGGCCAGGTGGTTAAAACACTTGACTCGTAATCTCAGGGTCGAGGGTTCAAATCCCCGTCACACCAAACATACTCGCCTTCTCAGCCTTTGGGGCGTTATAATTTGTCGGTCAATCCCACTATTAGTTGGTAAAATAATAACCCAAGAGTTGGCGGTAGGGGATGATGACTAGCTGCCTTCGCTCTACACTTACACTGCTAAATTAGGGATAGCTACCAAGATAGCTCTCGTGCTGCTATCCAAACACGCTGTATTTATGAGAGATTAAACGTACCTAATTTTTGAAGCAGTCCACACTTTTAACGTATTTCTGACATATTAAACTTTCCTCATTTCTTTAAAACCGAACACAGCTATAATATATTACTGAGAAATTAAACTTATCGAATAATGTGTTTTTTCATTCATCAATCCTGTTTATTTATATAGATCTCATCGTTTTCAGGGATATCTAAAAGGCAATAATTTATGCAAATATATATATTTTAGTGAAAATAATCATAGTTTAATGAAGTTAAATAGTAAAATAATAGTTTGGACAGCGTGATGGGATGCGTCATGCTGGTATAGCTCATTTGCCTCAGTTAATGCCTTTCTTCCATACTGGGGTCTGGAATGCTAACACCAATCGTTAAGTTTTCATCTTACTTGTCCTCAGATGTAATACGTTATTTTTTCTTTTTTTACTTTTATTTCAATTAACCTTTTACTTGGGAGAGCAGTCACCTTCCCACAACTGTCTGCAAACAGTGGAGGGTGATATAGATGTGAGAAATTGTGGGCTTGAGCAACCACCTTTGGCTTTCCTAATTTCTATTGCTGTTTTTAGTTCTGTATTATTTATTTCTTATATGAGACTGTCGAATGCAGATTAAGACTAACAGGCGCTGTATTCCCACCGCTATGTGGGTCCTACTTCGCAGTCACTTCTAAAATCTAGGCTACATTGTATAATCCAACATTGTAGCTTGTATCCTGGGATTCATTCAGTTGATGCGGCGTTTTTTGTTTCGACTTGTTTTTGAGTTAAAATAACAAATTATATTCGTATGTAAGAGAATTCGTGTATTAAGAGAATATTAACACTGAAGAATTAAGTAAAATAAAACAAAATCGAAACAGAAATAAAAAACACTGCATTAATTGAAAGGATCCCAGGGTGCAACCTACAATCTGAAATATATAATGTACTCTAGGTTTGGAGGTGACAGAAGAAGTAGGACCCAATTGCAGTGGGGATACACTGTTTATCAGTCTTAATCTTCATTCGCCAGTTTCACATCAGAAAGTAAAGTAAAACAAAGGAATAAAAAAAATTGCAAAAAAATGAAATTAAAATAATAGAAGTATAAATTAAGAAAGCGAGATGTGGTGCTCAAGCCCACAACGTCTCATATCTATACTACCCTTCACTGCTTGCAGACAGTTGTGGAAAGGAGACTGCTCTCTCCAAATTAAATAAAAATAAAATGAATGAAAAATACATAAAAAATAAAAATAATATATTGCCATTTGACGGTAAGTAAATTAAATAAACTTATTAGCATTCCAGACCCTATTATGGTAGTAAGAATCTAACTGGTGGCTCAGTAAATGAATTATATTAGTATGAAGAGTTCCAACCAGTTATATTAACTAACTGGTATAACTCCCAATCACCACCCAATAAGTTTACTGTAACTATCAATTTTCATTCGCTAAATAAGTTTTTATATGCGGTAAGGTATTCATCCGCTCAAAATAGTGCCAACTTGTTAAATGACCTTATCCACAGCCAGAAATAGTTATCAGACATTTTTAGTAAAATTTCTTTTTTATTTCTTTAGATTTATTTAATACATTCTTATATTTATTACAGAATATTTTAATAATTTTATTTACAGTTTCTTTATTGACATACACTATAAATTTTTGTATCAGTATTTCAACATTACTAATCAAATATTATAATTATATATTATACACACACACGCGAACCTTTGTATTTCAGTTAATGTCGTAACAACAGGGTTGAATATATTATTAAAACGATTTTCAATACGAAAATCAGAAAACTACGAGACATTCACAACAGAAACAAAGTTATGGTGGAGATATGTACCAGAGATATATCGACATTTTTGGGATTTTGTTGGTTGTATGATGCTACTTAAAAGTGATCGCGTTTAGGAAGGGTATGTAAGTGTCTTTTTCTTGACGCAAAATAATCATAGATGCAAATCATAAAGAGTTTCATGTCAGAGATTCACAAAGAAATTTGAAAAGTAAAGTAAGATACGATATAACATTGGATTGAAGTTCAGTGTATGCTAATTTTCCAGAATGAAATATAATTTACAAACAGTCTCTTTATATATCTTTGGATAATAACAAAGTGATCCACTAGTAAGGAAAGAATAACATAATACAGAATGAAAAATTGATTGTCTAAAACAATGACAATGATGAAAATGGATATAAATTTTGTAATAGTAGAGTACTTTGATTGGGTAACCAGATCTTCATATTATAAATACAGGACACCCAGTATTTCCAATCTTTAAATTGGGATTTCTACCCTTTGGAGTTGGGGGTTATATCTATAAACAATCATTTATACAAATATTAAATATCGTCACGTAAAAAAAATATCTTTACTTACACAATTTATATTACTTTTATCTCTTTGACCTGATTTTTTTTTCTGACACCTTGTTACTGGCCATGAGTTTCTCATAAAATTCTGAGTAACTGCCGTTCTTGTTCACTCTTGAGTTATTTTAAGTAACTGCTGCACAACTTAAAAATCTAGTACCGGATCTGAACAGCACGTATATGTTTGTTTCGGTGGATGAGAAGTTCCGTACGCAATAGTGACGTCATGTCATCTGCTACAGCCTGACTTATCGCCACATTCAGAGCTTCGAAGCAGTAAAGGCTATTAAGACATACTGAACTATATTACAATTTTTCTGTTCAGTTAAAAATGTATTAAATAATCCATGACTTTCAGAGGCTCAAAGTACTCAACACAAGAATAAAAACTGGTATAAGTGAAAACCGAAACACATCGATAACCCAAACAATTTACAAGGACACTCGGATTATTTTCGCCAAACTTGCAGTGCGGTCACTCTATACGTAAGATTCAAGTCAGAATCAACAGAGATTAAAAAGTATCAACGATAAACTTTTATCGAATAAAATACAGATGAAAAGTTATTCAAATTCTGAAACATATTTCTTATAGAATACTGATTTTAATTTATAACTTTACAATGCCAGATATTATTTGTGAATAAAAGTATTCATTATTGAAGGTATCAGTGGGAAAGTAATAAAAATAATAACATTTCATTAATGTCATTATAGTATTTAAAACATACAGAACACGAAACTGTGTTATTTCTTTATAAGTATTTAAGGTCACTATGTATTAGCTTTGTGGAAGCCATCTTGACTGTTAATGATCTTTATTGAACAAAATTTCCTAATGTGTGAAAATGTATATAAACCTTACAAGGAGTAGATCAAGAAATCAACAAATTACTTGAATGTTGTTGTGTCGTTTATATTTTCATGTCTGAACAGAGTTGTGATTCTGACATTTTATAAGATAATCTCTGTTGTAAGCAAAAATATAACGTGTTTTTTACCATTATTTAATTATATTCTCTCTAATGTTTTCCAAATTTGTATACGTGTAAATTCTTTTAGTTACCTATAAAACTAGATCCTTCGCTTATGGTATCACGTGAACTCTCTTATACAATTTTTTTTCTGTAATGTTGGACACAGTGTGAAGATAGACAACGATTGTTTCCATAGGCAGATTGGATGATGCCTTGAAAATACGACCATTCTTATTTTTTGCTTGGAATGACCAACAGTGACGAGGGTAGAACATACGTATTGAGAAGAATAGCTTTATTATTTCATGTGTTTAATGCTGTGATTTTTTTCTCTCTCTTTGGAACGGAAGTTGTTAAGTATATTTTTGTTTCTTCACATAGATACTGGATGCTTCAGAAAAGGCGACAACTGTAGTACACTGCTTTCCTTTATGAATATAGCCGAATAATATAGAAATGAGTTTGTTTTGAATTTCGCGCAAAGCTACGCGAGTGCTATCTGCGCTAGCCTTCCCTAATTTTGCAATGTGAGATTCGAGGGAAGGCAGCTAGTTATTACCACCCACCGCCAACTCTTGGACTACTCTTTTACCAACGAATAGCGGTCAATCCCAGGTATCTAAACCACCTGGCCATGCCGACCCTTTAATATAGAAATAAAGAAGAAATGAAGTTCTCAGTCTAGTAAACCTGAAAATTGTGAATATAAAGATAAAAAACACGACTCTTATGGCGAGGAAAGGTGTAAAAGATATAGTAACAAAAAAAAGCTTAGAAATTGATCTGAGAATCGTTGCACATAATGACAATTCAATGCAAATTGTATAGACTTTTTTTTATAAAATTACTTACAAAAACAAACAAGAGAAAATCCTATAAATAGTGACATTTCATCTCTAATCATTTATCAAAAAAGGAATGAAAAGCTTTTAAAAGAAAACAATAATATAAATATCATAATATAGATAATAGTAGCGAATAAAGTAATGTTGCATTATATCATAAAGTCATCAGCACTCCTTTTGACAGTTTAAATTATAATCCATGAAAAGCACCTCACACAAAGAAGTAAAAGAACTGATGCTTTTAATTCAACTTTAGAAGTAGCCAGCTCAGTAAGTATTAGATGCATCTCATCTAAAAGGTAGTTCATTTGAGAAAATTCAGATTGTTCTATATATGCTGCAAAATAACTCTATTCTCCTTATATAAAACTGTATTTCACCTTCAGTTACAACCTTTCACAATATCTGAAAAAGAATCTAATTCGATGTTCCTGTATTTTAAAGGTGGTTTAGACATTTTGGTCTTTTTTTCAATTGTGTATTGTAATTATTGAAACAATAACTGCTGGATACAGTGTTCCCTCGTGTATCGCGGTAGATGCGTTCCAACCCCCCCCCGCGAAAGGAGATTTTCCGCGAAGTGGGATCGCCGATTTTTACGTATATATTTTTGTGCATTTAGACTTTTAAAACCCTCCCTGTACAACTATTTAATCCTCCCATTACAATACTCTTCATTATTGCTGAAATAATAAGAACAATTATTAAGATATTTAATTTCTGCACCAATCATAGCCCGTCTTGCACGTCGCAACGCCATGAAGCTGATCTCGCGTAGCCTTCGCAGACGCACAATGCGTACATCTATATCCTTTCCAGTTGGTTCTGTTTCCATTTTTACGCTGTTATAAACTCGAATATATGTTTATATCTCAAAATATACCTGTTTTTTTCTTTACATTATTAATTGTATCTATTTTTAATATTTTAATGGTATTTAATGCTATATTTTAGATTTAATGTTTATTATTTTACGTATATGTATGTATATATATATGTGGGGGGGGGGTCGGCCGAGCCCGCGAAGTGGCGAGGGAACACTGTATATACACTTTGTAGTGATTTAAAGTGCAATAAATACACTTGTCTACATCACCATCCACTGCCTGCAGACAGTTGTGGGAAAGTGACTGGTCTCTTAATAAAAGGTTAATTGAAATAAAAGTAAAAAAAGAAAAATAACGTATTACATCTGAGGATAAGTAAGATGAAAACTTAACGATTAGTGTTAGGATTCCAGACCCCAGTATGGAAGAAAGGCATTAACTGAGGCAAATGAGCTATACCAGCACGACGCATCCCATCACGCTGTCCAAACTATTATTTTACTATTTAACTTCATTAAACTATGATTATTTTCACTAAAATATATATATTTGCCTAAATTATTGCCTTTTAGATATCCCTGAAAACGATGAGATCTATATAAATAAACAGGATTGATGAATGAAAAAACACATCATTGGATAAGTTTAATTTTTCAGTAACACGTTATAGCTCTGTTTGGTTTTAAAGAAATGAAGAAAGCTTAATATGTCAGAAATATGTTATAACTGTGGACTGCTTCAAAAATTAGGTACGTTTAATCTCTCAGAACTACGCACACACACACACAGCGTGTTTGGATGAACTGGATTGTTTGTTTCTTTCTGAATTTCGCGCAAAGCTACACGAGGGCTTTCTGTGGTAGCTATACCTAATTTAGCAGTGCAAGAGTAGAGGGAAGAGAGCTAGTCATCACCACCCACCCCCAACTCTTGAGCTGCTCTTTTACCAATGAATAGCAGGATTGACCATCACATTATAACGCTCTAAAGGCTGAAAGGGCAAGCATGTTTGTTTTAATGGGGATTCGAACCTGCGACCTGAGGATTATGAGTCGAGCGCCTTCACTATCTGGCCATGCTGGGTCAAACTGGATTGATGAATGAACAAAACTGTATATGAATAATAAAAATGGAAAGATAAACATTTTTAACAAAGTGGATACGTGTTTGATGAAAAACTAGGATAAGTTTGTAAGGGAGAGAGTGGAAGTGAAATGACTAAATGAAAAATATCTCAGCGATGAGTTTTCGGATTTACAACGCCAAAATCAGGGGTTCGATTCTTCTCGGTGGACTTAGCAGATAGCTCAGTGTGGCTTTGCTATAAAAACACACACACCATATAAAATGAGAGTATGTGTTAATGCAGGCTGTAGGTTAGTTGATTTAATGAGTTAGTGTTTAAACTATGTTTTTAATGTTTTTTTCATATTCTTTAGTGAGTTAAATGCTTGTGGATGTTAATTGGTACAGTTTGTTTAGATTGGAAGATCATAATAATACGTTCTATCTAATTCAAAATTTGTCTTATTTTTAAATTATCGTGAATGTACAGCTTTTATTGTTGTAGAGTAATTATAGATGTTAACAAATCTTTCAGTATGCTCGAGAAATGTGTCAACAACTGGGTGTGAAGGGATGGATTCGATTTTCCAGGTGGGGTACTGTGATTGGCCAAATTCAAGGAGAAAAAGACCGAGTTGATGAAATGTAAGTATCAATTTAATAATTGTACCTTATTCTCAGCACCAAGAATTCAGAATATCCCTAGTTATAATATAAATCATGTTCTAATGCAACATCCACTTTCACGAGAACTCTCGAATAAACTTAAATATTTATGACTGTTTTAAATCGGACCCGATAATAAGAATTCGTTAATAGGAAACTTTCGTACCTGAAAGAAACGTTAAATTTCTCAGAACTATCTTATGATTGCAGAAATATTTTAAGAAATTAGATAAGTTTATTCTGTCATAATGACGTTACAGCTGCGAACGGTTTCAAAATAATTTAGGTAAGTTTAGTCTCTCGTAACGACATTATAATTGTGGATAATTGTAAAGAAATTACTTAAGTCAAATCTCTCAGAATAAGTTGGTAGTTTATGAAGTGTTTAGTGAAAAGGCACAGAAAATAGCGTTTATACCTTTCTAAAACTTTTAATTTCTAGTACATTCTGGTTTAACATGGATTTACAAGTAAAACAGTGCGCGGTGATTTCACAATTCGATGTAGCATCGCATGCTTCTACAAACTCGCATCTAAACAAACTGGAAGCTTTCAGTCTTAGCGGAGGTGTCATGCCAGCCTATTCCACAAGTTTTTCTGGATGAAAATATGCCAAGACAGGAAGTGGCCACACTCCGTTGAATAAACAAAATATGTTGATGTAATACTTGTTTAAAAGCTGCGTAGAATAACGCTGGTCGCTGTTAAGCTGTGTAATCATTATTCAACTATCCAAAACTATTAACAGCCTTATAATTAATTCCAATGTTTATATTTCAGTACGAAACACTTTCGTACCGTGGTAAGGTTATCAAGCTAGGATATGCTCCTGTGAAAAGAAAAGAGCAATATTAACTAAGCATGGAGAGCCTCGCTGATAAGCAACATGAATATGTAATAAACTATTATGTTTATTGAGAAATTCTTTCGAAATATAACTTTACTTTCAAGAACTTTTAATAATCCCTCTGATTATTTAACTTTTGTGCTTCCTTAAATACAATCTATGGTGTATAATAACAAACATGGTACATAGTATAACCGTGAGTAAAAACACTAATAGATTAAAATAAGACGGAAATACCATATCATTACTATAAAGCTATGAACCACTTAAGTATATTCTATGTATATATGCTGCTTTGAAATCTCTTTTACTAATACTGTATTTACAAATGATTTACGAACATGCAGTGTTAACTCTTCTCTTTAATCTTTGTGAATTATCCAGCCAGAAAATTATTTTAAATGCGAAGCTCAGTTTTTCATTCTATTTACAATTTATCGGCCTGGCATGGCCGAGCGCGTTAAGGCGTGCACTCGTAATCCGAGGGTCGCGGGTTCGCGCCCGCATCGCGCTAAACATGCTCGCCCTCCCAGCCGTGGGGGTGTATAATGTGACGGTCAATCCCACTATTCGTTGGTTAAAGAGTAGCCCAAGAGGTGGCGGTGGGTGATGATGACTAGCTGCCTTCCCTCTAGTCTTACACTGCTAAATTAGGGACGGCTAGCACAGATAGCCCTCGAGTATGTGCGAAATTCCAAAACAAATATTTTTTCCCAAGCTCATGGCATCCATTACTTATTTACATGTATTTATAAAACAGTTTGTATGTAACCGAAGAGAAAGTTTGACAGAATACCATTAATCTTGGCCATTGTTAATAACAATACTTTACAGCCTTTGCACTTTTCATCATTCAAAGTAGAGAACCTATGATAGATTGTTATTTTAAACTGAAAGTTATATAACATTCGTACTGACCTTGTAGTTTCCTTACTCACAGTAAATAAACAAGAAATATTGGTCTGTATTACAAAACTGGGAGTCAACTAACCTTGTATTTTGTTATTTAAAGCACCCATTTTGTGTAGATTTCTGTGGGTTTTATCCAATTACCTAAATTTGTATTGATGAGGTCCTAGACTTTTAAACAAATGTATAATAAATAAATTATGAAATATCAATGTTTGTTTTTGGGATTTCGCACAAAGCTACTCGAGGGCTATCTATGCTAGCCGTCCCTAATTTTGCAGTGTAAGACTAGAGGGAAGGCAGCTAGTCATCAACACCCACCGCCAACTCTTGGGCTACTCTTTTGCCAACGAATAGTGGGATTGACCGTCAGATTATAACACCCCCACGGCTGGGAGGGCGAGCATGTTTAGCGCGACGCGGGCGCGAACCTGCGACGCTCGGATTACGAGTCGCACGCCTTACGCGCTTGGCCATGCCAGGCCACAAAATAGCGATGACAAAGGGAACCTAATCTCAGATATGAGGTTTATGCAACATGGATTTATTATATTTGAATAGAAATAACCAGCCCATCTTGAAAAGAGTAAAATATAGAAATATTATGAAAATAGAATAATGATTTTATTGATTTGAATTTTATTTTATAAAAATACTACAAAAACCATTATGATATATAAGCTCATGACGATACGCAGAACGTTCCAAATTTAAAATAAATAATGAACATCATAGTTAGCATTTTATATATTAAATTGTGCCTAAAATACAGTATAATGTAGAATAAACTTCGTAATGCTTAAGGTGTAATAATTACTTATATAAAACATTAACAAATATGGCTGAAATATGAAAAAGAACAAGATTATTTATTATTTGGATACATTTTTGAAAGTTGTGTGGTTGACTTTAATCATATTTATACATTCCTGTTTTTAGGGCTCTTTGGCTTCGTCTGCAAGGAAGTCCTGGTTCTAAAATAGTTCGTTGTGACTTCAAAAACTGGCTGATCGTCGACACCTACGACTTTCGGAATTTCAGCGTTCGTTTTTGACAATACATTTCACCCTTGTGAGAGAAACCAGTAGTTTCTGCCCTTAAAGAACATATGATAAATCCTAAACGCATGAAACATGCTAATCAGTAGTGTATAAATTCCTGAAATTTAAACTATCAGTTTTAATGTATGATAACAAAGCTAGTGAAAGATATTTATATTTCATCAAGATACGAATTTTCATTAAGAAGAAATATTTAAAAAACAAGTCGATCGTACAAATAAACTACTTTTATTTCCGCTGCTAATTTATGCTGTATTGATACGTAAACCTTCTTTACAATATAAAGCTTTTCTTAAATCGTTAGCTAATCGCAATATCAAAGGAGAATCACGCGCAATAATTCGAATATTAAGGCTCAGGCCAATGAATTCATGATACTGTAATTTATTATCCATTTTAAAATTACTCACTTATCAGGAATATTTACATGTAAAAGATGATTAATTTTTAAATTTCTTACAATAAACTTAAAATAAAAACTCAGAAGGTAATAGAAATTTAGCTGTGTGTAAATGAAACTAAAGAGAAATCAACATATACTTAAAAAATCTCTGATTCATGGTACTTTTTTCATATGCTAAAAAAGTAAAATAAAACAATTTTAAAAAATCAAATATTAGTCAAATATTTATCTCATTTTATTTAGAGATCTGTTTGAATTAGCTACAGAAAATAAATGGTTGGAGAGCAAATATGGCAAAAAACAAACATTTTCAAATGTTTTGTTTTTTGACGAGATTACATGCCACAAGTTTCCTTTTCTTAAGTAATTTATATATTGTAGGAAATAACTGCTTATTGAATTAAAATAATAAAGTTTATTGCGGTTACAAACAGCTTTCTCACTCTTGAGCTTAGTAATTTTTTCCTAAAAGAAAAATATCACGTCATGAAATTAAATTAAAAATTGAGGAAGTAAGATTTTTCCATGAGCAAACACAACTTAATATAAAGCATTAGATGGAAAATAAAAGGACAGATACGTTGAGACAATATTCTAAAAGTCTTCTGTGCGGAAATTTAACTTACAATTACAAAATAGTAAATGATCTTTCATAAGAAGCATCAGTCTTAATTAACAGACAGAAAGGATTACGTACAAAAAACTAACTTGAGAAAAAGTGCTGAAAGATGTTAGAAAAACAACATTAAATGGAATCCATATGCTGAATGATAGCTAGAAGGAACAATGACATGTAATAATATGTCAAAAGGTATATAAAAATTCTGTTTAAATGAAAATGAATATGGGAAAGACTGTTGGTATGAACTCGTATGCTAGTGCATATTCTGCTGATTTTTTGGTCACGATTTATCTAGCGTAAGACTCAGAAATTGCGTTTTCTCAAACTGTTACATTAAAAACTTCTGGAAGGTGCAAAGACTATAAGTCGTATTATAAAGAGCGTCTGGAACGTGTAATAACGTAAAGCATTTGTTGAAAAGCTTTGGGTAAGTGGATTAACCTCAAGCCCCCCAGTGGCTCAGCGGTATGTCTGCGGACTTACACGCTAAAATCCGGGTTTCGATACCCGTGGTGGGCAGAGCACAGATAGCCCATTGTGTAGCTTTGTGCTTAATTCAAAACAAACAAACAAACAAAAGATTAACCTCAAATAATCTATTACGGAATTCTGTATTAACAGATTTCGAAAAGGTGCATAAATAAAGTCATATACTAGAAGAAGTTATGAAAGATACATTAGTCTAAAGTCTTATACTGCAACGGGTACGAAAGATACTTTAATCTAAAGCCATATACTCCAACACGTATAAAACGTACATTAATCTAAGGTCATATACTGGAGCATGTATAAAATGTGCATTAATAAAGTCATATACTTGAATAAGTATAAAAGGTGTATTAATCTAAAGTCATATGCTGGAACACGTATGATACGCGCACTAATCTACAGTGGCGTACTGTAACAGGTATGACAGGTCCATTAATAAAGTCATGTACTTGAACAAGTGTGAAAGGTGTGTTAATCTAAAGTTAGATACATGAATAAATATGAAAGGTATATTAATTTAGAGCCATATAGTGTAATAGATATGAAAGGTGTATTAACTTCTGTCATCCAGCTTAATCATTCTGGAAAGTTCCCTAGCATGAAACAATGTAATATAAAAACTTTCTGAAAGTGATTCGATATGAAATTATCAAAGTAATACACCATAGAAAACTTCTGGAAGTTTTATCAATCTGAAATAATGATTTTTTTTTAATGTATGCTGGAACATTTTGAATAAGTATATTCCTGTGACGTTTTGGAAATATAATCTCAGGTTAGTACTCCTTTTCATGAGTAAACATAACTTAATATCAAGCGTTAGATGGAAAATAAAAGGAAAGCTACGCTGAGATAATATTCTAGAAGTCTTCTGTAAGGAAATTTAACTTACATAAATATTTACAGCAAAGCTCATACCCTGAAATACCGTTTTAGTAATTTAAAAATTTCGGTGTCAAATTTAATGTTCTGCGTTTGTTGTTTGTCATCATTTAGAATGCTGCTGCAAGTTTCTTATTCTATTTTTGTTCAAAAGTGAATATTTTACGTTGTTAAAGTACAGGCTGGAATGGAACATCAACATGTACCTATGACACAACAAGCTGTAGTTTACTAGGGAAATTTGTTTTCGCCGTCAGTGTGAAAATGTGTTTCCCAAATTGATTACCTGTTGCCGTTAAGCTGCAACTTCCAAGAAATAGGCTACAGATGCCATTGCTATTTATATAGAAACAAATCAGCAGTAATACATTTAGGAAGAGTATTCAATCTTATTATTAAACATGTGAACTAACTGAAAGGACTTGGGGTTAAGAAATAAAGCAAATTGGAGTTCTTGAATAAGCGATTGAAGTATGTATACGCCATCTTGTTTCGATGCAAATGAGTATTTTATGCCACTTATTTTCCTAAAGGTAAATAGGCTTCGTAAACAAAGTACGAGTTTACCCGATAGTGATATAAAATATACCATTTACGTTATTGGTAGTAATGGACGTGACACTTTACTAATACTTAAGGAGAGTGTAAAAAAAGTTGACATCATTATAAAAGGAAAACGATAAATTAGAGAAGTACCAATAAACTGGCTATTGAAGGTTAAAACTAATAGATGGTGTATCCCCACCAAAATGTGGGTCCTACTTCCTCAGTCATCTTCAAAATTTAGGGTGCATTCTATATCCCACATTACAGCCTGTTCCCCGGGATATTTTCAATTAGTGCGGCAGTTTTTGTTTTGACTTGTTTTTCGTTATAGCAAGGTAGCATGAGTTAAGAGGTTTGTAACTGCTGTTTTTAACACAGTCTTTCCTTTTGATTTGGTTTTGATTTGGGAGAGTGTAAACAAAGTTTACATCATTATGGAAAGAAAAATATAAATTAGAGAAATAGTAACAAACGAAGACAGTTCCGTTTTACAATCCATCATACCATAATTTTAAAAATTCACTATAACTTTACTTTTTAATAAAAATTTCACAAAACAAAAACCTCAGGATCTATCAAAAATGACTTTGTCTGGAAAGAAAGATATTTTGATTAATAATATGTACACAGATATACCTCGTTTACAGTCAGTCTATGTTTTTACTTTAAATACATTCTACTTAATAGGTTGTGTTTCATTTATGTCCAAGTACATAATACAACATGAACAATATTTGAAATATTCATCTATCTGAAACATCAATTCTGTGTGTATATGCATATATGTATTATAACCATAAAATGTTCAAGCCATAAACCAAAACATTAACATGAATTCTGTTTACATTTTTTAAAAAATACGCTGTGCATTAAAAATAATGTTCGCCCTTTCAGCCGTAGGGGCGTTATATGTGACGATGAAGCCAACTATTCGTTGGTAAAAGAGTAGCCAAGAGTTGGTGGTAGATGGTGATGACTAGCTGTCTTGCCTCTAGTCTTACACTGCTAAATTAGGGACGGCTAGCGCAGATAGCCCTCGAGTAGCTTTGCGCGAAATTCAAAACAAACAAACATTTAAAAAAAAAAGATCCTAGGGTACAAGCTATAACGTGCGATTATAAAATGTATCCTAGGTTTTGGAGGTGACTGAAGCGTAGGACCCACATTGCAGTGGTAATACACCGTCTATCAGTCTTGATCTCCAATTCGCTAGTCTCACATAAGAAAATTAGAAATTGGGAGAGCGAGATGTGGGTGCTCAAGCCCACAAATCCCACATCTATGTCACCCTTCACTGTCTGCAAACAGTTGTGACTGCTCTTTCAAGTTAGAATAAGAAAGAGATAAACATAAGAAGATTAAAAATAAATATATAGATGAAAATAAGGTACTACCATTTGGATGTAAGTAAGATAAAACTTACCTCTTGAAGTTAGTATTCTTGCCCCAATATAGTAGAGGCACTAATTAATACGACATCAGGAAAGTGATAGTTTGGAAACGCAAACGCAAAGTAACGTGGCAGGGGTTCAGTTTAGAGAGAGAGAAATCTGAAGAATTATCTCTCCAGCTGGGGTGATCAAGAGCGTTGTGGTTTCTCTTTGTCCCCTTTCGTGAAAAATTATTGAAATTATCAGGGTTTTTTGTTTTTCTCTTGTTTTGGCTCTTTTTTTGGGTGAAGGAGTGAGGTTGGTCATGATATTGATGAGTGAGACAGTGAGAGTTTACTGTGGCTGTCGTACTTTTATATACAGCTTAAAGTGTACAAAGTTCTTAAATGACCTTGTTTTTAGTTAAACATTTTCAATAATTTTTAATAGAATTTCTCTGAATTTATTTTCTTTGTATTTATTATAGAATAAATTAATAATTTAATCTAAATATTTTATTGAACCCATTAGTTATTAATTTTCGTGTCACATTATTAGAGAAATAGCAACAAACTGACAATTGGATATTAAAACTGATAGTGTATCCCCACCGCAATGTGAGTCCTACTTTTTTAGTCACCTCCAAAATCTAGGATACATTTTATAATCCCACGTTGTAGCTTGTACCCTAGAATAATTTTTAAATGTGCAATGTATTTTTTACAAGGAAATCCACGTTAATGTATTTTGGCTTATGGTTTGAAAAAATATGGTTATAATATAATTAATCAGAGGTTGGGATTTGCTGTTTTTAACGCAGTCCTTCCTCATTATTTTATTTATTCATTTGACTTAAATTAAATATAATTATTTAATTTCACACATATTGCACAGCACATGATTTGTATATGGGAAGTTAAAGATTAAATATCAACATTATTTCTTTTTTTTTCTTTTGCTAAATAATAGTATAAATAAATTTAGTACGTACGCCACACACAAAGCACGAGTTGATTACCTAATTTATACATAAATACGCCATCTACAATCTAGAACTTGATATTTTGTTGCCATATAGTTTAATTTGTTATTTATTTATGAACCTGGCAAGAAACCTTTCCTGCTATGTAGAAACATTTGTATTTTACAATGTTTAGTGTATACATTTCTGGACACGCAATGAATAAGCACAAAATACGAATCTCATTCCTTGTGGTACACAAAGCACATATGCCCCTTTTACAGCTTTATTTTTACGAAAACCAAGTATAATATCGATGTGATTCGTTTATTATGCGACCCTATGATTTTTTGTTTTACACACACACAGATTTATTTTTTTAGTAAACCGTCTTCATCGTAGAAGGCCTTTTTATTTTATTTGGAGTCGTTTACGTTACTACTGGTTGTTCCTTTTACAAATGGCCTGGCATGGCCGAGCGCGTTAAGGCGTGCACTCGTAATCCGAGGGTCGCGGGTTCGCGCCCGCGTCGCGCTAAACATCCTCGCCCTCCCAGCCGTGGGGGTGTATAATGTGACGGTCAATCCCACTATTCGTTGGTAAAAGAGTAGCCCAAGAGTTGGCGGTGGGTGGTGATGACTAGCTGCCTTCCCTCTAGTCTTACACTGCAAAATTAGGGACGGCTAGCACAGATAGCCCTCGAGTAGCTTTGTGCGAAATTCCAAAAAACAAACAAACATCCTTTTACAAACACAGATCGAAATCATTTTCAGTTGTAACTCAGCAAAAGGTCGTTCAACTGGAATGTGATTTCCTTGTGCTCTGAGAAATCAAACACCAGTGATCTCCAGCGATTTTCCAACTAAAACAGTTTTTCAGATGCATAAATATTATTAATTTGATTGGTAAGTTATTTAGAAATAGAAACATAACAGTGAATGTTATATTAAGTAACGTTACTTTATTACACATCTGGAAAGTTGAACTTTTACAATTATAACAGATTGGATGTACCTGAAGTGTTTATGTATACAAGTATTTTTATTATAGACGTTTGAATTTTTAAAATCATGTTTTTTTCAAAACAATCTAACCATGAAAGATGTTACATTATTTAGTGTTTGCCATAAGACATTAGTTTAAGGCCTACTATGCTTCCAAACATCAAACTCTTTATCTAGTCTCTTATATATGACGAATCTAGTATGGTTGAAATAATGTTATTATACACTATTCTATTCTTTAAAATCTCCAAGAGAGAAGACATAGAATGTGGTCTTTGGAAGTGTATTGTGCCGAATATACAACTGTCTGATCGTTGTTATGATTATAATCATGCTTCCCCAGCATGAAGGTGTTTTATTAGTACAATATATCTGTTTCCGATAACGCATTTCGCTCAATCCATAATTTTTCAGGCCAACTGGGATACAAGAAACACTGTAGTGGTTGATACATTGTTTGTACAAGCCAATTGTTACAGAAACAATTTTCACAGTACGAACGATCCCCATGAGCTGTTGAAGAATTATTATTATTAAATGCCGTAAAACACGAGTATTTGGTCTACTGTGCTCCAGAATACCACATTATATTTCATGAATTAGAAGTATAATATTATTATTCTAACCACACTATTTTTATCATGTCTGTTGACAATCCCTAAGGGTCTAGTTAAATAAAGTGTCTGATACTAATGTCTTATGGCAGTTACAATTACAATCACGTTCCTCCAGTTTGTAGATGGCGTTCACATCACAGTATTTGCTTGCTGTTTACCTTTATCATTAACGTCCTTAAGCCGTCCAATTACTTTTGGTATTTCAACAGAACTCAACATGTTAACATGTATGGAACCCCTAAACAGTTTATTATCCCAAGCAGTCAAAAGAATGTAGAACTGCGGCGAGTCATACTCAGGCTCGGCATGGCCAGCTGGGTTAAGGCGTTTGACTCGTTATCCGACGGTCGCTGGTTCATATCCCCGTCACACCTAATATGCTCGCTCTTTCAGCTGTGGGAGCGTTATAAAGTGAAGGTCGATCCCACTATTCGTTAGTAAAAGAGTAGTCCAAGAGTTGGCGGTGAGTGGTAATGACTAGCTGCCTTCCCTCTAGTCTTACACTGAAAATTAGGGACGGCTAGCGCTGACAACTCTCGTGTAGCTTTGCGCGAAATTCCCCAAAACAAACGACTCGTAATTTTATGTTGAAAATAAAAAAATTATTTTAGAACTATAATACCGTTAGTACATGCTGGAAAAGGAAAATTCGCTGTTATCTGATGTTTATCCACGGGGTATTGGTTTTAAATTGTAATGCAAAATAGGTTGTAGTTTGATTAATGAATGCTTTCATTTCAACGTTAAATGTTTCCTCTATTGTATGAGAATTTGGATGCTAAATGATTTAAAAGTTTTATTATTACTTTTGAGTGATGACGAAAAAACCCATTTGTAGAGAAAATTATATTTGTAAAAACATCTGATATGGATGGGAAAAGCACCATGTAGAGGAGAGAACAACATTTCAACCTTCTTCAATCATCGATTTCTTCGTTGTTCACTCCTCTACATAGTGGCCCCCCAGTGGCTCAGCGGTATGTCTGCGGATTTACACGCTAAAATCCGGGTTTCGATACCCGTGGTCGGCAGAGCACAGATAGCCCATTGTGTAGCTTTGTGCTTAATTCAAAACAAACAAACAAACTCTACATAGTGTTTTCTCTTTCCATACCAGCCGTTTTTACATATATATTGTTATTACTTTTATATGAACAGTTATATTAAAATTAGAACTGAAAATATTACAGAAGGAATTTGTGTAAAATAACAAAATAATATCTGTATTATACCTTTCAAATGCATTGAAGATTTAATAAAGGCGAACCACATATAATAAACATGTGTATACGTGCTTGATCACTATTGCAATCGATTTGGTGAATGTGATAAAAGTAGTTTAATATCAATATATTATACAAAATTGTTATTGTTGTCCTAAATTTTAACACTTTAGCTTATATTTCAATGAATAACTCGTTGAATAAAATTTTCATGGAACACTAAGGTGTGCTTGTAGTCAGTGGGCATGATGTTATAAAAACTAAAAACCAATTGTCTGTTGAAAAACAAAGTAACAAAAAAAATCGTATATCATAATTTGATATGACACCCTCAATAAATATGTAGGGGAATGGTTGTTCTAATAAAATATGAAATCACACTTTGTATCTCGTTTGGGTTGTTCATGCCCATTTTATGGCTGGAGCTAACTTATCATGTAAAAACTGTTTTCTTGTTTCTGATTTTGCGACGAATTGCATTGAAACCTATCTCGACAACTGCCACCAAAACGAGGCTACCAAAATTCAGTATGAGTTATTATTCAAGTAATTTTTGTTTAGAATTAAGCACAAAGTTATACGATAGGTTATTTGTGCTCTGCCCATCATGGGTATCGAATCCATGATTTTTAGCAGTGAGAGTCCGCAGACATACCACTGTGCCGTTGAGGGATATAGAGTAGTATATCACTGACATACACAGAAAACTTTAATTTTTACAAGAATTTCAAGTTAGTGAAATTAACAGAAGCAGCACGGCGGACATCAATATTTTATCATGAAAGAGCATGCTAGTTTTAACAAAATTTTTACAAACGTTTTATATAAAATGACGAACTAAATTTCAATGAAAAGATATTTTAAAACATCTTTAAATCTATTTTATGTGTTTATATGTAAACGAAACATCAAAACAAAAATTAAGAATAAGTTTTGACAATAACTAATATGAGAAAATAAATTACAAAACATCTTATATTTGTCATATGGAGAATTTCGAAGAATAGATCGCAAGGTAGTGACAAAACAATATACGCTCAGAATTAACACAACTTCTTCCGAACAACGAATACCTTTTAACATCGAACAAATTTTCAAAGACTACGAAACTCAAAAATCAGCTTTCAAACTCGCAGAACACTACCCTTCAATGTAAAAAAATCCATTGCCTTTAGAAAACGTGTTTACAGTTTACAGAAGGCTTTCTCCACTGCTGTTTACCGGCTAAAATGTAACATCTTCTATCGTACATACATATATAGAAAAGACCGGAAGAACCATACACATTAAGATAGAACATACTGACGCTTTTTATAAATAACAGAATGAAAGAAGTGTAGTTGCAGATAATATATGAAATAGTCATGGACAAGTTACACTTGACTCGAAATCACCATTTTCCGTATAAATCCTTACCGAAACAACCAAGTACACTGACAGAAAAAAAAACTCTTCTCATTAAACAACTACGACTGAATGATCTGGGACAAAGAATGGCGCCTATATTTGTCATCCTGTCGTTTTGTTATTTCATTCTGTAACCTAGATAGAATTTTCGTTTATTACAGGTAATTGTTAATTATTTCAGCAATAAATTGTATTTACCAACTAAATATGTCAAACGTGCAATTAAGATTTGATCGGGCACTGAACAGGTACATTCCTTGACGCATGCCTAGTGAAAGTGGTTTTTTTCCTGACACTTCATTTCCTCCCATCTGTGCTAGCCGTCCCTAATTTTGTAGTGTAAGACTAGAGGGAAGGCAGCTAGTCATCACCACCTACCGTCAACTCTTAGATTGCTCTTTTACCAACGAATAGTTGAATTGACCGTAACATTTTATATGCAAAAAACGGCTCTTTTGGGCTCAGAAAACACTTCAAATAAAAGAGCGAACAACGTTTCGACCTTCTTCGGTCATCGTCAGGTTCACAAAGAAAGAGGTAACTGGCCGGAAGCTGACCACATGTTTGGAAGGGGTTGTATAACTGAGTGTCGCAATGTAGAGGGCGCGGTTTGATGTTTGAATATATAATTTTATCTATAATATTAATATAGGTATAATGGTGTTCCTTTATATTGGTTTATTTTGGGTTTAAGTTGTTGTATAAGTAAGGCTTCTTTAATTTTTCGTTTGTTTATGTTTGTTTCTTTATTTAGTATTTTAGTGTTTTCTATGGTTATGTTGTGTCCATTTGACTTGCAGTGTTCGAAAACGTGTGAAGGTGACTTTTTATGTTCTTTGAATCTGGTTATAAGAACCGACACACAATTCAAAACAGAAATCCACCGAAAAATCACCCATACTGGACTATACATTCCTTGGGACTCAGCACATGAAACAAAACAAAAACTCAACATACTAAGAAACCAGATAAACACAGCCATAAAACTATGCTCACCAGATAAAATTAACGATGAATTAGATAAAATAAAACAACACTTCATCAACATCAATAAGTTTCCTCCACAAACCGTAGAAAACATTATACGCACACACCCAGACAGAAAGCAAAATCAACCAACAAAAGTAAATATATCTCACGAATCAAAAAATCACGAAACCATATACTGCTGTATACCATATATTCCTGACATCAGCAAACAAATAACCAACATTTGGCAAAAACTAGTAACAAAATATAACATTCCAGTTAACACTAAATTTATTCAAAAACCAGGCACAAAACTAAGGTCTATACTATGTAAGAACTACACTGACAAACACCACACCAACATTATTTATAAAATACAATGTGATAACTGCCACGACTTCTATATAGGAGAAACAAGTAGAAAAATGGAAACCAGATTCAAAGAACATAAAAAGTCACCTTCACACGTTTTCGAACACTGCAAGTCAAATGGACACAACATAACCATAGAAAACACTAAAATACTAAATAAAGAAACAAACATAAACAAACGAAAAATTAAAGAAGCCTTACTTATACAACAACTTAAACCCAAAATAAACCAATATAAAGGAACACCATTATACCTATATTAATATTATAGATAAAATTATATATTCAAACATCAAACCGCGCCCTCTACATTGCGACACTCAGTTATACAACCCCTTCCAAACATGTGGTCAGCTTCCGGCCAGTTACCTCTTTCTTTGTGAACCTGACGATGACCGAAGAAGGTCGAAACGTTGTTCGCTCTTCTATTTGAAGTGTTTTCTGAGCCCAAAAGAGCCGTTTTTTGCATATAAAATTCTCAACAAGTGGGTTTCTCGACATCACTGATTGACCGTAACATTATAACACCTCCACAGCTAAAAGGACAAGCATGTTTGGTTTGACGGGGATTTGAACCCCCAACCCTCGGATTACGAGTCGAACGCCTTAACATGCTTGGCCATGCCGGGCCTATATATTATACCAGTTCAAATCATCAAATTTTTTATCACTCATCAGACATAAAACAACCTTTTTTCTGTAAGTATCGCTTCCCAGTTGTCTGAGGACTCACACCGCTGAAACCCGGGTTTAAATACCCGTGGTGGACAAAGCACAGATAGTACATTGTATAGCTTGTGCTTGATTCTAAATAAACAAACCTGTATTAACCAATCAAACTACAGTTAAAACATCTGTTTAGCCCAACTATCAATGAGCTCTGTCTGCATCTCTGCCCTGACGTCATCAACAATACTACGATAGTTCTCCCTGACTGACGTCATCATCTCTAAAAACTATACCCACAAACACATCACCACATTTTTTTTATAGAATACAATGCAACAACTACCAAGACTTCTATATCGGAGAAACAGGTAGAAACATGGAAACCAGATTCAAAGAACAACAACAAAAGAAAAAAACATCTTTGCACGTTTTTAACAAATAAGCACAACACATCCATAGACAATATCAGTCCACTGTTGGGACAGTGTTAAGTCTACGGCTTTACAACGGTAAAATCATGAGTTCAATTCCCCACGGTTGATACAGCAGGCAGTTTGATGTAGCTTTGCTATAAGAAAAACACATACAAAACATCAACATACTAAGTAGGAAAACAAATACAAGCAAACGCAAAATCAAAGAAGCCCTACTTATAGAAGAATTTAGACTAATAAAAAGGAACACCTTTTGTTCCCCTATTAATTAAAAACCTACAATCTAACTGCAACACTCCCTACAATTTCATACCCATTCATACTCTGGACTGAAGAAATACTTTGGCCAGGATGTCTTCCACTACGTGCAGAGAATTCCAATGGTAGGTGAATTAAGATTAGAATTTGCATGCTTGTTTGTTTGTTTTTTACCAGAATTTTCATACATAACAAAGTGAAAAGAATAGTCCAAGAGTTGGCGGTGTGCAGTGATGACTAGCTGCCTTCTCTCTAGTCTTGCACTGCTAAATTAGGGATGGCTAGAGCAGATAGCCCTTTCGTAGCTTTGTGCAAAATTAAAAATGCAAGTAGAAAAGCGACACTCGATAATACCCAACATTAGCTTCAGGACTGCAACCATATAATTCAGGATAGGCCTATATTTTAGAGAACCAATCAGATTCTTTAAAATATGTAGTGGAAGTTTTCTTCTCTTAAACAGTGTCAATAACAAGTTCTTTTCTAGTAATACCACAGAAACTAGATTAACGGTTTCTGGCTATTACTCGCGTGGTTTCAGAACAGTCGTATCAACCATTATTATTTATGTTAATTGCTATAGGTAATAGCACGTGACGCTCACCACTATCTTATTAGGAAATTTTCATAAAATGAAGCAAATCTATGCTAAAAAGTTATCAATTAATAAGGAATTACAAACTGCGTGATTCTTTTGAAAACATGAGCTAGAAATTGCTAATCCAGTTTGGTTGGTCTAATCAATATTAATGTATATGCACGTACTTTCACATTACAATTTTAGGAAGGGCGTCTTGACCTCAAGTTGTAGGATGGAAGAGGTACAGAAGATGAAGTCATATTTCTATGAAATGAAACCAGAGGGCGTGTCGTAAGCCACCATGATGTAACAGTTCTGAGAAGTGGATCAAAGTAAGTAGTCAGTATAAACACCAACGCAGTAGTTCTATATCTAATCACATTTCTTGACCATTTATACGAAAATCGTCCTGGAAAGGAGTCTTAATAATAATTCGTTAGTTCTATGATTACATTTCCTGACCATATACACTGCTGGCCAAAACCTTAAGGCCAATGAATATAAAGAAAAATATGCATTTTGTGGTTAGACTCAACCCCTTATTTGAGTATAGCTTCAAATGATGAAAATAAAAATAAAAATCTTTTTAGCATTTAATAGGGAAAATGTGAACACAATGAAATTAGCCTAAATACTAGCTGGTAGAAATTTTAAGACCATACCAAAAAGAAATCCTAAACAGGGTAGCAAATGCCCAACAAGAGATCTCAGTATTGAGTTGCACTGCCGCCATTGCGAATAACTCTAAACATTCGCTTTGGCATGGTCGACATAAGTGTTTACAGAAGGCTGGCTGGAATGTTATTCCAAGTGGTAAAATGGCTTCACAAAGATCATGCACTCTTTGGAATATAAGTCCATTTCAAAAGACTTCCCTTATCATCCACCTCCAAACATTTTCAATGGGATTCAGTTTGGGCGAACACGCTGGATGGCCCAAAAGAATCACGTTATTCATATTGAAAAAGTCCTTTGTCCTGAGTGGATTGCAGCGCTGTCTTGCTGAAAGATCCAGTCATTTCCACATAAGCAAGGGCCTTCAGTCAATAAGGATGCTCTCTCCAACACGCCAATGTAGCCAACTGCTTTTTGACGCCCCTGTATAACCTGAAGTTCCATTGTTCTATGGAAGGAGAAAGCACCCCAGATCATGATGGAACCTCCTCCACTGTGTCATGTAGAAAATGTCTTCGGTGGGATATCCTTATCGTGCCAGTAACGTTAGAAGCCATCTGGACCATGCAGGTTAAATTTTTTCTCATCAGAGAAAAAAACCTTCGTCTACTTTTCTAATCCCATGTTTGGTGCTTCTCAGCAAAGTTTAACCGAGCTGTTTCGTGGTGTGGAAGGAGGCGTGACCTTCGAAGACGTTTACGGTTTTTAAAGCCTTTCTCTCGTATGCCGTCTTGTTGTTCTTGAGCTACATTCTGCCTCTGTACGGACCTTAATCTGGTCTGACGATTGGCTGATGTCTTGCCGGACAACCCGTCGAATTCTCCTGCTCAACGCCAGCGAAATTTTCTTGGGCCGACCACTTGAAATTTTCTTTCCGTATCCCTCATAGTCTTTTAAGAAATTTGCAACAGCAGTTTTATTACGCCCAATCTCACCAGCGATGGCACGTTGAGAGAGACCTTGCTTTTGCAGTTCGACAATTCTTCCACGTTCAAATTCCTTCAACCATTTTAGCCTTTGCCCTGTTTTTACCCAATGTAACACAGGAAATATCAGTGGGAGATGTTGACAATGCTAATGCCTGAGCACAAATGACTAAATTTCGTTACGCGTTTACCAATTAACGCTTTGTTTCAGTATGGGCTTAAACTTATCAAACTAATTTCATAGTGTTCGCATTTTCCTTATTAAGTACTAAAAAAAAGTTTTATTTTTATTTTCCCTTTTCTTATTTTCATCTTTCAAAGCTCTATTCAAATAAGTGGTTGAGTCTAACAACGCAAAATGCATATTTTTTCTTTATGCTCATTGGTCTTAAGATTTTGGCCAGCAGTTTATATGTAGACAGTGCAAAAAAGCAAAAGATGTTAATTTAAATATCAAAATGTTAAATATTAAAACTTGCTGTTTTACTTGTTTGATTTTATATTATCAATCTGACTTCACAAAATATTTCATTTTACACATGAAATTTGACAGTTTTATCTTACATGAATTTCACATTGTAATCACATCCTTTCTTGATGACGAGAAACTCACTTGAAATAAAAATGTATCTCAGAATTGCTGGTATGGGTATTAAGACTTTTATTGATAAAGAGAGAATAACGTTTCGACCTTTTTAGGTCATTTTCTCAGGTCATCAACTCTCTTTTTATTAACCTGAAGATGACATAGGAAGGTCGAAACGTTGTTTTCTCCTTATCAATTAAAGTATTAATACCCATGCCAACCGTTCTGAGATACAATCACATCCTTTATTACGCCATCAATGTCGAATTTTATTATGTTAAAACCATTATTTTAACAACAATCTTACTTTTTAGGGCTTTAATAAATCAACTGTAATCCATTATTCGAATGAGATCCCAACTCACACTTTTGTTTTCAATTACATATGTATATTTATTAGTTTTACATGTATCTTGCAAAGGCATGTTATGTTAATAAGAGTTGTATAGATTTCAACTAAATTTAATTGTTTCTATATTTTTGACAGAGATGTTTCTGTGCTTTCCTGAGACAGTATGAAGCATATGAACATTCTTTTCATTTGCATCTGTTAGTCATTTACATCATGGAGACATTTCACTGACCCATTGTGATGTGTTCAGTCTAAGAACAATCAGTTAGATAAACTTATCAAAGCTAGATAAGCTTCAAAATACTCGAGTTGCAGACTTACTATACACAACTAACACATGTTTCATTATTTTTAATAAATTAAGTTAATAGATTCTGTAGTAAATCAATTAACAAGATAATAAAGCTGTTTAATCACCATCATGGAATAATAGCACTTACCACATTTTAATTAATCTTTGAGGATGGATATAACTTTTTGGACAAATCTCAATAATGAAAATCAGTATAACAGACACACTACTGTCAACACACACAGAACAATACAGTCCTGGCAGTACTTTTTGTTCCAAGTTTACATTGGACAGTTCGTCTTGATAATTTTCTTATGTTGAAGTTATGTGGAGACAGTCCTATTGGATCAAAATATTTTCCTTTCTCATCTCAATCTGTATAAAACAGACCTATGTGTATCAAAGCAGCTGGTATGGGTAATAACACTGCTATTGATTAGTAGAGAATAACGTTTCGACTTTCGTAGGTCATCTTCAAAATAACAAAACAAAGAAAAACAGAGCTATTGGTTGTCGGATTTATGACTCAGATCCAGAATGGCGATATAAAATTGTTTTCGGTATAATTATATGGTTGATCAGTGAGAAACGCACCACCAAACGTTTTCGTTTGTGTGCACAAATCTAGATGATGATCACATGACTATATATTTTTAAAATATTCATCACAAAGTGTATACTTGTAATACATTAATTGTGAAAAAAGTAACGCGTTAGTTTTTTTTCAAAATTGAAAGACAAACTAGAAATTATATTTCCATATCTTTCGTTAAAAACCCTTTAATTATGAGTTGAGTATCCATGAGAGTGATAATAGGATTTTTGATAACGTGTGCATATGTTTACAAACATTTGCAAGTTATTAGTAAACATTACAATACTTTCGTACACAAAATATCAGGTTCTTAAACTAAATATTAACATATTTTAACAAAATAATTTTTCGTAATTCTTTTCTTTCAAAATTTTGACCAGGTAACATGCAAAGTTATTTTCATTTAAAGATTTAAAATACTTTTATGTAAGAGAAAATGTTCAAATTTCACATCTAAAATTTTCTATAATCTCCGGATAACTACCAAAAGTTTTTAAGAAAAATTATCTTTATGAAATTGAAATCTATGTACGTGTTTAATATCGTAACCACGATAGAAATTTAGGCAGTAAATATAAATTGTGCTTTTCATTCTTAAAATTACTGAAAATTATAACCTGAACGCTCAAATGTTTAAATAGCTTACATGTCAAAACATTGCACATTTATATATGTTTCGTTTATTTTTATATTATAAATCTGTCAGCAATTGCTGGATAACATAGAAGTTACAATGACGCGGCTATCGTTTACTCGTATTGCCCTATCCAATAATATAAATCTGACACTTAGCCTTGATGACGAGAAACCCACTTGAAGTAAAAATGTATCTCAAAAAGGTTGGTATGGGTCTTGAAACCTTCACTAATAAAGCTGTGAACAAAGTTCCGACCTTTCTAGATTAATTATCTTCAGGTTAACAAAAAGAGAGTTTACAAATGATCGTTGTTGGGTGCATGTCTTAGGGACAAGAGTACAAACCTGTACGGGGTTTTAGGGGGCGATGCAGTTAGATGTTAGGTTAGTAATTCGTATGTGTATAAAGGTGTTTCTTTATATTGGTTCCAGTTGTTGTACAAGTACAGCTTTTTGATTTTTTGTTTGTTTATATTTGTTTCTCTACTCAGTATCTGGATATTTTCTATAGTTATGTTCTGTTTGTTTGATTTCTAGTGTTCCAAAACTATAAAAGAGTTACTTTTAATCTGGTTTCTATTTTTCTGCTCGTTTCTTTGACATAGAAGTCGTGGCAGTTGTTGCATTGTATTTTATAAATAATGTTGGTGTTGTGTTTGCCAGTGTAGTTTTACAAAGTATGGACTTTAGTTTTATATCTGTTTTTTGAATAAATTTGGTGTTTACTGGAATGTTGTATTTTGTTATAAGTTTTTTTTTAAATATTGGTTATTTTTTCACTGATGTGGGAACATGATATGCAGCAATGTAAAGTTTTGTATTTTGTTGTTGATCAAGGTGTGTATAATTTTTTCAATGGTTTTTGAAGGAAATTTGTTGTTTATGAAATGTTTTATTTTGTTGATTTCATCGTTAATTTTATCAGGTGAGCATAGTTTGGTGGCTGTGTTTATTTGGTTTCTTAATATGTTTAGTTTCATGTGCTGAGTACTAGGAACTCACGCATGTGGATGTTTAGATTCAGGAGGTAAACTGTAAGAACAGAACCTTGGTTGGGAAGTCCCCTTACCACGTACGGGAATTCACATCGAGGGGTAGGGTATTAAGAGTTCCTTCAACCAGGATTATGTGTGTACATAAAAATAAACATATGCACAGACACCTGTTAGAAATATATACTATATAGCTTTGGAATTAAAAACGTTATAGGTATTTTTTATGCTGATGGTTTTCTGTTTTATTAGAAATAAACCTTGTACATAAAGTTATTCAATTTAATTATTTGAGAGAATAACCATATCCTGATTCTTTTTTCAGTTTATTGTAATAAAATTACACGAAGTAATGTTTTCTGACAAAAACTAGTACATCTGCAATAATCAAATCAAATTTTACAATGGTATTTGGCATCCTCTTCCGCATGCAACTGTTCTTGTTTTTATTAGAAAAATTGTGATTTCTTGGTACTTTATTTGTCCATCTTTTAGTTCATGACACAGCATCTTTTTCTTTTCTTGCAAATGTTTCAATAATACAGAAACTCAAAAAGTTAGAAATGTACTCTTTTACTATAAATTCAAAATTCTTAGTAATGGAATGTGCAACTGAATATGTAGGTCAATCTACAAGTCACAAAGTGCAATAAAATATGGTAATATTCAGCTTCAACTTAAGAATCTTTCAAGACATAGCTTCCCCCCCTAAGAAATTTATAAACTTTATACATGCATTTAAATCTACAGGTCAAAATTTAAGTTTCATCACTGATGTTATGAAATATAGAAAACACAAAAAGTGATGAAAATGGGTATAAAAGACAAATATGCAAGAATGTTACTCCTTTACTGTGTAAAGACAAGTGGCAACAGTGTAAGTTTCATGTTTGTGGCTCATGAATTAGAAAGTTCCATACAAAGCCTCTAAAATACAGTTATAATTTGATAATATGTTTCCAGTTGCATGGCTTCCAGAACAGAGATAATTCATTAAAAGTGTGTTGGAATAACATTTTGGCTAGCAAAGAATTTTGTGTCAAAAATTTTTTCAAAACTCCATGTTTGTTTAAGAGTTTTTAGTAACATTTCAAAGGTGTATGTTACTAATAAATTTTGTTGAAGTAGAAAGTCAAAACTCTAGTCAATGACCTAGCTATAAATAGTGGTATAACAACAGTAAGATATACACTAGTAACAAGTATTCTAAGCAAGTATTTAATTGCTGAAAATAATTACTCATTTAGATGCAACCAAACCAAAAAATTGGAATGGGCATTGGACTATAAGCAATAAAGTTGGAGATGTATTGTCTGTACTGAAGTATCCAAGTTGAATTGCTTCCCCACAATCTACAGTAGTTATTATAAAAAGAACTATGATTTCATAGTTAATGTATAACATTAATAGTGATGTATGGTAGAAGATAGTACATTAAGGATACACAATGGTTTTTACTGTTTTCATTTAGTGTTTAGAACTGAATAAGCAATGTATCATCCTTGCTTTGTCAGCCATCCTGCAGATGGTTAAATATTTCAACAACAAATACTTCATTTACTAAATGATTTATTAAAAAAACAAAATTTTCTATATTTTATTAAAAAACAGACATGCATGTACAGAGAAACCAGTCAGACACTCTACAAGGTTTGACAAAGGAATAACACGTTTTGTTTTTTTTCCTTCCAATCATGGCCTCTGACCAGCTAGTGGATTTCTCAAAACCAAAATGACAGAGTCACCTCTCAGAAACATCTTAGAAATATACCTATCTTTATTTACAGGCTTTGCCTTCTTCTTTCCTTTACCAGTTTTTGGCATTTCAGTCCACATTTCCTTGACATTCTCTAAAACCATGTTACAGTGCCTGATAAAAGTAAATAATAAATTTAATGTACACATTTCATTCTGTTGATTTTATTAGCATCAAAAAATCAACTGTTTTTAATAGCCAAATATCTAAACTTTATGTAAAGATACAATTATTGCCTGTGTAGGTTAATAGTATTCATTCAGAAAATAAATAATTGTACAATTCAGTATGGTTAGAGATATTAAGAGTTAAAAAAACAAACTTTACTAGTTCTAACAAGCTGCAGGGTAACACAGTTACCATAATTAGGTCTAGTCTGTTGTGCTGGCTCGGCATATATTCAGCTACAATGTCACTTGGTCAGTTCATTTTTAAAACAGGGTCAGGAAACATGGAATGGAAAATAAATCATAAAACGGATTATTTAACTTAAATATTTCAACAGGACATGTTGATTGGTCAGTCATATCTAATTATACATGTAGATTTCTCTTAATTATACAAATGCTCCCTTTTATGTTCCTTTACGTTTGTTTATGCACTCATTAATTTATTCAATACCACAATTCATCAGTACAACATAGTTGTCTGGACATCTGTATGACAACAGTTATAGTGATGTAATGAAAATTTGGAAATTCCAACTGACAAATAATAGGCTTATTATCAATATGGGTGATGTAACCACATAAACAAAGGAGTGAATTGCAGCTGGTAAGTTGGAGAAAAAATATGTAGTCAAGAGGTTGAATTTATATGGATTACAGTCAAGGCTTTATCAGAAAGATAAGGTCAATGTGAAATTGTATAATGAGATAAAGGTTGTTACTAATAAAATTACTGGTGCAATAATTATAGGTGGCTTTAATTTTACACATACTGATTGTATGGAGTATAGACAATGATGGAGAGACTTACTGAATTAATTCAGTATAGTATTTCTACACCAATTAGCAGAGTTAAGCAGGGAGGATGTCATTTTAGATGTATTGTTAACCACTTATGAAAATATGGTTGAAGGATTGAAGAAGGAAATAAAAATAAATGATTATTGTATAATTAAGTTACATGTTTCACTTTATATTTGCATAAAAATGAATGAAATGTTGATTCCAAATTGCCACAAAGGCAATATTAAGGCCATAAGACAATAGTTTATCATTATTGAACAGGGATAATAAGATAAAAGTTAATAGAACAAATTTTGATTTTTTTTTTTAAGTAAGCCACTTTTATTTCAAGCTATGCATCTTATAAAATATGCAAAGGGTGACAGGGAAGATCAAACCTAATTGGCTTATCGAAGACAAAGGGGAAAATCATGTCATAAGTTTAAGAAGTTTAAATTGAAAGACACTAGTAGATTTGAAGATATACAGAACTACAAGAAAACTAGCCAGAAGAGGAAGAGATGGCCAAATTATGCAAGTTCTGAATGGTAAAAGTATGCAGTGTGGTCCATATGCCTACTTGTACAATCTCTTCTAACAGATGAGATGGATTTAATGTGAGGATAACTGAAAAACATGTCCAGAATCTTCAGACAGACAGATTTCTATAGCCAACCTTTATGCATAACTATAGAGAGGTCATGGATAGAGGAGGAACCATGGCATAAAAAGGCATGAATGGGAACTACACAACAAAGAAGTGTGAGTGACTTAACAACAAAGAGCACATACAGAAAAAAAGAAGACAATATGGATCAGAGTGGGAACAGAAATTAGAAATGGAAGGAAGGAAATTAGTGGTGAATGTGACAACCACTTCTCACACACCAGATGTATTGTGGAAAACAACACTGGATAAAGAAGAAAATAAGTATCATAATACAGGATATAGGAGATGTGGAGAATGAAGACATCTGACCAATGATGTTCACATGAAAAAAGCACTAAAAAATATGCCTTTCAGGAAGAGCAGTACAAAAAGCTGGTGGCCAAAGCTTCAAATGGAGGAAGAGTAAGGTTATTAAGAATCATTCTGAAACTCCAATTAAGAAAGGCTGTTAGACAAGGTGAAAGAAAATAATATAAAGAGAACAAAAACAATATAGTAGAGTTAGGAATGCATTGGGAATGGGAAGAACAAAAAGAAGTAGATGAGTCCTCTCTGTAGTTTGCAATAGTGGATACTGACAAACCATTACTGAATAGACAATTAAAGAATTAAGAAAGGTGAGGAACAGTAGGATGGAAGGGTAAAAAAAACCACGGTGCAGACATAAATGATAGAAAATGCACCATCTTCTCTAGTAAACAGATAAGAAAAAGAAGAGGCTGCTCACGTAGAATGCCCAGATTGTGTCACAATGGATTGGAGAAGTACCATGTGTAAAGCTGAAATAGGTTACATTAGGATGATACACAGTGGACTGAGGTTGCTGGAGAAGGGAGCAGCAAATAGGAAGTAATGGAGGGGGCAATTGTAGGAGGGTCATAATCAGAAATCCAAGCCGAAGATGGTCATAACACAACAGAAAAAAACTTGACACTTGGTATGAATTCGACCTTGCTTGCTCCAGTCTTTATATCTCACTTTATATAGTAACTTATAATCTTGTGATTCTCTGCCAATGCATCCCTGTGCCAGATCAGCATATAAGCTCCCAGTTGTTACTTCCTATTAACTTTTTGATGATGATCCAAATTAACAGACTCAAAACTGACAATTTCCTTGGAAATAAGGAAAGTAGAATGTGAGGGAGGTAAAAATTATTGGAAATACATTTTCATATAGCAAAATTTTAATTTCGGAAATATTTAAGTGGATGGGCCAGTGAGGGCAAAGTCAACACAGAAATCATATACATAGAAAAGAAGTATGGCAAAACTTATAGTAATAGCACACCAGTGGAATCTGTACTACTTCTGAAACAGGTATGCTTTTACACCTAAACTATTTTAAATACGATCATTGGGAAATAAAGGGTAACTGGCTACAGAGACAAAATTTTAACATCTTAAGAAGAACATTAATTTTTCAAGACACCAACTAGATAGAAGAGGTCTCACATCTCATCCTTTTAATTACAGGGCTGAGGATTCAAAATGAAATCCAAGGTATAATGATTAGGGGATAAGGACTGCTATATTGTTTAGCCTTGTCTAGTAATTAAATAGTATTCAAACCTAACCTGAAGGATACAGAATGTTGGCTATTGAGCCACTAGAATTAGAGCAAGCAACTCCAAAGTGGACAAACCCTCATCCCAACCTGAGGAAGTGCAAAATGCAACAAACTGAAGTCAGGGTCATGGGACCTGTTGTGCCTTACTCATCCTGAATGGTTGATTTGCAGCTAATGTTGATTTAGAAATAAGCATATCTGACCAGGCAACACCTGCTACAGAGTGGGATCACAAAAGAAATGATAAAATCACAGAAAAATGCAAAATATATAAAGTCAGTCCTTTCATTTACAAACTAGGGATAGGACATCCTCCACAGAAATAGGTCATCTTATAATATCTAGGCAATACTAGACTTCAGAGATGGCAGATTAGAAGCACTAGAGGACTATCATAGAGATATATGTGAGAATTCCTATTTGAAACATCTCAAAATAAGTTTTTTTAATTGAAGAAAAAGACAATTATACAGGTTTAAAAAAATGTCCAAAGGAATTTGTAGAAAGCATGTAAAACCATTGTTACTTTCTACCATTAAGAATAGGGAACAGGAAATAAGGGAGAGCTTACATATGGCTCTAGTAGAGGGGGCACATTGACAAGGGTGGAGAGATTAACAAGATTTAAATTCCTACGCTCAATATAGTGGAGTATAAGGGCTTGAGTAAGCAAAGTAAGATTCATACCAGTGCTTAGGATGAGCAGAAAAAAAAACTTTCATCGGGATAAACAAATTGCAAGATAAAGTACGTTTCAGAAACAATCTATATAATTCATTTTTTTTACCATTTTTATATCACTGATGACACTATACAGTGATATATATATAGAAGCATAGACTATGTTTAACTTTTTAATCATGCTTTGTTTCCTCATGATGTAGCATATTTACACCAAATTGGTTTTAACTGAACTCATGTAATGATGAGTTAAAATATTTTATAAAAGGATAGTGACGTGCTCAATCAGCAATTACACCCCAAGATAATGACCCGATTTAAGCTCTTGATTTATACTTTGATTATCAATTGTAGCAAACAGGAACAAAAAAAAAATAAATTCTATAATTTATTCAGTCTAGATGCATTTCTAGTAGTAAAAATGAAACTACAAACCAAAACATTTCATGAATTTCTCATTTAAAGAAAACAAGCATAGATATTAGTTCCTATTCTCTGTACCATTTCAAATGCCAATTCATTCTTTGTATTTTATTCAATTGTGTTACTTAAGTTTCAACCACAAAAGTAAATGCCTGACTTGTATTTCAAAAGATACAACTAACCTATCAAAAGCCTTGACTCGTCCCAAAAGCTTTTTATTGTTTCTACAGTTTATCAAAACTTGGGTGTTATTTTTCACAGACTGGGTTAAAACTGACATTGGGCCAGTGTTGAACTCTTCATCTTCTCTCTTTGCTAACTCTTCTGGAGTCATCTCGCTCTTGGGTTTCTGAAGAAGTCTGAAAAAGACAAAATTCACTTACTTCACATATGTAATTTTAACATAGAACAAAGACTTCAAAAAAGGCTATTTCACCCATCAAGTCTGTGAAACACAGTCTCCACTGTTGGTATTCATTTACTTTCATCCACTATATACTGAAAGTTGACAAAATATTATCATATTTATCTGAAAAACCTAGCTGTTCAGACATCAGATCTTTTTCATCTTTTTCTTCTGACTCTTTGAGAATAACCACACAACTGCTTGCTATTTCACACTCTACATCCCTCTGAATAAAGACTGCTTATAAACTTAACTCTTGTTAACAGCTAAACTTTCAACTCTATGTTTTGCTCAGTGTTCTGAATCATCCAGTGTTGTAAAGTCAAACTTCAGCAATACTGGAGAGGTGAGTTTACTGACATGTCCTGCACTTCTTGTACCATAACATATGGCAACAAAGAATTGGCTTCAAAGTTGTCCCTGTACACCCGTTCCCAAGAAAATAAAAATTAAACTGACCTTAATTTTTTTCTCAAAAGATCAATTTCCCTCTCCAGGACTGTTGATGGTAACTTATTGCACAAGTTCATTATTCTGATGGAAATAAAACTGTTGTCAGAATCCTAGCATGTCATTTTAAAACCTTAAATTTTTATTCTTTCACCTTCTTACCTTCAAAATACAGTACAAAGAAATCAAATGCCTTTGTTTTATCAATCCAACAGATAATATTGAGTGCTACTAAGATCACACATTACTCTTCATTTTACCAATACAAGGCCTTATTAATCTACCCCTACAAGATAACTTTTCTACCTCCAGATTCATTGTAGTAGTCTTCCTCCAAAATCTTTTAACTTAGCAAACATCCTTTTGAAAAAAGACCAAAACTGCATAACAGTAAATTCCAAGTGAGTCCAAATTAGCAATCTATATGATCACCTTTAGACTTCTAAAATATATAACATTTAAAGATAGCAAGAGGAAACTGGTCCATCAAGGCTGTTCCTTCTACTACAAAAGCATGAAAGCTCAAACCAGCTGGTTACTAAAATATTTATCAAGCTTTCCAGTAAACTTTCTTAAATGTACTTCATTCACCATAAATGAAGGTAGTACATTCCACAGGCTTGTGAGAAAACCAAGTCTGTCAAAGTTGAAGATTCTTACCCTTCCAGAATTTATATTTTGGCCCCTTGTTCTTCCATTCTCAAAACTAAGTATGAAAAAAGAGGAATTGATAATATTATCTTAATAGTCTTAAACACCTCAACTAGTTATCTTTTTTTTAGAGAGAGAACAATGTCAGAGATGTTAGCTATTCCTTATGTAATAACCATACTAGCCTAAGTCACATTCCAATAACTCTGAATCCCTCCCTTTCTTCTTAAGGCAGGGAGCCCAAGACTAAATACAACACTCCAAATGAGGCTTAATCAGTGACATGTACAATGAAGTGATAACTTCTTTAGAAATCACTTCAAAGAATGGAGGTGGAGAAAGTTTTACTTTTAATGTGAATAAGGATGTAACCAATCAAGCCTAACATTTGTTTAATGTTATGTTTTTCGACCAAATTTCTGCATTGTAAGAGCCAGTGTTAGTTCAGTAATGTAAACACATGCCAACATTTTTCTGTATTGTAAAGAAGCAGAATTTAGCAGATCCACTTCAATAGGGGCCAAAGGTTGTTTTTCCTAATGTTGCAGCTGACCACATTCTTGGTAGTTTAACATCCAATGCAAGATGTACTTTATATAAATAAGAAATCCAGTTCTGACCAATCAAAGTAACAAAGTGTAGGATAATTATGACTGGAAAGGCAACCAGTGTGAATAACTTATCCAATCATTTATCAATATTTGTTGGATATCCCTACATGAGCATAAATCATACAAAACCAAAGTGATGGCCAGAACTGTTTCACCCAGAGACATGAAGAAAATGGACAGGGACAACTATACAAATGAATATTTATGAGAAATACTTCTCATTGAAACACAACACTCTTGTAGGTGTTTCTGTATCTTCGAAAAATGTTCAATAAGTGTTCTGCCCCCCTTTTTTATCATAAAGTTAATGAGTGATTTGTCAACTTGAAGAGATACCCTCCAATATGTCTTAACTGTAAATCAAAATTGATATCATAATTAATCAGAGACAAGTGATCAAGTGTTCAATGATAATTTTCCATAATTAGTTATGATTACCTACAACATTATTTTTAAGGATATGTTATTTTTATACTTTTGAAGGATATTCTGACTGCTTAAAAGGCCATTAACATTAGCTAAGGTGAGCTTTTGTTAAATAAAAACCCAAATTTTTACAAACAAATCTTTAGTTAAAATACATTGTTAATAATCTAATGTTTACTGAAAGCTTGTAAATTTCTTGAAGATTTGGTTAATACATTCAGAGTTCAAGTATGTATAATTTCGTGGTTACATTGTTAGTCAAACTGAGTAAGCCTGTATTCATGTGGTTAACAAAGTCATAATTAATGTGATCATCTTGTTACTTCATGTGTATTGGTATCAACTGTTTGGAAGGAAAAATGTTATTTGATACTAGCACTATCAGGGTTTCACTTGTACCTAAAACAAATATAATGCTATCATTTTGGCTGCTACATATTACAAATCAGTATGAAATAAGAAGCAAGCAGAAATAAACAGCTATATGCACATACAGAAAATTAACATATTAGTAAGTAAAATTATTCTAAACAATGTATTTTTTGTAAAATTCCTGTGTGGAAAATTACACGACTCCCATTATCAACTTGCTTAAGTGGTGCAATCCATGCAATTGAAATACTTTTTGACCCTTACTGTGCATCTTCAACATAAATTTCTCACACAGAGCAGAGTTATGAGAAATTGTTTTTTATTGCATTTAACTACCTAGCATGGTTTTATGTCTAAGTGGATATAACACTGGATTCAGGCTGAGACGCTCGGTGCTTTTTAATTTTCTCAAATTTTGTCAAAGCTCTGAAGTTAGCTTCAAGATTAAATCTCTCTTTTTATATTTTCTCCAGTTCATTTCTTGTACAAAACAAAGTAAATGACAGCTGCTAACAAAAACCAGAGTTTACTGAATACAGATGCACCATCTTGTCTGTAATATCCATGTACTTTGTCTGGTTATCTAAAAGCATCGTTTCTTGGATTTTTTTTTCTCAATGGTGTCAATGCCAACTGATATGCTGAAAGCTAAGAATACAAATATTCTTCCAATCTTTCTGCAACCTCAACACCAGGATTTGTGATTTCCCAGTGTTCCATCCTTTCCAACATTCTGCATTCTAGCTCATGCTCATAACACAACCAAGTTTCTATAGATGTTACAATACTACAGAATACTATCCAGAACTGCTGCTTCTGTATTTGGAGAGCACTTTTGGTTGTAGCAGTACTTTTCTTACTTTCACTTGTAGGACTGCCTGTTTCATAAATTCAGAATCACTGATACCCCTTGTATCAAAACCATTTGACACAGTTGTGAGCATCTTTACCACTTTGAGTGTATGTTTGAGTCTGTCAATTCACTACATATACTCATATTGATAGAGAAGCAGACATCACTTCTCACAGGAATTCAGTTAACAACAAAGGTCAACAATGTTACAACATAATCAATTTGACAGTAAAATAAATACTACTTCTCAGGGAAACTGACAGGATTAGTAGTAGACCATGTTATAACATACTCAAATTGATGGTATTTGCTCTACTTATAATAAATATGTTAAGGATACCTGCCACTATCACTAGATAGAAGATGACTAACTGTAAGTTTGAGGTATCTGGATTTTCAGAAAGCATTCAAAAGATACCATTTCAAGATAATTTCCAGGATTACAGGTAGACTATGCTAAAATTCATCCACATCTGTTTTTGAGACTTCATAGGCCAAAACAATCAAATACAAATGTAATGAAAGAGCAAAGAGTTCAGTTAAATACAGGAAAAACAAGATGTATCTGTATTGAAATGGCAGGCTACTTGCGATACAAAATAAAACAAAACTGTGCATTGTTATGAATAAAAGCATGTATTGTAAACAGCAGTAAAACTGACAGGTCTTTTGCAGTTTTATGTAAAAACAACTTTTTTTGCAATTTTGCCGTTGAAACTATATCATGGTATTTAATATAGAGATTGGTTGGTTTGGTGTTTTATGGCACAAAGCAACTAGACTGTCTGCAAACATCCAATAAAACATTAAAATTAAAGTAAAATTAGTAAAATGCATAAAAGGAAATTAAAGTAAAATAAAAAAAATAAACAAAAATATCATTAAATCCAATTTTTACATCTAGTCTACAGTGGCAAGAGAAAAACTACAATAATTCAAGTTATGAAGGACTTTCTGTACCATAACTGTAATTATTATAACTTGCCAGGAAGACTAACAGGTAAGTTCAAAAACCACAGTTCATCACTTGAAGTTGGCCTTTCCAGTCCTGATTGAGTTATTTGATGTTATGGCCATTTTCAGAAAGTAAAGTGTAAGTTTTGAAAGACTTGTAGCAAAATTTTAATTTTAACCTGCCAGGATGACTAACGGGTAGTTCAAACAGCAGCGTTAGTAACCTGAAGTTGGTCTTTTCAGCCATGGTTTCGAGTTATTTGATGTTATGGCCATTTTCTAATTTCATTTAGAACTAGATGGACTTTGATTCATAAAAGGGAATTACATTGAGAAAGGTCTAATGTATAAATTAAAAAACTTAAATAGCATTAAAAAGATTAAAAAACTAAAACCATTTCCAAGGTGGACAGTGTCACCATCGCCAATAACACTAACATTAGACATAAACCTTGAGACAGAACATATTTAAAATGGTACCATCATTAAGAATCATAATGTTAAGACAGTAAAATGTGACTTTTGTAACCTGAGTGTTACACAGACAACATATTGGTGCATCAATAAAACAATGAGTTAAAAAGCTGACCAACATGTAGTCTAGTTAGAACTTCCTGTTTCCAATCCTTATGTTAGCAAGATTGGAAAAGTCCAATAGAGGGTTTTATTTGGAAAAGCTTGTTTTCATGTTGCTTACTTTAAGTCAACTGCCAACTGGCACGGAGCCGAGCCTACAATACAGGACCATTGTCTACGTATGGAACAGGCACAGCAGTGACAGTGCTAGAGCAGATAGATTTAGCTGCAGTGTAGACAAGCTCGTTCCAGTGAATACTAATGTAGCACGGTATCCAGAAAAATTGGAGAGAAGTAGATGTTAAAGAGAAATGGACCAGTAGATTTTGAATATCAGTGAGAACAGGATGTGAACTATACATGTAAAAATGGCTGATATGGGTAGAGAAAGCTCTATGTAGAGGAGCGAACAACTTCTCTAACTTCTTTAGTCATCATCAGGTTCACATTACATGATGATGACTGAAGAAGGTCAAAAATATATAATATTCTCTACAAATGGGTCTTCTTGTCACCACAGAGGGTGTGAACTAACGTGAAGCAATTCCAGGCCAGTAGAGAACTAAACGAGTCAGTATAAATAGTGCAATTTGAGTACTGCTCAGCTTCAACATGATCCAAAGCAAGAGAAATGGCATACAGTACAGCAGTGAACACAGAAGCTGGAGCAGGGATTCTACATAAACCACCGAACCACAACAAACTATGGCAGAGCCTCCACAGTCACTTGATTTCAAACCATCTGTATAAGTAGGAATGAAAGGATGGTTTGAAAGATATTCAGCAATAGACAGTATTTTCAATAAGCAGAAGACTGCTCATCTCAGATGACTTACAGACAGATCACATTTGGGGACTGTAAGAAGCCATGGTGGGATGGGCTGACCAGTGGATACAACAATGTTATCCAAGGGCAGATACAGTTTATCCAACTGCACCTGGATATAAAGGCCAAAAGAAGCAATGGCAGATCATCTATTCTGAAAAAATATAGCCCACCAAGGAAGTGAAACATGACACCAGGTGGAACGCTTTGGTAAGGAACAAAGTTTTGAAGCATATAGTAAAGACAGTTACAAATGGCAGAAGTGCAAAGAAGGTTCGTGAGACTGTGTATAAGCTCTGAACTGGAGAAGTGCAAAGACCCAGTGCAGAGCTGAAGTCCTTCATAATAAATGAGATCTAGCATCTTTGAGGCCGAGGTCCTAGCAGAGCCATAGACCAGTTTCAATCGAATAAGAGCATGATATATCTTTAATATAGAACACTGATCTGAACAAGTGGTGGAAGAGAGGTCATGGAGGATGTTCAGTGCTCTTATACATTTGACCCATAGTTTCTTGATGTGTGATGTGTAGTATAAAGGTTAGCTTATGGTCAAAGATAAGCCCAAAGGACAATGTCTCAGGGACACAGGCAGCACAACTTCACCAATATGAAGTTCAGGACCAGGGTGAATACCCTATTGGTGGCAAAAGTACATGCAAACAGTTTTAGAGAGTGAGAAGTTAAAGCCATTTACTGTGTTCCACTTCAGTAAACAATCCAGAGAAGTCTGTAGCTGCTGCTCAATATACATCAGGTTAGATGACTAAAATGAGATGTGAAAGGTGTTGACACAGAGCCTATTTGCAACAATAAGAGGGATTTCAAGTTCCTTTAGAAAAGAACTGGAAAGTGTCAAATCCACACGAACTTAGAAATGCCTGTCCATTAAATATTCTTTAATGAAAATGGGCAAATAGCCACTTAACCCACATATATGGAGGTCTTGCAAAATGTCATAACTCCACATTGTATCATAAGCCTTCTCAATGTCAAATATAAAATGCAAAATCAAAAAAGCCCTACTTATATAGCAACTAAAACCAAAACTAAACCAATATAAAGGAACATCTTTGTACCTATACTAATTAATAACCTGACATCCACCTGCAATGCTCTCTACAGGCTGGCACCCATTTATACTCTCATCCCTAAGACTTGTGTCATCAATGGTCACATTCAAGCACTCTTTCTTAACTTGAAGATGACCTAGGAAGGTTGAAATATTGTTCTCTCCTTATCAGTAAAAGTGTTAATACTCATACCAGTTGTTCTGAGATATTTTTATGTCAAAGAATATTGATACATGATATTGTCAATTGAGGCATTAGAAAAAACATTCTCCTGACAGATCCAGTTAAAAAAAAAATCAGAATAGCAAGAGAAGTGGGAGATAAATGATACAGCATTTCATAGTGTACATCATCAGGTCCGACTGAGCCAGATCGATGAAAAGCCAGTTTGAGTTTCGACTATGATTATAGTCTTAGAAACGATCAGCTCGAAAGGAAAGAGGTAATTGCTCTGCTCAATTCTTGATTGCTAAGAAGGTGGAGAAAGAAGCAGAAATTCTAGATACCCAGCAAAATCTTTCACCTAGAGTATCGGCAATGCTTCAAGTATCAGCTACTTCCTGGCCATCAGAGAACAAGATTGAGAGGAGGATAGAATTATGTTGCCCACTGACCTTTCAAATCTTGTTCCATATAATTTGGAACTGGTGGTAGAAGACATGTTAGTTGTGAACTTAATCTAAGATTCTTTCTGGCTTTGGCGTCTTATCCACCAAGCATGTGCACAGGCTTGCTGGAAAGCAATGCAGTACGAGAGTGTGGGATACCTACGAAAAGTATCCCAGGCCAGTTTTTGAGCCTTCTGTGCCATGTGTGATGCAGAATTCCAGCATGGATGAGAATATTTTAGAAACCATGCTGAAGTTTAGGAATACACTGAGCAGCTGCCTGTATAATACAGCCAGTTACTGCTGCCACACAGTTGTCTACTGATGGCTTACAGACGATGACAGGATCAAGTTCAGCTAGAGCAGTGGAAGCTAGATCATGCAAACTGGCCTTCTTTCAAAAAAGATTTTCTTATGAGAAAATGAGCACTACCTTGTGGATTATTGTCAACTCTCCATGAAAAATTAGAGATTAGTAAAGGGAAGCAAACAGAGATCAATAGCAGTGAAGGACTGTCTAGGTGCATGAAAATAAGTAGAACTACTGAAAAGAGAAAGGTTGTGATCAGAGAGCATATGCTCTACAGAGCAACCAATCCTATCAATATCAGCCTTTCCCCAGAAAGGATGTTGTTCATTAATGTCCCCCAAGATTAAAATGAGAGATAAGAACTGTTCAATGATAGCATCAAGATCTGATCAATCATAGGTCTCTCCAGGCAATAGGTAGAGAAAACAAACAGTGATGGTATGACCCATGGAAACACCAATGGCTATGGCCTCCAAGGATGTTTTCAAGTGGCAAAGACAGGGTGAGCACATGTTGATCAACCAACAGTGCCAACCTTCCATGAAAAATGACTGTATTGGTAGGTTTCAGAAATGTTTCCTGTAAGGAAAGACATACAGTATGGTAAGAAGATAAATTTTTGATGCCATCCAGATTAGAACGTAAACCTTGACAGTTACATTGTATCAAGTAGCCATTTTTATTTATGTGTAAGTAAATTGGGTGGAGAACCCTTCTGTTTATGACCACATCTTTTTTCTTTACTGTCTTTATTCAAGGGAAATCTATCAACATCAATGGATCCTGCCCTGGGTCAATTGGGCAGGTCTTTACTATTGGAATAGGATTCTGGCAAATGAGGACGTGAATAAATTATCATTTTGCATCTTGGAGTGGGAAAAAATGCACTTGCAGAAATGTCCATACCCAGAGCCAAAGGAAGTGCATCTTATGATTTACTGGAATGTGTGTTAGGGACAGAGATGAGTGTTGAAGTTGATTCATCAACTTTTTTAACCATTGAGGTCAAAAGACTTTTCATTTGGTTTGACAACAATTCTTTTGGAAGCACAGAGAGATTAATCTGCACTCCCACTGCAGTAGTGGAATGAAGTGCAGCAGCATATGTCCAAGATGAAGTGGTGAACAGCAACTTTCAAGCCTCAGGGTAAGTAACGTTTTGAATCATTTTCAAACACTGCACCTCTTTTTCTTCCAACTATTTAGGGCAAGAATGAAAATAAGACAGGCATGAGCCATTGCAAATGACCCAATGAGAGTTCATTTCACAGTCACAGGCATTGTGGTCCTTGCCACTATAATGAGCACATTTCAAGAAACCACGACACGTCTTTGAGTGACTAAACATATGACACTGGAAACATCTGAGAAGGTTTGGAATGTATGGCTCTACCATGCAATTAAAATAACCAGCTTTGATAGTGGCAGGTGGATGTAGTGATGCAAATGTCAGAATCAAAACATTGGTCAGCATCAGGATTCCATCTTTGCAAGTGAAGCTTCTCCTCACTGCAGAAACTCCTTGGATGGAGAAACTAGCAGGAATCTCTGATTTAGAAATGTTCTTCAGATCCTTCTCAACAGTAACTCCTCATGATGAATTCAAAGTAGCATGAGGTGTAACCTCAATAGGTATATCAAAAATTGCCTTTGAATGCAAAAGAAATGTGGATGTTTCACCAATATGTCACCAGAGCAAAGCATCTTTACTGACTTTGGAGAGCCCAGCAAGTCCCTCTAGTCCATTGTGAATGAAAAAGGGAGACATCTGCCCTAAAGATTTGTCTGAAAGAAAATGTAGTATTAGAGAATGAGGTTCAACAGGTGTTAGAGATGTTGAAGATTGCTGCTCAGAATCTTCAAGATGTGGTCATTTACCTATGGACTGGTTTTTCACTATTTCATTTGTTTTTATTTAAAGAATCCATAATTAAAAAAAAAAAAAATTTGGTATTCACTGACCCCACCCACCATGGAACCCTAAAAGGGGACACACTACAATACCAAACAAGGACACTGCAGCAATACCAGGTTTTTGTGAGCATTATACCCAAACACCAGCATCAGATACAATGCCCACAACACCTGCTGAGAACATCCAACACTGGTACTTGATTGAACTTGCCCAAGTGGACTAGCCAATTGATGCAAGGGGGGTGCACCTCAAGGCCATTTGTCTACAAGAATTCAAGGCTAAAGTGGTGTATTAGGGTTGTACTCCTCAACCACCAGGATCCTCTCCTTCCCTTCATGAGTCACCAAACACAGATGTTTAGATCCCTAAGGAGGTAGTGTGAAAGAACAAAACCTTCCCTGGGAGGTCCCCTCACCACATACAGAAAAAGTCATAAACAGACAAAAGTGCATCTTTTATAGATGCAAACATATTTAAATATTAAAACTAAAAACCGTCAAACTGATGACCTTGACAATTCATTCATAAAAACTGAGATAGATTTTAAAATCACAATAATAAAATTTAGTATTTTATTACCACCTGTCAAAGATAATATCCACCATCCTAATATTTTGATTACCCTTAAAGTATCTTATTGTTAATGTATATAATTTCAACCAACTTTTTCTTCATATTTCATTTCTAATTACCATAATGTCCTGTTTGAGTAAGTCTTGTTATTTTCTTCTATAAACCTCTAAACCTCCCTTCATAGCAGTCAATGTAAAAATGTCTGTACGAGTTTATCCCACACTTTAACAAACCATGCTTATTTTTTTACCATGCAGCCACTTTTCTGTTCCACAACATTTTATTAAAAAAGAATTTTCATTCCAAATCAGTAGTTATATTTAATTAAAAGAGCAGTCCAATTCACAGTACAGTTTTGTATCCTTTCAGAATATGTGGATTTTTTTTTTAATTTGTTCTTTTTACTTCATGTTTTTATCAGCTTTGGTTCTTCAGAGGGATCATAATTTGAGAATCTTAGTTTGATTCCTGTTGCTATCAAATTTGCTGTTTCTCATTATTATAATAAAGATGCTAAGGATATCTGCCATTATTGCCAATTTTAAATTCTGACTAAAGAAGGTGACTAACTATCAACACCCATTTCCAACTTCAAATTTGATGTACCTAGATTTTTAGAAAGCACACACAAGATCCAACACAAAAGGTTATAAATAAGTTATTTCTATATAAGGTGGGAGAGATGTTGGCTACATAGAAGAAAGCAGAAGGTTGCTACAAATGGAGTCCAGTCCAACTGAATCAATGTCACAAGTGAAGCACTTTGCAGTTAAGTGCTATGATCTTTGCTACTTTTGATTCACTTCAATGATACAGATGAAAAAATGGTAAATAAATTGCTTAAATTTATGAATAATTTTATTGTCTTTAGTTATCAACTATAAGGATTCTTTTGCTTTAGAAAGGGATTTAGATTATGTGGTGAAATGGGAAAATATATTACAGATGGTTTTTTAATAACAATAAATGCACAGTAACACATATTAGTTATTTTAACTTATTGTTATGGAGAAAAATATTATTTTGATGGCAAGTAATTTTAAACCATCCAAGAAAAAATGTGTTACTGCTTTTGGTATGGAAATAGGATTTTAGGTTTTATTTAGGTTTTTTAATAGAGGTATTGAATGCAAATCTAAAGAGGTTATAATATCATTGTATAGATTAATTGTTTGGCTGCATATGAGGTAGTGTGTTTAGTTTCAGGGTCCTTCAGGGCATCAACCTGTTCAAAAGGGTGTTCTGGAAGGCTACTTAGAAAAACTTCCAAAATGGAAAGATTGTTATACGAAAACATATTAAGATCTCTGGAAATGCCTTCTGCTGAAAAAAATATTTCAAGGAGACACAACAAAGGTGTTTGAGTTTGTTAATGGAATTCATAATGTTTATGCATTATACTTTTTTGATACTTAATGGCCAGCATTGTAGGACCAACAGGCACAAATATAAATTTTGGCAGGGCATGAATTATCTTCAAGTAAAAAGGTTTTTCTAACATGTTGAATGATCTTTAGAATGGGTCATTACCAAACGTGATGGATGATTTAAATTAATGGGAAGTCTTTATAAATATTAACATATTAAGATCTGATTTTGAAGGTAGTTTCATTATTAATTTGCTAAAGTGTAGTTTAGTGGATGGGGTACTTTCAATGGGCCCCTTATTAGCCTTAAGTATTATGCTCTGCAGATACTAATGCTATAATACAGACAAGCATTACTACAAATGTCTGAAGCCACCTTGTTTAGAAAAAGAAAATTAGTTAATTTCTTTCAGATTGGACTTCACATCTTAATCCACATAATGTATTAGTGGCGATATGCTGATGCTCAATGACATTATCACTTGGCATGAATTTTGCACAAAATTGTTATAAACAATACAAATTAAAACTAAAATTATTATAATATTTTCTTTACTGAAATTGGAAATGGTTAAGTCAAAATTTAACAAGACATAGTGCCAGTGCTATTGATGAAAAAACATCACTTTTAGTTTCACATGCATAGTTTTACTGCATTAAATTGGTAAATCCTGTTATAATTTTTAGCACTACTACTGATATTAGGCTTATAATAGTGCTTAAAATTGGAACAATACTTCGCAATTTAACACACTAAAACTATTGTTAATATGAAAGTCAGATCTTCCTGTGCTACACCTCTTATAACGAGTAGTATCACTTATTACTGTCACATCAGTGTCAATACTGACGATAACTTAAGTGCTAGCTAGTACTTACTGTTAATCAATTTCATTTGACAATAAATAAAATTATCTCATGATACATCATTGCAACAAATTCTTAGTATATGTGTTTAATATCTTATTTCATAACATAATTCATTAAACTATTATGCTGAAACTTCCATTTTATAAAATGTTATTACGGTAACTTGCCATATTTTTTTTTGTTTTAAATTTTATGTAGCCTTAAGTTAATCAGGCAAGCAGTAAGCCCACAGTATTATGAACCACATCTATACTTACGACATTTTTTTAAATTAACTGGATACGTTAAACAATGTACGTTATATATGTAAAACGTTAATCTTCTAATTCTTGTGTATTTCCTGAAATGCTTCAGACAAGCGGTTTGCTCACTATTAATGTTCCCAAACTTATGGTCATGTTAGCCCCCTCTAGGGAAATGATTGATACGTCGTTCACAGTTTTTGTTTTTTTTATAAGGTATTCTGCAACATGGGTGCGTTTGGCTGAACAACTAATTTAGTTATAACATTTTTCGCACTTCAATAACACTGTTCTCTCGAAAACTCTTTCGGGGTTTCAGAGGTCATAATCAAGTTCTAAATTACCAAGAGGTAAACATCTATTTGCCCTGCAATAGTACATTCAGGATCTATTTGTCCATCATGATAAGGTGTGTAGGGCACTTGATTTCCATTCTGAGGGTTGTGGATTTGAATCTTCATCCTACTGAAGATGCTTAATCTTTTAGTTGTTGGAGCTTTAAAATGTAACGGTTGCTCCCACTATTCGTTGGTAAAAGAGTAGCACAAGTGTTGGTGTTGGGTGGCGATGGCTAGCTGCCTTCCTTATATCCTTTAAAATAAGCAATGTTTGTCCAACTAGGTTGTTGGATATACAAGACTGTTTATTTTAAATTATTATTTAGTGATTTAATATTTAATGATTATTTAACTTTCGTGACAACAGTGTTAAAAGTTAATTATTTTATAAGTGATAGTTAGTTATCTCTTTACACGGAATAAGTTGTGCGCACAGTTTAATTGTTATACTAGTTTTTGTAATACTGTTGACGTATTTTTTTTACTTGAAACTTTTAAGTTTTTCTTATTATGTTCTTACCAGCGGGATGGATATTTTGTGGAGAGGAAGTAAGTAAGAAGTAAAGTGAAGAAAAGTATAGTCAGTGAAAATTAAGTTCGATTGTTCCAGTGCCAGTTTAGCCGTAATGGCTGATTTTTTAAAGAAAAAGTTATGCAGTTTATATTATGAAAACAGAGATAGAGAGAAGAAGAATTTGCTATGTCATTTAGATTCTGAAATAAATGAATCAACTTGCGTGGACTTTTAATGTGTGTGAGAACTATTTAAAGCCCTAGATACAACTATGGTAACCCATTGGATAATATAAGTGAATTGATCACTGATGCATTGTGATAAAAGAAGATAAAATAAATAATTTGAATTCTCAGTTGGATTCTAACTTAATTGAACCAGCTTGTTGGGCTTTTGACAAAAAAGAGGATTATTTATTGAAGCTCTAGATTCAGCTGGGGTAAACAACAGTGTAACGAACTTTTGTACGTTGGTTTGACTTGTTTCAAGTACATATTATTTTTAAACAAGTAGATTGTTTGTTGTATATATATTGTTGAAATTTATCAACAACAAGTCACAGGCACCTTAAACCTGATATAAGCCATATGCATCCATTTTACTAAACTTTAAAATGAAACACTAGCAACTAATCCTTACAATTCAAGTATCTATTACGCCTTTCTTTAAACTCCCTTTAATTAACTGCACCTACCACATTTGACATTGCCAGAAGAATAGGGTGCTCAACTTGCAATCTTTAGATAATGGGTATGAATCCCTATTCAAGAAAACATGTTCACCATTTCAGCTGTGGAGTCATTATAATGTGTTGGTCAACCTCACTATTCGTTGGTAAAAGAGCAGTTCAAGAGATAATGGTAGATGTAGATGACTTTTCTCTAGTTTTCACTGCTTAACCGCAGATAGCCTTTATGTAGCTTTGTGCAAAATTGAAAATAGCATGTGAAGGCAACCTATTCCGAAGATCAGAAAAATAGAGCTATCTCAGCTAAAGATGGCGCTTAATCTAACAGTTTATATCCAAAAGTCCCAACACTAAGTCTTGAATTCGTCGATCACAGTTTTTCCGATAAACTATTTTACAACATGGGTGCGTTTCTGATATTAATCCAGTTTGACTCAGTATTTATAACAAACCTCAGCTTTCTTCCAGTTTTCTGTTTGACGAAACAACCTACTTTCCACACCTACTTATTTAACAAATCTTTTATGTAACATCTCTTGAAATGCTTTTTGAAAATCCAAATAAACCACCGGTACCATCATCTATACAAGCAGTAACCTCTCAAAGAATATAAAAAGATAAATAAATCAAGGTTTTTTTTTAATGAAACAGTGTTAACTATTCGGTAAAATTTTAATCTTTATTAACTACTTTAAAAAGTATGTTTTATGAAACTTTCAAGGCTTTTCACGTAAAAGTGTTAAGACTAATAGGCCTATAATTACTTGGACGGTTTTTATCACCTCCCTTGTAAAAAACAGTAACATCAGTCAGTTCAAATCAGTTCAAAGATCTGATAGCAAATGTTCCAGATATCTAATCCTCAACCTCATTCAGTAAACTCTTCAGTAAATATTATCTTGCCGGAGTCTTCATCATTATTTAAACTTTCCAATAATTTTAACAGTCACAGAATTAATGTCATCTTCTTGTCCAATTTTATTTCCACAAGCAACTATTTAGGTAAGGAATGTACCTTATATCTCTATTAACAATTACAGAATTATAAAATAAAGACTAACCTAACATGGCATGACACAGTCTAATAGGGAATTTGAGAAACAGTTGGCTATATGGCATTTTCCGATAGCCATCTAGGGCTCCCTGACGGAAATTTCATCGAACATTAAGCTATGAAGTATATACTTTTCCCTCAAACTCTGACTGCATTCGTTACATAGAAGGGCACTGCACACAAGTTCGCAAATAATAATCGTTATTTAACAAATAAACATTCAAAATAAATACAGGACGAAACACAAAGGTATGTTATGTTGGGATTTAGAACTGATAAGAGACGTGAAACAAAACCTTTAATAAAAAAGTATTTTGTCAGTTCATTGTGCTCCCCACTTATGTGTTTAACTGAAATCGTCTAAATTTTAAACCAAAATAATTACGAGTAAATATTATTAAAATAAATCATAAGTTAGTTTAATACTGAGTTAAAATCTAAATTACAGTTCTTCGTCTAAATACGTCTTTAAAATTAGTCATACACATTTTAAAGCAGAAGTTCAAACAAGGAAAAATCACCAAAGTTAAATTCAAAGCTAAATATTCCAGTTATCCAGAAATTTTTTATGGGGCAAACGGTTTTATATATATATATATGTACACACCAAAACACAATAACATGAAGATGTGAAATTGATGCAAGACTCCGCGTTTGTACACGTTACTTTTACCACAACGTCTGAGTGAAAAACTATAAATACGTACATTAATCATTAATAAATTGGCTGATATAAAAAAACAACACTTAATCTCATCGCTTCATGAGCTACATTTTCTGTAACAAATATTTAAAACACGGTAATGCTAAAAAATATTTAATATGGACATTCTGCAATTTCCATAAATTCCATCATCAGAGTTAATATTTCAGAAAAAGTTTCTTCGTAATAGTTGAACTGTTAAAAACAACACAGACATTAACCTGGTTATTGTATTCAGTCGGAAGTTTAGAAACAGCAGATTAAAATGGTAACGATAAAATGGAATGCACGATAAAACGTGCAGCACATATATATATATTTAATAAACAATATTGTTAAGCTAAACCATTACAGGATAATTTTTGAATTCAAGTATAAACTGTATATTTAAAATAATAATGAGTATCAAATAAAAACACCAATAACTCGGAATTGATGATGTTAATGACAACAAGGGAAATTGATGACATCATTCAACGTCGGGTGATAATTGAAAATGGAAAAGCTTTCTTTAATAAAGGCCTGGCATGGCCGAGCGCGTTAAGGCGTGCACTCGTAATCCGAGGGTCGCGGGTTCGCGCCCGCGTCGCGCTAAACATGCTCGCCCTCCTACCCGTGGGGGTGTATAATGTGACGGTCAATCCCACTATTCGTTGGTAAAAGAGTAGCCCAAGAGTTGGCGGTGGGTGGTGATGACTAGCTGCCTTCCCTCTAGTCTTACACTGCTAAATTAGGGACGGCTAGCACAGATAGCCCTCGAGTAGCTTTGTGCGAAATTCCAAAACAAACAAACAAACAATTTCTTTAATAAAGAGTTCGTAATATGTAGTTCCGGAGTGAGAATTTTAAACGTTTTTCAGAAGTATGGGTGGTTCCGGAATTTTTAAAGTTGTTTATAAGTAAGGATGGTTGTTGTTGTCACTGCAAAATCCGGATACAAGAATTTGACTAGGAACATTTATAGATTTCGAATATTAGAAATTGTTCAACTTCAGTGAATTACCTCAAAGGTTATTATTTCTACGAGGACATTAAATATCTCCACCGAGAAAAGTCAGTTTGTAAGGGTATAAGATCAAACAAAAACCAAGCTAGCTAGTTTAAGCGAAATGTGAGAATATCAAATCAGAATCAATTTACTAGTCGTGGACTATTGATAAAGTATTCAGTTTTTGACTGGATATAAGAACCAGAATTCAGTGATGTCGAGAAACCCACTTGTTGAGAATTTTATATGCAAAAACGGCTCGTTTGGGTTGAGAAAATATTTTACATAGAAGAGCGAACAACGCTTCAGGTGAACCTGACGATGATCGAAGAAGGTCGAAACGTTGTTCGCTCTTCTATGTAAAATATTTTCTCAACCCAAACGAGCCGTTTTTGCATATAAAGAACCAGTATTATCTGTAAGTTTGTAAAAATCTTGTATATAGACTAGCATATATAATAACTATAGTTAATAACCGTTGTTATAAGTTGTATTGTTTTTATTTGTATATTAAAATACATTTCTGTTAAACAAGAACATTTATCAGTCTTGTTGACAAATGTTACAAATTTGATACAAAATAACATTTAATTAACTTCTAAATTCAAATTCAAACTTCAGGTTATTTGAAATAGTAATACGCTAACATTCATAACAAATTAGATCGGAGACTCTTCCGAAATAAATTATAATACGTAACACATTTAAAATGTTTCCATTTTGGAAACATAATCAGATATGTTTTAAATGACGGCACATATACCTTTATCCCGTCAAATTACAACAACATTTCAATTACTAGCAAGTTATCTTATGGAACAAAAGTCAATTCATCTAACAGAAAAAGATGTGTTAAGGGATTGAAGTTATAGAAAGAAAATAATAACGCATTTTTAAATTTAGTTTTCACGAGACTTTGTATACTTGGTGTGTTATTTGTTTTAAAACAGGAAGCAAGTTTAAAAGTACTGTAGATATATTGAAGTAGGAAGAAAGAAACTTGAGAAACTAAGTTTACAGATACATTGACAAAACTTTTAACCTTTTCGTAGAGTATGTTGACACTGAACTTAAAAATACTATCAGGACTCTTCTTTTTTGGAATTTCGCACAAAGCTACTCGAGGGCTATCTGTGTTAGCCGTCCCTAATTTAGCAGTGTAAGACTAGAGGGAAGGCAGCTAGTCATCACCACCCACCGCCAACTCTTGGGCTACTCTTTCACCAACGAAAAGTGGGATTGACCGTAACATTATACACCCCCACGGCTGGGAGGGCGAGAATGTTTAGCGCGACGCGGGATCAGGACTCATGTTGGTAGATTTTCTTGCTGGAATTTGTTTTCTAAGCCTAACATTCTTGTTATTTTCAAATCTGGCGATGGATTTCAGGTTCATATTTTCAATAAAATTGGTGAGAAGATGAAATTCTATCCATATAATCTTTTTCTTAAGTTTAATACACGTTGCAGTAGTTGGTTTGTTATCTGTCTCTTTCGGTGATATTCAGTTTTCAATTATCTTACCAACAGTTTCCCGTGACAGCAACGATAAGCAGAAGAACCTTGAAAATTTCGGTTCAGTATTCTTAAAGCTCAGGAATTGTAGAATAATTTCGTTATTTTTACATATGGTTAAATCTAAATATCAGTTGGGACATTTTGAAGTTTGAAATCAAACTCCTCAAGAAGTCTTGAGATGTCCGTATTAAATATGTTTATACAATATTACGGTGTTTTTAATATTTATTTATAAACTTCATTTTACACGCAATTGATCTCATAAAAATGCAAAAATTTCGAAAAATTAATTAATGCAGTATTTAATTCTATTCTACATCTGAAAATTTAAAAAGTAATAGTAAGAATTTCTTTACTACATTGCGGGTAAGTAAACTGCGAGGATGGAAGAAGGGTTTTTGATGGATAAGAACAGAAAACTTGTTTTTGATGATTATGGATCACCATATGAAACAAACTCTTACTTTAGTTTTTACTAATAAAAACTTGAACAGTATTACTAATCCAAAACAACTGCTAAAGGGAAACACGATCCTTAAAATAGATTATCACGTTAATTTTAAGAAAGTTAAGACAGCACCGTAGAGTTAAAAGAATGACAAGGCCATAGACCAGATGGTATATCCTCAAAGGCTATGAATCAGGTTAAGGATTGAAATGTGAATCATTTTATAATCTTATTGTCAAAGAGTTGTGGACAGGCCAGGGAATTAGAAACTGATTAATGGTATTTCTCTTATTTAAAGAAGTGATAAAAATTGTTCAATTTTAAGCCTATTATTCCACTTCAATGGTTAAAAAGTTCAGAACAAGTTCAAAAGAGATATATTTAGAAAGTAAATTAACGATGTGTAAAATTTTGTTGAATCGTCAATGCAGTTCCACAAAGTACAAATTTGTACATATTTATATTTTGAAAATTTTCGTAGAGTTATTACTTACGTTGATGAGGTGAAAGATGTGAATTTGGTATATTTGTATTAGGGATGGCATGACGAAATTTTTTTTTTGGTACACTGTCAGAAAACAAAATAATATTGTCTTTGATGGTGCATTAAAAATTATAATCTTACAAACAACAATAAATAATATTTTAATATAGCTAATAAAATGGTTAGACATTGACTAAGTATTATTAAAATAGTATGTGGAAAACAGTTAGTGAGTCCCATTCTTACCATCAGCGCAACGCCACAAATTTAGATTTGAAGAAAAAATTTGACATTTCACATTTCTGTGGAAATAGGTGTAAGTTGACTGGTTGGATGAAAAATTGGCTGGATGGAAGAAAGCAGTCGACAATTGCAAATACAGTTCAAACTGGATTAATGCTGTAAATGGAGTGTTTTATTGAACACTGTTTGGTTTGTTTTGTATAAAGCACAAAGCTATACAATGGGCTATCTGTACTCTGCCCACCACGGGTATCGAAACCCGGATTTTAGCGTGTAAGTCCTCAGACATACCGCTGAGCCACTGGGGGCACACTGTTTGGACCTTTGCTCTTTTTTATCTATGTTATAAACAGAAGTGAAGTAAAGATCAATAAATTGCTTACACATGCTGATTGTATTGAGGTTCTGGTGTTGCTTGTTGTGAAGTTGCTCCTTTACACAAATATTATATTTGGATAATTTGATGGCTTAAGATAACAGAAAGATGTCTTTCAGTTATGACAAATTTATCACAACGAATGTGGATTTTAATGACTTTTCGTTGAAGACCTTGTCTTATTACAGATTAGTTTCTTTAGTTGTTCAAGCTGTATTCTATTGCTAATTGTAGAGCAAATGGAAATTTGGGTTGCACTCACAAAAATAGCGACTTTGTTTTATTTTTTTTAATTAAGCACAAAGCTACACAATGGGCTATCTGTGCTCTGCACACCACGGGTATCGAAATCTGGATTTTAGCATGTAAGTCCGCAGACATACCGCTGAGCCACTGGGGGGCGAAAAAATAGCGAACATAAATCTAAAAATATTGTCATTTCATTATATTCATGATGTTAGAAAAACGCGTAAGTTCAAGAAGTTTTGAATATATCACGAGTTAGACCTTATTTAGACGTTGAATATTGTAATTGATTTGAAGGAGACTACTAGAATGGTACGGTGAATGTAAATATTTGTCACGTGAGAACAGATTAAGATTTCCGAAATTATTTTCTTTTAAGCAAAATGTGTTATAAGGGATCTAACTGAGGTGTTCAACAATATTAAAGGAACTGAAAGCTGAATTGATATAAAATCTACATCATATTGTAGCAATCATAATTTACATAAAGTGTGACACATATTTTAAGGGAAAAGTTTGTGATTATGCAGAATGTAGCGACGTAACAGTGAATCTTCAAATTACAATGATTTGTAAGTCTACATTAAACTGTTTTAGTTGCGTGTTAAAACAGTTCATGAAACAAAATTTAAATATACGCAATGATTTAGGGTTAGCTGAAATACACTAAACAACTGGGCCTGGCATGACCAGGCGGTTAAAGCACTTCACTCGTAATCCGATGGTTGCGGGTTCGAATACCGGTCACACTAAACATGCTCTCCATTTCAACCCTTGAAGGTGTTATAATGTGGCGGTTAATCCTACTATTCTTTGGTAAAAGAGTAGCTTAAGAGTTGGCGGTAGGTAGTGATGACTATCTGCCTTCCCTTTAGCCTTACACTGCTACATTAGGGACGGCTAACGCAGATAGCCCTCGTGTAATTTTGCGCGAAATTCAAAACAAACCCAGCTACTGGGGAAGGGTAATTTCTACAGTATAATGTTCTGTGTGCCTTCTTATTTAAAATACGTATTGTTAAATAAATTTTAAGTGAAGAATTATCTTCATCAGAGAGTAGAGTAGTATATTATAGGTCTAAAAATGGTCTATTTTCTAAATTTTATGGGTTTTGGATAATTTCAAATAAACTAGTTTTTCTTTCGCTGCCTACCACCGCTTTATTTCTTATAAATTCCATATGTTAAATGATGAGAGCGAACGTGTTCTTCTTATTCAAAAATAGATTCTGTAAGGTTTCAATCACAAACGTGGCTGGCTTCTGTAGAGTTTAAGCCTGTTGAATAAGGGCAGTTTTTCAGTTATAAATTTTTAAATCCTTGAAACACACGAAGTACAATATTTGTAGAAAGAACTGAACATCACAGAACAATGCTTAATACAATGCTATTTTACATTAAGGTTAATCAGGTATACAACGCTTATACTGCCTTTTGTTTCTCTCACATCAAAATATTGCCATAAGATCTACAAATCCTCTGCAGCCCTGAAGGACCCTAAGCCCCATATCAGCCGTTGATCTTTGTGATAACTCACTGGTTGGTGTCTGTCGTCGGTTTTTCCGCCGCTACTTGTTTGCTTGTTAAGTGGATTTAACTGAATCGGGTGTCGAGAATGTCGCACGTAGTTTTCTTTTCTTTTCTCTCTCTCTTTCTTTTGTAATCCAAGTTTTAAATTTTATCGTCTCACGTGCTACAATTATACAGGTTACTCAAACAATCACCACCACGGGTGGGGCGAAGAGAAACAACATTTTTGAACGCCTCCAATTATATTTGATTCACAGCTTCGGCTTGCGATCAGATAATTCTAAACCGAAACTCCTGCTACATTCTCTGCTCTGTTCATGATCTACACATTGATATTAACTGGTGTAATATCACACAAACTACTAATTATGGTCGGTATTTAAGAAGTTTAAGAATTAAAATAATGATGAAAAATATTCATAATATAAGAGAAATATGATACAAAGATCAGTTGTTCATGAATTTTAGATCCTGGTCATGGTCACTTCTTTGTGTCTCGATACAAATTAATTTTTGACTGCCCTCTTTCTTTAGTCTCTAATGTTTCCACGCAAACACGAATCAAAATGTTCAGCTTAAGCTGCTGCCTGGAAATTGCAAAACCATGTAACACTTTGATGTTTTAGTTTTTATGTATAATTGCCCTTTTTTGCTTCCCCAATGCACAGCAGCTCACATGAACATGGCATATTGTATATAGTACCGTGCAACACAGTTTGAATATTCCTGAGAGTTCGAATTATCTTGAAGCCAGTTTTGCTGTTGCATCGATTAAATATACTTTGCAATTTTTCATCGAATACTGGGAAATAGAATAAAGTAACGTACAGTCTATTTGATTCTGTCTATAGAGGTTTAATGACATCTATTTCAGTTTATTCTTGATGGTATAGAAAGAATAATGTAAATTATTGTTGGAATGGGTCAATTTGTAAGATTCAATGTCGAACTTCATCTGTTATTTCAGCATGTAGACATCCAATTTACCAATTAATACCGCCCCCCAGTGGCTCAGCGGTATGTCTGCGGACTTACACGCTAAAATCCGGGTTTCGATATCCGTGGTGGGCAGAGCACAGATAGCCCATTGTGTAGCTTTGTGCTTAATTCAAAATAACAACAACAACCAATTAATACTCACTTTTCAGTGTTGAACGGTTGTGATGAATATTGGTTCACTAGAGTAATGTAAAACTTCTTTAGACGACCATGACATTTGTAACGGATTTACTGTTATGCTTTAATTTTAATATCTGCGTTTGTTTCAGTTTGATGCATGTGGCATATATTGTTAAATGTGTATTGCGCAAATCCCGCCTATTCTCTAAATTTGTAGGAAATTCTCGAGTGTAGGAATCAACAATGTGATTGCCAGTATTGTTGTCAACTGAAAAGTTTATAAATTGACGCGCCAAGAGACAGTTCAGCTCCAGTCAGTGTATTGTAAGCCTCGAAAGCTATTGTTGTAATTGACGCTTATTAATAGGAAAACTAAAGAATCTGACCAGGAACATTATAAACCATTCAAATTTAGAGAATTAACCTCGGACGTTTGTATTTCTACGATGACATTATATGTCTATCTCTTATGTAAAAAGTGAGCTTATAAACCACGTTAGGCCAAAAAAGAACAGAGCTGGGTAGCATTTCTGTCATGTGAAGTACGGTATATTTGTGTGTCAACATCAAAGTTACAGAAGGCCGAATATTGTTTGTAAAGTTTTAATACATAAATAATTATTTGTATTAACTATTTGTAATAACCGTCACGGGGTCTGGTATGGCTTAGCGCGTTAAAGCATGCGCTTCGTAATCCGAGGGTCGCAGGTTCGCGTCCGAGTCGCGCCAAACATGCTCGCCCTCTCAGCCGTGGGGGTGTAAAATGTCACGGTCAATCCCCCTTTTCGTTGGTAAAAGAGTAGCCTAAGAGTTGGCGGTGGGCGGTGATGACTAGTTGCCTTCCCTCTAGTCTTACACTGCTAAATTAGGGACGGCTAGCAGAGATAACCCTCGAGTAGCTTTGTGCGAAATTTCAAAACAAACAAAATAACCATTATTATGAATTGTATTTTTTGTACATTAAATATATTTGTGTTAAGAAAGAAAATTGTGTATCAGTCATGTTGGAGTTGGATAATATCATAAATATGATACATATCAATTTTCAATTAACTTCTAAATTCAAATTTCTGGTTATTTGAAATCGCAATACGTAACATAACAAATCGGAGACTCCTCCCAGATAAATTATAATGCATTAATACCGTGATTTCAGAGGGTTTGTTTGTTTTTGGAATTTCGCACAAAGCTACTCGAGGGCTATCTGTGCTAGCCGTCCCTAATTTAGCAGTGTAAGACTAGAGGAATGGTAGCTAGTCATCACCATGTGCCGTCAGCTCTTGAGCTTCTTTCTTACCAACGAATGGTGAAATTGATCGTCATGTTATAATGACCCTACACCTGATGGAGTGAACATGTTTAGTGTGACGGTGATTTGAACCCACGACCCTCAGCTTTCGACTCAAGCTCCTTAATCACATTGCCCGGCCCTCAGGTTAGTGGCTTTTCATAGAGGATATTAAAAAACGTAATACGAATATGTTAACCTCTTATTCAATTATATTTCTAGTATAAAGGCCCGGCATGGCCAAGCGGGTTAAGGCATGCGTCTCGTAATCCGAAGGTCGCAGGTTCGCATCCCCGTCGCGCCAAACATGCTCGCCCTTTAAGCCGTGAGAGCGTTACAATGTGACGGTCAATCCCACAATTCGTTGGCAAAAGAGTAGTCTAAGAGTTGGCGGTGGATAGTGATGACTAGTTGCCTTCCTTCTCGTCTTACACTGCAAAATTAGGGACGGCTAGCACAGATAGCCCTCGAGTAGCTTTGTGCGGAATTCAAAAACAAACAAACATTCTAGTATAAAACGATGTGTACACACACACATATAGACACAACATATGAATAACAAAATGTGGTTGTTTACATTTCAGAAAAATATAACATTACTTTCTATCAATTGTATACCAATTCCAAATGTCATCAAAAACGAAAAAAAAAGTATGATTAGTGAAGAAACTATTTTGAATTAAAAGTTGATTAAAGTGAAATAACAGTGAAAGATAATTTTAAACATGATGTTCATACATTAATTTAACTATTTAAAAATTAAACTAACGAAAAGAAAAATTTAACATGCAAGAAATAAGTGTCAACTTCTTTATCGTAAATTTTGCACTACAAATGAATAATCATGAAGTCATAAAAAAGAATTAACAGAAAAGTTCTCTATATTTTGTAGTTTGTTTGTTTTACAGCAAAGCCACAATGTTCTGTGTGTTGTGTCTACCAAACCTGAGCTTTAGCATTGTAAGACCGTAGACCTACCATTGCGACTAGGAGACACTTTTTCTTTTCTTGCAAGATAAGCAATTTTATTTAAAGAGTTTTTATTATTATTTCGGAAATAATTAAACAGGTTTTATTGTCTTGAAATTTTTACATGTTCTACAGTCCTTCCTCCATACTGAATTCGCCCCCCAGTGGCTCAGCGGTATGTCTGCGGACTTACACGCTAAAATCCGGGTTTCGATACCCGTGGTGGGCAGAGCACAGATAGCCCATTGTGTAGCTTTGTGCTTAATTCAAAACAACAACAACAACAACCATACTGAATTCAAAAATGGCATCCATTTTTCTCAGTCACGTACAGATTTTTCACAAAATATAATATGTACTTTTAGATAAGTGAATAATTTTTCATTGAAATCGGGCCACAATTGGTTATGCTTAAAATTTTGACAACCTCTAGCTTTAGACATCTCTACTTCAATCGCGACCTAAAAGCGTTATCGATCTCTCTAGAATTCGCGATAATCACACCGCTAGTATATAAACGGTCAAAAAACCACATGAAGTGTCATTTCTGGATAGCATCTGCTTGTGCGTGCTATCTGACGTTATTTCTGTGCTTTTAATATTATTTATTCGTCGCTATGGCAGCATAAGGTTGTGTAAATCACCCAAACATACTCTGTTATATTTGTGGTGAACCTGTCATACATTTGATCTAAGTGAAGAGTCGTCCTCAATTTGTGAAAAGAAAATCCTTACTTGATAAAAAATGAATATTATTTTTGAAATATGTACTACTGGAATATCCGTTATTCAAACCAAAAAATCCTTTATGTAATCTAAATTTGCAGGTCTGTGTTACCTGAGCTTATTTTCTCCGTGAAACAAATGTCCTATCAGATCGTACGTGAATTTACATGTAATTCAACTGTATTATGGGTTTCTATGAAAAGGCGAAGTTAGGCAGAATGTGTGCACAGTAGGTGGTTGTTCCAGTCAGTGTCATTATGTTTTATTTTATATCACAAAATAGCTTAACCATCTTTTATAAAAAGATAAAATAATGTTTTCAAATAATTGTTTTTTAGAATTTCGCATAAAGTTACTCGAGGGCTATCTGTGCTAGCCGTCTCTAATTTAGCAGTGTAAGACTAGAGTGAAGGCAGATAGTCATCACCTCCCACCGCCAACTCTTAGGCTATTCTTTTACCAACGAATAATGAAGTTGATCGAGACAGTATAACGATCCCACGGTTGAAAGGGCAAACATGTTTGGCACAACAGGGATGCGAACCCGCGACGCTCAAATTAGGAGTCGCACACCTTAACACGACTGGCCATGCCGGGCCACTTTCAAATGAACACTTAGGGTTTAAAATTATGAGCATCATTTGAGGGAGAAACTTTTTAAAATTGTAAGTTATTTGCGATACTTGTAAGTTTTAAGAACAAAATTAGGTCTTTATGAATGGTAACGTTGCGTGCCATTTTCGTATTATTTTGAAAGCATATTCGTTTCTGACCAATGTTTTTCTTTAGATTCATTAATTTAATTCACATGTTAAAATATTGGAAATTGATTACAAAGTAGATTTGTCAAATATTACTGATTACTCCAACGGTTCTAGTTTCAAACTGAAGTTTTTTCAGTCATATATTGTTGTTTGTTATTAATCACAAAGCTACACAAAAGGTTATGGGAACGCAGTTTCGAGCAATATAGGCCCGCAGATATACCATAGTGCCTCTGGAGGGCTCAATTACTTATACTTCAAGCAATATGATATACATTTCTATAATTGTGTTTTGTAGCTTGCTTAAATGTATGTATATGTATATGTATATATATATATATACAACAAATTAAAGAAATAGAATCAGTTAAATGAATAACTATATTTAATCAATGGATATTATTATACACAAATTGGAGAAAAAATTGGAATTTTTCACCAAAAGAAACTCTGATTTAAGTCCTTCATCACAGTTGATCGTTTTAAAGACAACATACTTCCTTCTCAAGATATGTTGGTAGGTGTCTAGGCTTTAACAGGGAATTTCTTCGTGATTACAAAGTGCCTAAGCCTTCATCTACCTTTCTGTCTGTTATTTACATTGTCTTTTTTTTTTTAATTATTATCTGAATCAGCATGAGCTACTCCCTTATCTTAATGAGGGATATGTGTGGACTTCATCAGAGATAATACAGTGAGAATAGTTGTAGTGGTAGTGGTTATTGTTTTTGTTATTGATGCTGTTGGAATTAGTATTAATGTAGCCACAATAGTATCTGTTACTCCTATAATTACCCCCAGGATATATGTATGCTGGAAGTAAAGCTAGAATGAAAGAACTACATGTTTATTTTATGAATGTGCATTTAATAGTTCTAGAAATGCCCTTAAGAATGAATTATGAGGTTCTTCTGTCAAAGGTGTGCAAATATACCATGGTGGCGAATTCCACTGGCAAAGAATGCTTTGACAGATTACACTATTTACTGAGGTTCTTTCTCCTGGTACATTGGTCATGATATAGAATTACATTTGTATTTCTTGTTCTTTGTCTGTTTTCAAACAAACGTAGGGATTACAAACAGATGATACAATTTATGTTGTATATTCAGCTGAACCACAAAGTCTCGATCAGCTGGCGTCATGTATCACAGAAGGGCTCGTATGTGTATTAACACTTTTACTGAAAAGTAGAGAATAACGTTTCGGCCATTCTAGGTCATCTCCAGGTTAAGAAAACTTAGAAAGGGATGGTAAATAAATTAGAGAATAGGAAAACCTAGTGAGCAAATGTGATTGTAATACTAGGAGAGTTCGCGAATATTAAAAAAAAAGTTTCCTTAAAAGGTTAAAAGCTTAAAAGTTATATAATATTAAGACTGTTTATTAAGTGCGCTTTGATGCAACGTTATTTAAATGTATTGATAATAAAGTAGTTTAATTAAATTTTGAATGTAGCTCTGCAAAAGGTCGTGACATGCACACTTTGACCGAGGTATCCATAGTGAGAGTGTTAAGCAGTTTAGCCAATTGGCTACACAGAACTCAGACCATTAACAAATTTCGTTAACAAACGAAATTGTATCTGCTGCTAAGTTTAGATCGTCAAGCATCAGATGCCATCGATTACTTGCAGCTTTATTAACTCTGCAGCTAGAAAGCAATAGTAGCAGAGTTGAACCAGCAGTTCTACCAAGAAGAGAACCATATTATCTTCTGATAAAAAAAATACAGGAGAGGAAACGTGGTGCCAACGAGATCTCAGCGGTGTATTTCAATGATCCGTGATAACTGTAAAATAAAACGTAACCCAGTATGGATGCAGCAGGTTGAAAGAATATCTTGGTTGAAAAGTTTGTAGTTGCAGATTGGCATCCTTGTGCAAATATGCAACATAATTTCCGTGTTAGATATAATGAGCATGGCTTAAGCAATTTGTGTGGCGGTGTGGTATAAAATCGTAGCTTCTATTTAATTGACAGGATGAAAGTGATAACTGTTGTGGGTGTGCCAGAAGCAGAACTAGAGTGCACAATCACCTACAATAGATGGCGCCATGTAAGCAAATTTTTTTTTCAATAATTCGATTTAGTTTACAGATTTAGTAGAACGGCAAAGGAACCACAAATCTGCTACACTATGCTGGACCTATGAGGCAAATGGAGAGGCATCATGACCCATACAAAAAATAAAAAGGATTACAAGCTATAGCTGCAGACAATTTGGTCATCTTTGTTATAGGTGGCCCTTCACTGTCTGCATAGGAGCCAAAACACTCACATAATAGATCAAATAAGCAACAATAGACTCAGGAAAGAAGAATGAAGAGTAAAAGCTTTTAAACCTACAGATTTAAAATAGCAACTCCTGCATCGAGTTTTGTGAGTGAGCTGGGAAACATAGCAGTCTGTAGAGCCGAGTATGGCTTAGTATGTACCCGTAAAGTTACAGACCTTACTAAAATTTACTGACACGGGTTCTTGCTATATATGTATTTATACCAGCCAGTAACATAGAAACTAACATTCTAGCCAGTAACTACTGACTTTTCAGTCAAAATGATGATTACCTTCGAGTCAATGGAGAGCGTCAGCCTGTATCAATCTCAGAACCTTCAGTGAGCACAATAAAGTAGCAATAGTTGTTTGAGTCTAAAGACTTTGGGTTTAGGCTTCTTTCAAATGTCGTCTACTAGCATAACTAGTGTATCAGGTGAAATACAGTTCTGTTATAAAATAATAAAATGCCTTCTGTAACATGCTCAAAAGCCATAGACTGTACGAGTGTGTTGATGAGGTTTTTGTAGTTGTGTCCAACACATTGGTAGTGTTTTGTAGATAATATAAACATAATCTCAAATATAAACACCAGCTATTGCTGTGGTTTAAGTAACACCTAGAATCATTGTTTTCTTGTAAAAAACAAAACAAATCATGCTTGTTTGAGCAGTTATCTCCTGAATTACAAGGTATACCCCAGTTATGACATGTGAGTATGGAAGAAGAACGATAGAGATGTTGAATGCAATTGTTAGGTTTTGTGTATGGGCTTGGATTGTTCTATAGTAGATGCCGCCATTTCAGCCATGGGGGCATTTCGTTGGAGTAGCCGAAGAATTGGCAATGGGTGGTAACGACTAGTTGCCTTCCCTTCAGTCTTACACTTCTAAATTAGGGACGGCTAGCGCAAATAGCCCTCGTGTAGCTTTGCGGAAAATTTAAAAACAAAACAAACAAATAGTAGGTGTCTATGACTTATTGGCGATAAGTTTGAATGATAAATAGACTATACAATCCACTTGTTTTAAAATAATATACTAATATACTATACACATGTCAAACGTGCGTACAAAACGTCTTTACAGTATAGATATCGCAGTTGTATCTAAAACTATAAATAATTCTATTTTATTGTCAAAATCCACACAGGCTGATTTATTTATTTAAGAATTTAACTGAAAGAATGAATTATTTTTCTCTACTTTGTTTCTTAATGTACAATCTACGATAGATTTACTTGCATTATCCCGCAAGTTACCACAGTTGTATCCTAAACTTTAAATAATTGTCTCCTGTTTGATCAAAGCCCACGCAGACGGGTTCATTTACTTTAGAAGATCCTTTAACCAGACAAGCTGTTTTCCTTATATTTATTAAACTGAGAAAATCACTTTAAAGTATCACCTGTTACGGTTAATCACACGCACTCTGTTTTCTGACTGAACTTTATCTCTTCTTTTTAAATTACACTGAGGCCACTGGAAAAATATGGAAGGTTCGAGTAAAGTGACACCAACAACAGTATTAATGTCTGGTATAACAATTAACTGGATGCTCAACGTATGATTCGCACAAAGTTGTGTTACGAATACTGTCACGAGCAACACTTATAAACTAATCAATCTTCAACATTCCTGTCATGATAATTAAACAATCGTTAAATATTAAGTCACACAAAAGTCTAAATAATAGCATTTACACTTAATAGTCTTGAATATCCACCAATATGCCACTCTTTCAGAAAAGTATATATATATATACATTATATAAAAAGACTGTTTTTATTTCGTAAACTAAATCTTCTCATACAGTCTACGACAATATTTACAGCCCTTTTGGCCGCCTCTCTTCACCTTGGACCTCCAGTAGGGCTTCACTTTGACAGGTTTCTTTGTATTCATCGTGATATTCTACTGCTTGAGATTTGCCTTTCCTGATCCATCTACATACTAGTATTGTAGATTTTACGTTTATTTATTTTTATTTTTTTTACCATTCAATTCTTTACTTGTGTTTGGATCTTTGTATGTCTCGTCTCAATCTATTTATCTGAAACCTCGTTGGTTTTTATTTTCTATAACGAAATCATTGTCTTCAAATTCTGCTTCTAAATACAGCCACTCCTGCCATATTCATCTAAATACAGTCACTTCTGCCATATTCGTCTGTACCTCAAAATCCGCACCCACAAGGCTTTCTTTTCTCTTCAAATACTTCTTCAACAGACTAGCATGGCAAACATTGGTCATCCCATTCGCTTTACCTTGTACTGCATTCTGTCGACCATTTTCTGTGCTGTAAAATGTCCTTCCCACTGCTAGGTGGGCTAGTTTGTTGTTGGCTTTGGATAGTAGAACAGAATACTAACACTTACACTAAACAGTCTTTTATATCTAACAGCAGTGTTAGGTGCATTTTGACTGGTGTTACTAATATTGCACCACACCAAAATATTAATACAAGGTTGCTATTCCATCTAATAACACTAATTTAAGATTATTCCAATAATATCAGTTCAGATAAGTAGCAAGGTTTTGATAGTTCTCACCAATGTAGTCATCTTTACTAGGATAATAAATATGCCCACATTAAATGTCCAAGAAACTCTAAATGCATCCAAATGAGGGGCTCTGGCTTCAGTTTTAAACTTGCTTGTCACAAATGGAACACCATGCCTAGACTTTTAAATACAGACTGAAATGTGTCACTAAACAATAGATTATATACAACTGTTATGAATTAAATACAGTTTAAAGTAACCCGCTTGATGCACGTTCCATAAGTCTCTCAAAAGTAGCTCATGTAGTAAAATGGACATAATAATAATAAGTTTCTATGAAACTTTTGAGGTGAGAAAAGTAGTTTTAGTCCCGCTAAAAAAAAAATTGAAAAATGTGAAATAAAATTAATAATATTTTAATTTTATTATTTCATCTGTATTTTCTCTTATTTCATACAGTTCCTGTTCTTCAAACTTACAACTCTTGACGTTTTCTCATTATTTTTTGTAGGTTTATGCTTTTGTTGTTGTACTCATTACCTGTCTTATGGTCAGCCAGCCCTAAGTACTCGAATTTACAACGCCAAAATCAGGAGTTCGATTCTCCTCGGTAGACACAGCAGATAGCCTATTGTGGTTACGCTACAACAAATTATAAACTTAGTTTCCATTTGAGCTCCAATATTCTTTTGAAAAAGAATTAAGAGAGCGGGATGTAATTAAACTTGGGTCGTAGACATCATACATGTAAATAATACTTGTTTGGCCACTTACAACTCTTCTCATCATTGCGAGGCATATGCACATGAGGCCGCTATTACTTTGTGTTGAATTTTGAACTGGCAGACAATACAAAATGGTTGATAGTGGCAGTCGTCTGTTTAAATCACGACTCGAAAGAACGAAGAGAACACAGTGCTTTGCCATTAACTGTTACACGTACTGCAACCAAGAGTCGAAGGCGGAGGGTTGTACATTCCAGAAGTGAAACCTTTTTTGTATAATATATTTGGGTTAAAATGCATAGCTTAAGACACGTCTGGTCCGATCAGTGGCGTTATGGTTTATCGGGGAAATAGTTAAAATATAGACATAATAGTAATATTGTAAATAGAGTAAATTCTCAGAATTTCGCCAGAAATTTAGGCAGGTGACCCCTTCTAGTCCAAAATCCTTGAACTGTCAGAGTGATTATGATAAATAATCAGTATCCAGTACAAGTGGCCCAAAATATTCTGTGTTGCTTAAACAACAATAAAACATCAAAATAATTGTGATATATGCAGAAAAATGCTCATACCAGAGTGATCCTAGTGAAGTTACAGTACATATGTAGATTACTTTATATTCTGTTACATTTACTTGTAATGTGTGTGTAAAATATCAGTTAAGTGTGTTAGATGTACAAATGTTTCGCACATTATCGATTGTGCACTTGCATGCTGTCAGGCTATCAAAGTACTGCAGAAACGAATCATACACGAAATAACAGAATTTGTCTGGCATATAACTATGAATTGTTCACCTAACGGTAAAAAAAAAAATATTATGCTGTAGTTAAATATATTCCGACAGTATCCTTGAAACTAATTCGTTTGTAGTGTACTTTACTCAATGCAAAACGTCAGGCTTATGTCATTGGCTTTTCTCTGTTCAATGGCCAAGCACGTAAGGCGTGCGACTCGTAATCCGAGGGTCGCGGATTCGCGCTAAACATGTTCGCCCTCCCAGCCGTGGGGGCGTTATAATGTGACGATCAATCCCACTATTCGTTGGTAAAAGAGTAGCCCAGGAGTTGGCGGTGGGTGGTGATGACTAGCTGCCTTTCCTCTAGTCTTACACTGCTAAATTAGGGACGGCTAGCACTGATAGCCCTCGAGTGGCTTTGTGCGAAATTCCAAAACAAACAAACAATTCTCTGTTCAATGATTTTTGTAAGATTTGTGAAATCACTCTGTGGCGTACATAGCCGTTTTCTGAAAGAAAAACAAATTGTTGATGGAAATTTCGATTTATAGTTTGTTCTTTTGATTTGCTATTTTACATTATGGTAGACTAAATCTATTTCACAATGTATCTTTACACTAGTTGATAAAGGACCATTATACGCGAATTGAAGTGTCCATGTAGGGAAAATGTACTGGTCATAAAAGTTTAAGTTTCCACATGGTATAGTGAGACGAATAGGCACTTAAAACACATACTGAACATATAATATACAGATTAGACAAGACCAAGCAAATGAAATGTTAATAAAAAGCGATACGTCTCACTTGTTTTTATTTATTTAAGTATACACCTATAAAGCTTATCTATTCCAAACTTACAACTTAATTTGCACGTCGAAGTTTATATAACTTGTAGTCACATAACTTGTCATATTTTTCTGAAGTTAGATAAATATATCAGGTCAAGTGTAAACACTGATCTTATGACTTAATCTGCACATGCCTTTTACTCCATTGGTAACATGTGATTTTATTGTTTTGAATAATTAAGTGACCAACTTAAGATTAAGATGACCTAAGAAGGTCAAAAGGTTGTTCTGTACTTTATTCAAATTGGAGTTTTAATACACATACCAACTGTCTTGAAATATATTTTTACTTCAAGTGTGCTTATTATCATCACAAAATAGTGAAATGTCTTGAAATGGGCTTCATAAACATGATAAATTTGCAGTATCACGAGAAATTCTTTATTTATCATATTTTTTACAGTAAGAGACTGGTCAAGCACATGAGTTTAGCTGCAATAAAATCTGGAATTGGATAAAATTTTCGACACATCAAGCTTTTAATTATAAGACCTTGAAGAGACCATTTGAAGAGAAGATTTAAAAAAAGCTAGTAGTAGTTGAAGGGAAGGGAACGTGGTAATGCGGTCATAACTCGGTAAAGGAGAAAATGGAATTTTTTAAAAAGAGTAACGTTACTAAATGTATTGGCTCTAGCATAATATATGTAATGCATTATTGATGAAATAGGTGTAGTCATCTGTGCTGCTTCTTTCTAATTGTATTTTGTAACATTTATCTGATAAATGTTTCTTAATATTTTAATTCACAATAAAGAACATTGAATGCTTAGTAGTGCAGGTGCATAAATAACGTTTTCTCCCACCTCCCATCTCTAAGAAGAGCGTGATGCGCTACATGTTGTGTAAGACACCATAATTTGAGATGTTTATTTTTCAATGACACATAACAAATACTGAAATAAAGGGACAGATATGAATCTTAAGATTTTCTTCCGGGCTGAAATCCAATGCATTCTTTATATGAGAGGTCAAGCATGGACAGACGGCCAAGGCGCTCTATCGTGAACTGAGGGTCGTGGTTTCGAAACTCCGTCACACCAAATATGCTTGCCCTTGTCATGGGGGTGCAATAATGTGACGATTAATACCATTATTCGTTGGTAAAAGAGTAACCTAAGTAGTTGGCGGTGATGACTAGTTGCCTTTCCTCCAGTTTTACGCTGTTAAATTACGGACGGCTGGCGCAGGTAGTCCTCCAATAATTTTTCGCGAAATTCAACACAAACAAACAGATCATATTGAGTTGATAGATTTATTAAAATCAAATAATAAAATTATATAAATATGGATGGTAAACGGCCATAACTTGTGAGATGATTCTCTACCGCTGTCAGTTCCACGACAATTGGACTTTAAAAAGTTCACACGTAACCTTAGCGGCCGCTTACACGTGCCGAAAATAACGTGACTTCTAATTTAATTTTTATTTAACTTGTTGTAGACATGATAAGCAGAATACGTCACTTGCACGATCTTACTCTTCACTAGTGCAAATCAAAACCTCACTTTTTTTTCCCCTAAATTACCACTTCATATAAAAAGTATTGACATTTTCAAATGTGTATTTAGAATATAAAACATCTATCAAGCAGAATAAAGTAATATTGTAAAACAATTATAATTTAATTGGCTAAGCACTAAATGGATTAAAAGTGAAGTTGAGAACAAATATCCACTTTTGAACATCAAAGTTATCTAGGCTTCTAATAAATTTTGTAAAGAGCAACCAGTTATTTATATTAATTATAAGTACTCATGTAGCAAATGTACATGACTTCTTTTTTTTTAGTTTGGAGAGGTGTGGGATATGAGTTTGCTTTCCTCAGGAGCATACCTAAGGTACTTGGCACCCGGGGCGGATCTTTCCTTTGGCACCCCCACCATATATAACTTTAAGATTTAAACACACAATAAACGATATTATTTTTACTCGTAAATTTTCAAACATACTTACAAACATTGATAATAAATTAAATTTTGTGTGTGATTATTTGAAACGATTTTGACATGCAGATCTTTACCATTCCATATGGTAGGGTTAAACGAGTCCTACTTTATATTTAATTAAATAATCAAATAATCCATTTTCGAAGAGCAGAAAAAGGAAAATTAAATTTACAGAATACAAAGCAACTTTTTAACCATTGAAATACTTTTTGTATTCAAAAATTGTATGAGAATTTATATTATTTATGCAGAAATATAGAGATTGTTCATATCTCAAATATCTCCCTGGTAGAAGAAAAAAATTCTTAAAACTAACTCGACGTATTTCTTTGAGTAATTATTATTTATTTTTACAGTATTTGTAGTTGTGTGAATGTAGTTGATGAAAGAATTGTACTGCCCCCTCATAACTTTACAAAGTTTGGTCCATTTTACAGTATTTGTAGTTGTGTGAATGTAGTTGATGAAAGAATTGTACTGCCCCCTCATAACTTTACAAAGTTTGGTCCATTTTACAGTATTTGTAGTTGTGTGAATGTAGCTGATGAAAGAATTGTACTGCCCCCTCATAACTTTACAAAGTTTGGTCCATTTTACAGTATTTGTAGTTGTGTGAATGTAGTTGATGAAAGAATTGTACTGCCCCCTCATAACTTTACAAAGTTTGGTCCATTTTACAGTATTTGTAGTTGTGTGAATGTAGTTGATGAAAGAATTGTACTGCCCCCTCATAACTTTACAAAGTTTGGTCCATTTTACAGTATTTGTAGTTGTGTGAATGTAGTTGATGAAAGAATTGTACTGCCCCCTCATAACTTTACAAAGTTTGGTCCATTATCTAGTGCGCATAGTGCAGAAAGCTCATTGTATATATTTGCACTCAAAAACAAACAAAACTAATAACTTTATTACTTTTATATTTATGGTTTTAGTTTAGTCAACTACAACAAGCAAATGAAATGTGATACTAAATTAATATAATAATACTAAATTAACTGACACATTCAGCTGTTTAAAAACGTTGTTTGGATGTTTTTCACACGATTTTTTGATTTTATTTATAATTAAAATTTTTGAAATGTAAAACAAACCAAACAAATGATGATATATATAAAATTCCTCCTATAAAATAGATCAAGTACCTATTTTATTTTAGGTATAAGAACATGATAGTGAAATAAGCTAAATTAAGATGAAGGTATCTTCTAAAGATTCTAGAATAACGCTGAAGTAAAGTTGAGAAAAACTGCTGTAATGATAATAAAGCAGGTAAGAAAAAAAGAGAGATAATGGGTTAAACTGCATATATGCTATAATATTAGTAAGACCGTTTAAATGATACATGTGTCTGAGCTGTAACTTTTAGAGGCATGTTAGTCTTCTCTTAGTTATTTACAGGTATGTCATTTTTTCTTGTGTGACATTCCTTGCTGCACTATACACAGTGGGTTCTAAGCTGATGGTTTTTATATATGTTTGCTATAAAGTTGTTTCACAGGTGATGAATCATCAGATTGATCAGAGAATTTGGATAGCTATTTCTTCTTCAAGCTTTTGATGCGATGTTATAATGTACAAATATAGACACTCTGATTACGATATTTCGTTGTTATTAAATTATTATTTTGTAATTGCTTCTCCAATTAAGTATGAAAACTTACGCTATTCATCGCTTGATTTAATAATTGTACAAATCCAAGCTTCAGCTGAAGTAATAAAAGGACCTTTGATAATGTTACATTTAGAAAGGCATGTTTTATTTCCAAATATAGTCACAATTTTTTACTATACTTTTTGGGAGTACAAATTTAGTCCTTGCCAGTCAGTATAAATGATGCATACACTGAAATTATTATACATATTAGATGCGTGTATTCTCTTATTTCCTACTATATCATACATGACTAAACTCCTTTAAACAAAGACAGAAACAAAGAAGGTGTTAATGCTAAAACGTTACCTCGTCGCCAATTGCTATGATAAGTTACGAGGTAACATGGTTCCATAAGAAGGATGATGAAAGTTTTTTAGATGCCATGGATAAAGCATCTTGTATCTCAGGCTGATCATATATACTTTGGTTAAGGATATCACACAGTGCTACAAGATTTTTCAGGGGTTTAAAGAACTGAGGTTGGCTTACTACTTTATATTTATAAGGTGGTTACTAAGGGAACACACTACATAAGGAAAGCCTAACAAAATCATGAAACAAACAAATATAAGTTACAAGATTCAGTAACAGAGTAAGAAAGCTTATGCACGCCCAGATGAACTAATTATACAAGATATGCTACAGTCCAAATGTAAATGGGTTTAATAGTAGTCTGACAGTAGATAAAACAAACATTTCAAAAGTAACATTACTAAATTTAAAGAAAAGTATCCGAAAAAGAAGAAAAGATCTGTAAAAAGCTGTGCATTTTAATGATTAAGAAACATTAGATAAAACAGGTTAACTGAGGACACCTGGGTAGTGCAGTAAAATAGAATAGAGAGAGCAGTGGCGTAGCAAGAGTTTAGTGTACTGGGATGAAAATGGTCCATGATAAATATGAAAAGAAATGAACATTTTGATATCACCAATACGAAAAACTTTCGTATCTTACATTGTCAAAACACAACTTAAATTGTAGTGTCATTTTTTTTAAAAATACGTACTATTGCTGTATATTGGTTTATCAAAAATGCCACTTACCAGTAAGTATGATTTTATTTCACCCAAAATAGAAAATAGTAAGAAAACTTTACTAAAAATGTCTTTCTAATAGGCATTTTAAATCATGTTACTCGAAACAATTTAAACAGAAAAGGTTTTTCTACGCAATATAGATGAAGATTCATCTCATAAGTTTACAGCACTGACCAGGTATGGCTAGGTGGGTTAAGGCGTTCGTCTCGTAGTCTAAGGATAAAGGGTTTGAATCCCCTTCACATCAAACATGGTCGCCCCTTCAGCTGTGGGGCCGTTATAATGTGACGGTCAATCCCACTATTCGTTGGTAAAAGAGTAGTCCAAGTGTTAGCGGTGGGTGGTGATGACTAGCTGCCTTCCCTCTAGTCTTACACTACTAAATTAGGGACGATTAGCACAGATAGTTTTTGTGTAGCTTTGCGCGAAATTAAAAAACAACAACAAAAAACTGTACAGCACATTTTTTAGGGTTACCAAATACATATAACATGTTTATAAATGTTAACAATTATATTTTCTTCAAAAGTAAAGTCAGAGATTGAAGACTAGCATAAACAACAGTGTGGAGTTGTAGTATGTGTATGGTGCAACCGGTCACAGATTCCACGTTCTGTGCTGCTGTTTTAAACGCAGTTTTCAGGGATACATCGCAAGGGGAGTAAATCAGAATAGACATGCCGAGTGTTTTAATTGTGCGTTACAATTTATAGGAACATATAAGTTTGTATCCCTGGTATTCAAATGAATACTGTTTGTAACTCAGTAGTTGTCTCATATTGACTACCGACTACAGTAGCAAAATGACAAAAATTCCTGATCAGTCAAAAAATAAAACGTTGTCAATTATTTGGAGCAGAACTAGTAATGTGAGTGGATGAACTTTTGAGCTTTTTACATTTCTAGCTATATTAAGAATGTTAAGATATTAAAAAAATCTGGTGATAAGTTTGAAAAATATTAGGTAAATGACCTTTAATGTATGCAAAGTATAATAAGTTAAGTCATCATAATATTGATCACATATGGGAATCTATTCTGTAGCATAGCTGAAGGAAGCAGTATTCCCTTGTTAAAGGTAAAGTTAAAACGTTAATGTGAATTGATAAACAGCCAGTAACTGTTGATCATTTCTTATTGTTTGGTTAATTTTGATTATCTTCTCTGCTGCGATAGTAAGAAATGTCTTCATATACATCTTTGTATTAAATATCATTCAGACATGTATGCCATGTACTTTACCAATCTTGATAATGTGAAATCCATGAATTGTGTTTTGCACTTTATTTCACAAAGAATTATGACACTTTGAGTACTTGATTCGTTAAAAAACTCATTAACTGAAGATATTACTGCTCAAAGGATTCTGTTTAAGTGATTGAAAATGGCGGCCTTCATCTTTAGTGTGTTGCTCATAATTCAAATGGTTGTCGATCCATGAAACTCATAGTATGGATAATATTCTTTTTATTGTTTAAGCTATAGATCCCCTAAATTTTGTGAAACCCATCTACAAGTCTTGCAAGCTCAGGAACGATCATGAAATAGCTCTCAAGAACTTCTTCATTTTGTATTATTACTTTCATTCCCTCCACTACTTTCAAACCTTTGATTAACATATAGATTTGAGAATGGAATGACAGACTTGCACATGCAGAAGTCACCATTCTTTTGATCTCTTTAGGTGTCAGTGTCTTTTACTTTCAGTTCTCGTAGAAGGCAAGGTAAAGAGGAACCAAGCGAGCATACTTATAAAGGTCACGTGCAAAGTAATACTTTATTTGGTCTTCAGTTGTTACTACATAGCATTTTCAATTATTCTTATGAATATCTCGAAAAAGATGAAGAATTTTTAACCCTTCTTTAATGCATTTTGAGAATACTTAGCCATATCTTCCAACGACTCAAAAACAAGGCAATATAACACCAACAGGATGGTCAAGTGACACTTAGATCCTTTTATTTACCACTTTCCTGAGAATACTTGTTGGAAAGCTGTAAAAGAACGAATACCAACTTCAGTAGTGATTGAAACTAAGCCACTGTTTTCGACAGGACAAACAGAGAAAATAAACAGGTAGGAAGATCCCATACATGCAAAAGCCAAATGATGTTCCCTGTTGATATCTGGATATTCAATGTTTTTTCATGTAAGACTATACTAAGCATTATGACTTTCCTCTTTTATGTACACTGTTCTACTAAAATACTACTGTTTGTCTGTTGTTTGAGATCACTTTCTTCTTTCAGTGCTATAAACACTGAATTTATTGCAGCACAAGTTAGAATTGTTGACTTGATTTGTTTATCTTTAATTCACATTTCCACATAGATTCATTGGTATCTTTGGATTTTTCTTCATGTATAATATCTTTGTGAATTTCTTCTACTAATGCTTCATCATCAGCTGAACTTGTGTTTGTTCTGATATATTGCATGCTTGATGATATGAAGTGATAAACAACGAAAGATCTGTCTTTTGTGCTTCCTTAGTAACTTCTGTGAATCAAATTAAAAACCATCGGATGTAACAATGACTGTGGTGAGATGAGATACTTGTTGTCCAGTCTCATCTGTTTTTTAGAACTTCAGTTGTATTGTTCATATGTTTGTGACCATCACATTATTATTGGTTATTTGCAATTATTATGTAGTAAAGAGTGTTTTGTCCATTTAAAGTGATCTCAAGAAGATAAGTTATTAGCAAAACTAACAATGCTTTCTTCATGAATAAAAACATCAGCACCCACCAGTTTCTTCCATTTGCTTGTCAACAGCAGTAATAATCATTTATTAGCGTTTGTTTTTGCATTTTTGTGGTCGTTAAAAGATTGGAGAATATTCAGCTATGTACTACAGTATGCTCTGAAAGAAGCATCTTTCTTTACCTAATATGTAACTTGTCTGTCAGATTTGAAACTTGATATAATCACTTAACTTACCCTTCTACTAACTTTCTGTCACTTTTATGCCTTTTTCTAACAAGTTCCTTTGTTTTTGCACCTATTAATAACCAGTTTACAAAACTATAATTTGTCTGGTACCTGAGTGTCATAGAATGATTCAGCGAATTTCCATTTTTAAATATATGCAGCTTCTTTTCTTATAATATTCACAGCCATTGAGATACTTTTATATTCTCTTCAGAATCTTCACATTGCTGGCTTTCCCTAAGGTGTGTGATAGTTTGCCCAAGTAGCTTTTTGCACACAGGTACTCACTTTCATTCATTCTGTGCGATTTGGTGAATTTCATATTTTCAGTGCACGTGGAAATAAGTTTAAAACACCTATTCTTGGGTGTTTCCCCAAATATTATACTATTTTCGACCTGAATTTCTTTGTAAACTTTATCGACATAATTTGATCTTACAACTTGGCTAACAGTCAAAGAGCCCTTCGTTGCATTAATGATGACAATGTCACATATATATTGCTTTGTATTGCTTTCAGTGTTTGTACTGGAAAGAGTTTGGTCACATTTCCTTTCATTATCGAAAAAGAAGAAACAACAAAAACATTTTCCGTGATAGTATAAATTAACCACTGCACAAAAAAGCAAACTATTGATATAAGTTAACTGTACTTTATCACATTCAAACTAGTAGACTGAAAGATACAGCTCTGGTCTCTTACCTATTCAGCATTTACTGAAAGATGAAAGGCGTCCTTTCTTTGATGTAACAACGTCATTCACAACTAAGGCTTCATTAAATATTTTTTGGAGTCTTTCCAGTACTTTTATTGCTAGATACAACATCTCTGTAATACTTTTAATGACACGGCCCGGCATGGTCAGGTGGTTAAGGCACTCGACTCGTAATCCAAGGGTCGGAGATTCGAATCCCCGTCACACCAAACATGCTTGTCCTTTCAGCCGTGGAGGTGTTATCATGTGATGGTCAATCCCACTATTCGTTGGTAAAAAAGTAGCACAAGAGTTGGCGATGGGTAGTAGCGACTAGCTGCCTTCCGTCTAGTCTTACCCTACTAAATTAGGGACGAGTAGTGCAGACAGCCCTCATGTAGCTCTGCGGGAAATTCAAACCAAATTCAATAACATTCAGATTAGTACATTAACAGAGGCGTATTCAATCACAATTGGTAGCAAAATTCGATTCACCAAATACGTTTATAGCATTGTCTTTGACCTATTCTAAGTTTTTCTTACAAGTTATTTTCTTCGACTTGCCATCTTTACCTCGACATATGATCTAAATAATTTGATTTACCTGCATTCAAAGTATTCAAGTGGGATTTATAACTGACTGAATAGAGCAATCAGCAGAAAAACATGAAAGATTTCTCAAAAGAATGTTTACGAATATAACAGATATATTCAACTGAAGTTTCCTTTATCTGATAAAAAAATTGATCAAAAGAAGCAGGAAAAAGACTGAAACACATGATGAACTGCGAACTTCCAATAATCATCAAGATTTCTTACATTCGAGGAAATCAAAGGAATGGATAAAAATTTTACTTCGTCATGAGAGCACCTTGCTTTAGGCCCACTTTTTTTCAAACCAATGGGGACTCATACAAACAGTACAACTCTTCATATCTGATATAGTTTTGTATCCAGTCTGTTGGCATCATCACTTTATATGCAAAAATTTATTTTAGTAAAATCAATGAAACGGACTTCTTTGTGACCAATTATATTCCCATCTCATATATTTTTCCGCATTGCTACATGACGTAAACGGAGTATTTCATGTGAAGCGTTATGTAAGATATTTCATATACAATATCACGAATCGTATCTTAAGTCTAATTATCACTTTTGCCGTAAAGAAATAATTTAGATATGCATATTTTACAAAAAGTAAAAAATAGCATCGCAGTTTTTCTATCACTTGAGGCTTCAATAAGCCCAAATCTCATAATCAGTTTTAGCACATGAATCTAGTTGGATAACAAACCATTATATACTTAAAATCTAAAATGAAAATAAACCATCCAAATTCAGCCCTTATAATTCAAATGTTTATCAAACTTTCTCCGAAACATTCTGTAAGTTACTGTGTCTACCATATCTCAAGGCAAGCAATTTCAAAGGACAACTACCCTTTTATAAAAATAGAGTTATCTTTGCCAAAATTTATACCTATGTCTTATATTGTTACCACTCACACCATTAAGTAAGAAAAAATATATAATGTATAAACACTATGAATTCCCTTAACAATCTTAAATACTTCAATTAAATATCCTCTAACTCTTATTTTTTTTCAAGAGAAAACAATTTCAGCATTCTTAATCAATCTTCGCATGGCTCACATCCTATATCCACTACCACCACAGTAGTTTTCTTTTGAACCTTTTCCGATAATTCGGTCTTCTCTAAGTTAAGGAGCCCCAAACAAAGCGTTCCAAACGTGTCCTAACCAGTGACCTATATAATAACATTTAACCTTTTTAGACTTGCATACGTTACAGGTATGTTCTGTTTATATAAACTTCTTGTTGCAATATGTTGATGGAAAAGTATCACGTTAATTAAACGAAGCTTTCTTCTATTGATAGATAAGTTATTACATAAGCTTTCAGAGAAAAATAGTTGTAGAATAAGACAGAAATAATATTAAGAATAAACTCATTTAATTTTCTTTTTCTATTGTTATGTTTCAACACCTTTAGATTCCATATTATACTTATTTAATATTCATGTAGCAGTTTAATATTGAAGTAAGATGACGTAACATGTTCATGATTATTTTTATAGGCGTACGGAAGAAGTCACTATCATAACAATACAATGACATACCTTCTATTTATACTGCCATTTTATGACAGTTTCTCCTTCACCAGGAACTTTCCAGTTGTGGACAAAATACAGATAACCCAGTGTACAGCATTTTACTAAGAACACAACAAAATTCAGGAACTAAATTGCTGTTTAGTGAATATTTCATATTAAGGTCATTCCTCCTTAACTAAAGAGATTAAGATTCTATACTTTTATTGTAGAAAAGAACACCTGTAAATATTTTGAGTTTTTTTCGAAGTTTTGTTCACTTCTGTGACCAATATAGCAAATATATTTTAACTTGTCTAACGTTAATATATTGCAGTTATTCTCGACATTGATAAGTCTGTCAAATATTCTTTCACAAATGCAATGTTATACGTGGGTTAAATGTTGCGGAGAAAACTCAGTTGAAACTATTGCCAGTGTTTGTTTGTTTGTTTTGGAATTTCGCACAAAGCTATTCGAGGGCTATCTGTGCTAGCCGTCCCTAATTTTGCAGTGTAAGACTAGAGGAAAGGCAGCTAGTCATCACCACCCACCGCCAACTCTTGGGCTACTCTTTTACCAACGAATAGTGGGATTGACCGCCACATTATACACCCCCACGGCTGGGAGGGCGAGCATGTTTAGCGCGACGCGGGCGCGAACCCGCGACCCTCGGATTACGAATCGCACGCCTTACGCGCTTGGCCATGCCAGGCCCTATTGCCAGTGTAAACAGTCATGTGTATCTCGTTCAGGCCTAGTTTTTGCACTGCTCAAGCAAACTATTTATTAAACAGTTATACATTCAACCAAACGTTGCATAAGAAAACAAATAAGACAATTCAACAATCTGTCACTAGGTGACACTCTTCAGAAAATTAAACTTTTTGAACTATTATCACAGGGAAGTATTTAAAACTTTCTTGGAATATGGTATGGTCTCCTAGGTTTTATCTTCCGGTGAATGGAGTTCCTCCTTCAAATATAATGAGGACTTTACAAACACATACATCTACATATATATATATAAAGTTTGTTACAAGTTAAAAAACAAGCCGAAACAAAAATAAATTAAACAAAAAAACGATACACTGATTGAAAAAATTCCAGTGTACAAGCTATAATGTGGGATTATAAAATGTACTTTAGGTTTTGGAGGTTACTGCGGAAGTAGGACACAGATTGTGGTGGGGTTTCACCATTTATCAGTCTTAACCTACATTCGCCAGTCTCACATAAGAGATAAAAGAGTGCCAATACGTGTTTTGCTCTGAAAGTAGCCATGGCTATAATGAACTGAGTAAATACGTTCTTGTATCGAAATAAACATCAAACACCAGCTCAGGAATAAATTCCTGCGGTGAGCACAGCACAAACAACCGATTATGCAGCTTTTCATTTAGCATAAATTAAATTAAACGCAATACTTAAAAAAAGAGCGAACATTTATAGGTAAGATACGAGAATGAGCGTTTAATGAACAAAATAGCCGTATTTAGTGTTAACATCATATCTATTTAGTACATTTCCTACTCTTCAAAACGTATGTTGCCGAATGATTTGGTTTAAATTTTGTACAAGGTTACATGAGGGCTATCGGCGTTAACCATTCCTAGTTTAGCAATTATAGACTAGAGAGAAAACAGCTGGTCAACACCATCAAACGCCAACTCTCAGGCTACTCTTTTACCAACGAATGGTGGGATTAACTGAAATGTAGCAACACTCTCACAATTGAAAGTGAGAGCACATTCGGTCGATCCTTAAACTAGGCGTTGAGTGTCTTAACCACCAGGTGGATGCACTAGGAAACTAACGTTTTTGTGTGTAGATAAACAGGTGATGCAATGAGAAATACCTTACACTGCTGTTTGCACATTGCAAAGGCTTATTAAACGATTTCACGCGTATATAAACAGCCAAGTTATAAGGGGTTAACCATTTAAATAATTTATACCTATAGCTTTTGTTTTCATTATACATTTCAACAACTTAAAACTTGAATTCATTATATTTGTCACATGTGATTTTAGTTTAACAAGATTTGGACTTTAATATCATAGAGAAAGTTACACTAGTGATTGTGGGATACATTAATCGTTTAAAAAAGTATAAAATATATTTATTTTATTATTATCTACGTTATAGCTGTCGAACCAGTAGCCAGGATAACGCGCAGCCAGAAGAGGGCGCAAGCAAGAGAACTAAGCCTATTATTCAATAATTTATGCAGATCTATACTGATTCGAGGGCACATAGAAAATACTTACCATTTGGACTCATCATCTGAATTAGAGAAGACAACTTAATATACTATGATATGACACTCAAGTTCCTGCCATCACTATTTATTCTTCAACTGCGTCATATCATTCTAAAGTTATTTATCATAATTATTTTTATATTATTCAATGTTGTGGTATATTGCCATCTCGTCTACTACATGCTTCTTTCATATTATTTATACGCTTTACGGAAAGGTAAAATAGAGCTCGAAAAATATCATATCCAGAGTTCCGGAATGTCCTAAAATTTTGTTGTGTACTAAACTTTACAGGAAGCACGCTCGACAGGTTAATCGGGTTTTCCACTGCATCTGTCACTGCTGTAAAATAAAGCAAAAACTAAGATTTAGTACAATTTAATGCAAAACATTGGTTTATTCGGTAATTCATTTATCTTCTTGTAATTATCTTTAATCTGCATATTTATTAGATATCGTATGTTATGAAAACACTTGATTTTGATTGAATAGTGATTATGAATAACAAATACGTTCTGTAGGAATGTGTGCTGGTAAAAGGTAAGGCAGACCTAAAGTCCATGCACCACATGAAACTTCCGCACACAAACCAGCCGACAAACATGTAGGGGCCACGAAGAAAAGGGAGGGATTCAATTTGTGAAACTTCCAAGGGGCGGTAAAAAAAGAACAACAAAATAAACTGGCTACAGATTTCCGTTTTCATTTCATAGTTTAGTTATAATTAGTGTCTATTACCTCTTATGCTATTCTCACTTTACTTACTTTATGTTTTGGTTCCACGACAAGGAGAAAAGATCTCAAAAAGTCCAACTTGTTCACAGTTCATGCTTTTAATGTAAGGTAATAGTGTTTAAATATATTCAGAAGCATACAAATAATGACAATTTAACTTTAGGAAGAACTCTAGCAACACTCAGTAAAAAACATCTCTCTGTGTATAACGTCATAGTAATGTTACGCCAGCCTTTCTTCTAACAAAATGACTTGACTCAAAACTGTGCCTCTATATATTTTTGCCCATTTATGATTCATATTAAGTAAGCTGCATTAATTTTTCTATATTTGTTCATCCTGAATACTTTTCATGGAAAAGGATCAGATGTTTTTATTACACATTTTAGTCCATTTATACATTTCAATTTTTATACTGCAATAATACGAGCGAAAACAACAGCAATCGTTTTTATCACTTTATGTATGCGTACTTAACTTAGTCTATAATGGACATAATACACGTGAATATGGTATAGCATTCCAAATTTAATAGAAAGTGAGATTACACTCAAGTTAACAGTCAAACTCCAGTTTCTAGGAGAAAGTTTTCAACACGGAGTCCTAACATTAAACAGCCTCGCCATTTCCTCGTTTAAGAGAAATACAAGTCATCAATTAATTTTAACCTACTTCTTGTGAGGAGCAATTCATTAACAACATTATAGATTAATATTGACAAAATATCAACATATGTCCTATATTTGATGAACCATAGTTCAGATTAATAGTTACCAGGGGAAATGTTTGTGAGTGATGACCCTTTTGCTTACTTCTTCATCATTGAGATGGAGAAGACATTTTAGATGAGAATCTGCTGTTTTACATTGTGATGTAACTATGACTAGTTATGCTGAGAAATGTCAAAATATCGGCATTCCAGCATTTTTAACAACTGTGGCAATGCCCTAAATTTGGCCAAAATTTCAGCAAATAAAGTGGCGGATGTTGTTTTTTTTCATGTTTCTCCTAGATTCCCTTCATATGATTCGTAAATTCTTGAAGAGCTGTAATCAATCAGTTAGAGATACGTCAGTCTTTATGTTTTGATTTTTTTAAAAATTTAGGTACTTGTTATTGTTTGCTAAATCATTAAAATATTTGTCATATATTTCAAAACTCTATAATTAACATACTAAATTGAATTGGGTAGTTTTATCCATGTCTGACAAGTTTTGTAAATATCCTAGTTTGAAAGCTGTACGGTACTTCCATTCGGTGTTGTCTGTTTCAAAATGTAATAATTACGTCCAGTTTGAAAAGAAAGCGTCCCACATTTTTTTTTTTATAATTTGATGTTTTAAGTTGATAACTTTACACAATCTGCTATCGGTTACTTAATTCTAAATAAACTGAGATTTTCCTGAAGCGGTTGGTAACACATATTACTTGTCTTTATCATAAATAAACTGACATTTAGAACAATTAACATGTTAAAATATATAAACATCAAAATGAACAAAAAATGTCATTTGATGCAACTTTATCGTCATTAAAATTGAAGTTTTGTAAATAACTGATTTGAATATAAACTTAATGACTGGGCTTTGTTTGAACGTATATAGTATTGTGCTTTAAATAATCTGAAACATTTATACGATGGTGAGGAATAGGGTAAAGGCCACACATACATCACAAAAAGAGATACCAGAAATGGCAATACAAGGATTTTTATCACCATCATATAGTAGCAACCAGTCTAAATCGCTATACATTTGACTCTAATACCACTATCAATAACCTCGTCCTCACTGAATTCCAGGAAAACTAGTATAAACCTACGACATCTATAGGTATGATTTTGCTCCACAACATTACATCATGTTGGCTGACACAAAAGATTATTCGTGAATTTCTACATATAAACCTCTGCCAACATTCCACACAGAGTTCTTTATCAAAATAATACTCAAAAATCAAATGTTGTAGAGTTCTTTTAGTTATTACTGTATCTGAATTTCCAGCTGTTATTAACCGCCAAGACTAGCTATGTATTGTTTTCTAATTTTATCCAAAGACTTCACATGTCTTGGTAGTATCCTGATGAATCGTACGTCTTCAGTACCGCAGAAATGCTGTTTCAAATAACGAGATAAATTGAGTTGTTAATCAAAGAATGATTACTACTCATTTTTGGCGCTTACATCCTTGCAGCTGTCCTAACACTTGATATGTAACATCATTTCAACGGTTTATCAGAGAAACCCAGCTAATCAAGAACGTCTGCTCATCCGCTGGAGTTTCCTCAGTGTGACTTTACCTATAATACCAGATATATGCTACCGTCATTGTTGTCTTTATCAATTAAGTGGAGATCATATGACGTAATACTTTTGTCAATATAAAAGATGACACCAACATTTCTCTCTGATTACAAGACTAACCAGTTTTGAACGGACTCACCAGTTATGTTAGGTTGAAGTGTTCAATGCATTTGCAACTATAACAACTAAAAGATTGCCTCAAGGAGTTTTTGACACCCAAGGTTTAGGCCTGTTTAGCCAGGAATGAATGGTTTAATCGTAGCAAACAATACAGCCATTAATTAGCTACCAGGTTTGGTCTGCTATACTTTAATGATAACATTTTTTTTGATGTGTAACTACTTTATCCTAATTTTCAGCTGGAGACAATTCATATTCACTGAGTGTTTTAAATTGCAGCCACTCCAGATATTCCTGTAGACATGGCCATGCATCCGCATTAGATTCACTGGGAACTGCACATCTTATCCAACTATAGAAAATAACTAGTTTGTTGTTGTTAATTATATTGTACACCTTCATAATATATAGTTATTGCGTATTCCAGTTATTTGCTCAGAGTTGACAAATTTTGCAAGCTTTCATTGGATAACCTGTGTTCTTCAGCAGTCCAAATATGAGACAAGTTTGTTTGTTTTGGAATTTCGCACAAAGCTACTCGAAGGCTATCTGTGCTAGCCGTCCCTAATTTAGCAGTGTAAGACTAGAGGGAAGGCAGCTACTCATCACCACCCACCGCCAACTCTTTGGCTACTCTTTTACCAACGAAAAGTGGGATTGACCGCCACATTATACACCCCCACGGCTGGGAGGGCGAGCATGTTTAGCGCGACCCTCGGATTACGAGTCACACGCCTTCCGCGCTTGGCCATGCCAGGCCTAATATGAGACAAAGGATGATATGGAAGTATGACAACAATTAACACATAACACAACTCTGCAAACAACTGATCATTGAAGCATGCCCTAATATTCACCTGGACCTCTTAAAAGCTCTAATGTGTTAGCCGTGTGTGTGTGTGTGTATGTGTCAGTAGATAAGATTCTTACCAAATATTGAACTAATCAGTAATGACTAGCATATACCAATCATCTTTTCATTTTTGACCGGAGTTTATTCGAAGTCTAGGCAGTTTTTATGCAACACATTAGAAAGAAAGTAGCTAAGTTAGTTGTGTTCCAGCTGCCTTTGTTTCTTTGTCATTTTTTTGAGATTACACCTGTTCTACCCATGACTATAATTCTGCCTACTGTTCATGAATGTTGAAAATCATTATCATACAATGATAGATGAGATGATATTTCGAAGCTATGGTCTCAGTGTTTAAATGAGAATGATCCGTGACGTGAGTAGCTGTAGTTCATGTGAGTTCATGCAACATTTCTTTAAGACTTTAGATTAAACATTGAAGTAACAATCCCTAAGGGAATTGATTAGCAAGAGAACCTCATGAAGGATAACGCAGATCTAGCGAAAGGAGATAACTTGTGTTTAGTACACATATTGTATTTTGTGTTTATGATTAATAAAAACTATTCTGATTATGTGTTACACACCATGCTCAGACTATTTATTTCTTTGTTTCAGTTCACTTAGTTCAGCTAAATTCAGTATCATAATTTATCCTGCCGATCCTTCCGTCAAATAGTGGAACTACTTAATATTCTTCAAAGAAACCACTTTTACTCATAAATATCACATGAGCAACACATATGTTACAATATATAAGACATTCACCAGTGAATGTCGTGAAGCATCTAATTAGTCAACCCTGGTATCCATTCATAAGAAGAAGAATTATTGTTTCTAGGCTTCCCTGCGTCTCTTTCTACAGTAGTAGATGCAGACTTTAAACAAACTGGCCTGATAACCTGCTAGCCTATTTATGCTGCTGTCATAGCCAGTGCTGCATTGTGAAGTTGAACTCTTACAATTATACATTGTACATTGTTCATCTGCTATATCAGTAAAGGGAGTAAACTTTGACAAAGATTGCAAATGTGAGTTAAAAACGGTACCTCGAGAACAACATGCTGTAAAAACTTGAGTGGTTATTTAACTTCATCTGTCTACTTAATATGCAGTAACTTAGCCAAAGCAGACGGTGATGATGTTATGTTTAAAAGTTTCGTAATAAACCACTGACAATAAGAATTAACACCTAAAAAGCTGTGGGTTTCTTGTTTAAAGTCAAACGGGAGTCAGGTTTTGACCATTACAATCCTCAAAAAATCACTTCATATTCTGTAATACAGAAACTTCAGGTCATATTTGAGCTTACTTTCCTGTCTTCCGTTTCCAAATTTACATCTTCACTATATGTTAAAATGCCAGTTTTAGGTTTAAACCAGTGATTTAAACATGAAACCAAATTTTAAAATGTTATACCCACAAAATACACATATCATTCTTTGTAGCTTCCTAATGTAAGCTCCATGAGCCTCAAAAGAAAAAGATATGTTACACAGACTGATAAAAACAGTCTTAAACCTACTTTTATTATCTGATTTCACTTGCTTGTAGTTGATAATCAGACCTCTTTTATTAAACCAACAGGAGTTTTACAACGCATACAGACATTCATCTGCTTATGGCTAAAGGAAAAGCATGAAATGCTGTACCATGTTCTTTTCCCTTGAAACTCGCCAATAACTTTGACATCTGTCCTTATCTTTTCATCATGAGCATTAGAGATGACCAAGTACTCCTTGAAGACTGGATGATTCTGTTTTCAGTATCACCATTCTCAGTATTAACAATAAACTAAAAACTTCAAGGAGGCTCGTGCAAATGTTTTATTGGACACTTATTTCCTGTATCTGTGTGATGATACTGTACATTTTTATTTTTTTATCCATATGACAAACTTTATAGACAGTTCATGACATTTCTATCTATAGTTTGAGTTTAGACTGTTAGCACTGTTTTCTTAGAGCTGCATATCTGATTTTAGACACAATACAGTCGCAACGTTCCTAGTTACATAGCTAGTGTATATTCAAATGCATCTATCAATGTGCTGATGATCAAAGTAGCAAATTGATGGGTTTTTATGCCCATAATTCTAACTGCACCCTCGCACAATGACAGGATTCAGACATGCATAACTCTTTAATATAATTTATTATTTAAACTATTTGAAGCTTTGTGTTATAAGTTTCGGTTTGTGTTTCAGTGAGCACTCCTGAAGAAACAGTAAAACGAAACGATGAATGACTAATTAAAAAAAAATGTTATAAGGCTATTTATTATATACATCAATATGTACTACATAAAAGGGCCTGGCATGGCCTAGCGCGTTAAGGCGTGCGCTTCGTAATCTGAGGGTCGCGGGTTCGCGCCTGAGTCGCGCCAAACATGCTCGCCCTCCCAGCCATGAGGGCGTTATAATGTGACGGTCAATCCCACTATTCGTTGGTAAAAGAGTAGCCTAAGAGTTGGCGGTGGGTGATGATGACTACCTGCCTTCCCTCTCGTCTCACACTGCTAAATTAGGGATGCCCTCGAGTAGCTTTATGCGAAATTCCAAAACGAACAAGCACTTCATAAATAACATAATATGACTGTTCGTGTAAATGAAGTCTTGAATATTGACAGAAAACTATGCTTTATACATTATATCGATTACCGTAAGTTATGCTCCAGAATATTAAATCTTTTATTGCTGATGCGCCACCTATAAGATCATGTTTTAAAAAAGCGCTTTAAGTCACATGAATTATTGAGCTTTATAGGACTAACAAAAATGATTAAGGTCAGGCTGCACTGTTTGTCATTCGTTTTGTGACCTGGAGCAGCTTTAAGAATATCTGAAAGGTTATTCAATAAGTGTACTGCTTAAGCTAACGAATAAATGATACTTTTAAAGCCATTGGCTACTTGACTGCAGATGTTTTACTACTTATTCCTTTTAGGTCATTACTGAATCAGAAAAACGAGTAATTTAATATCAGACGGTATTCCTCTCAATATGAAAACTAATGAGTTAAAATGTTATTTATGCATTATATAAAGCCATTAATTTTAAAACTTTTTATATACTTGTTGGGCCTAATAAAAATAAATGCATAAACGCTACTCAAAAGCTAGATTTGCAACATACGGTTTAACTGAATCAGTTGAGAAGTTAAGTAATGATATGATGCAAATATAAATTACAGTAAGTTATATCACGTAAATATAACAATGCCACGTGACAGATATGAATGCATCATCCTGCTGCTTCTGTTTCCAAATACGATGCTCTTGAGATAACCCGTTTCCTGACGAAATGTTTTGTTTGATTTAATATACAGCTATTTAAAGAACTGTCTGCGCACAACGGTCACTATTTTTTATCTATAGACGAGAGAACATGCAGTTAAACAACACAGACCAAATATCAGGACTTTGTTTTATGCTCATTGTTAAGTACAAAGCTACTCAATGTGATATCTATATTGTATATATCTCGTGTATCGAAGCTCGTTTATCAGTGGTTCAAGTCCTCACGGTTACCACTAAACCACCAGGTGGCTAATGGTATTTCGCTGTCACTCGTATGATACATCCATGGTCTATAAGTGCAAAACAAGACTTTATTTATTAGAAGATGGTTTAGTTTGTTTTGAATTTTGCGCAAAGCTACTCAAAGGCTATCTGCGCTAGTCGTCCCTAATTTAGCAGTATAAGACTAAAGGGAAGGCAGTTAGTCATCCTCATCCATCGCCAACTCTTGGACTACTTTTTCACCAACGAATAGTGGGATTGACGATAAAATTATAACGGTCCCATCGCTGAAAGGGCGAGCATGTTTGGTGCGACGGAGATTCAAACCCGCGACCCTCAGATTACAAGTCAAACGCCTTAACCCACCAGGCCATGTCGGGCCTGTTATTAGGAGATAACAGGAAGCAAAACACAGGGTCTCAATTTCATGGTCTGAAGCACAAACCATTGGACTGCCTTCGGCTAAAATATCGAAATGACCTAGTATTTATTAGTTTATCATAAACCTTATTATTGAATAATAACGATTGACCGAGTAAATGTTATATTTTTTATTGTACTTTTAACAAAGTCACAACAAATGATATGCAGCCAATAAGGGCTTCAAGTTCATTAAGTGCTCTAAATATAATTTTCTTATATACAATCAGAGCCATCGCTAAGTATTGTCACACGAGGCCCTGCTCCAATTGTAAATGATAGAATCGCGAATCTCTGGTTGCATTGTAAAAAACATCAAAATGGAAAACAAGGGTCTATGTCTTGCTAAAACGCCGGAAATTGTCGCGTCTGAGACCAAAATTTTTAAAAATTGTAGCAATTCCTCTGTATACAACATTTTCTAAACATTTTTCCCTTCACTGCTTTCAGAATTAATTCCTTGCAACTTTTAACCAAACCCTTATCGCAAAACATGCAGAGGCTATCCTTGAATTTGTAGTAGAAGCATTAAATTAAACAGTTGTATTATTTTTAACCAAGTGAGGCAATAAAAATTTATTTAAAAAAGAAAAACGCAAAAGACGACGAAACTTCTGAAGAAAAGGAATGCGTTTCCGCTCTTTTTGTTTTCAAGCCGACCAGAATTCAGGGCTAGGAAATTCCTTCCGTGTAAAGACCGGAAGTTTGAACTAATTAGAACAGATGCATGTAGACGTACGAGCTTTAACTCAAAGGAAGATAAAACATTACTAGTAAAGCGTAAACTATCTTTTGGCTATAATGCGAGTAAAAATATATACACTTTTTTTTAAATGTATTGTTTAGTTTAGCGCCCCCCAGTGGCTCAACGGTATCTCTGCGGACTTACACGCTAAAATCCGGGTTTCGATACCCGTGGTGGGCAGAGCACAGATAGCCCATTGTGTAGCTTTGTACTTAATTCAAAACAACAATAACAACAAGAAGTTTAGTTTAGTTTCAATTACAGCAATACTTTTGTTTTGAAAACAAGAAGGTTTACATGATTTTTTTCACATGTGAATACATTGAACAATGTAACAACAGTTTTCCTGTTGTTAACAAGATTAACAAACCTATTTTGAGCAAGTAATCATACACTGAAAAGATTTTGAATTTGCCAAAATATGAGCTCCAGCAACAACTTTACAAACTTCCGTAAAGGTTTCTATGTAGCATATATAAAAATGGGGTATGAGAAATTGAAGTTATTTTATTTGGTCGTCCAAATGTCTTAAGTTCAGCTAGATATATCCCCGTTTCTTGGAAGGAAGCAATAATATTAATGTTCCAGAAAGAAGGAAAGCCAGCGAATAAACCAAACAACTACCCCCCGATTAACTTAACCAGTTGTATTGGCAAAATATTAAAGAGAATAATTAATAATCGTCTCTCAGTATACTTAGAAGAAAATTAAAAATTACCAGAAATTCAAAACGGATTTCGAAAATACCGCCAAACCTCAGACCACCTGATTCGACTTACAGAATCAATTACTGACAGCTTTAACAAAAACGAATGCACTGTAGCTTTCTTTCTCGATATTGAGAAAGTTTTTGACACAGTGTGGCATAATGGTTTACGTCATAGAATACATGAAATGGCTTTACCCCAGGAAACTATTCGCTGGCTGTCCAACTTTATGGAAAACCGAAAGTGCAAAGTAAATGTGAATGGGGCCCACTTAAGGTCTTTTTCACCCGAAGCAGGAGTCCCGCAGGGAGGGGTTGTTAGCCCCATATTATTTATCACGTATGTGAGTGACATGCCTCTGTCGGACCTAAATTTAGGTTATGCATCACAGTTCGCTGACTATGTAGCAGTTTGGAAAAGTGCCCCCACTCCTTCAATTGCAGCAACGAACCTACAACCAGTACTAAATAACGTCGAAGAATACTGCCAAAAATACAGAATTAAAATCAATTTTCCGAAAACCCAAGTGATATTATTCAGCAGACTCAATAAGCTGAAAAAAGACCCACCAAAGCTCTACATGAATGGATCACTTTTACTGGCTGCTACTTCTGCTAAATTCCTAGGCCTAACTTACGATTCAAAATTAACGTGGTTACCGCATATTAAAAATATACTGAAACGAATCTGGAAAAGAGCAAACTATGCAAGAAGTCTTTCAGGTGAAAACCAGGGAACATCTCCAGGCAATATACTCAAAATCTACAAAACGTACATTAGACCCATAATAGAATATGCATCACCTGTCTAGATTAACATAACACCCACACATTTACAGAAACTTCAACGAATACAAAATTCAGTTCTAACTTCGGCATACAAAGTACCACAAAGCACATCATCCACATTCATGCACAAGTATGCAAACATAGACACAATATCTGAAAGACTCTTGCATAATTCTCTAAAATATTTCAATAAGAATTGGCATAAGAATGACTTAATGTATGATCTCGACAGATACCACGTACATGATGTAAATAGTCCTGAATACCTCTCCCCTTTTAACATGTATTTAAGGAATGTTACACAAGCTGGCCACCTTGCACTAGACACTTAATCCTTGTTTTTCTTTTAATGACCCTAAATTTTCTCATACAATAATTATTATTATTCTAATATTATTAATTTTTTTTACTTTATTTTATTGTTACTACTAGTTGTAGTAGCATTTTCTCTATGGAGAAAAGCAACATAAGAAGAAAAAGGAGAAAAATACAAAAATATACATTAAATGAAAATAAAAAATACATATATATATGAAAAATACAAAAAAAAATCAAAATGAAAATCATAAAGAAGAAAAAATACAGAAAATATATCAAAATAATAAAAAAGAAAAATTGAGGAAAAAACCTTTTCTTGTGCGTCCATGTATGGACTGTGCCCTGAAATGGGCCTGAGTACGTTGTTATACTTTTACTCTGGCCCAAAGCTATTATAAGACAAATCCCTGAACGACAGACGCTATCAACGTTCGGGAGGGAGGAAGAGGTCTAATGTACCTGACCCTCCTGGGTATTTAACATCAATACCCAAATACTTACACAGCGAGACTGTATGAGTACTCAGGCTTACCGCTAAGTCTATGGGGAGCATTTGATTTTTAAAAATACGAAAAAGTGACAAGAATTAATTTGTATCCGTACTAATATCCTTATTTCACTAATTTGATATTATTATTTTTTGCTATTTGCTAATAATTAACATATAATTGTTTGTTTGTTTGTTTTGGAATTTCGCACAAAGCTACTCGAGGGCTATCTGTGCTAGCCGTCCCTAATTTTGCAGTGTAAGACTAGAGGGAAGGCAGCTAGTCATCACCACCCACCGCCAACTCTTGGGCTACTCTTTTACCAACGAAAAGTGGGATAGACCATAACATTATAACGCCCCCACGGCTGGGAGGGCGAGCATGTTTGGCACGACTCGGGCGCGAACCCGCGACTTTCAGATTACAAAGCGCACGCCCTAACGCGCTAGGCCATGAAATTAACATGTAAAATCAAATTATTATACAGAGTATGCATTACAGCAGTTTTAAAACAAAATTCGGTTCATAGAGTTTGTTACTCTTTTAACTTCTGATCTGAGAGAAAAAAAAACTTCAAGCATTATCAGTGCATTAAAACCAGAGGTAAAGCTAAATTAATAACCCAGTTACACAGTAACAATGGTTAACATCCACTCGATATCTTGTTAAATTCATAATACATAACATATAGGATTCAGAGATGTATTGAAGCGCTATTTTAACTGAAAAAAACAGAATTATTAACGAAGTTAAGAACCATGGAATGCTTTTGATTAAACTGTAATGCAATTTTTTACGTTGTTGCAGGATTCATAAATGCTATATATCCATATAATTTCGAAACTTAACTCTAAGACGAAAGCTTATCGACTGGAGTGCTTGGCTTTTGTCATTTTGTAGTTCTGAATAAAACCAAGTGAGAAACTTCTGACGATAAAAATTGTTATAATTTTTTTCAAAAGGACGATATTATCTGCTTTGAACATTGTTGCGGAAAACCTTTTAGCCAATTCTACTTACGTCGCCGTTACTAGCTGTAATGGGTGTGAGCTGACTGAGCCTATATGCACGTGACAAAAAGCTGCTTCACTTAGTGGATCATCTGTTCCATTTTAGCGTACGTGTAATGTATATATTTCGTTCGTTTTAATAAGTTATTGGTCTGAGTATTCTCGTCTGTTCGTGATTACTAACATAATCACTAAAAGTCATCAACACCATCAAGTAGACAGTTAAGAACACCACGTGTATATAAAAATTTGTATAATAGCAATATATACATATATATATATATATATATATAAAGACGAGTATTCGGTAAATAATCTCACTTCCATGAGCCACGGTACAGTATTTTGTTGAGTACGTTGTTGCTTTATGCTCTTCTTTTGACCAGTTTCATATTTCTCCGCTTCATTAAGCGAAAGCAACTGTTAAAAACTTGTTGGAATATTTTGTCTTAAATACATGAAATAAGGTGTTTCCAGTCCACTGCTTTTTCTTGTTTAAACAGGTAACAAAGTTCGAGGACTCAGTGCAAACTAAGAGACGTACATGTCGTGATAAATTTTCAACATAAAAGTTTATTGGTACAGAAAACAGCCGTAGAAAGGTGAGCGTTTTTCTCCTATTTTAAAATAAATAAAAGCTGAAGAAACTAAGAACTATCATTATGAAATATAAAAATGGTAGACTTGCAATCTTAATGATATGTTTTGAATTTATTAGATAAAACCCTTCATGAATAATCAGGTGATTTTAGCTTTATATGTTTTTATTTCTTAAAAATATAATGTAACATCTCTGTAGAATATAAAACACCCTAACTATATCCACATATAAATATTTATTTATAGTGGGTTATCATCACTAGTTAAGGTAAGAAAGAACTAATATAAGGCTGCTGACAAAACGAAACATTATGATTTAAATGGTAATTCGCACTAACAGAGACGTCACTTGGCCTGTGCCCCGATCATACCTGAAAGTACCCAGAATTACCAGTTAGTGTTTTGAAAAATTAAAAGAGAAAACTATGATTAAAATCAAACTGAAACGCCGAAAATTCCCGCACTTATGTACCTGAGCCCCAAATATTTTATTTAAACGTGCAATAACCTTTTTATTTGCTCTATATTCTTTTCCTAGTTGGAACTATAACTCAGTAATTGTCATTTTTTAATGTTTTATAAGTATTTAAAGATTTCATTTACCGACGAAACGTTTAGCGAAAAATGAAAAAGTGCATACATTGAAATATGTTATAGTTACATAAAATTGTAAAAAAAGATAGAAAAACGTTAACAATATTATATGTCAAATGATATTAAATTGAGTAATCCACCTAACCTTTGTTAAACTAAATCATTGCAAAAGTGAACGCCCCCCGCTAGTACAGCGGTATGTCTCCGGATTTACAATGCTAAAATCAGAGGTTAGATTCCCCTCGGTGGGCTGAGCAGATAGCCCGATGTGGCTTTGCCATAAGAAAAAACGCAAAAGTGAATTTTATTTGTTTGTCTTTTAATTTCGCGCAAAGTTAGATCAGCAGCTAGAAATCAAGTATCTCAGACTTCTTCCTCCAGTGATTTATAAATAATTTTACCCCAAATGTAAAAAGTAATTGTTAACGTATTTTTCAAAACGTTATGACGTCACACAGTCATAACCAACCAATAGTTATGCGAATGAAGTTGAGATCAAGCGAGAGTTTCCATGCATGCGAGTAAACTATGTGATCGTGCTAATATCCATGTGTGGCTATCGAAATCACATGTATGATATTTCATGGAAGAGGCATACAGCACAAAAAGAAAATAGTAACTTCCTGCGACATTGGGTTTGCATGTTGTAATGTACTCGTCCAGGCGTGTGAGTGAAAGCTATTCTTCTGAACATCGTGACGTCAGATCCTACATAGCTTTTCATGTGAGGATTAGAGTTCGAGTTCTCTGTGTGGGTATTTGGGTTTGGATGTTAAATACCCAGGAGGGTCAGGTACATTAGACCTCTTCCTCCCTCCCGAACGTTTATAGCGTCTGTCTTTAAGGATGATTTTTTTTTCTTTTTCTTGGTAGCTTGTCATTACCACCCACCACAAATTCTTGAGCTACTGTTTACCAGGCTTGGCATGGTCAAGCTCGTAAGGTGTGGGTGTTATGTTAATCCAGACAGGTAATGCATATTCTATTATGGGTCTAATGTACGTTTTGTAGATTTTGAGTATATTGCCTGGAGATGTTCCTTGGTTTTCACCTGAAAGACTTCTTGCATAGTTTGCTCTTTTCCAGATTCGTTTCAGTATATTTTTAGTGTGCGGTAACCACGTTAATTTAAGGATTAGAAGTGAAAATTGTGCGTTTTGAATTTCGCGCAAAGCTATACGAAGGCTTATCTGAGCCAGCCGTACCTAATTTAGTATTATAATACTAGATGGAAGGTAGCTTGTCATTACCACCCACCACAAATTCTTGAGCTACTGTTTACCAGGCTTGGCATGGTCAAGCTCGTAAGGTGTGCGACTCGTAATCCGAGGGTCGCGGGTTCGCACCCGCGTCGCCCCGAACATGCTCGCCCTCCCAGCCGTGGGGGCGATATAATGTTACGGTCAATCCCACTATTCGTTGGTAAAGAGTAGCCCAAGAGTTGGCGGTGGGTGGTGATGACCCACCCGAGGGAAGCTGCCTTCCCTCTAGTCTTACACTACTACATTAAGGACTGTTCGGTGCAGGGCTAACAACCTACTCACTTAAATACTTGTTGATGAATCCGCAAGCGATTGTGGCCCTATGTTCCTAGATGGAATCTAATGGTGATAACTAAACTAACTATTTTACCAACGAATAGTGGGATTGACTGTCACATTTCAATGCGCTCCCCTAACTGAAAGGGCGAGTATATTTGGTGTGACGGGGGATTCGAACCCACGACCTAGACAAAATAAACTAGAAACCAATTATATATAAATCTTTTGCAAATTTACAATATGTGTTGTATATATATATATATATAGTTAGCATTTAATAGTATTTCCAAGAAACTTTAATCAGTGTTGACGCAAGGCTTAGGCACTTCTACTTCATGTATTTTCATTAGAATTACACACTCTTCGAAGAATTATTTTAGCGCAAAACACAAACAACAAAAGAAACAATACAGAAGAAACATTAATGATAGTATCCGTGGTGTGTCAAGAAAGACTTAAAATTACTGAGATCGAGTTACTTATTGCACAGATGTTTTAATAATATTTATTCGTTTCGCTTAAAAGTGTAAGCAAGTGTTACGGAAGTGACGCATTCTGTGCAGATATAATATACTTATATTAAACAAATATTAAAAAGTGTGATAATTTCTTTGGTGATTTGTTTTTTCCAACACCTCTTGCTGCAAAGTTTGTTTGTTTACTGTTTTTTTAAAGTACTAGCATAAAGATTTTAAAGTTAAACACTTTAAATCTATACACATAAAATTATGTTTTGCTCATTCTACATTTTCGGTTTGGTAGAACAGTTTGAACTAATACCATCTATTGAAAATGGACAGGTTAATTTTCTGTATAATTATTTCTAAAAAAAACATTTCACATTCTCTTTTCTCAAAAATTAGAATATTTACTAACATGATACCCAAAAAATTTGCTGCTTATAAATAATTTCAACTTCAGGCATCTGTTTACTACCTTTATGAATGGTTATGTTTTAAGTAATATTACAAGGCGTAAAAGTAATTAGAATCGTCGAGTTTAATTTATTTTTCTAGAGTGTTTTTTTATTTGTGTTACGCCTCTTTTTAGCATTTTTGCACAGCACTACGAACCACAAACAGTAACTATTCACAAGCCACAGAATCACTTCCATCTATCAGTCTTTTTAATATAACTACGTAGTTGTATTCATTGACGTCGTCTTTATTTGAAACGTTTCCGAGTTTCTGTACATCATCTTAATTGTCCCCACGTTATACAGCTGAAAAATGAAAGAGATATACATGATAGTTTATGTTAAGAATATAACAGTGAAGTCACCAGAGGCAGTAGCTGTAGATTTATGGCCAGTCAAATTGTTGAAACTAGTTGCTCACACATTGGATAGTTTAGGGAAGATATGCAGGAAATATGAGTGTGATTTGGATATAACAGATTTACAACGAAGCGTTTTGCAATGGAAAATACAATATGAGTGCGGGTTAAATCCCACCGTTCAGTCGGAGAAGAGTAACCCAACAAATGTCACTTTTTCTGTTGATTGGCACAGTTTTGTACAGGTAGATCTTTTGTGGCTTTATGTGAAAAAAAGCAACAACTGTTATTCTGTTATAAACATCTAGATTTCATATTCTATCAGTTAGAGTACATCTTCCATGTGTGTAAATGTATTATTAACTTTTTGCCATGTTTATAAATTATTGCTTTATATTAACTCTGACTCTTTTTAAGGTAGTCAAATGCCTCTTCATCTAATTAATGACTCGTATTAATGGATTAACGAGATTCTAACTGTCAGCATCTGCTATCTAGCAAAACCGTAGCTAAAGGAATGGGTGTGGAAAGTGGTTTGGAAAAAGACGTTTGTTTGTTTGTTTTTGAATTAAGCACAAAGCTACACAATGGGCTATCTGTGCTCTGCCTACCACGGGTATCGAAACCCGGATTTTAGCGTGTAAGTCCGCAGACATACCGCTGAGCCACTGGGGGCTTGGAAAAAGATAATACATGTTAAATATATTTACAAAACAACAAACAAGTGTGTGAAATATTTATGAAGTTATAAATATGTAAACATATGATATTTACTGTCGAATTTCACATTGATATGTCTATATTATTTTTTCCAGTACATCTTGTGAAAATTGTACTTAGATGTTTGTTACCACCAGTGTGTCAGTGATCAGTATGTGTGCCAACAATACTAAAATCTGAGATCATTTCCCAGTAATGGATAGAGTGCAGATAACCTAGTATGTATTATTGGCCCCCCAGTGGCTCAGCGGTATGTCTGCGGACTTACACGCTAAAATCCGGGTTTCGATACCCGTGGTGGGCAGAGCACAGATAGCTCATTGTGTAGTTTTGTGCTTGATTCAAAACAACAACAACAACAACAATGTATTATTATTGATAACCATTGATACTTATGGTGTGCGAATAAGAGATCAAGTCAGGTGCCTGATGAGTCCACTTGTGGCTAACAGGCCCTATTCGAGATTAATAAAGCTTGTTGAAAATTTCACAGATCCAAGAGTTGTCTGGGATTTGATCCAAATTTAAAGTACGTTGTTTTCTTTTTTCTCACTTTTTACTTCTGTCCTTTGTTTAGCTTCACCTAGTGCCAGATGTTCCTTACAGACTGTGCAGGGATTTGTGCACTCTTCTCAGCTTTCTACATTGGTATTAAATGACTTCATTTTTGCACGTGTCTTGGTGTCGCCATAAAGGGCGACCCCGCCTCCTAAAGCCGCATTAATTTCATTTTTCAAAACATTCTTAAGGTCTTCTCCGATTATCCAAACATGGCTAAGCAACCTTAACATCCTATTCTTAAAAATGTTTTATAAGTGAGTCAGTCCTGTGTTCTTTAGTACCTTTGTGTTTGGTATTTTGCCTGTTCACTTTACTTGATGTATTATAAGTATAAATTCATTGATTTCGGTAATTAAACACGGAACTGCACAAAGCTATCTTTGATCTGCCCACGACGGGTATCGAAACTTGTTTAGTGGCGCAAAGCAACTAGTCTATCTGCGCCAAACAATTGGTAAAAAAAAGAAATATATAAAAGTATAATCATTATAAAATGTAAAAAAAAATGAATCAATGTAACATTAAATAAAGTTCAAAAAGCAGATACAAAACTTAAATAAAATTATAAAGGTTAATGGCCCTTAAAAATTTAAAAATGCAAATAAGGTGGAGAGTGTCACCATTGCCAAAGACACTTTCCAGGGTCAGAGGTAAGGAAAAAACATGTGTAAACACATCAGAGTCGTAACAACGGTACGACAGCAAAACGTGGGCTGTTGTGAGTTGAGTGTCACAAAAGCTACATATTGGTTTATCAGTCGCAGATAAAAGAAAATTATGAGTTAAAAAACTGTGACTAGTGTGTAGCCTATCAAGGACAACTTCTTCCTTCTGATCCTTAACAACTCAAAGAACAACAGAAAGTTTTATCTGGAAAAACTTGTTATCATGTTGCTTACTCCAAGTCAACTATGAACTGGAGCAGATCTGAGCCTTGAATAGAGGACTATAATCCACATATAAGGAACAAACAGCAGTGACAGCACTAGAGAAGACGGATTTAACTGTAGTTTTAGCAAGCTCGTTCTGGATAGAAATGGGAGATAAAGGGGAATTATTGATGACGAGAAACCCACTTGAAATGAAAATATATCTCAGAACGGGTGAAGCTGACCTAGTATGGTCAAAACGTTGTTCTCTCCTTATCAATAAAAGTATTAATACTCGTCCCAGCCGTTCTGATATGCAAAGTTAAAATAGCTAGTCGGGTTTGAATATCGACGAAACCAGGGTGAGAACAAACGTGAAGCGAGTTCAGGGACTGTAGAAACGTAAGAGAGTCAGTATAAATAGTAAAATTGGTGTGCTGCATGTCATCTACACGATCCAGGGCAAAATAAGTGGTATATAGCTCGACACTTAACACAAGAACTGTAGAAGGGATTCTGTGAGCAACTACTGAACCACAACAAACTGTGATAGAGACTACAGAGTCACATGATTTCGAACCATTCATATAAACGGGAATTGAAAATGGTTCGAAAGATGTTCGGCAAATAGAGGATAGTACTCCCAATCGGGAATATCTGCCTTCTTCAGATGACTCAAAGAAATGTTACAGGTGGGGATGGTAAAAAGCTACGGTGGGATGGGCTGACCAGTGGGGACAACTACATCATCAAAGGACAGGCCCAATTCAGCCAGTTGTACCTGCAAATGGAGGTTATATGTACGAATAGCAAACCATATATCCCAAAAGTAAATAGTCCACTGAGGAAGGAAGATACAGCCTCAGATGGGTTGTTGTGGTAAGAATAACTATTTTCAAGCTTACTCTAAAAAAACCTTGCAATAAGCAGGGGTGAAGAGGAGGCTCCTGAGACTCAGTGTACAAACTCTAAACTAAAGAAGTGTAAGAAACCCTGTGCAGAGCCGAAGACTTAGATGTAGAATGGGATCCAACATCTTCAAGGCCGAGATCCAGGCAGAACCATAGATCAAAGATCCATAGTCCAGTTTGGATCGAATAAGGGCACAATAGAACTTGAACATAGAACATCAATGTACTCTCTAAAAGGTGAAAGAGAGAAATGGTTGATGTTCAGTGCCATTATACACATGACAAGTAACTGCTTAATATGAAGCATTAAGATCAGCTTACAGTCAAAGATAAGCTCCAAGAACTTTGCCTCAGGGACCACAAGAAGAAAAACATTACTGAGACGGAGCTCAGGATTAAGGTGAATACCTTATTGGTAGCAAAATTGTATGCAGACGATTTTGGAGAAAGATAAGGTAAAACTGTTTGCAGTAGTCTACTTTGACAAATGATTTAAAGCAGTTTGAAGCTGTTATTCAATAAACCTCATGCTCGACAACTGACACAAAATGTGGAAGTCGTCGATATTCAGCCCGTTTGCAACACTAGGAGGAAGTTGTGCAATGATAGCATTGATCTTTATACTTAAAGAGTGACATTCAAGACACAGCCCCGGGAAACTCCAAGTTCCTGTTGAAAAGAACGGAAAAGTATAGAACCCACAAAGACTTTGAAACGTTGGTCCATTAAAAGTTTTAGATAAAAGTGGGTAAATGACCACACAACTTACACAAGTGGAGTTCTAGCAAAATGTATCTCCACATAATATTGTAAGCCTTCTCAAGGTCAATTAATATGAAAACAGCTTGAGAAAGGCTTATCTAATTGACATTTCAAGTCAAAGCTGGTGGTTCACGTTTGAGTACTGTCATCGGAACCTTCACTAAGTGGGTGAGAGGAGGTTGTATGATTCGAGAAACCAAACAAGAGGACTATTAATCATCTTCTCTTAGGTCTTACAGAAATAGCTTGTCAAAGCAGTTGCATGATAGTTAGAAAGAATTTTGGAATCCTTTCCAGGCTTAGAAAAAGGGAGAACAATAGCTTGGCGTCAAACAACAGGAAAATCATTATTCTACCAAGTCCAGTTAAAAACAACCTGAAGAAAAAGCAAGAGAGGCAGGAAAGAGATGTCATAGCATCTTATCATGAATATCATCAGGCCCAACCAATGTACTGCCATACTGATAAAGAGCAATTTTGAATTCCACCAGTGTAAACCAGTGTCACAGAGACGATTGACCCAAAAGGAAAGAGACAATTTCTCTGCCCAAGACTTGATAACTCAGAAGGTGGAGGACGAAACATAAGGACTAGATGCATGAAAAATGACTCATACTCAAAGTATGGGCGATGCTCTAAACATTAGCAACTTCCTGGCTATAAGAGAGCCAGATCAAAAGGGAAGGGAATATACCGCCCACTGACCTTCTGAATTTTATATCATATGATTTTGAAATTGGTAGAAGAAGAGATACTAGTTGTTTACTTAATCCAAGATTACTTATGGCTTTAACATCTTACCTGCTGAGTATGAATACATGTGAGCTGAAAAGCAATGCAGTTATAAAGTATGGGATAGCTATCAAAAGGTATACAAGGCTTTTTTTTAGCCTTCCATGACTTTTGGTACTAAATTTTCCCAGGATTAAAAGGAGATGGCAACTGTTTAATGAGAGCATCAAAGTCAACAGGTATAGAAAACAAACAATGATGATATGACTCAAGGAAACACGGATGGTAAAGACTCCTAGGGTGTATCGAGCTGCAAAGACAAGGTAGGCACATCTTTATGTGCTTATCCATCACACAACCTGTCATTCCAGAATTAGGAAAGCTGCTGAAAGGCAACTGCATTGGTAGGTTTCAGAAATGTTTCCTGTATGTAAAGGCTCAAAGGATAATAGAAATAAATCAAGGTCTTAATGCTATCCAGATTAGAATGGAAACCATCCATTGTGCTAAAGTGGCCACTTTTAAGGTGGAGGAGAACTTGGGAGAGAACCCCTTAGTTTATGACCACACCATCTGTCTTTATTAGAAGGAGGTCTGTCGACCTCCAGGGATTTTGCGACTGATGGCGTGATCGAATTATCATTATGCGTCTTGTGGCCAAAGAAGGTGGATCCAAAAAAACGCCAGAAGCTGAGGCCAAAGAAAGTGGACCCTGGCAGTCACTATAACGAATGGTAGGAAGAGACAAGATTATTTATTGACTTCTCAACTTGCTTAAACAAAGAGGGAAAATGCTTTTCGCATGGTTTGAAACATAGAACGATCTGTCTGCACTCCCACTGTAGCAGTGGAATGCAGTGCAGCAGCAGCATGTGCCCGAGATAAAGTTGGGGACAATAGCTTTCGAGTCTTGAGTCTGGAGAAACCAGGGGATATCCTTCAAATTCCTCTCAACAATCACTCCTCGGGAAGAATTAATAATAGCATGGGGAATAGCCTTCGTGAGCATATCCCCAGTGACTTTGAAATTCAGGAGGAGTTCACTGTGTTTTGAGGTAGTAGTTTTTTCCACCAAGACGTTCCCAGAATAGCTTTTTGATGGACTTGGGAGAGCCAACAAGCCCCTCTAATCCCTTTTGAATGAAAAAGGGAGACATTCTCCAAGGATTTGTCTAGTAAATAGCGAAGAATAAAATGTGTTGGATAGGTTCTGAATGTGATGATGATTTCGTAACAGAATCATCTATATATGGTAATTCACCAATTAGCTGAAATTCATAATACAAAGAGGAAGATTCAATGTCCACTGACCCTACCCAGCATGAAGCCATATGAGGGAACATACTACAATGCCAAACACGAACACTGGAGTAATGCCAGGATTTTATGAGCATTATATCCAAACACCAGTATCAGACACAGTGTCCACACTACCCGTCGAGAAAAGCCATCAAGAGTACTTGGTTGATTCTAGTCCAACTGACCCTGAGGAATCCCTCCCAAGGCCACCTTTATGAGTCGTCAGACTCGGCAAACACGTGGTTGGACTTTCTGATCCCAGAGGAGGTAAACTGAAAGTACAGAATCATCTTTGGGAGGTCCCCTCACCAAGCATAGGAATACACATCGAAAGAATAGTTTGTTATTATTCCATGCTTGTTTCTGTACAAGCCCAGGATTCTAAGTTGATTTTTTGATTGTGTTATCAGTTCAGTCTGAAGGTTAAGATTTTTACTGACAATGGAATCCAAGTAATAAAATCTGTCGACAGTACCAGATATTTACCTTCCAAAATGAGACTATGTACACTTTTTTTTTACTCCTTTGTACATTATCACAGCCTTTAAGGAACTAATTGTCAACCCAAAGCTCTTGTATGATACAGTAAAACTGACCACAAAAGTTTGCGGAGAAAATTTAATGCGGCAAATATGGCTACGCCTTTCTTAAACAGAACGAAATTTTACATTATGTTTTTAAAACTCTCTCTATTCCTATTCAGAGACAAATGCTATCATTGCAGCTCTTAAATGCATGAAGAAGCAGGAATAAAAATTAATTGTTTAAAAACAGAGAAGCTAATACACACCCATCTTTAACTCCATTTTTAACATTAGAAGCATTAGATTTTTGTTTTAATACACTAGAGTCGCCTTAATACCTTTATATAATAAGAAAATAATATTTATTAATTTTAAGGGACAACCCAGTTTCTTCAGAACAGCGAAATGATCATGAATATTGACTCTATCAAAAGCCTTCAATATGGTGAAGGCTATATACAGTTTATTTTTCTGTACACGTATCTTGCATTTGAATGACAAAAATATCAAATCAATAACAGAGAGAAAATTTTCAGTGTATGATTTTTAATCTAGGGATTGCAATCTGTGGCAATAAGAGCGAGTGACAGTTTTTAGCAGAGTAGTACTTTCTAGTTATAACAGTCTCTTTTATTCCCCTTTTCGGTATAATTGCACAAACCGATCGTTCCTTTTCAACAGACCAGTATAATTTTATGGAACTTTCAAGATAATAAGTTGTTGGCACATTTATACGTATCAGCATGCAAGCAATCGTTGCCAAATGTTTTGTTCACGGAAATCGATTTTATGACTTTCTGCAAATATTCTAAAGTAGATTCTTTGTTTAAATGCATCATAACTTTAAAATGTGGTGAATCTTCACGCCCTTCAAGTTTGATTTCGTTGTTAGCTTTGTTCTAAAACAAAAACACAAATCCTGATTTATATACTAGTCAAAAATTATATTCTGTAGCGGAAAAATCTTTAGGTTTAAATGTGCTGGACATATTTTTTGTTGTCCGTAATTGGAAACATTCTTGCTGGATATTTTCGGGTTTTATGAAATCATAATTTCTGTATTATTTTGGTCGTTAGAAACTTGTGTTGTTGTTATTCTTAACAACTGTTTAACTTTTCGTATATTTATTTTTGTACTTTTATGCACTTAACAGTGCCAACGATTCATTTTAACATTGAAGATTTGTTTGTAAACAATTTCTTAAGATAAAACTATATTAATAAGATATTAACACTATTTGTCTTATGTTATAAGACGCTTCACATTAATAAGCAGTTTCTAAACCCAAAGGCAAAAAAACGTTAGTTTTGTTGAAAACTGGATTTCATAGTTATGTAAGGCAGGATTCAGGGATCGTGTTACCGTGCTGTTTCATTTGATCCGATTAGTCATTCTCTTATTTAAAAGTGTATCAGTCTTACCCTGTAGTAATGCTGCTTCGCCATTATTTTAATATTTCTTTGTTCTCTTATCTTTGTAATATTCTCGAAGTTCACTTTGGAAAAGTATTAGTATTTTTAGTTCCTTTTCTGATTTTCGAGTATTTTCCTTCTTCACTTCGTACAGATTTCTACGAAACGTATGACATCAAAATGTTTGACACATCAGTAAACTTAGCTTTGAATCAGAGCTCGTTTTCATGTCAATAAGAACAAATACTCAGATATTTTGAATTGTCTCAGCATTTCTTCAAAGGTTTCAGAAAAGATTTGAGAAATGGTAAGTATTCCATAGGTAATGAACCACAACAATGCCTGAATTAGGATGAAAAAAATAATCTAGTTTTACTGTCAAAAACCAATAATAATTTCCTCGGATTTTATTCAATGATTGATCGACGTGTATCTCTGACTTCCTCGTATTCTTAAATCTTTTCACAAAAGAAGACGAAATGTCAAACATGATTTCTACAAAGAACCCTACTATTTCTGCTGCCGTTTAGTTAGAGATTGCTTTTTTTAATTACAAATTAATTAGAAATTTTCACTCATTTTGTCTTAACACCACGAACACGTCTCTGACAGCCTATGCTTGTTAGCTCGGTCCATTACATGTTTTTACTGTAGTCTCAAGGGCCGCCCTCGGCGTTCATAAGCTGGTCATTTTTGTAGTGACTTTTAAAGGTTTATGATACTGGAAACAGTCTTTATTTTAAAACACTTACATATAGGACAAATAGAAACGGAATTATAATTTACCGCCAAATTTCAGACAAAATCTTAATACTGTGGTATACCAGAATTCAATGCGCTATCGACTATTCATGGTATCATTTTAACAAAAGAAACCTCTAATTTAGACTTGTACAAGTAGGAGTTGAGTTGCGTGTCCAAAGTCAAGGACAGGGTGATACAAATTTCTAACCATTCGTGTATGGAACTTTACCCGAGTAAAAGGATTAGTACATATTTATGACGTTTGGCATATCTCAAGAATGCCATGGTACACGGTGAGCTCCTGCTTTAAAATTTAGAAAAACTTTCTTGAACGTATCTGACTAAATATATATTGAAATTACTTAAGAAAGGAGGAGTTCGTGACTGTTTCTGTCATTACAGTTGAAGCGCTTTGTGATTTCAGTAGAATTCTTAACGATTACTATTTTTACATACGAATACTGTAAAAATGTATTAACCTGAACTACAACTAATTTATGCAAGGACTAATCGGCCAGGTCACTGGCTCCTATAGTTCAGACATAATTATTATTAATTTTGGGTTTTGGACCAGAAGAAAAGCAACCAGTTAGCAGAACCCAGTCTCGAAAATGACTGTTCTAAAGCTAATAGTTTGATTTACAGTCATTCATGTAATACATCCACAGGTGATAGCGCAAAATGTATGGATTAGTAACACATCCCGGATTCCCCTTATGTAGCTTTGTGCTTAACTTAAAACAAAATCGAAGATTTCTTGGAAATTAAACACTCATATGATGATCTTGGAATTAAAAGACATTGTTTGTTTGTGCCTCAGCCTATTTCGTACTGTTGTAATGTGTTCTCTCATTGATCACGTTCGCTTGGGTTATTTACTAAACAATAAGATGAAGTCCAGTTTATGTAATGATAACAAATTAGTTTATTTTTATTGATTTTTCGTACAGGCTACTTTCATTTGTACATCGTTGTAGGCTTAAGTTCATAAATAGTTTATTTGCTGATAACAGCTTATTTGCTGATCAATTGATTAGCCCAATAGTCTATAAATATCGAAAATATGTCCTCTGAATTCTCATTCACTATTCATATGAATACTTCATATGGAATCATCGCTAACTGTTTAATTGTACTTATAGTAACATACCTATATAAATTGTAGTTAAATTTGGAAAATCTCATTGGTAAATAAGTAATATTTTTCCCTTTATTTCATGTATGTTATTTAATTTTCATAAACAGCTTTATTTATTAGACCTATAGTGTCAATGTTTAAAAGAGATTCTAGAAGAAAAAATACATACACAGGGACAAATTCTGCTGGAAAACTCCTACGAAAGGTCAGCAAATTTAAAGACATAGAACACTATCATCTGGCGTTCGACTCCTGATGGCAGACAGAGTGCAATTTGCCTGGTGCGTAGTTTTTCGCTAAAACACACAAATAAGGAAACAAAATTTTAAGAAATGTATAATTATTTTAATTTTTGTCACATGATCTGTAATCCATATAACTTTCTAATCACCGCAATTTTGTCACATGGAAGATTTTTTAATGTAACACTGATCTTAGAATGTGAGAAATGACTTTATGCAAGTAAAAGTGAGTTTATAGTTTGAAAGAATACACATAATATCTGCAAATTTCATCCATATTTAACGCATTTACTACAAAACAGCAAGTTTAAAGTTTCTTTGTTTTCTTACAGCAAAGCCACATCGGGCTATCTGCTGAGCCCAACGAGGGCAATCGAGCCCCTGATTTTAGCGTTGCAAATCCGTAGATATACCGCTGTACTAGCTGGGGGCGGTTTAGAGTTACATTATTGGTTCTCCTTTTTTTCTTTTTGCACTTTTAATAAGACCCAGACTTGCTGTATTTTCATATTTTAATATAACTTTACAATTTACGTCACAGTAATATGTTTCCTTAGTATTGGTAGCACAGGCATTTATTGTTGAAAACGTTTTGAGCAATACACTTCCATGCTTATTTGTCTATTTGACTAATAATGAAAAACAACTGTCGTGGTGTCTCAAAATACAGAATCACATGCAACACAAATTTAAGTGATCCATCTGTTATCTGATAAGTTGTATAAAATAAGTACCATACAGTAGGAGAAGAAGAAAAAACTGGATGGATTCCAAAACGTCAGCACAGACAAAAACCTTCTGTTCTATCGAGTAGTGGGAGTTAAGTGACCAAGATTTAAAGAAACCCTCTGTTGTATGAACTGACAGCACTGGGCTACAGTATAATACTTCTATATCATTAAGAAGAAATGAATCATACGCATAGTTGGGCTAATATAATACACTTTTAAATGCGAATGACTGTAAAGTGTGTCAATATGAGACGTAAAAAGTTCATTTTAGACTCAAAACTATATTTTGAATATTTAGGGTCACTTTGCTTTTGACTCAAGAACTATTGCTGTTTTGTTTAACTTTAGAGTCATTCCCTTTACGGCTACATCTTTTCATGTTCAGGGCCATATTAAGGGGTTGGGCAATAGTAGCAGCTGCATCAGAACTCTGACCACTTGAATTTCCCCCTCCTGCGAAAAGAAGTTTTAATGTTTTAATGCAATGTATACACTTATAATTAGTAGGGGTCCCAAATGCTACTTTACTGCTCGAGGCTCCATCTGACCTAAATCCAGCCCTGGCCATGTTTAATTGAAATATGCCTGAAGAACATTTGTTTTGATTTCGTTTCGCCGTTTTGACCTACGTCCATAGAACATTTTTTTTTATTTGATGTGGTATTAATTCCACTAGCTGGGGTATCCGTACCCAACAAGCAACTTATGTAAGTAAATTCATGATCAATGAAAGGTTATCTTAGGACATGAAAAGTTGTTTCCTCTGTATTTTATTTTTTTAAAAATTCAAAACGCACATAAAAACAGCAAAAAACAAATTGTGGAGCCATATATTTGCATGTATTTCCTCATAGACCCAACAAAATTTCATACCAAGTTTAGTGAAGATCCATCAATAGGGGCGAAGTAGTGGTTAAAAAAAACGCGAAAACACTCATAAAAACCGCAGAAAATATTTCCCAAGAACCTAATGAATCTCCCTACCAGTTTTGGCGAAATTTCATCCACATCCTACGAAGTATTTGCAAGGACATGCAACAGACAGTACTTTTATAGTTATATAGATGGCGACAGTGCATTAGATTCCTGTGTGACATATTCATGACGTCATATGTGCACGTCCTGAAATAAGAGAAAAATAGTTTTCCGTAATGGGAAAACGGTGATTCCTATTGCAAATCTACACGCACCCAGGAAAAAAAATTGCGAAGTTGGAGGCTGCACATATTGTGCTCACGTAATTCAATACCGTGTTTTCTTTAATGTTTTTTTTTCAGTACAATCTAGCTATATAATTCTCATAGGTAAAACGTACGTTTTTCATTTCACTTGACCTGGTAGTTCCTAAAATGTTTCTGCTTGGTTCTTCATGTTTAAACTCCTTTCTTTATTATAGAGGTCACCACCATCAATTATAGTAGTGGAATTGGCAGAGCTAGCTGCCTCTTGATAGTTTTGGCTACTAGAATAATTGTCACCATTGATTGTGTTGCCTGTTGCTAGCTTCTGCATCTCTGAAATTTGACCATTAATCGAGACAACTCCAACACAAGAAAGATCTTATTGTGCGTTGTGTAGCCCTACTATTGTTAAACACTATCCAACACGACATCTTAGTAACATCTTCTAATGTTTAAATGTTAATTGAGACAGTTTCTTTATTGGTACAGTTGAAGGTGTTGAGGATACTCTTGGCTCCTTGTAAGTCAGGTTCTTTCAGGGGTTTTGTCACTGCATACTGCATTGTTGTTGGTATTGAAACATCATCCACCGTGGTTCTTGTCTTCACTAACCAGTTGATGTTCAGTTTTACAAATGTTGGTTCAACTGTAGAGTCATGATTTTGTTATTATTTGTATGCAGTGGGCAAAGCTAATCGAGGTCTATCTGCGCTAGCCGTCCCTAATTTAGCCGTGTAAGACTAGAGAGAAGACAATTAGTCATCATCACCTACCACCAACTCTTGAGCTACTCTTTTACCAATGAATAATGAAGTTGACCGTCACAGTATAACGCCCCCACGGCTGAAAGGGCTAGCATGTTTGGTGTTACGGGGATTCGAATCCGCGATCCTTGGATTACGAGTCGAGTGCCTTAACCATCTGGCCATGCCAGGCCTATATGTAGATGTATGTACAGAAGAAACGCATTGTCATCTCAGAATCAACTCCACTGGTTAACGCCGCAAGCGAAAATACACACAACATGAAATCCCCTCGTCTGAAAAAACAAAAACATTTTTCTTCTAAATTGTCTAAATTCAATTGTTTGTGTTAATTATGACCTCTTTTGAATAATTTTTCATTTTACAAGACATGTTTTATCAATTATAAAATATTGAACACACCAGTGTGATCAATGCATAAAATAAATGTAAAGAATTAAAACTTAATGTTGATTGCCAGATAATTAAAGTATTACATCCACACTTTGTTTTCTTCGATAAAACTGGGACCAACAAATAAATATTTAGGCTCTTGTACGGGAGATTCGGAAAAACGTGCCTGCAAAAGATAATAAACTGTACATGAAAAGAAAAGGAGAGCTTCAAGCACAAGTTTAAAACAAAGGAAACAACAATCTTTATTCTTCAAACAACACCAAATAAACAAAGACATGAAATTTGTATTATCATTTTCTGTTTCGGATTAACGGTTTTGGCTGTGAAGCATCATCAGAATGCAACTGAATTATAAAAGAGACTGCAAGATTGTGTCTATACCACATTTTCAGGTTATATCAAAGTTCTAGGGTGATATCCCACATTCCTAGATTATCTACATCAGTAATCATCGTCATTATACACATTCAAGTGTAGATAACCTTTCAACTAATACTTACTTATATGAACATCTGTAAAACTCCTCCAATTAGGTATATAGTTCGTCTTTCAGTGGAGAGAAAGTACAAAAACTTGACCAAGCGAATATAGCCTTTATGAAATGATCACTGTGATATGTAGGCTTAGCATAAGTGAAAAGCAATTTATATTTATAATTATTATTAAATTATTTTATTAAATCTAAATTATTAAATTAAATTATTTATAATTGTATTAAAATTATAATTATTTTCTGTAATTCAGAAGTTATTGTATTTATATTGTTGGTTGATGCAATATACTTAACAACATGCTCAATAAAAAGGAGTTTTTGTTACGTGAGAAACGTGCTATTGGTGCTATTGCAGGCTTAGGGAGTATCTACAAATTACAATGAAAACCGGTTTCTAATTGTTAAGGAAGTTATGACATTTTTTTTTCTTCAATTTAATGCGTTCCCATTCACTTCCTTTCTTTACAAAGTGTGACTAATGTGCACATGACACTACTGTGTTCTCGCCACACATCATTAAGGATAAGAAACTGATGGTTATTTTTTAAAGATGAAAACCTTTTAGGAGTTACGAACCACTTGAACTTCTTAAGAAATCTGTGGATAATAAGTGTGAGTTCAACCAATAAAGTCACAGTTGAAATAACAAAGAAGGTATTAAAACTTAAAATAAATAGCAAGCTAGCCTCAAATGCTAAAACTGAATTTGCAAAAATAACATTGAGTTGAGGAATTCATCAAAAAATCTTAAAGTGTGATGTTTACAGTTCAGACTCAGAGAGATGCGAAAAAATTCAAATTTGAGTATTGAAAAAATATTCTATTCATGAGATAAACTAAACAACATCATACAATGTTACGAAATAAATTATTCAAATTTATTTATCCATAATTGAGTAATAATTACATTTTAAACTAATTTTTTAAAGTTGAAATGGAATTATGCGTGACCTTTATGACCCATTTTTCCAAAAAAGAATAAAATGGTCGAAATTAAAGTTGTAATGTCGCAATAATTTCTATTTAACACCTGCTTAGACAACACATAAGACACAATAACGCTTATAAATAAACAATAGAGAGCTTGATCACAAAGAGGCCTGACCTGGCGAAGTGATTTAAGGCAAAGACACGCAATGTGTGGGTCGCGTAATTGAAACCCAGCACCGAACATGGTGTATTTATTAAATTGTCTCTGTTCTTTTGTTGTTGTTACCGGAAGTATGTTAATAAATAATGATAGTTTATGTTAATAATATTTGTATTGTTATGTAATGATTAAATACATCATTTCAACAGAAACAAGCACCTTTCAAATTTCAAAATTGTCTTTTTCCATATTATCTTCCTTTTGTATTTATTTTATATTGTTAACATGGTTTTATCACACGTTTAATTTCTGAGAATGTTGTGCATATTTAGATTTCCGTATTCTTTTTAATAAATTCATTTTTCTTCCTCTATTTTATTTGAGGTTTATGTTTTTTGTATACATTCGCAATTTTCTTTCTGTTTTTTTTTCCGTTTTATTCTCTTCGCTTATATTATTTTTATTTCTATCTTTTCATTCATCATAAAATACATTTATTCCACGAATGAAGTTTTGTTTTGGAAATTCGCACAAAGCTACTCGAGGGCTATCTGTGCTAGCCGTCTCTAATTTAGCAGTGTAAGACTAGAGGGAAGGCAGCTAGTCATCACCACCCACCGCCAACTATTGGGCTACTCTTTTACCAACGAAAAGTAGGATTGACCGTCACATTATACACCCCCACGGCTGGGAGGGCGAGCATGTTTAGCGCGACGCGGGCACGAACCCGCGACCCTCGGATTACGAGTGCACGCCTTAACGCGCTCGGCCATGCCAGGCCCAACGAATGAAGTTATTTTAATTATTATCTATTGCTACATCTTGTACACATTTTTCTGCAGAACTCAGTGAGGAAACGATACTTTATTCTAATGACTGGAACTAAATAAAATAACCATTATTCAAATAATTTAGTGTCTCCTAGTGGGACAGTAATGACTTACAACACCGAAATCTGTGGTTCCAGTCCAATGTGTAGATTTGTGTTAAAAATGAAACGAAGTAATTACGTGACTAGAGGAAGAGACGAAAGTGTTTGTTTAATTTGAAAGGGAGGAAAAATCAACACAATAAGCTATCTTTAATTCTGCCCACCAGGGATATCGAAACCTCTGATTAGCTCTTTAAGTGTGCAGACATGCCACTGGAGGCTAGGCAAAACTGATTTAAAATGCGTGTTAAATGCTGTCTAGGGCAAACACTTTCAGCACTTGGGCATGTAGCCAGTATTCCCACATGAAAGCATAGTATATTGTTATGTCTATACTGTTTCATTTGGCCTTTACTCATAGAACCTATATTTATACATTTGAAGAATACTTAGAATTAATGCTACATATTTGAATTTTTAGGTTATTTAAGTGACAATAACGTACTATGTATTCCTCAAATACATATGTAAATACAAGTTTACTATAATGAATGACGAAAGCAAGTCAAATATCATACATAAATTTGTTATAACTTTGGTGACAAGAAAGAAAACTTATGTAGCATATTGTCGTAATGCAGAAAAACTTTTTAAATATGTCACGAACCCTGTAATATGATAAATAATCCTACTAAGTTTAAATTTTCGTAATGCATTCAGATGATTTTTCGAAATATTTAAATAATTATTTTCGACTCATTTTGTTTGGATTTTCTTAATGTTTCGCCATTACGGTTTCACTGGGAAAATACAATTACTGAATTTCAAGAAAACTAATCAAAGAATTAAGCAAAATAACCGGAAAAAAAAAGAGACGCTTCTCACCTGTTGGTTGATATATCTATTTATTTTTACCAGATTGCCGTTAAATGCAACCATTAGAGACAGACATTACTGGATACAGTTTTGCTTATGTTTGTATATATATATATATATATATCCGTCTATATTTATTTATATTCCGTGGCTGAACTTTTAGCTCGTTTGTTCGCTAGAAATGTGGTTTAGATTCACAGATAATGTCTGCGTAACTGGACATCGTGGGATTGAAAACTTACTCTTTTCCTAAACAAGTAATAACCTAACATCATATTCATCTCAGGACATTCACTAAATACACTGTTGCACACCCTAGTTCCGATTAAAAACAAGCAGTACCAAACTTCTCTGTATTTAAATCAAGCAGTACCAAACTTCGCTATTTAAATCAAGCAGTACCAAGCTTCTCTGTATTTAAATCAAGCAGTACCAAACTTCGCTATTTAAATCAAGCAGTACCAAGCTTCTCTGTGTTTAAATCAAGCAGTACCAAACTTCGCTATTTAAATCAAGCAGTACCAAGCTTCTCTGTGTTTAAATCAAGCAGTACCAAACTTCTCTGTATTTAAAACAAGCAGTACCAAACTTCTATGTATTTAAATCAAGCAGTACCAAACTTCTCTGTATTTAAAACAAGCAGTACCAAACTTCTCTGTATTTAAATCAAGCAGTACCAAACTTCTCTGTATTTAAAACAAGCAGTACCAAACTTCTCTGTATTTAAAACAAGCAGTACCAAACTTCTCTGTATTTAAATCAAGCAGGACCAAACTTCTCTGTATTTAAAACAAGCAGTACCAAACTTCTCTGTATTTAAATCAAGCAGTACCAAACTTCTCTGTATTTAAATCAAGCAGTACCAAACTTCTCTGTATTTAAAACAAGCAGTACCAAACTTCTCTGTATTTAAAACAAGCAGTACCAAACTTCTCTGTATTTAAATCAAGCAGTACCAAACTTCTCTGTATTTAAAACAAGCAGTACCAAACTTCTCTGTATTTAAAACAAGCAGTACCAAACTTCTCTGTATTTAAATCAAGCAGTACCAAACTTCTCTGTATTTAAATCAAGCAGTACCAAATTTCTGTATATTTAAATCAAGCAGTTCCAAAATTCTTTGTATTGAACAAGCAGTTCTAAACTTCTGTGTGTTGCAAGTTTTGTATTAGTGATTGGTTTCTTAATATTAAATCATACCGTCCCTAACACTTTAAAAAATATAGTTTTGAGTGAAACTCATCACACTGATACAATATGAACCATGCGAACAAACACAAACTCATTCCAGAGAAGACCTCGAAGCTTTGCTATCAAATAATCATTATCTTTTTGTTTATGTCAACAATATTTTAAATGCTGAAAAAAAGAGTAATAAACCAGTAGCTAGAATTACAAACATATAGAAACAGAAGATAAACTTGCCAGGTGTAAAACTTTCTTCATCAGTACAAACTTAACTGAAAGATTCCAAATGGTTGTCAAGCCTTTCCAAAAAATACGTTTTAACGTTCAGATGAAAATTCTAAAGAACATTTTGGTTAAATCTGCATACAACCTGAATACAATTTAAAGAATATTGACCGAAGAACAAGGTTTGAAATAATTATATAATGTAAACAATGTGGTCTAGAAAGTATCACTCAAAGAATAAAACAAATTCTATGTAGAAGAAATCGAAAGGGAAGAAAATTTTAAGATTCCAAGACACGTGAATGTTGTCCAACAATCTGATATTATTTTAAAAATACAAAATCTGAAAGAGGTATTTCCGTATAAACTTTGAAACACATTAGAAAATTAAATGTATGAAATCATTTGTAACAGGAAACTAAAGTTTTCTGTTACTAAATACGCTAAAGTGATATATTTTAAAATTTGAAACAACAAAAGAATCCGTACTTTACTAACATTAATTTATAACCAAGAATTTCAGCTTTATAATACATTTTTAACTTGAATATGTGGTATTCTGTATCTATTACCAACAGTGTTGTATACGGCAACAACTATTACTGTTTGTTGTGTATCTAGGCATTTGGTTTCATACAGGCGTTTGTATACTTATGTAACCTTCTTTAATAGACGAGTTAAAAATTCAACTAAAGAATATAGTCCACATCAGTGGTTTCATCTCATGGCAGTCTTACATAAACAAACAAGTGTGTCAGTCAATAAAGGAGAAAACGTCTTATTATACGATTATTTTGAATGTCTGGATACAAAGTACTTATATTCCTGATTCTGCTGAAGAAGAGTAATTTTGTTGTTCTGATGGAGCAGTAATGACAAAAAGTTGAGAAAACAAATATAGGATAAGTTTATTATTCATCTTAATGATAGACAGTATTTATATGTGTTACAAGATGTATTCATTGAATCATGCAACTACTAAACTTGGAGAGCACGTATAACTAGCTGATGAGATCAATCATGTTGCTAGTAAATTCGAAGAGTACATACAACTAGCTAACGAAATTAATCATGTTGCCAGTAAACTTGGAGAGTACATACAACTAGCTAACGAAATTAATCATGTTGCGAGTAAACTTGGAGAGTACATACAACTAGCTAACGAAATTAATCATGTTGCGAGTAAACTTGGAGAGTACATACAACTAGCTAACGAAATTAATCATGTTGCTAGTAAATTCGAAGAGTACATACAACTAGCTAACGAAATTAATCATGTTGCCAGTAAACTTGGAGAGTACATAGAACTGGCTGACGAGATCAATCGCGCTGCCAGTAACCATGGGGAATACATACAGCTAGCTGATGAGAGTTTAAACAAAAAGAAAGTCCATCCTTCCGGTTTTGCGAAACGTGATCCTGTAGGCAATGTGAGTAGAGAGATTATGTTATAGGGCTTGCTTAATTTTCTAAGTAGCAACATAATGACCACATTTCACAAAAAATACAGTATGTATAGGCTATTACTAATTATTAGAGGATTACAGTTTACTTGAGCTGTATTATCTTAGCAAGAATTTGGAAATTTAAAGCCGAGACGTTCGGATATTAATAAAACATTTCCCTTCGACCCGTTCGTTGATACTACAACACGAATAAAAAATGTATAAATAAATAAATAAAACAAAATAAAAACACTGCAGGATGAATGAATGATATATTAGAGTACGTATATACTAATTTACACCGAAAAGAACTTGACTGAAGTACCCAGACTGAACAGTCTGTGGTCATAGAAGACAATATGAATGTGATGTCAGATGTTGAGATAAAATTAGTCATCAGTGATTACAACAGTATCTGCAAACGGCTAAGATTACAGAAGAAATTAATGTTGAAGGAAGGGAGGAAGAAGTGCTCCAAGAAAATAACACTTTTAGTAGGCTAGCTTAATAAAGAACAAACTTACCCGGCAAGTGCCCAAGAAAATAACACTTTTAGTAGGCTAGCTTAAAAAAGAACAAACTTACCCGGCAAGTGCCCAAGCTATAATGAAAGCGAAATCAAAGGTTTTTAAAGGAACTTCAAAAACCAAGAATTCCATTTCATGAGTAAAATATGCATTAGAAAGAAAACATAAAATTGTTAATAACATGCAATAATTAGATAATAGTTGTTATTAATGAATTTGAAAGGGGGGCATATTTGTTTTACCATAAGAAGAGGGGTATCTGCTATGTTAGAAAATTGTGCCGAGGGAGGATTTCTGTTTTAAAATTTTGTGTATAATTTAGAAGCTAATTCGAAGAATTTATGTGTAACTTAAAGGATAGTCGAAACTCTCTTCACGTAACTTGTAGGAGCATAGGAAGTGAAGTGAAGAGATGTAGATAGTAAAGTGTTTGTACTCACAGGTAAAACGTACGTTTTTCATTCCACTTACACATGATGCTAAGTTTCACAAATGTTGGTCCAACTGTAGACTCATGATTTTGTTATTATTTGTATGCAGTGAGCTTAGTAACCGGCCCGGCATGGCCAAGTAGTTAATACACTCGACTCGTAACCTGAGGGGAGCGGGTTCTAATCACCATCACACTAGACATGCTCGCCCTTTCAGCCATGGTAGCGTTACAATGTGACGGTCAATCCCATTATTCGTTGGTAAAAGAGTAGCCCAAGAGGTGGCAGTGGGTGGTGATGACTAGTTGCCTTCTCTCTAGTCTTACACTGCTCAATTGGGGAGGGCTAGTGCAGCTAGCCCTCGTGTAGTTTTGCGCGTAATAAAAAAACAAAAAACTTTATGGAAGGTATTGTAGGACGTGTTAAAAGTTATCTTACATTAGCATTCTAACTAAAACTTTATAGATAAGTAGGAAAGAGAACGTTTTACAGTTTTGTACGCGTTGTCCGATGTGTCACATGCAATTTTTAAATGATATTTTATTGAAGTGTGAGTTGCAGATGAACTTGTTATGGAAAGTAATATCAAGACACTTGACTTTTTTTATCTGGTAAATTTTTGTTCATATCTAAACAGAAAATTATCATCTTCGTTTTTTATTAAACCCACCATGTTTTGTTTGAGATAAATTCGGGGTCTCTTAGCTGCACATGGGAGTTGCGAGATACGCTTCATACCACTACGTCATCAGCTCATTGAAGTGAATGATTTCTTCAACAAATGCATGGCAAAGGTTAAAATAACTAGCGGATGTAAAAAAGTGTTTAAAGTCTTGTCAATGCGCACTTTGGCAACTCGCTTTGTTGAAAAACTTAATTTTTACCTTGTAAATATGGGTGTATGTCGAGGTTTTTAACTTGAAGTTAATTTTGGTATTTCCTTTGCTTTGAATTTACCTATGCGACGAATATTTGCCTCTAATTTAGTAGTGGAAGACCAAAAGGAAGGCAGTCAGTCATCATCACTTCCTGCCAACTGTAGGGGTACTCCTTAACCAATGAATAATGAGATTGACCGCCACATTATAACACTCCCACGGCTGAAAGAGTGAGCATGAATGGTGAGAGGGGGGCTGGAACTCTAGACCTTCAAATTGTGAGTCAAACACTCTCATCACTTGGAGATTAATTTCGTTATACCAAACAGCGTTAAAAGTTTTCTTGACACCTAATAAAAGCTGTTGATTACAGTTAAAACTGTGGAAAACCGTTGCGGTTACACTGATATAGAGATCTATTATTTGTCTGTTTACGACCTACGTTTTAAATGTTTAAAATAAAGCTGCTGCGTTCTAGATACCATAGCAGCTTTGTGGGGATGTTTTTTCCAGCCGTTACTATTTGTTTTGTGTGTTTAGAATTAAGTACAAAACTATACAGTGGGCTGGTTACCTGTGCTCTGGCCACCACAATCGATACCTGGTTTCTAGCGATGTGAGCAGATACACCACTGTACTACTAGGGAGGAGACATAACTATTACAAATAAGTAAGTAATTGGACGAAAGTTTTTTTGTTTTTTTATTACGCGCAAAACTACACGAGGGCTATCTGCACTAGCCGTCCCTAATTTAGTAGTGTAAAACTAGAGGGAAGGCAGCTAGTCATCACCACCCACCGCCAACTCTTGGGCGACTCTTTTACCAACGAATAGTGCGATTGACCGTCACATTATAACCCCCAACGATTGAAAGGGAGAACATGTTTGGTGCGACAGGGATTCGAATCTGCGACCCTCAGATTACGAGTCGAACGCCTTAACTCACCTGGCCATACCGTGCCGGGACGGAAGTTGCTTGAGTTTACTTGTTTGGATTTTCTGTTATAACGGGTGATTTCCACTAGGTGGGACAATAACGAGAAAGAAGAAATGTCAGATAGGTTATAGAAATGCAAAATAAGGAAGTCAGAAGAGTTTTAAAGGGCTGATTCAGTTTTTACCGGAAGCTGACTTTTTTCTAAACAGTTGGTTTATATTTTGATCTCAAATAACAATGTTTACATTGACTTGAATGAGGTTAAAGTTTTGGTCATAGATTTTAGCATGGAATTTTGGAGTATAGTTTAAGTGATTGATGGTTATATCATGTTCAGCTAAGTCATGTTGTCAAATGTCTTCAGGTTAGAAGGTATCTCTGAAATAGATTTTAGCATGGAATTTTGGAGTGATTGAAGGTTATATCATGTTCAGGTAAGTCATGTTGTCAAATGTCTTCAGGTTAGAAGGTATCTCTGAAATAGATTTTAGCATGGAATTTTGGAGTGATTGAAGGTTATATCATGTTCAGCTAAGTCATGTTGTCAAATGTCTTCAGGTTAGAAGGTATCTCTGAAATAGATTTTAGCATGGAATTTTGGAGTGATTGAAGGTTATATCATGTTCAGCTAAGTCATGTTGTCAAATGTCTTCAGGTTAGAAGGTATCTCTGAAATAGATTTTAGCATGGAATTTTGGAGTGATTGAAGGTTATATCATGTTCAGCTAAGTCATGTTGTCAAATGTCTTCAGGTTAGAAGGTATCTCTGAAATAGATTTTAGCATGGAATTTTGGAGTGATTGAAGGTTATATCATGTTCAGCTAAGTCATGTTGTCAAATGTCTTCAGGTTAGAAGGTATCTCTGAAATAGATTTTAGCATGGAATTTTGGAGTGATTGAAGGTTATATCATGTTCAGCTAAGTCATGTTGTCAAATGTCTTCAGGTTAGAAGGTATCTCTGAAATAGATTTTAGCATGGAATTTTGGAGTGATTGAAGGTTATATCATGTTCAGCTAAGTCATGTTGTCAAATGTCTTCAGGTTAGAAGGTATCTCTGAAATAGATTTTAGCATGGAATTTTGGAGTGATTGAAGGTTATATCATGTTCAGGTAAGTCATGTTGTCAAATGTCTTCAGGTTAGAAGGTATCTCTGAAATAGATTTTAGCATGGAATTTTGGAGTGATTGAAGGTTATATCATGTTCAGCTAAGTCATGTTGTCAAATGTCTTCAGGTTAGAAGGTATCTCTGAAATAGATTTTAGCATGGAATTTTGGAGTGATTGAAGGTTATATCATGTTCAGCTAAGTCATGTTGTCAAATGTCTTCAGGTTAGAAGGTATCTCTGAAATAGATTTTAGCATGGAATTTTGGAGTGATTGAAGGTTATATCATGTTCAGCTAAGTCATGTTGTCAAATGTCTTCAGGTTAGAAGGTATCTCTGAAATAGATTTTAGCATGGAATTTTGGAGTGATTGAAGGTTATATCATGTTCAGGTAAGTCATGTTGTCAAATGTCTTCAGGTTAGAAGGTATCTCTGAAATAGATTTTAGCATGGAATTTTGGAGTGATTGAAGGTTATATCATGTTCAGCTAAGTCATGTTGTCAAATGTCTTCAGGTTAGAAGGTATCTCTGAAATAGATTTTAGCATGGAATTTTGGAGTGATTGAAGGTTATATCATGTTCAGCTAAGTCATGTTGTCAAATGTCTTCAGGTTAGAAGGTATCTCTGAAATAGATTTTAGCATGGAATTTTGGAGTGATTGAAGGTTATATCATGTTCAGCTAAGTCATGTTGTCAAATGTCTTCAGGTTAGAAGGTATCTCTGAAATAGATTTTAGCATGGAATTTTGGAGTGATTGAAGGTTATATCATGTTCAGCTAAGTCATGTTGTCAAATGTCTTCAGGTTAGAAGGTATCTCTGAAATAGATTTTAGCATGGAATTTTGGAGTGATTGAAGGTTATATCATGTTCAGGTAAGTCATGTTGTCAAATGTCTTCAGGTTAGAAGGTATCTCTGAAATAGATTTTAGCATGGAATTTTGGAGTGATTGAAGGTTATATCATGTTCAGCTAAGTCATGTTGTCAAATGTCTTCAGGTTAGAAGGTATCTCTGAAATAGATTTTAGCATGGAATTTTGGAGTGATTGAAGGTTATATCATGTTCAGGTAAGTCATGTTGTCAAATGTCTTCAGGTTAGAAGGTATCTCTGAAATAGATTTTAGCATGGAATTTTGGAGTGATTGAAGGTTATATCATGTTCAGCTAAGTCATGTTGTCAAATGTCTTCAGGTTAGAAGGTATCTCTGAAATAGATTTTAGCATGGAATTTTGGAGTGATTGATGGTTATATCATGTTCAGGTAAGTCATGTTGTCAAATGTCTTCAGGTTAGAAGGTATCTCTGAAATAACCATCAAAAAGAAAAAAAAATAGAATTTTTATATGAAATGTTACCATTATCTTTGTTATTTCTGTAAGATAGTTTTCAATTCACTTCGCTTGGCATGGCCAGGGTTAAGGCGTTCGGCTCGTAATCTGAGGGTCGCGGGTTCAAATCCCGGCCTCACCAAATATGCTCGCTCTAGCGGGTCAAAATATTAGAAATTTTTGGATTTTGTTTTCATGGGTATCAACTAAGTAAACCTATAGCATTTGGTAAAATTGAAAATAAATGTATCTAACTATTTTTGAGAACGTATAGATGGTCTTTTCACAAAATTAAATACAAGAGGAACAGCAGAAAATACCAACACATCTAATTGCAATACAAACACATAATACACAATTCTGAGGCAAAGAATACTAAAAGGTGAAAAAAATGTAAACTTTAAGCTAAGGATAATAACTTTAACAAAACACTCAAGTGAAAGTTAAACATTGTACTCTAACGTGAAAAGGTAACAAAATATGTTGTTACTGAAAAAAAAAAGTAAAAGGTGAAAATTAATTGTTTTTTTCTGTACTCTTAAAAATTGTCTTGTTGTTTAAAATTGTGTGTTACAGTGGTAAGACTGGCTTCAAATAATAAACATATAAGCACTAACAAAGCCAGATTTACAGGTGAATGCTTTGTTTGTTTTGGAATTTGTTTTGTTTGATGGGGATGCAAACTCGCGACCCTCAGATTACGAGTCGCTCGCCTTACGCGCTTGGCCATGCTGGGCCGCCTGTTTGTCATACCTTTAATTCGGTACTAAACTTGTCTATTATAATATAATAATCATGTCAGAGTTGGCCTCAGTGTAGTATAACTAAAGACCTGGGATTCACGTATTAGGGAAAATCAATACGAATCAAAAAAATGTTGATTATTATAGACTCTCGTATCCGAATTCATTCGAATTGGTCAATCTCGTAACCTTTTTTGTACTTGTGCATTTTGGAGTCTATCAAGAGGAACAGCAGTCTATCATTAAATTTTAATATTGAAAGTTGCACATGGATGATCTACATACAGCGATATTATCCCAATATTCTTGTTCGCATTCTCTTTGACACTGCCACCTCTTATATATTTAAAACCGGCTGGTGTGGGTAGAGAAAGCACTAGTAGAGGAATGAACGACGTTTCGAACTTCTTCGGTGATCATTGTTTTAAATATATGATTTTCTCTACAAGTGGGTTTTCTCGTCATCACGGATTACTGCCGTCTCTACATCATTTTACCATTACAAAATTATTTTATTGTTCGCACTGTTTAGAGATAAATGGGGTCATGATTGCTCCAGATGTTAACATGAACATGGAAGTTTGAGGTGAAAAATGAGTAAAAGGATAAGATGACAACTGCAACGTCCAAGATATTTTGTGACCCGTTGAGTAAATATTAGCGAAAGTATTATTAATACTGATTATGAGATTATACCTGTTAAAAAGAGGGGGGAAGAATTACGTCGTTTTCGTTATTTTTTACAGTTAATATTTTAGTGTTTTGAGTTAAGATCGCCCTTCCCCATTAAATCTCCCTATGGTGTAGTCGCTGCTGGGTCTGGATTCTTCAGGCCCAGGTAATAATGTGACACAGCACAAAGCTGTTTTAAAAAGATTAGCATAACATCATAACTTGGCTTCAAGTTCACTACTTTGTAATTATGTTCTCCCAATGCTGATTTTTCCAGATGTGTCAGTCAAGTAGAGTTATTATAGTTTATTGTTGTTTTAACTTGTTAATTTTTATTTGACTTTTTATTATGGTGTTTCAGAATTTTTTCCATCTTTGAAACAATTTTTATGTTCAGTTTATTGCAGAACGTTTTTAGTATTCCGCTTAGTTTAAAGATGTGTAGTAAAGTAATTTTGATTTCGTGTTGGTCTTGTTGTAGTGGCTGTGAACTCTTGTTTATCTTGAAGGTTGAGAAGAAATTATAGAGTAATCATTGTTTATAAAATCTTATTCCAAAAAGTTACATCCTTCTTCAATTTTATCTTCATTGCGTATTTGTATGGTTTTCTCAAACATTTAACAATAATTCATAATTTGAAAGCCTGTGATGGTCAAATTTATAGTGCAAATACCTGTCTGTCTGTGTTAACGTGGTCCTTTAAATACTGTGGCGGCGAGATGATAATTTTGACTGCAGTGTTCTGTTTTCTCCTATTTTTGTCAAGTGTATGATTGGATTCACAAAAGTTAGGTGTTTATTGATCTCATAAAACTCTGTTTCCCAAGGTGATCACATTACAAAACTCATGGGCTATTTTTGCCAGACCAAAAAGTGAAATTTCACCATCATTCTTACAACTAACACATGGCCCATACTAGCAGTTTGGCTGACATTTGTACTTGTATTGTAACTTTAGGTAACTTTAGTTTACTTGGCTTTTGTTGTTTAAGATACTTCCTATTTGTATTCAATTTCTTTCTCATATTTAATTTTTTTTATTTATGTTAGTTGCGAAAGCATTTAATACTGATGATATCATGTAAGAAACTTAAGTGACATAATATTAAATGGCGAGCATAAGGTTAATTATTTTAAGTGCTAGTCACAAGGGTCATTATCTTTAGTTGCAGAACAGAACATCAGCTATTCAATGCCTGCTTTATATATATAAAAAGTCAAGTTAAGATAAACTGTTGTTTTAAAACTGATCCTAATGAATTTGGGAAAAATTCCTTGTTCGTAACATCCTGTGTGATACTATTTTAGGTTATCTAAATTGTTGGTTGTGGTACTTTTTACTGGTTGTCAGCTAAATTAACTGTAGCAGAAAAAAAAATACAGTTTAAAGTGTCAGTACTACCAACTTTGAAATCTACTCATGTGTGTGAAAATATACAGATATAATTCTAAATTAAATCTGGTGTAATTTGTATTCTTTGGTAGAAAAACACGAGTAAGAATGTTGTATAGTGTGTTTTACTTCCTTTCTTTGTTATTAAACACTAAGCCACACAATGGGCTGCCTGTGCTGCGCCAATCGCAAGTATCGAAGCTCTGTTTTAAATGGTAAGAGCCACTGAATAGCATATATAGGTCTTCGATTGTTCTTTGGGTTATCTTTTACTTCTTTGGAACAGGTCATCAGGCCTTTTTCGACAGTTTTCTCTATACTTGTATTTATATATGTATATAAAGATAGCTAGATTATCAGGTGTTTTTCTAAACTTATAACTTATTTTTTGTGTTAAAACAATTTCTTTTACTCTCACAGTTAGTTTTTTTATACATTGCTACAGTTAGCTTACCCAAAGGAGACATAATTAGTATATTTATTAGTTTTACTTTTATTAATTTCTTTGCGAAAAAAGTTAAAATTTGAGATATTTCTAAAATAAACTGAATATTTTTTTTCCTTTTCTGGAATTTTGACTAGCTGAGTTTTACATTAGTTTGTTCGCTGTAGCAACTCACGATTTATGGGTGTTACGTTAGGTAAATGCTGCAAACCAACTATAAACTCTGCTCTTATTTTCCAGTTACGAAAGTTCGTATTCACATGGGTTTTCAGTTCCGTGAACAACCAACCGGCGTCTGAATTATTATTAACTGTCTCCTTGTTTTATGAGAGTCTGTAGAGATGAGCTTTTACGGAACAAAGATTGCCTGCACCTCAAGCCACTAAAGACAAAGGATTGGTTGTCATACTGATAGTGGCAAGGGGTGAATGACATACGAGGCAAAAGATGCACGCGGCCTCTAGACGCCAGTGTATAGATACGTGAGTCATAGTGTAAGTTATGACCACGCCCTAAACTTCCCGATTATAGATATAAGTATGCTGATTAGCTACGAAGAAGCACAGGAGAGCATAAGAGAAGAGTGATGGACATTATGATAAGTTCTCTTCTGTAGGTCATAACAGATTTAGATAGACTTTCTGTTGAACTGTAATTGACACTTGCAGACACTGTTGGAGTTGATTTCTTAAGCTGGTAGGATATTAAAACATTTTTTCCCCATTTTTATCTTCATTACTTCTCTTATTTTTTTTCAGTAGCTTATGTCAAGTTATTTCGGCTAAATGGGCATGTATTATTACTTTTTGTATGAGGAATATTTATGTTTTGTTTTGAATATGTATCTCAATATGTCTTCTTATTTCTTTATTACAGCGTGATTTGCTCCTCATTTTGATCATGATGTACATTTGCTGGCTGTTGTTAATAGTGACAGTTGTTTATAGAAGTGCAGCTTTTCCTCGAACACCTTCAGTCACACATGATGGGACATCTACTGCTACCCCGTTGCTTTGGATTAAGAACACTACTAAACAATCTACCAAGTTTGATCAGGTTCGGAAGAACAAGTTAGGCCAACCAGAGTTTAGCACGACTATTCCGATACCTCGTGGCTTAAATTTAAGCAGGAAACTACACATTAGCGAATTTACTAATCAAGATAGTCACAACCCTTTTCTCGACATGCCAGAAGGGACAGTCCCCCCAAGAAATAGGAGCAGTTTAGGCTTAGCTTTCCAAATAAAAACTACTCAACCAAACCGTCAGCTGCCTTTTTATGAAGGAAATCGTCATGTTAATGAGCCTGTTGACCAGAAAATAGATGAAAGTAAAGACTATGATAGATCTCCAATAGATAATTTTGCACTTGATGATGATATTCGATCTATTGGACTAAGCGAGTCACCAGATGGTCCAAAAGAAGAAGTGGAAAAAAATGTAGACCACTTTTTTACTTTATTTATGAAGCCTCAGGAGGGACGCGTAGAGAGGTTCAGAAGAAAATGGCCAAGTACTTTTCAAGACGAAGTTGTTCCACGACATTCTATTCCCCCAGCACATAATGCAAGAATGATTGTTTTTCCTGACGAAATTGAAGAGAAAAATAAATCTACTTCCAAAGTATTCAATTGGGAAGATAATGTTAATATTATAAGAAAAGGAAGCCTAACAACTGTTGCTACTGCTACCCAAGCTCCACCTCACATCCCTGAAGACAGCAGCAAACAACTGGAAAAGTTATCCTCTGAGGACTTTACAACTATTCCTAACGCATACAATAGTTCCAGGGCAAATGTGAAAAAAGGACCTGAAAAACCTAAAAATAATATCAATGGTTCAGAAAATGAAAAGCTTCACGAGTTCACTATAAGGAACCTCATTATTGGTGCTGTCATATCAGCTGTCGCACTCGTATTCTTCACTTCGTTTCTAATTGCTTGTAGGTGGAGACAGCGTTCGAAACGTATGGCAAAGCGAAGCGAAAGATATATTGATGAAGTTAGTACGAGTACTTCGAGTGAAGTACAACGTTTTCCCTTCATGTCGAATAACAAAACTACTCCAAAATCAACAACATTTCACTAAATTTTAAGACTGTGGTTCCAGGAATTATTCTCCATAATGGTGAACACACACTGAACATAAAGTTAAAGTGACTTTCAATGTTGAAACAAGAAAACGTTTTGATATTTTTCTAGTCTTCTGGTAAGACTGAGGCAGACGTTAACACGTACAATTCAATATTTTGGGTGGGATGGGACACAAAGAAACTCATTGTTAAATGTGTCTAAAGTAGTATGTCTTTAGTTTATCTCTTCATGTTTTTGATTCGTTTGAAGGAAGATATTTAAAATACTTAACCCAGTTAATTTCTAGTGTCGTTTTTATTGCTATAATGAATTTACAAAGTGTAAACAGCTGGTCTGTAAATTAATGCTATTTTAAGTCCTCGATTTATTCTACTTCTATGCGTTTGAAGTTTTTAAGACTTTTAAGGAAAAAGGTGTCACGAAGAAGAACAGAAAGTGTCTTCTGGGTTTTGCTATGAAGTTTCTTCGAGGACTTCTAACATTTTATCAAACTTGATTGGTGTTAATTTTCTGTGTAAGCAAAACATTGTAATCAAAAGTTATATTATTATAGTTGTGTATGAGTACATAGTTATACCATAGTGTCGTATTAAAAACATTTTTTACAAATTTAATAAATATTAACTTTGTGTTATATCCCTTTAAGTGTTTAACTTATTGGTTTGTTATCATCATCCAAACAACACGTGTATATTATAGGATATTTTATTTACAAAAAGAAGCCTCCAATAAATAAATAAAATCGGATTTGTGTATAATTTTCTTCGGGAAAACAAGGTTTTAAAACTTCTAGTTTTCTGAAGATTTATCCTAAAATCTAAAGTCTCAACTTTTGTGTTTTGTGCGAAGTTTATCTTAATTTTCTCTCTCATATTTACAATTATAATTACTGTAATATTAAAATGTGGTATTACTCCAAAACCTGTAAACTCTGAATTTAAAGCAAATAATAAAGTATGGTAAGTAATTAAGTCGTATTTTTCATGTTTTCTGCTCTTTCAAATAATGAATATTTACAAAAATATCAAATCAACTTTTAACTTTCTTGTAATGAAAGGGAAAAGAGAATAATACTCAGGTTTTTGTTTTCTTTGAACTGTCTGTAAAAAAAAAAAAAGATTTTTACTGAACATCCTTCATTATTTTACATTAAATTCCGTCTATAGGAAGAAGGTGAGGTAGAACATTATAATATCGTTTACTTTTCCGTGGTAGGCAGAACACAGATAGCCCATTGTGTAGCTGTGTGCTTAATTACGAACAAACATAACTTTTGTTTGTTTGTTTGTTTTTGGAATTTCGCACAAAGCTACTCGAGGGCTATCTGTGCTAGCCGTCCCTAATTTTGCAGTGTAAGACTAGAGGGAAGGCAGCTAGTCATCACCACCCACCGCCAACTCTTGGGCTACTCTTTTACCAACGAATAGTGGGATTGATCGTGACATATATACACTCCCACGGCTGGGAGGACGAGCATATTTAGCGCGACGGGGGCGCGAACCCGCGACCCTCGGATTACGAGTGCACGCCTTAACGCGCTCGGCCATGCCAGGCCCATAACTTTTGTAATAAAAGACTTGTAATATATGTTTGTAGTATTGCAAGCGTGTATTAGTTGGTTGTAGTTATGCGCATAGCTTCATAAAGAGATATCTTTGCTCTGCCCACTACTGTATTGAAACCCGGTTTCTGGCATTGTAAATCCTCAGGTATTCTGCTGCGTCTTGAGGGACATGCATATATTGATAAAAACATTTTCAGTTGTTTGTTAACATTTTCTTTAAAACATTTGGCTATTAATTATCACAACATGTGATTTGATTGAAAATGACGTTCTATTTGATAATTTCTCAAAATCTACACGTATTCGACTTGTCTTGATTGGTTGAATTAATAAACAACTTTTTATATTGCTTTTGTAGAATTGAGTTCTGCTAGCTCCGATTGACTAAGCCCCCCAGTGGCTCAGCGGTATGTCTGCGGACTTACACGCTAAAATCCGGGTTTCGATACCCGTGGTGGGCAGAGCACAGATAGCCCATTGTGCAGCTTTGTGCTTATTTCTAAAAACAACAACAACAACCGATTGATTAAATTTGCACTGAACCATGCATAACTGACATCAGCATAGAACTAAATTCTAATATCATTTTTTTATGTTTGAAATTACTTTGCATGGATTAATTATTTATTCAGGAAAAAAATCGTAAAAGTTTAGAAAAGAGTTTTCTCTTTATTTGTTTGGAGTTTTTTAAGACGTATGACCAAATTTTACCTTTGATACTACTAATGTTCGTGTTATGTATATGTGTAAATATTTTGTAAACGACAACATGTCGTATTGTGTTTGAATTTTCATTTTCTATTATTCATTTTTCCATATTGATATTATTGTTTCGAAGTGTATTACTCCAGAGCTATCCACGCATATCCGTTCTTGCACGAGACTACACATCGAGACAGGAAGTCACCAGCACTCATTTACAAACATGTGATTGGTCTACTTAATTCGAGAAAGTTCTAAAATGTTACCCTAAATAAATAACATGTTTTAGTTTAAACTTCGAAACAATAATATCAATATGGAAAAATGAATAATAGAAAATGAAAATTCAAACACAATACGACATGTTGTCGTTTACAAAATATTTACACATATACATAACAGTTCGTCATGTCGAAACAAATTAAGAATTCAGATATGATAAGTTATTTTATTCAATAGTGGTTTACTGATATTTCTTTGTTTCGTGTGATATACATGTATATCATACGTATATTGGACATACGTAGGTTTCTTTCTACTTCACAAAGCTATAAGTATAAGCATAGCAACAAATCATTTTCATCTTTATATCACAAGCCTCGTTGCTTAAATGAATTAATATATTCATTTCCACTTTGTTTCTCACGAACTAACAAATTGAATGTGTTAGGAAATTGGAAGAAACTACTTAACATTATATTAATGTATATTATGGTAATTTTCACATTTCAGGATTTTAGAAGTTGTCATAAAAACAAATTGCAAGATTTTTTTGTAATATATCACATTCGAAAGCTTTTGTTGTGAGTAAAACGAAGCATGAATATATAACGCGTGCTGAGTAAAAGCTTACCTTCCATACACGTGTTCCTTTCTTTCTGTCCTTTGTGCACGTCTCTAAATTTCACTAGTTTACGTCCAAGTTTGTTATCAATATACCAACCTCTATCTTTACTGGCTTGGTAAGTTAGTCCGCGTTGTGCATGGAGAGTTACGTTATATACTACCTAAACCTAACGCTATGATGAATTTAATAAAATATTGACAAATCAAGTAATGATCCGTTGTTACTTCAAATATTTCTTTATGATATGTAATATCGGAACCATGGCTTCATCTCATATCTTGAAAGATATTATTAAGTCCATAGTTTTATGGTTTTTAGTGTACAGTGATCGCCATTTCAGTTACCACGTGGATTCGATGTACTTTGATAGCCATATTGATTCTCATATAGTTTTCAGTGTACAGCGATAGCCATATTGACTACTCTATAGTTTTCAGTGTACAGTGATAGCCATATTGACTACTCTATATTTTTCAGTGTACAGTGATAGCCATATTGACTACTTTATAGTTTTCAGTGTACAGTGATAGCCACATTGACTACTCTATAGTTTTCAGTGTACAGTGATAGCCATATTGACTACTCTATAGTTTTCAGTGTACAGTGAAAACCATGTTGACTACCATATAGCTTTGAATGCTCAGTGACAGGCGTGTTGATTACCATATGGCTTACAATGTATTATGAAAGCAATGTTGATTACCATTTGGTTTTCAGTATACCGTGGTAGCCTTGCGATACAGTTTTCCGTGTACAGTAATAACTGTGCTGGTTACAATATAGTTTTCCGTGTACAGTGATAACTGTGTTGGTTACCATATGATCTTCAGTATGCAGTGATGACTGTGTTGATTACCAGAATTTATTGTAAACAAATTTCAGGAAAAATGCTGTTCACAACAAGCACCACATTTTTTTAGTTTAGATGAAACAACATAAATACATAAAAAAGACCCAAAGTAAAAACAACTATTGAAACGTAAATTTATAATCACCTTTCTTATACTGCAGACTAAATATTTTAGCAAGTTATAATTCGATTCGACTAAAGAACTCTCTGTACATTGAGAAAAATAACTGAAAATTTTTCTTGTAAACGATTTTTTTTCAACTAACGAAGTTTATAAAGAATTGGAAGTAAATATATATCTAGGATTCAAGAAGGGAATACACTGTACTTTCATGAACCTCGATTTGTATAAAATATGGCTTAGTATAATTATTTACCAAGTATTCTCCCTTTTAAAAAAAGACTAATTAATTATTATGTTTGGTATGAATTATCGTTGCGTTTTATTTCATAATTTCTTACTGTTACAGAACGTGCTAGTCACATTCTTTTCGCCATTCATAATCACGAATTTAATGCACGTTGGTTACACATTCCAAATATCCATCATGTAGATAGATTTAACACTTACAGTAACTGGTGTTCTTGTCATGACTGAAAAATTCCTTAAGTTTGATTCGTAGTTTTATCCATTTCAACAGCAAAATGAAATAAACTGAGCCAAATGAATCAAAAACCTTAGTTTATCCGACACAGACCTTTGTATACAGCTCAAAGGCTTCTGATTGTGAATATGTTATAAAAGGGAGTAAAAAATGATAGGAGACAAAGTAAGTTACTTATGTGAACAATTACAGTACGCGTAATAAACATTCATTATATTTACATTCCAATAAACATGAATACCTTGTATACATGTTAGACCTCACATTGCTCCAATTTGAACTTCCAATAGGCCATTGGAAAATTTTGTTTATCTGATATAGAATTTTCATGAAAAGCTTTACATAACTGTTTGTAATTTTAAACTGAAACGCTAAGTGGAAAGGAGCTGATCAACAGAAACCACTATCAACTCTTGAGTAACTTCACTTGTCTGACTAAATAATGGGACTTATTGTTACTCTTATACCGCATTCATATCCCTAGAATGTGGAGTGCGTTTTTGTTTGCAGCTGCAAACCATTATAAGACATGAATTCTCTGATTCCCATTCTGAGTATGCTGATCGCTATACCACACTAGGCTATACGTAACTAAAATAATAGTCTTGTTCTACTCGTATGACAAATACGTTTATATTCAGTCAATTTCCAATAAATAAAGAATAACATTCACGGAAGAACTTAACGTCTTAACTGAAATATGGGTTTGTGAATGTGTGTGGTCTTTAAGGTTAAAATTTAAATTTTACAAAAACCTGAATAAAAAACACAAGGATAGTCTGTTGATCACAGCAAAGACAAACGACAAAAATATAAATGTCCGTGTTTCTTCACTCAGTATGTATTACGATGTAACCCCTTCTGATTCCCATTTTATTGTGAAGGCTACGCCATATAGACATGAACATCCCCTGAGTAATCCCGAGTCGATCTATATCGAATTTGGTCATGCTAGCTTCTCAGTGGTACCGGACTAAAGAACAAATTTGCAATCACGTATTAACAATAAAACAGAAGGATGGAACCAGAATCGAAACATTGCTAGCTGCACAGTTGGGCCGGATAATGATGTAGTACTTAGCCTGTTGAATTGCGGACAGATAGGTCCAGTGTTTGATGTAGTACTTAGCCTGTTGAATTGCGGACAGATAGGTCCAGTGTTTGAGAAGTAATGCCGCTGAACCATTTTCACACTAGCATCTGTTGACCTGTTATAAAAGTGAGAGTCAATCCAGTTCATCGATTCAAAAGTATTTTGGCAGCAGGTGTTACTATCTGGTTTCCCTCCCTCTAGTAAATAGTTCAAAATTAGAGACAGGTGTCCGTGGATCCTGTAGGTCTCTGAACTTGCAATTTAGCCCCTGCGCTTAAATAGCAATGAGTTTGAAGCATCCAATTCCAATTGTACAGTTTCTCCGCTGGTACAGCGGCAAGTGTATGGATTTACAACGCTAAAATCAGGGTTTCGATTCCCCTCAGTGGACTCAGCAGATAGCCTGATGTGGCTTTGCTATAAGAAAAACACACACCCAATTGTACAATTATATTTTACTCCAAAAATTAAAATTATCATCGAATATAAAGTAAATCAATGTGTTATTTACTCTTAAAAATGATATTATACTCAGAATAATGACCAAAAGAAAGTTAACCGATTATTGTAATTCACAATAAAGCAGCTACTTTATGCAAGCTACATTACTTGATTATTGATTTTAACATGGAAATCTAGCCAGTGATTAGTTTCATTCCAAATACGTTGATAACGACACATATGATGCTACATAGATTCATTTTAAGTGACTATACTATATACACAAAACTGAAATCTCGTCGCATGTGGTGTTTCTTTTCAGTCTGTAATATCCAAAAGTGTATATAGCAGTCACTTACATTAGCTTTTGGCATAAATAATTTTTAAAAAATATAGTGTGGGTTAGGTTTCAGAGATGAATTCCTTGAAGCACGTTTCAAGAAGATTCTGCTGAAGAAAGTGTATATGCGTGATAATTATCTTAACGACAGACAACTCCAGTGTCAGTTATTGGAAAAGTGTGGCTGGGTATACATAATCATTCAATTAAACATACGTTTGTCAATATTTCCTTTCAGTCCTCTTCATGTCAGATACAGGGTGGCCCAAAAATTAGATTATACTTTAGTGATTCATTTTTACACAATCAGAATTACAGTTTTTTTTTTCTCTACATTGTTTGTTTGTTTGTTTTGGAATTTCGCACAAAGCTACTCGAGGGCTATCTGTGCTAGCCGTCCCTAATTTAGCAGTGTAAGACTAGAGGGAAGGCAGCTAGTCATCACCACCCACCGCCAACTATTGGGCTACTCTTTTACCAACGAATAGTGGGATTGACCGTCACATTATACACCCCCACGGCTGGGAGGGCGAGCATGTTTAGCGCGACTCGGGCGCGAACCCGCGACCCTCGGATTACGAGTGCACGCCTTAACGCGCTCGGCCATGCCAGGCCTTTTTCTCTACATCTTCACTGATATTTCTAACTTTGTGACTTTCAGTGAGATATGAAAAATCATCAACACTGACCAAAGATTTGATTTAATTTCCTTGAAATCTACCTAAAAATCAGGTATAATGATATAGAATATTCAAATAAAACTGATTAAGTAATCATTAAGTGCTTCTAAACATGTGCACACATGTTAGCGTATTGTTCAGTGTTAGACGATTTGATATGTTTCTGAATGCAAAGTAGCCCCCCAGTGGCTCAGCGGTATGTCTGCGGACTTACATGCTAAAATCCGGGTTTCGATACCCGTGGTGGGCAGAGCACAGATAGCCCATTGTGTAGCTTTGTGCTTAATTCAAAACAACAACAACAACAACAACGAATGCAAAGTAAAATATGAAGACCAGTTTGGAGCACTCTGTAAATTTTGTATTCATACACAACTTGACTTTTGACTACTTCTATCTGTCATGAGACTTTATATCATTCTGAAATGCACATCTGTGTCTATACGAGATTTATACTGACATAGAAATCTAAGTTTTTTCCAACTGGACATTTTTTTTTAAATATTAGTTATAATCATATAATGTATATTAACAAACAGAACATGGCTCCCTCCAAGATGAACTATGATGACCAGGTCACACAAAAATCAGTTTTAATTACTAATTACAGGAACGAAAAGTCTGAAAGTGTTAGAGATGAAATCAAACACGAAGATTACACATATCAAAAAAGGTACTAGAATGTGCACTCTATAATCTTTGGTTTGTATTGTAACACTGACATCTATCGTATAAAGATATAACTCGCCTCAGTGTGATGAAAAGTCTACTATCAGAGACCTTGGAGAACAGGCTCATTTAATGCTATATTTAAACCCTACTTACATACGCACTCACACACTTAAGTCAATCGGTGGCTCAGAAGTAAATATTAGTGTTTATAACGCTAGCATTTAGGATTCGATACTCGTGACGGTAAGGGCACACTTGTGCAGCTTTTCTGCACAAGAAAGAAATTCACATTTTTGCTATTTAGCAAGGATGATAAAGACTGGAAAACAAAGTGGTTATTTGTTTCTTCTTTTGTTTTTTCAGTTTAGCGTTTGTTAATCGTTTCGAATTGGTTTAAACGTGTCAAACACACCATGAATATGCCTACTAATCACAGATAACAACTTCCGAGTTTTAATCTGCTCTTAGCTACATCAATTTTTTTATATAATACTAGAATAAGAAAGATATTATAATTATTCCATACATTCAATTTTCATTATTTTTTAATGTGTGCTGTTGCACTTATGTTTTATTTTCCTTTTTTTGACGACAACATATGAAATAGTAATATTATTTATGTTGCACGAGTGAATCCAGACACTGACCTCAGACAGCTAGTTTCACCTGACATAATCGTTCTACCTCCTTCGTTTGCACCGACATTTTCCACAAGAGAGATCTGACTCTTCTAATTATAATCTTCATAGTGGATGTTATACAAATGTATAGCTGTTTCCATGACACAAACCGTGTAACTTTGAAATTTATTTTTGTCACAACACAGCCGTGACCTAAACTGGTCACTTTGTAAATACATATCAGTTAGTTTTCTTTTCTCAAAGCTTTACATCACACACTAAACATGGTTTAATTCTGTAAAATATATTGAATGTCTTCCTAAAAATATTCATTAAATAACAAACTATTTGTTTATTGTTATTAGTTTCCATGAACATGTTTCATAAATTTTCAAAGTTTATACAAAATCTTAATTTTACTACTCAACACCTATTATGGAGGTTGGATTTTCAGATTTTACTCATAAATTTCTTATGTTGGATGGTAGAATATTAATGCGATAAGTCCCTCATCCACGTAGGATTAAAAGTTCGACAGAGATGTCGTGAACTGTTACTGTTTTGAAACAGTTATTCACTTAGATATGGAAATATATATTTTAACTCGAAGATAAAATTTATTAATCATCACAGCTTATCCAGTAACCAAATATATACGTCATTTAATTCCAGTATTTGTTTGTTAAAGTATTTAATAAAATAACACATGCTAAATATTAATGCAAACCTCAATTGCAAAACCATAAGGGGAAACAGAAGAGACAATTAGGTTAGCCAAAGTTTTATTTAAGCTGTTGCAAGAAGCTGAACTAAGGTTAACAAAAAACAGTTATTTATTTGTTTATTATGTTCAATCAAATAAAGTAATTACGATTATAATTAATGAAGTTACGTCGAAACACAAAATTAACACAAGAGCAAAAGATACAGTAACTACGAGACGTTATTAATGATATTATATGTTAACAGTAATGACTAAATTATAAAGAATTAGTATGATTATAAGTTAAATGAGTGAGGGAAGCTGTATAGCATATACTCAGGTTTCGTTTAATTTTTAACGAGTTAAGTTATTGCTCTTTATATGTGACACCGAAATATTCATTACAGCAACTAAAAAACTGTTTAATTTATTCAGAATGTGGCGTGTCTTCCTAAAGTCTTCAAACACTAATTACTGGTTGTCTTGTATTTTTTTATAAACGAAATAAAGAACGGAAGTGACATCTGAAGAAAAAGAATTGAAAGCACTTCATAAGTTAAGTAGTGATAAAGATCTGATCATACTTAACCTGTTGGTAATTGTTTCTTTAACTCAAAGTTGCAGTAAAAACTGTCCTGCGTTCTGTTTACCCAGAATAATCAAAGCCCATGCTTCAGCGCTTTAATTAAATCCGCACACTTAATGCTGGGGCCTGGCATGGCCTAGCGAGTTAAGGCGTGCGCTTCGTAATCTGAGGGTCGCGGGTTCGCGTTCGAGTCACGACAAACATGCTCGCCCTCCCAGCCGTGGGGACGTTATAATGTGACGGTTAATGCCACTATCTGTTGGAAAAAGAATAGCCCAAGAGTTGACGGTGGGTGGTGATAAATAGTAGCCTATAGTCTTGCACTGGTAAAGTAGGGACGGCTGGCACAGATAGCCCTCGAGTAGCTTTGTGCGAAATTCCAAAACAAACAAAGACTTAATACTGACCAATCGAAAGATCAGATACAAGTAGTTTTACAGGAAATTTTAGGAGGGGGTTTAGGTTATAAAGGGGTTTTCCAATATAATACACCAACTTCAGTATATACAATCACAGGCTGTTTGGTACGAGTTCTTAAACCGTTCATAAAAGTGAATATACAATGAAAGACTTAAATTTAATCACAACACCGTTATGCTTTGACATTCAATCATTATATACCACCTTAACTTTGTCACAAGCAACAGATATTAGATTTTTTTTTCTTCTAACGGTGAAAACTGTTAGAAAATGTATCTTTATCTAAAGTATTATCTTTTGTTGTGCGGTTTCCTTGCATTAAAGAAACAAAAGGCCCGGCAGATAGGTGTTAAATCCACAAATAGATATGTTTACTTGCTTTTTGAATTTCATGCAAAGCTACACGAGGGCTATCTGCGCTGGCCGTCCTTAATTTAACAGTGTAAGATAACCGAGAATACAGCTAGTCATCACTACCCACCGCCAACTCTTGGGCTATTCTTTTACCAACGAATAGTCGGATTGTCCGTCACATTATAACACCTTCACGGCTGAACGGGTGAACATGCTCGGTTTGTTTGTTTTTTAATTTCGCACAAAGCTACATGAAAGCTATCCGCGCTGGCCGTCCCTAATTTAACAGTGTAAGATAAGAGGGAAGACAGCTAGTCATCACCACCTATCGCCAACTCTTAGGCTACTCTTTTACTAGCGAATAGTGGGATTGACCGTCACTTTAAAAACAGCCCCTATAGTCTTACACTGCTAAATTAGGGACGGCTAGTACAAATAGCCCTCGTGTAGCTATGTGCGAAATTCAAAACAAACAAACAATTTGTTGTTGTTTGAAATTAAGCACAAAGCTACACAATGGGCTATCTGTGCTCTGCCCCCCACGGGTATCGAAACCCGGATTTTAGCGTGTAAGTCCGCAGACATACCGCTGAGCCACTGGGGGGCTACAAACAAACAAACCTTCCTTATGCTAAAGCCTTCTCAGGACCGAAACTTTAGAACTGATATTAAAATGGACGAATTTAAATAAACTTAGTCATAGTTTCAATTAATGATCTCTTTATAGATAAGGAACTCTATTGTATGAAGGAGACTGACATTAACAGATTCCAGCTGCGAATCAATTAAAATCAAACAAAACTTGAAGCAAAACTAAAAGAGAGAACTTACAAAAATACATAATCACATTTCATTTAGAGTGAATATAATTCAAAGATCAATTTGTTCAAAACTTAAATAAAATGTAGAATAATTAATTTTGACTGAGATCAGGAACACTGTGTAAAAAAAACAAAAAGAGATAAATGTCACATAGAATAAATTACTTACGTAGTACAATTAAAAGTAACTGTAATGTGTTAAAACAGAATAAACTCAAAATTAATCAAAACCGAAATGATTTAAACTAAAGTGTACAAATCAGACAAAGTACAACATTAAGTGCAACACCGAGCTACATAAAATAACATGATAAAAAACAAATGTCATAAACAGCTAACTAAAGAAATACTTGAAATATATGAAATCAAGTAAAATAAAGCTTCAACTAAACATAATAGAAACTGAATAAACTTGAATAAAATCAGGATGATACGCAAGATAATAAAAACCTTAAGCACAGTATGAGATGATTGAACTTAAAGGATAATTCAATGAAATTTGATAATAAGAAACCAATTTTTTGGAAAATAAAAGTTTTGAGGCGGATTGACTGGTTAATATTTGTTTGTTTTTTGAATTTCGCGTAAACTTATTTTGTTTGTTTGTTTTGGAATTTCGCACAAAGCTACTCGAGGGCTATCTGTGCTAATCGTCCCTAATTTAGCAGTGTAAGACTAGAGGAAAGGCAACTAGTCATCACCACCCACTGCCAAATCTAGGGCCACTCTTTTACCAACGAATAGTGGGATTGACCTACATTATAACACCCCATAGCTGAAAGGGCGAGCTTGTTTGTTGTTACAGGGGATTTGAACCCGTAACCCTTAGATTACTAGTCGAGCGCCCTAACTACCTGGCCTTGCCGGGCCAGATAATTTAAACATACATGTTTGTTCAAAAATTCAGTTAGTATATTTTCAGGTCGTTATAAAAACCACGCCTGTTAAATCATATACATTTAACTTTATAATAAAGTATACAACAACAACTGAATGGATATGTCTATGAGAGAATAGAAACCTTATTCGTTAAACAATGTGATTATAATACAACGGCCATACTAATATCAACATAAGTTCTATCGTACGTAATTTTCACGACGAATAACATATTACGTTGGAAAGTTTTGACAAACATCTTATTAGCTGATCCGACAATTTAGTAAGCAATACGTTTAAAGTAAAGTTGTTTTTTTAAATAATATTTCACGTATGTTTGAGGATTAGAGATGTCTCGGTAATTTGGTTGAAATTAGCAACAAAATTGAAAAAAAATGTAAACTCTTAAACATACACAGAATAATGAATATGAATAATTCAGAAATTACTGTGTAGATATATTTTTATGAATTTTCTTTTAAGTGCTGTGATGAATGAATGAAACAAATCTTCTATCTATAATACGATACACAAAAAATTTTCATAAAAACAAAATGGCGGCTGCAAACAAATCTTGTAGTTTTCAGCTGTCACGCTTCCCCTGTGGAGACCACGTTATGTGAACAGTTCTATAAGAGAAAGTGAAACCACGGATTCAAGTGTCTCTTGCTCCACATACGTTCAACAAGGACCAACAATAATTGAAAAGCACTATCGATCATGTCAACTAAACAGACAGACGCAGGTGGACCACTTCTGTATATGATTGCTGAAGAATAAGCTAGACACAGTTCAAGGCTAGGACATCCTGTTCGAGTGACACTTATTACTAAGCACAGAAACTTGTACTTAAAATTTGAAATTATACATTCACACTCTAAGTCATAGAGATGTATAACTAAGATCTACGCGCAACACACATGTAGATAAGTTTGACCTAATTCTCAGTAGATCCTGTGAGGAAATGTTAAAGCAAAGGTCATCGTTTATTGACTATACAAAGGACCGTGATCTTAAGCGCCATTTTTTAAGTTTCAGATAATATCCATATACAATATTTTAATATCAGTAACTACAAACACAGATAGATATGTTTGCACGTATACACAAATGTTTCAGTTGTTTTAACACTTTGCTATGTCAGGTTAACTCTATACAATCAGTGTATCGGTATTTTCATGAACATTTGCCAAAAAAATAATAGACTTTTAAATTATTAACATATTATATGACTTATTCATAACTCGCTACAAAGGGCTACCGTTTTACAGTGACGCATAAACTTGTTTTTCTAATCAGTGGAATATCTGACGTTTGACTACAACCATCTGTAACAAAGGGTGAAAATAAGTGATAACATATGTTTCTAAAAAGAAAGAAAAATTCCGTCAGTGTATTCATTTTGGAGGGATCAAACTGGATAACGTATATGTTAAAATAAAAGTTACCTAAAAAAAACCCTAAACCAACCCCATCTTTGTATTTTTCAGACAAAGGGCTGTCATGCAATAAGTCCATAGAAATTCAAAAAGTGAAAAAGTGTTCTCAATAATTTATGTTAAAAGACATATAAGTGTTATTATTTCAGGTTATAGGGAACTTTTAAGCCTAATTCCACGAAAATCGTCATAGATCACACCAGTCAAGAGGAAGACATTCTAGTATCTTTCCCATTGTTTAATAGTTGACCTTCTTAAACAAGACCACCAATAACCGCCTGCTATATCATGACTTTCACATATGTATCAGTTTAATTTCCTTTAACCTTAACAATCTTTGAATTACATTCCTTATTTTGTGAGCCATTTCTGTTGTTTCCTTGTCATGAAGGATACCTACCGATAGATGATCTTGCTATAATCTACCATAATATAATAATATTTTCTACGTTTTAGTTTTTAGAACATTTCTTTTAGTTTATTCTGATAGATGAAATATGACGAATTGCTTCGATGTTTATAAGCATAGCAAGATGTTTCTATTAAAGACGACGTCAAACATTCGCATCAAATCTACTTGAAATATTAACCTAACAAAGTAATTTGAACTATTAAAAAAGACTTGATTTCTATTTTCCAGATTCATAACAACTGCAATTACCTTTTTGAATGCACCAATTAAATGTTGCCACTGAATTTCACTCAAAAGTTCCATCTGTTATATCTACTGTTAGATTCGCTTCAATCAAAGTTCTAATTCCTTTAAGTTCACATCTTTTTATAAACTCTGTAAAAACATTGTTATAACACTTCTTCAACAACGTAAACTTTTGTCAAGCAGATGCATCATTATCACTTAAGAATTTGTTTGTCTCTGTTTATGTTCAAAGTTACATAATAGACTCGCTTCGGGTATTTAGCCTAAACTTTTAGTTTTCCATATTGATTTTTAATTAGGTGGGTAATAGTGCCTTTAATTTAAACAGGTTAATTACTAATGTAGCTCTTGTTCTGTCGTATGGCCTGGCATGGCCGAGCGCGTAAGGCGTGTGACTCGTAATCCGAGGGTCGCGGGTTCGCGCCCGCGTCGCGCTAAACATGCTCGCCCTCCCAGCCGTGGGGGTGTATAATGTGACGGTCAATCCCACTATTCGTTGGGTGGTGATGACTAGCTGCCTTCCCTCTAGTCTTACACTGCTAAATTAGGGACGGCTAGCACAGATAGCCCTCGAGTAGCTTTGTGCGAAATTCCAAAACAAACAAACAAACAAACTTGTTCTGTCGTCTATATGCTGTGGTCATAAACCAATACCCGTAATACAGGGTTCCAATATTTGATGATTATCTTCATTAATTCTTTCTTTAAAATATAAAAAAAATCCTGTTTTGTTTTATCAATGACCTACGCTCTTCACGGGTTGTTACGTTATTAAACGTACATTGTCGCCGTTTTCAAGCTCCAATTGTTTTCCCTATCTCCTTTTTTTTAACCCAACTAGATTCAAATTTTCTTAGCCTTTCGCTCACTTTGTAAAATCTGTTAATTTAAATAAATATTAATTCGTTCGTAAACGTTTTATTCCTTCCTGCTATGCTATTTTTTTTTGTTTTTAGTTCTCTTCTATCTATTCGGATGATGGTTTATGATGTTCCTCACTTCAACGTCAGTACGTAACGCTTATTTGTCTAACAAAGTGGTTCTCTTTCTGAATGCTCCCCCCCATGACACAGCGGGATGTCTGCAAACTCGTACCACTAGAATCAGAGTTTCAATATCCGTGGTGGGCAGAAGATAGACAGCCCATTGTGTAGCTTTGTGCTTAATTCCAAAAACAAACAAAAAAAAAATCAGAATACCACTTACTCGATGTGTGACGTAATTCAATCTCCCCTTCAATAACATAACCCGTAACACTAGTTACAGGCATATTATGCACGCTCTTAAGCTCTTGTGCAATATATGTATAATAAAAAGAAATAACTATCGTTTATCTTATGATGAAATGTCAAATTTTTAAAGTTAATAATTTGTTATGATATGTTATTTGACAAATGAATAAAGTTAAAGAGATGGCTACTTTTGTTACACTGGAATATAGTAAATTAAACATAACAATGAGACATTTTAAAAGTAATGCATGCTTCAACTTAAAAAAAAATAATTCCAAACATTTGACATGTCGAAGTGTTTGTTAGGTTTCAATATCTTGAGACTCGGGCACTGACGAAACTCTGAAAGTGTCAGTCATTCAGAGTACTTCAGATTAAGAAACTCACTTCCTTAGTCAAGTGAAATCCTTGAAATTCGAAAAATTTTAATGCTTATTTTGTTGTTATTGTTGTTGTTTTTACAAATAGTTATGACAATAATTTAAAATATATATTTAAAACTTTTCCGGATTCAAATTTCTACGTGAGCGAATACGGTGTTTTGAATCTCTAGGATAAACAATGAAACTAGATTTCCTGTATTCCTGGTAGTTGATTTAGTTTTATATCAGATAGAAGTAAGAGAATACAAATTTGGGTAGAGTAGTACAAGCACTTCCTCTTAAGCACTGGTTACTCTGAGACTTTCGGTACAACAGAAACATTGTACAGCGCATACACAATATCTTAATACAGTAGAATCTGTCTAAGCCGGAAAATGCCTGTGTTTGAGTGTTTTTCGTATAACAAAGCCACAAAGGGCTATCTGCTCGGCCCAGCGAGGGAATCCAACCCCTGATTTTAGCGTTGTAAGTCCGGTGACATACCGCTGTACTAGCGGGGGGCCGGAAAATGCAGAGGTTGGAAACTTGTACAAGCCGGAAATATCAAAATTTTGCAGCATTATTTAAAGATTTCTCTTATAAAGGGATCTCTATATGGTGGAACCTGCGTAACGCGGACGGAAAACTATCTTTCACCTACCTCATCTATCAACAAGTAGAATTAGAACCTGAGTAAGGCGGAAAAATGTTTTTGATTAAATATTAATTTCTTATTTAATTAATAATTTCTTTGAATATCAATAAAATTTTGTTTATTTAATAATTTGTTTAAATATTAATAAATTCTCGGACATTTTGTTACAGTAAGTTTTGGTTAACTATGTTCTGTTCTTTTTCCTGCCGTGATTAATTTTGCAGTTAAATTAAATTCATGATTTGTAGAAATATATTTGTCGTTTAAAGTGCAAAATTCTACTTTTTAAATAATTCTCACAAACAAAAATAAATAACTATCTTCCCTAATTTTAAAATTTAAGGAAAATTTATCGTGGATAATAGGTAAAAGTGAAAATCCGCGCTGTTTCAAAAATTTAAGGAAAAATCAACTGCCTGTGGAATGGAAAGTGAATAATAAAGTGTGGATGACAAGTAGTATATTCGATGAATTTTTGAACAAATTAAACAAAAGAATGGAACAAGTAAATAAGAATTTTCTACTTTTTCTAGATAATGCAACTTGTCACCCAAAAGTTCAACTTTCAAATGTTCATTTAGTCATTCTACCTCCATTTATAACATCAGTTCTACAGCCATTAAAACTGATGCTTCAGCATATTATTGCAAACATGGACGACTGTAAGAGAGCATCTGAAATGACCATAAAAATTGACGAGTTAGATGCAATTGAATTTTTAAGTCATTCAATCAAATGCGTAAAAATGAATGCGTAATAAAGTGCTTTCGAAACTGTAGATTTATTATTGATAATGGCGGAGATTATGGAAAATTTGTTTCTTATGACGATTCTAGTGAAATCCAAACTCTGATTGAGAAGATTAATGGAGATGATTCTGTGAACGTTGGTGAATAGTAATCATATTGCTTGTTAGCAATGTGGGCTATATTTTCAACGATTTCATATGTACGTAGCTAGAGGGTGTATTAATAAAATATCAAATAAGTTCGTCGAAGTAGGTCTAGAACGTTCTAAATAATGTCACGAGAATCTGTTAACTTTGTGAAGTATCTAGATATAAAGATAGATTATAAATATGATAATCAGTGTTCTGCCTTAAGCAAGCGATCAATGGTGAAAGTTATTGAGTTAGTTATCCATTCAGTAAAGCATTTGGATCAGTCTTAGCTATCGCATATATTCAGTTATTCAATCAATTAACCGTGAAATTGCGCAAGTAAATTTATTTTCACGCTAGTCCAAATACGTCAGCAAGGTATTTTTGTTTAAACTCCATCAACGAACATAAACCTATAATTTACAACAAGTAGTACGCTTGTGGAAAGGTTAAGGAAGATATAAAGTAATCTGCTGGCCTTACGAAAATTGGACTTCGAATTATTTTCACCAAATAATCTAAAAAACCCATCCAAAGAAAGAGCAACGTTACAACAGTACATTAATAACGTAATGTGTTGCTCGTAACATACAATATTCTTGTACCCTATATTTTTAACGTTTTAGTTTGTTAGAGGGAGTATGTCACTACGTCATGACAGTGACGTGACGATCTAGGAATTAAGGAAATGGAAAATGAGAGAAGCATAAATACTAGAATCAGAGAAGTGTATTCAGCGAGACAGTTAGTGAATCAATTTAGTGCCAGATAATGAGTAGTTCAAACGTTGTTTGTAAAGTTAGGCCCACATGTGAAAGTAGCGTGTTGCAAACGTTACATAAAAACAATAACCTAATTTGTTATCGTTACATGAACTGAATTTAGCATTATTTTTATCTAATAATCTAGGTACATCTGTCCAACTATAGAATGCGGTACAACAATATTTCTCACTAATTCTTACACTGCTATATCCAATTTTGAATCACTCAAACAATAAAATGTTGACCCTTGTTAAATTTTTGATGTGACCAAAAGTGATAAGCAAAGTAGCGGCTATTAAGTGACAATACAGGTCATTTATGAATGATTCTGTGCTACAAAAAAAAAACAACTTATTGTTTTGTGTTTTACCTTATTAATGAGTTATGAGTAAGTCATATAATGTGTTAATAATTAAAAAAGACTTTTAAAGATACACACATAAACCTATAGCACATATTACAAATTGGAAAATGATATAGTGTAATCAATTAAGAGAGAACTCTGTTCCAATCTAAACCAATAGCTCGGATAATACACTGTTTATCAATTTTAATCTCAGTTCGCAAGCATTGAAATGAAACAAGAACTAAAAACAACTTAAAAATTAGCAGTAGATGTATGATAAACAAAATTCATATTCTGAAACTGGTATTTCAATGAACCTAGCATGAAGAACATTGTGAAATATGTGTTTGTGTTAAAAATATTACTCTTATGAAACTAACACTAGAATTAACCTTCCACATTCCAAAAATGCAGTAATATATTTTAATTGTAAAATTAGGTAAAACAGCCTTACTAGTTACGCTCTTTTTCTATTTAGATGTGAAAATTAAACCAAGTATAATATTACAGAATTATATATGATTACTACTGATCTCAGACAGCGTTCAAGTCGAAGGACTTTTTATATTATAATGTATTTTCTCCCTTCAAAGAAAATACCCATATAATAAATTAGTTATGAAACATTACCCATGAAAAGTTATACATATCTAATGACAAACAATAACACTTTTCTTTGACATGTTTGTGTTGTGAGGAACTACAACCGAAGCAGCTGTGTATAAAAGAGGACAAGGTTAGGTCAGAATCATGTATGTATGGTAAATTAGACACGTGATTGGACAGAAACAAACCAGATGGGAAAGATTATCTTTGTATCTTTCATCAGTATCCGTCTGTTCTGAGGGGTCACCGAGCAAGAGGTGTTCCTCAGTTACTTTATTCTGGCGTCATCTATCGAGCACATGATCTACTAGAAATGTTAAAACTAAGTTGTTTTGCATGACTTCAAAGCATGCACCACCATAAATTTAGTTTGCCTGGTATAAGCCCTCAATTATTTAGATTCGGACTTACTTATTTGCTCCGATGTTTGATATTGATCCAAATCACTGAATTTTCATCCGATAAAAAGTATTATTATATAAGCTTTATTATTGAAAAGAACTGTAAGTTAACCCTTAAACAGCAGCCATCATCAATCGATACTGTTACTTACAACATTCTTGCTGGTTAAGGGTAAAGGTAAAAAATCCAGCTTTTCATAGATTCCCGAAACCTATTTTCGTCACTTTTCAAACGTTGTAAGGATTAAAGATGTACTTTTATCAGACAGGTTTACACGTCTGAGCACATATGTGACAATCAAGTCATTGATCTTCCTTGATGGTGGTCTGAAGAAATACTGGTCAGTTTATTTACATAGAAGATTTCCATTCAAAATAATCAATGGTGATACATTACCCTTTAAACAAACATTATTTATCATTAGAATGAAAAACTCAATGGCGCCAGTGAACAGTTTACTAATGACTGTCTTTATAATTAAACATTCAAAGTATCAATATTAATCATGTACAGATCCGTGCGACCATCAAAATACCTTTGTCCTTATACCATCAGAAAATAACCCTCAAACCTGTTATTTGACCTAAGGTTCATTTATTATGTCGATCACCATTCGCTAAATTTACTTCCATAAACCTCCCAGTAGCTCAGGCGTAAGGGGTACAACACTAAATAATCGGGTTTCGGTAGCCATGGTAGGCAGACCACAGATAACCCTTTGTACAGCTAACCATTTAACAACAGCCAACCAACCCTAATGGCTCCAATTGCACTGGAGACAGCATCCACAGCACTTAAAATAAAGTAAGATTTCGCTAAGTAACATGGTAACACGAATATTAATTTATTATTTCCAAACAGTTCACAGACTTGAGAATTAAAATGTTTGACTCACGTTTCAGTAATTTATTTTCAGATTTTTTTTCTTTTTTGATCAACAGCTAGAAATAAAATATTCAAGTATTCTTCCTCCAATGATTTAGAAATAATTTTATTACAAATATGAAAAGTAATTAACAATTTTTTCAAAAGGTTATGATGTCACTGTTTATTAAGACCCGCCATGACCAGGTGGTCAAAGCACTCATATCGTAAATTGAGGATTAAGGCGTTCTAATGTGATGGTCAATCCTCCTATTCGTGGTAAAAGAGTAGCCCAAGAGTTGGCGGTGGGTGGTGAGGACTAGCTGGCTTCTATCTAGTTTTACACTGCTAAATCTGGATGGCTAGCGCAGATAGCCCTTTAAAGTCCATTAAATGTAAACCAATCAATTGTGACATGAATAAAGATGAGATCAAACGAGAATTCTTTGCATGTTAGTAAACTGCATACAACGAATGACCATGTTAATCCGTGTGTAGCTATCGATATCTCACGTATCATGATACTTATCATGTTTTATGGAACAATTTTGTTGTTGTTGTTTTGAATTAAGCACAAAGCTACACAATGAGCTATCTGTGCTCTGCCCACCACGGGTATCGAAACCCGGATTTTAGCGTGTAAGTCCGCAGACATACCGCTGAGCCACTGGGGGGCATTCATGGTACAAGCATACAGCATAATAAGAATATGTAACTTCCTGCGACATTAGGTTTGCGTGTTGTAATGTACTCATCCAGGCATGTAAGTGAAAGATGTTCTTCTGATCATCATGTAGGAATTGCAAGTGAAAATTGTTTGTTTGTTTTTAATTTCGCGCAAAGCTACACGAAGGCTATCTGTACCAGGTGTCCCTAATTTAGCATTATAATACTAGAGGGAAGGCACCTTGTCATCACCACCCACTACCAATTCTTGAGTTACTCTTTTACCAATGAACAGTGAGAATGAGCGACACATTACACTGCTCTCTCTCATGCCTAGAACGGCGAGCACGTTTGGTGTGACGCGGATTCCAACCCGCGACCTTGAGATTACAAGACGGGCACCATGATCACCTGGCCATAGTGATCCTACAAGTGGGAAGATATGAAGTCCTGATCCAGAACCTTGAGATGATCTTCGACGTTTTCACATTCATTTTAAGTTATACGAAAAACTCATAGATTAATGCCTCCTACCTAACGGAGAAGTAATTTCTACGGCTTTGTTTAGAACTTGTCTAAACTGAAGTAATGGCTTTCATAATAAAAAATAAAACGATTTATTAATGGGCGGAACTTAATAAACCAAGTGTGTTTTAAAGAAGATTCTGAACAAAACAAATAACTATCTCATACTGTTCTCAAAAGAACAAAATATAAATGTATACTTTTAAACAACAAAATAAAAAAAGAGAGTGAAAACTGGTGAAGCTCACAAGTTGTCTGGAGTCACTTATAGAAGTGACTATGGTAGCCTAGATGGGAAATGTAAATTTGTTTGAAGCTATTTTGGAGGAAAATTAATCAATTTTCAAATAATTAAGTTCTGGAAAAACGGAAAATAGATTAAAATGATAATGAAAGAGTTATTGGAGAAGTAAGATCAATAAATGTCCTTTTTCTTAAAGTTCCCAGAAGATAAAGTGCTCACACTTATTTCTGATCTTTATCTTTTATAAATTTCCCCTAGAATACCTTAAAGTTTTGTTTGTTTGTTCCAAAACACAAAGCTACAGAATGTGATAGCTGTACTATGTCCACCACGGGTATCGAAACGTGGGTTTAGGCGCTATAAATCTTCTGATTTACCGCAGAGCCACACAGTTATAATAATGTTATCAGATATTTGTACCCCAAGCTTATTTAAATAATAATGTGAAAATATTAAGATGGTATATCGGTAATTGTATTTCGCAGTCAAGGTAAAGAAAAAAGCAAGTGCACTCAGACCCGGTATGGCCAAGCGTGTTGAGGCGTGCGATTCGTAATCTGAGGGTTGCGGGTTCGCATCCCCTTCGCGCCAAACATGTTCGCCCTTTCAGCCGTGGGTACGTTATAATATGACGGTCAATCCCACTATTTGTTGGTAAAAGAGTAGCCCAAGAGTTGGCGGTGGGTGGTGATGACTAGCTGCCTTCCTTCTTGTCTTACACTGCTAAATTAGGGATGGCTAGCACAGATAGCCCTCGAGTAGCTTTGTGCGAAATTCAAAAACAAACAAGTGCACTCAAAGGAAATTCCTAGGATTTGATAATTTATAAAATAATATACTTGTTAACAAAAATATATAAGATATCTTCTCTCGTTTTATGTTATGTATTACCAATTTTTTCTTCAGCAGACTTTATTTAAATGTAATAAGGAAATGAAATATAGCTTATAAATACATACCTTCAGTGCATTTACACTGTAAATATTTGTTAGTTTCTAGTAGCAATATTATCAATTTTCTGCGTAACTCAACAAGCGGAAAAGGAAGCTCAAGTGAAGTAATGAAGGCAAGTACAACATATTCACACACTTGGCCTCCTCATAAAGATATTCAAGAGAAAATATTTATAACATAAGAAAATAATTTTAAATCACTTGATTCAAAAATTAAAAATGAATTTTTCTTTGTTGTGTGTTATTTTTTTCTGTGATAATTATTTTCTTCTTTACAAACTAGGTAACTAACGAGCAACATGTAAACGTTGACAATTTTTTGCACTGTAAAATTAGGCTTCTAAACTTACGCAAGTGAGGATGAAGGTACTTTTGCGCCATCGTAAATATAAAAAGGTGCTTTTTAAAAATCGTAAACAGATCTTTGTATTCAAATAAATTTCAGTACTTTTATTAGGGTAACATTTTGAAAATGAAATATAAATGTTACACGTAAATCTTGCACAAAGAAATACTATTGCCATTCTTAAATGTTTAAATGTAAATATTGAAAGATGGTTACGATGTTTTAAATACATCTATGTGTTATTAGAAAGGTATATTTTAGGTTATTTATTTATTTGAAGCTAGGATAGTCATTCATCTTGCAGAAAATTTCCTTTTTCACTCAAAGGTATATAAATATAAGATGAGGTACCCTTTCCTTGTACCAATTATAAATAAAAGGAATGTGGGGGATGGATGCTATGATAAATAATACAAAAGTCCTAACTTTCATAGAATTTATTTATAAAACAACATGTTATTATATCACCAAAAGTTTTGTATGAGCTTTAATAACTCACTATGTAAATACTTAAATTATAATATACGTTGTGCAATAAATAGGGTCACTTTGTAGGAAGAGATAGCGACAATACTTGTGGAGATAGGGGTGCTTCCTGTTACCTGTTTTCAATAGCCAGTTCTCAATGTTCTTTTACAGTGTTTCATATGATTAATTATTAATTGATCGTTATTTGCCTCAGTAGTGTCTTTGGGTCGAAGTTTAAACGTCACGGGTAAAATAGAAACGGATATAACTCAAGAAACAGTTCTTCATATCAGCCTTATGGTGGCTGTTGGAGTAGAAACTCCTTTGCATTTCTCTAAAGAGAGTCCTAGTGTATTCATTGAGACATATAGGACGTTTATATGTTCTACTCCACATTGTGTATGTTATTCCATAGAAAATTTAATATTTTTATTTGTTTCTTTTTGGTGTAAGGACGTAGCGTCAACGTTAACTCACGTCAAATATAATATATGCTCGATAAAAGCAATAAATGGGGATTGAGGGGCTGTAACTCCCTAGTAACTTTCCCCTTCTTTCAAATTACCATTCAATCAAATTTGTTTGAAAATGAAAGAAAGGAGAAGAGGGGAGAATACAGGAAAAGGAACAATGAACTAAGAATAGAAATTTGTTGGGACGAGAAATTGCAACAATTAGAGGAAAGGAGCAGACAAAAATGATGAGTCTTGATGTAGCAACAGGTGAAACAACTCATAACAAAACGAAAAACTGATGCAAGTAGTAACACACAAGCAGAGGAAACAGGAAAAGTCATAGAAAAGGTAAAGTGTGTATTGAAAGGCTTTACAATAGGAATGGAGAGCCAGAATAGTTTGGAATAGAAGAAGAGAAAAGTTTGTACAAAAAGGACAAGAACCCTATCAGACGTAAACAAGGGAAATTGTAGCAGCAATCAAAAATATAACGATAGAAGAAATGAAAATAATCTCTTCAAAAGTGATGAACCTCTTAAGACAATAAATCACAAATTATTTGGCTACACTCTTGTCACAAGAGTGACAAGAGCTTGGCGCTTGGCCATGCCGGGCCCAAGGAGAAAGGAATAAAGGAGTTTCGTTAATAAGGTAGACTTACCCGATCACATGGTCGATGTTCTAAAATTTATTTTTAGAAATATAACTGAAATGGATAAAGAAGCCTTCATAAACGAAGAAGAAGGTTCTAACTAAAAATGCTTGGAGAAAACTGAGGTGCCGAATAATAAAGAGTTATGTCTGGAGTGTGGCAACATGTGCATGCGAGACGGGGAAAATGCATAAAGAGACTGGGAAGTTTTGAAATGTTGCTTCGGTAAAATTTATGTAAATAAGTTGGACTGAAAGAAAGGCAAATGAAAAAGTTCTACGTCAGACGAGAGAAGAACGTAGATTCATCCCATCAGTTAAGCATTATCAACCTTTCCTTCCTTTTGATATTCTCGCAAGGAAAGGTTGATGATGCTATATGATATCCAACAAGGAAGAAGCTGTAAACATGAAGAGAGCAGCTTAAGACGGTACTAAATGAAGAGAATAACTGTGCTTTAGACCTGTTAACTTGATGATGACTCTTTATTTTTTATAAAGTGAACATGTTTTATTTATATCCAATCAGGCATTTTCTCAAATGTTTAGTCCTAATCAAACATGGTCAAAATTCAGTTTAGAAGAAAATAACTTTAAATGCTACCTTTCACTCAGCTTCATTAGATAAACAGGTCTCAAGAGAAAACTTAATTAGTGAAAGAAAATGTGAAGTTAGTCGGCGTGGGAGAAGTTAGCTTTTGTTTGTTTTATTTTTTAATTTCGCGCGAAGCTACACGAGTTCTATCTGCGCTAGCCGTCCCTAATTTAGTAGTGTAAGACTAGAGGGAAGGCAACTAATCATCACCATTCACTGCTAACTCTTGGGCTATTCTTTTACCAATGAATAGTTACATTGACCTTCACATTATAACGCCCCCACGGATGAAAGGGCGAGCATGTTTGGTGTGACGGGGATTCGAACTCACGACCGTCAAATTACGACTCGAATGCCCTAACTACCGGTAGTTAGCCTTAACGAGTAATATTTATATTGTCTTTCACAGTTTATTGTAACAACAAAGGTAGGAAAAATAATTGGTCTTGTCATTTGGGCTCTGAAGTAACCGAACCAGTCTGTGTGGACTTTAAACAAGAGGAAGAATCAATTATTTAAGGCTCTGGATATAACTATGGTTACCAACAGAAAAAGGCGAGTACGAAGCTAAGAAAGTTAAGTTAGGAAAGGTTAAGTTAGACTGGATGCTTGTTAGTTTAACCGTTAAGGTTGATATTTTAAAGTGAGTTTCACAATTTAAGAGAGATAAGGAGAATAATCTGCCTTCTCAATGGCATTTCTGATGTAATTGAACTCTTCTGAGTGAACTTTGACAAAATTCAGAGGGTAACGTAAGTGAATTTATTGCAATTTATACAGAGAAAAAGAAAAAAAGAAAAATAATTCGTTTTGTCAGTTGGACTCCAAAGCAATTGAATAAGTATTTATGAAATTTTGCCAAAGAAAGAGAATTATTCAGTTCTAGATAAAGTTGTGATATCCTATAATGTAAAAAAAAAAAATTGTACATATATATAACTTGTTTTTGAGTATATTATTTTAAAACATTTTAATCGTGTGCCGTCTGTTTATTTTTCAAGCTTATCTCCAAGAGGTCTCAGACACCTACTGTAAAATTATTCCAGCCCACTTATATTTTAAAACTGTAAGAGTTTTAAAATATGAGTGGGCTGGTAAATACGTAAATAAAGCAAAAATAGTCACATCAAATACAGTATATGCAATAATAGAGTTGAGGGACAGTTAATTCCCATAAAACTGAATTTGTTCTAAACTATCATCTACAAAGTTTTGTTGAGATTGTCCCAGCGACATAGAAGTAGTTAAATAATAACAGGTATACATAAAGTATTTTCACGCTGTATGAATTTATATATATATATCATAAATCCTGAATATTATTAACATATAAAAAATAATAGTAATTCCAGAACAGAGCGACAAGGAATATATTTTAAGCTTTATTTATTTCACAGAAATTTATTACAGGTGTTAAATATTGGGATTCTCTTACTTAAATAACTCTTCAACCAATTATTCATTTTATCTCTTACTCACATAGTGTATATATATATATGCGTGTGTGTGGGTATACATATAATTAAATGACTTATAATTCATATAATCAAGTGGTTTACGTAACTACAGAAACACTGCTATGGAAAATTCACTTTTCTACATTTTATCAATAATAAAATCAAATACAACATGAACAGTTAATTATATTAATTTGTCCTTACGAAAATCATATTAACAATATTCAGCGGGCCTGGCATGGCCTAGCGCGTTAAGGCGTGCGCTTCGTAATCTGAGGGTCGCGGGTTCGCGCCCGAGTCGCGCCAAACAAGCTCGCTCGCCCAGCTGTGGGGGCGTTATAATGTGACGGTCAATCCCACTATTCGTTGGTAAAAGAGTAGCCCAAGAGGTGGCGGTGGGTGGTGATGACTAGCTGCCTTCCCTCTAGTCTTACACTGCTAAATTAGGGACGGCTAGCAGAGATAGCCCTCGAGTAGCTTTGTGCGAAATTACAAAAACAAACAAACAAACAATATTCAGAAAATAGATCACAGCTGCTAATGAAATTCCAAATTCTACACTGAATTGATTTATGTAATTTTTTTTGTAATATTTCGAAATAGTTATTGGTCTGTCATTACTCATTTGTTTTTGATTATCCATTCTGATTATAGGCATTATTTTTACGAATCTGGAAGAGAAATTTCTTCGATACTTAAATTGCATACGTATTGTTTTAAACCAGCAGTAGATTTAACGATTTTTAAAATGACTAGAAATATTGACTGACCAGACCACTTTAGGATTTTAAACATTTTCTTACAATATCAATTATTTGACTAGTTGTCACTAGTTTCACAAATAAACCTGCCAAGTTATCTTTTCGATTATCAGATTAATGTTTATTATCTTTCTGGCTAATTTGTTTCATTAACTATTTCATTAACAAACAAAAAATAATAACTAAATGCTGTTGTTTTGAATTAAGCACAAAGCTACAACAATGGGCTATCTGTGCTCTGCCCACCACGGGTATCGAAACCAGGATTTTAGCGTGTAAGTCCACAGACGTACCGCTGAGCCACTGGGGGGCAACTAAATGCACTTGCTTAACTCAACGAATCTGTAATAACTTTATCAACAATTATATCACTATAGAGTATTTTCTGGTGATTTATTCAATAACAGATTATTAATACGATTCCATTCAATTTGTTCGTAACTAAACAGTTAAATACCATCATAATAAATTTCCTTAATATTTCTAATAAAAGCTGATAATTCATTTTTAAGCATAATATACTTATATCATCGTTAATATATATTAGCTTTAAAAGCTAATTTATGATTTTATTTTTGTTTTATACGCAAATACGTGTATTTATTTAAAGTTTAGTTAATACTGTGTTTAATGGATGTGGCATTTTTTGTTGCTGCAGGAAAATAGCTATTGTATAAATGCGTTTCCTTATAAAAAAAAAATCGGGCTATCTGTTGAGTCCACGGAGGGAAATCGAACCCTTGACTCTAGGGTTGTAAATCCAGTAGGCAGAACAACATTGGAACTTAATCTTCCCTTGAGCAAGAAACAGCCTTTTTATGGATGATCTTTATCATTGAATTACACTATACTGTTGTATTATACAGTGTCCATTAGAACCCGGCATGGCTAGGTGGCTAAGGTACTCGACTCGAAATCCGAGGGTTGCGAATTCGAATCATCGTTGCATCAAACATCCTTGCCATTTCAGCAGTGGGGGCGTTATAATATGACGTTATAATAGTCAGTTCCACTATTTCTCGGTAAAAGAGTAGGCCAAGCGTTGGCGGTGGGTGGTGATGACTAGCTGCCTTCCCTCTAATCTTACACTGCTAAATTAGGGACGACAAGCGCACATAGCCGTTGTGTAGCTTTCTGCGAAATTCAAAACAAACCAGTTTGTACCAACAAGAGACCAGCTATCGTAAAAACTTCGGAAAACTTTTAAAATACTCATAAGCATCATTTACATCTTGTATATCTATACTACCATATAACTTATCCCAATTAATTTATCGTATAATTTCTTTAAAATTGTGCTGGTCTTTTCTATGAGTTATTAGCTTCCTATATGCGATATTACAAGAATTAATTAAATAATAAATAAAATACTTCAGGAGTTCGATTCCCACACGCATTTATCAGTAACAAATGATCATACAACTGCTATTTCAAGCATTTCAAAATTGTTTGTTTGTTTTTTGAACTTCGCGGGTTACCTGCGCTAGCCGTACCTAATTTAGCACTGTAAGACGAGAGGGAAAGCAGCTAGTCATCACCACCCACCGCCAACTCTTAGGCTACTCTTTTACCAACGAATAGTGGGATTGATCATCACATTATAACGTCACCATGGCTGAGCAGGCGAGCATGTTTGGTGCGACAGGGATGCGAATTCGCGACCCTCAGATGCCCTGCCAACATGTGTTTTAAACTTGTAATATCATCATAATCTATCACTCGATTCCGTCAAGGAACATAGGGCCGCAATCACTTGCGGTTTCATGAACAGGTATTTAAGTGAGTGGGTTGTAAGCCCACTACACCGAGCCGTCCCTAATTTAGCAGTGTGAGACTAAAGAGAAGGCAGCTAGTCATCACCACCCACTGCCAACGCCAACTCTTGGGCTACTTTTTTTACCAACGAATATTGGAATTGACCGTAACATTATAACGCCCCCACGGCTAAAAGGGCGAGCATGTTTGGTGCAACGGAGATTAGAACCCGCGACCCTTACATTATGAGTCCAACGCCTTAACAACCTGGCTACGCTGGGTCACGAAATTAGTAAAAACAAGGATTAGATTAACTATGACGGATAAGATGCGGGAATGTCTTTCAATTATGGCTTGCGAACAGGTCATAACTGCTAATAGCGAACCAAAAACATCACCATAACAACTACAGTTAAAGAACAGGCTTCAAAATTAACTCTTGCATTGTTATTAGAGTAAAGTCACATATAAAAAAAGAAAAAGATTACATATATAATTTCATAAAGGCTCACCGTCTTGAAAACTGGATTTTTTCCACTTAGTAAATATTTTAATTTCCATTCGGTCAGCGGTATGTCTCCGTACTTACACGCTAAAATCCGGGTTTCGATACCCGTGGTGGGCAGAGCACAGATAGCCCATTGTGTAGCTTTGTGCTTAATTTAAAACAACAACAACAACCATTCGGTGAAATAAAAATAAAAAAGGTTCGCATTTCCCATTTCTCACCAATCACGAACTTAAGTAGTCACTGCAATTACTGCATTCCGTCTTCAATAGATGGCGTAACAAGAGTAAGGAATCACTCAAAAAGTTTGTGTTGTTTGTGTTTTCAAACTGGAGTGATTTATGACTCATTGCCCATTAAACGTTCCCTACATTTTCAGGGCCGTGGTTGCGAAATATTAGTGACGGCGAAAATAAATAATTCTGTCAGAGAAGAATTGTTCGAAAATTGGCGATGGTATTATTAACTAGTTGCTTTTTGCTCTAGTCAATCAGTTCAAAATTATGGACAGCAATTTGCAAGTAACTTTGCACAGATCCTCCTATCTAGTGTCTTAGTGGCGAGTCTAAGAGTTTATAACACTGCAAAGCATGTTTTGATTACTGCTGTGACAACACAAATGGCCATTGTGTAGTTTTTACCCTTACAACAAACAACCCGTTTCTATACCTTTGCCTGGCATGGCCAAGCGCGTTAAGGCGTGCACTCGTAATCCGAAGGTCGCGCTAAACATGCTCGTCCTCCCAGCCGTGGGAGTGTATATATGTTACGATCAATCCCACTATTCGTTGGTAAAAGAGTAGCCCAAGAGTTGGCGGTGGGTGGTGATAACTAGCTGCCTTCCCTCTAGTCTTACACTGCTAAATTAGGGACGGCTAGCACAGATAGCCCTCGAGTAGCTTTGTGCGAAATTCCAAAACAAACAAAACTATACCTTTGCGCGCTTCAGTTCTGAGGCGAACGTATTATATTCTGATTTATTCACGCTGATATGTGTGTATTTTCTTGAAGGGAAGAAATGATCGTGGTATACATGGTTTTTATGTACGAAGAAGAGTGTAGTTGTGGATTTTAACTACTACATCATCTATACATGTATATCATTGTCTGACCTTGGTCGCTACGTGCTAGTCCACAACATAAACATTTTGTCGCTTAGTTTTCTGTATGTACTATCAATATTATACGTCATCCAACAATACCGTTGCTGTTACCTTTTTTATCTCTGGTGTGTGGGAGTGCCGTATCGTTGACGCAGCTACTAACCAACTGAGAGGGCGTATTTCACATTACTTTTACGTAAAGTAGGAAGTCTCTGTTGTTTTATGAAAAGTGTGAGGTGACTAATTAATTAGAAATTGGAACTTTTTACATATGATATAACTGTACTAGAATACTTCACTGTGAGCGTGTGTTAACGGGAACTACAATGTTAAGTAGGAAGAAAAGGTTTGTCATGATTAGTGTGTTTGAGTGTGTCACTTCAGTGCTCTAAAAATAAATCGTCAACACATAACAAATAAACACGATATAATTTTGTTCATTTACTGATTTGTGTAACTATTATATTTTCGAATGATGCAAGTTGTGTCAAAACTAATATACTGACAATGAGCGGTTACTGGATTAGTTTATTTGAGTTTGGTATGCATTGTAATTTGAAGTTTGCAAGCACACAATGTTTTGTTATTTTCACATTGAAAGTTGAATTTGTGGTGTATTGCAAATATGTATGTGTATATATATGCACCCATATAACGTTTGGTACATATATTTATTTTGAAGATGTGGAAATTATGATGTGCTTTATTGTAACATTTGAACAATGAGGGAGCCATTTGGTTCTTCAAAGCTAAGGCTGAACATCTACGACCTAGCTACCACTACCACTGAGAAAGAGTGCAAACTTGAATCTCGCCCATTATTTATAATAATGGAAATAGTATATAACATTTCAGTAGAGCCTCTCTACTCTTGATGATAATTCATTCCATGAGCCAGCCCCTCTGTGAGAAAAATAAAAATGTCTTAAACTAGAATTGGCTTATCTTACAAATTATTAAACTTTTGTCCTTTTGTATCCTTTTGCATATTTCCTTAAGAAAATAAATTTGATAGATTGCCTGTACCAATTAGACAACCTTTCCATCACTCGAATCATCTTTGTAGTTCTCTTCAAATGAACATTTTTCAATTTAGTCAATATTTTTTTAATATATAGCAAAACATTTAGGGACAACAAGGGGACTATTGATCCAATGAGGCTGTTACATCCACTTAAATTAAGAGATAAATGAAATGCAGCCATGATCATTTAAATATACATAAGGTCATCCTCTAAATTTTAAATTTTCTTTATGTACCACAACTGAAGGCAACCCATTCCAAATGCCAATCACCATATTAGAAAAATGAGACTGCCTAATCTGAAGATGTTTTCTGCCTGTCCAAAATTTATATTTATATTTCATTTGTTATATCATTCTTACTGTTAAATAGCGAAATGGTTATGCTGTAATACTATAATTTCTCCTTATAACCTTAATCATATCAATCAGGATCTGTAACTTTTCTTTCTTTAATTTTAAAGATAAAATGAATTTATGGATCTTAACTTCTCTTCATGAGACACTGCTTTTATTCCAGATGTAATCCTGTTCCCCCCTGAACCTTTTAGAACAATTCAATGCCTTTCTTAAGGTTAGGAGCCCAATATTGAATACAATATTCTATTCTAAATGAGCCCTAACCTGTACAGTTATCTGTACAATGATTTTAACTTCTTAGAATTTATATTCAGTATTTCAGTAAATACAACTCAAAATGTTATTAGTCTTACCATTAATAACAGCACACTGTGTGGATGGCTAAAGAAATTGATCAATCAAAACACCAAGGTACTTTTGTCTCACAATACTATTGATATTATTCCCATGAAATTTGTAACTTAAATTATTATAAGTTGATAACCAACATCATTATCTTGCATTTATTGCAATTATAAAGCTGTTAATTATTTACCCAACTCGCTAGATGATGCAAGTACTTAAGAACAGTGGCAGAATCCTTTTCAAGCCAACACCACTTAAATCTTTAATATCTTGAGCAAATTTAAGCAATATATTAACCATTCTTATATCTATGCTACAGGTGTAAATCACAAATAGTAAAGGTCTGAGTACTGAATTCTGAGGTATTGTCACATTAATCCAGTTTGATTAACTTAATATATAAAATGTATTTCTTCCATCTAGCTAACCATTATTTGATTAAATGAACCAAGTTATCTTCCTTTCTACTCAAAGAGAAAGTGTTTTTTAACAAGCCTTTTATGTGGTTTATTGTCAAATGCTTTTTGAAATCTAGATGTACCAAATCCAAAGTTTGCCCTCTTTTATATAAGCAATAACCTCTTCAAAAAATATCAAAAATTCCTCCTCCAGTAAAACTCTCTTGAATATCCAAAAAAAAAGGTTTAAACTTTGTTAAATGATTTTTGAAAGGATTTTTTACTTGACTTTCTAAACTTTTCCTACCACTGGTATAAGACTAATAGGATTAATTACATGAGGAATTTTTATAAGCATTTTTAAGAAAGGGTGGGTCAGTAGGTTTAGTGTTTTATGGTGCAAAGCAACCAGGCTATCTGTACCCTTAAGAAAGGGAGTAACATTAGCCAACTACCAATTTTTCTATTGGCCTGTTACTCAAGGAATTACAAAAAATATTAGCAAATGGTTTGTATATCCAGTTCTTAACCTTCCTTCTTCAAAACCCTTGGGGAAACATTACTTGGTTTAGGAGTCTTATCATATTTTAAGCAACAAGCAAACTTTTCTTAACAAGCTTAGTATTAACATGGTCATATTGTTCATTAATCATCACCTTTGAGCTCTGTTCAGAAATGTGAATACTATTTAGATTCTCATTAGTTAAAAACTAAAGAAAATAGAAATTCATAAACCAGCCATCTTCTAATCATCAGAAATAAGCTTTCCTCTGCCATTTCTCAAAGGCCTTACTCCTATTATAAAAGTTTACATGCTATTAATATATTTAAAGAAATTGTGACTATTAGTTTTGACACTTTATTAAAAGTCTTTACATAGTCCATTTTTGATTGTATAAAGTAATTTTTGAATAATTATCCTGATCTTGTGTAATCCTCTTTCCTCTCATAATGGTAAGTTTAAACTTCTTCAGTTTGCAACTTTTTTTAAATTTTATCTCTCTATCTATTCACTAGAATATAAAATGGTTTACACTTCCCAACCTGACAACATCATGAATTTAAGAGGTTCTAACATCAGTGAATTCTGTTTTCAATAGAACATTTAACAAATAAAAGGAAACACTCCAAAAGATTGTCTGTTATCAAATCAGAAATAGTTCATGGTGAGCCAACCTGTTCTACTGCTTGCAGCCACTTTTTTCTTTCTTTTTTTTTTGTTAAAGGACATTGTCTATTTTGAATATTTAATTTTTTTAATCGTGAATTAATTCACTGTCTTAATTTACAAAAGATTATGCTTGTTATATTTCTTGAAATTTCTTTATTTTTTTAAAATTTCAAACTAAAATCTAAGCATTCATGATTTCTAATTGCAGTAAAACACCAAACTTAATTAGCAATGGTTACTGGTTCCCAGATTATTGTGGTCTCTACCCTTTCAATCATTTTCATGTTAGAAGTTAACAGTAAATCTAAAATAGTATTGTTCTTATGTAGTATGTTTCACATCCACTCGACGAAGAAAATTATTGTGGACTGTTTCAAAAAACCTGCTTCCCTCATGATTTAGATGTAAAATTTGCCATTTTATATGCAAGAAATAAAAACCTCCCTTTATTATAATATTTTTAGCAGCTATATTTTCTCATTTTCTGACATAGTATTCTCTAACAAGTTTCAAGTAAAGCTTTCTAGCCAAAGTGTTGTTATATCGACTAACAGAACACAAAATAAATTTAACCTGATTTTTATTATTTGATATCCTTAACTTTTACAGGATGGAACTTACACTTTATGAAACCACTCCTTTCTTTTTTCTTATAACTTTATCTCTGTTGAATAGTCTTTACACTCTTATAAATGTGCATTTTAAAAACATTTCTGTTATAAAATTTGTCTGTACTAAGTCTTATTTATTCTTATAATATCAAAATTGCTCCAAACTCATCAATTTAAATTTGTAATAGTTCCAGAATTACAATAGTAACATGTCATCATATCTGCACAACTACTTTTACACATTGATTCCACATTGCACTTTTCTTTATAAATTGTATTTTTCTTGCATTTAGTTTATTCTGGCCCTCACCACTGTTTAGCCCTATTTTAGAGCTATCTTTACAGATCAAGTAATAGCCCTTGCAAAGAAACCAGTCCTATTAATATGTAATTCATCTATTCAAAATTAAGCTTCTCATCAAACTGATCTCACAGGTCCAACCAATTAATTTATTTGTCCTCACAAGTCAACCTAAACCTAGTCAACCTAAACCTAGTGTCCCTGACAGAATTAATGTACTGTTCTCATCATTGAGCTTCTTTGACCTGCCCTAGTTTTTCTTAAACTGTTGTTGTTTCTCACCTCTCACACTTTTTTCTCCATCTTGTTACCAACTCTAACTGATACATTTCCTGGTGCGATAAGTACTCCAAATGTGGCCTAACTAGTGATTTGTATAAAGGAATAATTACATCTTTTGACTGTAAACTACATACATTATTCTACAATTAATATTATTAAAGGTCATTTATCAAATATTTTTAACTAACCAACCAACCGATTCTAATCATTCTGCAGTACCATAATATTATAAATACTGCTAGAAATACCAGTGTATTTAATGTTATCCATGAAGTGTGCTAACTGTTTTAACATTATCAGTACAGCTAGAAATACCAATGTGTATAATGTCGTTCATAAAGTGTACTAACTGCCTTAACATTATCAATATGGTTAGAAATACCATGTGTTTAATGTTATCCATAAAATGTACTCACTATGCCTTTATTGATATCATTAATGCAAAAAGGAAAAAAGGAAGTCTGAAGCACTACACTAGCAACAAGGGTCAGATTTCTCTGAATTCCAATAGCAATATTTTCTTTTTTTTGCCTACATTTATCCAATCACCATACTGTTCAGTTTTTATTCTTTTCCCAGCACTTATTAATGTAATTTTATCAGCTAGTTGTTTGTATGTGGCTTTCTATGTCAGTATTTACAGATTCTGTATTATAAGGTATCACACTAAATATTCAAAGGTGGAGGAGTTTATTTAAAACTGTATTTGTGGGGAAACAAGAGTTATTTGATAGAGAAAAGTGAGGAAATGTGCACACACTCCTTATGGCTGGGGTCTAGGATTTGCTTTAAGGCTTTAGAAGTTCTTGTGTTTTAAATTAAATTTTTTGCATTCTCCCACGTTTTTGGAGATAAATCTTTCCTAATTTTGATACATATTTAGTAAGAGGGGAGCTGCCACCCTCTTACCAAAGCAATAATATTTTAATACTAAAGATATGGTTTGTAATTTGAAGATTTGTATACAACCTTTTAAATTTGACATTTTTACTGCATGTGAAACATACAGTATTACTATTAAGTTAGGGTTTAAGGCATCAGCCCAGAAGTTTTCTTGTATAACCTACATTATTTTATGATGAAATCAGTTATGCATGAATACTAACCGCTTTTTTGAGACTATTAAGGTGTCAACCAGTACTTCATGTTTTACATACAATATCCACCAGTTGCAATGTTTGTAGACAAGTCAGATTTTTCTTTCTTAATAATATTTTTATTGGATGTCACACAGATTTACTGTGTCTTCCTGTTAGACTTTTGTAACCTTTATATTACTTTCCATCTCATCCAAAAACCTCTTTGAGCAGGGCAGTATGTTTTGTGTTATAATCCTGCTGAACTACAAAGTCTGGGATGATTAAACATTATCTGATGGGTATTAGGTAGTGAAACAAAATGTTACATTGGTCTTCACAGTATCATCATTAAAGAATGATGATAGTGAGTACATTTTATTGAAGAATATCTCTCACTCTTTTTTCATAAACATGTTTTCATTGCATTATAAATCTACTGTTATGTTCTTGTTTCATTATTTGCTTTTATAGCCTTGCTGAAACTGCTTATGGTTATGATTTTGCACTGAAATTTGGAGAGTTTTCAAAAAGCTTTGCCTTTGTTTTGGGTTATTTCATGTTGAATCATCCAGGAGGCTGCAGGTGACCCCCACAGAATGCCTTGGAAAAATTCACATGTGCTCATTTACCCATATAATGAAATACTGCCAAAGATTAGATCAATATTTCTAATAGTTTCTGATGTACAGCCCTGTAAAATCCAGTTAATTTTTTTAAATTTTTGGCAAACAATTTTTGGGCAACTTTGGCTGCTTAAAACTTCAAGAGTAATGGTGGAAGAAAGCTTAAATGTGCTACACTGACTGAATTAATCTCACAGAATTAAAAAGATGGTCTCAAACCAAGTTTATCTCTCTGAGGATTTCCATAGTGAGGCTGTAAACTCACCTGAAAACCAAAAATCATAAAAAACATTGGTTTATTTAAGAAGTCAGCTCTTAAGACTTAATATGATACAAAGCTGAATATTGTTTTCTAATTTTCTATAACATATCAGTTGATAAATCAGCAATTGTTGTAATTAAAAGTCTGTTAGATCTCCTGTAAAAATATTTAGCTGCATGCAACTTTTTATGATGTAGCTAAAAATAGCCCTACTTCAGGCCACAGTTTAACCATGCCACCAGTTATTCAGCCTTTTCAGATTTTTACCATATATTCTTACATCTCTGAATATGATCTACATAAAAAATCAGGATAGTGTTCAACCTACTTTTGGAGTTATAAGTTTTTAAAATATCCTCTGACCATATGTGTTTTATTTTTTAAAAAATCAGTTCAGGTGTGTTATTGTGTGCAAATATATCCATACAATTTTGAAAAATACCTGACAGAATTTTATGAACCCCATGAAATATTCTAACCAGCCTTTCACAATGTTAAATGATGAAGTTGTAAGAAACAAGAAAGAATTAATTCATTTCTGAAGAAGTTTATTGGCATAACTAGTTGGATCACATGGCAATGCAAATATATTGTCTTTGCATTACAGTTATGCAGATATGGTTGAGTTTAATATTAATAATATAATAAATATATAATGGTAAATCAGACACAAAAAGCACAGTGCTACAACAGGGGATAACTGAGAAAGATTATAGTCACACCAAACTGAAATAATAGTGACAATGAAATGTTTCAAAAACTGCTTTGGCGATACATTAGCCTTAACAACATCAAATCTAATCTTTGACCGTTGTTCATTGTATGGGTAGATGAGCACATGTGAATATTTTCAAGCCTTTTTGAGGAGGTCACCTGCAAAATTGTCCAGTTCTCAGAAATTTTATTATCTATTGTAATTGCAATTGTTTGATCATGAGCACATGAAATATTATATTTTTGGCTTCAACTTTTTATAAACCATTTTATGGTAACCATCATTAAACAGGTCTGCTGCTGATTCTAATTTCTTGCATACACATGCAATCTATATGTATGTCCATTTATTTTTTTGGAATGGTGTTTTAATTAATTTATCATAGACACTTTTTGATTTACACTTAACTCCTGTTGGAATCTTATTCCCAAATAGTCTTCCTTTCCTTTAAGACATTAAACTCTCAGTTGCTACAAAACAGTAATGTTCTTTGAACTGTTCAGTTTTGATTATGTAATTTATTATTAATTTGCCTGTTTAATCACATATTATTTTTCTAAGATTTAATCATCACAGAGCATTTGGATGATGTTGGTATTTTAGTAACCATTCACTGCAGTTAGTTTAATTGAAACGAGAGTGTTAGTGATTTGAAACAGATAAGAAAATGAAGTATGCTTTTAGAAAAAAGATATTAGTAAATCAGTCTGCTTTTGATGATGCTCAGTTATGTTGACATGCAAGAGCTGACACACTTTGTGGGTCATCAGATTTACAAATATGTTGTACTACTACTTGCTATGAAGAAGTAGTCTGTTTTTCAGAAACTTATTAACGATAGTTAAATTATGTACATATCAGAAGCTCTGGAAATGTACCTTATCATTAGAGGAAAACTGGAAAGAAAGTAGAAGTGCTTAAAATAACTATGTACAACATAGACAGTACAAAGTAGAGATTTCCTGAATATTATCACTTTGTTTTTTTTCCATAGATACAATCTTGAATTGGGTATGCTAACTGTTCTTAATAAATAGGGGAAGTCTAATATTTTCCACAGAGCCTGAAAAATTACAAATGTTTTCAAAGACAGTAATGGACTTTGAAACCACATCGTAAGTAAATTGAGAATTATTAATTGAGAAAAATTAGAGTTATGAACTTAAAAAAGAAAAAAAGGACTCTCCAACAAGAGAAAACACTGCAATGAAGTTAGTAATTTTCTGGTATTGATCACAAAATGATAAATAAGGAAAAGATGTGTTAAACATAGCAGTGAAAGAGGCAAGGGTTGTCTTGCAAACCAAAATCTGCATACTGTAGAGGATCTATGAAAGGTTTGCCAAGAGGTGATAATTTTGTTCTGTACCCAATAACAACTAAGATGGCAAGAATTGTTTCAGTTTGTTTAATCAGGAGAATAAAGAGAAAACTTGATTAACATGCATACAGAAATTACACAAGACAGTTCATAAATATGTGACATTCAGTAGCTTAAAACTTGTAAGGTAATAATGCCTGTAGAAGCAATTGTAATGAAACATTCTCAGCTAACCCTTAACTTCACTTTTCACTTAAGTATTTACATATTAAAATACATTGATATTACATATTTATAATTATTAACATAATGATATTAAAAGTCAATCAGTAATAAACATCTTGTACAACCAATATTGTTCCTGAATTACATCATACACAGCTTAATCAAGCTGATTGTGTAACATTTAATTAAGAAACTTGTAAGTTATTGTTAATGGAAGTTATGCATGCAAAAAATGTGTAATGATATACCAACAGATATTTCCATTTGAAGGAAGAAATAAAGAGAACTTAATTCCTCACAGTTAAGTGGTCTAAGATTGACATCATTGTCTTTCACATAATCTTACTGTAGGGTAAATTGTAATGCTGAGTAATAATGACTATCATACTGATCACAGTCTCTGGTGAAGGAATTCGTTCCAAGGGCAGCGCAAGAAGTGAACTTTTTTTTTTCGTAAACTGTGATTAACCTTTGTTAATGATTAATACAACTTGAATATTACAGTTCTGTCTCATTAACAACTGTATTTGATCAGTTACACATTTTACTCAGAATAGTTTTAAATATATGACTTACAGAAGCATATTTGTTTTTAGAAAATATAATTAAAGGATATTATATTTTGTTCTTTTTCTCATGTGTATCAATTTATTAAAACATTAGAAATAAGAACACTTTTCTTCTCTTTATGTTTTATGCATCATTTAAAATGTAGAGGTTAAAGCTGTATGGAGGCTCGATGGGTAAGGTACTGCTGGTGTTTATTTGTTACTCCAGCCATAAATTTGTAACTATTTAATGTACAAGTACTAGTTTGGGATATAAAATTTTTCTCATTTTCTGGAATATGGATCATATAAAAGTTGAATCTAATTTTAGTAGATCTCTGTAAGGGTTAATAGATTAACAATTTAATGTATAAAAATATAAAAGTAACAAAATTTAAAAGTGATTATGAAGTTGAATCTTTGAAAGAGTAATATGATTATGTAATGATTGGTAATAAGTTCTTTGTGATACTAATGTAGTATAGCAATAAGTTTGAAAGAATAAACATATCAAATTCTCTTCTAAAAAAATTAATATTTGTTAATTCAATAAGCTGTTGAAAACATAATTCATTAGTACTTCCTTTTTTATACTGAAATATTTGTTGATATTCTTGAAACAGATGTTTGAAGCAGAAAAGCAAGCAAGGATATTTGGAAAGAAAAACTGCACAACGAAGCAGACGCATTATGGATCAGTACCATGGAACTGATGTCGATAAAGATGGATCCAATGTACTAATTAAGACAAATCATTCAGTTATTTCGCAAAAAAAGTACATTACATGAATCTTAAATATACTAATTGAGAGAGAGAATTTTAGTAACTATATTTTAATGTTGTCTGTGAAATGTTCATTTATCAGTTTTTTTTCATATATCCTGCATGTAGCTCTGCACATCAGAGCTCAGTGATTTTCAACATGATGATGGTTAATTACAATATGAGATATTGAATCTGAAGTTTAAATAGCATGAAATTTTACATTTTGAATTTAAGGTTGAATTTATGGTTACATGAAATTTTATATTGCAATAAATATAATAATCCTTACTATATAATTTACAAAATATGGAAGCTACATTAAAATTATATTAATATGCAGCTTTGCTAATAGCACTGAACATTATAATATTTATAAACTTGAAATAACATTTATTGACATACTTTAAAATAGTTGCTTATAGTTCCTTTGGTAATACAATATTCAGAAGTATCCAATGTGCACAATTTAATTAAATTTTTCTTATCCATATTTTCCTTTTGTAGAATTGAAAGTAAGAACATAGACTAATGCTCAAGCATTTTAGTAATGGAAACATCTTGAAAGAGGAGCAGTTATATTTAGAAATATATTGCATTAGGGTTCCTTTTAAGTGTTAAAAAATGTGTTTGAATTATTCCAGTATCAGTTTTCATTTCCTCTCCTGGTCACTTGTCTTTTTCAGCCTTATCCTTCTATTCCTTGGCCAGATCCCCTTGGTGTGGATTCCTGTATACAGTGAGGGGATCTCCCAGGGAAGGTTCTGTTCTTTTAGTTTACCTCCTCTGGGATCTAAACATCCACCCACGTATTTGCCATGCATGGTGACCTGTGAAGGGGACGAGAGGATCTTGATGGTTGAGGAGTTCAACCCTAACACACCACTTTGGCCTTGAATTCCTGTAGATGGGCAGCCTTTGGGTGGCCCCCCCTTGGGTCAATCGGCTGGTCTACTTGGGCAAGGTCAACCAAGTACCAGTGTTGGAAGCTTTCAACAAGTGTTGTGGACATTGTGTTTGATGCTGGTGTTTGGGTATAGTGCTCACGAAACTCTTGTGTTGCTGCATTGTCCTTGCTTGACTTTGTAGGGATCTATGGTGGGTGGGGTCAGTTGGCACTGAAATTTTCTTTTTCCTATGGATCCTCCAATCAATAGATAAATGACCATGTCTTGAAGATTCTAATCAGCAATCTTTAACATTTGTACCACTAGCTGTACCTCATTTTATTATCCTACATTTTCTTTCAGAGAAATCTTCAGGGAAAATGTCCTCCTTTTTTATTCAGAAGGGACTGGAGGGACTTGCTGGCTCTTCAAAGTCAGTAAAGAAGCTTCAATCTGGAGACATACTGGTGGAAACATCTACATCTTAACACAGTGAATTCATCTTGAATTCAATGACAGTTAGGGATATACCAATTGAGGTTACACAACATGCTACTTTGAATTCATCACGAGAAGTTATTGTTGGGAGGGATTTGAAGAACATCTCCGAGTCAGAGATTCTTGCTGGTTTCTCCACTCAAGGAGTTTCTGCAGTGAGGTGCATCTCCACTCGCAAAGATGGAGTTACATTGCCGACCAACATCCCTGTCTTGACATCAACATCACCACGTGCACCTGCCACTATCGAGGCAGGTTATCTTAATTGCAGGGTATGGCTGCACATTCCAAACCCTCTCCGATGTTTCCAGTGTCAGAGGTTCGGTCACTCAAAGATGTCATGTCGTGGTTCCCTGACATGTGCTTGCTGTGGTGGCAAGGATCACGATGCCTTTGAGTGTGAAGCAGACCCACATTGTGTCTGCAATGGCTCTTACCCGTCCTACTTTTGTTCTTGCACTAAATGTTTGGAGGAAAAAGAGGTGCAATGTTTGAAAACGATTCATAATATTACTTTTCCTGAGGCTCAAAAATTGCTGGCCACCATTTCATCTTGGACATATACTGCTGCACTTCATTTCACAACTACAATAAACCCCAAGATCCACACCCTTTGGTTCCAGGTACAGGCATTTCTTTGAATATGTTTTCTTCTCCCACCCCAAGATTGCAAAACAATCATTCATTTGCATCTTCAGTCACTGGATTTCCATTCCAACAACAATAACCTGCCCAATTAATCAAGGGCAGGATCCATGAAGGTCAATAAACCTTCCCTGCATAAGGACAGCAGGGAAAAAAAGATGTGGTCATAAACAGAAGGGTTCTCCAGCCAATCACCTACACATCATTAAAAATGACCACCTTGATACAATGGAATTGTCGGGGTTTATGCCATAATCTGGATGACATCAAAACGCTAATTGCTTCCTACCATTCTATTTGTCTTTTCTTACAGGAAACATTTCTGAAACTTGCTGATACAGTCACCTTTCAGCAGTTTTCTTTGTACAGAAATGACAGGCTGGGTGATGGATGAGTACATGGAGGGGTGGCACTGTTTGTTGATCAGCATGTGCCCACCCTGTCTTTGTCACTCAACACACCCTTGGAGGCTATAGCCATCCGTGTTTCCTTGGGTCATACCATCACTGTTTGTTCTCTGTACCTGTCCTTTGGAAAGACATATGATCAATCAGACCTTGATGCTCTTATTGAACAGTTGCTGTCTCCCTTCCTAATTTTGGGAGACTGGGAAAGTGCTGGTATTGATAGGAGGGGTCTCTCTGCAGGGTGTATGCTCTCTGATCACCTTTTTCTTTTCACTACTGGTTTTTTTACTTATTTTTATGCACCTAGTCAGTCATTTACTGCTATTGATCTTTCAAATTGCTCTCCTTCGCTATTCTCTCATTTTTCATGGATGGTTGACAATATTCCAGCAGTGATCATTTTCCTATAATTTTAAGATGGACTGGCCATGATTGATGCCACCTAACCTACGTGTCCCAGTGGAAGATGGATCAGGCGAACTGGGCTACTTTCACTGCTCTCACAAAACTTGATCCTACCATCTGTCAGCCATCAATAGATGACTGTGTGACAGCAGTAACTGATTGTATTATACAAGCAGCTGTTCAATGTATTCCTAAAACCTCGACAAATTTTCCACTATATCCGGTCTACCACATGGCACAGAAGGCTCAAAAATGGGCCTGGGATACCTTCCGTATGTATCCCAAACTTTCAAACTGCACCCCTTTCCAGCGGGCCTGTACACATGCTCGATGGGTAAGATGTCAAAGCCAGAAGGAATATTGGATTATGTTCACAACTGGCATATCTTCTACCTTCAGTTCCAAAGTCATATGGGACAAGATTTTCAATTTTACTCTCTGATGGTCAGGAAGTAGCTGATTTCTGAAGCATCACTAACACTCCCGGTGAAAGCTTTTGCTGGGTATCTAGCACTTCTGCTTGTTCCTCCATCTTCCTGGCCATCAAGACTTGGGAAGAGTGATCACCTTTTTCTTTTTGAGCTGATTGTCTCAATGACTATAATCGTCCCTTTACTCTGGTGGAACTGAAACTGGTCCTTCATTGGTCTGGCAGTACATTGGTTGGACCAGATAATGTACATGCTGCACCATCTAGTTTCTGCTTCTCTTGATATTCTTCTAATTGTTTTTAACTGGATCTGGCAGGAGAATGCTTTTCCTTATGCCTGGTGCCAGGCTTTTATCTTACCTTTCTCTGAAACTGAGAAGGATCCCAAGATTCCTTCAAACTACCATCCAATTGCTTTGACGAGCTGTCTCTGTAAGACTTTAAAGAGGATAGTTAATGCTTGTTTTGTTTGGTTCCTCAAATCAAATAACCTCCTTTCGCCCACACAGTGTGGGTTCCGATGACAGAACTCCACCATGGACCACCTGATTGAACTTGAAACATCAATCAGAGAAGCCTTTCTCAAAGGACAACATCCTGTATCAGTATTCTTTGACATTGAGAATGCTTATGACACAACATGGAGGTATGGCAAACATCTGAATTATATGGACATTTATCCATTTTTATTAAAATTTTTTTAATGGACAGGAGATTCCAAGTTCATGTGGGTTTGACAATTTCTCGTTCTTTTCTATGGGAACTTGGAGTCCCTCAGGGCTATATTTTGAGTGTCACATTTTTCAGTATCAACATTAATGCTGTGACTGAACAACTCCCTCTCACTGTTGCAAACATGCTCTATGTTGATGACTTTCACCACTTATGTCAGTCTTCGAACATGAGATATATTGCGTGGCAGCTACAAACTGCCCTCAATCATGTATTGAAGTGGACCACAGCAAATGGCTTTAATTTCTCTTTCTCTAAAACCATTTGCATGCACTTTTGCTGCCAACGGGGTATTCACCCTGATCCTGAACTCTGTATCGTTGAAGTTGCACTGCCTGTGGTCCCTGAGACAGAGTTCTTGGTACTTATCTTTGATCGTAAGCTAACCTTTATTCCACACATTAGGCAGCTGTGTGTCAAATGTACAAGAGCACTGAACATCCTCCATCTCCTCTTTACCACCACTTAGGAAACAGATTGATGTTCTGTGATAAAGATATATCATGCTCTTATTTGATCGAAACTAGACTATGGATCACTGGTCTATGGCTCTGCCAGACTCATGGTCTTAGAGATGCTGGATCCCATTCATCATCATGGACTTTGGCTCTGCACTGGGACTCTTTGTATCCTCCCCAGTTTAAAGCTTATATGTAGAGTCTCATGAACCTTCTTTGCACTTCTGCCACTTGCAACTGTCATGCACTAGATTATTTGGAAGCTAAGCAATACTCCAACTGCACTATTTATAATAACTCACTTAGCTCTCTACTGGCCCTGGAATTGCTTCACTTGGGTTCACACCCTGTTCTTGCTGATATTCAAAACTGAGCAGCCAATTTCTCTTCAACATCTTCTATCCAGTTTTTCTGCATACCAAGCCACATTGGTATTCACAGGAATGAGCATCCAGGCATGGCAGATAAATCTGCTTGCTCTGGCACTATCACTGCTGTGCCTCTTCCATACATGGACTGTGGTCCTGTATTCAAGGCTTGGCTCTGTGTCAGCTGGTTGTCAATTTCGAGTGAGCAATGCAAACACAAGCTTTTCCAAATAAAACTCTATATTGGACTTTGGCCATCTTGCTTCCATAAGGATCAGAAAAAGGAAGTTGTTCTAACTATGCTACGCATTGATTACAGGTTTTAACTCATTGTTTTCGTGTGTAGTCTTTGTAACACTCAGATCACAATAAGCCACATTTTACTTTCTTGCTGTCATTATGACTCTCAATAATGGCACCATTTTAAAAATGTTCAGTCCCAAGGTTTGTCTTTAACGTCAGTGTTATTGGTGATGGTGATACTGTCTACCCTGAAAAAGTTTTTAGTTTTTTAAAGGCCATTTATCTTTTTAATGTCAATTAAGTTTTTTAATTTATACATTGAACCTACACTAAAAAAGTGTAGTTCCCTTTTAAGAATCACAGTCTTTCTAGTTTACTTTGAAATTAGAAATTGTCCATAACATTAAATAACTCAACACCAGGACTGGAAAGGCCAACTTTAGGTGATTGACGCTGCTGTTTGAACTACCCATTAGTCATCTTTGTGAGTTATTATTAAAATTTTGCTACCCGTCCTTTAAAACTTTTAGTACTTTACTTTTTGAACAATGGCCATAATGATACATAATTTGGAACCAAGACTGAAAAGGCCAACTTTAGGTGACTTATGGTGGTTTTTGTACTTACATGTTAGTCTTCCTGGCAGGTTATGATAATTACCATTTTGCTACAGAAAGTTCTTTACAACTTCTCATACTGTAGTTTCTCTCTTAACATTGTATATTTGCTGTTAGCATTGTTTTTATGCTATTTATGTTTTTAAATGCTGTTCTGTTTTACCTTCATTTCCTTTTATGAATTTTACTACATTTACAATACTTTTACCTTTTCACCAGATGTTTAGCACAGATAGCCTAGCTGCTTTGTGCCATAAAACACTAAATCAACAACCAACAACCTTGGCCAGATCATGCTGCCTCTGCACTTCCCACTCCAATTTCTAAATTTTTCTTATCTTCGTGTCATCCTTATCCAATGTCAAGTTCATTTCTTGTCTTGTTTGTGACTATATTTGAAGGGATGGTACAAGAATTATTTGTTGTGTGCTGGGCAGTTGAATTATTTGGAGACACTGATCAAGTGTGGGAAATTTTTCATGGTATATTTATAAATATTTATAAATATTTAAATAAATATACATCTTTATAGAAAGAAAAGGGTAGCTGCAAGTAAAAAACAAACAAACAAGTTTTCTTGTAAACAGTATCAGGTGTGAGATTAAAGAAAAAGCATCACAAATTTAATAAGTTTAAATTGACTGGTTTGAAGAGAAATTTAGAAGATTATAGAAGATGAAGAATGTTGGTCAAATGAAAAATTAAAACATAAAAAAGGGTGTATAAAGAAAGGTTGACTAAAAATACAGAAATTAATAGCAAGTATTTCTTTCTGTATGTTAACAGTAGACAAAATGTTAGTATTGGGGTAGGACCCTTGGGAGATGATAAAGAAAAGCTTGATTATGAGGAGACTGGATTATTAAATTCTGTTTTTTTCCCTATTTTTACCAATAAAGATTTAAGTTGTACTCCTTGTCTTGAACAATTGACAGATGTAAACAAAATTGGACAATATGATTGCATTAATTCTGAGCTTGTTCAAATAAAATTGAGAAATTAAAAAAAAAGATAAAACTTTTGGCCAGATTATATTTTCTCAAGAGTTATCAAGGAGGTTAAGAATTTGATATGCTTTTATTACCACAATTCTTTTAAGTCCTTGAATAGTTGGCAGGTACCAAGGATTGGAAGTTAACAAATGCTACTCCTCTTCTTGAGGGACATAATAAAAATTGTCATTATTATATACCTATTAGTCTCTCATTAGTTGTGGGAAACGTTTTGGAAAGTCTCATACAAGATGCTGTGCAAAGTCAATTAACCCTATGTCTGCATTATAAAAAGTTGTATAATTGGTGTAAGGAATACTTTTGTGGTAATGACCTGGGTCAGTTACACTCAACTTGTAGAGATTAGATTAAAAAACTTAGAATTTTATTAACTAATCAACATGGCTTCACTTGGGAAAAATCTTGCATTACAGATCTTTTGACATTCTTTCAAAAGGTTACTGCTTATGTAGATTAGAGTAAAGAAGTAGATTTGGTTTATCTGGATTTTCAAAAAAACCTTCAACAATGTTTCACAAAAGATTTATAATAAAAGTGATCTCTATTAGGTGTGGGGATGAATCATCTAATTGGATAGAAGAGTGATTAGACGGAGAAAAAACAGGTTATTATAAATGGAAATCAGTCAAACTTGGTTAATGTTACAACTGGGGTACTTTAAGGCTCAGTTTTAAGTAGGATTTTTGCTCTTTTTGATTTACTCAATGACTTAGATGGAGAAATGGTCAATAAATTACTTAAATTTGTTGAAGTTGTTAAGGACTTTGGTGTTGCTTGCTGCGAGGAGGATACTGTTGATTTACAAAAGGATTTAGATCATTTAATGAGTAGGGCAAATAAATTGTAGAATAATTAGAGGGGATCTGATTAAGATTGTAAAATGAATTAATTGCATTATTTGTTTTTCATATTTCATGACATTAACAGTTGGACTACAAATTTTGGCAAGGTAGGAGTGCTATTCTACAAAGAAAGTTTTATTTCTCTAACGTGGTGGCATCCAGACTTTCTTATCTTTACCTAGCTACACATGTTGCCTCAGCATCATGCCCCTTCTTCATCTAGGGGTATCATCCCTTTATCTCCAAATGTGAGATTTATCTGGTCCATTGCTCCTAGGCCCATAATCTTTGTTTAGCATTCTGAGACTTTCTCAGTGATATCAATCTTGTTAAGTGTATAGTTTTCAAAATATTTGGTTAGGTAATATGTATGTATGCAAGCAGTAAGCTTGTAACAAGTTAAATGATAAAGTTGTTTCAGGTGTTTTCTACTTTTTATATTAATTTAGACATTTTCAAAGTTTGTTATTAATGTTATGTAGTTTTGAATAAAACTGTTAACTTGATCTTATTCTAGCTTTTCTTTGATCGTTTGTTTTCTCGAGAAATAATAGTTGCTCTATTTGTGGGAGGTATTGCTGTATTTCTGCTCTGTTGTGTGAGATTAACAACACCTTCACTGGTAGAGCAGACAATATCTAAGGCTAAGCCTTCCATGTATTGAATGAAAATGACCAGTCATGTGGATGTTGTTTAATCATCACTGTTAAATCCATGATTTTATGTGAAATAATAAACATTAGGTTTAAATAAGATCTAAAGTGAGTTGGTTGACAGGAAGAGATCTTGAGGAAAAGAAATATTCTGATCAGTTCACAGGTTTAGTAGTAGACAATGATACAGTGTATGGTAAGAAAATATACATCATGCTATATTTGTCCATTGATTTAAGTAAAACTGCTTTTATTTTGTGTTACACATCGTATCCAGTCTGTTCATTATTTTGTTTAGTCTCAGTTCATTTACTTAAGTTCAGACTTGTTTTGAATTTATCCTGCAAGTACTCCCATTATTAAACAGGTTTATCTCACACTACCCAGACATATAGACAAGTACTCCCATTATTAAACAGGTTTATCTCACACTACCCAGACATATAGACTTTAACATATAATGTATATATATTTGTGTGACAATCAGTATAATGCCCTTTAAATATATCTGTTAATCTATTTATTTAAAAATTAAACCAGTTGCTTTTTTGAAATTAATTTGTAGTTGCATGATGAAAATTAGGATAAATTATAAAGTAAAATAGTTTGGAGTATAAATCCAATTAACAATAAGAAAAAAATTTTGTTATTTTCACAGGCTGAGAAGTCAGATCAACAGCTAACCAAATTTCCATCTTCTAGTCAGCAAAAACAAGTTCCATGTCTTTCTACTAGTGCCTTCTTACCTTCTACAGTCTCTCAATTAGCAAAAAGAAGGTCAACTCGACAGTCATCCTCCTTCTCTGGACAAGCTCATTCTTTCACATCTTCTGTGGATAGGAAATTACAAAAAGCTGCTATACCTACACCATCTGTTTCTCTTTCATCTCTTTCATCACAGTGTTCTTCTACTGCATCTAATGTCGTACTTACCAGAATTATGTCTCTGAATATGGCAGATCTAAAAGTGAATCCAACTAAATCACAAGCACCATCTTCTAAGCTACATCTCTCCAACTCAAAAAGGAAGAAACGGAAACTATGCCCTCAGACAAGCAAAGATTCCATCTCATCTCTTGCAAGTAAAAGAATTCGTTTACAACATCAGCCATTCCAGTCACCTCCTCTTATTTCCCAGCATGATACTACTAAATTTTCAGATGACAATGTGTTCTTCAGGAAGGGAGAATTTCTAGCTGTACGCAATGAAAATGGTATTTATTTAATATTCCTTTTTAGCTGATTACAGCTTTTAATTTACAACCCTTCATAAGAACTGTTTTATCATAGTTAATTTCAGCAAGAAAAGGAGTTTTTATCAATAACAACATATCAGTCTTTATTTGTGAGGTTGGATATCAAAGAAGATTTATTAAAATATTAATATTCATAAGCATTGTTCACTATTCATGGAACAAGTAGCTAATACCTTGTGACACTGTTAACAACTCTTTGAATAAAACTACCACCTATACTGTACATTTCTGTAAAGCAATCAGCAAGTTCTAACTCTTTTTCTTGTAATATCTCTTTTGTCATTTGATCTTATTGTATTCAAATTTTAGTTAACATTTGATGTGTTGTTTATCTTACTTTCATTTTTTAATTTCATTGAAAAAAACACATTTTTAAGATTGATTCTTTACCCAAATTACAAGATTTTGAAACAAATGTTTCAGAGTCTGTAACATGCTTTCTTGAGAGGAATATTCTCTAATGTTATTTATTAGCCCAGTGTTTGTGTTTCAGTAATTAATCTTAATTTTGTTAATATGAAAATGGACAAGGTCTAAGTAACAAGGATATGCCAACCTCCTATTGAAAAACAAGTTTGAAATAATAATATTGCAACTTTCCATGAAGAGGTTTTGGGAATCTTTTTGGATGCAGTATCTGGTATCCAAATTTCTGAAACTTACAAGATCCATACTATTTTTCACAGGAATTGTCTTATTTTCTTTAGATGATAACATGGCAACTGCAGCTTCTCAAACACTGAGCACTGTTACCACCATTGTATATTATGTGGTTAGTTCTATGGTACATTCTTCATTTCAGATCCAAGCCTCTTGTTTCTGTAATATCTGTTGAGTATGCCATGTCTTTGTCTATCTCTTTCCACAAGCTGTCTTTGCTTCTGATTATTATGTCCATGATAAGGCTAAGAGAACACCCACTTTTATGCTTCACTGTTCTGATAACTCAGATATATGGTATTTGTTCTTCAATTTATTTATTTTTTGGCCTTTGTGTGAACTTTTTACTAGCACTTTATCTCATAAGGTTTTTCTCCTGTTCTTCTCATGCTAGATTGTTGAATTATTGCATATCATTTTATTCTGTCCTTCATATTGATTCTATGTTGCTAAATTTTTCGCTAAATTCAGACACTATTTTCTATGGTCTGTAATTGGATTTATTCCTATTTTTTTATTACCTCTGTATCTTGTATTTATTTTTTTTCCCTGCTTGAAGAGTTTATACTTCTAATGTGACCTTTTCTTTTTAAATCTGAGCCTCTATATCTTCATTTTTTGCTTACACAATTTCTTAAATTGTTTTCCTCTCTACCATGCTCTCTTGAGACTCTGCATCACAACCTTAACAGCTTTATCAGGGAAATTTCCTGTATTGTGTTATTCTTGCTGCATCAACATTATTAATTATTTTAATAATCTTAACACCTCAATCAGATTCTCTCTACCTCTTCATTTTTTAAGGGGAAACAAGATTAGAAATCTTATTTTTTGCTTGCTTGACACCTTTTTTTTGTCCCAAGTATTATTCATGTAGCCTTCCTCTAAACCTTTTCAAACAGTTTAATGTCCTTTAAAAGAAAATGACCTTGGACTGAGCACAGTGTTCCAAATGTGGCCTTGCCAGTGACCTATACAACTGATCAACTGGAACACTAAATTTCTTTTATTCCATAACATTGGTAAAGTTACTCCCACCAAATTTATACTCAACTTTCAAATTGTGATATCCCACATACATTACCTTCTATTTATTACAATTGAAAGTCATCTAATATTTATTTTCTAACTCACCAAATACTCAAAATCCCCTTGTAAATCAATAGCATCTTCCTCACAGCTGTCATCATCCAAAACTTTAATATCATCATCGAATTCAAGTAATTTGACTGTTCCTTCATTTTTGTTGTTGACTTAAGGTTCTAACACTGACTCCAGAGTTACCTCACTTGTAACATTAATCTAGTTTGATTGAACTCCATTTATGATACCCTCTAGTTTTTTTCATCTGTCTACTTTTCTGTCCAATGAGCCAACCTATCCCTCACATCTATAAAGATTACTTTTTGATACGATACCTTTGTCAAATAATTATAGAAAATCTAGATATATCAAATCTATAATCCTGCCCCTATCCACATAAGCTGTAACCACTTTTAAGAGTGTCAAAAGATTAGTAAGGCAAGAATTTCTTCACATGAAACAGTTTAACAACTTTTGAAAGTTTGTTAAATTAGTTTGCAAAGCATTTTTTACCATACCTTTAAAGATATGAGACTAATAGGCCTGTAATTACTGAGACAATTTTATCACCTTTTTTGAAAAATAGGAGTAACATAAGCCAACTTCCACTCTTCTGGAATCTGTTTTCTATTCAAGGACTTAAAGGAAATAATAGCAGATGGTTTTTCTCCCAGTAGGATGAGAGTATGCTTACAAACTTGCATCGTTAAAATCTGAGGTGCATTTCTCCACATTGGCCTCAGCAGATAGCTTATTGTGGCTTTACTTTAAAACAGACAAACAATTATATAACTCATATATTCAGACCTTAACCATTTTTGTAACCTTTGGGTGAATATCATTTGGTTCAGGAGATTTATCATTCTTTCAACTTGCCAATTTTTGCTTAACAAGCTGAGAATTAATGTAATTCTTCTGTTCAGTCCTGTTTTCATCTAACAACTGACAATGATGAGGAATATTGTGTAAATCCTAATTAGTAAAAACTGAAAAAAGTAAATTTAATAACCCAGTCATGCTATAATCATCAGATATTAGCCTAAAGTTATCATCTCTCAAAGGCCCTATTTCCATGCAAAACACAAAAAATATCTGTATCTTCAATGACTATATGTATGTGTACATGCTCAAGACATTGGAACTCACCATGTGATTGATGTTGCCTCGTAGAAAATATTTCTATTGCCTGAAATACTCATAAGGTAGGGAATAACATAAGGTGTTAAGCCTATATGCCTCTACACACTGCTTACTATTTATATGGAGTTTTCAACAAAACTGCTTGACAGTTTATATTATTTTATCTTTTAAACTAAAAAAAAACAGTACCATATGAGGTTCACTACTCTTTCATCATGCCAGCTTTTGTTTATTGGAACTAATTATACAGTCTTTTCATAGTAATTTTTATATAGTTTGAAAACCTTTCTGTGTTCTTCTCAACACACATTTTTCCTCTCATTTTCTTCAAGTGGAATGAGAGGATCCTTGCTTGCCCAGCACCAAACTACTGGGGAGGTCATTCTCGAGAGCTCACATTCAGGTTTGTATAATCTCCCTTGTATGAGACCAAACTGATTCATCCCTCTATCAGAAGTGGAGTATGAAATTTACATGAAAGATTATTGTAGACCATTTCATGCACTAAAAACCAAATCCTTACATTTTGAGTGATTGCAACCAACTGGATGATTCTTGCACTCTTCTTGGGATGCAGGTCTGAGATTATTCATCCTTGCACACATTCATCTTCATAGGTACTTCATGTAGATATTTTTCAATGTATGGCTTGATTTATTTCACTATTCATAATACACATACTTAATCTGTTAATACATTCTGCTCATCTTTTTGACATTGTAACACCATGTAGGAAATTCTTTTGATGACACTTTTCTGCACTACTTCTTGTAGTAGGCAGTGTTCTTTATTTACAAAGGATGTGGTCTCCCACTGAGTTGGCAGAGTTGATAGCCCATTGTGTAGCTTTGTATTCAATTACAAACAAACTCCCATTGAGTGATTCTTCCATTCTGACACATTTCATTAGTTTTTCCCTTTCTGTTGCTATATTCCCAAGAGGTACACTGACCCCTTCATCATCTTATGAATATGATATTCTAGCTGTTTGTTTTGTGGAAAGGTGCAGCACATTTTTATAGATATTATTTTGCTTACCTGAAAATGTATTTTCAATAGATATATTTCTACAGGACCACTCACCTTTCTTTTCCATTTCTACTTGCCTCTTTTTGCCTTATCAAGAATTAACTTTTTATATGCACAGAGAGTGAATACTGGACATAAATGATGTTTTTCTCTTATTGGTGAAAGGATGTAGTCTAATGATCATTATATCATAGACTGGTGCAGAGGTGAGTGCTCCATTCAAAGGCTTTGTGTATGTGAAAAACATTTTAGCAATTGTATGAGGTATTAGCTACCAGTTTTGTGAAGGGTGAGTATCTATCTGGCATACATTTTCAATGAGGAATATGCTAATATTACTCACTTTTGAAGTTAAAAACTAACACAACTTTTTGCAATTTTTTATAACGTTTTTATCTATCTAGAATATCAAAATATAACCTTTACTTTGACAAGAACTAGTATAATTTCTTCTACTTTGTTTTCCTTAAGAAGTATTACAAGCATTTTCCTTAAGAAGTATTATTTTAGCATTTTGTAGTGATAGCTAGAGGATTTATTCTTTTTTAGGTACTCAGAACATAAGTTTTGGAAAACTCAACGTGATATTGCAGTCTATGTATTAACAAAAAGGCAGAATCGATGATATATTAAACAAACTACTTTTATTAATAATTTTCTGAATTATTTATGTTTTACTGCATGGGTAAAAAACAAACAGCAAGATATTTAAGTTACATAAATATAATATAGAAGTACACTTATATTAATATGATACTAAGTCAGTGATAGTTCTGAACACTTGAGGAACAAGGTAGTGTCCATTGTGAATAAAATAAAACTGTCTAGAGTGCAGATGACTTGCACCTTGCAAACCTTAAACATACATTCCCAGTGATGCATGTACCTTACATATTCACTATATAAATTTTAATTCATCAATCACATCCCATCTAAATCTGTTCTCAAGCAGTATTTCCATGGACTTACAATGCCAGAAACTGAGTTTTGACATTGGTGGTGGACAGAGCACACATATAGCCTATTTTGTAACTTTGTGTTTAACTACAGACAAACTACCTAAATCCTTTGCAACTATGTATTCAACATTTATGGAAGAGAATTTACAGCCCCAAATCCTTTTCCACTTGAAATAACTCTAATCCTAGAAGGATTAAGAAACTGATTGACCAAAAAAACAAAATACGTTTCTTCTTAAATATTAATTTATTTCTTCCTCCCATGGTGGTAGGTTTAATTTAAATTAAGTAGCCCACATTCATTCTCTTCATATAGCTTAATTAGCTGTCATTTGCCATTTGTTTGCCCAATATACAAAATTATTCAAATTCCTTCATAAAATAACAGCATCTTTTTCACAGCTGATTACACCTAAAACTTTAATATCATCCACGAATTTATTCAGTTTGTTTACCGTTCCCTTTGATTATGTTTTGGTCGAATGTCAATATGGGGTCAGTCCCCATATTGGTGAAGGAATTTAACTATAATTCTAAATGTGTTAATGTGAAACATGGCAAACTTTTAGCAAAATGTAGAAGTCTGTTTTTATGCAACAAATAAGATATGTTACAGAAGTATTTGTTATCAAGGTATGTCTGTCAATGGAAAATGTCAGTGTGACTCAGACATTTAAAGTTGGAGTGCAAACTGATGTTTGTGTGAAGAATGAAAATGCTTTAATGCATTTGTTTGGTTTGTATGCTGCATTTTTATGACATCTAATACCTCCAAGATGGATATCCACAACGCTTCCATATTTCCATGTATTGTATCTGGCATTTATTCTACTGTGAAATGTTACAAAATTAGTAATGTAGGGTGTAATAAATAGTTGATAACTCTAACTTGAAACACACAAAGGCATGTTAAGTTGCACTTGTGAAAGGTCATGTGTTTACCTTGACTCTCACACCTATGCATATAGAGTTAGTATAAAAAAGAGTAAAGGTCACATCACAAGGCTTAGAAGTACCACATTTGTAACTTAACTTCTTTTTGTAGTACTTTAAAAAAAAAAAAATTCTTGTACATATTTCATTGAAACATTTGTTGAATTCAGTCTTCAACCTAAAGTGAAAATATGTTGTGAAGTCAAATTTGGTAGGAGGTTTAGTATCTTGCTGAAATTGTTAATGAACTTTAATAATCCAGATGGTTTCATGTTGGATTACAATTTTGCATGATTATGACTTTGTTATAGTGCATCATCTGTGTCCACAACATGGAAATATGGATGGGTTATATTGCTTCAGTGTTAGACTTTTTCTATTTATGTAATGTCTGGTCTTTAACAACTTGTGGGAATTAGAGCTATTTGAAGCATTGAAACATCAAACCATGAAGTAAAAGATACTGCTAGTAGATGTTGTAATTAATACTTTAGGAGCTTCTCCAAGAATCCAAATGTGGACTCTCATCCAGCAAGGTAAAACCTGGTCAGCACAATTAGAGAAAGGCAACATTAATGCATGTAACCCTTAGAATTTTTATGGTCAGTTATGAGTACAATGGTTCTCTTACTGTGCTGCAGCTAGTGACCCTTAGAATTCTAACACAAGAAATTCTCCAAAAATTGCATAATACAAAGACTGGATAGCACCACATTATTACTTGCACTTGTGCTAAAATTCAATGGTTATTCTTCTGGTTGTTTGAATAAAGATATTCAGCAGTGATATGAATAATGCAGTGATGCCAACCATTACAATTTGAGCGTAATCGTTATGATTTTGGTGTATACATTATGACTATATGCTCACACAGACAAATATTACGACTTGTTGTAACTCCCAAATTATTATATATTATATAGGCCTATACAATAAAGTGATAAATTGTTCCCCCAGGGCTTGAAAGGGGTGAAAAGAAAATTTTTAGTGAGATACAAAGGCATTTTGATAATAAATAAAACACACAGTCCAAATGGCTACTTGTGATAGTTATGATTGTGTTTGAAATAATAAAAAATATTTGTTTCTCTAATATCTAACAATAGTTTAAGTGTGGTGTTCTCCATACTGAGTACATGGGGGATTCCATAGCTATGTCATCAGTGCTTGTCAGCCAATTAGCACTCACGTAGATGGGTATTTCTCGTTTCCTAAGCAGCATATAAACACCAATGCAATCACTCACAAGATGGGGAAAAAGAGGTCTCATTTACCAGATTGTCTTGTTTCTGGCAAATCTAAAAGGACTAAAACTGTGAAAGGGCTCTGTCTACAATCATTACACTCAGTCATTTGAAATAGTTGGTATCTCTGATAATGTACATTGTGTGCAGCCCAGGAAACAATGTTGTTAGGATAAACTCCAAATAAGAATTATTGGGTTTTCTCTACAGATATTGCTGGTCTACTCCTAGAGTCTGAGAGAAGTCATAAATACTTCCCTGTCACCATCAATTATTTAACAAAGTGAGCTAATTATTCATTAATCAGTGCATCTGTGCAGTCCATAGCTAATGTGTTGGCAGAGTACTGGGAAGCACATTTTCATTCCTGAAAGAGATCAATAGGGTTCAGGTGACTAATTTCAACATCCAGTTGTTCTCTGACATATGCAAAGCATTGGGTGTGAGGAAGAAGTTTTTGCCTTATCACTGCTAGTAATATAGTTTAGAAGAATGGATAATACAAACATAAGTATATACTTGCCATGTTTATAATTCCAATCAAAGATGTGGGCTGAACAATTGCTGTATGCTTACCATAGCTCCATAAAACATTATAGCATACAGCAAACGTTCCATAATGTCTATAGTAACTTTTGGAGTGGTTAAGGTCTGCATTAATCAGTGCACATTAATTCACCTGTCAACAATTTGAAAAAGCTGCTTAGTGACAGAAATAGAGTTTTGACAAGAGGGTAAAAAAATGGATGCACTAGTGAGAAAATTGGGTCTGGTAGTGGTTTGTGTCCAGCAGCACAGAAACAACTTGGATCCAGCTGGACCAGTCTTTGCTTTATGCTTCAACTCAAAAGTCCGGAATATTAGTTAATTAATTACAGTATGCTATAGGAATAAAAAAGCTCATGGATCATATCAGTAAGCTGCATCTGTATATCGTGGATAAACCTCTTGTATATTGACTGGATGAGAAATCAAAAGTTGAGACCATCAAATTGGAGGAGGACAAGGATGGTGTTTCAAGTCATATTAACTTACCCAATGAGGGTGAAAGAGCTGAAAGTACTTACTTAAATGTTCTCATTGAGTCAGGTTTGAAAATGCTGAAGTTAGTGGTAAAATACTGCTTTGAAAGTTAGCTAAACCACGATATCAGCCAACACTATGGGTGGGACTAGACCATCGACATCAGCTATGACAGTCACTGACTGTACCATTGCTGACTAAAAAAAAGTAGAAATGCTTGCTTTTCCAACTGTCAGTTACTTATAAATTATTGTATGCATTGCATTGTCTTATTTCCACTTCATTATCTTATTATTAAGATGATTTGTTGATCAGAAGATAATGAGGACCAATAGGATATAACCTTCCCTGTTCAGTGAGCAACTGAGTAGAGTTTCATTAAAAAATATAACCATTAGATATTGGAAATAGTTGCTTGATTATCAAACTCTAACAGTTAGAGGTAGTAGATGCAATACCTGGTATATCATCAGTTTGCACAACTGGAAATAATTCTCAGGAATCCAAAACCTCAAATTCATTTGAAAGGGTGTTGTGACTTTTGCTTTCTGAGTTATCAGGTGGTATGGTAGAGTACAGTGTATGCATTACATTGCATGGTTACCACTTGACTCCTCAAATTAAGGCAGCTGGAAAAGATGAGGAAAAAGAGAAAGACCTATGCTTCAGTAGCCACTTTAGCATGACTATCCAAGCAACTCTGGGAACAAACTCAAGGACTACTGAAGTGTTGATCATATGTTACCTTCTAAAGTAGATTTCAGTGCAATCCAACATGTCAAAGTGAGCGTAAATTGGATCGAGACTTTGGCTGCGTATTAGCGAGAGAGAGGAAGACCAGGTGTGGTATGAGGTTAAACCTTCAAAGTAACTTGAGAAAGAAGTGCACCACAACTGGACAAAGCAGCCTAATACTAAAACTGCTTTAACCAAAGACATGATAAACTTAAAAACCATTACTCTAGCATTGGATAATCCACTGGCAGTGTTAAAGTGAAAGGAAATGGAGCTTTACAGTGACTGTGAATGTACTGTAATGATGACATGTCAAGCTAGGTGACAATAATTATGGTTGAGATCACCCTGCATTTAATAAATATACTTTCTTTTCAATAAATTTTAAGTTATTTTATTTTTGTGTGTTCTTAATATTGCACTTGTGGGTGCCAGTGCAATTGTGTCCATTAAAACAGAAGTGCTGATGTTCTGAAAATAACATACTCAGCTGTCTGTATTTTATTTTCTAGTTTGGGGTATGTTTCTAGCATACATGAAGTATAGGTGTGTTTAAAAATGACATGAAATATGCTTTTCATTTGTTCCTTATATAAAAAACTAAATCCAGTCACATCTTCAACTAATAGTTATGAGAATGTCATTTTTCAAACCATAATCCTTGAAATTTATTTCAGTCCTGACCTTATTGTATAATTTATCCTTGAGATTTTGCTTTCTAGATATATTGTTATCATGGTTGTAAATTGATTCACAAATTGAAATTCAAATTTTTTAAACTGTATATATAAAATTAAGAATTTTTTTATTTTTATATGCAGTTTTTTCTTTTTGTTTTGCAAAGGGCATGATGTTATTAGTGATAAGTATTGTTTTTGTATGTAGATACATAAAATAGATAAATTACCAATGATTCATTGTTACTTGTAATACATTTTAAATATAATTCTAGTTTTTTTGTAAAGATGAAAGAATTTTAAATATTGTATGTGTGATATATTTATTTGTACATAAGGAATATTTATTTAAATTTTATTTTGAACATGCAAGTTGTGCTTGAAAATTAATATTTTTTCTTTCTAAAAACAGTGTTTTTGCCAAAGAATTTTAATTATGATATCATTTATCTTAAGTTGTGTGAAATTCTTATGCTAAGACTGAACCCAGTGACTCGTTGAGTTGTTTTGATTCTGAAGTTGAAATGAAGCATACATGGTTAAAATATAATTAACAGTGAGTGTATCAAACTAATGCTAAGACTGATCCCAGTGACTGCGAGACACCAAACTTGTTGAGTTGTTTTGACACTGAGGTTGAAATGGAACATACATGGTCAAAATATAATTAATAGTGAGTGTATCAAACTAATGAATCAATGTATTATAATTACTGATTTATCATACTTCCTGTAATAACTATATATATATAATTAGCTCTGTTAAATACTGGGTTAATTTTTAGTTCATATCTATAAAGATAAATTGTTTTAGTCAAAATTTATTATTGTATTACTTCAAATTTAAGATGCACACCACTTTAAAAATGGATTTTCAGGTAAGAAAAAAAGGATGATAATTAGAAAAGAGTAAATACATTTTGAAAGAGTTTATTAATGAATAAAAAATGCTAATAATATGTTTAAAATAAAATATGATAAAAAGTTTATAAAATACACAGGAAATTTTAAATCTTCATCACAATAATGTTTCTTCCTGCTTTCTTTATTTAATCAGATAGTCATTCTGTTGTTTCTTCTGACTCGCTGTTATATTCTGAAGTTGAAGCAGCTTGATTACTTGATTCACTATTGTCCCAAAGAATGTCATTTTGTGTTCCATTTTCAGCATCTTCAAATTTTGATGGCAATTTGATTAATTGTTTTCCTTTGCTATAATTATAAACCTTCACTTTTTAGAAATTTTTCACACTGCCTGCAACTAGCTTTGAAAGAAATGCCTTTATTTCTTGTGCATTCTTTTCCTTTTAACAATAAGACTTCTCTTTTTACAAGCAGCCCTTTATTTCATAAATCTCTGAAATATGTTAAAATGGCCACATCAATTACAGGATATCTTCCTTTTCTTGGGCCAGAAAATGACTTTGCACTTTTCTTTCAAGAAAAAAACTTGGTTTTTGTAACACACCAACAATGCACGTTTGTCTCATTCGCTGTATTATATACTTTTTATTGACTGCACAATTCTCAATCTGTTTGGTGCACAAAACATCTTTTCTTTTAATTTATGCATCTGCCTTAAAATGATTTTTCATGAGTAAAAAATGCAATAAAAATAAACACAATTAAATAGCTTGTGAACAACAGGAAAGTGGACAAATACTGAGCACGGTGATATCCAACTACACCACAATACGTGCTTACATTGGCAAATCTGACATTTGGTATGTGTTGTTTGGTCTTTATGAATTAAGTTATTTTTAAAATATAGTCCAATCTGTTTGTTAATGCAATATTTTTTTGAAAATCTTTGTTGTTTCAAGAAACTGATGTTTTTAAGACTTTTAAAGAATAAAAAATGATACCTCGGATTTAAGATGACTCTAATTTTCAATTTGGAAATATGTGAAAAGAGGTGCTTCTTAAATTTGAAGTAATATGGTAATAATCACACAAAATTTACGTACTTCTGAGGAATTTTGATGATTTTATGTTTAATTTTTAGCTCTGTTTATTATGGTTTTAGTAATATTTCAGATGATTTCTCATCAATTGTAACTACATAATGAATTTTTTGGAAGAAAGTACACAACCTATAGATAAATGTAATTCATTTAATAAGATAAGGAATAAAAGAAGATGATTTCAATTGTACATTTTTGAAGTATTTATTTATAACAAGCATTTATTCTATGTAGTAATGCATTTAATAAGAACAAATCTTTTCCTTACACAGGTGGATTTTTTATTTGTCGTGCATTTCAGAATGTGTGCAAGAACACCAAAAAGTTTAAAATCCAGTGGCTAAATAATGAAAAGAATGCTAGTGTTTATACTCCAGATTTCTTTGACTTCACGAGTAAGTATCATTGTCTTCTCATTACACTTATTATAGAACTTCTCTAAATTTAGTGTTTACAAAAGTTTATTTTCAGTTCTTGGAAACTATTGTGATGTGTCATATATATATATATATTTTGATGAATATTAATTCAAAGGTAGGTCTTATATTTTTTTCTAAATGATTACACTTTTGCATGAGATATCATATATGCCATTCTGTTAGATTATATATATGTGTAATACAGTGGCCAAATTTTCTTTAAATTTCAGTTCCAGTTTACAGTTTGATGACTGTTATGTAAATCATATGTTAATTTAGCCCTAGTTGTTGTACTTAGCACAAATCAGTACAAAATGTTTTATGGTAATTAACGTAACCTGTTCTTCCCTGAGTGTGAGCTGATTATGTGACAGTTGTTTCATGGATCAAACATTTTCCAATTGCCTGTAATTTATTTTATATTTGGTCTGTTACAGCAAGAGAATCTGGACTATAAGAATAAATTTGGTGCTTTCAAACAGATTTTTTATGCTTAACACTCCTATGAAAAAAATATTTACATCCACTAAAGTGATACCCTTAGTGGATGTTTTTTAAAAAAAAATTTTAAATATTATTTCGTAAATGTCTGAAAAGTCAAAATATTATTGCTCCTTAAAATATAAAGGGATAGGGTCAGTTAATGGCAATTTCATTTAAATACAAAATTATTAGCCTAATATTAATAACCTTTCAAGTTGCTCTGTGGCCTATTAGGTCCCAATTTTCGTAGGAGTGTTAAAAAGAACCAGGTCTCACTTGTAATATTTTACCTGCATTCCTTTGTATTAGTATAGAAATAATTCTTCCACGCATATATATGTGTATGGTTTTCTTTCTGAAATTTAAAAATAATACTTGAATATCATTTTAATTTTTTTGCAAGTAATTTGATAAGCTCTTTCATTGTAAATTAATAAATTTTCACTCCTAGCTTTCATTTCAATTTTTGTGTGCAAGTAAGTGCTTGTTCTTTATTGTTCTTACACCAGGCTTTATATTCTTAGAACCATGAACCTTTTGTATTGTAGTAATCTGTTGTATGTGTGTTTTATCTGTTTAAATGCTAAGAATACCTCGCTTTATCATAAATATCAAAAGAGTAAGAAACCATTATATTATTTGATTAAATTCCATAATACAAAAAATTATCCATCAAACACAAATACTGCAGCATTATTATACTCCAGTGTAAGGTTATCATAATCAAAGAACACCACTCTTCTCTGTTGACTTTTTATAATCCATCTAGTGAACAAGGTCTGGCATGGCATGTTGGTTGATTAACTCTCTTTCAATGGGTTTGGTCCCAGGCATCAGTCTTGTAATTATTTTGTGCTTGCTATAGTTTCCATACTATAACTTTTAATACAGTGTGCATATCTTCATGAACGTTTCTAGATTACTCCATGTAATAAAATTTTTACTCTTTCTTGTTTGTGGGTAGTAAGTGTTATTTTCTAATTGCTTATGCCTAAAGTAAATGGAAGACCTATTTTTCTCTTCAAACTTTGCTTTTGTGACCTGTGTAATGTAATTTTCGAATTTACCCATTTTCTAGAACATTTCAGGTAGATTCAGTGCTGAGACCTCAATGACTTGATAAGAAATCTTGGTCTAACAAAGTTGAATGCCAGGCTTTAGACATTTAGGCTCAAAGAGTGGGATTTGTTAGATGAAAGTGTACAAGTTGCAAGTCAGAAGAAGCATTACTGACATTTTCCAAGCTTTTCATTTGTCAAGATGGGCTCTGCTTCTGCCACAATGTATCCAGTCTTTGCGAAGCAATTGGAATTGCCTGTAACCCGAACAAGTGGCACCTCTTCATTGATAGCTTATCTAGAAGCCTCAAAGCTGTACTGCTCCATGATGGGAATAAGTATCCGTCTATTCTTCTGACTCATTTGGTGGACCTCAAAGAGGAATACAACAGCATCAAGACCTTGCTATAAGCCTTGAAGTATGATGAGCATGGCTGGGAATTATGGGAGACTTCAAAATGGTGGCATTCCTGATGTGTCTCCAAGGAGGTTTTACCAAGTTTCCCTGTTATCTTTGCCATTGGTTCAGCAGAGACATTGCAGCACGCTACAACAGGAAGCATTGGCCACAATGGACCAAGTTCTCTGTGGGGAGACACAATGTCAAGCGTGAGCTACTAGTGGACCTCCAGAAGGTGTTGTTCCCACCATTGCACATGAAATTGGGTCTTATGAAACAATTTGTCACAGCTCTTCATAAAGAGACTGCAACATTCAAGTACCTTCAAGACTTTTTCCTTAGGCCTTCTGAGGCAAAGGTGAAAGCTAGTGTTTTTGTTGGACCACAAATAAAGAAGATCTTGGAGATCACAAAATTCCCCATGAAGCTCAGTAGGAAGGAAAAAAAAAGCTTGGGGCAGCTTTGACGCAGTGGTTTGGGGCTTCTTGGGCGATCACAATGCTGAAAATTATGTGGAACTGGTTGAGGTTCTAGTGAAGAGCTACAGCAAAATGGACTGCAGGATTTCCCTGAAAGTCTATATCATTGACACTCATCTTGATACATTCAAGCAGAACATGGGAGCATACTCAGAGGAGCAAGGCTGTGCTTCTCCCAAGATATATTGGACTTTGAATGCTGCTACCAAGGAGCGTATATCAAAAATGTTATAAGAGACTCTTTGGGGGCTGATACGTGAAAGTGATTTACATTATAGTTGCAAATCTTGAAAACCTACTCACTTCTAAACATTTGCTCATTTTTGTATAACTTTAGTATAAATACATGTAAATCTTGATTCATATGTTGTTTTATTCAGACCTTATGTAAATGAAAATGTGCAAATTTGTGTGTTTTTACTTGGAAAATAGGTTAATTTTAAAATTTCATTATCCAGGTTGCAAAAACAAAATTTGAAGGGAGTAATGGCCATTTTCTGTACTTTTACAACATAAGCAATTACGAAATAACACATACCACCCAGGCACAAAATTTGTGTTACATAGTGTTATCAGTATACATTACAAGGCTTTAGTGCACTGAATATTAGATTTTGTTTATGAAGTTTTAAGATTTTTTAAGTAATGATTTCTCACGTGTATTTTTCTTTTTGAATGCTTACCATCCAACATTTAAAGTAATTTTGATTTCAAGTGCAAAAATGTATTTATGTATGAGAAAATTCTCAAACATCACATGTAAAATCTTTATAACCTACAGATAATTACCAAATGTTTTTATTGTAAAAAAAATTAGATTTTATCTGTTATTTCCACTATTGTTTCTCTTTATGGGTTTGGTCAATTTGACTGACCTTTTAATCAACATAAATAAACTAGGAGGTAGTTTTAAATTGTACTTTTTTGTTATAAAAACAAAATTATAACAAGAAACCACAAATGTTTAGTTTAAATACCCTAAACTTCATAACATTATACATCTGTATGTATATTTTTCTTTGATCCTTCAGCAGTATCTAATTAACATTACACAATCTCTGATGATGATATGGTAATAATCTATATATTATTACTATTTACAGGTAGGTTCTTAAAGTTCAGTTGTTTTTCTTCAATGTAGAAATATGGAAAGCAATTATTTATTTTTTTACTTTCAAACTTTGTACTCATTTGCCAATTTAGCATAATTTGCTAAGCCTTGTCAGACTTTGAATTTGAAAGATATAAAACAAAATAATATTTTTAGGTTTTGATATATGCATGTTAAAATAATCCATTATTATAAATTGCTCTATTTATATTGTAAAATTCCATTGTTATTTATCAAGACTTACTAACTGAACTCTGTTGGAGTAAAAAAAAATTATTGTTTTTTAGATAGCATTTTTATTTACCTCTTCCTTCTGCAATTTGAGACAAAGAAATAATCTTGGAACCTTCCTACCTTCCTGAGGTTAAAAAAGTCAAGAAGAGAACATTCTGTGCTTTTGACTGGTTATTCACTTGTTATAGATAGAATTAGGTGTACATAAGCAAGTATTTCCAAAAATGGAAGTTGTTGGGTTGAGCCATTGTGTTTGATTCACTAAGTGTGGTATCATTTTTGTAAATAGAAAATATTGGAAGTTCTTATTTTATACTTTAGCTTGTAAACATTGTTAATTTCAGTTTTTAATTTGTAAGAAACTATACACTTTAAACTTGGGCATCACAAACATATAATTTGAACCAAAGCTGCATTCAATACCACATGACACATAACAAAATTGACAATTAAGAATTTTTTTTCCCTGACATTTAGTTTTAAATTAATAAATTAACTTATCCATATTATATACAGAAATTTGAAATGTAATCTATATTGTGGTATCAATAACATTATGAATGTAAATCAACAGATGTGATAGCATGCTCTTTGACCTGTGATATATGAAGTCCCACAGTGAAATTGTTAAGGTATCTGACTCACAATGTAAGATTTGCATGTTGAGGTCCCTGTCACTGAACATGCTTGCTCTTTCAGCCATTGGAGCATTTTAATGTGATGATCAGTCCCACTGCTCTTTAGTAAAACAGTAGCCCAAGAGTGAGCAGTGTGTGGTGTTGACTAGTTGCCATTCATGTAGTCTACCATTAATAAATTTGGAAAAGCTAGTCATCATTCAAAATAAAACAATGTACTGTATGAGTATGTTTTCTTCTCAGCACCAGTTTTAATAGTCCAGTCTTATATATCTCTGGAATTTATTCTGATAATTTGACCAATATATCTTCATGTAGAATAACACTGAATACTTGTTTTATTTGCCAGCTGCATGAGATATGCAGTGGTTTAACAGAAGGAATGACTGAAAACCTTATCCTAATGAAATTGTACCCAATTGGCATTTTTTTGAGAAAGAGACCCTTTTCAATTATTTTGTGTGTTATTACAAGGGACAAATGGACAGCTTTTGTCACTGACCTTTGTTTTTATAAACTCTTACTGTTTACCTCAGACAGCGTGAACTTGTTTGGAGTCTCTTTCTGGATGGTTTTAACACCTTAAATTGATATATATTCTTTTGTTTTTCTTTTGCTTTTAAGAACTACGGATACTATTGTTGGAAATTCTAAATCTATAATCTGAACACATCTTTATGAACTGAGTATATGAATGTTTTGCATGAGATGGACTTTAACATAATCTTTCTAAAAGCAATAAACTTTCTGTGGCATCACAATACTGATTAAATAGCAAAATATAGTACTAGTACATTTTGTTTGACTAAACTGTATTGATTGTAGTTACTGCATAGCTTGCTGATTTTGGTTATCAAAATCACTTTAACACAATGTACTTAAACTTTCTATGACTTAGATATTTTACATTGTTTATCCAAAACATAAAACCATCTTCTGATGATATCACTATTCTTTGACTTCAGCTTTACCTATTAAAGCATTGGTCTTGCATACTCCAGTTTTTATATACACCACTTAAATGCATTTAGCAATATCTAACTTCTACATTTCTCTACCCTCATCAAAGCAACCTTTATTCTGGTACTGTATAGAAGTATCTCACTTGGATAATGTATCACTTTTTATTGACAAAACATTGTCTACAGTTCTCACTGATGAAGTGTTACATGATGTTTCATTACTAATTGCAATTTTTATGCTGGCTTGTGATTTTAATGAAAGTATAATTAAAAAAAAGTGTATATGCACTGTGGTGAGAGGGTACTTTTATTTTGAACTGTTCACTGTTTCACCCACTGAGAGATGGAGATATTCATTTGACCTAGGGTGTTTTCTCATAGGATTTCTGAAGTTGCCTTTTTGTTGATCCTTGGAAAAATTTAGATTCTGTTTTCTGGCATTTTCCTTTACAACATTGATTGTTACTGGTCCAGTTTGATACTGCTCCTTTTCTTCTGTTAATCATCTGGATTTGTAAGATTGTGTGGCTTTTCCTTGTTCACTTTAAATCTACTCCTCCTTTGTTGTTGGAGAGGGGACAATTTAACTTCTCCTTCCTGACTTTTCACTGCTAACATGTTGATGCAATACATTTGTTGTTGGTATGTTTGTAGAATTTTCTCTTTCCCCTTAGATCTTTTCTTTCTAAGCCTCTTGCAATTATGGAAGGGAATACATCCATTTCTGCAAATTTTTTACATCTATTTCTTAGCTTTGCTATCGATTGTAATCTGATCATTTGTTTTGACATCTAAGGCCTAGATGTGTTATGTGAGAGCTTTATTTCCTTTTATAATGATTGACTGTTTTATTTAGGATCTTTCAGTTTCCCTTGATTTTTCTCATTTCCTTAGAGGCAGATTCCCAAATATCCATTTTTATATGTTTTGGTTTTTGTGAGTGAGTTACCTTCTGAGTTACATCTCAGTAGACTGAAGACATTTGTTTCCTGCTGGCCATTTTATGTATTCAGTATAGAACTTTTATCGGGTGATATTCATACTTTTTCTAGTGCCTTTTTCTCATGTTCTTTATATGCTCAGGCAGATATCTTTGGGAAATTTCCCTAACCAGCAGCCATTTATAAAAAAGGTTTGCTGGATTTTAAGGAGAAGGGTTACTTTTGTCACTTGTTTTTTTGGTGTGTTTTTTTCAGGGTTTCTTACACCTTTCTTTCACTGGATTCCACTCTGTAGTGAGTGAGTTCTAGATAGATGTTTTTCACTAACTCCAATTCCACACAATTGGTTGCAATAGGCTGCTTAGAAATGAGATGTTTCGTGGACCTTCTGTGCACTTAGCAGATGATATTACTATGTTATCATGGACTATCATGAGTAAAGCTAAAGGAGATTTTACCTACTCCAGCCAATCATGGAATTAAATAATTTTGAGTTGATATGCTTGTAAATTTTTTTAGGGAACTTGGTTCATCTATTGTGCTATTTCAAGAACACTGTTTCTCAGGACCCCTCAGTGTGAAGTGCTGCTCAGATTCTACTAGTAGATCTAAGGAGTCCTTACCATACCCAGTTTTGAGTCACTAGGCTTCTTTGAGAGTGTTAAAGTGTGTTCCTTTACTCTTAGGGTAAAGGGCAAAGTTGAGGGCCTTCCTCATCTGATCATTGAATGTTTTTTTGAGATGTCAGTAGCATTGACACCAGCCTTCATTGAAGCCTACTTGACACTATACTAGTTGGTGGGAATGCACATGGCTCTTCTCTTTAATCAATGTAGGGTTTGCATGTTGTTTGCAGAAGGAGGTCCACCATCTCTTCATAATTCCAGATGCAAAGTGGTCCCATCCTAGGCCCCTGATTGAACACAGGTTCCATGTGCTCTTCATAATTCTATGGGCAAGTAAAATACTCCCTGCTCACTTTGTTGGGGAGTGAGGATGAATGAGTTTTATTCCTTTGGTAAAGTATGGCACACATGACTCCATTATTCCAAGTCTGGGATGTTGCCTTTTGGACTTCAGCAGGTGGAGGAGAAAGTTTGCTCATTTTAGTGTTGCTTACTTTCTTGTCATAATTCTGGTAATAAAAAATGCAAAACTCTGTAGTTACAAGTTGAGATCAAAATAAAAAGTATATATTTCTATAAGATTGTAGCCTCACCCACCGATGTGAGATATAGGGACCAAGACCCCTTAATTTCAACCCCAGATTGTGTAACCTTGACTATCTAGTTGGCACTAGTCTATAATGACTACTCATGTACTGTTCTCTCCTTGGTAAAGAGCATACCTGTTCAGAATGTATTGTGTTTCTCTTACTTGTGTACCACTTTTATCTTGGTACACTACTGTTTTGTGCAGACATTTTCTGTGTGGATCATACCTACACTTCTCAATGTGGGATCCTTGCTATGTTGTCAGTGAATGGTAAGTATGTTTTGAAAGTTCACTTACCAGTAATACTTACCTCCACTGACACTCTCCCATCCTTTCTCCCCAATGAGAATTTGCATGAGTCTCAAAAAAATGATTGCATTATCTAAGTTTATATACAGTACAAGGATAGAGGGCACATTGGAAAAGATGGAGAAATTTCCAAGTTAGATATTGCTAATGACATTTAAAGGGAGTATTTAAGACTGAAGCATAAGAGACTAATGCTTATATAGGCAAAACCAATGTTGAAGAAGAGCTATATTGTCATTGGAGGTGAGTATTATTGGAAATTCATTTGAAGTTTAGGAAAATGTTAACCTACATCTCTGTATTTTTCATTCAGACTTGCATATTTCTCACAAACTGTAAATCATATGTTCTCATTTTAAACTTTAATTTCATAATTTTTCAATTTAGATATTTAATTTTACATTAAAAAACCTTTCTTCACTAACGTAATGCCTTTTAAGAGTACTCTGAACAATGAAATATCAAAGATGCTAAATAAATATTGCTTTGTTTATAAATTACACTTCAAAACAAGTAGATTTACCTCTGAAATATGAAAAGTCTTTTTTTTTTATTGAGTTACTCTCCTGTTACCAAAACCATGTAACTAATTTTCTAGATGTTTTTTTACACAAAATATCAACTTACCCACTCTCCGTCTTTCACATGAGTTACTGTTCTCACTTCAGGAAGTTGTATATAAGCTGTGCTTTCTTGCTGTAATTCCCATTTTCTTGTTGAAGTTGCTGCTAACTTTGGTGCACTGAATTCAAAAGTCATCATTTATTTTGATGTAGACATTTCCAACAGTATTAGAACTTTTGCATCTTTCGAGGTCTTATATATGAAGTTTGCTTCTATCACACAGGGTGATTCCAGTATGGCTGCATTGTCATCCTGTATTGATCAACATATTCAGGCTGTTAATGCTAAATTGTCTGCTTTTGTCCCTGGTGAGTTTCATAATCATGTGAACTCTTTGTTTACATTACACTTGCTATTTTCTTGGGTCTATTTGCTTTCAATGTTTACAAAGCAGGATTATTAATTCTCTTCCTGAAAAATCTTCTATTAGCCTTGTTTGTCTTTTTTGTTAAGTATGTTCTACTTTAAATCTTTGGTCAATTTTGTTACTTTTGAATGTGTTAGCTTTGTATAACATGATACAATGCTTCAATCCTTACTTCCTCATATATGGATTGTTGTCATTGGTTATAGAAACTAGTAAAATATTAAATTACTGTATCTTGCATGGATCAACCAGAACTTTAAATTGCGTTAGTAACAACAGAGTTTGGAACATCTGGGATTTTAGATCAAACTGGTTTTAGAAAAACTTTAGCCATTTTTAATTATGTTGCTAACTTTGGAGTCTTTTGATCATACTCTTCTGTCTTTTATATGTACTGCTAAATGTTCTTTATGTGTTGAAGTCAATAGCTTCAGTTTATGAAATTATATTCTTGGGCTGTGCACATATCTCGCCTCCATTGGGAATTTCCTTTTCAGTTTTCTGACTTCAGATTTGTTAATAAAAAGAAAGCAGGATTTTATTTCATTCATCTTTCTTATAAACTCCATCTTGTGGCAAGTGTTATGGAATCATTGTCATTTTGGTTGTTGGATTTGTTAAGAAGAAACAGCTCTCATCAAGTTGTTAGGACTGTGGGCCACTCGTCATTGTTTGCTCAACTTTTTGTTCTTTATTTCCATTATGTCTTATTCTATAAAGACAACTGTACTTTGGGAGTTTACATCAACAATAAGGATGATATTCATTCTTGCAAGTATTGTTTTTTGTATTTTTCAACAAATTCACTTTTAACCATGTAATATTCCTGGTGTGGTGAATATTGTGGCCAACCCTTTCTCTTCAGATCTTTGACTTCTTCCCAAAGTTGACTATTTATTCTTTGTATTTCAATGAACTTTCAAACATGTAGGGTCAGTTGATCAGTGATACTTTCACTGCATTAATTAACGATCTTCTTTCACTATAGTAGTTTCTATTTTGGATCTAAATTCTCTGGCAGTGAATTTCCTGAATCAAATTTAAGAGAAGTCCTTACTTTATAGATGCTCTGTACTTAATCTTTTTCCTGGTCCATATCAGTTACTTCAAGTACCAAGTTATACTTATTGCCCTACCTTGACCTGTTCAACCATGTCAACTTTCTAACAGAAAATCAGTCCCATTACATTTGTGGAATAATCAACTATAGCAACTTTTATCCTCCATTTTTCACAACATTTTGGATGTCTCTGACTTCATGGTTGACTGTTGTTGGGTTCTTTGTCCAGCAAGTCAGATTATTTTCACAGGTAACTTGAATACTAGTTCATTTTTGTAACTGCTCCTTTCTGATTATTTATTTGTTTTATAAGTTATTTTCTGGAGTTGATGCATTGTATCCATCTTTTTTTTATCTCCAATTTCTCCACAAATTTCTTCTCATCTGCTACCTTTAAATCAAGTGGAAGTCATTAGTCCTTTTAGTACCCCATTATTTAAAGTCCTCCTCCAGGCCATTTGTCATCAGCACAGAATTTTTTGGCATTGTTCTAAAAGAACTTCAATTTATCTTCTCCTTTTGAATTCTTAGCAACTTTTTTACTGAAATTAAGTAGACAATTATATGCAAACTTCATATTCCATGTACATAATTTCTTGGAGAACCTTGAGCTTGTACTTTCTTACTTAGAACTTAGGATGCAAAAGTAGGTAACCATGGTTTTTCATCTGTTGTGTTATCTACCTTGACTAATCCTGATTCTCATTCAGCAGAATGCCATTTAAGTCCTGTCAGAGCGATTGGTTTTTATCTCACATGTAATGAGTCAGGCTTGTGCTGATCCTTATTATTTATTAGAATGTTACTGTACATTTTAAAAATTAATATCATTTTGCATCTCCCCAAAATTTACAATTTTGTAAGGTCTTTGGCATCTGGTCTCAGTATTTTTTGAAGAATGTTCCATATGCTAGAATATGGATGAATTTGAATTCATTCTTAAGATTTTTTTTTCCATCACTTTACCTCTGGTCGTGATTCTTCAGACAAGATGAAATCCCTAGCAGGTGAATTATTTTCTGTTACTTGTTTAGTTAACCTTTGTGTTCACACCTCCATTGTGTATGGTAATACAGATTTTTCTGTAAGAATTTGAGATGGTTCCACTAGGTTTCATTTCATTTGAATTTTGTGCAAAGCTACATGAGGGCTATCTGTGCTAACTGTCCCTAATTTAGCAGTATAAGACAAGAGGGAAGGGAACTAGTCATGACCCTCACTGCCATTTCTTGGGCTACTCTTTTACCAGTGAATAGTGGGATTGACTGCCACATTAAAATTTCCCCCACAGCTGAAAGGATGAGCATATTTGGTGTGACAGAGAATCGAACCCATGACCCTCAGATTATGAGTCGAGTGCCTTAACCATCTGGCCCTGCTGAGCCTGGTTCCTCTAGGAAATACATATTGGCTGGAATTCTCTTTTTATATAGTATCTCACCCTTTTACTGCAGCTGATATGTATATTTCCCATTTTGACTGGGACAAATATTTCCCATAACCATTCAAAATTACCAAACATATCATATGGGAGTAAAATGAAATGAGTTGGAAATTTGGATCATACCTGATATTGGTATTGGTTTTTTTCAATGTTTTCCACTCATCTCTTCAGTAACCAAACTTACCTAAGCAGAATGTATGATAACTGTGTGCCAACCATGTCTGCATTACTTAAGTGGCAAGTAGAAATCCTAATTACTGTGTAAGAATAATCAATGTGTTTAACTCGTATAGCTTAGAAGATCATGAAAGTGAGTCAGTAGTGTTCAGATGCATGATGGTAAAGAGGTATTAAGATAAGAGGATGCAGGCTCTCCATGTAATGATAACAGTCAGGATAATGAACCTGCACTCAGCAAAGGAAGGTGCAAACAACATTGAAAATGGTGAAATATTTTTCCTAATCATAGTGTGAGGGGTGATAGCACTGTGAATTATATGTCTGCTGCGGTAAATGGATTTAAAGGATGATGAGAGAGAGAGAGAGAGGAGCTACTCTGTTGAGGAAAATGCATTTTCTGTTTGTCATCATTTGTTCCAACTCTTTTGAGCTGTTCTGTTATATTCCACTCATTTTCGTCATGAATTCAATCCATTGAATGTACTCTAGTTCTGGATTCCCTCAGCATTGCATGATCACATTTACAACTGCTATGGTCTAGCTAGTTATGTTACTGTCTAAGAACGTAAAACCCAGTGAACCAGTTATCCTTATCACTTTCTGCACTTACCTCCTTAAAATGGGAAATGTGTGTGGTGGGAGAGCAGGACCTTTGCATGTCCTTTTGACACAAGGGCAATACGTGATGTGGAAGGTTAGAAAATGAACAACTGTATGTAATTTGCCGCATGCTCTACATTGTATCAAGGAATTCAGAACTTTATAGACACTTGTTTGTTGACAGTAGATACTTGAGTAACTTAAGGAAAAACTTTTAATATTTAAGAGGTGAGTATTTACTTTAAATTCATTTTAATTCTGAAAATAGGAAATTTCAAAAAAATTGTTGTCCCAATTATAAACATAATTGGAATACATCTGATTAGGTAAAAATCTTAAACAACTTTGTTTTAATATTAAACAGAGTTTATCCACAAGTGAAACCAAATGTATTTTTAAGTCTACTTTTATAATAAAGGTATTTATTTCAAGAACATAACACTTAAAAATAAGAAGTCATTTGTTATCTTTAAATTGAATATTTTTCCTGTGCACTTTTATAATAAAGGTATTTATTTCAAGAACATAACACTTAAAAATAAGAAGTCATTTGTTATCTTTAAATGTGAATATTTTTCCTGTGCACACATAGGAACACATAAGATGTATTGCTAGTAGGTTTTCAAGCTGTAGTAAACATATTCTTAAAAAAAATTCATAGCTTGTTAGGTATTCAATGGTAGCAAATATAGCATACTTATCGCAAACTACAATTTTAATACAGTAGGTTGAGCTCATAATCAGGAGCAATAATGAACTTCAGAGAGTTTAATAATTTCAAATCAACAGAATTCAGCAATAGTATTCCTTCTGAAAATGTAAATTATAAAGATGATACTGAACTATCTGAAGTAAGATTTGTTGATGGAAGGGAACAAATCTATTATTTTACCTATGATAGGCTTAGTTATTGTAATAAAGCATGTATTCTTAAGTTTATTAAATTTGTTTTTTCAGTTGTAGTACCTTTTTTGCAGAAATAAATTTAATTTGCTATTAATTTAAGTCATACTTAGAAATTCATTTGTAAAATACGTAAGGTGGTTTATCTTTAAGACATTAAAAATTAATATGTATTTTTTTAATTCACTTAAAATTTGTATTTGAAATTATCAGAATGTAATGAGACTTACTCATACTTTGTCTTTTTGTTTTCAGATTTTGAATGCATACTGACAAATGTGAGAATGAGACGCATGGCAAAAAACAGGTTTTTCCTTCCAAGTGATGAAAAAAAACGCACATTAAACATTCTGCAAGAGGCTCTAAATGTTGAATGTAGCACTGATACTCCAGATCCCAGCAAACTCAAAAAGGATGGAGGTAAATTCTGTGTCTCTGAAGGAAGCTGTTACCTGCTTTTTTATTTTACCTTGAGAACTAGTTTGGTGGAACACAGTTATTGTTTTCATACACCTAAGTTATATTTCTGATATGTACTTATCTCTCTTCTTGTAATAGCTTAACTTGTTCGGTGCAGCTCTGTATATATACACGTTTTTCTGCCCAGCACTGGCCTTGAACTCCCACTTACCCCACATTTGTTCATGATTCAGCTGTGTTTTACTATGCAAGAAAGCACGTGACAACCCTCTACCAATAGAATGTAGCACACTCTCCTGTTACAGCTGGCATCCTTTATACTGAATAAACTAATAATCACTTTGAAATAAGCATTAAAGAAGCACTAGAAACACAAAGTGTGATAAGAAGCCTGTATTGGAAATATATTTTCTGTGTTGGAAAATATTAATTTCTAATACAATATCTTACTTCCACTCACAAAATAGCGAGAACCTCACATTGATCTGGTGGAGGAACAGATGCAAAATTTACCCAGCTAAGCACTTTTCGAAAAGCATCCGAAAAACACCCATTCATTGTGACTTCTCTTGTCAGCAGAAAACGCTCATGGAAGACCGCACCATATCTATATCATGTTTATTTTTCCCTTCGATGATTAATGATGTTGTTAAATGGATGGCAAAAAAGCACATATGAAAAGTATCCATACTTGCTACAGGTATAAACTGGATGGAGCACATCACACCATAATTGGGAGGTCAACTTTAGTTTAAAACCAGTGGAGCTTGGACAGTATCATTACTTCCACAGTAGGAGAAAAGTTCTCAACCATCTTTATTTAAACTGTAAATGGGAGTTGAACTCCAGTCCAAAATAAGTTTATCAGGGAAAAGATCATTCACATCCTAGACCAACCATAGCCAGTTGCACCCATGGTGTAGAGTAGCTAGGGTGCATCAAACTGTAATTGAGAAGTCAACTCCAATCCAAAACAAATGGTCCTGGAAATGGATTATCCAGACTATGGTAAGAGGAGACCCCTTTACCATCTTCCCTCAGACTTGGGAATCATAAGGGATGGAGTGCTTCTATTCCAAGAACTCGAGTCCTCTTGTGTGCATGCATAACACAACCAAGACTTGTCCTCCTGAGAACCAATATACTGATGATGGTGGGAAGATGGAGAGTCAACTCCAGTTCATGCAGAATTGAGAATGTATCATCCAATCTGAAGATGGAGGAGAGTCTCAACCTACTCACATGTGAGGATTAATGTTAGCTGGTCCAACACCAATCAATACCAGGAACCAACATTCAGGTAGTAGTAGGAAAGAGGGTTGCCAGACAGAGGGTGAACTGCATGTGACATAAAAATCCCTTCCAAATCTGGATTTGTACATCAAGTTTAATAGTTATGCCAGCTATACTGGAAGAACAACAATGTCTTATTCTCAATTAAGTACAATTGAAGACACTCAGAAGGAAGCCTCCATGGTCCACAGCTACAGCAGCAAGGAACTGGTAAAAATTCCCATACTTCACATGATGAAAGAAAGGAATAATGTGTTGGAGGAATGGAGAACTGGAAAAAACATGATGGGTGACCATGAAATCTGTTTTAAAAAGCAGGCCAAAAATGGTGTATGTAGTCAGGAATGGAGGGATGAACAGCAACCCCTTCCCTGTTTTACTCATCATTGTCAGTGAGTGAATTGGTACAATGTGGGGCAGGCATACTCTTGACACAATATGCCATGAGGATGGACCTGCAAGCAGAACACCCCATTTAAGTTATGTGTATTATTGACATCATTGGTCATACAGTGCAAATTTAAGAATAAATATAACTTGACAGACATCACTCACCACAGAGTGGGATCCAATATAGAAGAGAAGTGTGATCCTATAAGGAAAAGAAAGAAAGAAAATAAATGTATAAATTCACTGTTGAACTGATGTGTTTATACCTATCTACAGAAATAATGAAATATATTAAAGATGAAATGGACACCCAGCAGAGTTACAGGGTGATAAACATTTTGGGTGTTGGAATCCATCAGTCCAGATGATTTTCTCCAAGTGATGATGTAGATGGGAGCCAGGGAAAGACATGTTTAGTCAAGTGTGATGCCACCTGTAAAAACAAACTGTAGAGAGTTGGGAGAGAAAGATAAATGTGCCATAAGGTAGCAAATCCAACATGTAAGGGTGGGGAGTGAAACATCACTTAAAGAGGAAGGTTTCCACTGGGTAAATAAACAGGAACTATCGAGGAAAGCTGTGTGTAGGCAATATAACATCTGATATCATGCATTAGATTTAAAAGACTACACAATTCCAAATTGGAAATGGAAGACAGGGAAATTTGTATAAAGGAGATGTCTGCATAAGCTGCCAATATCTTAAGGTGCAAAAGTAAAACAAAGGTCTGCTGAAAAAAAATGTGATAAATCACTGGCAAAACATGTAATCTTCAACAACCACAGGATTAAGGAGCAGGAAAATGATATGATGGATAAATGACATTAGGAACAGGTTTGAGTAAAGGAATAGAAAACAAGAAGGACAAAAGTTGTGGAAAAAACTTCAATAAAAAAACAGAAGGAAACATACCAGAACCAGTGCTTTCCCAAACTCAAGTTGGGGAGTTATGGTTAATTGCAAGTTGGCCATATGATGTACCCTAACTCCCATTAAAAACTGCAACATCAACAGCTAAAAATAAAAGGCCTGTAGCCTGAGACATAGCAGATTAAAATGCTATAATATTTGTCACTACTGAAGTAGTGGTGGTTAATTCAAGTTCAAATGGAGCTGAGTTCAAAATTAGTAAACTACAGTGACATTATCACTGCATAAATGTAAGAAAAAAAACTAAGTTGTTTAATAAATGCCAAAACAAAAATGATAAATACAAATTAAAGTGAAAACAGAAGCTAAGGTGAACATGTAACTCTACTGTACTAAACTGAGAAGGGAATATTAGGTGAAACAGTATAGAGACCCAGCTGCAACAGGATGATGCATCTTGCTTTTATTGGTGGAGGGTTGTTACTTGTTTATTTATGTCCTACAAAACAACATGGAGTAGGTGGGAATTTTAAGACTAGTAGAAGCAAAAAAATATTTGCATATAGGGGACAGCACTGAACAAGAAAAGTCATTATGTGATAGGAGGTATCAGAATGTAGAATTTTAATTTAATTTATTTGTACTAATTTTGATATTAACACTTTTATAATGTAGGACATCCTTGCCTTGGTACATAATGATTGATAATGTTTCAACTAATCATATAATAATAAAAGTATAAAATATTAGGTATGTAATTGACAGATATACAAAGTTGATAACACTGCATAGTCACCAAACAGAAATTTATTTTGGTGGTAAAAATGCTATGGGTACTTTTGATTAGAAATGTTGCAAATACAGATACAACATTTAAATGTGTTTGAATTACATTTGCTTTGTTTTCATCGTAATGATAAAAGTTGCATTACATTTGTAACTAAATTCAATCCCTTCTCAAAAGTTAAAATCAGGAATATTCTGAAAACTTTTACAACAAAAAGTAATAATAAAAGATTAAGAATATACTTGAAAATAACCAAACATTTATAAATGAAATCTGTTGAGTTTCCAAATGCAACGTTTTTCATATCATGATATAGAGTGAAGTTTTTCATGACAAAAACAGCATTTGAAAAATAGAGAAATACAGGTGATGCATGAACAATATCTCAGTTTTTAAGCCATTGCTTTTTTAAAGAATACTACAACAGAACCTTTTTGCCATACTAGTGGGTCACTTTAATTTTCAACTTGGTTATTGATTTATTTGAATATCATTCATACTAAATTCTTGTTTAAATTGGGAACAATAATGTGATGCATTTTACTTTAATTAATGTACAGTATGTTTTGTTTCATATATTCGTGCTCTTTTCTAAACATTTGTGCTGTTGTTCAGTGTGTAGTTAGCACAGAAGTGTTAAACCAAAACTGATGCACTTAAACATACTTTAATCATCTTGCTTATGTAAAGGGGACCCTGCTGTAATGTGGTCCACGTTAGGAATGAACTTGCTGTAATTCAGGTCATCTTGAACACCAGAATTTTCATTTAAATGTATATTAATTTTGAGATCATTTTAATCAGTTTATCTGCAGTTCTATAATTGGCTTGGAACTTTTGAAAGGACTTTATTATAACATAGTTTCACAGTATGCATCCCACATTATTGTGGGATCCTGTTGTGTAATGACAGTCCCCTTGAACCCTGTACCAGCTTCAACTTCTGTGTTTATTCCCCCTCGGATGTGGTAAACCTATTTTAGTAGGTGACACAGATACTTTTATGAGGATGTATTAGTTGGGAGGCTTTCCTACTTGATCACATTTATTTGGAATAATCCTGTATATTGCTGTAGGAATATTCAAAGACTGCAGGATACAACCATAGAACCTCAGTCTGACACAAATGTGGGTTATGATCATGTTTTTCTTGTTTTCCCTAACCCATATCATTTTTTTCTTGTGTGATCTCTATCCTGCATTCTAACAGTTTCTGTGTTATTGTCTAATGCAAAGCTTTACCAGTATACTTTGAGATTTTCATAACATAAATAAAGATTTTGTTGTATTTGTTCACAAATATCATTTGTTGTCTTATGCTACTTAAATTAATTATAACTTTCCACTACATATTTGTTACTTGACAATACATTTGTGCTATGCAGCCAACATATCTTCCAATAAATGCAAGGAATTCTACTGTGAGGTAACATTAACTCATGAGCATCATACCTGAATTTATATATTAGCATCATTAATAAAAAAATTCAAGTTCAAAGTTTTCAGTATTATGAAGACTTTTGACTTTGAACTTTTAAACTTTCTACTTCCAAATAAGAAATGACACAATGTTTATGATGCATGGCTTATTAGATACAATAACATTTGTTCAATAGTGTTAGTATATGTAAGCTCAAATTTTAAATAAATAAGATTTCTTCTATCATATCTTAAGCATAACATTTGTTAATTTTAAAAACAAATTCACTAAAATTTTTGTTCCTAATTATGGATTTAAAAGATTTAGGTAATGGCATGACCTATTTAAAATTTCCACATGTGTGCTTTAATTTCTTTGAGATCTGTTTAAGGTAATAATGTTGAAGTGCTTCAGGTTGTTGAACACCATTAGTTTTTTCCTGTTACTTTAAGCTCTCTGTATACATAGTTAATTCCAGCTACCAAACAGTTCTTCAATTTGCATCATTATTCAAGTTTCATTAGGTTTTGCTAATGTTTTAAAATTTCATACTTCTGTTGTTGTAACTTTCTAAAATGTATGATATTATTATTGCACTTCCTCAATATTATTACAAATACTTTTCAGCTATTATGGAAGATTTAACTTCATTTATTACTTCTTGTTGTCACCTTTGTTTGCTTTGTTAAGTGACAGAGATTACTTCTAAGTAAAATTGGCTGTTTTAGACACTAAGTGTATTGTTTATTGTTTCATTACATTCAGTGTGGATATATTTTGATTAAAGTACCAGTATTCTAACTATTTATTTTATGATTCAGAATTTTATTTAATTTCTTTTTATTATTATTATAAAAAAAAAAAAATTCTGTTAATTTCAGTTTTGGCTATTAAATTTGTCTGTTAAATCTGTTGTGGAAGTAGCTAATGTGGTGACTAATGAAGAACTAATGGTTACTATTATAAATTTGCTACCCCAGTTGCTTGTTTCATATCTGATTGAGCAAGGATAACTGCTTTAGAAAGAGGATCTAGATTAACTTTATTATGAATTTTTGTTATGAAAAAATTATCTTCTAGTTAATGCTGTATGTAACGATAGATATGTTAGACTACTACTGTGACCTGAATATGCATGTTGAGAAACTACATTTATGTGGAGCATCAGGATATTTTCGTTGGGGGGCTGAGGTAAACTGTGGAGGGAGTTCCAAAAATGCCATCAACATTAAGTATAGATGGTGAATTACAATGATGTAAATACCAAGGCACATTTCAAAAAGGTGTGCTATTTTGAATTGTGTTTCAATGCAGTTTTCACTGGAAACTCGTACTCTGATTAATTATTCATTATTACAAATTAAAAATGGTTCAAAGCTTTGACCAATACACAGTACACTTAAACATGCATGCTATGTTTTACTTTTCAATAACAGATAAATAACTTTGAAACCTTTGGTTTATCAAGTAAAATCCTTGATGATCTGTTGTAACTTGAAATCAACGTGGTTGTCTAATCTTTGCCAAAGCTCAAGATAGAATGGCATTACACAGGAAGCAGCAATGTAGCACATGAGTTGCAGTGCATTCAGTATGTTGCTGTGGAATGCGTGACACATACTTCATCTTAATGAAGACGTTGAGTTCTACAGATCTATGTCTGATGTTAATTGTTAAACAACAGCAACGATTGTGTTTTTCATATTTTATGAATATATGTAGGTAAGAATATTGGGGGGCTAAGGGGGACTTGGCCTTTGGTGACCCCATTGTGGAGCATACAAAGTGGGCTACTGAAAGTGTAGCAGGATTAAGTAACATGACTTAAGATTGTCAGCCTTTTATATAGTTTTACCTTGAATAGTCTGAATGAAATCATTTAAGAAAAAAACGTTCATTTTATCAATTATAATTGCAAAACTATGTAAATTTGATTCACGAGTTTCATCAACTAAAACTTTTTCAAGAATATTAACAGAAATAAACTTACCATATTTTCTGCCTAATAAGCCAAATTTCTGGCCCTAAATTTTGGACCTGATTTTTGGGGGTCAGCTTATTGGCCGATCACCAGCTTTGGACCAGAAAATACCAAAGACCAAAATTGGTCCCAAAATCATACCTTTGATCTCACAGTTACGGCAGAGTTATTTCAGTTGAATAAACTTTATTTATTAATAGAAAAAGGTCTATACATTACGAATGACATGTATTCATGGAAATAACAAAATTCATAAAAAAAATACATACTTTAATCTCAGAAATTTATTAAAATCCATTAAATTCATCATCTTCATGGTCAGAAGGACCAAATAATAGATTCCAATCCTCAGCAGAGACCTGGTCGTCGTACGGGTCATTCTCTGGTGTTATTAGCTGAGTGAGTAGAATGTTGTCTTCCTTGTTGTCGTCCAACCACAACATATCATCTTCCGTTCCCTCCATTGCATTTTTTAAATGACTTATCTACAGTTTCAATACTAATATTTATTCGCGGCTTTAACATTTTCACACAGGTGGGACTTAAACATATCCCAAACGAGCAGAGATCTAGATTTCATCAGTCCGCCAGGACAACGCGCTCACACTTCGTTAATCCACATGATGCATCCTTCGTCATCCATCCATCCATTTTCTTGTACATGGACGATCACTCCTTTTGGAAATTTCTCCTTCTTAGGAAATGTTTTTCTTTTGAAAATTACCATAAGCGGTAATTTTGTCCCTTCAGCAAAGCCCATTAAGACTACAGTGAAACGTTGTTTCTCATGGCCAGTTGTCTTAACCCAAACGGTTTTCTTGCCAGCTTTGTTAACGGTTTTGTTTCCAACCATATCGAAAAAAATCGGAGTCTCATCCATGTTCCCAATCATTTGTAGAGGGTAGTTGTGTTTTTGGCGATGATGAATGATAAATTTCTGGAACGAGGTGATTTTATCATCCAAGTCACTTGGCAGTTTCTGTGCAATCTTCGTTTTCTCTCGAAGTACAAGGCTGTGTCGCTTCATGAAGCAGGTACACCAGCTGTTGGTTGCGTTAAAGTCTCTTGAATTTTCTTTATTTTGACCAGCCCACTTTAGTGCAAAAATATGGATCTGGACACATGTGACAGTCAGGTCACTCTGCTGGTTTTCATTCACCCATGTCGCTACATCTTCTTCCAGTTTTGGCCACGTCGGTTGATTTTTCTGGTTACATTTACTTGTTTTCGACATTTCTTTTAGCACACGTTCTGCTTTCTTCCATTCACGGACCTGTTTTTCATTCACACAGTAATGGCAAGCGGCATTCATATTTGAGGTTTTTAAGGCTAGCTCTACTACTTTCAGTTTAAAAGCAGCATCATAACGCATTCTTTTTTTTTGCAGGTGTAGACATCTTTGGCTTTTGACGGTACAATGATAAACTCCCACTACATACCCCTGGTATTTATACCCTCGGCTAGTGATTTTAATTACTGAGTAAAAATTCTGGAATTTCATTGGTTACCTAATTACAGTGAGTGGAGCCAATAATGAATGACATATTGATTCCATCTCTGTCTCAATACGACACGTTCTGCTTTACTACAGAACGCCAATGATCACACACAAAATGCATGCTGACGCTGAAACGAGACTAAGAAATCATTTTGAAGAAACTTGTCACTTCTTAAAAATGGCTTCGGCTTATTGGGCAGTAATAAGCAAAACCCCTCATTTTCAGAGCTGAAAATTGGCCTCGGCTTATTAACCAGAAAATATGGTAGCCCAATTTTATTAAAACACATAAATAAACAGATTTTATTTTATGAATTGGTGATTTTTAAGATTAGACCTACAATAGGTTCACCTATAAAATCTATAAAGTTTTCTTTGGCTGTGACACATCAAAAGAGACTTCTGGAGAACATGTACATGGTTTTATATTGGTTTTATTTTATCTAATGCTGGAAAATGCAGCTTTTTTATTCATTTGGCATTTTAATCAAAGACAAGCATTTAGTACATATTTAATGAATCATATTTTGTTGATAGCATTGTTACTTGTTTCAGACTTTATTTCAACAATGGAAGAGGAAAATCTGACAAGCCAAAAACGTGTAGTAACTCTCAAAACCCACAAACCTAGTGTACGTAAGGGCCGAGGGCAACCTGAAAAGAGCAGAGTGGGTAAGACTACAACAGAGAAACTTTAAATCTACAGAATTAGACAAATATAGCTTATTCTGTTAAGCTTTGTTGTATCAAGAATTAATTTTTTTCTTTTTTAACCAAGAATGGATAATTTTTTTATTTTATACACTCTTATAAAAAAAAAGAAAAAAAAAAAAGTCAAATTTGATCCACATCTGAAAAGTCATATCTGTTTAGGTAGAAAATTTGTCATGTCTGGTCAGCTCTGAAAAAGTTGCATAGCTGAAAAAGGCACCACATCTTGAATATATACCAGATCTGCTGACCATAAAATATCAAATATTTTTATTATATTTTTGTGAAATTTAGATTAAACTATGTAGAAAAAGTTTTGGATTAAATTAATTTAGTTTTGATATTGAAGACTGATTTCTCATACAAAAAATAGCATTAAAATTCTTGGTGAATGTTAATATGTTGAAAATGCAAAATCAAAATTCCAATAATACAAGATTTTTAAAAACTGTTAATTTAAAAAGAGGGAGAATATGGATCTTCAAAAAATTACAGAAAAAAAAAGGTTAATGTGAAAATGCAAAAGCAAAAAATATAAACAAATAAGCTTAAGGTTTAAAACATGGTGTTGACATTATATCCTGAAACTACAAATTCATATTTTGACTCACCTAAATATTACAACTTTTGGTCAATTTTATAAGACTCTTTTCATCTTAACACACATATTTAGCTATTATACAACATTAATAACAACATGTTTTAAAACGAAATAGGCTTACGTTAAAACTTGCAACACCTGGAATACTGGTACCTAGGTATATGAATACATTAAGTTAAGCTTATAACATTAACTATCTGACTTTGAAGACAGAAATGTTGCTATGTGATTCAGATTATTTGGTTTCTTTTATTTTTCATCATGTATTATGGACCGAGCTGTAACACTATGATGAAAATGCTTAAATAACTTCCTTTTTATTTCTATTTTTTGACAACAGTAATATCACTCAAAGTTAACAACATTATAATATAACACAAATATTTTTTTTTAAAGTAAAGGTTAAATAGCTAGTTTTAAACAGTACAACCTTTTATTATCATATGTTTGTTCACACATTAGAGACACACCAACAAAAATATTTTAAACCATGGTGTGACACAGGTTTATAATATGAAGTTATATCTGTAAAATATGTTAGAAATTAATTGCTTAGAATTTTGTGTTGCAGTAAAATAACTGAAGGACTTCAGTACTGTAGTGTAACAACAATGAATTTATAGTTACATGTTCTACTTTTACATGATCCTATGCATTCATCTTCCAATGCATTTTTTTTTTGGTAAATTAATTTTAAAATTAAATACTTTAAAATATAATATTTTACATGATCCTATGCATTCATCTTCCAGTGCATTTTTTTTTGGTAAATTAATTTTAAAATTAAATACTTTAAAATATAATATTTTACAATGTAACATGATTAGTGCATTAATTAAAAAAACTTTAACCTTTATATGCATGACTAAAGACTGATATAAATATTAATTTATGGGAGAGGTTAAGAAAAAATCCAACTATACATAGCAAAAATAAAATCTTGTATAAATAATAGCGAGAACTACCAAAGCATATTCTATATGTGGACGATTATGGCTAGATATTTCAAAGATATTCCAAATCTTTTATAGCTCGGACAAAGAACTGGATTTTTTAACAAAGAAAACAGTGTAAGGTTGTATATATATTTTCTGATCTGTTATAATATGGAAACACATCGATTAAAAGTTTTTAACAGTTCTAAGGTTTTTTTCTGTTTAATACAGTGTATTTGTTTTGATAATAACGTATTCATCCATATTGCTTTCTTTACAGGAAAAAAATCAAAAACAGTTAAAGCTGCTAAAACAGGACCAAGAGAACGAACTAAAACACAATCCAGAGGAGCTTCTGGTGAGCTTCCCATTTTTTTTTCACACTCTCAGGATAGGTTGAACACTATTGTATTCTCTTTTACATTCACTATTTTGAAATTAACTGCTAGAATAATATTTTTGCAACATATATGCACTTCAGGATTTTTGTAGTGTGTTAATTTCTGTGATTAGTAGTTTCATTTTCCACCATGACAATCAAATTTTTCTTCAAAATACTCTCACTTCCTTGTTCATGTTTAGGCCACCATAATAACCAAGCTAGTGGCTTGTATTCTGAAAACAGCTGATGTAGGTATAAATATTTTAACTAAAATAAAGTACAGAACAACATTTCAACCTTCATGCATGTCTTAGGAACAAGAGTATAAATGGGTATAAGATTTCAGAGGGTCTTGTAGTTAAATCTTAGGTTATTATTTAATACTGATGTGTTTCTTTATATTGGTCCAATTTTGGTTTGAGTTCTTATGTAAGTAGGGCTTCTTTGATTTTGTGTTTGTGTTTTTTAATTGTTCTGAACAATATCAACAAATTCCCTTCAAAAACCATTGAAAACATTATATACACAAACTGAGACAAACAACACAGTTAACAACAAACAAAAAATAATAAATTCAAAGAAACAACAAAGTACAAAACCTTGCACTGTTGATACCATATGTTCCTGATATCAGTGAAAAAAATAACCAACATTTGGAAGAAACAACATTCCAGTACACCCCAAATTTATTCCAAAACCAGGTACAAAACTAAAGTTTATACTATGTGAAAACTACACTAACAAACACAACACCAACATTATTTAAAGAATATGAAGCAACAACTGCCACAATTTCTATATTGGAGAAACAAGCAGAAAAATGGAAACCAGATTGAGAGAACACAAAAAAACACCTTTGCACTTTTTTGAACACTTCAAGTCAAATAAACACAACATAACCATAGAAAACACCAATATACAAGTAAATGCAAAATCATAGAAGCCCTGCTTATACAAGAACTCAAACCAAAATTGAACCAGTGTAAAGGAACACCTTTATATCTATATTAATTAATTACCTCATATCTAACTGCAACGCCCCTACATTCTCATACCCCTTTCCTAAGACATGTGCACAGCAATTGCCAGTTGCTAACTCTCTTTGTTAACCTGAAGATGACCTAAGAAGGTTGAAACGTTATTCTGTACTTTATTTTAATTGAAGTTTTAATACCCATACCAGCCATCTTTAGAATACGTTTTTATTTTAAATGAGTGTCTAGTCATCATAAAGTTAGTGACTTATCTGTATCACAAGTATCTTGCATAAACCAATTTACCTTTGTTAGTATTTTATCTTATGGAGATAAAGCATATATGATTGGTAATAGCAAGTAAATTATCAAGAGTATATCCGTAGGATTTTATAATGTTTGAAGATATTGGAACAGAAGCTGTATAAAAATGTGTAACATTAGATGGTGAAAATAACATAATGAAAAGGTAGGCTAAAGCTAAAATTAGATATAATTTTATAATCAGATGTACCAGAAGTTTTAAACTCAAATATGAAATGACAGAATACAGCAAATATAGAATGTTTTTTGCATAAAATGTTCTTCTGGTTCACTTTCTTTCATGTTTTTATTTTCTTTCTGTAATAGAGTGACAGTATTTAAACTAGGAATTTTATTTTGAAACTTTACATGTTTATTAAGCAGGGAAAAAGAAAACAAAACTTATTTTTCATTAAAATATATAATATTTTACAATGATGTATGATCAGTATATGAGTGAAAATGTTTAACTTTTATTTGTATGATCACAGACTGATCTAAATATTGGCTTACTGAAAACATTAAGTAATAAAAGGAATGATATATACTTAGCAAAAAAACAATATTCTACATCTGGTATTAACAATGGATATAGCTGTCAAAGTATATTCTGGATGTGGAATGATCATGGTCAGGTTTTGTATAAATATGATCAGGCCAATATGTTCTTGATCAGTATAGATCAGACCTTCATCTGGATTTTGCAAGGAAACAATAAAATAAGATTGTGTATAAATTTTTAAATTTTTTTAGAATATAGAAATCTACTTTTTGTAACAATTTTAATTTTTTATCCTACATTAAGAGGACTGGCATGTCCAGGTTGTTAGGGTGCTCAACTTACAATCTGAGGATTATGGGTTCAAATCCCCATCCCCAAAGCATGCTCATCCTTTCAGCCATGAAGCATTATAAAGTGACAGTCAATCCCACTATTCATTGATGAAAAAGTAGCTCAAGGGTAGGTGGTGGGTAGCGATGACTAGATGCCTTCTCTCTGTAGACTTTAACTGCTAAATTAGGGACAGCTAGTACAAAGAGCCCTAATGTAGCTTTGCACAAAATTAAAACCAAAGAATTGTCCTAGTTTAGGGCACAGTTAATGTGTTTGATAAGAATTTATTCATTAATGTTGCTTTTTTTTCTAGGAAAAAAGTCAAAAACAGTTACAGGTGTTAAAACAGGACCAAGAGAACCAGCTAAAACACAATCCAGAGATGCTTCTGGTGAGTTTTGTTCTTTCTTCCTACTCAGTGTCCAGCTTGAACACCATTGTATTCACTTGTCTCTCCTCTGTTTTGAAACAAACACTAACTGCTGGAACAATGTTCTTTGTAACATGTTTGCAATTAGTATACTTTGCATTATTGATTTCCATGATAAATAATTTATTGTATACCATGATGTTAAATATTTATTTGAAGTACTTTAATGCTATTATTACTTCATGTTGAGATTACAGGAACTAAGTTGGTGACTTATCTTTATCATAAGTATTTTGCACAATCAAGGTAAACCAGTTTACAGTTCTTACTATTCACACCATTATGTTTTTGAGGTTAAGCATATATGACTGATAATAATAATCAATTGGTCAGCAAGAGCATATTGGCAAGATTTTATAATAACTGAAGATAGTGTATCAGAAATTATGCAAAATATTTTTATAACAACATGACAAAAACAACACAGTAAATTATTATGAGATAATCTAGAACAACATATTTAAAAACCAAATGTACCAAAGATTTCCTGACTTTAATGTCTGTAGAATACCTCAGAAGTCGATAGTGGCACAGTACTGCATTTGCATAAAATGTTTTAATGGTTTACTTTGTTCTTTTATGTTTTATTTTTGCTTTGTAATTGAGTAACAGTATTTAAACTTCAGAAAGTTTATGTGTTTATTAGACAAGGAAGAAGAAAAGAATGGCCGTAAGATTTCCTTACCATTAAAACAGATGTCCAAAGTTTCAAAAGAACAGCTGAAACCCAATCCAAAGATTAATGTTCAGGAAAAGAATCCAATGTTTGAATCACAGTAAGGTTGTTTTTTTTTTATTTCATCAATGAAAAATTAATTTGAAGGAAACAAGCAATACTTAAAAGTCATTTCTTACAATTAAGTTTCTTTTCTTATTAGTTGTATGCATAGCACTGCTTTCTGTTACTCTTTATGTCCCATTCTGGTAACTAGGTAGATTAGGGTTTATGGATTATCTTGAATGAACAAGAGAAAATAATAATTGTGTTTTGTCACATAAGTACAGTCTGTAAGTGCGTATTAAGCATTCATACTTGGACACAGCAGAAGCAAATGCATCTAAATATTTATTAGTTGTTACATTATTTTAGTTTTATTATTACAATATTTTTACTAAATTGGTTTGATTGAATTACCCAATAATACAATAAAAGTTCCATTGAGAGTAAACTCAAAGCATCTTCCCCTCGGTGTGGATTCCTGTATGTGGTGAGGGGACCTCCCAGGGGAAGGTTCTGTTCTGTCTGGTTACCTTCTCTGGGTTCAAAGCATTCACCCACATGTTTGCCATGCGTGGCGACCCGTGAAGGGGAGGAGAAGATACTGGTGGTTGAGGGTTCCAACCCCAACACACCACTTTGGCCTTAAATACCTGTAGACGGGCAGCCTTTTGGTGGCCCCACTTGGGTCAGTCAGGTGGTCCACTTGGGCTAGAGTCAACCAAGTATCAGTGTGGGAAGTTCTCAACAGGTGTTGTGGACAATGTGCCTGATGCTGGTGTTTGGGTATAGTGTTCATGAAACACTGGCGTTGCTGCATTGTCCTTGCATGACTTTGTAGTGCATCCCCTTGTAGGGCTCCATGGCGGGTGGGGTCAGTGGATACCTAAATTTTTCTTTTTTTTCTATGGATCCTCCTTCGAAAAATTTAAATAAAATTGTGAAAAAACAGTCAATGAGTAAGCGACCACGTCTTGAAGACTGAACAGCAATCTTCAACATCAGTAACACACGTACCTCATTTTCTTATATTACATTCTCTTTCGGAAAAACCTTTTGGGCAAATGTCCCCCTTTTTTATTCAAAAGGGACTAGAGGGACTTGCTGGCTCTCCAAAGTCAGTAAAGAAGCTTCGAACTGGAGATATGTTGGTTCAGACATCCACATTCCAACACAGTGAACTCCTCTTGAATTCAAAGGCAATTGGGGATGTACCTATTGAGGTTACCCCTCATGCTACCTTGAATTCATTACAAGGAGTTAGTGTTGAAAGGGATTTGAAGAACATCCCTGAGTCAGAGATTCTAGGTGATTTCCACTCAAGGAGTTTCTGCAGTGAGGCACATCTCCACTCGCAAAGACGGAGTTACACTGTCAACTAATACCCTAGTTTTGACATTTACTTTATCACATGCACGTGCCACCATCAAGGCAGGTTATCTCATTCCAAACCCCCTCCAATGTTTCCAATGTCAGAGATTCGGCCACTCAAAGACATCATTTTGTGGTTCCCTGACAAATGCTTGTTGTGGCGGCAAGGACCATGATGCCTATGAATGTGACATGGACCCACATTGTGTCAACTGCAATGGTTGTCAACCCTTCTACTTTCGTTCTTGCCCAAAATGGTTGGAGGAAAAAGAGGTGCAGTGTTTGAAAACGATACATAACATTAGTTATCCTGAGTCTTGGAAATTTCTGCCCACCACTTCATCTCGGACATATGCTGCTGCACTTCATTCCACAACTAGAGTGTGAGTGCAAATAGATCTTTCTGTGTCTCCAAAAGAATCATTTTCAAAACAAATGAAAAGCCTTTTGACCTCCGTGGTTAAAAAGGTTGATGAATCAACTTCCACACCCATCTCTGTTCCAACAAACCTCAAGATCCACATCCTTCAGTTTCAAATACAGGCATTTCTTCTGATACATCTTTTTCTCCTTCTTCAAGAGGCAAAACAATCATTCGTTTGCATCCTCGGTCACTGGAATCCCCTTCCAATAACAAAGACCTGCCCACTTAACCCAGGGCAGGATCCATGGGGGTTGATAGACCTCCTCCGACCAAGGACAGTAAGGAAAAAAGACAGGAGACTAGCCGTAGTTGATGCCACCCTACCCACGTGCCCCGGTGGAAGCTGGATCAGGCAGACTGGTCCACTTTCACTGCTCTCACAGAACTTGATCTTGCCATCATAAATCAGCCATCAATAGACGACTGTGTGGCAGAGATAACTGGCTGTATTATACAAGCAGTTGCTCAGTGTAGCACGGAAGGCTCAAAAATGGGTCTGGGATACTTTTCGTATATTACCCCATATTTTCAAACCTTGTCACTTTCCAATGGGCCTGTGCACATGCTAGGTGGGTTAGATGTCAAAGCCAGAAGGAATCTTGGATTAAGTTCACAACTAGCATATCTTCTACTGCCAGTTCCAAGATCATATGGGACAGAATTTGAAAGGTTAATGGGCACTACAATTCTGTCCACCTCTTGATCTTTCTCTCTGATGGTCAGGTGGTGGATGATGTTCAGAGCATTGCTGATACTCTAGGTGAAAGGTATCTTGCACTTCTGCTTGTTCCTTCACCTTTTTGGCCATCAAGACTCAGGCAGAGCATTCACCTCTTTCCTTTCGAACTGACTGTTTCTTTGACTATAATTGTCTCTTTACACTGGTGGAACTAAAAATGGCCCTTCATCAGTCTGCCAGTACATCTGTTGGACCTGATAATGTTAATTATGACGTGCTGCACCATCTGTCTCCTGCTTCTCTTGATGTCCTTCTGATTGTATTTAACTGGATTTGGCAGGAGAATGTATTTCCTGATGCCTGGTGCCAGGCTATTATTTTACTTTTCTCTAAGCCAGGAAAGGATCCCAAGATTCCTTCAAACTACCGTCTAATTGCTTTGACAAGCTGTATCTGTAACACCTTAGAAAGGATGGTTAATATTCATCTTGTTTGGTTCATTGAATCAAACAACCTCCTCTCACCCACCCAGTGTAGGATTTGATGACAGCACTTCACCACAGACCACCTAATTCATCTTGAAACATCAATCAGAAAAGCCTTTCTCAAATGCCAACACCTTATTTCAATATTCTTTGACATTGAGAAGGCTTATGACACAACATGAAGGTATGGAGTTTTGCGAGACCTCCATACATTTGGCGTAAGGTGGCCATTTACCCATGTTTATTGAAAAAATTTTAATGGACAGGAGATTCCAAGTTCATGTTGGTTTGACAATTTCTCGTTCTTTTCTACAGGAATTTGGAGTCCCTCAAGGCTGTGTTTTGAGTATCACACTTTTCAGTATGAAGATAAATGCCATTGCTGAACAACTCCCTCTCACTGTTGCGAATGGGCTGTATGTCAATGACTCACATCTCGTGTCAGTCGTCGATTATGAGATATATTGAGCGGCAACTACAAACTGCCCTCAATCGTGTACTGCAGTGGACTGTGGCAAATGGCTTTAATTTCTCTCTCTCTAAAACCGTATGCATGCACTTTTGCTATAAACGGGGTATTCACCCTGATCCTCAACTTCATATCCATGAAGTTTTGCTGCCAGTGGTCCTTGAGACTAAGTTCTTGGGGCTTATCTTTGACCGTAAGCTGACCTTCATACCACACTTAAAGCAACTTCGGGTCAAATGCACAAGAGCACTGAACATCCTCTGTGTCCTCTCTTCTACCAGTTGGGGAGCAGATTGATGTTAAATGTTAAAGGTATATCCTGCTCTTATTCGATCCAAACTCAACTATGGATCAATGGTCTTTGGCTCTGCCAGACCCTCAGCCTTAAAGATGCTAGATCCCATTCATCACCAAGGACTTCGACTCTGCACTGGTGCTTTCCACACCTCTCTAGTTCAAAGCTTATACATTGAATCTCATGAACCTTCTCTGCACCTTCTTCGTTTGCAAGTATCTTTACAATATTCTTCAAAATTTCATTCCTTACCAAAGCATCCCATTTGGGAATGTGTTTTCCTTCCTCAGTGGGCAATACTTTTTCAAAACAGAAGATCTTCCATTGCTCTATTTGGCCTTCACATCCGGGCGCAATTAGATGACTTGGGTCTGTCCTTGGATAACATTGCAGATTCCACAGGTCAGCCCATCGTACCATGGCTTATTACAGCCCCAAATGTGACCTTTCTTTCAGTCATTTGAATAAAGGCAGATACTCCAGATTGGAAGTACCATCATTTATTTAATGAACATCTTTCAAACAATCATTCAATTCCCATTTATACATTCATACAAATCAGGTAATTCAGTGGGCTTTGCTGTGGTTTGCTGCAGTTCGGTGGTTGCACGCAGAATTCCCTTTACAGCTTCTGTGTTCACTGCTGAACTGTATGCCATATCTCTTGCCCTGGATCATATTGCAGCGAGCAGTACTCCAATTGCACTATTTATACTGACTCGCTTAGTTCTATACTGGCCCTGGAATCTCTACACATTGACTCACACCCTGTTCTTGCTGATATTCAAAACTGACTGGCCCGTTTCTCATTAACTGCTACTTCTATTCAGTTTTTCTGGATACCAGGCCATGTTGGTATTCGTGGGAACGAGCTTGCAGACATGGCAGCTAAATCTATCTGCTCCGGCTCTATCACCACTGTGCCTATTCTGTACATGGACTTTATTCTTGTATTCAAGGCTCGGCTCTGTGCCAGCTGACAGTCCACTTGGAGTGAGCAATGTGACAACAAGCTTTTTCAAATTAAACCCAATATTGGGCTTTGGCCATCTAGCTTCCGTAAGGTTCGGAAGGAGGAAGTTGTTCTAACTAGACTACATATTTGTCAGAGTTTTTTAACTCATCGTTTTCTTTTATCTGTAACTGATGCACCAATGTGTAGTTTGTGTAACACTCAAATCACTATCAGCCACATTTTACTTTCTTGCCATTGTTACAATTCTCAATGATGGCAATATTTTAAACATGTATTTTCCCAGGGTTTATTTGTAACATTGGACAGTGTTATAAAACACCTTAATAAAGGATTTAGTTTTTTAATGGCCATTAATCTTTTTAATCTCATTTAAGTGTTGCATATTTATTCATTACATCTTTTTAATTGTGGTTCCTTTCTTACAGTTTCATTCTCTCTTGTTCAATTTGACATTGGAAAATGGCCAGAACATTAAATAACTCGACACCAGGACTGGAAAGACCAACTTCAGGTGACTAACGCTGCTGTTTGAACTACTCGTTAGTCATTCTGGCGAGTTGTTATTACACTTTTGCTGCATGTCATTTCACACTTTTACTACTTTACCTTTTAGTACTGGCTGTAATGGCACATAACCCGGAACCAGGACAGGAAAGACCATTTTCAGGTGACTGACGGTGATTCTTAAGACTTACCTGTTAGTCTTCCTGGTGGGTTATGATCATTACCATTCTGCTGCAGGAAGTTCTTTACAACTTTGTAGTTGTTATTACACTTTTGCTGCACGTGTGTTAACACTTTTATTACTTCACCTTTTAGTACTGGCCATAATGACACATAATCCAGAACCAGGACTGGAAAGCCCAACTTCAGGTGACTGACGGTGATTCTTATACTTACCTGTTAGTCTTCCTGGCGGGTTATGATCATTACCATTCTGCTGGAGTACATACTTTAGAACTTTGTAGACTGGATATCAACATTGGATTTATGCCATTTTCTCTTTTAATTGGTTTTTTTTTTACCTTCATTTACTTTTGTGAATTTTTCTCCATTTACTTGACTTTTACCTTTTTACTGGACATTTGGCTACTCATTATTAAGATTTTGCCATGTGTCTTTTAAAATTTTTATTATTTTACATTTTGATAATGGCTGCTATGACACATAACCTGGAACTAGGGCTGGAAAAGCCAACTTCAGGTGACTGACGGTAGTTCTTGAACTCACCTGTTAGTCTTCCTGGTGGGTTATGATCATTACCATTTTGCTTGAGTAAGGACTTTACAACTTCTTTTACTCTGCTTTCTCTCAAAACAGTGTAAACTAGATGTCAACATTGGTTTTATACTTTTTCTGTTTTTCAATAATGTTTTGTTTTACCTTCATTTCCTTTTATGTATTTTACTACATTTACTTTATTTTTACCTTTTTACTGGATGTTTGGCAGAGACGGCCAAGCTGCTTTGTGCCATAAAACAATCAATCAATCAATTGAAGCATCTTTGATGATCTTAAATTTATAGAACTGTTTATTCCTAAATCGTTTTTTTATTGCAGTATATTGCAATACAGAGAGCTGAATCACAGTGTACATTGTTGGGAAGAGTCTTAACTCATTCCTGGTTAACATATTTTGATAATCCCATGCATGTGAGAATGGTATACTTTATCATTTACAACTCAACAAACTTTGCATAATTCAATAATGTATGAAATAAAGCCTTTATGCTCATAATTTTTGTATAAAATATGACAGTATGAACTTTAACCAAATATAGAGAACTAGTACTTCATACATAATTTCAGATCTGTCTTTATTTTGAAGTTCAAGAGTCAAAGGTTAAGGTAAAAGGGTCACTGGTACATTGAATATTCACTTCACTCTTGTAGATAGGTATAACATCATCAAATTGTGGTACTTAAGTACATTATATAACATTAATAGGGGCATAGATGTTTCACGAACACAACTTGCACTTGTAATTATTTATTCTACCCTTTAACAATGGAATGTTCAAAACTGTAATGTAATGGTAAATGCATTTATTAAATATGTAGTCATATGTTTGAAAGTGTATCTAAAGGTGGTATATGTCTTCCTTCCAATTCAGATAATTTTCTGTGGAATAGGAATTGTAACAAGTACAAATTGTTTTGCCAAAATAACCAAAACATATAAAAAAATGAATATTTTATTGAAAATCATTATTTAAAATGAAAGTGTTTTGTGGTATGTTTTTATGTTTGTAATCTCATGAAGCTTCTTTTATTCTCGTAACTCACCAGCTTTTAAAGAGAAGATAATAATAGAAATTTAAGCTTTACTCATGTGAAGTTTTGATATTTAATTTGCTTCTTAAAAGTGATTTTCACAAGTGTATTAAAGTTTCATATATAAATCAAATTTATTTAACATATTTGCTACTTTAACTTGTGTTTTGCTTCTGTTATATTAGAAAACCTCTACCCTTTGTGTCTTCTGTAACTTACAGTAAATTGCTCATCCGAGCAGTTCGATTGAAGGACCACTGTCTGCTCCAGAAGTTGTTGTCTGACAAGGAACATATTTGTTCGGTAATAGGTTTATGGACTGTTTTCCATGATTTTTTTCTTCATGAAGTTATGTTTGCAAAACTAGTTGTTTCATAAATGCTATCAAACATTTTCTTCACTGTAGTAAACAGAAAAGTTTTCAAAGTAATTTGGATGGCATTTGATGTTAAACAAAAAAATTGTTTAAATGATGAAAGTGAAATATGTTTTAAAGTGACATGAAAAGTCACTGTTGTAGTAGTGTAAAAAAGATTCATTTTTTCTTACAGTTCATGTTACAACAGAGCAAAGATGTTTGCAAAGATGCTTTGACCTATGCTGTGATGCAAGAGGACCATGAGGCCATAAAGATGATACTGTCAGCTGAACACAAAAATCTTGTTCCCTTTCAGGAGATTTTGTTGTCAAGTGCAGAAACTGGCAGGTTTGTGAATAATTAATTAGTATTTTACCAACATATGTTCATCCAGCTTGACATTTGGTTAAGTTTTTTTTTACAGTTTATAATTGCTATATATATTTTACTATTATGTGTTCATTTAGATCAGTCTGTAGTTATTATTTTATGGTTGTGATTATTTTTGGTTTCAGTGATAATCTGTTTTATGTTGTTGTTAATATACAAGTTTCTTGTGTTGAAGAGTAATGAAATTCTTTATCCAATCTGTTTTTATATTAAGTGTGTCACAGTACTGGAAAAATAATGTCATATTTTTCAAAAGTTTATGAATAATGACAGTGTTAGAATTAGAAGCTACATTATACTTTTTAAATGCAAGAAATTGTGTGAATAAATGTCCCAATATGTCCAGATCAAAATATTTAACTTTTTTTTTTAACAGACCTATTAAATGTTTTTTTTATATAAATGGAAGCCATAAAATATATTACTTGAGTTCAGAATTTTCTTTATAATAAGATATTAATATATTAAAGAAAGATACTGATTCCATGTAAATTTGTTTTGTCAATGTAATATAGTTTTAAGGGTGTGTGTGTGTGTATGTATATATATATATATATGTTTTAAATTCCTTGTGGCATAATTTGACAGCTATAACAGAACTATGCTTGGTCACGCTGTACGTCCAATATCAGTCAGTCGAGGTTCTAGAGAAGGAAATGATGCTTTTTTGAAGGTAGACATCTTTATTTATTATATATTTAAAAATGTATTGCTTTATGAATCGTATTAAATTAGAATTTCTTTTTTAAATTAGAATATTTATGGAGTTCTTGTACAGTTCATTATACTAAGTGTTAAAACTTATTAAAGGATCAATTTTAAATTAATTTCTCTGATTGTTTTTGTATTAAAATAGTTGTTTAATTTTTCCTAATTAATAAGTTTCATAAATGCTGTGCAGTTGAGAAAATAAAAATTATTTCATTAATGATAATTTTAAATTTTTTTATTTAATATTGTTTTGGTAAAATGAAATTATTTTTATTTTCATAAGAATTAATATCTTAAGCGTATCTAGTAGTAAATAATGGTAAAAAATTCCTTTTCTTATTAAAAGTCATTAGGATAAACAAAGAGTATTTTAAAATTCCTCTGGTTAAATAGTTTATATATTTTTTTCTTTGATGCTCTTGTATTGGGCTGGCCCAGCATGGCTAGGCGGTTAAGGAATTCGAATTGTAATCTGAGGGTCATGGGTTCAAATTCTCATCGCATCAACCTACTTGCTCTTTCAGCCATGGGGGCATTATTAAATTAAGGCCAATCCCATTATTCATTCATAAAAGAGTAGCCAAAGAGTTGGAGGTGGGTGGTGATGACTATCTGCTTTCCCGTCAGTCTTGCACTGTTAAATTAGGGATGACAAACACATATAGCCCATGTGTAGCTTTGCATCAAATTTAAGAACCAAACCACAACCTTTTACTGAAATTATTCTTTTTTTTTAGAAACACATACAATAATTATGTTATAAAGTAATTGATAACAGACAAGAATACTAAATTTTTGGAAAACTTTTATTAGAATATTTTAGTCTACAAATTATTTGTAAAATATGTGAAATATCAATATAAGTTCTGGTTACCAAACACAATTTTGAGTTTATATTCTTACAGTTCTACCACTCTTAAATAGTTTAACTGATCGTAAAGGTGAATTATTATTCAGGAAAGAGTATCAGTTTCATAATTATAATCAACAGGAAACAATGGAGCTATATCATGTACAGATTGATGAAAATAAAATTAAAGATGCACTTTCTGCTGGTGTTTCTTTGGACACTTTAAACATAATCTGCTGTGAACAAAATTCATTACAGAGTGATGTACCTGAAAAAGTAAGTAGTATTTACCTTTCTGGATGACAGTAGTTATTTTTAGCACATGATTAATTTAAAAAAAAATTGTTCTCTGGATGTTTTTTTTATTTTTTATCAAAATTTTTTTAAATAAAATATTGTCATGAAATAAATGCTAGTTATGAATAAAAAGTTTGGATATTGTATCTCTTTTGTATGATATAAAAAATTTATTACAGAACAACAACAGAAATGTTATGAAATGTTTCCAAAATTAATATTTCACTTAGAAATTTTGTTATGCTCACTTGAGAAATATACTTTAGAATAAAAATTATAATTATTTCATTTGTATTAAAATCGGCAAAAAATAATACATACTGTTGCTACAGTTCTAGAGTGTGTGTATATATGTTGCAGTTGTTACTACATATGTTTTATTTCATTTATTAAAGAAGACAAAATATCTGCAATATATACTTTAATTTAAGTTTTAGTGTATAAAGGTATAAATGTATGTTGTACGTGTTATTTTATTTCCTTTATAAAGAAGATGTTGTATTGTAAATAAATCAGAAACCTTCATGTATTTATTTAAAGCTGCTACTAAAAATGCTGATATCGTATTACAAAACAATGATTTTGTCATGTTAAGACAATAACAGACAATATATTTCAAGATCATATCTGGGATATATAAAATACTTCATTTTAAACATTTGTAATGTTGAAAAAGCAGTGTACTACTTCTTTCTTCATATGTGCTTCCTAAGTGAGTTTGAGATTTTTAGAATACTTAGTTATTTCTCACATAAATATATGTGTGTGTGTGTGTGTTGAGATTTTAGTTTTAAACTATTGTTAATTTTATTATCTCTTTGCAGAGTGAAAGCTTATATCCAAATATTGTTGTAGCCTTAAGACATGGACATCATAAATTAGCTGGTCAGTTAATAAAGGAATGTTTAGAGAAAAGTGGTCATGGCTTCAATAAACTTCACAGAGATGTAAGTAAAAGGTTAAACTGTCAAAAGAAAATTCATTTAGAATCAGAAGCCTTGTTTCTTGTGGTAAAAGTACTTGGTTTGGGCAGTATATAAGTGTGTTGAAAAGTGTTGCTTACTAGATTACAGTAATACAAAAGGAAGTCAATAGCTTTTATTGAAACTTAATAGATGTTAAAAGATACTTGATAACTAGAATTTCAGTCATTTCATTCTTTTTATGAAGATGTACTTTTAATTGTATGATTGTTCTAATTGTCTTTTATCTGCAAAATACATGTGAATAAATATTTGTTTTTATCTTAAATGAGAGTTGGAATGGAAAAAATTAGTATGTATAGATATTAATATTTCTGTAGATTTTGCTTCTAAGACCATGTATTTATCAACAATAATATATGGGATTTCATGTCTTAAACCACAGTACATTTTTGTGCCATAGACTAGGGTCATATTGACATCACTCTAGGTTTTGTGTTTTACACAAGAAATATATTACTAAAATAGATTAAGTAAAAGTTAATCCAGTAATTAAAACAGCTAAATTGATATATTAGTCTGACCAGAAGTATGCAACATTATAAAACCAAAACTTCGATTGATTAGAATTTACTAGTTTATTAGTGGGTGCCCTTGGTATTAGTATATTTTTGTTTGAAATCTCATAATAGATTTTGTATCTTAACACCAGAGAAATGTCAACATTATGTGTATTGTCTTATATCAGAAATATTACAACAACTTTGTGATTGTATGTATGTATGTATGTGTGTATTCCAACATTGTTCCATACTTTGTGTCTTACATCAGAAATATATTAACATTTCATTAGGTTTTTGGCTATAGATCATTGAGATATTATCGTGACTTTTCATTTTTTTACTTATTGGTTGTTTGAAAAATCTGTGTCATGTAACTTTAAAACTGAATTTAATTGGTTAGATACGTAAATATCATTGAGAAATTTTATTTATTTGCTTACAGTCTCAATAGATTCTAGGTAATTTTAGTTTAGGAAATATGCAGGTTATTTGGGAAGTCTTCTTTATTAAATTCTTTTGTGTTAAAGAGTGAATTCTAATTTGTGCAATGTGGAAGAATGTTGAAAAGGTTAATAGATTTCAGTTTACTAAAAAGCATTCCAGTTTGTAAAGTATGTAAGTCTATTGAAAAATCTTGGTTACTAGATTGAGAGGTGGTTTCTACTTTGTAAGATATGTAGATGGATTTTGAAATGATACTATGATGAAACTCTTACTTATATGACAGTGGAAAACCTTTTTATTATGCAATGTGCAATCAACAACTTTGAATTTTTTTTCCTGTGTGTACAATAGGGTTCATGATTTTTCTGTTTCACCTTCTTTTCCCATCACAGAGAACTATTTTTCTCCACGCTCATATAAATTTACTGCCCTGGTACCACTTGTAACTTTTAAATTGGCTGTTTTTTTTAATTCCAATTTAAAGGTTATTTCTAGTTTGTGAGGTATAATAAAGAATAATAAATGCAACTAAATCCAAAAATGTACTTTGGGGTAAAAGGGGTTATTCAAGCTAGAAACTAAAGATGAGAAACTGTCCATTATATGTTTGAGTTGAAGTAAATTGACACTATCCAGGCTAAAAGGGGCTAAGCAAACTTGGATGTTGAAATCAAGAAGAGCCTTAAATAGCAGGATGACGTGACATTATGAGCTATGGCGATTGATTAACTAATGTAACTCATGAGGTTTGGAGTTCATAAACAAGAAAAAATTCTGACCACTTGTTGATGCATTAGTTTAAGTTATTATTACAAAATGAGCATTAGAAATCACAAACAGGAAGTCACCTGATACCATAGTACTATGAATGGGCCAACAATTCCCCCCACAATTAATATAACAGGTCCTAGAACAGACATCAGAATATTAAAAATATTCAAAAATTGAGCAAGCAATCTGAACTGATCTGATTGTTCAAGAAGAAGGAGAGAAAATGTCTCTTACCATTAGTTGAAACACCATGTCTCACGTAAGCTCTTTATAAGTATTTTTAATGCCATTCTTTCATAAATATCAGTCAGCATGTTAATAGAGTTAAAATGATTGCCTATAATAAACGTCAATGTAACTATGAAATGTTTGGTGGCTAAAGTAAAAGTGTTATTGGAAGTCTTAGTCTTGAGTCTCTTTGTTTTAACTGTTAAGCCTCGAGTTAGTTTCTGTGTGCTTCATCCACCCGCTGCATTCTCACTTCAAATAAATATTTCATGTGACAGCAGGTAGTATTAGCTCATAACTCTGATGGCTAAGTCAAAACAACCCAATCAGCCTTCCTACAAGTTAGCCTATGACCACGTTACACATGACTGAAGATGTACTGTTAAATGATAGTGAATACAATGAAAAACTTGAATAAAATAAGTTTAAAAAAATTTTAAAATAACTCCAAAAACAGTGTAACAAATGTGATCATGTATGTATATATTTTTATTTTTTCTCTCTCTCTCAGGTACTTTTGAATGAAGATGAGCCACTAGACAAGTTTCGAGCTGTTTCTGTTTTAAAAAAGCCTCATGAAAATTTAAAAGTACAAGTCTGTTTAAGTAATATTAGTACATTTTACCTCTTATTATGAATTTTATGTGTATTATTAATGTGATTATGATTGTAAAGTTTAATAAATGTTAATTAATGATTATGTAAATTTAAAAATACAGCAGGAAAGATTTTAAATCATTCTACTCTGTTTTGACAGAGCTGTTTAACAGACAGATAATGTATGTTTGTTGCAGTAGCCAAGAAGTATTATTTTACTTCACTGTTTTTCCTCTGTTATTTGTATTTAGGATTAATATATTTGATTGTTGTGTGCCTGAAAATAGTTGCTTCAAATAACATAACCAAATATTTTTACCACAAAGAAAACAAATGTGTGGTATAATAAGGTATGAAAAGTACCTTGTTAGCTAAGGAATTTCTCAAGATTTTGGTTTATAGCAAGTATTGTTGTGTATGTTTTTTTTAACATCTTCAGATGTATGTTTCGGTAGACATTTCTTTATATTTCATACAATATTCCATAGAGTATTATTGCTACTGTTAAATTTGGTTTTGATGTTTGCAAGAGATTTTCTTCACTGGACAGCTTTAATAAAGTTCCTGTCGTCATTCACTGGTTATTGTTTCCTTGCTTCACATCACACCTGTGGAACATACCTGAATTTGTGGTTGGTTGTGGGTGTGGGGCATTTTACTTGCTGTGCTGAAACAGTAATTTTCCCTGGTAATTATACACACGTATCTATTCTTCATTCAAAGAGACACTTCACTACTGTAATAAAGGTTGGAGGGCATGTGCCCTCTGTTGCCTCCCATTCTGCTGCCTATGCTTCACATTTATTTTAAATTTATGAACAGTCATTAATGTAAACAATGTTTGAAATAAGCTTAAAGAGTAAATGCTTATAGAAAGTTATCACTGTTTGGACTTGATGAAATTTATTTGATCTAAAGTGATCTGTCTTTTTCTCTTTTTGAAATACTTAAATTAACTACTTGACTCCTCTGTAAATGTCTTTGTATGAAACATATAATTAGGTAGGTACCATATTTAGAAATTCTAGTCAAAATACCCATTTTTACAGGTTACTCCACTTCATTGTGCAGCTGTCAATCCAAATCCAAAGTTCCTGTCTTCACTCTTATCAGTTGTTCCTGACTATAACTTAGTAGATAAAGGTGGGTGGAGACCAATCCACTATGCTGCTGCTTGCAAAAGTACAGGACCTTTGGAGCTTTTGCTTTCAAGGTAAAGAATTAAAACATTTAAAAAGTATATAGAAAACTATTTTTTGTATATGGGATAATAATGATCAGTTTATGGCTTTCACTGGTGTTAGTATAAAAAGAGATATAATCATCATAAAAGGTTACTGGATTTCAGTGTGTGCATGCATTTTATGTAACTATACAGTCAGTATAGCTGGATGAAGAAATCTAGACATATTACTAACAAATAATTTCTTTAAAAATTAGGTTTTAAAACAAACTGAAATATAAGGTACTTTTTATTTGATTACAATAAAAAGGTCAGTTTAAAGTTGAACACTTTTTAATTTTTATGGCTCAAAGGGATATACATAATAAAATTATCTTAGTTGTTATTTAAGGCCAGTTACTGACATCTTAATCAGATGAGCAAAGTATATGCAACAGTTAAACAATACTATGATTTTTTCTCCACTTCCTGTATGTTTGCACTGAAGATATCTATTTATCCTTACCAAGACCAACTATTTACCTCTCACATGAGCTCAGTCAATTTGACCAACCGTGCGATCTTTTTGTACTCATTTACATATTTAATACTTCTAACTTTCAGTATAGTATGTACATCTTCACAGAATTTGGTAGCTTTTCATTTAACATTATGTTTTTCATATACAAAAATAAAAATGAAATAGAAACCCTATAACCAAAGCGCTTTTGAAAGGTCCATCTTTCTATAGCTTGTGCTATAGGGTTTCTGTTTCATTTTTATCAAGACTTCTTGGACATACATATTTTGAGAACATCAAGAACATACAAAAATAATATTTTAATGAAATATTTTAATAAAGATTTGTCTAGGAATATACTGAGTCTGTGTGCAAAATCACTTTCATTACTTTTCTTCATCTGAAAAAAAATTTCCCTGTGTGATCCCTAAAAGCTCTTCAATACATTTTTAATGTTTGTTTTCAGTGAAACTTTATATTTTATAAGAACTTTAAAATGAGTCAGAAATGTGAAAAAGGTTTCTTGTCTAATCATCCATTGTCATCCCACATGAAAATCAATCTAACAACACTTGATTAGAAAACAAAAGCTAAAATTCTGCTTCAAATTAAACAGTAGGTGTTGCCCCATAAACAACAAAATAAAACCGTAACATATTCATATCAGTATATATCATTAAATTTTTGAAAGGTGTGTATCTGATAGCTGAAGTTGCTGGATGTTTGTATTATAGTGTTCAGTCTATAATTTGCTTCTGCACTTGGTATACTTTTTGCAATTATTTTTCTTAATAGCAAATAATGGTGAAAATAATGATTATTTTGAAAGGTTTTAAAGCTCATTTTACAATTAAATCTTGCAAGAGTATATCCACTGAACTTCCCTATTCACATTCACTACATTGTTTGTTTTTTGTTATTTATTTATTACTGTACAAACACAGAGTGCTGGATATTTGGAAATTTTCTACACTCAAAAGTAGGCAAAGCTGGTGAATGAAAAGCTACAGATGTGTTCTTGAGGTGTATAATGTTCAGGACAAAGCAAAATAATTTGCCATTTTTACTTCTGTAGAAGAATAAGAAACACTGTGAAGAAAAAAAAAGATTGCAGTAATATTTATTTTTATTTTCATTTTACATTTTGACCACAAAACTAGCAGTTTTAAGAAAATTGGGTCCAAGTGATATTTAGGTATATTAGTAAAGTAATACAGATATTTTACCCAGTCTTATGAATATGGAGTATTAAACTTAGAGCTTTTACTTGTTCTCCTTGTAGTAAAATTAGCAAGGGTAGTGTGTGATTTTTTTTATTTTAGGGGTGTAAATGCTTATGAAACTCAAACTGACGGTAACATCCCTCTTCATGTGGCATCTCAGACTGGTAGATACCATAATGTGGAACTGCTTTTTAAGCATGCTGTTTCTTCAGGTACTCTCATGTTTTTATTCTGTATATTTTTTATGAAATATATTGATATAAGTTAATGTAACTGCAATGTGGAAGTGTTATTAGATCAGTATTCACTTGCTGTTTATAGCACCATATGCAATATAGTTCCACCATAAATAGCATGCAGTACAACTAGAAAATGGAATCTGTAAGTGATGGTAGTTTTGTGCTTAATGAATACTTATTTTTCCATTGCTGCCATCAATGCTGAATTCTGCCATATAACTCTGACAAGGTTGTTCATTCTGCAGTGTTATAATGCAAGGCTCCATATTGGTGTCTGTGATGACTGCAAGTAATACATTTGAATTGGTGAAAAGCTTACTTTCTGCATGCTGTCTAGTCTTAGCATCTTGTGACTTTCATCCTTTTGACCCTTTGATGGAAGGTATGCACAGAAAATGCTTCTTGAAGATCAGTGTGTTTTTTCAAACAGATTTGTAACACACAACATACATTTTACCAAACAAATGTTAGTTTTTGCAAGTTACAGTTTTTAAAGTAAAACTTATTTTTTAAATAGTTATTATATTTCAGTTGCTGGGGTAATCATTTTAAGTTCTCATATTTTAACAGTAAAATAAGAACTTGTAATCAGTAAGTTCAAAACAAAACATTTCAATCATATATTATGTTTTGTATTCTAAAATGATTGGTACACATTTATGAGCTGTAATCTTATAACATAAAATGGTTGAGTTACAAGAGATATATTCTGATTTATTTCAATTGGAAATATGAGGATTGTTTTGCATTCATTGTCACATTTACTTCCTATGCCATAAAAAGTGAATGCCTTTACAGTCACATTTGAAATTGCAATAAATGGTCTAGAAGTGATATGAGGAGGTTGGCTGTGAGTTAGTAAAGATAGAAATCACCTGATAGACACTGTAGCATAAACCTTCTTTTCAATTATTTTGTTAACATTCTCTGCTTTATGCATCACATGTGGCATAACACTAATAACCATCCTTCTTTTGAAGTATCTGTTTGATTTTCTGTAAATATAGAATTCTTATATGATGGACACTTGAAACTATCAGTACATTGTGGAACTCTATAATTATATAATTGAAGATAAAACAAAGACAACTGGACATTTCATAAAAACTTCATTTATTTACAACCATGAATTTCCCAGTAAAGTCATCATTAGGTACCAATTAAATTGTTTATAAACAGGCTTTTATATTTACTAACTAAAGGACCAGAAGTAACCTTGACATTCAACTTGAGACAAGTTGTGAGAGTAATGAGGAGCTTAAGTTGGTTTCATCAATCAGAATTTTTTTCTGGATTTGTGTTTAGACTTATTTTTATTTCAAAAATTTCCAGACTATCTAATGTTTTACCTTTTTTTACAGATATGTAAAATTTTGCAGTTTTGTATCGATCAAATTGGTGTTTAGTTTGAATAAGATGGGATGTAAAGAGTTAATCCATTTCTTATCATTTTTAGATTCTGGAGTGTTCTTTAGTTTTCATTTCTATAAAATGTCTTGTTTGCCTTAAGTACACGTTATTGCAGTTTTGACATATTAATGAGTAAACACTATTGTTGCTGTGCTTTTCTATTTTATCTTAATGTTCCACAACATTTTTCCTCAATTGTTTGTATAGTTGAAAGCCAGTCCATAGAATTTTCATTCAGTGTGTTATATTTTATTAGAAGGTTTTTCAATGTGGTTTATCTCAAACCATCTTTATTGTCATTTGATACAGTATGTGGGTGTAATGATTTTAAGTTTTTGACTGTTATTTTTTTAAGCAACAATTTATCAGTTACATTCTGATATAACCATGATTGGCAACAATTTATTTTTTTTTAATTTTCAATTCCTTTTCATGATCTTCGAATGACAAGGGTTCAATGATAAACCTCTGTAACCAACTATGGAACACAGCAAGTCTGTGAGGTATTGGATGTTGTGGACACTCTAAGTCACTTTTTGAAAATTTTGAAGGAGTGTATACTATTACTTATAATAATATTTAAATCCAAAAAAACTAATATTTTCATTTTCCCCAAATTTGATAATGAGTTTAATACATTTATTTTGTGGATTTAAAAAGTTTCAAAATTATCAAATTGATGTTTAGGGCCTATTCAAAGATAAATCATATCGTCAATATATCTATACCAATATTTTGTATTACTTTTATCACCTAAATAACTTAGTTATCTGTGAAAACTTCTGCAAGTAAAGAAGATGGAAGGAACCTACAGCTAATCCATTGTTTTGTTTAGATAGTTGGTCATTAAATTTGAAGTAGTTATTAGAATATTATTGTTTTTAACTTCTGACCATGAACAGGGTTTACTTTTTCTTTATCCTATAAATTGTGAAAAATTTGTTTACATTCACTAGCAGGTTCACAACTGAAAAACAGATTGTAAACATCAAAAGAAACAATTTTGATGCTATTTGATATCTCTACATTTTATATTTTCTCCACAAGCTCCAGAGCATTTTTAATGCTATACTTAGGTTTAAAACCAGTTATCTTTTAAAAAAATATTGTTAACTTTATGTGCTGCTTTATAAACGGGAACATTAGTATAAGAAACAACAGGTTTGATAGGGATATTTGATTTGTGTAGCTTAGGAAGTTCATACAGATGTGGCAGGTGAGAGTTCACTATTTTTAATGACGTAACTCGGAGTTCTTTAAGATTTAACCTTGTTGTTAAATGTTTTGGTGAAGCCTGTGTTTAGGAGCATGCAACAGTAAGAATCAAGGAAGTCCTTGATTTTCCTTGATAATCTAGTTTTCAAATGCAACAGTTGTGTTATCTTTGCCTAAATTTATGATTATTAAACTGTCAGTTTTAGTTTTAGATTTTATTGATTTAATCAGCTGACTCTTTATCTTCATTTTTATCTTAGTTCATGGAAGATGTTTAAATAATTTTATAGCATATATTTCTTGTTATAGAATCATACTCAGCATTAAATGGTATTTCTATAACTTTTGTGAGATTTACCAAATATTTTGCACTTGTATTTGGGGTAATACTTTAAACTGTTACTAGGCAGGTCAGATTAATTTTTTGTTATTTTGGATTTCAAAAGATTTATTAACTTAAGATGGAATTTTAAATGGAAATCTACTTTTAGATTTGATCTGTTTTGATGCATAGTCACATTATTTGATTATGTAAACATACATACCTTCACTGCTGCTTATATTTATTATTTGATCTCCAGGGTTTCACCTTTGCCCGTTTAAGCATTCATCTCATTTTTTTCTTGCTTCCTTCAGTATTTTATAGTCTACTCAATTGCCCTTCGTTGTATTTGTCTCATGAAATTCTTCTTCTGCATCAGTGTGCCCACTATCTTGCTACTGTGAGTACCTCAATTAAATAATTTTATCATTTATTTTTCAACAAAGCATTTAGACAGGTGTAATTTTCATGTCACCTAGCAGCTTTATTTAATTATAATAATAATAATAAAAAATTACTATATGGGATTGTCAGGCATGAATTCATACATTACTGTTTTCAGCACAAAGGTTAATCAGCTGTCCTGTTTTTCACCTCTATTAAGTAGTGTTTCTTGAAGGTTGGAAGGAGGCACTCTCAGATGAGCCTGCTCATGGTATGATTCATTGTGAGATGGAGATATATGTTTGGTCAAGAGCCATCTCTCTAGGGGGTTCTGAGGCTGCTTTTGCCTATGATACAAGACAGTCTGGAAAGAATTTGGAGTTTTTTTCAGTGCCTTCATTTCTTACATTGCCTTCTCACAAGGTTGATTTGGATCAGTCACCTTGTGTTCCATTTATTCAGTTATTCAGCTGGGTTTGTGAGATTTGGGGAATTGCTATACTTGCCTTTAAAAACTCTTCCTTCCTTTATGGTTTAAAGGTTTGAGAGTGATCACTCAGTTTTCCTCCTTTACCTAATATTGCTGTTCATGCTGGGAGATTTACTTCTCAGTTACATGACTGGATAGCTATGCCTTGTCCCCAGTGTGTGTCGGGACAGCATACTATAGCTTACCATCACCAAGAAGACATATATTTAGATTCTCGAAGATTTAATCTTTTTTTTGGATATGCGGGGTTCCAGGCTGGTTACTGTGGTCACTTTGAACAGATCACAATCTTCTTGGATTTATTTGACACTTACTACTGTTCTGAGACATTTATCTTCCCTCCAAATTTTATTGAAACCTATTAGCATTTCCAACTTCAACCTGAGGACAAATTTGGTCCTTTGCTGACTTTTGTTTTGGTAAGATTGTCAGCTTCTATATCTTTGGTTGACTGGCTTATATGTTGTTGGAGTTTATTAGGTAAAGATGCCTTGTTGGAGGGAGTTCATCTACCTGCTGTAGCCTCCCATGAGTAATGTGAGACTCCTTTTCATCATCTCTTTATGTTTACTGGCATCCCAGAGGCATTATAATCACAAATTGATATCACCCAATTGCATTCTTTTTTGTTGTTGTTGGCCTCCAGACTGTCTTTGGCTGCTGTTAGAAGTAATGGTGCAACTGCTTGTTGTGTGTCCCAATTCACAGCTTCAGTTCCTTGATTTGTTGGTTCTTAGAATAGATTGTCCTTATCCTTGAGGCTCCTCCTCTCAGGCATACCATTTCTAACAGCATTGATGACAATCTGATAGTGGGGGTGTGGGAGTGAGGATACAACGTTTTCTGGATAACTTCAGGTTCTGATATCAGGGTTGGTCATTCATTTCACTTCTGAACCTACCTCCATTATTCTCTCAACCAGTGTATTTCCACCACAACTGTTCCATGGAGGGTGGATTTTTGTTCCAAGACTGTCATAGAGTTATTGGTTAAATAACAAGAGTCAATTTCATTTATCAAAGATTTTATTCCTGTTTATTTGTTGTGACTAAGAAGACAGAGAATTGATAGCTATTCATTGATATTTCTCATCTTTACCATTTTTGGAAACTCCTAGGTTTATAGTGGAGTTCTTTCTCAACCTGTATTGGCATTTTTCAAATCTCTAGATGACCAAGTTCAACATTGTCAATGCATATCTCCAAATTCCCACAGCAGATTCATCCTGCCACTATCTACATTCCATTCACAATGGTCAGATCTATAGTTCAGAGCTCAGCCTTTTGGTGTAGCATCTGCATCATACGTCTTAAGCAGAGTCATGCAAGCTTTTTCTCATCACTTTCATGTTTTGGGCCAATGCACATACCATAATGTTGCACTGGTTACTTTGTGCTCCATCTGGTCAGTTGATGGAACAACTTACCCAGATTCTCCTTTCAGAACCCACCAAGGCTGACTTTCTTATTAGAGCCAAAAAAGTCCATTTTCTTGCTCACTCATTGTCTCATATATCTGTGTTTTGTTTTTACCAACATATTTTTAAGCTTAGCTTAGTTGACTCCTGTCCACTTTCAAGCATCTTCTTCTTCTACTGCACAAATGGTTCTCTTTCTTTCAAGGATGTGGCATCCCTTGAATATCTAGTTCCTTTAGGACAAGCAAACATGCAGCCCCTTCAGTGGTTGTTGCACTACCAACTAATCATGAACTGCAATCCACTAGATTATCTATTCTCTTTAATTAGGAGCAGCAGTAGCATCTTAGATCTTAAGTGGTGGTTGGATTGGACCAAAATTCCCATTGGTGTTACCTTTTACAGATGCCTCACTTTAAGGAATAAGGTACATATATCAACAATCAAGAATTCAAAGATCTAAGGATGAAAGACAAATCTTTCTTTCACATCCATATTTTAGAACTTTTTGCTACCCAATGGCCAATGGTTTAGTTTCTGGAAGGGGAAGATCACCATGATTCATTTTGACAGTTCTACATTGGCCTCTTACATTTCCTGTCAAGGGAGCATGTATTCTCAGGACTTTTGTTTTCAAAGTTGAGGTATTCTCTTCTGCTTTCACTCCCATCGTATCAGTCTTCTGGCTTGCTATGTTCCAGAGGTGATGAATTTCATAACAGATCACCTGTATTGCACCAGTTGAATTCTTCTGATGAAATGGATGCTCCATTGTTATTGCATTGCACAAATGTAACCTACTATGAGAACATTTTAAGATATTATAAAACAGTTATGAGATCTGTTGTTTGCTGTTAAGTCTTCCTTGCAGCAGATATACTTTGTCAGTTTTCAACAAAACCATAAATTAGTTTTCATTGCACTTTATTCATTCTAAATTGACATAAATAGTTTACAATCTACTCTAATGTTATTTAAACTTTTCAAAACTGAGCCTCATTAGTAGTTATTCAAAGTATATGCTGTGAATTTGTAAAGAGGAACTAATAAAAGTGTTCTTAGTGGTTCCGTTGTAAGTCTGAGGGCTTATGACATTACAAATCAGGCTTTGATACTTATGCTTCGTAGAGTTCAGGTAGCTCATTATGTAGCTTTGAGCTTAATAATGAACAAGGAAAATAATATAATCAGTGAAATAGAAAGAAAATTATGTGAAAAACAAAACATATTTCAGAAACTATTTACCTGTATGAGTTTGGATTAGCAAAGAAATTTAAAGAAATAAATCAGTAAGTATGTCTTACAGATAAGATTCCTTAAATTTGCATAAACATTTTTTTATTTTTATGTGCGAGTTACTTTGAAATGTTATATTATTGTCAAATGTCAATTCTTAAGTATTTTTGAGTTAAAAATAGTTAAAAGAGAGTCATAATAAAGTTAAAGGAAGTTCTTAAACAAAACTTAAATATTTTATTATACCAATTATAATGTTATTTCAGCTGAAGATGATGATTTTCCCGATCCATCTTTGGAGAAGTATGGAGTTGGTGGGTGTGATCGACCAAATAAAAAGTCCTATACCCCTCTGCATCTTGCTGTGCTACATGATCATTTGGTAGGTAGTTACTTTGTGTGGTTAATAAAATTTGATGTAATCAATGTATTTATACATTTTAGAACTTCAAATATGATAATGCAAAACTTGATTTCTGTTAATTTACTTAATATTATATTTCTTTTATGATTTTTGTACAATAATATGATGTTATTTGTAGAATTAGTTATGGTAAGTCCCAACAGAGCTTCAAATGATAAAATTCATCAAGCTAATAAATATTTGAAATATCCTGCTGCTGGACTTTGTAGTGCCCAACTCTGGATATGTTTTGGTGTGTATTTAATACTGAACACTATAATACATTTCTTGTTGTTGTACTTATGTTCTTAATTTTCCATAAAATATACTTATTGTGAGTAAAGAATGTTGAAAGAAATCTTTACTTTAAAATTTTTCATTACTTTACTGAGGTACAGTACTGTGCAAAAGTGCTGGGACAAAGTCAAAAATTAGAGTTCAGGCTACTTTCAAAGAACAATGAAAGCTAAATCAGGTAAAACATCAATATTTTAGTACAACAGAAACTTTGAAGTGCTTAAGTTCAGCAAACAGTTAGCATTTTGTGTGTCTCCTTTTATATGTTTTTCAAACATTATTGCAACATATTTGATTAAAGTGTCGTTTGAGATTTTACTCTAAAAACATCTATAATACACTCCATAAAGTTTCTTTGGAAATAACTGTAGAGTTGTCATGTTTTGGATATATCAAATTTCAGATTGCTCAATTGGGTTGAGATTGGGGCTCTCTGGAGGCCAATGTACCAGTTGAATGACTCCAGCAGCTTAGCTAAGTAATATCTGCATATATTGTTTGAGTGTTTAGCACTATTATGTTCATGGAAATAGAATTCTTTACCTGTAGTACATAGACTACTGGAAATTTCATGGCAGATCTGTAACTGATGTTACTTGCACTGGCTCATTGTTCCATTGGATTTTACAAATATCTCCTATCTCCTCAGCAATAAAAACGCCCTCATTCCAGTGTAAGTGCCATGCACTGAGGTAAGTATCTTTCACCTTTCTTCTGTTGGAGGTACAACCTAAGGTTTGAAACACCTATTACAAACTTGGACTCATCTGTCCATAACACCATTTTCCAATCATCAACAGTCCAGTTTTTATACCTTTTAGTAAATTTCAGCCTCTTTACAATATTTGAAGGCTAAAGTAAAGTTGTTTTTTTAAATGCTATATGAACAAATATTATGTTTTTGTTGAGTATTCTTGATACTGTAGATCTTGACACTTTTCTGTCATTTGGTACATGGTTATTTATCTCATGTTTAAGATCAGTGGTAGTCTTCTTTGTGTCCCAAAGGCTGCATAAATAAACATACTTAACATCAGCATCATTTAGTTAAGGTGTTCTGCCTTCTACTGTACTATTTTTAATCTAGGGTGCACTTGACAGTATTTGAAGAGCATATCAAGTCTGCAGCAATTTGTCAAGAAGTCCAACCAGTATCACATAAAGCTTTTATATGAATTCACTGCTCCACTAAAAATTCTGTACTCCTTTTGGGTCATAGCATGACAACAAAACTTAATGTATAGTATTAAACATTGTTTTTATCAAGGTTTATTTGTGGAATGCTATTAAATTTATTACTTCTAGCATATACCAGTACCATATGCTAGTTCTTTTCTACATAGTTAAGACACTTTATGGGGCATTGTGACAGTTATTTCAAACCCTACATTTTATCAGTATGTTTATTCAAGCAGAATATGTATGGCAGGGCCTTGGTACAAGTCAATGGAAATTCTGCAGAATAAGTATTCTCACCCTAACTCATTCATTTGTCAACATGGATCAGTGAATCATTACCATAATGTTGAAATTTATACTCTATACTGGCATACAATAATTACCAATATAAAATGGAAAGAATGACAAAATATTTTCTTGTTGTAAAATGCTTTTGCCCTGTAATATACATATATATTAATTTTTAGTAGTCTATTAATAAAATTGGGATTATTTTCATAACATTTATCTGCATTTGCTTAACTTGAAATAAGAGAATAGGTTGATATATATACATGTTCACATACAATGATTGATGTGTTATGGTTTGTCAGTTTGTGTATTTTTGCGTAAAGTTACACAAGGGCAATCTGCATTAGCCATCTTTTATTTAGCAGTGCAAGACCAGAGAGAAAGAATCTGTTTGTCACCACCCACCACCAACTCTTGGGCTACTCTTTTCACCAATAAATAGTGAGATGGATCAACAAATTATAATTCCCCTATGGCTAAAAGGATGAGTATGTTTGGTGGAATGGGTATTTAAACTTGTGACCCTCAGATTGCAAGTTTCTTGTAAGAGTCAGACATTAAATACTTTCAGTTATAAACTATAAAATGTATTTGTTGTGCACTGATGCCCTCTGATAAACTTGTCAAATATTTGAACAGCTTTGAGAGAAATCTAATAAAATTTTGATGCCCATATGAAAAAAGTATATAATTATTATTTTTGAGCTTGTGGAATTTGGTAAAGTTCATTGAGTCTAAATTACAGACTAGGTGTTTCCAATCTATTTAACATGTACAAATGTTTGTTTCTGTCAAGCTGGCACTTTTGATAGATCTGGAACAGCCAAAGGTGGTTTATCTTCAAATAGAATATATGGTTGTATAACATGCACTCTATCACACCTAAAAACTATGCGTATAGAAATTTAAAGGGGATCTAGCATCAGTTACAGCATACCGACAATTAAGATTAGAACAAATTTGCCACGAGATTCCATGATATGTGGACTTGATGTTTAAGGGATAGAATGCATTTGTTTAATCAGTGGCAACATAGAGGTTCATGGGAATCATAAAAATATCAAATGTGATAAGATTTCTCCATATTTGCTCAATCATGAAAAGCACATTAATAAGGAAATTATATAATTTTTCAGTAAGCATTAATATGAATTTTACCTTATTACTTAATATACTTATAATTTTGATTCAGTTTGTTACAGCACAGTTGTGACAGTTGAGTTTTTATATACTGTATAACTATGATGAAAGTTAAATTATTATGTATGCTTAATAGTCATGTACACTCTTCATCCAGAGCATACAAAAGTGATGGTCAAATGGCAGACATTTGACAGACTTGAATTAAAAGGTAACCATATACATTTATTCAAAATGGATATGTTAACCAACACCTACATACAACGAATAAAAGGAAGCTGTATCTATTGGTTTTCTAGCTACATATTTATTTTTATGCTGCTGAATTGCATATTACAACTGATATCATTGTACCAGTTCAAGCATACTTGTACACACACATTTTTTTTTTTACCTCAGATTAAACCATTACCCTTGCCTCCCAGTGGCTCAGCGGTATGTCTGCGGACTTACACGCTAAAATCCTGGTTTCGATACCCGTGGTGGGCAGAGCACAGATAGCCCATTGTGTAGCTTTGTGCTTAATTCAAAACAACAACAACAACCATTACCCTTCCAGATAGCTGGTATGGGTATTAGCATATTAATTAAAGTAAAGTACAGAACAAAATTTCAACTGTTTTATTTAAAGTCATCTTCAGGTCGTTCTGTACTTTAATTTAATTAAAGTGCTAATACTCATATCAGCCCTCTTGAGAATACATTTTTTAATTCGAGTGGATTTCTTGTCATCACGCATTATCTCTCCAGTTCTTTCCTGGAGGATTGGAAGATAATTATCACAACTAGACCTATTTCTAGCCTGCAAAGCTAAAGAAAAATTGTTTACAGCATTTCTGTTCTTTTCAATTGATTAGAATGTGGTGAAAATCCTACTAAAGTATTGCTCTGTAAACAAGACAACAAATGCAGCTGCTGAAAAGTTAACTCCACTCATGATAGCCTCACAGCAAGGCTATCTACCAATAGTGAAGTTTCTTGTAGAAAATGGAAAGTGTCTGGTGGAAATTGGAGGTATAGTTCTCATCTTTTGTTGCATTATTATGGGATTACAATATCTCTTAACCTTTAAAACTCTTCCAGGTTATTGTTTTTAGATAACCCTTATGAAAAGAAAATAAGCTTGTTTTTGTTGAAACTTTCTGCACTGTAGGTAGATCCATTATATGAATTTTACTTGTAAATTTTTAGTAAAAATGAAGTTTTTACCATTTTAAATTAATCAAGTTTATCAGTTGTTGATTTCATGTGTAAATGTTTTATAGTTAATTGCATCTGATAATTTAATTAATGTTATTTGTTTTTTTGTTTTTTTAAACTTCAGTACTTTTTGTATTTAATTATAACTCCTTTGAAATATTATAGGTATATAAATTCTGACATAACAAAACTAAGTGAAAATATTTTTTTCATTTCAAAATTATATTTATTTTCAGTTGTTTCTGTGTGTTTAAAAGAGCAGAATCGTAGAATCTGAGTTATATATACGTAGATGATTGTTTGTATCTTTAAAGTAATGTTTAGTATGATAATACATCACCTAATTTGCCACTGATTTACAATTCTTCATAAAAGAAAATATGTTGTTTATTTCTTACAGACAAGAGACACAAGACAGCTCTCACCCATGCCATTATTAATGGACATGCTCATGTTGCATCATACCTTCTGAGGATTGGAGCAGACCCTAACACCAAAGATAGTTCAGGGAATACTTTAGTTCACTACGCTGCTGCATATGGGTGGTATTTCTGCCTCAAGTTGCTGGTTATGGAAGCAAAAGCAGACCCAAATTTACCTAATGACTGGAAGGTATGGGATAGTGTATAATGTGATAATAGTGAAACTATATTGAGATAAGGCATTTTTATATGTACAAATTTGATGTGGTAAAACTCATCACAAATTAATTCTTTTCTTTGTTCTTTTGAGTTGCTGTTTTGTTATTACCTTCATTTTCTTTTACAAATTTTACTCCATTTACGTGACTTTTCTCTTTTTACTGAACATTTGGCTACTCATTGTTGTGATTTTACTGTGTGTCTTATAATACTTCTATTATTTTACATTTTGATACTGGTTGCTATGACACATAACCCAGAACCAGGACTGGAAAGACCAACTTCAGGTGACTGACGGTGGGTCTTGTACCTGCCTGTTAGTCTTCCTGGCGGGTTATGATTATACCTTTTTGATAGAGTAAATGCCTTACAACTTTTTACACTTTGCCTTCTATCTTAACCTTGTAGACTAGGTGTCAACATTGGTTTTATACTTTTTTTGTTTTACCTTCATTTCCATTTATGTCTTACTACATTTACTACATTTTTACCGGTTGTTTGGCGCAGATAGCCTCGTTGCTTTGTGCCATAAAACACTAAATCAATCAATCAATCAATTCTTTTGAGTACACTATATTTAAGTCAGGCAAAAGCTGGACTGCAGAATTGGACTAACCATTTAATGAAATATCAATACTTTTAAAAGCCTCTAGTGTTTAGAAATAAATATGAAATTAAAAAATATTAAAATATAAAAAGTGTAATGTTCAACAAGTCAGTTGTAGTTCATAGTGTTTAGTCAGTTGTAGTTCATAGTGTTATCTATTTTATATCATCTATTTTTCTCAATGCTATAAATGATTTTTGTGTTTTGAATTATTCTCATCATGTTGTTGTAAGTGACCACACCTCTGTGACATTGTTTGAATTATTTTATTATCCCACTAAGAATATAGCTCCTCATATGTAAGGATGTGTCAACAAAATTGTGTCAGTATAAATGTATATGAATTTTGTCAATAATCTATATGTTTAACATGTTCGAGTAAATGCTGTTTATAAAGTGGTTGAAGTCTAAATAATCCCAATAATTGTTAGCTTGGCATAGTAATATATCATTTATAAATACAGATGCATCCCAATCATCAATCTCAGAACTATTTGGATTACATTGGGATCAATATTTGAAGAACTGTATTCGACCTTTGCAAGAAAACTTTGAAAGCTATTGGTGGTTTCTATGTTTTTATGTTCACTCAAGTGTGCCATAAGGTCCAAAATTGTTGACCATTACATATTGAGTAGCTACAATTATTTAATAAAGTGATCTGTACGCATCATTCTGGTTCCTGAAATATTCACAGCACACACATAGGAAACAGGGACAATTACAAATTGATAAATGAAAATAAAGACAAAAAAATTAAACTGAAAATGGTTCAAAAAAATGATTAAATACAAATATAATTATAAGCATGTTATAAATGTTAAGTTAAAAAATAGTTAATTAATTTATACTTGGTCTCATCTCCTTTACTTTTAATTTTTGGTGAATATCAAACAGTAGTTATTCTAGAACTTTCTAGTAAATATGTGGGTTGTTTGAAGTGTCTGCCATTAGATTTGTTGAGATCTGACTTTTTTAGGGTACATTGTGTTCACAATGTTTCACAAACATTGCTCCAGCTACATAAAGGTGTAATTAGGCCGATCAAGTTGTTCTGGTATCATCATAAATACACTTACTGCAATGTAGGTGATTAGAACATTCTATTTGTGGAGAAAAGTTAGAGGTAGATTAGATAAACAAGCGTGTACCAATAAACACTGTAGAATTTTTTCTCTGTCTGTAAGATGTTATTGTTTTCTTCAAGAACATGATTCCAGACATGGGGTTATTCTGTAAGATGGAGATATTTTATGTCTGCATGCAACTTAGGTATTTTTAATTTAGTAAGTTTCAGAGTATATCATTTGCAGTTTTGTTAAATTTATCTCTACATAATCTTGTAATAGCTAAATATTGCCAGCACTTAATTTTGACAGTAGTAAATTTATAAGAGTTAGTAGTTTTATGCAATAAAAAAGAATCACAGTTGTATTACCAGAGTCTCTATTAGAGCTACATAAATGACATTGTCCCATAAACTTGGGTTTAGAGGGCTAGAATATTTTGCATGAAAAGAATGACTTGAGTTGTAGTGTAAGAAGGAGTTTGTTTCATTAGTTTTGTAATGGACCAAAGTTTTATCTTGTTTTCATTTGCACGTGATAGTGTTATATGAAAGAAGGAAATTGAGTGTTTTGAAATTATTTTAGTTATGCAGAATTCATTACAAATGTTTTTAATTTCACTGAAACTGGGAAGAAATGTGTTTCTTAACTTATGCAGATCACTGCAAATAATAAACTGGTTGTTTGGTTTTTACCAAGTTAACGTGTATTATTTATATGAGCATATAAAGGGCTATATTTGTTAAATAAATATTGAGTCTTACAATATTGTTAGCTGACTCCATTTGCTGTGGCATTCATGAAAGGACACATGGGTCTAGTTGATTTCCTGTTGAACTTACCAAATGTGGATGTTAATGTGTCAGTTGATGAGAAGGGTGAGTTTTTACACGTTCTCTTGTAAACTTATAACACTCAAAATTTTTTAATGTGGTTTTCCAATCAATAATTAATTTACTTAAGTCTAATCTAGCATATGTTCAAAATACTATCAATTATCCTCATACCTAAGATCTGTTTTTATATTTTGGTAAATTTTGTCTCAGTTAAGTATTATAGAGGTTGAGAGAATCATGTTAAAATTATTTTGAAGCCCCACCACATCATTGCAGCCAATGCTGTAATGTCTGTGCATGATTCATGTAATGTTTTGGCTTCTTAACAATAGATTGTTTTGGAATATAGTTTTCACTGTAAAAGACTATTGTAAAGTTATCATGTCCAAAGAATACTCTCACTTTTCTCTGAAGCTTTGTATAATCTATCTATTGTATGAAAATGATGGTTTTCCAGTACCCGTTTCAATGGTCTGATCACACAGAAAACTATAGGTGCTGTTTCTAACAACTTTTTTGTATGGAATAGCAAGAATACTGGTTTTGCTCTCCAGCTGCTTGAAGTAAGCAACAGTTGAACAGATATGTCATGGAAACAACTTGTGTACATGTGACTTTTGTCACCTTCCCAGACAAAAAAATCTTTCTTGAATAGTTGTAAACTATTCTGGAACACACAAATGATGTTTACCACTGACTTTTCTGTTTGTGTATCCTCACTTGTTCAAGATGTTACAATATGCCTATCATGGTTGAGAATTTTTCCAGGTCCCTTTCTGGATGGTTTTGGTAACCCAAATTAATCTATGTTTGTTTGTTTCCTATATGGTACATTACCTCAACTCGCATACATAGCTGTTCTCATTCAGTGCTGCTCTCTATATGAAAAAAACACGTTTTTTTTGCATGCCACAAGCATTTAACCTCCAACATCTGGAAGTAACCACATGCAAATCAGCATGCAACAACCTTCCCCAATAAGAATGCAACATACCTTCTTCTGGCATGTAAACCCCTCTGTTCAGTTTTACTGAACTATTACTTTCTGTTTGGTAGTACTCATATTCTCATCTTTATTTTGTGTTGTCTTCAAGTGTTTTATTTTAAATTTCTGTACCTTTGCATTAATTTCTCTCCACAAGATTACTCTTTATTTTACAATAGTGATAATTTGTAACTTGTTGAGTTATTTTGGAGTGGAATTATTTTATAGTACTTTCTCTTCACACATTTACATTAGCTTCAGGTCTTGATACCCCATGGGAAGATTCTTTAGCTTTAATTCATGAAGAGATTGACATCCAAGAAGCTGCTACATGAGTTGATAGGTTTTCATATCCCTTATAATGTCAGGCTTTCCCCTTCCTTCCCCTCCTCTGGGTTGTTTCTCTTCCATGATGCTCATCTTAATTGGTGGATAATGTGGTTTGATCTGTAGGAGGCTTCAGAATTGTGGTTTCCAGGCAAATGTTCTCATATGCATCACATTCTAGCACTTCGACCAGTCCATTGTAATTTTATTCACTCTTTTCATTTTGTCCAGATTTCACTAATCAAGTTTCATTTCAACTGTTTCTCTCCCTAACCACAGGGACATTGTTTATAATTCCTTTTTTGGTAAATAGTGGATCTCCCTTTTCCCATGTGCTTCATGGAAGGTTGTGTTCCAGCATTTTGTCCTCATTGCTCATTTTTTTCTAGTCTTGTCACATTTTCTCTTTAGGAGTAACTTCTCAGTTCTCCAAATTTTTTTATGATTCTACCTCCTGTGGGGTACTCCTCCACATGAAGTTTCTGAATTTTCTGTTAATTCTCATGAAATTCCCTTTCTTCATTTCCATTTCCTGATTGTTGATATATTCAGACAGGATTAGATCCAGTTTCTCATATTAGTTTTTCTCCTTTCATCAGTTTTTTTCCCCAAAATGTTTGTTAGTCCATGATACTCTGGTTCAGATCTTTCTAATTGATTTTCTGGCCAGCACAAATCTGGGTTTTTCTGCTGTTTTGGCTTGATTGTTTCCTTTGTTCTGGATCATTTTTAATAAGTGCTTTAAGTTGCTTTATTGTTTTGTAGGATTTTACATTGAATGCATCTATCACAGTTTCCTTTCCTTACTCCACTGCTTTGTCTTTTATTGTATTTTTTTCCTTCCTGTCCCAGTGGGTTTGGATTGTGATTTGATTGTCCCTTTTATTCCTTGTATCCTTTTTCTCATCACTGATTGTTCACACCTTCACTCAGGTCATGCACTTCCTTTTTCTTTGCATATCCAAACTGTTGTCAAGATCAGGTACTTCATGTGTTGAGCACTGGGACTAGGACTACTCGCCATGCATTTTCTTATTCTTTATTTATGGTAGCTATTCCTTCTTTGTTGAAGTGCCCTACTTCACTCTTTCATGACACATTGACTGGATAAGTTATCTTTTATTATATGTATATATAGATCTCTTATTCTCAGGATCATCTACTTTTTCTTTATGCATCCTGCTATGTGACAAGTGGTGCCTGTCCAGGTATACTTAAACTAGTAAAAGCTGCACTTTAAGGCTATTATGACTTAACCATTATAATCCTATGGCCAAGCAGCACACACTGCAGAAAAGGGGTTTTCCCCAATATTAATAGCAGGTTTATCATTGTGATTTGTTTGCTTCATAAATTGCCTGTCTTGGACTGTACTCACTCACAGACTACATGAGTAAGGCAGAAGGGAATAGCTTCCCATCTCTACTATGCCTTGTATTGAATAAATCATTATGTCATTCTTGTCAGAATAAGATTTTGTGGTGATTCATGGCACTGTCTTGGGTGTTATTTCTCCAGACCCTCTAGTATGCTTTCTCCTCACTTTTCTTCTGATAAAGTTTGAAAGTATCTACCACTTTCCAGTTCCCAGCTGTTGAGGCGATAGACTGTGAAGACAACCTCCTTAATGTGATGATGAAACACAAACATATAAATGATTATAAAGACCATTCAGTTGAGAGTAAGGTGATGGTATTCTGCAGGTGTAGATGACAAGATATCTTCAACTGTGTAATGTAACACTGAGCTGTCAAAACTGCAGCTCACACCTTTAATTGGGATCCCTTATCATACTCCAACATGTTTGTCAGTTCCAACTGGCTGGGTTTTAGATTAAGAGTTCAAACAATCAACACAAATTCTCACACACATATTACAGATGTCTCTATTCCCTTATTTACTTCTCTTGTTATTTCATCAGTGTAGTGGGTCACAATAGAAGTACTTGCATATTACTGTTGTTCTTTTCCTACTACTATTCCTCAATGATTATTATTTGGAGAATTTTCCTGTACTTGGGGTGATTCATATCATTATATATTTGATTGAGATGGTTTACATTACACAGACATCTGTTCAATACCTGATGTTGGGTGCTAGATTCATTGTTCAATTTCTTGCATTATTATAAAACAACAAGTATCTATTCGTGGATTAGGAAGTGTGAAATTTCCTCTAGTCTTATGAACTTGAGGTGAAAATGGTATGATCCTCTTTCCTACCTCGACCAGCAGGCTAAATTTTGGATTTTAGCTAACTTTGCACCAGCATGATAATCTTTTCTACCCCCACTTGTATGTTTTTATCCATTGGTCTGAGTTTTGGATTGTATTAGACTTGTAGGTAGTATAATCCTTGTTTCCTACTCCAACATGGATATCTGTACCCTGTGGCTGGGTTTTAAATTATGGCTACTTTACCAATGGTTTGATCTTCATTCTATCCCTGTATAGATGTCAGTTCCTGGCAGAATGAGTTTGGATGTATTTGACTTGCTGTGTATAGTCTGTGACTCCCTCGCCACTCTACACGTAGAGGCATGCCTTTTACTCTCACCCACTTTTATGTTTTCTGGGATTGAATTTCATAAGTTTAATGTATAATGTATGCTTGTCCAATTTTCTACCCATATATGTGACATCTTTCCACATTGGGCAAACAGTATACCTGTTTCAGAAGTAGTGTGGTATTCCATGTGTGATCTTTGACTTTGTAGACATCTTTAGGGTGTCCTTTGGATTTTTTTGAAAGATGTTTCTTTCTGCCATATGATGATTTGCATGTAAAATGTATTAGGATAAATAAATTATAGATTTTGGAGGTTCAAGACTTGTGGCATTTGCAAAAAAATCTTTTTTGCACATAGAGGATGCAGCACTGAACCACAAAAGTAACTTGTTGGAGCAGAGGTTTGTGCATATTGGAAATACATTTTCAGTATAGGAAAATTATAAGTTTCCTTTGCCAGTAAGTGCAAGAGTTATCCTCTCTTTGAAAATTTTAATTCCCTTACCTCAATATGTCTGTATGGTCTTAGTGTATGAATGTTTCACATCACAACTAGGATGCTTTACATGTGAATTGAAGTTTTTTTGTATTTCAAGTCATTTGATTTGTTTTATTAATCCTTTAAGTGCATAGTTAAATTTTGGGCATGTTCTTAAAAGTGTCAGTTGTTCACTCAAAAACGAAATTTAAATTTTTTTTTCAGTTCGTTTTTGATAACAAAATCCGCTAGTTGTGCTTTTGCTCAGTGATGTAGTTCACTTTTTCTTTTCTTTTCTTTTTTTTTACATTATGTAAATCTGCTTGTTGCACAAAACAGCTATAAGTATCGAGTTGAATAAATCCAAAAATGTTTGGTATGGAAAAATTTTTTATAATAGCAGTGTTCTAAAAGATTCATAAAAATATTTTATATTTTTTCAGAAGGAGTTTTTATCTGAAATCAGTATAGTTATTGACTTGTTTGTGCTCACAATTTATTTATGGAAATTGTTATTTACATTTTAAACTTTTAGGTTACTGTGATAAGATGTTAGTTTTCTTGTGAAAGGATAAATAAAACTAACAGAATTCCTCTTTTTATTATATTAGATATGACTCTAGTGATGCACACAGTTTGTTCTAAGGTCAGTGAGACTCAGCTTCAAAGACTTAATTTTTTATTAGTGAAGTACAAAAGTGACTGCAGAAAGAAGGATCTTTTTGGAAATAATGCTGTAAGTATTTTGTACTCAAATATTTTTAATTGCTTTGTTTCAAATAGTAAGAATAAGTTTTAAAAATAAGCAGGTTTGCTTAATTAGAATATAGAATATATTTTTCAAAAATAAAGAGTTTGAGTTGTGAATTTTTCTGTTTATGCAGTGAATGGTGGATATTACTCTCTTTGAAATGTTGTGTTCTTTGGCTCTTTATGTTATTTATGAACATTTCTTATCAAAAGGGCTTTTCTTCATTCCTCTAGACTTACTATTAGCAACCCACTGTACCTCCCAGTGCTAATTTCACAAATGTAATTTTAAAGTATTGAAATTAAAAATAATATTAACACAAAACTCAAATATTAATATTTTTTGTTTTTTGGGAACACAAAATAAAACTATATTCAATAAAATATAAAGAGTGTTGTTATTTTAAGGCTTGTGTCTCATGCTAGGCTTTGAACTTCTTAAATTTGCCCTCATGCAGGAAAGGTTCCTAATCACAGCTCTGGATATTAGTAACCATGACAATATTGTATTAATGAATGTTCAGAAGTTTGCCATGAATCAAATATTTAGGAGTCTAACATGATCTTCATGTTAGCATGACTTACAAATGCAACAGTATGTTTCTTCTTTAGCACATATAAATCATTTAGATAAAGTGAAATTAACCCTTTGTGTCATAATGTGTTTAAATATTTAATTTTGGCAGTTAATATTAACTTCTAGTCAGAGCAAGTTATCCACTTAGATTAAAAATAAACATAATCCTGGTTATTAGTATAGCTAATTAAATATACTGGTATTATTTAAAATAAAGTTTAGAATGTATTATTTTATCAGTTGGGTACCCTCATTTTTGATGATATTTTTTACTGTAAACCCAATATAATATCACATGAAGTTTTACAAGCTTAAAAAATTTAGTACTGAATTCATTTATTAAGCTAACAGTGTTAAATAACCTCAATAACTAATAATAATAATAATAGATATGTTAAACATTCTAACCAATACTTTGAAAGAAAGTAACATTAAAGAAATAATAAAATAAGCACCTTAATGAATCAGTAGTAAGCCTGCAGGTTTATGGTAATAAAAATCAGGTTGTGGTCTTCATGGTGAATGGTACACAAGGTAGCATGTTGTATAGCTTTGTTTATTAATGATAAGCAAGTAAGAGTAGAGTAGACTCTACTTATAGAATGTACTGACAGTAGATTTTATCTTTTAGTTTATCGTGTATCATCAGTAGGACTGTGTAAAACAAATTCTACACTTTATACCCTAAAAGTGTATAACATAAGAGGGGTGTAATATCTGATAGAGATTAGTATGACTGTTCAGTTATAGAGTCAAGTGGCATAACAGTATAATAGAGTATCCAAAAGGTATTATTTGTGAAAATATAATGTTCTACATAGTAAATTAAATGAGTACCTGAATTGTACAATATATATTTATCGAATATGAATACTCTAAACATAATATAATCAAACAGAATGTTATAAAATAAATATACTAAAAGTAACGTAAGATCTACTGATTTCACTTTAACCTCTATCACCTAAAAACACACATGAATCAGGCAACAATAAGTAATAAATATAATTAAATCCTCAGTACCAACTGAAAAGTAAATATGATTAGGTTTGGATGGCAGAATTCACTAACAATAACAAGACTTAGAAAAAGAAGTAACAACAAATGTAAATATAAGAATTATGTAATTAAGACAAAATATGGAACTTATATAAACTGTAGCGAAGTGTTGTAATGTAGTTTATATTAACAACTATTTATAATAAGAGGTAAAACTAATGGTGGTTAATACATCAGAGCAGTTTAATATTTCCCAAAGTCTAAATCGGATGGTTTTAAAAAGGTCACGATGTTTTATATTTAATATAAAGAAAACATTTAATTTTCCAATCAGTTGAATGAATTTTGTGTTTAAAATGTGATAGGAAAAACCTCATATATGAAAAATGAGTGTAAGTTTACAATTTCTTCTGCAAAACTTGGTAGCATAGAACATGTACTATTATATTTAATAAATTGAGTGGGAAATAATAGAACATAATCTATTTGGGATATTTTTATTTGTAAATGAAAAGGGTATAACTACAAAATTAAAAATATTTTATTGAATTTAAATGTTTGCATATTGATACTGATATATTTAATTCTAGAGCTTATTTTTAATGTGAGCTCTGGTGGATAAATTTAGTTCACTTTTTCAAGAAAAACTTAATAATTATGTATAGAAACAAAATCAGTATATCTACAAGCATGACTTGTTTGCAAGATTTAAAATTCATGTTTCCATTATGCAAGTTTTAGGTTAATAAACATTATCTATAGTTTACACAGTTTGAAAAGTAATATATTGGTTTTATTTTTCTAAGAATTCTACAGTTTTAAGCAACAATATCTTGTGCTTACAAAGTTTGAGAGAAATAATGAGTAGAGTTTTGCTCATAGAAAATTCATTTTTATAGTTTGATAAGTAATATTCAAGTTTATTTGAAAGTTATTGTACAAAACAGTAATAATGATCAGTATTGATTCTAATTTTGTAAGTAATCAAGGCAATGATTATAATCATCTTTTGACAGCTTCATCACTTAGTTCTTCAGGAAACTAAAGAAAAGAATGTAACACGGTGTTCCCAACAAGATAAGAAGGTATTTATTTAATACATTTTTATATATATATAATAAATGTAGACAAAGACACTTTGTTTCTAGTTAGATATTCTGGCTGCTTTTTTCTCTTTACCTAGCATGACTTCCTTGTTTTGTTCTTGTATTAATTAAAAATTTTTGCATGGTTTACTGTACACAGTTGTTAATTCATTTCAATTGTCTAAATAGAAACAAAATGTATCACTGAATATGCTTCTTAGTTATAATTCCTTTGAAATGTGAACATATCATACACATTTTGTTTTGTGAAGTAACACTGAAATATCTTTATCACTTTGATTTTCTAGACATGCCAACTGAAATATGGTAACTTTCACAGTTGATAGTTTTCGTAAACTTTGTAATAGTATGTTGCATTATTATGTCAAAGTACTTAATAAAATGTATACCATTAAAACCTATTCAGAAGTACTTGTGTGTCTGTAGTAAAATAATTTAAAAATTTAAGCTCGTTATATATTTCTGTAAATAGATTTGCGTGAGAATGTGTCTTTGACCAAATTTTATGATAGCAAACAGTTATTTGTTGTGGGATGCTACCAGTCTCAGTCTTTTATAAATTGGAAGAGGAAAAGAAAACTAACCAAATAATATTTGTATTCTGTTTGTTTATTAAAATATCTCTTCAGACATTTTTTTCTTTTAGTGAAAATTAAATGTCGGTATTTTGGTTATCTCTTGATTTTCATTCTCATTGATGTGGTAGTTGAATTTTTGTGTGCCTCTTTTGATAAGTATGTTTGGTTCTTAATATTATACAATAGCTGTTCATATCATCAAACTCTCCTTGCTTCTGAGTGATAATAGATCATAGCCAACTCATATAAAAAATTAACATATGTTAGATGAGGTTCGCTTTTATTTTTGCTCAAATACTAAATAACATTTTGTTCCTTTTTTCAGTGGTCATTTTAGTGCCTAGGTGTGCTGTTGCATTTTATATTGTAAAACTAGGTGTCCACTTTCAGTTGTTACAAGTATTTCAAATGTCTTTTTGTGGCTTTATTTCAATTGTTGTCAGTTTTGAAATTTTTATCTTCTTTTAATTTGTATAGATTTTTTTTTCTTTTTTAACTAATAATTTTGAACTTCTTATCTTGTGGGGATGAAAAATCTACTAGTGGATTTTTTTGTACCCATTGTTTTTTATTATTACTATTTTTTGTTGCTGTTGTTGGAAAGATATTTTCTAAAGTCTGTTTCCTCTTATAGATAGAAAGGACCTGAATGCAGAACTGTATTTGTCCAGTTATAGTGTAATGTTGTGATGTTTATCTTGCATATCTGTGTTGGTCTGTTAATAGTGTAATATTCTGACATTTATCTTGCAAGTAGTACATGTAATTACATAGAGTAATGTGATGTTTCTCTTGCATTTGTATTTGTCAACATGTATAGTATAATGTTATGATGTTTATCATACTCGTACACAGAGAATTTTACTGATATGCATTATCAGTATGTAGTATAATATTATGTTCATTATTTTATAGGTTCAGAAGACACATGACCAACTTGTAAAAAAGATAGCAAAATTACTCTTATTTCATGGTTGTGATCCTGAAGAAAAGAACGAAACAGGAGAATCTGCCTTTACTCTGGCTGTCAAAAAGGTAAAGTACTCTTATAACAGAAGAGGAACCTTTCATTGAGTTTTATTGATGTATTACAACAGTTACATGTTAGAACATTCGAAGTTTTAAAATATTTTAAGAAATTAATCTTAATTCTAGTTGTTTAATATATAGCATGAACATAATACATGTTGAAAGGTTTCTAAAATAGTTCAAGATATCAAACTTCATTACTAAATTTCATGCCTTTTTGACTTAAATGATCTCTAAAAAGATTTAATTTCTTATGAACTTATTCAAATTACTTTGCATTTCTATTTATATCATTAAGAATATTATTTATTGTTTTACCTTTATTTTATATAAATTGGATTGTTTTGTTTTGGATATTTTTGCAAAGTTACCTCAGGGTTATCTGCACTATTTGTCTCTACTTCTGAACTTGTATGGAAAATGTAGCTAGTCTTCAGCACCCACAACCAACTTTTGGGCTGTCACTTTTATAATGCACTCAAGACTTCAAAGTGTAGAGTATGTTTGTGTTTATGGAAAGGGGTGTGAACTTGTGGTATTTTCAGGTACAAATGATTTCCTTACAGATACATAAACCAGCAAATAACAGCAGACTTGATCAAGACATAAGGGGAGTGTCATACAACAAATAAATTGACTGATCTTCTTTAATAAAACTAGTCTGAATACATGAAAGTAGATGAACAAAATCTTTATTGAAACAAATTAACAGAAAAACAGTGTGCTGTATCTACAGAGAGAAAATGACAGTCCTTTCTAGTATAGTAGACTGTGTTTATCTCCACAACTTTCTCTCCCTCAAGATTAATCTTTATAAAACTAAAACATACATGAAATAAATCTTTACCTGGCTAATAGAAATTGACTACAAAAAACTGCTTTAATTCAATAGGTAAACTTGCTTTCTTTGTGACCTTTGTTCTCTCACAGTATTGGTTGACTGTTACATCAGTCAGCATCATTATTAGTCAGGAAAGAAATTACAGTGTTGATACTTTTTTATCTTTATACTAAATATTACTGCACTATCCTTTTGGGAAGAGACATAATCTATTACAGAGAAGAAAGAAATGAAAGAACAAGAACAAGTTAATCTCAGCCACTGTCTAGACTGTTATCATTGTTACAGCAAGTAAACTAAATAATTGAGCAGTTCAGTGATTCATCAACTAACATAATATGTACAATGAATAGAATGAAATATTACACACAAAAAATCAAACCTTGTTCTCACACATGCATTCATGGATGAAAGGATGAGAGCTTTGTCTTCCACACAAATTCATTAGTGCAGAAGGCAGGTGATAATAAATTAAAAATCCAGCACAAAGAAAGTAAAAATATATAATATAAATTAGAATACACTGAATACTTAATAAATTTACATTAATTAGTGCAGAAAGCACTGAATTAAGCATCCAACACAAAGGAAATACAAATTATACAGTATAAATTGTAATAAACTAAATATGTAGAAAATATGCACTATCTCAGAAAGTGGCTGAAACAAGACTTAAATCACCTTATCACTTGTCAGTAAGGCTTCCAATGGCACTGTTGTCTTTGATTGACAGCCATGAAAGCCTTGAAGTCTGTTTATACCCTCATCTTATTTCACTTGACTTCCACCAGCCTGATGAGCATTATGAAACATTTTTGTCAAACTTCAAAGGAGGAGTGGCCCTTTGAATTCAGCAGTCTTTTTCTGGTTTTAAAAAGCCTAGACCTTTGTACATTTGACTGCCATCTTCTGCTAATCTTTCTTAAATACTGTAATCTTTGATAATATAGTATGGTTTGATATTATCTTTTGTGGCTTAGAAGGAAGGTCTACTTATGGCTCCTTCTAGAATGTCTGTTGTAGTATTTTACTGGTTGTGCTTTAAAAATTATGGTGGTAACGTTCCTTTGTCACAGTCTGGTAGGTTTAGCTCTTGAAGTAAAAATTACCTCAATGATGGCAGAAACCATTGTATAAGTCATCTAGCTTGTGTGCACTGTTATTGTTCTGATCTTCATTGTTTTCGTCTTTAAAGCTTTGTTGGAGCACAACCTACCTCTGTCTTCCTGGGACTTGCAGATTACTTGAGACACACTCAGTGCCAGAAAACTCTTTTTTAGGATTAGGAATGTAATGGTTTTATCAAAGATGCAAACACATCTTTCATCTCTCCTTTGTGATTATAATACATTCTACAATGGGACATATCAGTGGACTTTTCTTTAATCTTCACTTCCACCTTCGTGGGTGGCATAACAGACGTGGCTTCTTCAGATACAGTTGTGTAGACCTTAAATACTAAAATTGTTAATTAAAATGCAAAGGTTTACTGAGTTTTGGTTATTTAAACGTTAAGTTGAGTGCATAAGTTAAAGGGTGATAATTCTTAGTTACAACGAGATACTGGCCAAATGACATCCTTGGGCTTAATGTATACTCATGCCTATCATTGGTTATACATCTACCCAAGAAACCTGAGTTGTGTTGCTCTATTGGACAGCAAGAACATGCTTTTTGACTTGGCCTTATCTCTAACCTGTAATTTAGTTGTCATATTAAAAAAGAGCTGATTCCAGTAGCAAGGGGTGGAGGTCAAGATTGCTTAAGCCAAACACGGTGAATCTGTTATGAGTTAAGAGCTGCTAGTCTCTTCCTTGACCATTAACCTTTGACAATGCTGTCATTTGTTTTCCTTAAGGATTTTGTTTCATTTTCAAATTGTTAACGGTCATAGTATGAATTACAAGATTTCATCTCATGGATGGTAACTTCTGCCTCTCACAATTATACTTAAAGCCAGCATTTACACAGCAAAGCTGCATTTCATAATGAGAAAAGGTTAAAAATATTCAGTAAAACTGTTTTAAACATTTTTAATATGCAATACTTGAAAACATTTCTATTACAACCAAATAAAACATTGCATATAGTATCAGTGATGAAGAGAAAGCCTACTTGTAGAGAAAAATATATATGTAAAAATAGCTGGTTTTGGTTGAGAAAATTTTTTTATGCAGAGGAGTGAATAATGTTTCAACCTTCTTCGGTCATTGTCGGGTCCACAAAATTACAAAAACCGATACACAATTCAAAACAGAAATCCATTGAAAAATCACCTTTACTGGACAATACATTCCTTGGGACTCAGCACATGAAACAAAACAAAAATTCAACATACTAGCAAACCAACTAAACACAGCCATAAAACTATGCCAAATAAAATTAACGACAAATTAAACAAAATAAAACAATATTTCATCAACATCAATGAGTTTCCTCCACAAACTGTGGAAAATATTATACACACACACCTAGACAAAAAGCATAATCAACTAACAAAAGTAAATATATTTCACAAATTAAAAAAAAATCAGGAAACCATATACTGCTGCACACCATATATTCCTGACACCAGCAGACAACCAATATTTGACAAAAACTAGTGACAAAATATGACATTCATTTAATACCAAATTTAATCAAAAACTAGGCACAAAACTAAGGTCCGTACTTTGTAAAAAATACACTGACAAACACCACACCAACATTATTTATAAAATACAATGTGATAACTGCCATGACTTCTATATTGAAAAACCAAGTAGAAAAATGGAAGCCAGATTAAAAAAACACAAAAAGGCACCTTCACACATTTTCGAACACTGTTAATCAAATAAACACAGCATAACCATATAAAACACCCAAATACTAAATAAAGAAACAAACATTAGCAAATGCAAAATTAAAGAAGCCTTACTTATACAACAACTCAAGCCCAAAATAAACCAATACAAATGGACCTCTTTATACCTATATTACTAACTATAATTAAACATCTAAGCATGCCCTCTACATTCCTACACTCAGTTACACAACCCCTTCAAACATGTGATCAGCTATCGATTAGTTACCTCTTTCTTTCTTTGTGAACCTGACGGTGACTGAAGAGGGTTGAAACATTGTTTGCTCCTCTGCATGAAAAAGTTTCTCAACCCAAACCAGCTGTTTTTACATGTATATTGCATATAGTGTGTGTGTATATATATTTTTTGTCAGGAAAGCCATTATTTGTTAATTTCATGCACTGTTGACAATTTCATCAACTTGTTAATATTTCAAGCTCAAATAAATTTAGGCTAAAGTTAAGCGAAACATCAGGGAAAAGGTGTGTTAAAACCACCAAGAAAATAAAATTGTTCATGAAAACATTAATTACAACTGTTTTACCATGGTATGAGTTTGTGTGTCTTTGTTTTTGTTTTGGAAATTCGCACAAAGCTACTCGAGGGCTATCTGTGCTAGTTTGTGTGTCACCATTTTCCCTTTTATGATAAAAAACTAAAAACATGTAGGGTGTTTCAATGTTGAAAATGAACCATTTTCTCAGAATTAGTGAAAACCACAGCATATTTGAATAGTACTATCCAGTTTATCACAATTAACCTCATTTTCATTAATTATAAATATCATGATAAATTCTTTGTCTCCATGCTCACATTGTTCTCTTCATATTTTTTCCTTGTCTTTCTGTTCTTTATTACCATTCACTCTGTAGTTGCTTCATGTATTTTAATTTGTTTAAAACATCTGTGAAAGACTTGGTGTAACATTTTCGGGTAGCACTGCCATTCACATTTATTTACACACACACACATATATCTATATATAGTGCCATATATCTATGCTACTATTACTATTAGTTTACATAGCTTGCCTACTACATCAACAACTTCAACAGCATCAAAGTTCTCACTATTCAGCTATATTGTTAGAGTAACTTTCTCAAAACATAAGATAATGTTTCACATAAAAAAAGTTCATTCTGTGCTTTGGAAAGCAAGGGATCAAAATGTCCTTTCAATCACATAATCATCTTAAGTGTTGATAACTAAATGACACATCTACCACGTACCATATAAGTAATAGTTTGGAAAGCAAGGAATGTCACATCCTTTCAGGCCATGATTAAACAGATCAGCAGCTTTCCTAACTGCTAGTAATTGAATAGCAGCCATGAAGTGTAGCTCATACATTCTGTTGGATAACTACCAGAAAGGAATACTATTTCTTTTCAGTCATTAGTTGCACAAAATAATGGCTTTTAACTTTTGATTAGCAAGCAGTCCCCTGAGTCATCAGTTTTCTTGCATGACTCCAGGTCAAGCCAGTACACTAAGAGCTCATTTCTGATGTATGAATGCAACTTTTCAATGTGTTACACATGCTTTCTCATGCTCAGCATCTACTTTAGCTCACATATTAAAAGAGCAGCTTGTTAGAGGAGTATCAGATATGGGCCAATTCAGATGGATTGAAGTTGCTGTGCAACTGGCATGTATCATAACCACACTAACTTATTGCACTGTTAAATTAAAGCTGTTGTTGAACAAATTCAAGATCGTTGACCATTTTTTATCTTTTGTAGGGCTTTTCCTTTTGTTAGAAGACTATACAACAGATCTAAAGGAAGTAACATTTCTAATCCAGATGTGTCTGTTGATCCCTATTCCAGTGCTTTAGGCATTATTATTATATATGGCAGTTATTTTTCCAAATCAGCTCTTTTGGAACTGACAAATTTTGCAAATATTCTGTTAAGCCATCAGATTATAGATGATAAAGTGAAGATTGATTTTTCGCCACATCTAACATTTTACTCACCTCAACAAACAGTTGAGTATTGAAGTTCCTGGTCCATATGTACCAACAAATGGATAAGATTTAGCTACTTAGTGAAGTAGTTGGTAACAGTGAGTATGTAGCAATGTCTCTTGCAGTTTCTGAGAATGGATGATCTGCATCCAAGGCCACCCTCTGCAGAGATAGTTCAACTATTCTCTTTAGAATTTACCATGTTTCAGCCAGTGTTTTTTTCTGGGTGACACGCCATGTACAACATCCATATTAGTGCTGAACATTATGTGTTATGCAAAGTCCAGAGCATTTTTAGCTGCAGAGAACAATTACAGTACAGTTGGAGCACCATGCCTTACAAACTAGTGACAGTGACATAGCACGTATTCTTTTACTTGTAATTTCTCACAAATATATCACAGGTTGTGTCTCTGTGTTCCACTCTGCTGCTAGTACCAGCTTGACTTAACCCTACTAGGAAGCAAGGAGTATCCAAATTATGTGAAGGTCATTCAGTTTCTTATCTCAGAGCTCATGAAGCATTAACTTTGGTATCCAGCCTGCAATGGAGTCATTTACTTTATGGTAGACTTTTACTATGGTTAAAACAACTACAGTTTTAACTCTCACATTCCACAAACAAACAAGATCTCACCATATGGTATGATTATTCATCCACATTTCCATGTTTCATACTCATTCAATGAACTATTAAAAACTTTTAGGCTTTTAAAAATCGTGGTATCATCCATTCCAGATTTATAAAATTTACTAACCATTTAAGAGAAGCATTGTCCATTCACATGGTAAACCTTGTACAACATAAAAGTAGTGGTGATAGTGTTTCATGAAGTGACCACTACAAACAGCTCTTTTTGTCACCATACAGTACTTGCATTCAGTAGCCTTAAGCATATGACTAGCTTATGTGAATCTATCATCTACTCAATCATGCACTTATGATAATATTGCTTTACTTCCATTTTCACTGACTTCGGTGTCTAAGGAAAACTCATGGGCATGATGGGAATAAGTCAGCACTTAAGTATCCACTGCCTGCTTGTAGTCTTCCCTTCATACAAAGTGTACTTTCACTTTCTTGAAAGCCAGTAGAGGTGCTGTTAGCTTTGAGAAATTTGTCACAAACTATCAGTAGTGTGACATAAAACCAAGTAAGAATATTAATTAATATCACTGAAATATTTATGGAAATATTACCAGATACAATAATTACAAACTAGTGTAATCATATTTTCTGGCTGCTAGTCTGCTGCTGTCTTCAGAGAAATCCTGTATTTGTGGTGGTGGTGAACAGGATTCATACCTGGGTCTTCCTGATAGAAATCCTGGATAGTGGCATGCTGTCCACTCAGTTTTGGTTTCCTCTGGAATTTTATTCAACGGTTTGAATCTTTTGAAGAAGTGTTTTCCAGCTTTGCTGACTTCATGTGCTAGGTTGACTGTGTTATCAGCAGGTGCCTGTCTTTGAACTTTCATGTTCACTTTGTTTCTCCATTGCACTGAACTTCATATTTGTAGGAAATGGTGCAAGTGATGTGTTAAGCATTGAGGTGGGTTGTTATGTAATAACTGCAAAATTTACTGTGGTTTATTTAAACTGTTATACTTTGCATTGTAAAAGAAATATTTCACAAGGAGTATTTGGTTTAATATGGACATGTTTCTGTAACTTTTTTCCGAATGATTCTTAATGTTTTATGTGTTCTCCTATTGCGACCATTTTTAGTGATATTGAAATGTGCTGTGTGTATATCAAAATGTCTTTTGCACACTCTACTATTGTTTTATATCTAGTGATATTCAGATGTGATCTATATATTTGATCTTAACAAATGTCACCTAAAAAAATAAGCCTAAAACATTGTATCATTTTAGTTGTTGTAGATTTTATTACCAACATATTTAATGTTGTTTAATTCTTTCTTAAACTTTGCATTATTTCCTCATCAGTTATCTGAAAAAAGTAATGAAAATGCCAAAAGGTGATTAGAAACCGTAAAGCATAAAACATGATGCATAAAATCAAAATACATTTTGTTAAGAAATAAAAGTGTACTTATAATTATGACTAAAATAATAACGTAAGATTTGGAGACCAAGAATTAGGCCTGATTCAGCTGAAACAATGTTATTCAAGTTTCATTTATTTTTTTGCTTACTTTTAAAATTTATTTTTATGGACATTACTTAGGTATATTATGTAAAAATATCATTGTTTTTCTTAGGTGTCTTAAAAGAATTGTATTCTAATCTCTCAGAAGTGGTTTAAAAAAGCTCACTTGTATTTTCCTTCTCATAATGGAAGTTTTAATTTGAAAATGTAATAATTAATTGTGAACTAAAAACAGATGTTGACCTCTGAGATTTGTTAAAAATAAATTAACTTCAAATTAGTGATTTAGCTAGGATTTCAGTTGTCATTAAATTTTCTTTTAAAATGGTTTTCAGGGATGCCTTGTTTTAGTAAAAGAATTTTTTGACCATGGATGTGAATTGACATTAGACGAAGATGCAGATGGAAATACGTTACTACATTCATTTATCCAGCAGGCTTTAGTCAAAGATGTTTTACCATTGCTGAAAACGTTTCTCAATGCAGTAAGTATTCTAGTGTTTAATCATTAAACAACAAACAGTCAAAACATTTCTACTTCTAGAGTAATTATTAGCACAGTAAATGGGTTCTGTTTCTTCATTAAACAAACTTTAAATAAAAGATATATTAAAGAAAAAACTTGCAACACAAAAATTAAAGTTGTTTATGGATAAAACAAGTTATACATTTTTAAAAACTTGGTTTTAGAAAATAACATGCTTCACTAGTTTTGCCTAGCAACGTCAAGTGAACTCAATTGAACAGTGGAACTGTTGCAGTATTAAGAATGATACAGTCTAGCTAGGCAAAACAAATAAGCTATTAATTAGGAGAAATTAAAATAAATGTAATTTTGCATGCGATTGCTGGTTGATATTAGGTTCTATTGTTTTTAACCATATTACAGTGGGTACCTCTTTCTACACTGATCTCTGAATTTCATTCAAGATTTAAGTACACAATTTTGCTAGCAATGTATTTCAGTGAATGTTAGAATTGATATTTTGTGTTATCTAAATTTTGATTTCTGTATTTAGAAAAAAAAACCTTTAAAATACTTAAACTTCACTTTTTGTTTTAATAAGTTCTCATAAATCTGAACTCTCAGAATCTCACATTTCAGTCAGACTCTAGTGTCTGTAGATGTGTGTCCAGACGAAGTCATATTTTTTACACTATTTATACATTCATTCCAAGGTCATTTGGCTATTTTTTTCAGAAGAAGTTACTCTTTCTCTCCCCTATTGAGTGGTACACATACCTTTTTTACCTAGCCTTTAAATTTACAACCCATATGTACTTATTTGATACACATGTTTATAACCATTAGAAAGAGCTAATTTTATGCTATATTACAAGAATAATTATTTTGAAATTGTTTCACACTTGTTGCTATCAGGTAGATGTAACTGCCAATGGTATTGTTGGATACTTTGTCCATGATGACACTTGTGCTGTTTTTTTTACCTACTTATAATTAGAGAGACAGATAGATTGTATTTATGTTTCACTTTTCATATTTTAGTTAATCGTTGTTATTTATGTTAAGAAATGCATATTTAAAAAGCTTAAACATTTTTTTAAATATGTCTGAAACTCTGTTTTGGGTCTTAAGGCTTACAATAATATACAAACTGCAAAACAATTTGTGTATCTCTGCGAGAGATACTGCAATACATCTCAAGATCGTCATTGGCTTGTGTCAAGATGAATAATAAACAACAGGGAACAGGAAAGTAAAAAAAATATTGAAAATTAATTATTTGGGAAAATGAAAAGACTTAAATTATGTATATAACCAAAAGATCATTTCAGATATTCTACAAAAAAATTAAGCGTCATGTACATCTTTTTATTTCCTAATTTTCAATATGTTATTGCATTGAATGTTGATCACATGGTAGAGGAAATAAAATAAAAGAATTTATATTAAAAACTTTTGTTATTCATTTAGAAGGTTTTTGAGGTGATGGAAATAAAATATGAAAACTGTAAGATGTAGCAAAATATTTCTATAGCTACTCTCTGATAATAGATTCTGTCCCAGGGACCAAACTCTTATCTGTTTTCTGCTTGTTATCGGTTTCATGCCATAACATTAAAATTAGTAAATGTATTTTCTTAAAATTTTGCATATTGACAGTCTTTCAGCTAAAATTGTTTTACATGTAGAAAAAAAGTCATATTTTTTGTCGAAATATTTTCAATAAATTTAAAATTTGTCCATGAATATATTAAGTATTTGTTTTGAACAGTCTATGTGAAAAGTAATTTTCATTTTAAAGTTAAAAATACTTTTTTCATCTCAAAAATCTCAAATTTCATTTGTGTAATCCCTAAAACCTCTTAATTACATTTGAAAAAAAAAATGATCAGTAAAACCTTATATTTTATCTGTTATTTGCTGTGCCCTGTCTCTATGTGAGATTGGTCAATTTGATCAACCTTGTAATCAACAGAAAAAATTAAAATAAATCTAAATTACCTTTTTTTCTTTCTGGAATAATTTCAGATTTTAACATGAAACTACACTCATTTATTCTAATTAGCTTTAAGCTTATAACACTATGCATCTACTTGTAATTAAATTTTATTGTTTTATTGACTCTTTCATTGCTCTGTGAATCTTGTCTATCTGCTATCCTAGCCATTATGTTACAAATCAATTGTGGATGCATGCAGCTCATGTTATGTTAGCATTGAGCTATTTACAAGCAAGTCATGTGCTTGCCTTGTAAAACATTTCTATTATGTTATTACTCTTATTTAGTTTATCTAAGTCTAACCTTAACTGTCCTAAAAAGATCCATATTTTTACATTTTAGTTACTTTTTAATAATAAAGAAAGAATAAACATGAACGAGGAATAAGGTACTTAACCTTATTTTTATCTGTCACAGTAAATTACCAGTGACACTTTATTTTTTGTGTACTGATGGTATTAATGCACTAAATAATTTTTATTTAATTAAATAATCCACCAAGTAATATAGAATAATAAAATGCAAAAAGTAGACAATTTCTCCTAACTCTCAAAGTTTGTCTCACTTTCTAAGTTAGTCATTAACTTTCTTACAGAAATGAAGCTTGTAATCTGAGTAAAATTGATTAATTGTCTATTCAACACAATGTTATACAATACAACATTTGATAGATGAAAACTTTTATTTTCTATTGGTTATAGGTAATTGTATTGTATGATTATATGTATGACAATTGTAACAAATCTTGAAAGAGAGGATATGGCAGGAGGGGTCCGGTTTTCTATTTGGTAGCTCTATAACCAAACAAAACAGAAGGATATAAAAATTATTATTTGTCTGAGCACTTATGATTTTATAGTGACCAATTTACATTCTTGATGGGGTGGTGCATAAAATAATTGATGAGATGCCAAGAGAAAATGTGTAATTTGTGTCACACTAGGGTAAATGTTTTTCAAAGTTGTTTTGAAGAATTAAGAACTTAAATCTTGTATACTATTAAAATATAGATAATTAGCTAAGATGTTATACTAATTAGTATAACATAAAGAAATAGTAATTTAAAAAATTTTAAATGTAAGACATCAAAACATTATTTCATGCACAGTGTAGATGATATTTATAATTTTAATCAAAATTTTACCAGTTTTTGTGAGAATATATTAACTTTCTCAGTATTGGCTTGTTTGATTTGACCAATGGCATGATATCTTTGTACTCCTTTAAGGTATATTTTGATTTAATGCATATAACATTCAATATAGTTTATTTTCTTTCACATCAAAAAATCATACTTTTAATGGAGTATATTTAATAAAGTATTTTTTGCATGAATACTTTGTGTGCAAAGTAAGTTTCATGATAAAACTAAAAATACTTTTTTCATCTCAAAAGTCTCAACTTTCCTTCGTGTGATCTCTAAAACTTCTTAAATGCATCTCAGATGGATATGTTTTTCATCAAACTTTATAGTTTTTCTGTTATTTTCTTTACCCTATCTCAAAATTGAACCAGTCAATTAAATTGATCTTGTAACTACAAAAAAGTAGCTCTAAATTTTTAACAGTATAAATCAATTTATGATTAAATTTTATTATTTTATTGACCTTTGAACCATATCTAACTACTATCCGTACCATTATAAGTTATAAATCACTTGGGGAACATGCAACTCATGTTATCCTAATGAATTAAATGAATTACATTACCCATGAGTTACTACTGGCTGCTTCTGTGTGTACCTTGTGAAATATTTTGATTATAATATTATTTTTATTTATTTTACCTAATCTGATCTTAACTAACCTCAAAACAACCTTATTTTTATATTTTAGTTACCTTTACAGTTATGTATAAAGAACAAACATGAACAAAAAGAAATAAAATATTTAACCAATCTTATTTTTTCTTGTTCTCGATTATTGAAGAGAGTTTATCCTAATTGTTTTACTGCATTTAATAATTTTCATTTAATTAAATAATGCACCAAACATTATAGACCAATAACATACAAAAGGTAGACAAATTCCCTTACCTCAACATTTTTCTAGCTTTCTAATATTTGACACAATTTCATCCAAGCTAGTTGTTAGTCTTCTTGTGGAAACAGGGTTGGTACTCTTGAGTAAAATTGACATTTAACTGTTTGTAATATAACGTTATACAATATGTCATCTAATAGATGAAAACCTTGACTTTTTATAGGTTATACATTATATAATTGGTTATTTAATTTAAACATAAGAGAGAACTGTTAAAAAATTATGAAAGATTGAATATGGCAGTTAGGTGTGGCAAAAGGGAGCTGATTGTTTTCTTTGATAGCTCTGTAGCTGAACAAAATTAAAAACTATTGAAAATATGGTTTGTCTGAGCAATGATAATCTTACAGAGTAACTTACAATTTATTTTGCACTTTTTTAAGGTAGATGGATGGAATAGAGAAGATAAAAAACTTGAGACAAAATGTGCCACACTATTGTAAATTCAGAGTTTCTTTTTAAATATTGCCATGTAAAACAAAGAAGTTAAAACTCATATGCTATTAAAATATGGATTAATAGCTAATATTTTGCTATTTTAATTGGTATAACAAATAAAAAGTAGTTTAATGAAATTTTGAATGTAAGATACTGAAACGATGTATTGTGCAAAATAAGGATACCCATGCCAAAATAAATATAAGGGTTAAAAAGCTCAAGAGTTACCATTTGTATTATTGCACATGTATCCTTTACCATTGGAGTTCTTGTGTTTTTTATGATACTGCTGGGAAAGGGTTAAATAAAGACAGATTATTTTATTTATTTTTCTTTATTTTATTTTCTCTGATTTTTGATTTTAGCATTTGAAAAAACAAAAGTGTGCATATTTTGAGTCATGTAATTTAGCTACAGCTATGCCTATAAGTTCTAGAAAATTCTCTTAGGTCATCTTTTAAGTAATGTCCAATTTTAGGTTCAGAAAAAGAGAAAGGATTTCAAATTCTTTTAATGTTATTTAATAAATATTGTATGTTTCATTATTAGTAATTACTTCATGCCAATGATTCACAAGCTTCTGAATGCCACTTCTATAAATTTCTTGAGGTTTGGAGGAGAAGAATGTAGAGAGGTTAGTTTTGACATCTTCACGTGTTTCAAGCTCTTTTCAATCAAGATAGTTCTGCAAACTTCAGAATAGATGATAATCAGATGGGACAAGGTCTGTAGAATAAGGAGAATGTGGAAGTTTTTCCCAGTCAAGCTCTTCAGTCTTTTCAGATGTGATCATTGCTGTATGGGGCTGTACATTATCCTGTGTCCTGGTGTAACACAGTATCTTTATGATTGATCAAAGCAGGATTCCTTTTCTTTTAGTGAAACATTCAAACCCTCTAACTGATAGCAACACAAGTCTGATGTAATCATTATATTGAGTGGCAGCAACTCGAAGTGGATCATGCCAATAATATCCTACCAAAAGTTTAACAAGACTTCTAGGGTGGAGGTCCATTTTAGGCTGTGCTTTAGCTACTTTGCTTACAGTGAGCCATTATCTGTAACACTTAACATTTTTATAAAATATTTATTTTTCCATTTTCAGTCACTAACCTGTTCAAGAAAGATGAGTTACATTCACAAGAGTATAGAAAAGTGTGAATGTTCACTCTTGCTCTAAGGTTGGCTTCTCTTTAATCAAATGGGGGACCCATTTCCCAAGATTTGACACCTTTCGAAGCTGTTGCAAAAGATGATAAAATGTTGAATGGGTTGAATTGAGTTTCTGTGCTAATTCTTCAACTGTTACAGCATAGTCTTCATCAAGTGCAGCCAGCAGCAAGTCATCATTAAACTCAACAGGATGACCTGAATGTAGTGCATAACTTATGCTGTAGTCACCTGATTTGAACTTCGATGTTTTATTTCATTGAGAGATTCCACACCATAAACACGTGTACTTTCTGCTCATTATTGCCATTTTAAAACTCAAAGCATTATATGCCTAATGTGCTTCTCAGACACATCCATCTTCATAAGGGTATATTTAATTAATGATTTGAAAAAGTGGAGTTGAGTTAGTTTCTCTTATTTGTCTGAACATTTGTATGCACATTAAACTACATATTTAAGTCATGAAAGCCTTCTACAAAGATAGAAATGATGATGCATTTTCTGTATTAAATTTTCAGATGTTACTTATATGATGACCTTATATAAAATGTTGTCAATCCTTGGATTCTTTTTTATTGTTTAGATATAGTGGTTCCCAAACATTGTGCTGTGAAGTTATTCTAGGTGTTCCACAAAATGTTTCAAATTAATGACATCAAGTTTGTTTTTTCTTGACCATGTAAAATAATCAAGTTTATTTAGGCCAATATAACCTTATTATCACAGGACATCAAAGTAGAGTAAATTGGGAATTCCTTTATTCATGGTGACACTCTCACGTCCTCTTTTTGATGCCTGGGTCAGATGAGTGTGTCACAAAGTTAACATTATTTTCCTAGTTTGCCATGAGCACAAAAAAATTTGGCACCCATTGGTTAGGCAGGATAATGAAAATCACTTTAACCAACTTTCACACCTTATTCTTAGTTATTATCTCAAATAATTTTTTAAGAAGAGCCCCATGCTAGTACAGCGGCAAGTATACGGATTTACAACGCTAAAATCAGGGGTTCTTTTTTCCTCAGTGGGCTAAACAGAGAGCCCCAATGTGGCTTTGCTATAAGAAAACATACATACATACATTTTAAGAAAAAATGTCTTTTGTGTTGTGATTTATCAGTGTTGTTGTTTTTTTTATCCAAGTTATTTGTTGTTTTAATATCATAAAGATCTTTTACAAATCATCCTTTAAGAGGGAAAGTCTACCATCCAAAAAAAGTTGTAATTTATCAGTGTTGGTGTGTTTATTTTTATACCTAAATTATTTGTTCTTTTAATATCATTAATATTTCTTACAAATGTATTTTAGGAAAGTGGTTTATCCAGCTATTCCCCACTTGAACTTCTATGTCAGATGGCTACAAAGTACAACAGAAATTGTCGTACTCCTTTGTTGGAAGCCTTGTGGTCTTTGAAGACAACAGTAAGTTGCTTTCATTGTTTTCATATAACTTTAAGCTTTCTTTTTACTTGTTTCGTGCTATTTTTGTGTAAAGAAATTGTTTAAATTTTATTTTTAATACACTTGCATTGAGATCTGCTATAATCATTTTTATGTTCTTGAATTTATTTAAGAGAAGTTAAAAATAGTTTAATGTAACTGGAAAACATGTTTTTATATTTTAAAGTCAGCTATTTTTTTATTTTTTCTTTAGAAAAGTCCTGTATCTGTTGAACGACTTCTTCATTTTATCAAAGTAAGTTTCATAAGACATTTATCACAAATTTATGGATCAGAGTGCATAACCTATAAAAAATGCAGAATAACTAATGAGAAATTACATAATCAAGGTTTTATTTTTTTATAAACTAACTGTTGTACTGTTGAGAGTTTATACAGTGATTTTAGCCTTGCAGTTTTGAATTTTGTATCACACATACATATTATGGTAGTTATAGTTTCTGTGGGTAATTGTAACAGTATATGTGGCAATGAAATATCTTTCAATCTTGTAGACATTCATTAGAAAGTAGCAGAAACCTGCAAACATTTATAACAACACATTTTTAAATGTAGGATTTCTAGAAAAGTATAAAGTCTAATCACAGATCCACTAGTCTTAAGCCTAATAATAGTTAAGCCTTTATTAACACTGTAACTTGTGTATGTGAATGTGCACATTTAGATAGCAAGATGTATGTTCATTTTCAAAATAGACAAAAACCTGTGTTTTGTTATAATAATTTCTGAGTAATATAATCAGTTGATTTCTTGAAATGGTACTAGGATACTCTGCACATGTAGATTTGGCTGGTATATAAATACAGAAGAGAATAAACAACTTGTTTTGTTACTAGCAGTGTAAGTTAGGCACAATTTAATGTGTGGAACAAAAGATCATGTTGTTAGAACTGCACTACCAAAAGTAGCTGAAATACAGGAGCAGTACTCTGGACATACAGTTGCAGGGCAAATGCAAGATGTGCTCTGTGTCCAACAGGGGCATAGATTTTTTTACACCCAATGGGGGAAGGGGATGATTTTTACAACCTCATATGTGGACTGTTCAATTTGCAAATTGGTAATCTTTGATTACATGAACCTGCAAGCTGTAAACATGCAGTTGCAAAGTAGTCTTGTTGCCATGATATTTGCATGTATACTTAGGCCTACTGTTTGATACAAACTATCACTTAGATTGAAAAGCTTAGAAGTATGCTTTTATTAAAGATGTACATTTTGGCTACTGAAAAAGCCTACATCTAGGCCTACTTATGTAATTCAGTTGGTAAGAACACAAGAATCACAAGAACAAACACAAAGTTTGTAGGCCTGTGATGCAATAAAACAATTCAACAGACCAAACTGTAGGGGGGATGATTGTATGCCCCATATCCCCACCTAAAATGAAGGGGAGATGTATACCCCCCATTTCCCAGTATCTATGCCCCTGATGTCTAACTGCTGCTGTCAGTGGACTGATTAGAATGTTTTCAGCCTACACACTTATGACCTTACTCTTCCTGACTTCTCAGTATGGAGCTCTCTGAAGATATAAATATTGACAACCAGATAAGAGACCGGAGAGTGGGAAGAGAGTCAAAGATAAAGCTCAATGAAAGAAAGTTTCAGCCGTGGAAAAGTTAGAAACACTTAAAGTTAACTATCATAGGAATGAATAGTCAAATAGTTGATATGTTGAAGTAAGATTAATGGTTTTCTGATATTTTAGGGGAATAATTTTGTATTGTAAAAGGGTATTCTAAAGCAATTTAACCATCCTGTATGGACTTTTACAAAAAGTATACAATTATTTGGAAATAAGGCTATATACAAGAACTTATTTTCCAAAATGTTCATACCTCTTCTCCCACTTATAGCTATTACTTGTTTGCTAGGATATTTTTCTTTACCTATCTAAGCATTGGTCTTGCTTGCTTCAGTCATTATATTTCATACTAATTTGCACATAGCGATATCTGTCTTGCAGAACTTTCCACCTACAATCAGTACACCCTCTATATTGGTGCTTTACGTAGGCATCTCATTCATTTAATATTTTCACTTTTTCTTGACAATGTGTTCATTAACAGGTTTCTCTGTAGTACAACAGTTGGTGAAACTTTGACAGTTAATTATGGTTGTACCATTTTCAATGATTCTTAGTTCCTCGTGCTAAATATTTTCTTTTTCAAAAAAAAAAAAAATATACAGCATAAAGTCTCATGTTAATGTATCCAACATGGAAGTTATTTAAATTTATGCAGTCCCACTTCTGATATGTAATATTTCACAGGAATTTGGTAGGTTGCTCTTGTAGGAGGTTGTTTGTGATCTTATTAGGAGTGTTGGAGATGTAGATGTGGTCTGGAGGTGTCTCTACAGAGGGGGTACAGGCAGGACTTACAGAAGATTCTGCTGAGAATTAGATTCACTTTTTTCCAGCTACTTTACTGTATTAACTTGGAGGCCTCTTTGGATCAACCATCATCAGTTTCTTTTCTTTATTTGATAAGTAGAGTGTGTAATATTTTGGATCCTTGAATCAGCACCTTTCTGGATGAGGGTATACACTTAGTTCTTCTGTCATCAACTTATTGCAACTTGAGTTTTATGACTTAAACACACCTAATTAGATTCTCAGACAATAAGCCTGTTTCAGTACCATTCTAGCTACAAATGGCATTGGTACCTTATGTGTTTTGTTGCATCGTATAAGTCTTTTTTTTCTTATCAACTCGATTCTCTGATCTTGTGCACATTTTTTTACATGGAAGCTTATCTGCTTCTGTCTCCATCTTGTAAGTTGTTAGAATGTCACCCTCAGATACTGTATTCTGAAGCAACTGAAGCAAGAGTTCTTATCAGAACCAACACAACATGTTGTCCATCTGGATGTCTTAATCAAACCATTTCTCAATCAATCTAGACTGACCCTCTTCCAGCTCCACACTATGAAAGTAGCAGTATCTTACTCATGGAAGTCTCATTTTTCCATTACATGGATGTTTTTTTTTCTCTTTAGGGATATGATCACAATTCCCTCATTCCTTTGGGACAGACATATATGAGATTTTATCAGTAGTCTGTAGGTGACCAGCAGCCATCTTCATTCCACAGTGGTCTTATTCAGGAATAGCATTTACATCTTGTATGGTGGTGAGATCGAAACAAGACTATGAAAGGTATTTTTTAACCACTATCTAGTCCAGAGATCTATTTTTTCACAGATATCTTGCTTTAGGGGTTGGGGAGAATATATTAAATTTCATGAATTCTGGGGCTTATGAACAGTGGAAGAGGAATCCATCCACATCAATGTTTAGAATAGCTTGCTGTTGAAAATGCAAAGTCACAAGGTCCAGTAGTATTGAGGAGCACAGTCATCAAACTTCACTCCAACAATTACACATTGGTACATTACACTACCCATCAAGGTAGCACTCTCTTCACATCTCTTTGTTTCTGAATGTTGGATCTACTGTACTGGATTCACTCCTATCATATCATCCTGTTAGCCTACCTTTCTCAGGAGATGATGAATTTAGTAGCAGGTTGATGATCTTAACTTCTGTGGTCTTCCAGTAGTGTAGATGATTCTTAAGGAGGTTTTCATTGGATTCTGTTCAGTTCTGGATGCAGATCTTGATTTGATTTGATTTTTATTTTGTTTTTTATATTACTCAGTGGACCAATCAACTACTAGCATTCTGGTTTCTAATACTTTTTCCTCTGACATTGGCAACAGAAGTATTTAGTCAGGATTGGATTTGGAATGTGCTTTTATACCTACCTGCCGATTCATCAATTGCAAAGGGTTCTGCCAGTGATTTGATCTATCTTTGACATGTTCTATCAGTAGCCTTAAGTTTGCCAGCTGAACCATGGGTTACGCTTTTGCAGTGACTTTAGGAGTACCTACCTCTTCTGCTTCCTCTTTGGAGATCTGTGTTGAGATGACTATAGCCCAACACCCTTACACTCATCCTTAAAAGATACAAACCAACTGTGAGCTGTTGCAAAAGATGCTAGACTCCTACAACAGTCTGGAACTTTGTTATTAGTAAAAGACTGAGAATGTATAATTACAGATTATATAGTACCATTCAACTCCTTCCAAGCACACCAGAATCGTATAATCAATACTCTGAAAGACTATTAGTAAAATACTGAGATTGTATAACTAAAGGTTACAGAACACTTTAACTGTTGAAAGATGATGTACATGAATCATTAAGTTTATTACTCTGGTTCCTTGCATCATCAGCAGTTAGCAGCAACTCATGTCTCAATTACATCTTGCAGCCTGATAATGCATATTTTTCACTGTGTGACCAGATCAGCACTCATAACTATCTAACCTTAGGAGAAAGCCCACATGCCTTTGTGCAAATACAGTTGCATGATGAGAGGGTACAGTGTGAATTGGATTTGCTTCATATCTGCTAAGAATCCATAAATATTAGATTTGTGAAACTGAATGCTGTGGATCCATTTTGTAAAATGTTATAACTTTTTTTCTTATGTGAAACAATATTTAATAAAACTATCTTTGTGAAACTAAAGATAATATCTCACCCCACACTACATAGACTGTCAAGACATCGAAGAGACATATTGAGTATACTTTTACAAGCATGGTCACCAAATCTCACACTTGTTGATTTTTGGTTATGGATCCATTTCAGTTCACTAATTTACCATGATATGCTTACTTCTTTGAAAAACGTTAAATATGCAGTACTTGATGACACCAAGTACTATATAGTATTGTTGAGATGTATGTCATTACATGAATGGTGATAAAATTGAACACTGTTATTATATTTCTTGTGCAAACTTCATGATCAGTTCCCACCTGGTGGTAATTATTTTTGTTTTATTTGGTCACCTCCCAAATTTTTAGCTTTATAAATATTAACTGTGGATGTCAGATTATATCAACTAACACTAATGATAATTATCATTTACTTATGCTCCAGACTTAGCTGTTTCAATGCACTTATTTCTTACAGTTCACAGATTAAATCCTTATCATTAGTAATTGTAACACAAAAAAATCTGCAAGTTTGTATTTGTTGCAACATTCAACATTATTTTAACTGTTTTCCACATCTTAAAAGTGCAAACTTTTATTCTGCTTTGTTTTGAATTAATTATACATAAACTGTGTGACTTAGTTCTTGTTAAATAATTTTTATTTACATAAATCTATTTTAACAATTCATGTTGACAAACTGTTGGTCATGGCTATACTTAACACTAAACTGAAATCTATATTTTTATCAGTAATATTCATCTCTTCATATAACTGCAGGTAATAATAATATTTCAACAGAAAATATGGATGTTATTGACTGTTTATTTTAGGTAACCATATTTAAAAGACTTTTTTGGATATAAAAGAGTCAAAATTATGTGTAAGTGGCTTGTCTTATAATATTAAAACATGACTTGTAAGAATTTCTAACAATTAAACCATTTTTTACCTGCTTAGTTGTATATTAAAAGTAAGTGGATATTTTAGTTACCAATAAAAACGTTTTTATTGGTAATTTTATTTTACTGTGTGAAATATTTATTTTGATGAGATCAGTAAAGATTTTAAATTTTTATTTTTTCAGTTTCTGCTTGAAGACCTTTGCTCTGACATCTCAGCATTGGTTAAAGAAAACAGGAGGGGAGTAGGTCAGTAAACATTAAAATTTTACCAGTCTTATTTTGAATTGAAAATTTGATAACTTATTCGAATATAATGAAATACTTTAAATATTAAACAAAAATAGAGTATCAGACGTACTATTAGTATTTGTGATTAAAAAATCTTTAAATTATTTGTCTTCAAAAATTGTTTTTATAATATTGATTTAGAAAGTCATTTCTTCTGTGCACCAAATTATAACTTTAGAGGCTTGCAAAAAAAAAAGACTGGTAAATTTTTGTGTTAGCCAGTTGTTGCTTTTTCAAAAATATTATTCGTAAGAATTCTGCAGCTATCTGTAGCTAGATGCCTCACCCAAAAGATTGCTTTTAGATTGATACAGATATGAAAAGAAAATGTGGTGGTGGGAGAGTATATTTGTTTGTCTGATATGCTGCAGGGGTTAGACTTACATTTATTATATTTCTAGAGTATAGGCTAGCCATTTTTGTTTAGTCAAGAGAACAATGCTAATAATATTAGCTGTATAGTAACCACAACTGTAAGTTTATGTTCCAGAACTAGGAAGCTTTATAATATTGAGATCCTGTTTGTAATTAGTCTGTTGTACTGCTATAAAAATATTTGGCCAAAGAGCAATAATAGACATAAAACAAGGAAATCCCTATGAAGCATGTGGAATACACATGTCATTTTCAATGTTTTTTGAACTTTAACCATACGCAGCAAAAGTTTTATACTTCACTACATACATGGTTCTACTTACTGACTTTGTAAAAATGACCTTCTTCTTCAACCAGCATCTGCTGCCAAACATATTGTTTATTCAAACACTGGCATGACTTCAGAGACATCACTTTGATTTGTCATCCTCCATCTATTTTTACAGAATTTTACACGTTTTTCTACATCATATCAACTTACTTTTGACAATTAGTGATATTTCATGTGCTCTAATTTATACTGTACTTTTACCACATGTTGTTTACCGGGGCTTCTCTTATTATGCTTTAGAACAACTATATGCATTTGTTATTCACCAACTTGGATCAGCTAACTACTTTTATTATCCAAAGAACTTTTTGTGGACAACTTTCTTGAAAGATATCTAAGTATGGAATAACCTCAATAAAGATTTTTTTATCTTCTTCCCCCCCAAAAAAAGAAAAAAAGTAATTCCACCTTCATTTTTATCAACAAGAAAATTTCAGTTTGCTTGACTCTCTCGTAGAAGATTAATGTACCAAAAACCTGTCATCACAGCAAACCAGTAAATCCATTTGAATACCATATCCAGACATCTGCACTACCCCCAGTCCTGTTACAGTTTCAAACAACTAGTCTGAAGACAAAGATATGTTACTGGTATTATTTCTTAGTTGGTAAATACTCCAATAAAACTTTGCCTGATCTGTAAACTCCTCCTCTTAAATCTCTCCAAAAAATTTACCCGATCTAAATTATTCCTCCATTATCGACATATTTTTATCAAACTGAATAATTTCTTCTCAGTTTGTCTTAACCACCATACATTGCAACAAAACAACTTAATATACCAATTATAAACAGTTTTTCTACAGCTGGAGGAGAAAGTGGGAAGCTGAATATGATCCCTTTAGGTGAACAAACATAGATTATGCCACAGAAATGTGTAATGTTGTCATTTTGTACATGACAGTATACATCGTTATTTGTGAATATCATCAATATCAAAGTACCGTGTCATGAGTTTCAACAGTGCAAAAAGTAAATAAATTTAATTTGATCATATAGTGCATTTCCATTATCAGAGTACAGAGGTTATTAAAAATATAAAATAAACTTTTCTTCAAACAGACATTTTTTTTTAGATATGTCATAGGCAGTAAACGAAAAGCTGCCAGAGACTTAGTCACACAACTGGCTCTATCAGTATTTAAAATACATGCAAGCACATTGTGACAGAGTCTTTTAGGCCATGCTGTAATGTTTTACATGTTTCAGTTAAACTAGTTTAAGATGTGTAAGCACGAAGAAGCATCTGTTGCAGTAAATGCTGAAGAATTTGATCAAGGTAAATTATTTTCTAATCATGTTAACATCAACTTTGATCTTCTCATTCATACTAACTCAAATGTAAATGTTATTTAGATAGCAGAATATAATACAAAAAGTATCATGTCAAATCAACTTTGTCTATTAAAAATAATCCAAAATAATTAACAAATAAATGTGATAGATAACTGATTAATTTACACTTTTCAGACAGTTATGTTTGCTGTTAAGTTTGGTATATTACTGTTATTAGTTAACTTAGAGTAAACACAAATGTAAATAATGCATTTTAGATGGCATGAATATTTAAATATTCTAATGTCATTACTTTTAAACTTTTCCACCAATTTCACTCTGATATTTTCAATGTCATCACAAAATATCAATTGTACATGCATCAGAAGATTTCATTCACTGGTTAATGAAACTCTAAACTGAAAGCTTCCAAACATGAGATAACTATATTTAAACAAATTTTACATTCGTAATTATTGAATGCTGAGTAATAAAACTGTCAACTGACAGCTTGCATACATTGGACAACTAGCGTTAAAGTGAGATGAGTGTACATGAGAAGCTACTTGTATTAACTGAAGTTTTTAAACTTTTACTTCTAGCTGTTTGTTCAGCACTACATTTGGCCACAATGTGTAAGACTGGAAAGGCTACAGAACTTTTATTAGCACACCAGCCACCTATTAATGTGAAGGATGCAGATGGTAGAACACCTCTTGTGATGGCCATCATTGCTGATAACTATGAAGCAGCTGAGGCTTTGGTGGGTAAAAATAACCTTCGTGAATGATATGATAACTTTCTTTATACATTTCTTTAGTCAGCATTTTAAGTATTATAAGCCAAAATTCTGAATATTTTTTTTAATATGGTCTACTTTAATAGTCTGGAAACTTTATTATTATTATTGATAAAACATTATCATATTATTCTTCAGTTATTCTAATAATATTTTGTATTTTATTAATCTCATCTTATATTCTTTGTTTTGTCAATTGGTCTTTAAAATTTTCACAAACGCTATATATTTTGTATTATTTTCTAGATATAATTGTAGTATTCTATTCATTTGTAAATGTGGCATAACATTACGAGGTTTTTCTGGCCACCAAAGCAGAAGGATTTTCTTCGACATTAAAGATAATTATATTGAAAATGTTATTATATTTTTTTTCACTTTCACACACAAAATTTGTGAGAAATATGTATAACATTTATTGATATAAAGTTATTCTGATATAAAACCAATTGCTGAGGTTTCAGAAATTGTTTAACTTTGTTTTTATTGTACTTTGCAACTGTTTGTTTAAGTTTGTTGTTGGGACTTGTTAAGTTCCTAGTAATAATTTTTTGCATTTGTGTTGAGCTCTGAGAGTGGAGTAGTTAAAGCAAAAAGAAAAAGAAGACCTAAAATTATGATGGAAAATCACATTAGCCTGCATATGCTTCTTGTGAAGTACTTTTAATTAACTCATTAAGAATTTTAAAGGAGTTATGTGTGAAATGTAATTCTGTCTCGAGTCTTTCCCTAACTCTTCAAATGAGCTGTTTTTTCATAATGGTACTTGTATGCAATAAAATTTCTATTTAATATTATTAACAACTGATTTACAGTATATCTTTCAGTTAATTGTTGTTGGTGAATTTCCGTGATATTTGAGTGTTTGTTAATGAAATATTTTGTTGTTGTTTCCTTTTATAGATTAAAGCTGGTGCAGATGTTAATATTCCTTTGAATAAAGAAGAAGAAAGTCTAACACCCCTTCTGTTAGCAGCACGGTAATGTGTTGACTTAATTTATCATTGATAAAACTTTACTCAGTTGTTTGAAGTTTCATCTAATGACTCTTTTGCTTCTAACTACATTTTATACTGTATTTAATTAAAAATGAAATTTGTGGTGTTAAAAGTTTAAGCAACTGTGAATGCTAATTGAAGAGGGAAGATCTACTGCCTAGAAGTTCTCAAACTATTAAAATTCCCATTTTTCATGATGTATTTTGAACTTTAAAATGCTCTTTCATGAATTTCAATGAAAAGGAAGTACATACCATGCCGATTTGAAACAAGCTTTGAATGTTAAGAAACAATGCAAGAAATAGTTTTATGTTTTGTTTTTCCATTTGTGCTGGAAAATTTGTAAATGTGGCTTTAATATATTTTTGTCTTTTTCTATGATTTACTTGAAATTGTTTTTCTTTATTTCATTTATTGGGTATTCAAATAGGAACAAGAAATTTTCAAAACTTGTGCCACTATTAGTTCAACAGAAGGCTGATGTCACTGCCATTAACCCCAAGGATGGAAACACTGCTCTTCATTACATGATTGACATACCTGTTTCAGGTGATATTTGTTATGTAGTTCCACTAGCACAGTTGGTATTTGTAATATACTCAAGTTATTGGAAACGTTTTTCTTGCAAACATAACATATAAATATAAAATGCTAACCTAGCGTGTATTTTCTATCTCGTTATTTTAATGTGTAAATTTTCCAAACTTGTTTTGAATATTCTAAATAAATGTAGTTTTCACATCACTCATGGTCTTAAAAGTTATTTAGTTTCTTTAACTCCAGCTGCTTTTTTGTAATTCCATTGAGATAATTCTGATCTGCCCATGTATGGCTGTACAGTTGCATTTTGAGCATGGAAATGGATAGCAATATCCTCTGATTGTAGGTCAGGTGATAGCTTAAGGCTACAACCTTACTTATTTTCAGTTAGGAATAACCAGAAACATGGGTCACATTATTCAGTTTTGGTAAGCTTGACCTTGCTAATTTAACTAAATAACATGGGTTTTAGTCACTTTGGAACAAAATTTTGAGTGAGTTAGTTAATCTGAAATAACTTTTAAGTTGATAGTGTAAGTCTGATCAATCTACCTTTTCACTAAAGGTGACTGTACATCATCCATAGGTAAAATACATACACTGTTGTTTTGTTTCAATAAAGAATATTTCATTCTGTGTGGCACACTGTCATACAATATATTTATTTCTCTTCACAGATTCATTTAATTTTATTAAAACTCAGATTTCCTTTCTGATAAATCTTGTTGAAACTCCCCCATTGAAGTAAACATGTTTTATTCACTCTGCTGTTTTACTTGAAAAGACCACATAAACATCTCTGATTACTTCATATAAATAATACAGTGTGTATAAATAGCTATAAATTAGGTTACACTTTTACAAGCAAATTACTCATGATGTTCACCTTACTTTGACCAGTTCTTTACATTTCAATTTTCAGTTGACTTCATTCAGTAATTCTCAGAGCTCCCAAAACCTTATTATTTATAATTATGATATATTTCAAATTGAAATGTAGATATGTTTCGAGCAAACTTTTACACGTCTGTGCCAATTTTGATGTAAGTCTGTGGATTTGACCCTCATGATCCTAAACATTCCTTTGATTACTATGTGATATTCATATCTTTTAATTTCCAGTATTTGATTTGATAAACAACTGCTTTGAATGGCTCTTTATATTTTAACTTCAGTGTTTGAATAGCTCAGCTCCATCAAACTTGAGAGCTCAGGAAAGAAAAATGTTGAGTCTTTTCATAACTCTTCCACAAAAAAGTATTTCTGTGCTAATATTCTGTGTAAGTCAAACACTTAAGTGATATTTGGTTGGTAAAACTTTGCCTTGTCTTTTCACTTTCTAATGAGGAAATCTGTTGTTGGACAAATAAGCTACAAAAACTCTTAGTTGAGGCTTGTTTTAACATTATTTGATGTTATTCAGAATATTAGATCAGGTTAAGTAAAAACAGTAAGTAAAACCTATTAGAAACCCGTTATGTTGTGAAAAGTTAATGTTAAAAGATTCTCTATAATATTGTCACTACCATTGAATTAGTTAATCTATTTCACAAGCAAAATTTAACTATAAAATACCATATCATAATTCTTTCATTTTAAGTTGCTTAATGTTAATCGAATCATAGCTTCGAATTGAAGGAACTAAACTAACAAGCAAAATATACTGAAAACTCGTGATCTTTAAATATGTTGTTTAATATTATTCCAACCAAAAGATTACTTTGGACATCTGGTACAAGTAAAAAGTAAAAAATATTATCATGTGTACACGTAATCCTTGTTGTTTATTTCATATACATTTATTCTTGTGTTAAGGCTCATTTTAAGTGTGTTGTTCGTGATTTTTTACAATTCTGAGACTATTCCAACTCTTCTTTTTTCTGTTTATTTTATTTTAATAGATGTAGAAATTGTAAAAAATGTTCTTGAAGCAGGGGCCAATATCAATGCCCCCAACACTAATCTCAGGACACCTCTTCACCTGTCAGTAAACAGCCATACAGGAGGTACAGATGTGGCATTTGACATTCAAGACTACTTACTACAAAGAGGAGCCAAAACTTGCATTCCTGACATACGTGGGAGAATTCCGCTCCACTATGCCTTTGTTAAAATTTCTAGGTAAATAATTATTAACGTATAAGTCTACTTGCGCATAGTTTTGTAGCAATAACATTCCTATTAAAATTTCACTTAAGTAGTTTGAAACAAAGGAAACAGGTCAGGTGTTTTAAGTCTTTATGAACTGACTGGTTATCTAAAGGTTTGCAACTGCATTTGAAGGGTTAAGATTTTTCTTTCTGAAATTTTAGAATAAGCAGAGGTGTAAGTTTTTTTGTGTTTTTTTAATGTAGGATATTCATATCATATATGCTATTATATCATAATATCTTAAAACATTATATTTCTTCTTTAGAGAAAATGATTTTTCCCATTCAGACCCTATTGAATTGGTAGATTTGCTCACCAGGACAATGGGAACTTGTCCTGTTGACCTAGCAGATAACAGTGGACAAACACCATTGCATTTAGCTGCTATTCGTGGAGCCACAATTTCCTGCATGCATCTTTCTCAGGCTAGTAGTATTTTTACTTGTGAGAGAATGGTTGTGTTTGTTGTGTTATATTTTTACATCAGATTTTTAATTAAAATTATCCACATCATTTGATTTGAATTTATAACTTGTCATTATGCAATTTTATGAGACATCTGGTTGTGTGAAGAAACACTTATTTGTTTGTATATGTAGAGGATGAAAACACTGGATTTGAAGGATAAAAATGGAAATACCCCTCTAGGTTTGGCTGTCTTGCACAAACATGAAGGGTAAGTCTATGCATTTGCATTCTCTTATGATTTTACAAAATATAGTAATTATAATGAAGTTATTGCAATATACATTGTGTTTATCATGTAAAAGACACTTGGAAGTTATAACTTGTAAATAGTGTCACTTGGTAAAAACCAAGTGGATCTCTGCTTTTTATTTCATTACAAAATAACTTCATTCATGCAAGCCTTGTTGTCAGTTGGATGGGATAAGGTATCAAATTTTAAGATTTTTTATCTTCTGCCCTCAAACTTATTATTGAAATTGACTCATGATATAAATAATATATTTAGCCAGGTACTTTCTTGTATTGCTAAGAATAATATTTTTGTGATGAAAATAATTTTTTGCAACTCTTCAATCAAAAAACTTTTTAGTTGTATGGTTTCAGTGATTCTTATATCATTCTTCACCAGTAAAATTGTATTAACTGATGACATTCGATTGAAATATTCTTAATTTGAGCAGAATGAATATGTTTTCAGATTATTTCTAAGTGACAATGACGCAATCAGTTTAGGTAAAATTTATATGGAACTTGGTATCTAACTTGAGTGTGCCCTCTTGTCATTGTTTATGGGATATTTCTTCATCATGAAAAGTTCAGAATGGCTTGTCTTTTTTTCACTGTACATGTTTTGACTCTGTGATATGTTAATTAGTTAATTGTTTTTATCTAAGTGTAAAGATATAAAGAAACAGAAGTAGCATTAATTCAGATGTTTTCTGTACAAACTAACTGTTTGCTAAACTTAAATGCAAGTATAACAAAAATATTTTAAAACAATCAGTAGAGGTGTGTGACAGACTTAAACATTCATTTGTTAATAGGTTCCATAAACTGAACAGTATTTCATGTATAATATGCCAGTATAAAAATTCATGTCATCACTCTCTAACTAAGAGTAACTAAAACTGTACTTCATGATAAGAAATATAATTATTGAAAAAAGAGTTATAACTCATATGGTACTTTTGCTTCAAATGAAACAACTTTATATTAATTTCTCAATACTTTTATTTAGGTGTGCTGTAATGCTACTTCAAAAAGGTGCGAGCTGCATCTTGGATCTCATCCATATGAGGCCTTTTCAAGAGGAAGAAAAAGTTTGGAAATGGAATTATTTAAAGAAATTACCACAGCCCTCACTCAAACACTCAATTTTACAGGTACGAGTGTCACTTGTCCTAGTCATACGTTGTAGTGAAACTGAATTAATCTACATTGAGAACCTTTTGATCCCATATGAATGGCATTGGTGCTTTGCATCAACCCAATTTCTAACCATTAGTTTTTATGTGTAGGAACTACAAGTCTTAGGTGGCATAATTAACCTGAATTGATTATTATAACTGCTGTGCATCTAGTCATTTATATATAAAATTACCAGATAATAAGAAGCGTTGAATAGAAAGAATGATAGATCTAAAGTTTTTATTTTTCATTAGTATCAGTCTTTATTTTTGTGTTGTAATTATGTTACATAGTGTTGTTCATGATGAACTTCTTAAACAGGAAGCAGTGACGATAGATTGGCAAGGAGTTTTGTACCTGATGTTGGATCAACTTGAAACTATGGGGAAAGGATTAACACTTGCTGTTGAGGTATTCAGTTCACCACTAACCTCAGTGTTTAAAGTAAAAAAGCAATGATTTTGCTCTTTCAGAGTCAGCCTCAGAGTTGCTGTTACTAGATTGTCACATTTCCTTTTTTCCAGTAAAATCTTTTGTTGCTATGACAGTGTTTCATTCACTGTTGTTATGCATAAAAACAGATGATTTTTATATAGAACCAAGGATGAGTTAAAGATTCTTAACAGTATTGTGATTTCAGTCATTAAGTGTTCATGGTTGGACTGACAATATATTGGAGAAGAAATATTAACAATTATTCCATATTTGTAAAATTTATATTTGTGAAATGTGACAAGATTTTAGTGAAGAGTATAAGTATGTAGTACCCAAAAAGAACAGATACATTTGTCAGTGTTATAGGTGGTGACAAGTTAGAGCGCAAGGTGAAGAATAAAAATGCCCATGTCATCTGAACACACATTTTATGATTTCATTGTATGAATGCTTTGTATTAAAAAGAGCTGTTACATACACCCATCTCAAAAGCAATTTGTTTTTAGTGGCATCACAGTACTTAAAAAGTGACAAATAATATTACAATGTATTTCCATATTTGTAAAATTTATATTTGTGAAATGTGACAAGATTTTAGTGAAGAGTATAAGTATGTAGTACCCAAAAAGAACAGATACATTTGTCAGTGTTATAGGTGGTGACAAGTTAGAGCGCAAGGTGAAGAATAAAAATGCCCATGTCATCTGAACACACATTTTATGATTTCATTGTATGAATGCTTTGTATTAAAAAGAGCTGTTACATACACCCATCTCAAAAGCAATTTGTTTTTAGTGGCATCACAGTACTTAAAAAGTGACAAATAATATTACAATGTATTTCTGATACATTATGTTTCACTTTGACTTTATACTAAATGTTTTTGTCATATAATTTGCTAACTTCACACATTGTATCTGAAAGGTAATCAAAAGTTATTTTATTAATTTTATAAATACTTTGTTATGAATAAAAATAGCACTATTAATTGTTGTTGTTTCTGAATGTAAATATATTTAACTTGTATTATAAAATACATCCTCTTGAAACTTTTTAAATTTTATTTTGTATTTATAATTATTATTTTTTTAATACTCACATTCCATGAATGATTTAACTGTGGTATCTTTATTCTATTTTTAAAGGAAAAGGAATGAATTAGGTTTCATAGATTTTACTTGTAATGAAATGTGTTACAGGTTGACTTGTTTTCTTTCAGGCAGCTTTGGCAACTAGCCACTACCAGCTAGCATTGAAACTGATGAATCGAGTAGCATTAGGGTGGAACCTATGCAATGAGAATCAAACTATGTTGCATCTTTTTGCACGAGAAGCAGTACCTGGTTATCAAGAAGAGCTGCAAGTTAAGGTGAGATTCTGTTGTTTGTCTTATCTGGGTTTAATTTTATTACATGATTTTATTTTCTTGAGGTATGTCACTTCTGAATTGTAAAGTATGAAAGATGAAGTAGCCACATTTAAACACCTCTACTTTAGATACACATTTGTTTTACATTTTTTACTGTGGGAACTAGGATGCATTACTTTAAACCAATATTTAAATCTCTTTTGCAGAGGAAGCACTTTATCTGTTAATCCTCTTGTGTCATTTATTACTTGAAACCAATATTTAAATATATATTATAGAGAAAGGACATTTTCTATTAATCCTCTTGAAACCAGTGTTTAAATATATTTTGCAGAGAAAAGGACATTTTCTATTAATTTTCTTGTGTTACTTGAAACCAATATCTAAATACAGGGTGGTCGCTAGAAAAGTGGAAAATTTGAGGGTCAGAAGAGATCATGAATAAAATGCATGCTTACTCATTTCTATTTTGATTTCTTTACATCATGAATAAAGTGCATGATTTTAATAATTTTGAGCATCTATGAGTGTAATATAACATATGCCTTTAAAAAACTTTGTAAAAGTTATTCTTTGTAAAAATAAGTAGCTGTTTGACAAATTTTCCGCTTTTCTAGCGACCACCCTGTATATTTTACAGAGAAAGAACATTTTCTGTTAATACTCTTGTGTTCTATTTTGGGATAGACATACTCCTTTTCTTCCTTTTTTTCCAAATGCTAAACAATCTCCATTTTCAACCCTAGATGAGATTCTGTAGATTACAAACAAAGGCAATATTTAAACTGTACAATGAATTAGACTTATATCATCATTTTACAGACATATCATGAATATAAATACATTTTTAATATATCTGATTGGTTGTGTCAAATAGACATGAAATTTTTATAAAAGCTGCCCACATAAATAACTAACATAACCTCTGAAGGGTCAACTTTTTCTTTTTGTTCCATCAGCTAGCCATAGAAAGTGTTGGCTGAATTGGAGGCTGCATACAGTACAAATGTCATATTGATGTGTAAGTTTAATGGTGTTTGAATGTGATGTCATACTTTTTAATTATTTTACATAATAACAATAAAACTAGCTCACTTTTCTTATTAACATACTTTTCCTCCTAAATGTCAAAACATTTATAACATGTATAGTACTATACTTTATTTGAAGACGTTTATGGGACAACAAGAATCATTAAAATTTTTTCAATTATAGGTGGCTAAGGCTCTCATAGATAAAGGTGTACCAATCACGGCACGAGATGAACATGGTTGCTCTGTGATTACATATACAGCTTTGAATTGGAATGACTCCTTGTGCAATTTTTTCACTGGTAAGCAACAGTCTTGAATAAAGTGATCTTTCATGCTATTTGGAGAACAATCTCATATTCTTCAGAGAAAGTAAATTATATAGCATTTCTTTTCCATTGGAAAATTGCTTAAACTAAGATATAACTTAAACTACTTCACTCAGAATTTTTGTGCATTAGGTGTAAAGATGAAGTGGCTTTAAGCCAACTTAAGTGCATGAGGTTGTTCTTATTACTTTATGTAGAACATATAAACTGTCAAGACTATTTGATACGTAAATACTGAGTGTATCAAAACTACACAAGTTTAGTGATAAAAAAATGTCTTTAGTTGGAGTTTATACACTTTTATCCATAAATATTTGGCCCAGAAATTTGATTATGTTCTTGCAGATGTTTGTTTCTTTGTTCTTCATATTACATAATGTATTCCACATTAGGGGATATTGCAGCAACATATAGCATCCATGTTAAAAGGTTTACCAGTGCAGTATCCTTTGTTGGCTGAGTTGATGTCTGAATAATATAGTGACCAGTGTTGTGAATGAACAAATTTCACAAGGTGACACTGTTAACTAGACATCTAAATCAGTTTATTTGTTGAATTCAGATGTGCTTTCTTAGTTCAGTTCTTATTCAGAATCAATGAAAACAGAAGTTGGTTTCAGAGTTATGAAGCTCAACATTTTATTGTAGAAGCAAATGCCTTTTCATGTGTTTAGGTGCATACACTGAATTTTCTTGTTACTTCTCTCATGATAAAGATTGTTTTCATTTTTACTAACTTTGTCCATTCTTATCATTTCACACACATTAGAGACTAAGTTAACTTATTAGATTCAGAATTTTTCTCCTTATTTCTGAGCACATCTGCTGTTTTTAAGACTTCCATTTGTTGGTTACATGTTGGGAAGTCAATTTTATTTAAGAATACCACATTACTTTTTTACCTTGGCCTGGCATGGCCAAGTGTGTTAAGGCGTGCGACTCGTAATCTGAGGGTCGCGGGTTCACATCCCGGTTGCGCCAAACATGCTCGCCCTTTCAGCCGTGGGAGCATTATAACGTGACGGTCAATCCCACTATTCATTGGTAAAAGAGTAGCCCAAGAGTTGGCAGTGTGTGGTGATGACTAGATCCTTCCCTCTCGTCTTATACTGCTAAATTAGGGACATCTATGGCAGATAGCCCTCGTGTAGCTTTGCTCGAAATTCAAAAACAAACAAACACACTTTTTTACCACAAACAAATGCCAATGATTTGGCTAAGTTACATAATCAATACAAGTAATGAAATTAACTTTCCATATTTTGTTGGCCAACTGAATCATTGTTTTGGCAGGTTTACTAGTTTGTGTCTGAGCTCACTGGCCATTGAATCTTATATTATGTAAGTAGTATTCATTGATATTCTCAGAGTAAATTAGTACATTCTGCAAAAAACTGGAGATGGAATAAATACTTTGGTATGGAGTATGGGTTTATTTTTCCTTAAGGAATTGAATTTGTCAGTTATAAAGAAAGAATATTAGAGTGTATGCAAGTTAGAATACTTAAGTAAACCCAAATCAAGTTTAAGTTAAACAGTTACAAACAGACACACGTATCTATTTGTTGTGAAAAATTCTTTATCACTTGAATTTCTTAGTTACGCTATGAACTAAGGAGCGTAAATGAATGAAGAAAATAAAGATGTTAAATAAAATGTAAATTATCAGTTAAACATTGAATAGAAATAAATCTGCATTAAATTGAGCACTGCAAAATTACACCTCAAACCAGAGACACGTTATCTGTATAATCTGCTGTCTAGCACAAACGAATCAACTTATTTCAAACAAAGAACTTTTATACTACTGATTAAAACAAAGAACTTTCAACAGTTCACTGTTAGCAGTCAAGTTGAACACCAAAAAATGATGATAAACAAAATTAAAAATGGTATAATTAAATTGTTAATGCTAAAAGTGCATCTTTAAACATAGTCTTCTTGTCCCCCTGTTGGGCAAAGTTTAGCATGTAGACTTATAATGATAAAACTCTGGGGTTCATTTCCCTGCAGTAGATACTACAAGTAGCTGAATGTTGTTTCATTTAAAAAACAATCAAAGTCTGCACTCACAAAGATAAAAAATCAATGGACCGAAAATCTCTCTTAAAAGCTATTTATATCTCCCTGGAAAATTTAGTATAGTAATATACACAAACACTCCCTGTCTCTAGGGGCATGTTGCAAACATAAATAAGGGTCATTCTTATATTAACAATGAAGTTTTAAGCACTTAAGTCATTGCCATTTTTACTATGAGAAGTGATTGGTGGTGGTGTTCATAACATATGCTATAATTATCTTTTATAATGGGGAACACAGTGATGTCTTTGATGACTCGCTCACTCCTTTGTGCAACTAAAGGTAAGAGAAAGTTAGTAACTCTCTCTTGACCAAAGTTTTAAAGTAAAGCCAACACAAAGTCTACTGAAAAGTTGCAAATTTTGTGTATTAACTATGAAACAAAAATTGTACAGTATTTTATTGTGCTATATGTTGAAAAGATAGGCCTAATCACAATCATGATTATTTTGCTTGTATTTACAAGTGCAGATGCCTTCTGTATGGATAATGCCCTGACTGACTCTTCTGCCTTATCAATTTGTTATTCCAGCTATAAGTGTGAGAGGAGGTATGTATGCTGTGAAAGTTAGCATTTTCTTAAATTGAAAATGTATTTCCAATAATAATTAACTCTTTTCACACTTTTCTGTCCATCCTACCCACCATGAGCCAGTGCTAGACAATGGGATTGAATCAGTGTAGAAAAAGCGATAGCATTGTTTAAATGAGACACTTGTATTCCCCTCAGTGTGGGGAATACTGTGTACTTGATGTATTGTGTGTGTACTTGATGAAGGGACCTCCCGGAGAAGTTTCTGATTTTTCAGTTTACCTCCTCTGGAATCTAAACATCCATTCATGTGTTTGATCTGCATGGTGATCTGGGAAGGGGAGGATAGGATACTGATGGTTGAGGGGTCCAACCCTAACACACCACTTTGACCTTGAATTCCTGTAGATAGGCAGCTTTGGAGTGGTCTCACTTGGGTCAATCGACTGGTCCACTTTGGCTAGGGTCAAACAACTACAAACGTTGGATATCCTCAACAAATGTTGTGGACATTGTATCTGATGCTGGTGTTTGGGTATAATGCTTACAAAACCCTAACGTTGCTGCAGTGTCCTTGTTTAGCACTGTAGTGCATCACCTTGTAGGGCTCCAATATGTGTGGGGTCTAGGGACACTTAAATGTAGCTTCTTTGTTATGGATACCCCTCTTTCTAACAGAATAAATAAAAATGAAATAATTGAAAAACAGATCATTGGAAAACGACCACACATGGACAACTCTGCTGTACAGCCACCATTACAGCCAAATTCTACCCCTCGATTTCTGATTTTTTATTCATTAACTGAGAAATCCTTGGGGCAGATGTCTCCATTTTTCATTCAGAGGGGATTAAAGGGACTTACTTGCTGGCTCCCGAATGTCAGTAAAGAAGTTGCATTCTGGAAACATTTTGGTGGAAACATCTTCACCACAACATACCAAACTTCTCTTTAAATCAAAACCCATTAGGGATATACCTATTGAGGTTACTCCCCATGTGACTTTGAAGAGGAGTCATAGTTGAAAGGGATTTAAAGAACATTCCTGAGTCAGAAATTCTCCTTGAAAAGTGTGCCAATTCTTCAAATTATCGACCCTACCGATGTCCTGATACTAACATTTACTTGATTTTGCCCTCCTGCCTCAGTCAAAGCAAGTTATCTGAACTACAAGGTATGGCCTTACATTCCTAACCCTCTCAGATGTTTCCAGTTTTAGCAGTTTTGTCACTCAAAAACGTCATGTCATGGTTCTTTGGTAGGTGTTCATTGAAGTAGTAAAGGCCACAACACTTAAAGTGCAACCTGGAACCACACTGTGTTAACTGTAGTGGCCCACACCTCTCTTACTCTATTTTTTGCCCTAAATTTGTAGAAGAGAAAAAGGTGCAATGCTTAAAGATGGTTAATAGCATCACCAACTCAGAGGCTTGTATGTTATGGTCCCAATTCTATCTCGGACATTTGCTGCTGCACTCCATTCCACTTCTGCAATGGGAGTGCAGACAGATCTTCCTGTGCCTGCAAAAGAGTCTTTTCTAAAACATCTTAAGAATCTTTTGCCCTCCATAATTAAAAAAAGTTGATGCATCTATGTCTACTTACATCTCTGTCCCTACCTTTCCTTCCAGTGACTGCCCAGTTTCACTTCCTTCAGGTTCAGATGTTTATTCAGGTCCATCCTCTTCTGCAGTCCCAAAAAGTAAATCAACCATTTATAGTTACAGACAGCCCTTATTCATTTACTAACATGAACCACAGAGATGGTTTCAACCTTTCTCCCTCCAAAATTGTTTGCATGCACTTTTGCTGTCAATGGGGTATTTATCCTGATTCTGAACTCCATATTGGTGAAGCTGTGCTTCCCTTGGTTCCTGAGGCAAAGTTCTCAAGACTTATATTTGACTGTAAGCTGACCTTTATTCCACACATCAAGCAACTATGTGTATAGGGTACAAGGGCACTGAACATCCTCCATGTCCTCTCTTTCATCTTTTGGGGGGTGGGACAATGTTCCATGTTAAAAATCTATTGTGCCCTTATTTAATTAAAACTAGACTATGGGTCTCTGGTCTATGGCTCTGCCAGGACTTCAACCCTGAAAGTGTTGGACCCTGTTTACCATCAGGGGCTTGAGTTCTGCACAGGGGCTTTCTGCATTTCTCCAGTCCCAAGGTTTGTGCATGGAGTCCCATGAACCCCCTCTACACCTTTGTCGTTTGCAACTGTCTTTAATGTATGCTTCAAAACTTCGATTGAAATCTACAGCTTCTGCATTCACTGCCAAACTGTATGCCTTTCCTCTTTCCCTGGATCACATAGAAGCTATGTTGTACCTGAACTGTACTGTTTATACCAATTTACTTAACTCTCTGATAGTTCTGGAATAACTTCATCATTTCTAACCCTATTTTTGCTGATATTATAACTGACTGGCCCATTTTTCTTTAACATCTACTTCTATCCAGTTCTTCTGGATACCAGACCATGTTGGTATTCATGGGAACGAGCTCGCAACACTGCAGCTAAGTCTGTCTACTCTGGCACTATCACTGCTGCACCTGTTCTATACATGGACTGTGGTCCTGCATTCAAGGCTTGGCTCTGTGCCAGTTGGCAGTTGCCTTGGAGTGAGCAACGTGAAAAGAAACTTTTCCAAATAAAACCCTTTATTGGACTTTGGGCATCTTGTTTCTACCAGAATCTGAAAGAGGAAGTTGTCCTCACTAGACTGTGCATTGGTCACAGTTTTTAACTCGTTGTTTTCTTTTATCTAGGACTGATGCTCCATTGTGTTTTCTGTGTGACACTTGGGTCACAATAAGCTACACTTTACTGTCTTGCTATTGTTACAACTCTCAACAACAGCACCATTTCAGACATGTTTCGTTCCAGGGTTGACCCTTTATGTTGGACAGTGTCATTGATGATGGTGGCACTGTCCACCCCACAAATGTTTTTAATTTTTTAAAGGCCACTTACCCTTTTAACATTATTACAGTTTTTAATTCATAAATTATACTTTTTATGATTCAATTTTCTAATTTCATATTGAGTTAGTTGTACTTCAAAAAGGAATCATAAAAATTTATGAATTAAAAATTGAAATAGTGTTAAAAATATCAGTGACCTTTAAGAAACTAAAAGGTAAAGTAATACAAGTTGTAAAAAACTTTCTGCAGCATAACTGTAATTATTATAACTTCTAATGGGTAAGTTGAAACATTAGCATTAGTCACCTGAAGTTGGCCTTTCTAGTCTTGGTTTCAAGTTATTTGATGTTACCAGGACTTTAAATAAATTTGAAATAATCTTTACTTTAAAAGGTGATGTAGTATTCCACTTGGTTGTTTTTCAAGATTAAATGAAGTGCTAAGATCATCTGTGATTGTGCTTTAGTGCTTCTTGTATCTTAATATTATTATTACTTTCAGAAGCAATTTTTTTTATTCTTGTATTAAAACCAGCTTAGAATTTCAATAAGTAAAACAGAAATACTTCACACATTAAACCACAAAAGTGAAAAAAATAGCTGAAAATAAAGTTTTTAAAAAAGAATATGAAGTATCATTACACATTTCACTATAATAATTTGAAAAATGTAGGGTTAAAAAAGAAAATAAGAATTTATTTTATCACTAGTTTTTCTTTAATATTTCAGGATAACTAAAAATTTTCAACTTTCTGTTTTTGTGAATTTTATATTATTAATTTTTTTATAACATTTAGATGTTATGGGAATAATGGAAGTGGTAAGAGCTGATCCAGATAAATCTCAACGTACTCCATTTTCTGCTCTCTTCTGGCAATTAGGTTCTGAACCTTTCCCAAAAGGAATGAGGTATATGTCCTGTTTGTAAAGAAATCTATAGGTAATATGGTAAAGTTTAGAAACAAAGCATTTATTCAACTGCTGAGATTTATTTCAATGACAGTTGTGATTTATTTATTCAATATGCTGAGATTTGTGAAATGGATATAGTTTCATAAAGTGAAATCTAATACTTAAAATGTAAATATTGCACAATACTTTCATTGAGATTTTGTTTGTGTGTCTATGTATGTGTATATATATATTCACTTTCAGAAACTGGTGTCTAAACCTGATTAGATCTGGTGCATCTCCTAACATCATCGCATACTATCCAATTCAGGAGACTCCCTATCCAGGTGTACCATGTAGTACCAAAAATGTTATTCACTTACAGGATGAAAGCTGTTTAAAGTTGTCTCCATTGATGGTGGCAGTATATAAGCAAAACTACCAAACTGTCAAGATGTTGGTTTCAAATGGAGCAGATGTGAATTTTCCTGATGAGCAGTTGAAAACCCCTTTGATGTTGGCAGTTCGATTGGTTAGACATGTTTTTCTTCTTCTAGAAAAGAATGAGATGTATAATTTTTTTTATCATAATTACTTAAATTATTTGTATACTTTTAAAAGGAACAATTACATATAAGTAATAATTTTATTTAAAAAAAAAAGATGATGCATGGATGACAGTGCTAAAAAGTACAGAGACAAAGTAGAAATAAATACAGAATGCTGTAAAACATATATGTAGCCAAATCTCTCCAAGAAAAACTTTTATCTACAACTAAATGTACAGTTCTTTTATGTGCATAGAATCAGGTTTGAATGAAACCATTTAAACTATATAATACTATTAAGTCTTACAATAGCTAATTACCTTTAGTTTGTAACATTAACTCAGTTCTTGTATGAGTTCGAAAGTGTTTCAATTTTTTTACTCTGAATTACTCATGTTTTGTGTGTGCAGAATGATGTGAAGATGGTAAAACTACTTTTCAACAATTCTTATGATCCAGATACAGATTACCACCCACTATCAGGTGTGTTCTTAGGATGTGATAATGTGTTTTCTGCTTTTAGAGTTTTATGTAATCTTGTTTCTTTATAATTTATTCTAATATTTTAGGTACTTGAATATTTCAGGATAGCTTTTTTCTTAATAGTTGTATGAGCAGTGTTCAAAAGATTTATTTTCAAATACATTTGGTGGTATAATGCAGTACTCCCTCTTCAATATAACAGGAATTTGTTATTCATAGGATCAATAACCATATAGCAAACAATTGAGTTTGAGCAATGCCAGTTGCTGTTGCTAAGAGGTGAACATAATTGTTTATATGCTGTATAGGTAGTCAGATAGTGTAGCGAGCTGGTATAATGATATTTGTGATTAATAATAGTTAAATAAAGATAAATTTGTTTGTGTTTCATGTTTTAAATTTGTGAGTTTATGCACTTTGGTGACTTTTATGTCAAATTAGAACTGCTTTCCCATAACTTCATGATATTAACATTATCAGCAACAACTGTTTGAACTTGTGTTCTGCTAACCAGCATTCCACCACTTATATGAAAGCATTAGTCACCCTTTTCATGTTTTGTGATGACTCCAACCTTGTAGAGTAATATGATGACATTTTTATTTCCCTTGAAGGATTGCGAGACAGAATTAATCTTTGTTGACAAATGTAACTTATTATTTTGATATGTGTCATTTTTATGCATCAAGCTGCAACTTGAAGAAATACTTACCTACATCTTGCATCATCTGACATCTTGAGAAAATATTCATTCTGTCTGGGGAGGGTAACACAGCTTCCATCATGTTCTCATTTTCATGGCCAATTGCAAGCTACTTACCAAAACACTCACATGTCAACTGTTACAGTCATGTACAACTGCTGTGGAAATTATTAATTTTATGACATCATAGAATAATCAAAGTAGAATTATTCATATTTTGAAGAACATTAAATAAAATATAAAAAATTTCCAGTTTTCATTTTCATTGTATGGTGTGGTATCTACTGATGCACTCATTGTGAGCATCAATAAATTAGAGTTGAATTATTGATGATTCACATTATAGTGCACACATGTACATGTGAAATCAAATTAATGAACACATAACAAACACAGCATATTTATACATTATTTATTGAAATGAAGAAAAATTTTCACAGAAAAGTTATAATCTTCTGCCCCAAAATCGGGGTTATACAGTGCTTCTGTATAGAAACCCAGACTTGTATAAAATCTTTCTGTGCAGAGAAAAAAAGTTGTATCTTAAGGTACATCATTATTGAAAAGGGTCATATCTACAAGGGACTACTGTAATCAATTTATATCTGAGGTACTATGTTTTTAATACTTGTATTTAATTAAAATAGTTCCTGTTTCAATAAATATTGTATATTCGAGATGTGAAATGCTGTGTGAGACATTTTCTGTTTTTTTTTAAATAACTCCACTCCCTTAGAATATTCAAACTTGTTGATCTTAGTGGGAACTTAAGCAAGGCATATTAATTTTGTTTTATAACTAAATCATAGCACTTCAAACATTTTTTTTTAATATTGCAATGCATTATTAGCAGTTGAACCAAGAAATATTCTTCCTTTTTAAATTATTCTCTTTAGAAATCACTAGAAGTAGTTTTTTTTTGTTTGCTACTGATTGTTCTATTTCAAAATAATCTAAATTATTAACTATATTTCTTGCATAAAGAGAAAAAACCAATGAAATAGTAAATCCTGTTCTTAATGTTTAGGCTCCAGAATTGAGTTTCAAAAAATTAGCCCAGTGGACCTGACTAAACAAGATAAGAATGGGTGGACAGTGGTACATCATTTAATGTGCCCACATCCTAACTTTACGTACAGTGATACAACACTCCTGTATTTGCTTGCTAAGAATGGAGCACCCTTGAACACTCCTGACAACACAGGTTTAACCCCTATAAAACTTGCTGTCAGGCAACAAGCAGAAAACCTTTTGGATGCATTACAGGAGCTACTGAAAGTTCGTGCTACTGAACAGGTAGGATTGGGTTATGATTTATGAAAGCTGCCAAAGGTCTCTCCTACAAGTTATTTCAAAAATGTTACTAAAATTCTACTGAACAGGTGGAAATAGGTTAAATTAGTGTTTTACTGAAGTTACTTTAGCTCTATTGGTGTGTTAAAAATGTTAGTGTAGCTTCTGCTATTAAACAGATTTATTTTGTGTGTTAAAAAAGTTGCTGTAATTCTACTGATGCTTGGTAGATGTAGCTGGTGTGTTAAAAAGTTACTATAAGTCTCTAGTACTGGATAGATTTAGCTGGTGTATTAAAAAGTTACTGTAGCTCTGTTGCTAGACAAATTTAACTGGTATGTTAAAAAAGCAACTAAGTTTCTACTACTGGACAAGTGTAAATGATGTATTACAGAAATTACTTTGTATCTGTTGGTAGATATTTTTTTGGTGTGTTACAGAAATTATTTAAGTTTGTACAGTTGAACAGATTTTGTGGACGTGTCATAGAAATTGCTGTAATTCTGTGCTACTGTACAGGTTTAGCTAGTGTGTTACAAAAGTTATTGTAAGTCTACTAGTCAGATTTAGCTGCTGAATGTTTCAGAAGTTACAGTAGTTCTACTTTTGGACAAATTTAGTTGATGTGTAGCAAAAATTACTGTACGTCTCTGCTACTAAACAAGTGTAGCTGGTGTATTACAGAAGTTGTTACAAGTCTGCTGCTGGACAGGTTTAACTTGTGTGTTACAGAAGTTAATGTAAGTCTCAACTACTGCTACACAGGTTTAGTTGGTGAGTTACAGAGGTTAGTAGATGATTTTGCTGTGAATAAGTTAGGTTAGGTAAGGACATGTTCCTTTTATATCAGAAGAGCTACTAAATCTCTATAAGGAGCTTCTTGAATTAAATTTCAGCAGTAAACTCAGTGCAACTCACTTATTAAAACTGGAGGTGTTGAGTACGGGTCATTATGCCTGTGTATTAAAAGAGTTGTTAAAGTCCCATACAAAACTTTTGATTAAGTTAAGGCTGTTGTTACTGTCGTCATTATGAACTCTTTTAAGTAATATTGTTGGATTGGAATGTGTACTGAATGGCCTAAGTATTTACAGTGTTGTTCTAGGTCAGAATAATGTGCCTAAAATGTACTTCCTACCACTGATTTCATAAAATTGGACTGGGGTTTGTGTTAAATGTAATAGTTTATATTCCTATGTGACAGGAAAATTTTCAATAATTGTACTGTCACATATATTTTTTATAAACTTGTAATTTGAGAGGGGTTTTTGCTATAATTTTAATTAATTGTTTTGTTTTGTATTAAATAAAATTTAGTTGAATATACAAGTTTAAGAATGAATTTGGGATTGATATTTTTTCTTCAGTAATTTTGAAGGCAAAGTTCCAGTTTATTATTTGAAGAAATAGTAATCAGAGATTAGATACTGTTTCTATTAAAAAATTTTTGTTCTCTTAGGAACTTTGAGCATATAGAGAAAAAAAAAAAAGCATATATGTGTACTTAACTGAATTGTTGTTTATTTTGCACCAGATCACTCTGCATTTAAAGCCTCCTATAAATATAGATGATGGAATGCAATGGATGACACCAGGATATTCCTACCAGACTGATTGCAAAGCTATGCTTGAGAAATTAAAAAAGGAGACCAGTGGTACAAGTGATGAAAAGGAACCCAAGCCTAATGTTGCTCCTCTCTCTGGCTTATCTGATTCTGGGTATGGCTAAATATGAGTTGTTGTGGAGCTTAATTTTATCTCATATGATTGTTTTTTGTTTTTTTTTGTGGTAATGTGTAAAGATAGTAGGGATATTTCCTTTGGGTAGTGGTGTTTGAAAATGAACTAGACTATAGGTATTACAAAAACATAGTGCTATCTGCTCTGGATAACAGCTTTTGTTTCCATAATAGAAATTGTTATCCTTATAGGAAAACAAAATTTTTAAAACCATTCTGTTGAAAAGTAATAAGGTATTTCTGAGACAATAACTCACATCTGTACACACATTACCTATCTTTTGCAGTGCATCTGGTAAAGAGATTTGTGTTTCATGCTTTGAGGCAACTTTCACCTGAATAATTACATCATCATGAAACAAAATCTTTCCATCAATAGGTGAGTGACACATCTCCACGTGTACTAATTTTCCCTGTGCATTTCAGCATATGAATGGTCATTTCTCACCGTGGCATTATATTGTAAAATTTAATTTAAATTTCTCATCTGTATTCAATCTATCGAGATTTGCATCTTTAATAAAACTTTGATTTTTGTTTCGTACACTTTAATATTTGATCATAAATTCTCAAATAACAGTGGTTTATACTTTATCTTGAGTGTGGGATGTTGTTCATACTTAGGCCTTAGTTTTTCTATGGCTTTTGGAGTCTCATTAACTCTTTGTCTTTTGTATTGTTGGCCAAATATGTTTCTTTTCAACAAGGAATGATCTTTTAGACTGTGATCTTCACCTGATATGCTTTGGGTAACACTTTACCATTCAGGAAAAGGCCTTAACCTTCAATCTCATTCTGGATTTCCTTCTCAGGTATGTTCTTTTCAATCTTCATTTCTTGTGTTCTTTACTATTTTTTTAATTTTCTTACTTTCTGACCTACAGTTCTATGGGTTTATCTTGTGTGTTTTCCTTGCTTGTTGTTTTATGCTGTTTTTTTATATAATAGCTCCTTTCTTGTGTCCAAGTACCTTGAAGTTTGTAACTCCTTTTGTCCTGATTTTTATACTTTCTTTTACCAATTTTCTGTCATTTTATAGTTTCCTATTTTGGCACTTTTTGTGTCTTTTTCTCTACCCTTTTGTATTCTCACTCCTAACTCCACCATTTATCTAATGTACTTCTTAATGCTTCTGATTGCTTCCTTAGACATTTGTTCCATTTTTTGTTTAGCTTCTTCCACTTCTGCTTTGTACTTTTGTTCTCGTGCTGTTGTGACTTTTTGGGTCAAGTTATGTACCTTTTTACTATATCCATCCTTTTCCTTGTGTACTTATTATTCATCTGGTTTCTTTCAGTATCCAAATGTCTTCAGTAGTGATCATTTCCTCGTGATGACTTGGTCTAATATTATATAGCTTCATTGTCATCTTTCTGAGTTTCTGTTTTCTTTTACCTTGCCCTGTACTGCTATTCCTCTTCCACATCATTCACCTTTCCATTCCACATCACAAGCTTTCCTGTTTTTGGCTTTTTTTGTCTTTCCTCCATCAGAAATATCATTTGTCTCTTTTCTTGTCAGTGACTATCACTGACACATTTTTGGGAGTGCCTTTTTTTTCTCTGACAGTTGGTCTCAATTTTCCAGGTTTGTCTCTTTTCTTGTTTTTCTTCCCTCCAATCACCATCTATAGTATTGTTAACATGGTTTGAAGCTGGGCATAGTCAGTGTGTGGGACTCCCTTACATGTCTCTTTAGGACTTTCTTTTTTGTATCTTCTCATTCCTTGCTCTTTTGTTTAATTCATTATCTGCACCCTCTTGTACGAGGTCTGTTCAAAAAATATGCTGACTGTTTGAATTGCACGGCTCCAGTTGGTTCCAGGGGAATCCACTTGATGTCACTAGGTTTGCACAGATCAGCTGATTACGACGCCATTTCTCGATTGCAGATATCTTCATTTGTGTATTAGTTATGTGGTTTTAAGTGAAGTGCGATTTTTTTTTTATTATTTGGCAGATTTCGGAATGAATGACCTGAAGGAGCAACGACTTGCTGTGAAATTTTGTGTTAAACGTGGAAAATCTGCAACTGAAGCTTTTGCTATGCTTAACACAGCTTACGGTGATGTTGGTATGAAGCGTACGGCATGTTTCAAGTGGCATGAACATTTTAAGGATGGTCGACAGTCCATTGAAGATGATGAGCGTCCTGGATGTTCTTCCACGTCAACAAAAATCAACCCTCTGTTGTGGGCAAATCGACGTCTGACTGTCAGGGAGCTTGCTGAAGAGTGTGGGATATCAGTTGGATCTTGTTACAAGATTTTGACCGAAAAATTGAAGGTGCACCGCGTTTCTGCAAAATTTGTGCCTCAGAACTCGTTAGTTTTTGGCCAAACACTCGATCACTGTTCTTCCACCCCTACTGACCTGACCTTGCTCCTTGCAATTTTTTTCTTGTTCCCTAAACTCAAAAGACCCTTGAAAGGAAGAAGATTTGAGATGATTCCCAAGATTAAGGCAAATGCGACGAAGGAGCTGGAGGAGATTACAAAAGAAGAGTACCAGGACTGTTTCAACAAGTGGAAACACCGTTGAGATAAGTGTGTGGGTTGGGGAGGAGAGTACTTTGAAGGGGTCCCAGACCTGTAACTTCTAAATAAAGTACATTTTGTTTTATGACGTCAGTCCGCATATTTTTTGAACAGCCCTCGTATTTGTTTGTATCATGAAGGCCTTCACTTATCATATTTACCATATGGGACTAAAGTCCCTTTTCTCTAACTCTTTATTTCTGTTAGCTTATTCTTGGATATGTTATTGTCTTCTCCCTTCCATTTTTTACAGTGTCTACTTTGTTGGAGGGAGGAGTAATCTAGGGATTGAAGTCCTTTCTCATGCCCTCAGTGTCAAGTACTAATGGATGTTTTCTTCTCATCTCAACTGACTTCAGCCCATCCTCTTTCCCTGTGAGCTGTAGCATAGATTATCACCTTCTTTTACTTCCTGAATGAGAAGTTCTTTTGCTTTTGGAGACTTTGGTTTCTCTAAATTCCCTTATTTCTTTGGAGCTACCCTCATGTATCTTCTACAGTAGATTTTGTGGAGCAAAGGTTTTCTTTTTTGGTGTCCTTCATCCTCTTTTTAATGAATTATCATAGTGACTAGATCCTGGTTGTACAAATTCCTGTATTCCCTTAGCTCTCTCAATACAAGCTCAGTTGATTTGACTGACCATTTGACCTTGTACACATTTAAAGTATTTTTAGATTTAATATTTCTCACTTTTAAAATAATGTATACATCTTCACAGAATTTGCCAGTCTTTCACATTAAAAATTCATATTTTTAGTGAAGTATTTTAAATAAAATAAAATAAAGATTTGTCCATGAATATACTGAGTATTTGTTTTGAGTGTTCCTTGTGCAAAGTTCCCTTACCTCTAAAAATATTTCTAATAATGTGACAGTTACAAATTTATCCAAGCTAGTCATTAACTTTCTTGTGAGACTGATGTTGGTATTCTGAGTGAAATTGACATTTAAACATTCAGAACATAATATTATACAGTATGCTATTTGAAGAGGGTGGAATAAAATAGGGAAGATGACATGCTAAGAGAAATTGTGTCATGCTCCGGTAATCCAGGATTGTTTTTCTTTATTGCCTTGTACAATTAAGAAATTAAAACATAAACACTATTAAAATATGAATTATTAACTGAGGTTTTATGCTATTTTAATGGGTATAACGTAAATAAAAAGTGGTCTAATAGATGTTTGAACATAAGACACTAACACGTTTTGTGTGCAGAAAGTGATACCAGTGGTGACAGAGGTAATGTCTCTCAAACCAGAACTTTCCCTTCTTTGATTCTTTTCCCTCTAACTGAAATACATATTTCAATCAGGATAAAACTTTTGAAATTTGGATACTTCAAGAAAGTTTACTCCACATCATCATGCTTGATCTTCTTGCTTTTCATTGAACATGTTCCTCTTCCTAATCCTCCTTATGGTTTACTTATTCATCTTCTTCTCAGCCTGTTATATTTTCCTGCCCCATTCATCTTTTGGGCTTCTGTTTTAAGGTATTTTTGTTTTGAGTGTTAACCGTACACTTCTGAACCTGTATGATTTATCTTCGGTTGCACATGTCCATCTTTTTCAACTTTGACTTCCTCTCCTATGGTCCCCTATTTCTCATTCTTAAGCCCTGGCTGTTAATTTCTCATATAGGTTTGGTGTTACTTTTTCTTCTATAACTGTTATAAAAATTGTCTTGAGGCCTCATATGTTTATGTCACTCTCCTTCATTAGCTCTGTTGTTGAGTTCTCTCTGATTACCTTAACCATGGTCCTCTTCTCATTATCCCTTCTTCCTGTTGTTTCTGATTCTCACACTTTTTTAATCATAGAAAGATATACTTCCTTATACATGTGATTTACTCAATGTATTGTGTATTTCATCAGACTTTCCACTAATATGGCATTACTTTTATCACATTATTTTTATCATTCCAATGTATTTGTCTATCACCATTTGTAATAAGTCCTTTGTCAGTAGTCCTTTTGTCACAATTTCCTCTTGGCAAAGAATCTGTACATCACCTTTATGCCATTCTTATCCAACTCTTCATTGATGGATTCTTGGGCTCAGCCCTTTTTAACTGTTGGGTGGCCTGTCCATTGGTCTTTTTCCATTCTAAGTACCAAGTTTCACTAGTCTGTCTTTTCTGTTCCACTCCTTCTTTCTCCTCACCCAACTTTCCACCTGACTCAGGTTCTTAATGTGGTTTCCATGATCTCATGCATGTTCCATTTGGGCAGTTGACTTCTTGGCTCTTATACCTTCTTTCTCTCCTAACATATGTTCTTCTACTTCTCTCCTGTAGCTACTGATTTTCTAGTGTATTTTCTTTTAATACTTCTCAAACCATGTTCCTCTGCCCTTTTTCTCTTGTTGCACTTGTCCTTTTTCCTCAGACTTCAACCACTTGAAGAGGTACACTGTACTTTTGTTTCTAATCTATTGGGTTCTCCATACATAGCTCAACTCCAGTATCATGTTGTGCTGCTCATTGTGCCTTACCACATCATCATTTATGGTTTTATACCTTTATCAGTTCCCATCCTGGGACCTATCTTTTTCCATGGATATTTTTTCTTTTTTACAAACACGATGATTCTGTCAACTTCTTCATTGACACATTCATCTCAGAATGTGCACAAAATATTTCCCTGTTCATTGAATTAAGTTCATTTGTGGTCCTTGATTAAGTTTCTCCATATAGGCATGGGAACTTTCCACACATTCATCTTCTTATGTATTCCTTCTGGTTGTTTTATCTCATAATGGTTATTGTTTTCCACTGATCACAATTCTTCATTTACCTTACTATGTTTGAGAAAAATACTTACTAATTCTCCTTAAAAGCCCCTCTTTCATTAAATAGGACTCCATCAGGTGGCTGGTGTTGCTTTCCAGGGTGTATTTACTCAAAATCCATGTTGATCCAAGATAATCAACAGTTTTCATATTATTTGCCCTTGTTCAACATCTGCCTTCTTTGAGATATGGTGTTCCACAAGGCCACTTGGGATATACTTATGGTATACATTTATCTATATTCATTCTATTATTCTATCAAGACCATTCCCACTCCATAAACTGTCTTGGAAAACACCAGCACCGAGGAGCTATTCTGCCTACTTTTTTGGCTTGTGTTTGTATTGTTTCTGGTAAAAGTTCTTTCCAGACTGAAGAATCATGATGTGAGAGCAAAGGAGATCTTTGCCAGAAGTTCCTGGCTATTAGGGGTGGTGAATCGTGAAGAACCCTCACCAATTAAACTTACTCACTGGGGCTAGAACAAGGAATATCATTGCAGTGAGGAGTGACATTAAAGTGACACCATTATCGTAGTGCATATCATCCTTCAAATAAATGGATACATCACTCATGCTTTCCTCCTGCATTCTGAGACTGTCCAGTATGGCTAAGATGAGCACACACTAAATAACTGTGTTCTCCTTTTGTAGCCAAAATCTGTCCAGTTGAGTTTAGGTTAACTTGCTGTAAATATGGATTAATACTGCATGATACAGTGCCCTCTCCTGCAGATGGAGTGTATTCTATAGTATTTGTTCAGTTGAGTCAATGTGAACACTCACTATACAGTACCATTATATATATATCATATCATATGCCCTTATTATTTATTCTGCAGCCTATGCCTTTTTTAGTAGAGTCCTTAAAACCTGCCAAGTAAGCCATCCTCCAATAACTGGTGTAAGTCCCATAGAGTCTGATGAGAGAGTTGATGCAAACACTCTGCATGAACGTTTGATGCATCTCTAACTTTCCTCCTGGAGCTGAAGTTAGTTACAAAGAGTTTAATAGTAAAGTTGAGGTGAGAACAGATACTTATCTTCTGTCCTTTTCCTACAGCTGGTGTTAGTCCCATAGAGTTTGATGGTAGAGTTTAGGTGAGCTCACAAAGTAAGATTTGAACACAACCCAGTCACACTAAACTTATGTGAAACTTGAATAGTCATGTTTTAATTACACTCACGCCTGCAACACAAATGTGGCTTCTATGCTTCTTCTTTTTTTCTATAAAAGTAAAGATCATACTTATGGATAAGATTAGATGTGCCTGTATGAAGTTTCTGACATCATATATCATAATAGCTATTTGGCACTTTCCAAAAGGTGATCATCTGGGTAAACTTTTCACAGGTCCTTCTACTATACCACTGTGGGATTCTATCTCATCTGTGTGAAGAAATATTATGGTGTTTACAATTAACATTTTTCATATCAAAAAATCTATTTCCATGCACATTCCCACTTCCATTGCATATTTTTTTATTTGTCTTATCAATATTCACAAGTACAACTGCATAGAGGGAATTTAGGTACAACTTGGTGTGTTTGCTTTCCTGCTGATGGAGAACTTTTGTCTCATGGTGATTTCATCATGCAGTGGTACAATTCACATTAAATCATGTGAAATTAAGTGGAACTTGTCTCAAAGTAGTGAGAGGCAAATATCTTCAGCAGACATGCTAATCTGTGTTTGGAGGTATCTATCAGAAAAACATTTTCATTTAACCCATTCAACATGGGCATATACATCTTTAAACAATTAATATGCATGCCACTTTGTTATTAAAATTTAATTAAACACCTTTAGTATTAATTAATTCTATGATTCAAAGTTTTATGTTGTACAAGTTTTAAGTCCTTTATTTTGAGAAAAAAACCTTTAAAAAAGACTACTAAAAGTGTAGATGTATTGTCATTTGACCCATAAGCTATGAAAATTCTCTACTTTGGCACTCCATATTTTCAGTAATATAATGCCAGTTGTATAAATATATGTCTAGTCAATAAAACGTTAACTCAACCTATTAACACCTATATTTCAAAGTTCTCTGTATGAATGCAGGCGAAAAAGTTAATAGATTCTTTCAGTTCCTGACTGATGCCATGTCCTCCTTCAACATATTTATATGACCTTTATAGCCTACAGGTAGATGTTACAGAAAAAAAACAACTTGTCTTGCACTATAATACAGAAATAGTTATTTTGAAATTGATACATAGTTTTTGTTTGTAGCATTATTGTCTGCTTGATCAACTATAGTATTTATATAATTTGATACATGAAACCTGATGATGTTTTTACTGGCAAATCCATGGTTTTAATAAATAATGTATTTGAGAAAATACAGTTATCTTGTTTTTCCTCAATTCTGTATAGCGTTTATTACTATATCTTTCCTAAATGTATTTTGCTTAGAGATACAGTCAAATTGTATTTGGATCTTACCTTTATATTTTACTTAATTATGTGTTGTTTATAGGCCTGGCATGGCCGAGCGCGTTAAGGCGTGCACTCGTAATCCGAGGGTCACGGGTTCGCACCCGCGTCCCGCTAAACATGCTCACCCTCCCAGCCGTGGGGGTGTATAATGTGACGGTCAATCCCACTATTCGTTGGTAAAAGAGTAGCCCAATAGTTGGCGGTGGGTGGTGATGACTAGCTGCCTTCCCTCTAGTCTTACACTGCTAAATTAGGGACGGCTAGCACAGATAGCCCTCGAGTAGCTTTGTGCGAAAATCCAAAACAAACAAACAAACAAAGTGTTGTTTATATTTTAATTTGAATGATTGAAATGTTTAAACATTATGATTTCTGTCAGCATTCAGTGCTTACAATATTACACAGTGCATGCAAATTTTGCAGTAGGTTTGTACATATCTTCCAGAGGGCACCATTGACTTATGTTAAGATAAATGATAAATAGTAAAGAACAAGAAAGGAAAATAAAACATTAAAAAATTAGCTATATCTTAAAAGGATAAAAACATGAAATTATGGATATAACTAAAAGAAAATCTTTAAAGATATTCTATAAAAATTAAAAAGTATGATTTTTTTCTTTTTTAATCAGTTACATGCATTGTGCATTGATAATAGCAAGAGTTTGTGATATGATGGAGAAAGTTAGAAATATAATGCAAACATTTACCTTTTTAAAACTTTTGATATTCATTTTGGAAGTCCTAAAAGTTATGCAAATGAAATATGAAAACTGTAAGATGTAAAATGTATTTTTATACTTAAAATTAAAATCACCTTTCACTCAAACTATTCAGAGTAATATGTCAGTATTTTTGTCTCAATAAGTAATAAGATACTTCAGTACACATATCTCATTAAGCAGTAAGATACTTCAGTACACATATCTCATTAAGCAGTAAGATATTTCAGTACAATTGCCTTGATAAGTAGTTAGATTTGTCACTACTTTTATCTCATGAGATATTTCAGAACTCTTATCCTGATAAGTGGTAACATATTTCAGTACTCTTATCTAGATAAGTGGTAACATATTTCAGTACTCTTATCTAGATAAGTAGTAAGATATTTCAGTTTTGTTGTCTTGGTAAATAATAAGATTGTTTTAAATAACCATATGAGTTGTTTTGATTTAACAGAAGTAAATTACTTCCTATATTGTAAGCTGCTATGAAATGTCATTCTGTCTAAAAGGTAATCACATGAAATTATTATCTGAAGTTGGTATTTTTGCTTTTAATTTTGTATTTTAGGGAGGTTGTTATGGATCCAAATCAGAACATTTCATTTGACATTCTAATGACTCTTGTTGATCTCAGTTATGGAAGTTTTGGACTGTACAACTTTTATAAAATGCAGGTATGGTGGGAATTTTTTTCTTTTTTATTTTTCGTGAAAATTCTTAAAAGAAGAAATTATCTTTAGACTTTTTTTTATCAAACTAAAGCTCTTAGATTTGAATCAATGTTCAATGTTATTAACAACAATATAATTTAGAATCTATAAATGTTAAAGTTAAAATTTTATGTTTTAATCAGTTATTGAATGTGAAATCAATCAGTTAATGTAACACCAACATATCATGTCATGCCAGTTCAATGTATCAGTTGTTTAAAATCATCATGAAACTAGTGTCCAGGTATGGTAAAAACCCCAACATTCAAGATGTTGTAAACAGTTTGTTACAAAACTTATAAGTATTTAAATATCTCTATCTGAATAGAGTAATCAGTGTGATAGAGTGTGACATCTTTTCGAATTCTTTTAATAATTACTAATATTTAAAACCTTGAACTTCGCTATTCATACTAAACTTTGAAAAAATAAGTTGTTGGTTTGTATTTTGTCACTATAGTACTGTGATTTTTTTTAAAAATTAGTAACAAAGTATTAATATAACGATTTCACTAAACTGGATATTGTATAAGCAGGTGAGCTATCTGTTAAGTGAACTATACAGGTATCAACTTAATACCTATTGATAAAATATTCAGTTCCGGACCAGATAGAAAACTCAATATTGTTTGTAATTTTGTAAAAAAATTGTATATAAATCATGATTTGTAATAATCATTATTACAAGCTGTATTATTGTTTGTATATTAGCATATGTTTGCATTAAGAAAAACTGTGTGTATCAATCTTGATGGCAATGGTCATAAATTTGATACATCTCTTCATATAGTTAGCTTTAAATTTAAATGACAGTTTAAATTAGTTTCAGATTACTTTACATTTTAATACATAACATAATAAGTTGTGGACTCATCCAAGGTAAATTATAATACTCAACAGTACATGTTTACCAGAAGACTTCTCAAAAACAGCTGACTGGATTTGGGTGAAGCTTATATGCATTTGGACTGTGGCTGACCTTGGAAATAATTTGTTTTTGGAGGGTCAAAGTTCAGGCCTGAGAAAGTAATAAAATCCCTGTCTGTTAATATGTGGACCAATTTTGTACACTATTTTTACCCTATAACTCAATCAAAAATTATCAGAATATGGTGAAACTTGATGGGCAAATGTAGAGTATTATAATTGCTATTTTCCCACCAAAAATTGTCCATGTTATTAGGCAACAACAGACCTATGGATGTGTTTTTGTACTTTTTGAGAAATGAATATGATCAATTCTGAATGGTAGAGGTATGTGATATAATGAGTGCCCCTCTAGTTTATTGTATGTTACACTATCCTGAGAAAAAAACAGATAATGGGAAGTGAAGTCCTTTCTCTTTTTTATGTATATGTGCATATGCTGTCTTTTAAAATTTAATTGATCTAACTCGTATTTTCTGTTGGTTAGACTGTATGTTGTTTAAAATAAACTGTTGTTTTCTGCAAAAGAAAATTATAGTAATGAAACTGGTTGTTGTGCAAGAAGCATTCTTTCTATACTGGGCACATAGACCTACACAGACTATGTATGTTAGCTTATACACACATCCAAACTTTATATCTGTGTGCATGTATATATCTATTTAGGTACACAAATGGTACTTAATATTTGCAATGTTAAGATGTGTTTTTAACATTATATGATAAAGAGAATGGCTTTTGATTTACTGATAATGAATTATAGAAATAAATAAAAATACTGTTCTGTTTTAAAAATTAATAATTACATTTTTTTCCACAGATAATTAAACACAAGAGTCGAGATATGTATGTGTTATTCACACAGTGGGGGCGTGTAGGAGATGATGGCCAGTGCCAAAAAACACCTTTTCCTTCTTTAACAGAAGCAATACAAGAATTTCAGAAAATCTTTCATAGAAAATCTGGCAATAGGTGGGACAACGTGAAAAGGCAAGATTTTAATAGTTTTTGTTTATGTGGAGTTAGTTGTTAGTTGATCATTTGGTTTAGGACTTTTTTTTCCAAACTACACTGTTTATATAAAAGATAATACTAAACAAAGATATTGCATACATAACTTTACTTTGGTAATTACCTTCACTTATTTGTAAGATTCTTGCATTAAAGTGCTACTGCAGTGTAATTTATTTTACAAAATTATACCAAATAAGATGTAATTTTTATAGATGTGAAGAAAGAAGATCAAATAAAGTTTGCAAAATCTTTGTAGTTTTCTTATATTCTAGCTTTACTCCACAACCAAAGAAATATTGTCTTGTTGAGTTGGAGAAGCGTTGTCATTATCAAAAGAACAACATCGAAGTTAACCTTAAAACTGAAATCCAAAGCAAACTCCCAAAGTCACTCAATAAACTGATGGAAAAACTGGTAAGCTACTCAAAACAAGTACTGAAACCTTGTTATTACAAGTCATTTGAATATATTCGATTTTAGTTTAAATGATTGCATTACATAAAATTATTGTCAGAGAACTTTTTTTTTCAAATATAAAATTATGTTTATTGCATAAAAACTTTTTATCTGATTATAAATGTTGTAATCTATTTTTGTTATGTTTTATTGTTAAAAGTATTGTATTTTTTACTCATATTAAAGACATCATCAAGTAAACACCAAACATATCACAGGGGTTAAAAAAGTAGGATGTACATAATTGTAAAATACCAAACATGTCACAGTGGTTAATAAAGTAGGATTTTCATAATTATAAAATATCAAGCATGTCACAGGGGTTAAGAAAGCAGGATGTACATAATTATAAAATACCAAACATGGCACAGGGGTTAAGAAAGTTAAATGTACATAATTATAAGATACCTAATACTTTTTAGGGGTTAAAAGATTTTAATCATAAATGCTTTAATATAAAAATTCCATTTAGATATGTTGTGTTATAACTAAAAAGTAACTACTCAGTCTAATAAAAGACACTCAGATGTTTACTTTGACATGCTGCATGGTGGAGATAAGTAAAAGTTCCAAATAAGACTTGTTTCCATTTTTGCATGCAAATTTTCTGTTAAATTTTTAGACTGTATGTTTTATCTTTTTTTTTTCTTTTAGTGTATATATATATATAAATGATAACGTTTTCAAAATATCTATACCAATATTATACCTTTTTGAAATTGTATTATTATTAAAGAATTCTAAACATTTTCTGAAAGATTATGAAAGAATGAGAAACAAGTTTTACAGGTTGGCATCAGTTTTGTCCATTCATTGACTGCATAAAGAAAGATATTTGGGATCACATCTTCAATTAAGTTTAAAATGTAAGCTCAAAAGAGTAATATGGTAATCAGTAATTAATGAGCAAATTTATTATTATTCTACTGTTTGTTTCTGGCATTCATAGGATTCTGTTCCTGATGTTTTAAGTGTATGTGCTCTGTTTCTCTTCTGATATCACAGAAAAGGCAATTAGTAATTCATGAAAATATATTTTTGGTCATTTGCATAAATAGCTAAAATAACTGTTCTTAAGAATTTTTTGAAAATTATTAGGACATCTCAGCTTGGCAAAGTGATACATTTTTGGAATTTGATAAGAATTAACTTTAGGCTTAAATTAATTTTCTTATGTGTAACTAAATAAAAAATGAAACACATACTGTTTTTTATTATAGTTACGAATGTTTCAATTCAATAAAAGTTAGTAGTTATTTGTGCTATAGATTATTAATATATAGAAAATATTTATTAATGATTACCTTTTTTAATTTTAGACAGATGTTTCTGTACTTGAACAGTCTTCAAATAGACCATTAGCATCTGATAGGTGGCTTGGTTATCTTTCAGAGAAAGTTTTACAGAAGGCAGAATCACTCTTACAAGAAATCAGGTGCATAAAACATCATTACTGTTTCAAGATAAATCTTGTTGTAGTCTTCCTTTGAATTCCTTCACTTCCACATATTATTTGAGGATGTGATCCAGCTTTCTAGATAGAATTGATCTACTACTTTTGGTTTTCCACCTTCTTTGTTTGTTACATTAAAAATATTAGCTTACTTTAAGCAGGAAGGAAAATATACAGTTTGATCCATTTTGGAAATTTGAAACAATACATATTATAACTGAATTTATAAGGTATACCTCATTAAATGGCAAGCTTTTAGTACACTTTACAATTTGGTTGTACACAAAAGCATCAGTATTTAAATAAATTATTTTTGGTAATGTATTATCTGTGAATTTCCAAAATCTTCAGTAATTTAATGTGAATGCGAGGTTGTTTTTGATTCTATGAATAAAAGTATGTCTTCTTATCTCACAGTTTTAATACTCATTTAAAAGATTGTAGAGATAATGCTAATGAAATATGAAAAGAGTTTTTAGTAAAACATTATATCTTATCAGTTATTTACTCTGTCCTAACACTAACTATAGTGAAATGTTGAAAAAACGAAATCAATAATATAACTTTTTCTTCTAGAATGACTGCAAGCTGCAAGAGATAGTTACAGTTAGTTATTTTAAAAAAATAACATTGAAAAATTACAATTCTCCTATTTTTGTCATTATACTAGTTATTGTCATTCAACTTTTTCAGTATGGTGGGGTCAAATTGAACATGTAACAACACATTTAGAAATACATTTAAAATTTAATTAAACAACTGCTTTATAATCCAAAGTTTGATGTTACTTAAGTTTTAATATTTCAATAGCAAAAGAAAATATTTACATAAATATTTAGTGTCGCACTTCCTCTGTGTCGTGTGAATTAATTATCTTTCTTAGATTTTCTAACTGCCCTAATATGAATTTTAGGTGCCCAATCAATTAGGCAGTAATAATTATACCTTTTGGCTTTCTACTTTCTTGATTTGCTGAGATATCAATAAATTTGTGACGTCTGCTCAACAAGTATCTCCTATCTGATCATAGCTTTCAAGGGAGTGATCTAAACTATTTGTTCGTATTTGATGAACATTTTTATTATCAAAAGAAAGATAGTTTGTTTCTCTATAAATATTTTATTATGGTTATTTCTTTTTGATTGACATATCGAGACATTTAGTCATAAATTTTTTTGTATTCTAAAATGCATATTTTAAAGTTACAAGAATTCTCATTTCAACAACTAACTTAATGAGAAAATAAGGCTACTTTACCATGGTAATGAGCTCAAATGGCCTGAACCTAGATGCAATTATTAAATTTCTTAATTTTTAGTTTTTTTTTCAAGAAAAGTAACTAATATTTACACTTTTTGAACTTGCCAAATTATGTAACAATGTCTTATATAATCTTAACTTTCACGAGTTTGTAAATCTGTAACTTAATTCTAATGTAAGCACATAATTGTAACCTGATCATTTGTTTACCCTAATCTCTACTAGAAATACCCTATGGTAATTTATTGTTTTTCACACAGTTGGACTAGTCACGTGATCTCTTTTACGTGCAAAAACGGCTTGTTTGGGTTCAGAAAATATTTTAAATAGAAGAGCGAACAACGTTTCGACCTTCTTCGGTCATCGTCAGGTTCACAAAGAAAGAGGTAACTGACCGGAAGCTGACCACATGTTTGGAAGGGGTTGTGTAACTGAGTGTCGCAATGTAGAGGGCGGGGTTAGATGTTTAAATATATAATTTTAATATAGGTATAATGGCGTTCCTTTATATTGGTTCATTTTGGGTTTAAGTTGTTGTATAAGTAAGGCTTCTTTAATTTTGCGTTTGTTTATGTTTGTTTCTTTATTTAGTATTTTAGTGTTTTCTATGGTTATGTTGTGTCCATTTGACTTGCAGTGTTCGAAAACGTGTGAAGGTGACTTTTTATGTTTTTTGAATCTGGTTTCCATTTTTCTACTTGTTTCTCCAATATAGAAGTCATGGCAGTTATCACATTGTATTTTATAAATAATGTTGGTGTGGTGTTTGTCAGTGTAGTTCTTACATAGTATAGACCTTAGTTTTGTGCCTGGTTTTTGAATAAATTTAGTTTTAACTGGGATGTTATATTTTGTTACTAGTTTTTGCCAAATGTTGGTTATTTGTTTGCTGATGTCAGGAATATATGGTATACAGCAGTATATGGTTTCGTGATTTTTTGATTCGTGAGATATATTTACTTTTGTTAGTTGATTTTGCTTTCTGTCTAGGTGTGTGCGTATAATGTTTTCTACGGTTTGTGGAGGAAACTTATTGATGTCAGTTACCGGTCAGTTACCTCTTTCTTTGTGAACCTGACGATGACCGAAGAAGGTCGAAACGTTGTTCGCTCTTCTATTTAAAATATTTTCTGAACCCAAACAAGCCGTTTTTGCATATAAAATTCTCAACAAGTGGGTTTCCCGACATCACTGACGTGATCTCTTTGTATTCTTCATAATGTTGGTACAACTTTCTTTTAACATCGTGTGCATACCTCAGTAAGCATTATGCCTTTCACATACAAAAACATTTTTTAATGAAGTAACTTTCATAAGCTTAAAAAAAAGATTTATCTCTGAATATATTGGTGATTTAAAATAATAATTGCTTTCAGTAGTCTGAGTGCAAAGATATTTTTGTGTTAAGATTAAAAATACATTTCTTCATCTCAAAATCCTCAAAATATTTATGTAATATTTAAAACCTTCTCAATACATTTCAATTATCGGATAAAAATTTTGTTGTGTATTGCCTTTTGAATCATGTGAAACTATTATTTGTGCCATTAGAAGTTGTAAATCATTTGAGAAATGTGGATTTAATGCTATTCTATAAATTATGTTACCCATGAGCTGCTCGTGTACATGTCTCCTGAAATATTTTTATTTTATTATTATTTCTTTTACCTCAACTAATATTAACTAATCTAAATATACCCCTGTCTTTACCTTTTAGTTACTTTGGTAATAATAATAAACATGAAAAACAAGAAATAAAATAGTGCTATTTTGACTGTTGATGACACTTAACCCTACTTTTTTTATAGTAATGGTACTAATGCACGTAATAAATTTTATTTAGCTATATAATGCACAGAAGTACACTGAATAATAGCATTCAAAAAGCAAACAATTTTTTCTAACTAATACTAGTTTTCTAGCTTTCTAATTATGCAACAAGAGCTGGTACAGATACATCCAAACTAATTGTTATCTTTCGCATGGGAAGGAAGATTTTAGTAACAGAGAAATTGACAACTCTTCTTTTAGAAAACAATGTAATGTATAATTTGGTAGATGAAAATTTTCTTTTTATATTAATCATAGGTAATATAAATTTAAACATAAGATAGAACTATTCAAAGGCTATTGCCAACATTATCTATTCAACAAAGTAGCAGCAAGGAACACTCGTCGATTTAACAGCAATATTTATGAAAAAAAATACGAGTGGTCATGAGTAGAGAGAATGGCATAAGGCACTTACAACAGAAATTTAGAAAACATGAAGAATCAATTAAACATTTGAATAATATGATTGATTTATCACTGTTGGATAAAGTCAACATTGCAGCTCAAATGGACATTTGACATAAGTTTGAGCGTATTGAGCAAGTAAGGAAAAACAGATGAGTTATCAAAAATTATATACTGCATGAAATTTTGTGGAAAATTGAGCTCACAATTAAAGGGCATGATGAAATCATAAGATCTGGTAATACAAGAATGTTTTGTGGTTCACTAGATTTTTTGAACTGAATTCTAGTCTAGACACCCATTTTAATACAGCAACATGTTTCAACGGAATATCCATGAAAACAAAGAATGAAATTTTATAATCTGTGTTGTTCACCTGTTAATTTAAAATCAAGGAAGTAAATAATGCAGAATATTTAGTGGAAACGTGTGATAAAACTCCTGATATTTTTCACAAAATCCAAATGGTTATTGTTCTATGATATGAGTTACAATGGAAACCACTTGAAAGACTATGGGGATTTTTCAGTCCATTTAACCAGAGAGCTGAAGCCTTAACCATTGAGTTATGCTCAAGAATTTTCTACAACTTTGGTGAATAGGCAAGAGTTTCACAATACAGGTTTAACAGTATAAGCTTCTGCATTTTTTAAATATAAATCGAACTTAAACAAACATTGGTATTAAAGCAACAATGAGATAGTAAATCAGTCATGCTTATTAGGAATACAAGCCTTTTGGTTTAAGGCCTCCACAAAGAATGGTTGTATCAGAAAACCACAAATCCGTTTGCAGCACCTTGAAGTTTTAAAAGTAGAACAGTCAACATCATACATGAAATGAAAGACACATTAATTAAATGTTGCAGTGCTTTAGAAAAGTCCCACTCAAGAGACACTGGCTATATGACATCTGGGATTAAACGAATATTAAATGATCTGATTTTAAATTTTTGCTGATATTTTTCTCAGATTCAATTATCACAATAAATATTAATGAGTATCATTCAAGTTGAAAGTGTCTGGATACATAAAATGGAACTCTCTGATCTAAAATAAAAATATTGAAATTGTAAGGTAAAAGGAAATATATTAAATTCTTTTTCAGAACAATGTCTTGCAACAATTTAAGAAATTTTACAACATAAGAAATGAAACCTAAATCAAATTGTATGGTTTTTAAAGGTGAAATGAGATAATATCTAGTAAGTTTATTTTAAAATTATCCAATTCTTCCACTGTGAGAAGAAAAAAGCAAAAGATAACAATAAAAATTACATCTTACAGGTGCAGATATTGTTGAATTAAACGTGTTCAGATTTATCTTAATTTGTTTTGTGTTTATTCTCTTATAATGCTATTCAAATTTAGTTTTTTGACTATTACTGAGTTATTTATACACAATAATAATGTAATTGTTCCAAAAAGACCTCTTGAAAGACTGGAATTCAGACTTAATGTAATGTAACCTTATGCTTTTAAAATCTTTTGCTTGATAAATTCACCAGTGTCATTATATTTGGTAGGCATTTGTGTAATGTGGTCAAGATATAATTTCTTTGTATGAAAGAGTAATACTGAAATTTTTCATGTTCGGTAAAGTAACTTACAAAACTGTTTTGCAGACAGCTTATACAGGAGAAAAATGAATCTTCAGATATTAACAATGCCCAAGATAGTTCAGCAGAAATTATTCAAAAGGTTGGCATTTTGTAATATTAGAAATATGTGGTTTCTGAGTTTAGAGAAAATATCCACCCATTATATGTGTTAGTGAATACATATATATATATTGTCATAGTCTTAACCCCTTGTTAGTAATAGAACAACTTTTTAAATGTGGAAGAAATTATTTTAGGCATAAGCATTAAAAAGTTAATTATTAAACAAAAAAAAACAACTCAAATTGGCTGGACAAGGCTGCTAATGCTACCAATCAAATACTGTAATAAAATATTTGTTTTAAGTCTCTTCTTCCCTCTAATTTGTTTGTTTGATGATAATGATTATAAAATTTTTATAAACAAAGAAAGAGCTGGCATTATTTTTTCAATCATTTTAAGAATGAACATGATCAAAGATTTATTATAAGATAAGAAAATTTGCAATTTTTTTTTCCTTTCATTTTCATTTATTACTTTGCAATTGAGCTTTGTATTTTGAAAAAAATTGTCTCTATTTTTTTAACAGGTTTGATGGATTTAACAAGTGGAAATATATGTATACAATGTTATTTACAATGGATTATTTGTTAACAATTCTTTCTTATTGACATATTTTCCTTTACAGCATAGCTTGAAATTAAAGGAATTCTTTTTAGTTTATTTGTAGAAACTTGTCTGGCTTTATCTGATCAGCTTTTTAACATTATGTCACTCAGAAGCTTGGTAGTTTAAATTTGTGTATTAAACCTTTTAATGTTTTATTTGATATTTATTTTTAATAAATACATTACAATAATGTTTTATATTTAAGTTTGTAACTTAAAAACAATATATTTATTTTGAATATTTTTACAGCATGCATTTGGTTTGAGTGACTGTTTCCATCTTTTTCTCCAGATAATTAAACTCAGTGAAGAATACTACTTCACAGTTCCTGTCCATGGATTTGAATATGAAAAACTCTGCCCTCTTTATGATGTCAATTTACTAAGAAATCAAATGGAATTGATAAACAGTCTCCAGCACATAGAACTAGCAAAAGAACTGCTTTTAGCTGCACAACTTAGGAAGAATGGTACATTGTATAGGTTGAAGTTAATGAGTATATTTCAAAAACAATTATAATTTTGTATGGTTTAGTAATTTCCCTTTTTTACCTTATTCTTAACATTTATTGAAAACCAAAACTAGAAAACACAGAGTTTTTTGTTTGTCATTTTTCCATAGATGTTGACACTTTTATTGGATAAAGTTTTACTTTTTGCCTCAGGCATGATGAACTGATCATAGTTTGAGATGCAATGATGTCACTAGTTGATTGCTTAGCTTATAGTGTAAGTTATGAATTAAGAGTACTTTCATTTTTCTTAGCATCCATTCATTTTTTGCTAAGTCTATTATTTTGAAGTGGTCATTGTTTGGTGTGGTTTTTCACTACAATCTTTGTACTGGTGGTTGTGAGTTTCAGAGTTATTAAAAGGGCTCCTTGATTCTGGCAGTTAAGATTTGAGTGGTTGACCCATTATAGACTTCTTGCACCACAAACACAATTATTAAAAAAATATTTTCCTTCTAGCACTCATTAACAAAACTATTTTTGAATATATTAATAAATTTTACATCCCACTTCAACATTCCTAAATGTTGTATTACTCTAGTATTAGCTTTCAATGGTTTTCATGGCATCAAACGTAAAAAATAAAATTACAGTGTTCCCTCGTGTATCGTGGTAGATGCGTTCCAAAACCCCCCCCGCGAAAGAAAATTTTCCACGAAGTGGGATCGCCAATTTTTACGTTTATATTTATGTGCATTTAGACTTTTAAAACCCTCCCATTACAATACTGTTCATTATTGCTGAAATAATAAGAACAATTATTAAGATATTAAGCCTTAAAATTAAAAATTACATATCTTCAGCAGGTGGTGTCTTTTCGGAGGACACCGCTTCCTCTTCTGTGGAAGGTGAATCGGCAATTTCTTTGTCGGTCGTTACAACTTCAGGAACAGTACTTGCCACCGGTACCCTTTCTTTCTTGCTCAGCTGGAAAAACATTGTTATTGGCAGTTGTTTTCTCTGCCTCTTTAGCCTATCGAAAATCATTTGATAAGGAGTCATCAGCTCTTCTATTTTATTGCAAAATTGTACTGATCGAACCATATCGTTGTCCCATTCTTATGAGCACTCCTTCACTTTGTTAATTAGTTTCATTAGTTTACCTAACCACTCTAACGACCATCCACTTTGCTCGATTGTTTCCTCAGCTTCTTTCGGTCATTCCTTTTCGTCGTCTTCCTCGGCAGCAGACTTTGTCAGTGCTTCTAAGTCTTGGTCGGCGAGTGGTTCAGATTCTAAGTCAATCAGTTCATCTACGTCTTCCTTCGTCATATTGGCAAATCCTTCACCTTTGATTAACGAAGCTAATTGCACAGCTTTTTGAACAGCCGAGTGTTGGATTTCTTCAGGCATGAATCCCTTGTCGTCGTGCACAACCTCAGGCCACAACTTCTTCCAGCTTGCATTAACGGTGCAGGGCTTCATCTCTTGCAATGTCTTATGAACATTTTGAAGACATGTAGCAATGGTGAAAGACAATCAAAATGGGTAGCTGTCATTGGCCGTCTTTTATTTCTGCACCAATCATAGCCCATCTTGCACATCGCTACGCCATGAAGCTGATCTCGCGTAGCCTTTGCAGACGCACATTGCGTACATCTATAGCCTTTTCAGTTGGTTCTGTTTCCATTTTTACGCTGTTATAAACTCAAATATATGTTTATATCTCAAAATATACCTGTTTTTTCATTACACTATTAATTATATTTATTTTTAATATTTTAATGGTATTTAACGCTATATTTTAGATTTAATGTTTATTATTTTATATATATGTATATATATATATGGGGGGGGGGTCGGCTGAGCCCGCGAAGTGGTGAGGGAACGCTGTATAAACATTCTACAATTATCTTATCTCCAAGTCAGCCTAAGAATAATCTTCAAACAGATACACAATTTTTACCTGTTTAAAGGCAGAATTCTCCCTCAAAACAAAAATTACAGGTAGCATACAAATATTTGTATCCTTGTTGCAGAGAAATGCATATTGGGTCACAACTCAAACCTTAGCTATCAGAATCAAGGAACATCTGAATAACAATTCCTTTAATAACAATGAAATTTACAACCACATAAGCAAGAATGTAGTGAGAAACCAAATTACGAATACTTCAACACAATAGACTCAGCAAAAAATGAATGGATACTAATAAAGCAGGGATCACTCTTGTTTGATAACCTACAACATAATCTGAACAATCAACCAGCTGCATTTCAGACTATGAACAACTCATTGTACCTGAGATGGGCAAAAAGTGAAAATTTTATCAGTTTTAGAAATTTATACATTCATAATGTTTTATGTAGGAATTGTGGGTAAATCACCATTTATATGAACAATTTGTGTTGTATCACTGCAGAGATAAGTTTTAATACAACAGATTACACATTTAGCACCAGTATATTTAGTTCATTACAATTTACTAATTATTCATTCATACAGTGTAACGTGGATTGACTTCTGGATGAAGGAATATATCACAGCCCTTTTTGACAATAGTTTGGTGTTGGTTTGTTTTGAATTTCATGCAAAGCTACAGGAGGACTATCTGCTCTAGCCATCTTTAATTTAGCAGTGCAAAACTAGAGGGAAGGCAGCTAGTCATCACCACCCACTGCTAAATCTTGGGCTACTCTTTTATCAACAAATAGTGGGATTGACTGTCACATATAATGCTCCCACAGCTAAAAGGGTTGGTATGTTTGGTGTGATGGGAATTCAGACCTGCAACCCTTGGATTACAAGTCGAGTGCCTTACTCACCTGGCCATGCCGGGCCTCTGAGAATACATTTGTATAGTGAGTCTGTTGAATTATGTAGCCAAAGGACACAATAAATAGAAGAATAAAACATTTAAGTTCTTCATTAAAGTATAAAAACTTGACAGACAAGCTGCTTTAGAGAGGAATGGACTCTAAAACCATACTTTATTCTAAGCAAACTTCCAGCTCTGTCATTATCCTTAAAGCAAAGGCTTTTGTTATAAGAGAGAACCCATCAAGATGAAACTAAGTAAACCTTGTAGTATAATTAATTACAAAACACCAAACTATGAGTTGAAGTTGATGAAAGCACACAAACTTTCAACCATGACTTGAAATCATCTCTAATAGATTTCTGTGTCTTACATGTGCATACATTTAGCATTAAAATCTGATAGTGGTAAGGTATGAAGATGTGTAGTGCAAGATTGGCTAGCCGTCTTAAACAGTAGAGATTATAGCATCAAGGAGTGAAGCATAATCATTGTGTTCATCAGCCTTAGCATAATTGATAATTAAGGAATTATTTCAATGAAACTAGAACATGTAGCTGTCTTAGAAAATGTAATTATCTTTAGTACTAAAATAAGTTGTGCATTTTAGACATGCAGAATTAATTAGTGTTATTCATGTTAAACTCCTTTGTTTTATTGAGTTTCGAATGTTTATAAACTGTTGTCATTAACTAGCCATATCAGGGACATTATTATTATTAACTTCTGTAGTGACATAATTTTTTTGTTACAGAATTAATTCATAACTTCTTTATAGAAATTAATCCTAAGGATTACATCTACTGCTGCCTTGGAAGTAAGTTACAACTATTGGAGGAGAATAGTGCAGAAGCTCAATTTATTCTTCAGTACATCTACAATACAGGTAGCATTATTATGTATTCCCATTACTAATTTCTTATTTTATAAATAGAATAGAATTACAACGTTCTCACACTTTTTCGTAACTCTTAATAACTTAGTTGATCATCTTTCTGCATTACATGTACTAACAGTTTTGATAATATTTTCCTAATGCTGCTTCTTAACTTTGTGAAAATATGGGAATTGTAAAACCTGGTATTATTGTTTATACACAGCCTGACAAAAAAGTGTGTATTCTAGATGTTTTGGTTTATGATATGATTATAGATAAAAATGATTCTGTTATCTTAGGAAATGATCGCAGAAGAGCAAATATTCAAGCTATCTATCAGGTTCAACAAAAAAATAGTTCAGACTTCTTCCAGAAAAACACCAGAAAACATATGCTGCTCTGGCATGGGACCTCAGCAGGGAATGTCCTCAGCATTCTAACTCGTGGACTTAGAGTAGCCCCTCTTGGGGTGAGGTTAACAGGAAGTATGTTTGGAAAGGTAAAGATTAATTATTCATTGAGGTATCATCATTTGTAGTTTGTCCTTTCTAATAATAATTTCTGAACATAGTGAATGTTTTCCAGATGCTAAAGATTATTCAGTAACTTACAAAAATCAAAAATCAGATTTCTTCCCCACTTATGCTGCTATATACTGTATGACTCACAATTTAATGAATGGTGCATTGTCACAGTATTTTAGTCAGCAGAAAGTAGTTTTAAGACATATAAAAGCTGTTCCTTCCATGATGATGAGAAATCCACTTGAAGTAAAATTGTATCTCAGGACAGTTGGTATGGGTATTTTTTATATGCAAAAAACGGCTCTTTTGGGCTCAGAAAACACTATTTGAAGTGTTTTCTGAGCCCAAAAGAGCCGTTTTTTGCATATAAAATTCTCAACAAGTGGGTTTCTCGACATCACTGAGTTGGTATGGGTGTTAATACTTTTGCTAATAAAGCAGAGAACAACGTTTTGACCTTCTTGTTAACCTGAAGATGACCTAGGAAGATCAAAACATTGTTCTCTGCTTTATAAGTAAAAGTTACTTCTTATGTACTAAATAAAAAATCAGATTTGATTTTATGAATTAAAGGAATTTGTTTTTCAGGACTCCCCAGTAGGTATTACTCCCAAGATTCTACTAGTAGCTAAGGAGTTTTTACCACACCCAGGTCCAGTCACTGGGGTGGTGTGTTGACAGAGACTTTTTAGAAATCCAGAGCATTAGAGTAAATTTCTCCATTCTTGGAGAAGAGTGAAGTTTTGGGTATTGTTTCATGGGTCCCTGGATGTGTGTTTTCCTCTGATGTTGGTAGGAGGAGCACCAGCCTAATCATAATACCAGTTCAGATTTGATACTTCACCATCCATTTGGGTTGAGCATAGCCCTTCTTTGGATCAATATTAGTTCAGTATATTGATCATGGAAGAGAATTCATTGTCTCCTCAGCCTTACCCACATGGTTGTGGAATGACAGTGAGTACTGATACTTCCAGATCACATAATTTCTTTCTCCTCAGGTTGAGTAAGACATACAAGATCCTATCATTCTGAGCCTGGGATCTTGCTTTTCAGACCGAGGAGAAAGATTGTCCAGTTTGGTATTGCTAACCTTCTCGTCATGATTCCAATGGCTCTGAACACATCAGTCTTTGGCTACAGGTTATAATCCACTCAGAAGTATATAGTCAGCAGTGTGACATATAAGGACTATGGCCCAAAATTCCAACTTCTAGTAGTGGAACATTGGCTGTCAGGTTGAGGCCAGAATAATAGTGATGGTAAATCATTTAAAGTTCCACTCACAGTACATGAATTATGATCCAGGCGAAGAGCATACCTGTTTTGTATGTTGTGCATTTCCTCCACTAGAGCATTCTGTTTACACACCCATAAAATATGAAATGTTCTCTATATGGTTCATACCTTTATCGGCCTATCCACCTTATTGATGTGGGATTATAGCTGTAAGCGTGAGAGCAAGTAAGTATATTTTGGAAGTTAACATTTTCCTAAATTAAAAATGTGTTTTCAATACCTCTGTTGAAACTCTCACTCTTTCTTCAATTAAAAGCTGATGTTAGAGTCCCAAAAAAATGATAATATCTGACTTATGTTACATATACAGTATTAGGATAGAGAGCACATTTCTGTTAGTATAAAGTGTGCAAGACAGATATTGCTGAGAGTAATTAAGTGGGATTAAAAAGGACAAAAGAGGAAATGCTGGAAGTCAAGTAGAAGCTGTAAGTGTGAATATGTGTTGCAAATGCCTTATCCAAAAGGTTTGGAGTGAAACACTTGAAGAAAGCATCCATAACAAAGGTACAGAGGAAAGAAGAGACTTTTGCTAAATTTTAGAAGATTTGGAGAGGTTTGCTCAGTTATCTTACCCAGACGCTTCATGTGAAATGATGGATTTATTGGCATACGATCAATTTGTAGATGCCGTGATAAACAAAGATATGTGACTTTGGCTGAAATTTGATGCAGAATTTCTGGACGAAGCTCTCCAGTTGGCAATGAAACTTTAATTCATCAAAGTCACAGATAGACAACTAAAAATACTAAAGGTAAGTATTATTGGAAATACATTTTGAGTTCAAGCAAATGTTAATTTAAAAATACTTGATAATTGTTAATTCTCATAGCTGGAAGCATGTTTAATGTTATTAAAGCTGGTCCTTTCAAGTTGGCAGCAGTATGGATAGCATGTTGTTCACTATTCCTCCCATTCACTTTGGTAATTATTTTGTACTGAACCTTTCCATCATAGTCCATTGGCTTCTTAATTTAATGATGTTGTTATACTGGTAACTGAATTTTATTACTTTATTTGGTAGTGCTGTGGCTGGAATGGTTAAGGAAAGTCTTTCAGTCACAGATGACACAACAGTTGTAGTAATATGTAGACAAAATAAGTTCTTCCATTTAATATTTAATAAGAAATTGTGCTTTAGGTTGAAATTCTTTGGTCTACTCTTTGCATTTAACAATTTTTGTTTTGTTCTTCTATTTTATCATTACAGCTCTTCTTTCCTTATTCTGTCATGAAAACTTTCTTTGCATATTTAGACTTTCTTTTTTTTGTTACTGTAGTCTCTCTGTATATTTTTCCTCAATCTTGTCTTCAATTAGATTTATTCTTAATTTTAATTCTTCAGATATTACAACTTTATTTCATAAATTCCTGTATTTTACTTCTTTATTTTCAATTTCCTGTGTATTTCTCTTTTGTGGTCTTTTAATTTTCTGTAACTTTTCTCTTTATCTTTTTATTTTTTTTTAGTTCTTCTTGGCCTTTTAGTTGTTTCATCATTTCAGGCAAAATTTTGTCTGAAATTATTATTTTGTATTTAAGTTTAATCAGTGTTGTATTTTGTTTTCACTAAAATAATCCCACTTCAGACATTAGTGTTATAATGTGTTCTGTCATTGGATGGGCTATTTTGGATTATTTACTAAGTGAAAGAAAAGTTCAGTAGAATTTTGTATAAAAATCTTTATGACAAATAAATGATGATATTTTGACCATCAGAGAATAGAATACAATTTTTGTCTTTCTCTTTAGGGGATTTATTTTGCTGACATGTTCCAGAAGAGTGAGGGTTATTGCTATTCAGGAAATAAACAAACCAAGTTCATGTTTTTATGTGAGGTATTATTAATATTACTTGTTTTGTAGATTACTAAGCTTTAGGTTTGAATGGTAGTAACATTTTGCAAAAGTGTTATTAATTTTTTCTAGTTCATCAGGTTAAGTGACAAGTGACACTTGGTTAATTGTTTTCAGTGATTTTTTTTGTATTTGCATAAAATATTTTAATATTTGCACAAAATTAAGAATGCTAATTAATGTTAGCATTGTACTACAACCAGCTGTTTTTAAAGTTTGACATGAAAATTCTGGAATAAGGTTTGTTTATTCCAGCAGAGGTTTCCATTAGACTGACAGTGCTGTTGGTTAACTGTGAAAGTTTTTCTACCTAAAAACTACTGTTCTTATCTGTTTCAGAAGTCTTAGGCCAAAAATCATATTTAAGATTAGATTGCAAGACATTCTAAGTGTTTACATTATTTCATAATGTTAGGTGTATCAGCACTTCTTGTTTTTTTACCTTAATATTTATTGTGAAACACCAATTTTATAAATGCAGTAAAATACTAATTTCCTTTTCTTTGAGAGTTTGCCTTTTTGTTATTTTATTATAACCTCCTCATAAATCTATAAAACTGTTGTTCTTTCAATAAAATTAATTATTTTCTCCCAGAAAAGGAGCAAAAACTGCTTGGAGGGGGGTTCACCTGTTTCAGACACTCACATCAATATACAGTAATGTGTTGACTGTCTATTTGCCAGTTAGTAGACACTAAAATTATGACACATTATATAAGGATAATCTTAAAATATGTTCTGTCATGATGTGAGTAAAACATACACGTCATGAATCACGAAAAAAGTTATGCACTTTGTAAGCTAAAGTACAACCTGATATATAACAGCAAAAAGAAGAAAAAATATTTGTTACTCTTAATTTTGCTTTCATTTATTTTTAAAATGGAACACATTCAGGAACCTGAAGAAGTATATCTAATTTGTTATTCTTTAATGTAAAGATATAATAAAGAGTTGTAAGTGTTCATTCTTGATTTATTGCTATTCACACAATGTTTGTGTGATTTAAACAGGTGTCAAAGTACAAAGCTATAAATCACCAGATCACTGCTTCAAAACATTTAAACACAAGTAAGTTGAATAGGAATGATTTGCACATTGCTTGTCCATCCCTACATCTCTCTCAGGACTACCTATTTGGAAAAATTGTAGCAAACTGGGATATTTACTTTCAAAATAAAGGTACATTCCATTTGCCAGAATAACACACTGAACTATGTAATAAAGAATATTCAGTCAGTAAATTCACAATTTAACTTCTTTCTTATATTATAAATTTATTTCACTTTACTATCATCTACAAAAGTAAAATCTACAGAGCATGTATTAGTCAAGTTGAATTTGACCTTCTTTAACACTGCTTGACAAAAGCCAGTCGGAAAATGCTAATTTTGACACGTGATCTATGAAAGTTGGTTTGTTGTGATAGTAATTTATATGAAGGGTGAATTAAAAGTACAAACTGTGTTACTTTGTTTTTTTTATCTTATTATAGGTTTCCCTTGGGAAAGTACATCAAATAAATATGTCTTCCTCATATTCTTTCCCTGATCCAAGCAAACACTGTTATGACACACTTCGTGCGTTAGGAACTTGGCACCCTAATCGTGCTCATTCAATTTCTTGGCAAGGTAAGGAATTATGTTCACAAAGTATTTATTAAGATTACAGTAAAACTTTTCTGTTAAACTATTATATAAAACTGGCAGTTGATAAAAGACTAATGATTATTTTATAGTGAATAAAACATCTTAATTCTGATGTCTTGTAGAACATAAAATTATGTTACTCTTAACTAAAATAAAAACTTGGATCATAAAAAGTGACTTAAATATGGTTAGTGATTTCATTACAAAATAGATGATTGCGATTCCAGTTGGAGTCATTTTCACTTGAATCAAGTAATTCAACTATAGTTATGAGAAGAGAAAAACATATCAGTTCACAGAAGTTATAAGGCTTTAGATGTTTACCACTTTATTAATATACTCCTTGGTGTGGATTCCTGCACCTGGTGAGGGAACCTCCCAGAGAAGGTTCTGTTCTTTCATTTTACCTCCTCTGGGGTCGAAACATCCACCCACATGTTTGCCATGCATGGTGATCCATGACGAAGAGAAGATCCTAGTGGTTAAGGGGTCCAGTCCTGTAGATGGGCAGCCTTGGAGTGGTCCCCTGTTGTCTGTTTGCTGGTCCATTTGGGCTAGGGTCAATTGAGTACCAGTGTTGAATGTTCTCAATGGGTGTTAAAGATGTTGAGTCTGTAACTAGTGTTTAGGTATAATGTTCACAAAATCCTGGCATTGCTGCAATGTCCTTGTTTAGCATTGTAGTGCATCCCCTTGTAGGGCTCCATTGTGAGTAGGGTCAGTGGGCACCAAAACATTCTTTATTATGGACACCCCAAAATAAAAATAAAATAATAAAACAAACAGACCATAGGCAAATAGCCATATCTTGAAGGTTCTGAGCAGCAATCTTTAATCGCTTCAACACCTGTACCTCATTTTCTGATACTATATTCTCCATAAGGCAAATCTTTAGGACAGATGTGTCTCATTTTTATTCATTAGGGATTAGAGAGGCTTGCTGATTCTCCCAAGTCAGTCAAAAAGCTTTGTTCTGGTAATGTACTGGTGAAAATGTTCACTTCTAAACATAGTGGACTCCTCTTGCATTCAAAAGGTATTGGGGATATACCTATTGAGGCTACTCCCCATGCTACTTTGAATTCATCATGAGGAACTATTGTTGAAAGGAATCTGATGAACATTCCTGAGTCAGAGATCTTCACTGGTTTCTCAACCCAAGGAATTCCTGCAATGAGGTGTATCTCCACTCTCAAAGATGAAATTATGAAGTCAACCAATGTCCTAATTTTGAGATTCACATCATCATGTCTTCCTGCCATCATTAAGGCAGATAATCTAAATTGCAAGGTATGGCTATATATTCTGAACTCTCAGATGATTTGTATGCCAGCAGTTAAGTTACTCAAAGACATCATTTCATGGTTCCTTGAGGTGTGCTCGTTGCAGTGGCAAGGACTACGATGGTTTTGAGTGTAAAACAGACCCTCATTTTATTAATTGTAGTGGCTCTCACCCATTTTTCATTCATGCCCGAGGTGGGTGGAAGAAAAAGAGGTACAATGTTTGAAAACAGTTCACAAAATTTCTTACACCAAGGCTTGAAAGTTACTGTTCACCACTCCAGGAAGGTTAATGCTCATCTTGCTTAGTTCTTTGAATCAAACAACCATCTCTTGCCCACCCAGTGTGGGTTCCAATGACAGGACTCCACTGTAGACCACCTGATTTGACTTCAAACATCAATAAGAGAAGCCTTTCTCAAATGTCATCTTGTGTCAGTATTCTTTGATCTTGAGAAGGCTTTTGATACTACATGGAAGCATAGCATTTTGCAAGAGCTCCATTTACATGGCCATTTCCCCATCTTTATTAAAACTGTTTTAATGGGTAAGTGATTCCAAGTTTGTGTGAATTCAACACAATTATTCAATTGGATAAATTGGGTCTGTCCTTGGATGACATCGCTGTATCCACTGGTTAGCCCATTCCACCATGATTCAAGTGTGACCTAAATTTGAGTCATCTGAGAGAAGCAGATACTTCTAATTGGAAGTACTGTTTTTTATTTGCTGAACATTTTTCAAACCATCCTTCAATTCCTATTTATACTGATGGTTCAAAATCAGGTGACTGTGTGGGCTCTGCCATGGTTTGTTGTGGTTGTGCACAGAATTTCCTCTACAGTTTCTGTGTTCGCTGCCAAACTACACCATTTCTTTTGCCCTGTATTACATAGAAGCTAAGCAGCACTTAAACTATACTATTCATACTGACTCGCTTAGCTCTCTACTGACCCTGGAATCATTTCACGTTAGTTCTCACCGATATTCAAAACTGATTGGCCAATTTCTCTTTAACATCTACTTCTGTCCAATTCTTCTTGATACCAGGCCACATTGGTATTCGTGGGAACAAACTTTCTGATACAACAGTAAAGTCTGCCTGCTCCGGCACTATCACTGATGTGCCTACTCCATACATGGACTATGGTCCTGTACTTAAAGCTCAGCTCCACACCAGTTAGCAATTGACTTGGAGTGAATGTGAAAACAAGCTTTCTTCAGATAAAATTCTTTGTTGGACTTTGGCCATCTTGTTTCTGTAAGGATCAGAAAGAAGTTGTCATAATTAGACTATGCATTGGCCACAGTTTTTAACTCTTTGATTTCTTTTCTCTGGGACTCCACCAATGTGTGGTCTGTGTGACACTCAGGTCACAATAGTCCGCATTTTATTGTCATACTGTTATTATGACTCTTAGTGATAGCTCCATTTTAGATGTTTTTTCCACAGGTATATTCCTGATACTGGATGGTGTCATTGGCCATGGCGACACTGTCCACCTTATAAATGTTTTTTAAGACACATTGGCATTCTTAATGCTATTTAAGTTTTAAAGTAAAAAATTTGTCTGTTTTATTTTAACATGCTTACTTTTTATAAATTTTAGTAATTTCACTTTTCTTTTAATTTTTTTACTGATATTTTTGCACAAATATCCTAGTTGCTTTGTACCATAAAATGCCAAACAACCAAACAACTTATTAATAAATGTATTAACAATAATGAATAATTGAACTCTAGAAATTTGATAAGTTAAAGATAGGTTTTATGGTTAATTTTTGACTTTATATAAACTTCTGTTGTTCCAAAATGTCTGAAAATAGTTAAAATCTTGGTAATAACCTAAGTCTTGAACATATCTTTATGAGAACAGTTTTAGATACAAATAAAAAAAAACTTTAACAAACTATAAAAATAGAAAAATTATTGAAAAACATTTGCTTTTGTTAAATATTGAAGTTTTTTATGTCATTTATAAACATTGCAGTTCAGACCTATTTTACTAATTTGGATGAGGCTAATTTAGTTTCCTATTCATGGCTTCTTTTAGGTCGAGAGATTACTCTGGGGCCAAGGGAAGCAGATATTAACATACGTAAAAACATTATCAATCGTTCTCTACAATTTAATGAGTATGTAGTTTTTGAACCTTCACACGTATGCATCCGTTATCTTGTACAGTTCAAAACTTGATTAAAAATGACTTCAGGGTAGAGCCCAATGTTACTCCCTTCTAGTGATGATTTATTAAAGCTCTTCATGGTATGATTTAAGTGATTGACTGTCTCACATGAGAAAATGTTGGAGAATAAATTACCACGTGTAACAAGTAGCTAACAACTTGCTTGACCAGTCATATTTTTTTTTAGTTCAATATATGAGGAGGCTTTTGAAAAGCCCCATAGTTCTACTCAGCTGAAAATTGAGTTCTTTTGGTCTAAATCTTTTTATTTCTTTCACATCAAGATCACTGTATAACTGTCATTTGACTACCTAGATTTCACTGCTTCATCATTTTAGCTAAACTGTCCATTTTATTCACTTTCTCTATGCATAAAAAACCATCAAAATCACTGCTCGTATGCTAGTGGGTTCTTGATCTTATCCTTTCAACATGAATAGTTTCACTGGAATAGGAAATGATCATGAATTATGTTTAATATAACACTGAAGTTAATTTGTATCTGGATATGTTTCATAACGTTATCTCAGCTGTTGTTCTTATGAAGAAATTTGTTAAAAAATATTTCTGTCAAGTTATATAATGTTAACTTTTTGATTGTTCTATTTCCTATTGTTACAAATGATTTTTTAATTGTTGGAAATGTCTGTCTAAGGAAACAGCTTTTACACCACATCTTAAGTAATACTTTTGCTTAAGATTACATGTGGAAAGCAATAACAGTTTATTCAATGTAAGAACAGTTAAACCCCAAAAAATAATATATTTTAAGGTGTTCAACCAGCCCATTTAAACCACATAAACTGTCTGCTAGTGATAATTATTTTATGACATAGGGATAAATAGCTAAATGCTGAATTTTTCTACAAAACTGAATTAATGTTCAAAATGTAAGAGAAATCTGGTTTGTGGAAATAGGAGAGAGTGTATGAGCTCTGTAGATGGTATCTTGTAATTTGTTACAAATTATGTTACAGTCAAGAAGCTAAGAGTAATAAACATTGTAAGATAATTTATTTAGAATCTTTGGAAATAGAAAGTTTGTAGCCTTCAAAGGTATAAATGTCTGTTTTATTCTAAATTTTAACTTTAGTATTAATGATTCTGGTATGTATATTCAATTAATGTTCTGTGTTTTTTAGTGAAAGAGCGTTTTTGAGAGTTCTGGTGGAAAATTATGTTTGGTTGGGTCAAGAAAACTGATATGTAAAGCTTTGTTGTAGTTTTCACATTAAGATTGATTATTTATGAAAATTCACGATTGAATAAATATAAATCTGCAATTTTGGGTTTAAATTGTTTCCTTTAGATATTTCTTTTAACATGAATGGTTTCAGTGTGATAGAAATCCACATAAGGCAGGTTTAACAATGTATCCATGTTTTATTCCTTTATTAGATTTTCTTTGCACAACATTACTTACCTAACTGTACTCTATATTTAAAAACTTGTAAAAAAAAATAAGTTTCTGTCATACTATAATATTCAGTTGTTGATGGTTGTGACTTTTATTGTTACAAGAGATTTCTTGACACCTGTTTAGAAACAGGTGTTCCATTATATCTTATAGTTAAGGTCACATATCAAAGGTATTTAACAGCAAAACAATCAATTAAATTTAATAGTACTTAACCCATGTACAGGAGTGGAATTCAGTACCATTCACTCTGATGTTATGCATTTGATGTTAAAGTTATCAACTATTAATTTTATTCTAAATCAGTAGTTCCTGGTAGAGAAGCATAAATACAAAATAAAATGTACTGTGATACTGAAACAAACTGTAGATATACATATCAGAAGTACTATGAGCTGTTTAACTTCACCTTTCACCTCAACTTGTCATACTGACATCATAAGTTCACAAATGTGTCTTGAATACACCTGATTTTTTATGTAATTATTGACATTTCATTCTCATATTTCTGCTTTTATTGCCTTCAAAATTAAAACAGAAGGTAATAATGTGTTTATTCATCTCCTAACCTTTGGAACTATGATGAAAGCTAATACTCTATTTATACATTCTCTTACCTTTGGAACCGTTTCAAAATCTAATATTATATTTATTCATCTCCTTACCTGTGGAATGACGATGAAAGCTAATACTATAAGATTAATCCTCTTTTTGAAATAACAAGGAAAATTAAAATTGTGTTACATTTTTACACAAGTTGACAAAAACCTTTCATAATATCAGTATCAATGGTAATTTAAATGCTGAGACCACTTGGTCTTACTCTTTCAGGCCTCAGTATATGGAGGCTTTGCTCATCATTGGTCTTAGCTGGGATCATAAAGTATTTAGAACTAACAACTACATAACACTCTTCTAGGGCATGTTTAGACACGCTCACCTGAGGTTGTTCAGTCTTTCACATGAGTTGATAATTATCTTTCAGCAGATCCAATGCAATCTTGCTGGCATCAGGTCTAATAGATTCATAAAATAGTGTCCTGTTCTTTGATAATTTATCCCAGTGTCTGGATGTGAAAACGTCAAATTGGGAATGTAGTATTAATAAGCATGCATGACTTGCTTATTGTTGTAACTCCTACTGTCCTGCTACCAGCTTCAAAAGCTCCATGGAAAGAAACCCAGATCTTCTCAGGTCTTGATATGAAGACACTTGAACCAGTGCTTAGTGTTAAAATACGTTTTATAGTGTCATTTACAAAATATGAAGAAAAGACTGAACATTCCATTCAATCTTCATATAGATCTGGGCCTGGCATGGCCGAGCGCGTTAAGGCGTGCACTCGTAATCCGAGGGTCGCGGGTTCGCGCCCGCGTCGCGCTAAAACATGCTCGCCCTCCCAGCCGTGGGGGTGTATAATGTGACGGTCAATCCCACTTTTCGTTGGTAAAAGAGTAGCCCAAGAGTTGGCGGTGGGTGGTGATGACTAGCTGCCTTCCCTCTAGTCTTACACTGCTAAATTAGGGACGGCTAGCACAGATAGCCCTCGAGTAGCTTTGTGCGAAATTCCAAAAACAAACAAAAACAATCATATAGATCTGTTTTAGAAAGTTTCAAAGTAGTGTTCTTAAATAAATCCAGACATGAAGTAGGCTATCTTAAGATGAATTGAATAAATGTAATAATTAAAGATTTCTTGCATGTGTGGATTTTTTACAAGTTAGGAAGAGAAAACTCTCACCTGGGTGAAATTATTATTTCATTACCAGAATGAACATTTTTTATTATTAAGTTTGTTATGTTTGGGTTCTGGGCTCAGCATGGCCAGGTGGTTAAGACACTGAACTCGTAACTGAGGATTACGGAGTTGAATATTCATCACATCAAACTTGCTTGCCCTTTCAACCTTGAGGGTGTTATAATATTATGTTCAATCTCACTATTTGTTGGTGAAAGAATAGCCCAAGAGTTGGTGGTGGGTGGTGATGACTAGCTGCCTTCCCTCTAGTCTTACACTGCTAAATTAGGGATGGGTATTGCAGATAGCCATTTTGTAACTGCATAAAATTCAAAACAAACAAACTGATCAATCATTTATTAATATTAGAACTCATATTAATGGTATAACTTTAGTTATCTGAATTTAGTAGAAGCATATAATAGTGTGGCCGTCTTGGAAGAATAGGCCACAAAACAGTAGTAATATAACACAAAATCAAAAAAATATATAGGCTTCTCAGTTGGTCAAGGGTTCATGTCATTTTCATATTGCTGCAATTTTTGCAAGGTCAGAAAAGGCACAATTTGCACCCATAATATCATTGAGAAATTTAATTAATGTGCATAGAAATGCATGACTTTCTTGTTATCTGAAGCTCTGGTTTACAGCAGCAGATTCAAACCTGTGGTCAAACACTAACACATTATCGGCTTTCCAATCGCAGCTTAAGTCTTATTAGCCTCTCGAAAGTTGTATGCAAGTAATAAAGATCGAATGGCAATTTTAGGTCTGTTTTCAACGTCCGATTTGATTTTCCAGTATCCAGATACAGATCTAATGTATTGAACTACTGGACACCTTCTGGTGTGTCCAGACGTTCATCGGTCTGTGGAGGTGGAAATGTGTTAAATGAAGTTACCGTGTTTACGAATTGGAAATCAGCATATAATTTTGGTATGCATTCCTTTTTTTCTGTAAATTACTGGTGGAAACGACCATGCCCTTCCAAGGCTGGATGATTCTATTCTTAACGTTCACTGTATTTAAACGATGGTGACATCTGTATATCTCCAGAGAAGCCTGCACTGTGCACAACTGCTGTTTAATCAAACTTTGTCTTTGTGAAGGTGAGGTACATTTGTTTGACCAAATCAACCAATGACTTTAAATGTATCAGCAGCTTGTATCTTGAATGCTACGTGATGGAAATAACTAGCCGTACTCCTAGCTTTAGTTACCACCACTTTTCCTACAATGGTAACAGTCATTCCAGTAGGAAGCTCGATAGTGAACCGCTCATAACAGTAGAATAGCACTGGAAATGTTATCACTGTTCGAGCTAATGTTGCTAGATAGGAAGCAATGTAGTTCTTGCTTTGGCTCCAACAGCATATTATATGACACCGATGTTCTAGACCTCGTCTGTAGTTAGTCACACAACAAAACTCCTGCACATGGAGGTAATGTGACTCTGGTAACCCATTATTACTAGATCTGATCTGATCAACATAAGGCAACTTTCTTGCGAAAACGTAGCTAAACTGTTGCACGGTCAGTAAACTCGTTGATAAATTGTACAATACGTCCGTATCAATGATACCACTAGCAGAATCAAGGTTGTAGACATCTGTATCGAATTGCTTGAAACATGAAACATTAAATATTTCACTTTTGCGTTTGAATCTAGCGAGTTTCGTAAATGTTACTATGTAGATGCTACAAAGGAAACGATTTTAATTCATAATCTTTTCACAAATGTCTGTCATTTTGGTTTCATAGGAGGATCTAACATTGTACTTTTTTAACTCTTTGTTCACGATTCATCCGATATGTCAGAAAACAGTATACATAATTATCAGTGATGTCGAGAAACCCACTTGTTGAGAATTTTATATGCAAAAACGGCTCGTTTTTGCATATAAAAAAAAAAGTATACATAATTGTTTAAAATGAGTTTTGATTAATGCTATATCCACGGTAACAACTAATGTTGTTTCACTAAAGCAGAATATTTTAAAATATAAAAATTTACGTCACGTTTTTAACATGGGCGCGATTTCACTTTGATTTCCACCACCATTGCCTCGCCTTGTTTATGTGTTTCATACCACGTGCACAACAATTGATCATAATATGAGAGTCTAAGAGAAGAAAAATCTTAATAAAACTTATGAAATAATAAAACACAAGGAACAATAATTATTATTCTACCTAGCTCACGAAGTCCACTAGCCAAACATTTACACTTTTAGCCTTTATAGCTTCTACAGTTAACCCTGCTACCTAGTCAGTGCAGTATTTTGGGCTTCTTGTGGGATATTTATACTAACTAGCGTTATATGTTTAAATTTCATAGTTTCCTTATAATTAAACATTGTTTCTATTCAGTACAGCGTGTGAGATTATCAATCAAGAGAAACTATATTTAAACAGTTTATTCTCAGTAATCGCCATCAGCCAGTAAAAAAAAAAAAGAGATGAAACCTCAAGTCATCGTGATAGCCCCAAGGTAATGTGAAACGTCCACACGACCGTTTAACTATATCAGTCTAGATATTGCTAAAAAGTTGTTAGTTTATTTACCCGACCCTGCCATTACCCATTGATAACAGTTGAGACTGCTGGTGATCGGTAATAGAAAATAAACCCCGGATCTGAAGATCCGTTGTATTTCGTAGACCCTTGATAATTGTTTGTTTGTTTTTGAATTTCGCACAAAGCTACTCGAGGACTATCTGTGCTATCCGTCCCTAATTTAGCAGTGTAAGACTAGAGGGAAGGCAGCTAGTCATCACCACACACCGCTAACTCTTGGATTACTCTTTTACCAACAAACAGTGGAATTGAATGTAACATAATAACTACCCCACGGCTGAAAGGGTGAGCGTGTTTGATGGAACGGGGGTTGGGATTGTGAGAACAATAACTGTCAGTTATTTTCTTGTTGTCCAAGAATGGAAATATTGTTCACAGAACGCCTGAAGTTGCTTCTGATATATGTCAAGCTTCACAGAGACACGGGAGATGCACAACAAGTCAAACATCCACTGTACACTGGAATACGTAATGCATAGCTGGTTACAGAAATATGGCAGATGCTGAGTAAGGTGATTCAGGTATAGAACGTATGTCGAGAAACAGGATTTAAAATTACAGTGTATGTTAAAAGACCAGGATCCGAAAATAAAACAGGCGATGATAGTCAGAATAATATAACAATTAAAATGTTCGTGCAGAGGTTCTAAGAAAGAATGCAAGAGTTTGTTTTGATAACATAGTAACTTGCATCAATGTTTTAAAAATCCTCACGAAGACAAAATTTGGATAAATCTTATACCTCTGATTGGTTCAGAAAGCTAGCTAGTGTGTCTCGCTAATGGAAATCGAACTTGACATAAAAAAACAACATACCTAAAGCACTGTTATTATTCAAGAAAGACTGTGAATATTCAGTAATGCTCTTTGGCCTCTATAATTCATCAGCCACTGTCAGCATTGTTCAGCGATATCTTGTTTATGAAAATGACATGTTAATGTTTGCATACACGAAAATCATGCAGCGGTGAATGAGCGAGATATATCTGAAAATAAAATCAAGAAAACGTACATTAACACGTACCGATTTCTCAGAAACGTTGTTGGTATATATATAGTGTGATTACTTATCTGATAGAAATCACAAAATAGGAGACCGGCAACAATCTAAAAACATGAGTGAAGCTTAAATTATTCTTGGCTTTGCGTCCTATTTTTGTGACAGATATCTATATTCACCCTTTAATTAGACAAAGGACTAGACATTCGAAGTTCGAAATGTCTATTTACAGTGGGTATACAGAAGTGTGAGTAAGTTATATTAAAATTTTGAATGAGCAAAATAGAAAGGCACAGTCGATATAAAGTTACAATTGATATGAACGTATCAGAAATACATTTTAATTCTGTTTTGGCGTTCCTGAGAAGCGTGATGTCGCCGTTAATTGATTGCTTTTAGAAATTATATAAAAGAACCCTTTCGGCACGACGAAAATAATCATACATGTAAATGCATTCAGATATGTGAGTCAGAATTTCCTGTTGCTTAATGACATTTGGAAACAAAGGAATATGAATCAGTTTGAGAGGTCAGGACCACCCAGAAAGAGACCTGCAATCCTTATCTGCTCATCTTGAAGTTTTGATTTCTTATCTTTAGTAGCTAATTATTTTCGAAAATTTTCTGTCTAAAAGTTTATTATTGTCACTTGTACAAATTTAACATCCACTACAGTCTAATGTCTTAAATCAGGATTCTACAAATAAAAATAGTTTTACCTTTTGCGAGGTAGCCCTTATACATCTCCTTGCTGTCTCTCTGGATACTGCTGTTCAACAAGTGTACCCTCACATACCTCTTATCCAATTAACACACATGTCTCTTAGCTCTTTAGCTACTTCAATTGTGCATGGTTTGTTCTCATAGTAGCTTTATACAAGTAGCAATAGGAGTGTTTAAAGGATACTATCACTGCAAGCAACTCTTTCTTTGGCATGCAACAATGATGTTTAGCAGGAGTTAATATATGGCTTAGATATAAGAAAATGTAATAAGACATAATATATATTTTTTATAAGCTAAGCAGTAGTTTCCATACTGAACTGACTTGGGTAAATTACGGAGTTTGCTTATGAAGTAGTATGAACAATATTCCGTATTACATTACTGGCATTGTTCATCAGTGACATTAGTTAAGAAATTTTGTATAAATTATGCGATACGAGAAGTGAAAGATATCATGGTGTATCATGCAATGTATATAACAAAGAGTGATGGTAACCAGACTGGTGTGACCATGTTAAAAGAAGCAGAAGAAACAAAACTAATCCATGTTGTTTCTAATTAAGTACTCCACTAATAAAACTAAAGCCTATCTATTGCATTAATACTTTTCGTCGCTAATGAATTAGTGAAATAATGCGTATCGCGCTTCGGAGTTCCAAAAGTTATTCAAACTTTAATAATTGAAATTTCCCTAATTGTGTCACTAAACACCATAATCATAAGACTGAATAACCCATTCAAACTGTTAAAACACTAACAACAGAGACATAAAACTGAATAACCTATTCAAACTATTTAAACGCTAACCAACTACCCATCATACGGAGAACAGTAGAAGTAAATATAATCAGGATAAGCGGTAAACTTTATGACTCGCATTTATATACTTATAAAAAAGCTGTATCAAACTTTCCTTATAACCTAACCATATTTCAACAGATGTATTATTAGAAAAAAAATGTTTGTATCACTTCACATTAGATAAGTATTACTTTATTTGTATCTCAAGACGGCAGGTTAACCTTGAGATGAACTAAGAAGGTAGAATTTGTTTGTTTGTTTTGGGAATTCGCACAAAGCTACTCGAGGGCTATCTGTGCTAGCCGTCCCTAATTTTGCAGTGTAAGACTAGAGGGAAGGCAGCTAGTCATCACCACCCACCGCCAACTCTTGGGCTACTCTTTTACCAACGAATAGTGGGATTGACCGTCACATTATACACCCCCACGGCTGGGAGGGCGAGCATGTTTAGCGCGACGCGGGCGCGAACCCGTGACCCTCGGATTACGAGCGCACGCCTTAACGCGCTCGGCCATGCCAGGCCAAGAAGGTAGAAACGTAGTTCTCTACTTTATTTTAATAAAGTTTTAATACCCATACCAGCCGTCTTGAGGTACAATTTTACTTCAAGTGAGGGTTTCTCATCATCACGTGTTACTTTATTTATCCAGCCACAATAAATTATGTAAAATGTAATGTTATTCGTCATTTATCAACTATAATTAGATTTTAAAACAAAGACGTTTCAATAACATTATCGATATTATCAGTTTCCAATTTGTATGTAACTTGAAATTATATACTTCATCCTGGTAAGATTTTGGTATAAATGGATTTAATTTATTAATATATCTTGGAACTAACTTGATATAAAATATTCCATACTCTCAAGTTGAAATGTTTTATGGGTTATAGCAGCCTCTAACAGTGGATAAAAGAAACTTCATGACATGATCCTACTGGACATTCTTATGCCCCCCAGTGGCTCAGCGGTATGTCTGCGGACTTGCACGCTAAAATCCGGGTTTCGATACCCGTGGTGGGCAGAGCACAGATAGCCCATTGTGTAGCTTTGTGCTTAATGCAAAACAAACAAACAAGACATTCTTACATTAATTTCAATTGAACAACATTTACGTGTTAAACGTGTATTTACTAAATTAATAACTTCGTCTCCGAACTAAATATTAGTGTCTCGTATTGTATTTATATATTTTCCTATTCTATAAAATAGAAAATATAACTCTGCTTAGAGTACCACACAGTTATTCTTTGTTAAAACTTGTATAAACTACTATATCAAATTGCTATTAAGCATGAGTTATCACTGCTTGTTTGTTTTTCAAAGTACTCGTTCTGTCTAACTATATATTTCTCTGCAAATTATTCCGTTCATTTATATTTTATTTATATGAAAAAATGCCTAATATTTTAATCAGATAAGTTGAAGTTATAATATTTTCATACTATTTTCCATCCAACTACAAATGCAATGTCCTAATAAAAATTGCACTCACCTCTTTTATTGTTTTAATAGACATTATTTTTTCTAATATTAGCATGATATTATATATGTGAACATCTTGATAAACCAGAATATTACTGGCTAATATTTAACAACCTTTACCATTCGTATCGGTTGCCAACATCTTACGGAAATTTTCTACACAAAATATGGCGGATTTCATTTACTAATCACGCGAGACTCTAGAACATTCATCAAAGTTTGCATAACTAAAATACTGCGAATCACTAGTATTACATACACATTTAGTACATTGTTGATTCTTACGCTCAAGAACATTCTACAAATTTCAAGAAAAGGCGGAACTTGTGCGATACGTAGTCAAGAATTACACCACGTACAAAAACTATACAGAAAGAAGCGAGGGCATTGAAATAAATGTACAACAGTAAATTCGTTAGACAGACAATACGAATATAATTATATTGATAAGGCTAATAGCTATATAAGCCCTACACAAACCTATTTATATATATGATGATCTACTATGTAAAATCTTTGGTTCACTGTGCCAAGAAACACTAACACAAATTTAACAAAACACTTTTCTAACATAAGAATTTAGACTAGCTGCCTTCCCTCTAGTCTTACACTGCTAAATTAGGGACGGCTAGCACAGATAGCCCTCGAGTAGCTTTGTGCGAAATTCCAAAACAAACAAGCGTTCATCCTATATATAATTTCCTCAAGCAAAAATTCGAGCATCGTCATTCGAGCATATTAAAATATTTATTATAATTTGATATGTAAACGTGATACTTCCGTATATTTTTATCAAAAATTTATCAAACCCTACATTGAATAAAACTGTTACATAATAATACATTAAATGTGGATGTCATATTTAATAAACTAAGCCATTATCTTTTTTATACTGTGTAATTGTTAACGAAACTACAGATTTATCATTGAATTAAATCTTTGTTTTATTTTGACCACACAATTCAAATAATATAAAACTAAATTTTCTGAAAATATAATGATTTACAAGCACTGCCGCTACTTCCTCCTCTTACAGAATTGTAAACATATGATGAACTGGTTCAAACTTCCTGAACCAGTTTAATACATTTATTTATGAAATAGGTTTTGTTGAACACATATTTAAAAGTATCTGAATAAGTTTTTAACATTCATTATTAAATCATGGCAGTCTAATAATCATATTTTAAAGTCTCTAACGTCAAATATTACAATAGTTTAACAACTAAATTATTCTCTTATCTGCTGTCTTTGTATAACGTCGCTGTTGTTTTTAGCCCTTTTAATAATCTTTCCATTTCTCGGAAGACTCATTTTTCATTTCTAACACCTCTGCATAATTTCATATTTTAGTTGTATTTTAACCAACTGGCAATGTACTCATTTTAAATTATTCAAAAGTTTAAATTCTCGTTAACTCCATTTAGTTGTTGTTGTTTTTTCATCCTTCAGGTCTTTCCGCGTGAGGACTAAACGAATCTACGTTTGCTCGATTGTTTTTGTTTGTTTGTTTTTTTATTTTGCGCAAAGCTACACGAGGGCTATCTGTGCTAGCTGTCCCTAATTTAGCAGTGCAAGACTATAGGCTACTATTCATATCCACCCTTCGCCAACTCTTGGACTACTCTTTTACTAACGAATACTGGGATTGACCTCAATATTATAACGCTCCATGGCTGAAAGGGCCAGCATATTTTGTGCAACGGAGATTCGAACCCGCGACCGTACGTTTTCTTGATACTGCTTTGTGTTTTTTTATTTTGAAGAGTTATACTTTGGTGGCAGTCTCCATTTTGAGGGCCTGGCATGGCCAGATGGTTAAGGCGCTCAACTCCTAATCCGAGGATCGCGAGTTCGAATTCCCGTCACACCAAACATGTTCGACGTTTCAGCCGTGGGGGTATTATAATGTTACGTTCGATCCCATTATTCGTTGGTAAAAGAGTAGTCCAAGAGTTGGCGGTGAGTGGTGATAACTAGCTGCCTTCTATTTTACACTGCTAAATCAGGAACGACTAGCTCAGAGAGCCATCAAGAATCTTTGCTCGAAATTCAAAACAAACCAATCCATTTTTAGTATTATTTACTTGACTATCTGTTATAGCTTATAGATTATTGGTTTCTTGTACTTCTTTATTACTGACTATCGCAGATTCGACAAAAATTGTCATGTATATTCTTTCTTCATCAAACTGACCTGCAGAGACACAGTTAATATGTCTTGATAGGAATTTAGTAACAAAATTACTATAAAAAGAAAGTTTTAAAATGCATTAATTATGAAACTATAATCTTAACAATAAAATAGAAACAATGAAGGGTTAAATAATCAGTTTTAGCTTTGTGGCTATGCAGAGAAATCCACTATTAAAACTGTGAAACAAATTCATTCGAAATACGAAAATATGTCTTGCAGATGTAATTAGTGTCCAGTTCAGGTTAATATATAACAATTGAACTTTGTTTCATACCAGTTCTTCTTTCATTGCTACATGTTTAGCGTATTCAACAAGGAAAAGAAATATCATAATATTGACACGTTTTAACCCTAAAATAGTACGAAGCTGCTGTTTTTCGTGTGATGGAAAAGTGTTTAAGTATGTTCTGAGATGTAATAATAGTAATATTTTTTTGTTTTGAACAGCCATGTGAAACCTTAGATTCAGCCTAAAGTTCAGACCTGTATACAGAGTCACGGCAGTAAAGCTCTCCACTTTTTTTTTTTTTTTTTAACTAAGCTGGAGTTATTGCTACGCCTCTGCTGCCCGGTGGGTAAGCGGTATATGTATAAACTTATAAGACTAAAAGTCCATAGTTTGATTTCCATTGTGGGCATAGGGCTAAACCAAACAAATCAAACCAAAACTTGCATTCTTATCAGCAGTATACCTGGAGAAAATGTAAATGTTTTGTCAGTATTAGAAAAGTGAAAGAATGAAATATTTGGCAGTTAACAAAAAGAGGAGTAACGGGCTGCAATTTGCCAATAATGCTGTAGTAAGTGACTAGTTAGTAGCTGGATATTAACAAATTTATTATCAAGGTAAAAATACAAAACATTATAGCCTCAACATTTTCAGACACAGTCTTAATCATTATGGAGCCCCGGGCAATTGCCTATGAGGACTTAAGCGTGATGTCATTCTTCATCAATGGCAAACTTTAGTGAATTACCTTCGAACGTTATCATTTCTATGAGAACAATGTAAGTTCGTAAAACTTGTATATAAACCATTATTTGTAATAACTGTTGTTATAAATTGTGTTGTTGTTTGTATATTAAAATATATTTGTGTTAAGAAAGAAAATTGTGTGTACCAATCTTGTTGGTAAATATAGTAAATTTGATATGTATCGATATTTAATAAACTTTTAAAATTAGAATTTCAGGCTATCTTAAATTGTAATACGTAAAATAATAGAACGTAGACTTACCCAGGATAAAGTATAACGTGTAACATGTATAATATTGATATGAATAGAGCCTACTAGGTTCCATATCTTTTGAGCTGACTGGGTATTTAGGCTTAAATCCACAGATAGGAGATAGTCAATTATTCACAGCGGTTGTGGTGTTAAACTATCATTAGCATATACTTTAAAGTATTAAACAGTCAATGGATAAAATGAACAGCAGCATTACCTATGTAGTGGAAGTATAAGAGTGGCAAAATTCTATAGAAAACAGCCAGAAATATAGAGTGGTATAATGTAGTAGTTCTAATAGAACAATCTATTTTAGTAGTACGTTGCTTTTGTTTGTTTAGACTTCTTTCCAATTTCTCAGTCAAATGCTACAAAATGAATCTCCGTCACATCAAACATGTTCGCCCATTCAGCCGTGGGGGCGTTATAATATGATGGTCAACCCCACTATTCGTTGGTAAAAGTTGGCGGTGGGTGATAATGACTAGCTGCATTCCTTCTAGCCTTGCACTGCTAAATTAGGGACGGCTAGCGCAAATCGCCCTCGAGTAGCTTTGCGCGAAATTCAAAACAAATCAAGCCACAAATCTCACATCGTTAGTAAGATCCTTGTTCCAGAAACTTAGGTTGAATATTAGCTTTTCAATTTAGTATCATATTGATTCATTTTTATTATTTAGTCAAACTTAATGCAGCGAGTTATCTACATATGACAGAATGTCGTTGTCATCACGTGATGACTGTCTTCAATTTGAACCTTAGTTTTTTTATTTACAAAGTATTTCACACAAACAACATTTTAACCAAAGTGTAGTTTTCTAAAAAAAAATATTGCACTAAATACTATTTTTATGTGTTTTATCGGCTTATGTAGATTTATAATGCGCATGCGCAGATCGTTCAACCATATGCTTATTATTTTGAGAACTGGCATTTAGACTACATATTCAGTTATGTTTGCCTTCATTAGAGCTTTACATTTACCTTATTTTGCATAATTTAGCTTGTTTCATTTCTTAGACTGTTTTAAACACCCACGGCACTCAGATTACAAGTCGAGTGCCTCAAACTCCGAGTCATGCTGGGCCTTTTCATTAGCAACATAGTGCTTCAAAATGTCTATGGTCAGTATGAAAATCAAATTTCTTTATCTCGTTTACGTATTTTGATGTAGTTAAGTTGAAATTATACATCATTTTTGTACGATTTGTGTTAGTTTCAAAATTGTATTGGAATATCATAAAATTCTACTCATTCGCATGTTTATTTGCACTGATACTTCGAATAAAAGAGTAAAATTAATATAAAAATATTTAATATAATAAGAACAAAAATAAACTAAAACGAAAGTAGCAAAAATGAAAGAAAATGAAACGAGTAACGTGAAAAATACGAAGTGGATGCTTCTCTGACGGTGTAGATAGTCTGGGATGAGAACTCTTTCTACGGCATCGATAGGAAGCTTCTCAATCTAAAGGTCGCGGGTTCGAATCCCCGTCACACCAAACATGCTCTCCCGTCTAGTCGTGGAAAGCGTTATAATGTGTTAGGTAAGTACTTTACAACTTTAATATAAGTAATAAACAATGGCGAAGGAAAAGTAAGCTGATTTTACGTTTACATTCAATGAAAATTTAAACCACAGCAATGATTCTTATTTTCATTGATAAGTTTCAATTATAGCCTTGATTAATATTTCATCGAAATTAACTACAAGCTTTAAGAAAAAAAATTATATTTAAGATTTTTGTTCAGTTACTTGCATTTGATTCGAATTATTCTAAAACTAAAAATATTCTTATTTTTGTTTATTTTATGGCGCAAAGCTACACAAAAGGCATCTAACGCTCTTTTATTTGTGAAGAATCGAACCGATTTTAGCACTCTAAGTTCAAAACTTACGACTAGTCAACAAGTTCTCCCATTAGTTCAGCGGTAAGTCTACGGATTTCCAACGCTAAACTCAAGGTTCGTTTTCCCCTTGGCCTCAGATAGCCGGATGTGGCTTTGCTATAAGAAAAAAAAACGCATACGACTGATCAATGAGTTAAACTCAGTCTATCTGTATGTCTTTCCTTAGTTGACAACGAATTTTGGCTGTTTGTGTTTTTCATGTTAATAATTCAAGACAATTCCAAGTTCTTTTTGGATCGGCACAATGGTAATATTCATGTATTTATGAGACTAACTCAAAAGGATTTCTCTGAAAATCAGATACAAACACTCGCACACACACTTATGTTATTGTTTGTTTGTTTTTGGAATTTCGCACAAAGCTACTCGACGGCTATCTGTGCTATCCGTCTTTAATATAGCAGTGTAAGACTAGAGGGAAGGCAGCTAGTCATCACCACCCACCGCCAACTCTTGGGCTACTCTTTTATTAACGAATAGTGGGATTGACCGTAACTTAATACGCCCCCACGGCTGGGAGGGCGAGCATGTTTAGCGCGAACCCGCGAATTACGAGTCACACGCCTTACGCGCTTGGCCATGCCAGGCCTATGTTATTGTCTTTAAAAAGCATGTTTTTGTTTATCTGAACCTATTCGTGTACACCCTTATGGTATGACTGCACTATTATGTAGCGAAAATATGTGTAATTTTTTCTTAGTCACACTAAACATAAAATCACCTTTATTGTTGTAATCGCACAAATAAAAGTGCATTTACAATGTTAGTTTCTGAGAAATGTATTTCATCCTATGTAAACTGTGTCCGATATTCTGTAAACACCATTCAAACTCGAATGTCCATAAACATTAACTTATCGAAAGTATGGTAATGTTTTTACATATGCAAGACGTTATACCGTTACCTAGGTAACATAGAAAAGTCGTTCAGTATGACTTTGAACAGATTGCTTTACGTGTGTCAAGAACATTTAGCATGTGCAATCAAGATGTGGAGTTTTCTAACTGTTCTGGTGCTTTTTTTCTTTCTTTTATTTTAAATAAATACTTTCATTTTAAAACTGTGCACAACCCATCAGCTTTAATGAATATATTTGCGATTTATAATTATCTGAGAATAGTTATGATATAAAAGTATTTGTGACTCATTCTAAGTGAAAATTATAGTTCTGGCTTGCGCTCATTTAATGAAACGTTCGAGAATGGGTGCTGTATTTAAATATGAACGAGCAAGTTCCTGTTGCACGTGTGCAGTTATTTTCAAACAAAATAATTACAGGAAAGAACACAAGAATGCTAGTTACAATTTATCTTTTATAAGCCCTAGATATTTCGAGGTAAGTTCGTTTATTATAAGAAATATTCCCTAATTCAGTGTGCTGAGTCTGTTTTCGTTGCCTACCGATAGTAGAGATTTACAAGGCTAAAATTAGGGGTTCGATTCCCCTTGGTGGACTCAGCAGATAGCCCAATGTGGCTTTGCTGTATGAAAACACATACACTGTTTTGGTTTGTTTGATAGTGTTTAATTCTACCCCGAATAACTCATGCCCACTCTTACTAATCAAAAATTAATGATATCCAGGTCAGAAAAATTAAAATGATCATATTTGTGAATAGAATAACTTCAAAATATAGGTATCTAACCAATGTGTGACAGCAATTTAATTCTATGGTAGGAAGTTAGACAGCTTGTTTATTAGCATCATTACAACCAACATCCAGTATACTGTTGATAAATGTTATATTGGGGAGAGTGAAGTTCGAGTTGACAGGTTCCAATAAATTATGCAATTAAACTGTTTTACGTTCATCGTTTGCAACGCATATCAAAAATCTCCCGAAGCTGAACACGTGGGATCCCTAGATAAGAACCAACTTATTCGTGGATTTCTGTTTTTATAGAAACTAATTACAAAATAAAAACATAACTATTCTTATAAAAATTTATCAAATCTGGGCAACCAACACAACGTCTTTTGTCGACCTTGATGGGACCATTAAAACTGTAATAACCATTATTCTTATTCAGGCGATGGTTTATAAGTTGAACTTTTTATGATACGAGAACTGAATAGTTTCGGTGATAAATTGTCAAAGGTTCACTTTAAGATTATTTTTTATCCACTGATTGATCTAGAAGTTTGTCATGTGAAGCTACATAAAGGTTACCATACATCCTTGGAAAAGTCATGTGAACAGATTCTTAACTACTGCAGAATGTTAAAAAAAAGTTGGTAATTTAGAGAAATAAAGGGAAAATCCTTGAATTTCTTTACCTTTTAATCTCGAGTTTTATTATGGCTGACATGCTCTATCTAATAAAATATGTCTCAAATGCATTACATAATCAAAATACCAGTGAAGAAGAAAAAATATGAATCGCACCTTGTTGAAAGTTCTTTATATCTCTCATGCATTTTATGTTAGGTATACAAAATATCAATTGATATAATGGCGTATTCTTTAGGAGAGAATGATAAAAGATTTTTTTCTGTTAAACAAAAACACTCAAAATTATAAATGTACTTTACTCATTCTGACAGTTATGCACCTAGAAAAAATAAATACATTGTCAAAGTAATCTCCTATTTGTCCAATTTTATCGCGAAATACACAATATATATATGTGTGTTAATGGAACATAAGGATAGCCCTCCAGTGGCACATCGGTATGTCATCGCGAATAAGTGGATTTCGATACCCGTGGTTGGCAGAACACCGATGTTCTATTGTGTTGCTTTGTACTTAATTTCAAACAAAACAAGACTTATGCATTTCTTTTCTTACACTTTTCACTTTGTTGATAAACATTTAATTACAACAAGTCGATATAGGTCTAAAATATTAACAATGAGAGTTAAATACAAACATCTAGATCATTCAACAGTTTCATTATAAAGTGTTGCCTTCTCATAAGGAATGTTCACAGAGCAATTGTAACGTAACTTCGTGTTCACGTTGAAATAGTTATTTTATATGAAGTGCAAACAGTAGCTCCACACAGGAGGGATGTTGTTGATCAGTAAATTTTGAAGACCATTCTAAATAGTTTTCCTTAGAAAGTTGAAGCAAACTCAATATTTGCTATTTGCTTGAAGTTTTTCTGTTTAATTTGCAATCATTTCGGTTGAAAAACCTAAACAACAGTTTAGAGAGGCAAAATGTGTAATTCTTCTTATTACTGATCTCTTCTCAAATTATTTAGTAAACCAACTGGTAATTACAACAACTCACTTTGTATGGCATGTGTTCAGTCTAAAAAACATTTATTGTGAAAGTAGCAGACACGAAACTTCCGAAAATCGATTACTAGTATATTTGCTATCAGATTGTTACAGGAATTTCATTATCTTTGGAGTGATTTATCCTTGGTGTACTGAGGTGGGGTCTTCTTCTAATGGAGAAGACGTCATCATTGGAACGTGGTCCAACTTTTGTATGATGAACTTTTCTCTTGACGAAGTAGAGATCTTTTTTCGAAAGTACAACAGTTGCCATTAATGATTAATAAAAACCTTATAATCTGACAAAAATAAAAAATAATAATAAGAGTAAGTTGGATTTCTTGTTCCCATCTACTTGGAGTATAACTGTCTCAGCGCGTTTCCAGTAGATTTGAGTTGTCACCAGGTGTATCATGAAAACTAATGAAACTTCATTCCTTTATCATTTTCCTAAAGTATGATATTTTTAAACAGAATGTACACTAAAAAAATGTCCTCTGTTAATAGTAGGTATTAGTTAATTGAAAACATGCATTAAAATAATTCGTAATGTTAAAAACTTGACATTGATTCTGTTGCTTTTGTTTTTTGTATTCAAGTCCTTTTCGCTTATTCGGTAAAAATAAATACAGGTCACTTATTTTTTTATGTATTTCCTTGGTAACGTTTTACGGACTACTTTTTCTTCTAGGCCTAACTCACAAATAGAAATAAAAATTTACAAAATATGAAAAATATTTTTTTCTCACAGATTTTTCACCGTTGATTTGGCTACTTTAAAATGAAGTTGATACACCACTGTCTTACAGGCTCAAAACATTCGTCTTTGTTTTGTATTTTTGTAGTTAAACACAAAGCTGTACAAATGAAATATTTGTGCTATGCCCACCAGGAATATCAAAACCCGATTTCAAGCGTTGTAAGTTCGCAGATGTACCGTTGTACCACTTACTATTTATTTTTATTGATCTGAGTATTTATATGTCTATAAAAATCTCAATTATTGCAAATAAAGTTGCATTTACATAATTCTATAATATTAGTACCGGAAAAGTACAATTGGAATATTAACTTCAGGTTTGGTTTGTTTCCAATTATGCGCAAAGCTACATAGGGGTTATCCGCGCTAAGCATTCCTAATTTAGCAGTGAGAGACTATAAGAAAGGCAGGTAATCAACACCACTCATCACCAATACTTGGGTTATCTTTTTCCCAACAAATAATGGTAGTGACCACCACATTATAATGCCCTAAGAGTTGAGAGGAGAGCAAGTTTGGAGGGACGGGATCTTAAATCCACGACCCTCGTATTGCGAGCAGAGCGCTCTAGTTGCGTGGTCATGCCAGATCTTTGTAACTTAAGATAAACCTGATTCAACGCATTAGAGTAAAATGAATTTTGTTTTTGCTGAGTTTCGCGCAAAACTACCCATGGGTTATCTGTACTAGACGTCTCTAATTTCGAAATGATAGACTAGATATGCAGCTAGTCAACAGTATTTATCTCCAGCTCTTGGGCTGTTCTTTACCACTCAGTGGGAAGTGGGAATAACCGTCATATTATAATGCACCCAGGGTTCATAGGTCAAGCATGTTCACTGACTGGATTCGAACCCGAGACAAGGGAGACAAGAAGCAAATCATTACATTTTAGTACTTCCGCAACGTATATGCACCGTCAAACTACTTGCTACTTTCCTCAACTAGATTTAACCTAAACATACTAATAAAAATAATATTTTCAGTTTCACTTTCCCTACCATGAAGCTTTCTTTATCATATCTCTTATACCAATCTGGAGTGAGTAAATTTAATAGTTCTCTCCTTTTCTCTTACTTAAAATTGTTTTCGGTAATTATGTGTCTCTGATGTCAACATATCTTTAAAAAAATTAATTACTCTATTGTGTTATCCGTATTTTACATCTTCTAGACATAAGGCCATATAATCACGTTTTGAACTTCCATATATATACAACTCACTTTCAAGAGACGATATACACTGATAACAGAAAGAACTAGATTTTCGGTAACTTGTGACCGCAATTCAAACAGACCATTTGTGTATGAAGTTCGTGTTTTAACACTCCCTTTACTAACAATGGACACCTTCCCAAGAGGTGTTACGTATACGCTTTCTTAGAAGGCATCTGAAATAAAGAAAGGGACAATAGAGTTCCACTAAAATCGACATCATTTAGAAATGGGGTTACTATAACACTTAGATATAACTAAGTTATTAAAACATGTGGCTCTCGATATGACTGGTTTCGTTTGAATTTCGCACAAAGTTACACGAGGGCTATCTGCACTAGCCGTCCCTAATTTAGCAGTGTAAGACTAGAGGGAAGGCAACTAGTCATCACCACTGACCGTCAATTCTTGCGCTACTCTTTAACCAACGAACAGTGGGATTGCTCTTAACATTATAACATCCACACAGCTGGAAGGGCGAGTATGTTTGTTGTGACGGGGATTCGAACCCGCGGCTCTCGGATTCTGAGTCGATTGCCTTGACCACCTGGCCATGCCAGCCCTCTCGATTTGAACAGACTGGGAAATAAAGTAAAGTTATTTGCTTTTTAAAAATTTTTCACCCATGTAATTCATTAATTAATTAAAGGCATGTGGAGCGCAGTTGTCAGGAGCCAAAAATAATTAGCTTCAGATGAATGCTGAGAAACAACCGGAAGGCCATTCTACTGCCGTTATCGCCCCCGAGGCGGATGCAACATTCGAAGCTTTGGCTCCCCACTAAGTTAGAAGCTTTACAAATTCATTACGGCACTTTTTTCCTGCAAATTACCAATCGCCGACAGTAAAGCGAAGAGTTATAACCATGGAGCTGAAAAAAACCCAAATAAAATGTTACATTTATATATTTTTTCATTAAACATTTGGCAGCTTCTTGAAATTTCAAAGTTACTCGCTTCTAATTTGATGTTTTCATGTTTTTACTTTTGTTTTAAAAAGCGTATTGTAAAAAAAAAAAAAGGATACACACATTCCGTGAGCAAAGGAGGTCATTTTATATTTCTGGCAGCTCACCTTCGTGAAGAAACAGATCAAACGCAACATCACAATTACAACCAAGAACTTCCGTACATAGAGCAGAATTAAACAGATGCAATATATGTAAATCACAAAAAATAAACTATGGTTCAATTTAATTATTGGTTTGTACCAACAACACCTTTTGAGATATGTTCTCTTAGATTATTTGCAGTTAATTACAAAGCCTCACAGTCTGTGCTCTGCCCACAATAGATATCGAGACCCATTTTCTAGCGGTATAAGTCCGAAGATATACTGCTGTACCACTGGAAGACACGTGTTATGTTTTAAATTTTTCTTACAGAGGTCTAGTTGGAATTCTATTTTAGACATAGTGACATAGTAATAGACAAACCCTGAAAATACAAGAACATGTTAGTTCTTACACTCAGTTATGATCACGATTCTGAGCTGTTTGTGCTATTAATGATTTACATCAATACGTTATTAATAAATATATAAATTAAAAGTTCTATTATCAATGTACCGAAAAGATGTTGAAGCTAGCATGGATACGTTGATAAAAATGATATTTTTATCATCTATTAGCAAAAGCACAAATATTTAGACTGTTGAGACAGCCAAGTATAAAACCTAAATTCAAGAGGGTAATCAGTAATTAATGAGTAAGTTTATAACTATTGTATAAGCATCCTCTAAGTATAAACTTCCCATACGTTGTGACAAATATAAATAGGCACAAATTCGTGTTTTCAAAAATACAAAGATAACTTAAGCCTAGCTACTTAGAACAGCATGGAGATGAAAGAAATATCATATATTCAGTATTACGATTGTAGTTTGGACAAAGCGACAGTTTCCTGGGGCGGATGACAAATTTAGTCTTAACCAACAAATAAATTTTCAACAGACCCTCCATTGTGAAGGATAATAATCTCGTTATATAAATACTCTTCTTCGGAAAGAGTTGTGACAATTCCCACCTCAACCCAAGGTGTATTCTGGTGGCACTGAGCTGTGGAATTTTGCTATGTATCAAAAATGTGTTAGAAGTATCACCATTTCTCTATTCTCAGCACCACGCTGCATAAGTTTTATGTATTATACTAATAAGTAACTGAAACCATTGTACTTTGTGAGTTACCATAATTAGAAAATTAAGACAAACAAATACAACTGTTAATTTTTGCAGAGATGTATTAGAAACAAACACCAGAAAAATACACATTATAAAGTAAGGCGTGATAATTTATAGACCTAATTTTGTGAGAAACCCAGCTAAGTAATTAGCAATCTTTGTAAAATAGAAGTTACAGTTAAGGGGATTGTAAGTGTAAAACTGGAGCGTCTGCAGCCCCAGAAAATGTAATTTATTTTAAAAGTACATAAAATATTCTAGTAACTAAATCTATGCTGTACAGTAGGAAGTCCCACACTTCTTTAATAATATTTATGAAAATTGTGACAACCGAGATAACGTCCATAAAAGGGCACAGTAATTTACTGCGAATGACTCAGCTGACAAATATTTTATAAGACATCTGCCTCGTGAAGACGTGCATATAGCACGTGTTTAGAAACAGAGAAATCGTGATGAGCGAAATGGAGAGTCAGCGGCACTCGGTTTATAGTTTCAGTGTATCACCCTTTACCACCTGCTTGTGAGCGATTCCCTGGTTGTCTGAGTAGCGTGGTGTGATTAGAATTCACCACAACCGATTACTACACGTTACTTCATGATCTCAGACACGCATAACTTCCACTTTACTTTGGAAGCCCATGAAATACAGTTACAAAGATGAACAGTTAGTTACACGCTAATGTGCATCTTTAAATGCCTGATAAACAGTTACACACTAAAGGCCATCTTTAAATGCCTGATTAACAGTTAACGCTAAAGGCCATCTTTAAATGACTTGAGCATAAGAACGTAAGTTTAGTACATCTTTATGCAATTACTTATAGAAATAAAAACAGTGTAATATAATAGTTTTAAGAAGTTTAAGTGAGAAGCTCTTTGCATTTTATTACTTACCTGTAAAGTTTTAAAATATACGAGCAACTGATGTAGCGAGAAAGGATAGGCTTTTTAATATGTGCTTAACTTTTAAAAAGTGTTTAATAACAATCTATGCAATTATGCTAATTTTGCTAAAATGTGACATTGTGGACACGTGAACGTGGGAAATGGTGCGCAGCAACCAAGACGTTTCAAATGTTCAATTACTTTAACTTCAAAATCGTTTGGATGTTCGTTACTGAACGTTGGCCTAAGTCAAAGCAGCATTGCCACTTCGGTGTCGTCACAAAAGTTATGTTTGGTTAAATAGGTATTATTGTTATAAGTTACTGTAGACGATTTCTAGTACGAAAATGTTCTGTACATTATAAACTGCTTACGAATTAGAAAATAAACAGGATATATTTCCATGGATCAAACCATTTAATTGTGGAAAGTTATACATCTATTCCCCATATTCACTTTAGAGCATCTTTGAGTTCAGTTTACACTTTGTGACAAAAGTTGAATGTGAGCAATATTTTCATGTCAGTGGTAACTGAACAATAACACTAAGTAATATAAATCTTGTTCCTGGATAGTATGTGTTATTTCTCAATTGATTATAATGTAAAAGTACAGAAAACGGCCCTTCAAACTTAGCTTTGGTGACCTAGATAATAAAATTTAGAAATTTTAACCTATTTTCCATGTAAAAATAGGCAAATTTGCAATTTTCATTTACAACTTATGAATAAAGATTTACATGTATTTAAACTAAAGTACTAAAGTTACACAAAAATGAGCAAATGTTTAGAAGTGAATAGTTTTTGAAGATTTGCGACTGTAATGTAAATCACTTTCACGAATCAGCCCCCAAATATAGTCTCTTATCACGATTTCGTTATACGCTCCTTGGTAGAAGCATTCAAAGTCCGTTATATCTTAGAGGAAGTGCAGCCTTATTCCTCTAAATACACTCCCATGTTCTGCTTGAACTTATCAAGATGAGTGTCAATGATATGGACTTTCAGGGACATCCTGCAGCTCATTTTGCCTCAGTTCTTCACCAGAGCCTCAACCAGTTCCACATAATTTTCGGCCTTGGGATTGCCCAAGAAGCCCCAAACCGCTACGACAAAGCTGCCGAAAGTTTTTCCTTCCTACTGAGCTTCTTGGAGAATTCTGTGCACTCCAGGATCTTCTTTATTTGTGGTCCAACGAAGACACCAACTTTGACCTTTGCCTCAGACTAAGCTGGGAAGAAGTCTCGAACGTACTTGAAGGCTGCAGACTCCTTATAAAGAGCTGTGACAGATTGTTTCATAAGATCCAATTGTATGTGCAATAGTGGGAACAACACTTTCTGGAGATCCACTAGTGGCTCACACTTGACATTGTGCCTCCCCACAGAGAACTCGGTCCGTTGTGGCCAGTGCTTCCTGTTGTAGTGCGCTGTGGTGTCCATACTGTTTCAAAGACAAAGATAACAGAGAAACTTGGTACAGCGACCCATCAGGAATGCCACCATTTTGAAGTCTCCGATAACCTCCTAGCCATGCTCATCATACATCAAGGTTTTAAACAAGGTCTTAACGCTATTGTATTTCTCTTTGAGGTGCACCGAATAAGTTAGGGGAAGAAGCGGATACTTATTCCCATTATGAAGTAGCACAGCTTTGAGGCTTCTGGATGAGCTATCAGTGAAAATGCGCAACTCGTTCGGGTTACAGGCAATTCCATTTGCCTCGCATAGATCGGATAAATTGTGGCAGAAGCAGAGCCTATCTTAACGAGTGAAGAAGCTTGAAAAATGTCGGTGACGCTTCCTCTGACTTGCAACTTGTATACTTTCATCTAACAAATCCTACTCCTTGAGCTTGGACCTCAAAACCTCGGTATTCGACTTTGTTAGACCAAGATCTTTCATCAAGTCATTGAGGTGGAGTAGTATGAGTTTCTCTCACCAGCTGTACCTCTGTAATTGTAATCCGGATCTTCAACGTCTGTCTCCTCTTATGATTTCTTGCTCTCTTATGAGAATGGCTGCTTTCTCTCTGGTGGAGTGGCTACAGGTAGCTCAGGGCAGTATGGCATTGGGGCAATGAATGATGGAAGGTCCAGATACATGATAGCAGATGCATTCTTGCCAGTCCGACGTTTGGAAGGGCGCACCATGCAGAAGTAGCAATTGCTTGAGTGGTCAGTGGGTTCACACCAAATTCTTGGAATAACGAACTTCATGGCTCTGTACCATCCTGCAAAAGAGCAAAATAAAATTGTTATAATGAAGAATAAATTTATTTCATTCACAACTTATGTGTAAGAGGTTCATGCAAAATATTTTATATGTGATAGTTTTCTATACTATTGGAAGTTTAAAATGTAAAAGATATTTAAATTTTAAAAGGTCTCAAGTTTGTATAGTATAAAATCTTACTATTCAAGCAAGCAAAAATTGTCCGTCTTACCTTCTAAAGTTTTTACAGTGCTCGCTGGTAAAATGAGGTGTCCATGGTTTGTCTTGATCCCCGACAGGCATGCCGAAATATGCATTGTAGGCTTCACACATTTTAGCAGATGCTGTTACAGAGTACTACTTTGCTCTTGTCTTGATAAATTGGTCATATACATAGCAGAAGGCGTCTGGAGAATGCTTGCAGCTTTTTGATGCCATCTCTGATAAGATTAGATAGGTCTATATGTTCACTTAGGCAGCTAGAACTAAACTGAAATGGTGAGTGGTGAGCCCCTGTATATACATTACCATGAAAAGTTCTAGAAAATTCTAAAAGGTTCTTGAAAATTCTCGTACGTGGTACAATATTCTAGAAAATCCTTGTAACTTTGAAAAAATTCTCTATCAGCTACTCGGGACTGAATCTACCTCGAACGTGCCAGAAAATGGGTAAATTTGAAATTTTCATTACCAAGGTCACAAAAGCAAAGTTTGAAGAAAAAATAGGTCTTTTTCATTTACTTTAGGCATAAGCAGTTGGGAAATAACACTTTCTGCCCAGGAACAAGAAAAAGTAAAAATTATGTTACATAGTGTAATTTAATGGATCGTTTTTAAACTTACAACAATTATTTTTGTATTTTTTCCTAAATAATATGAAGAATATTTCTTCTTCACGTAGGTGTCAGAAGCTGATTTATTAACGTATCAAAATAAAATCATTTTTTTCCAACTTACATACTTTAACTTTGCTAATTTTCCGGTGAAACTAGCTCAATAACCTCTCCATTCTCTCCGGATTAAGGTCCTTTCCCTTCTGCTTTGGAGCTAAAAGTAAGTCGTTTGCTTACAAAATATCCAAAGTAGTTCAAGAAAATAATACTATATTATTTTTAAATCTCCATAGCTTTACTAAGTTCTGAATAACTGTTGTTGAAAAAAATTCGAACAATGGAAATGTTTGATTTTAGGGGGAAAAAATATTAACTCAGGAAAAACACCAGGGTGCACTGTAACCGATTAATTAAAGGATTATCAAAATATGCTGTACGAAAGACTCGCACGTTTTTTTTTCTTATGGAATCAATTAACGAAATGTTTGTTTTAAAATGAAAAACTGTACTCACGCTATGTCTCTTTTTTATATCACATTGAATGTTTTCACAATCTGCACAAATTTCGTAAAAACTCCATTTTTTGGAATAAATATTTTTATTAGGTGATCAAGTTTTGCATAAATGTATATGAAGAATCAAATCTAAAATCCTCAAACTTTTTCCTTAATTTTAAGCAAGTTTATTGTTTTGTATTCTTCCAATAAAATAAAGTATGGTCCTTGTCGTGTACTCTCCTAATATGGTGTTTCAATTAACGTAATTCGCTTCATTTTGCTTTTATATTCAGAAAACGTGTAAGTTTATTTGTATGTTTTACAGAATGATCCAAAAACCAAACTGGTATGTAACTCAATATCCTCATCTTCGATTTGTACTGGAAAACTCAATTCTAATTAAATTATTGTTGCAATGTATTCATTTAAAAATACTTATCAATGAATTTTATCATTCTACGATTTGTCGAAACTCCTCAAACTATTCTGTTATATAAAGTTCCGAAAACTGAAATATACTAAATAACATCACTAAACTTAGAAACAAGTTGACTTTATCCCATTCCCACTTTCAAAATACGCGTTTAATGTCATTGGTTTAACAATCTGAATACATCTGTATCTAATTCTTAATTGAATTAGCGCAAATTTTGAAGTTTTCCGCCAAGAAACATTTGTATGCAGATGTTTCAATTTTTTACAACTTTGTTTTTTGTAGTGTTATTAGTTTTAGTAGGAAAATTTTAAGGAACACATGAAAAATTCGATAAAATGGAAAATAATATGAATGTATGTGGTTTTCTCTCAGTCTTTATAATACTTAAAATAACGAAGATATTACAGTAGAAATTATTGACAATTGTGAAGGTTAAATTATAATGAATTTTTGTTTGTTTTTTTAACTTTGAGCGAAACTACACGAGGGCTATCTGCATTAGTTGTCCCTAATTTAGCAGTGTAAAGAGGGAAGGCAGCTAGTCATAACCACCCACCGCCAACTTTCGGGCTACTCCTTTACCATCGAATAGTGGAATTGACGTCCACATTATAATGCCCCATAGGCAGAAAGGGCGAGCATGTTTGGTGTGACAGGGATTCGAACTAGCAACCCTAAGATTACGAGTTGAGCGCCCTAACCACCTGGCCATGCCGAGGGTTAATTATAATGAAAGTTAATAAATGTCAGATGATATTTCTTATAGAAACTGGAATAACACTCAACTAGAAAAGCTGAAAGGCACTCTGAATTGATTTAAAGACAAATGCACAATTTCACAAATTTTATATGATAATCTCAAACCACCACACACGCAAGCTCCTGAATTACCTGGTCTCTGGAGTAACCTCGAACCAACACAAAGAAGCTTCCATATTATATAAACTCAAGCATAAACCTCTAACCAGCACCTGAATTACGTTGAGTGAAGAATGGCTCGAAATAATCACATAGATAAGCTGTTGAATTACATGACTCTCAAATAATCACAAACAATCATATACACAAGCTGCTGAATTACATATGCTCGAGAATAATCTCAAACCATCACAAACTGTAGCTCCAGGATTATATGAACGCCAGGAAAACATACTTTGTGCCTAATTTTTGTTGTTTCTGTTTTAATGTAACTTTGTATTAATTAACACATCTTACAAGCAAAGAGATGAGCGTTATCGGATAATAACGCCCCCATAATAACTGCCATTTTCATCTTGGTCCAATTCTTTTCCCCTCGAGAGAAAAGTACTTTTCATTCTAACCTTCAGATAAAGGGAGTGTGTGTGTATGTGTGTATGTTTTTCTTATAGGAAAGCCACATCGGGCTATCTGCTGAGCCCACCGAAGGGAATCGAACGCTTGATTTTAGTTTTGTAAATCTGTAGACTTATCGCTGTACCAGCCGGGAGCTCAGATAAAGGAATTCACAAATTATTTCTTCTTTTCACTGAAGTTATACATTTTAGTGAAGAAAAAAATTAAAAATTAAATAATGTATTAGTCAACTTATCATATCCTTAGTATGATGAAAAACTATAAGTGAGGGTGTTACAAAGGGAAAGAATGTAGTTGTCGTTTATATGCAATTGTTAAAAGACGTTGCCCTTACACAATAGGAATTTAATATTGAAACAAACCATACATCCATATCTTGACTTTGGAGTGCGGTTCCACGACTTTTAAGCTTTGTCAATTTCCTGAATAATATTAATACATGTGATAAACTCATATTTGTTTGTTTGTTTTAGAATTTCGCACAAAGCTACTCGAGGGACATCTGTGCTAGCCGTCCCTAATTTAGCAGTGTAAGACTAGAGGGAAGGCAGCTAGTCATCACCACCCACCGCCAACTCTTGGGCTACTCTTTTACCAACGAAACGTGGGAATGACTGTCACATTATAACGCCCCCACGGCTGGGAGGGCGAGCATGCGACCTTCAGATTACGAAGCGCACGCCTTAACGCGCTAGGCCATGCCAGACCTTAAACTCACATTGAGCTCACTCAAAACTTATAACAATACTCTCCTGACACCATGATGACTATTGGAAACAATAAAACGTGCATAAAGAGGGTGATATGCTCTTCAAATCTCATCATCCTCCTCCTATTAAACATGGTTCCTTTTTTGGAAATCTTGAACACTTTAAATAAAATTTGTAACATTGCGCAAGGAAGGAATTTGTCAGTGATTATTTTAAATCACTTATTCTAAAAATGTCATCTTAACTACGTTGCCCAGAGATTTAACCACTGTAAGTGTAATGGAGTTTACACAACCACATCTCCACACACAAAAATGGTAGGTATTGTGTGACCAAAGTTTACCAAACTTCATCTCCATGCAGACATGTCAGGAATTTTATTACTTGGGTTTACATAATTCACATATCGATATACAGAAACATGTCAGATATTGTACCACTTAGGTACAATATATCTCTGTACAAAAACACCACTTCAGAGATCGTTTACGTCACCTATCCGCTTTCAAACCCCACCTAACGTGTAACTAAAAAAGAAGGATTAAGGTGCAGTTTTGATAAAACTGGTTTAATATTTACAAGTTTCTATTCTGTGACGCACCATTTCAAATGTAGATGTAGTAACAGTACCTATTTAAAATAATCATAGAGCTGTTACATAGTCTACCAAGTGAACTATAATGCTATTAACCGTTCGAATTTTCAGTGTAGCTAATGCGTTCTCAAAGAAATGGCTATTGGCCAAATTAGCCCGGGCTGTTTTCATTATTGAGATATCGAAACAAAAGCAAACACAGTTATCAGTTCACAGTTACGTAAGTCATAAAAAATTATCTGATCCTCTGGCGCTTTGTGTGGACTGAAGAAAGCCCTTAGCAACTTGTTCTTCTGTCAGCAGTCTAGTGAGGACTGACTGACTGACACTGAGAAACTGTGTTCATTAGGTCCGTTTGTATTTTGAAACTTCTCAGATTGAATTACAGACAGAAAATGACGTATTTCTTTTGGCTAACCTCAAGATGAAACGAAAGTAATTGATATGTGTTCTATACTATTAGTTAATTCCGCTAATACAGCGGTAAGTCTACGGATTTACAACGCTAAAATCAGGGGTTCGATTTCCCTCGGTGGGCTCAGCAAATAGCCTTATGTAAAACTCAAACACACAGTTACAAATGTTTTGTAATACATTGTGAGGAAGTTACAAAAAATGATACATCTTACTTGGAAAGTGCATTTCGTTTAGTGCGTCTTACAAGGCCTGGCATGGCCGAGCGCGTTAAGGCATGCTCTCGTAATCCGAGGGTCGCTGGTTCGCGCCCGCGTCGCGCTAAACATGCTCGCCCTTCCAGCCGTCTGGGTGTATAATGTGACGGTCAATCCCACTATTCGTTGGTAAAAGAGTAGCCCAAGAGTTGGCGGTGGGTGGTGATGACTAGCTGCCTTCCCTCTAGTCTTACACTGCTAAATTAGGGACGGCTAGCACAGATGGCCCTCGAGTAGCTTTGTGCGAAATTCCAAAAACAAACCCAAACAAGCGTCTTACAAGCGCCAGCAGTGGCTGAATGTAGAAACACTATCTAAGAAAACCGGAAGTGAATGTGTGATCCTTCGTTGAATCAGCAGTAAGCTTGAGACTTTATGGCACTAACTTTCAGTATTAAATCCCTGCTGTGGCACACGTAGATAAAGTGTTGTACGCATCGTGCTTAAGGGGTAAATATATGAGATACCACAGCAGAATATTGTTGTGTGTAGAAATACAAAAAAAACAAACGAGTATACATTGACATCTACTCAAACGATAAAAATTTTTACACAAACGCAACTCTTTAGAACTACGTAGAAGTCTGAGGGAAATGCCAAAAAAACATTATATGAATAATCTAAGACGAATACGGTTTATTTTTTTATCTATAGGTTATGAGTGGAAGAAAACTGATATTTTCGACTCACAGTAACGTCTGCCATGACGTACACATATATTCTAAGAAATTATGAGTGAAAGTAAACAAAAATGTGTCACAGTGTGTCAACCACTCTATATCTGTTATATCGAGTGCCGACGATACCTTTCGTCTAAAGCCCAGGGTCACGAGGCCTGCTGGGATATGACTGACATGAGACGCTGTTCAACTTGCAACAACAACAGCTGTCATAGTGTGAACTGTTTTAATTAAGTTGTTGATATGTTGTTTTCATGAATTTTATTTTAGTCAATTAGAAAAGGTGAAAGATTGGATCTTTCCTAGGCATAGTTCGTTGACTAAAAGAGTAAAATATTAGATGTATTCTGGCATAGATCATGGACTATAACAATGAAAGATTGAATGTATTCAGGCATAGATCATGGATTAGAACGGTAAAAGAGTGGATTATTCTGGCATAGATCGTGGACTAGAACAGTGAAAGATTGGATGCATTCTGGCATAGATCATGGACTAGAATGATAAAAGTTTAGATGTATTCTGGCATAAATCATGGACTAAAACGGTAAAAAATTGGATATATTCTGGCATAGATCATGAACTAGAACAGTAAAAGGTTGTATGTATTCTGGCATAGATCATGGACTAGAGCAGTAAACGATTTTATGTATTCTGGCATAGATCATGGACTAGAGCAGTAAACGATTTTATGTATTCTGGCATAGATCATGGACTAGAACAGTGAATAATTGGATGTATTCTGGCATAGATCATGGACTAGAACAGTGAATAATTGGATGTATTCTGGTATAGATCATGGACTAGAACGGTGAAAAAAACTCATAATAATAATATTCTAGCACAGATCCTTAACTAGAACCCTGAAACATTGAGATTATTCTTGTATACACCATGATTTAGAACAGTGAAATATTGGGAGTATTCTAGCGTATATCACAGGTTTGAACAACGAAATTTCTTGAAAAATATCATTGGCTAGATATCTAAAGTCGTGGACTATTATGATGCTGTGTGATAATTCAAGTTCAAAACATAGAATTAACTATAAAGGCTTTAAAAAATTTAAAACTGGGTTTCGTTGCTCGTGGTAAGCAAAGTACTGACAGCCCATTTTGTAGTTTTGTGCTTAACTCTAAACAAACAAAATAAAAACGGGAAAACTATATTTCGACTATTATAAAATATAGTCAAATCTTGATTTTTACGAAGAATCTAACATCTAAATGTGATGATTCATCTTTGAAGTAACGTGTATAACTATTAGATTAGTTTGTCCCGTTTCTCAATTGTAATATAAAAATGAACTATAAAATAATTACTAGACCTTTTACACTGTGGAATTATCTAGATTTAATAGGATCACATTCAGTATAAATGCCCTAAATCACATGAAGCTTCTCTTTTTCTTAAAGAAATACAGTAATACATATATGAGATTCTTTGTTTGTTATTAAGAAGACACTTAAACATAAACAACATTGTTTGTTTGTTTTTAAGACAACAATAATAGAGACAAAAATTGTTTGTTGTTAAGAAGACACTAATACATAGACACATTGTTGTTTGTATTAAGAGAACAATAATTCATAAAAAATTATTATTTTTTGTGATTTATAAAACAATAGAACATACATATTGTTTGTTTGTTGCTAAAAAACTCTAATACACAGACAACATTGTTTGCTGTCATGAAGACACTAATATATAGAAAACATTTTTCATTTGTTGTTAAGAGAACAATAACACATAGAAAATATTTTTTTTTGTTTTAATGGGACAACACTACATAGACAACACTGTTTGTTTGTTATTAAGAGAACAATAATACATAGAAAACATTATTTTTTGTTGTTAAGAGAACAATAATATACAGACAGCATTGTTTGTTGTTGTTAAAAATACACCATTACATAAAAAACATTGTTTGTTTGTTGTTAAGAAGACATTAATACGCAAACAACATTCTTTTTCTTGTTAAAAGAACAGTAATACATAGAAAACATTGTTAGTTGTTAAGAAAACAACATTCTTTGTTTGTTGTTACGAAAATAGTAATATGTACACAACATTGTTTGTTTGCTGTTTAAAAGGCGTTAATATATAGACAACATTATTTGTTTCTTGTTAAGAGAACAGTAATATGTTGATAACATTGTTCGTTGTTAAGAAGACGATAATTCATGGAAAACATTGTAGCTTTGTTTTAAGAGAACAACAATATATATACAACATTATTTGTTTGTTGTAAGTGAACAATAATATATAGAAAACATTTTTTGTTTCTTCTTAAGAAGATACTAAGACATAGACAAAATTATTTGTTTATTCTTAAAAAGACATTAATATATAAACAGTATTTTTTCTTTGATTCTAAGGGACCAATAATAAAAGAAAATAACATTTTTTGCTTGTGTTTAAGAAGGCACTAATATGTAGACAACATTGTTTCTTTTGTTGTTAAGATAACAATGATACATAAACAACATTGTTTGTTTGTTGTTAAGAGAACAATAATACATAAACAACATTGATGATTTGTTGTTAAGATGACACTCATATATCGACAACATTGTTTCTTTGTTGTTAAAGAGACATTAATACATAGACAACATTGTTTGTTCGTTGTTTAGAAAACACTAATCCATTGACAACATTGTTTGTTTGTTGTTAAAAGAACAATAATACATAGAAAACATTGTTTCTTTGTTGTTAAGAAAATCCTAATACACAGACAATATTGTTTGTTGTTAAGAAGACATTAATACATAACACCATTGTTTGTTTGTTGTTAAGAGAACAATAAAATGTAGATAACATTGTTTATTTATTGTTAAGACACTAATACACAGACAATATTGTTTTTGTTGTTAAGAGAAAATAATCCATAGACAACATTGTTTGTTTGTTATCAAGAGAACAACAATACATTGACTACATTTTTTGTGTTAAGAGAAGTATAATACATGGACAACATTGTTTGTTGTTAATAAGAAAATATTACATAGACATTATTTTTTCTTTGTTTTTATGAGGATAATAATACATAGACACATTCTTTGTTTGTTGTTAAGAAGACACTAATACATAGACAAAATTATTTGTTCTTTAAAAGACACGATTATATAAACAACATTCTTTGTTTGCTGCTAAGAGAACAATATGTAAACAGCATTGTATGCTTGTTGTTAAGAGGACGTTAATATATAGAAAACATTGTTTGTTTGTTATTAAGAGAACAATAATATGTAGATAACATTGTTTGTTTGTTGTTAAGATTCTAATACATTGACAACATTATTTTTGTTGTTAAGTGAAAAATAATACATAGACAACATTATTTGTTTATTGTTAAGAGAAGAATTATACACAGACAGCATTATTTGTTTTTGTTATGAAGACACTAATATGTAGACAACATGATTTTATTGTTCTTAAAATGATACTATTATATAAACAACATTCTTTGCTTGCTGCTAAGAGAACAATAATATGCAGACTGCATTGTTTGTTTGTTGTTAAGAGTACACTAATAGGTATAAAACATTGTTTGTCTTCAAGAAAATACTAATAGATAGACAACATTGTTTGTTTTTGTTAAGAAGAAATTAATATATAGACAACATTGTTTCTTTGTTGTTAAAAGAACAATAATACATAGACAACATTGTTTATTTATTTTTAAGAGAAGAATTATACATACATAGTATTATTTGTTTTTGTTAAGAAGACGCTAATATGTAGACAACATCATTTCTTTGTTTGTTCTTAAAAAGACACCATTGTATAAACAACATTCTTTGCTTGCTGCTAAGAAAACTATAATATGTAGACTGTATTGTTTGTTTGTTGTTAAAAGTACACTAATATGTATAAAGCATTGTTTGTCTTCAAGAAAATACTAAAAGATAGACAACATTGTTTGTTTTTTGTTAAGAAAACATTAATATATAGACAACATTGTTTGTTGTTGTTATTAAGAAAACTATAATATGAAGATAACATTGTTTGTTTGTTGGTTGTTAAGACTAATACATTGACAACATTATTTTTGTTGTTAAGTGAAAAATAATACATAGATAACATTGTTTGCTTGTTGTTAAGAGAAATATCATACACAGAAAACATTGCTTGTTTGTTGTTAAGAAGACACTGATATGTAGACAACACTGTTTGTGTGTTGTTAAGAGAACAACGATACAGAGAAAACATTGTTTGTTTGTTATTAATAAGACACTAATATGTAGACAACACTGTTTCTTTGTTTTTAAAAGAACAATGATACCTAGACAAGATCGTTTCTTTGTTTGTTCTTAAAAGACACTAGTACATAAATAATATTCTTTGCTTTCTGCTAAGAAAACAATGATATGTAAACAGCATTGTTTGTTTGTTGTTAAGAGAACACTAATATGTATAAAGCATTGTTTGTCTTTAAGAAAATACTAAAAGATAGACAACATTGTTTGTTTTTTGTTAAGAAGACACTATATAGACAAGATTGTTCGTTTGTTGTTAAGAGAACAATAAAATATAGATAACGTTGTTTGTTTGTTTGTTGTTAAGACTAATACATTGACAACATTATTTTTGTTGTTAAATGAAAAATAATACATAGATAACATTTTTTGTTTATTGTTAAGAGAAGAATTGTACATAGAAAACATTGTTTTTGTAAAGAAGACGATAATACATTGACAACATTGTTTGTTTGTTGTTAAGAGAAAAATAATACACAGAAATCTGATTGTTTGTTGTTAATAAGACACTAATATGTAGACAACACTGTTTCTTTGTTATTAAAAGAACAATGATACCTAGACAACATCGTTTTTTTGTTTTTTCTTAAAAAGACGCCCCCCAGTGGCTCAGCGGTATGTCTGCGGACTTACACGCTAAAATCCGGGTTTCGATACCCGTGGTGGGCAGAGCACAGATAGCCCATTGTGTAGCTTTGTGCTTAATTCAAAAACAACAACTTAAAAAGACACTAGTACATAAACAATATTATTTGCTTGGTGCTAAGAAAACAATAATATGTAAACAGCATTGTTTGTTTGTTGTTAAGATAATACTAATATGTAGAAAACATTGTTTGTCTTTAAGAAAACACTAATAGATAGACAATATTGTTTGTTTGTTGTTAAGAAGACAATAAAATATAGATAACGCTGTTTGTTTGTAGTTAAGATGTTCATAGACAACATTAATTGGTTGTTGTTAAGAAGACATTAATATATAGACAACGTACTTGTTTTTGATAAGATAACAATAATACATAGAAAACATTGTTTGTTGTTAAGATGGCAATAATACATAGACAACATTGTTTGTTGGTTTTTAAGAAGACACTAATATGTAGACAACTTTGTTTGTTTTTAAGATAACAATAACGCATAGAGAGCATTGTTTTTTGTTGTTGTTAAGGCAACAATAATGCATAAACAACATTGTTTTTTGTTTAACAACAATAATACACGGGCGTCGAAACCCGGTTTTTAGGGTTATAAGCCTTCAGACATGTCGCTGAGCCACTGGAGTTCTTAGACAAGATAAAGGAAAAAGGCAATTTTTTGGTATGTTTTCAAATTGTGCTTCATTCAACGTACACTCATACATTTACTTTTGTTAATCAAATCCATACTATTACCATTTTTACTGAAATAAAACTATTTCATTTAGATATTTTTATATTTCATATCATTGATAAATAGGTAGATAAAGTGGTGTTTCAATAGTTTCAGACACAACACGTTTCCCAATTTTTACCTTGTTAAGATAGTTCTCACCCTTGATAGGTTTATGTCCTTGCCATATACAAAACAGATTAACAAATTCTGCTTGAAAATGGTTTCAACAAAATAAAAATGTTTCGATAAAAACATTGTAACTTTCTGAGATAAATGTGCATAGCTGTATATTTTAATGATAATTAATGTTGAAATTTCTTCTTTTTTTACGGCTCGGCATGGCCAGGTGGGTTAAGGCGTTCGACTCGTAATCTGAAGGTCGCGGGTTCGAATCCCCGTCGCTCCAAACATGCTCGCCGTTTCAGCTGTGGCGGTGTTATAATGTAACGGTCAATCTCACTATTTGTTGGTAAAAGAGTAGCCTAAGAGTTGACGGTGGTTGGTGAAGATTAACTGTCCTCCCTCTAGTCTTACATTGCTAAATTAGGAACGGCTAGTGCAGATAGCCCTCGAGTAGCTTTGTGTGAAATTCAAAAAGCAAACAAAACAAAATTTTTTTTTAAACACTAGTTTCGTGTTAGGATTTGCTATAAATATACAAGCCAGTTCTTTGTACATATGGCTTATACATAGTTTCAAAGGTTAATGTTTTTAATGCATGATATAAATTAAAATGTATGATCATTACTTGTGATGTCAGGAAACCATTGTGATACATAACACGAAAATTAAAATTTATTTTTAAATATTTACCAGTTGGTAGGGCCCACCAGTGGCACAGTAACATGTCTGCGGAGCTAAAATGCTAGAAATCGGGTTTCGCCACCCAGAGTGGGCATAGCTCTATATTTAGCTTCAAATAAACAAACCAATAAGCAGGTAGAAAATTACACAGCAGTTATAAATTACTTAACAGTTCATGGTTTTAGTGAACTAGTCAATAGTCGAATGCATGTGAAAGATACGGTAAAATGTAAATTTTATGACAAAACGTTTGAATTTCACTTTTTCTGTGATTGTGTTAAAATCCATGTGCACTTAATTTGGTCTGTCTGCACTTTGTCAGTTAGTGATCAGATGGTTTAGTTATATCAGGATATAGCTACGTTCTTCTGTAAACACTGTTCTCACAGTGTCAACATAGTATCACGTGACTGTCATTCAACGCTATAATTTGTCATGACAAGACTTTGCACACTGCAAAGATGGGTGATTTTTGTAGTAGTAGCAAAATTAGAACAATTAACGAAAGCTGCTATGAAGTATGTAAGGTTAGGACAGCAAGAAATAATGTTCTGTTATTATCAACATGTAATTAAAGTTACGTTCGCTCATTCGCAAATAATCATCTGCGAAGAAATAACTTGGATTTTCGTTTTCATTTCACATATCTACCTCACCAGACAGGTTAACATGTAGTTAACAATATGATGGAGGCTAAGCTTCACGGAAAGTGACACATGAGCTCTTCACAAGGTGTCACCAGTACATTATATATTGGGTCACTACTTACTATTTGGGCCTCGATCATGTTTGGTTTGCATTAAATTAATATTCGGTTGATCTGCTCCATGTTGTTGTGGACCATTCCCTTCTGAGTTTGCTATCAAGAGTCCAGAACAGGAACCCTTGTGGTGCTTTTTTTGTTCTTCCTTCAGCACATAGCTTATCCACTTTCTTTCTTTTCTACTAATCTCTACCAGGATGACTTCGTGTTCTTTCTTCTCACTTCCTTACTTGAAACGTTTCTGAGTCATCTGCTGTAAGAATTATCCTAAGGAATCTGTGGATGAAAATACACACATTCCTAGCAGTTTTGTTTTTTGTTTGTTTTCAAGCAGCCTAATCCAAAATTTTATACGAATTTTACGTTGGTATTAAGAGCCTAATCTTGATCTTTAGAGAAATATTGTTGTACCTCCACGAAGGCTTTAGGTGTACAAACGCATATCTAGTTTCACTGATCCAAGTATTCACATCAGCATCTGTTCCTCACCATTCATCAACCTTAATTTCAAGTATGTAAACTGGTTAATGACTTCTACTTCTTGTTTAGTTTGGGATTTTGTATTTATCTTCATTAATTTATTCTGGTTGGTGTTAACTTTCAAACCAATCCTGCCTTAATACAAAACTGTTTTCACAGTGCTCAGTGTTACCTTGCCATTTTCTATCCATTTATTCCCAGTATACTAATTCTGTATTCTTTCATCTCTCTAGCTACTCGAGTTTATTTCCCTGTCTCATACATTAATCTTGTTTTCCAGTGTTCATGATGGCTTTGGGAGTTAAAAGAAAAGCTTTTAACCTGATGGCTTTGTGACTGTTTTGGTCACCATCTATCATATAGTTTACATATTGTGTTGAAACCTCTGGTGTGATCGTGTTGCTGAAGGGGTGACTGACATTTACAACATTGCAACGGCCACTTCGTCAGGAAGAAAAGTCACGAGTCAAGCTTTAATTATGTAAACGTTTATAATTCTCTGAGAACTTATGCTCACTGTAACAATATAATCCAATTTGTAGGTACGTGCAACATCTTATAGATTCAGTATCTCACTTCAATACCAAAATGTACTTAAAAATTCAATAGTTAATTTCTCTAAAATAGAAATCCCCTCTTGACAAAGATAACCATGTTTTTCTACAATAACCTTCTTGTCATGTAAAAAGGCATCTCTCCACAAAAAAGGAGAAAAATCAAATTTATAAATAAGAAATTGGAACCCTCAAAATGGACCAAAGTCTCCAACAAGAACACGGCCCAGCGATCTAACATGAAAATAATAGTATCTGTAGTACAAGTGTTGAGCGAGTGTAGTACACTCAAGTACTGTAATTAGTAATAATCACACTCATGAATGTCAACACATACAAAGCGCGTTACTTACGTAACCACACTCATTTGCTTGTGTCAGTAGGGGGAATCTAGCAAATACTTTGGCCCTTTGAAACTAAGGATAAAGCTACACAAGGGGTTATTTGGGCTCTGTCCACCACGGGTATCAAAACCTAGTTTCTAGCAATATAAGTCCGTGGACATACCAGTGTGCCAGTAGAGGGAATCTACATATTTGCTATATTCATCTCATAATCTGATATTTGTATATTTCATAAAACGTCTTCAAAATAAGAAATTAGGCCAGGCATGGCCAAGCGTGTTAAGGCATGCTACTCGTAATCTGAGGGTCATGGGTTCGCATCCCCGTCGCGCCAAACATGCTCGCTCTTTCAGCAGTCGGAGCGTTATAATGTGACGGTCAATCTCACTATTCGTTGGTAAAAGAGTAGCCCAAGAGTTGGTGGGGGGTGGTAATGACTAGCTGTCTTCCCTCTAGTCTTACACTGCGAAATTCGGGAAGGCCAGCGCAGATAGCCCTCATGTAGCTTCGCGCGAAATTCAAAATACAAACAAACAAATAAGAAATTAATCTCCAGAACTGAGAATGTTCTATTACTATAAGTTAATAAATCAAGAAGAGTCATCGTTCAGAGCGAGATTGTTTATATTTACAAAGCAAGTAGATTCGTTTCGTACATAAGGTTGCTTGCTAATCGCACCCTTCTTCAGTTACTTATATCTTTCCCAGTTTTGTTTGTGAATTTGAGCACCAATGAAGTATTACTGTAACATCCGTTTTGAGATTTTAACATACTTTAATCTGAGTACGAAAATTAAAGTTGTCCTTGCATATGTGTTTTTCGTCACGCACAAACGTGTATAATTAATGATTCGCGAGCTTTAGGATAAATAAATATTCGAATATTTTTCTGTTGTTGTTTTTTTGTGTTTTCGTTTTATAACGGAAATTTAAATTTGGAAGAATAGCACATAAGTCTGAAGTTATGTACATATTCGTGCACGTATATCCTTTTCTAACACATGTGCACAAAATTTTCAAAATAAAAGTTTACACTCGAATGTAACCCTTTGTGCCCGACTGCAAAGTAGCCATTTGCCACGTGAACGTATGAGCAAGCTACAGAAGTTCGTGATTATTCTGTACTTTGACCTCTCACGTGGGTTGACTTCTGCCTGTTCGCTATTATTTATGAAACTGTTATAAAACTGTTTCACAACAACATGGCGTGCGTTAGTATTACATAGGATATAATAGAAGGACTCTTCTAAAGTCCGTTTCATATTTGAATAAGCGTTAATTACACAAAAAAGAAACCTCACGACTGGCACGTGCTGGATTAATTATCTAAGGATATGTGTTACAACTGTTGTTTTATCTGTAACAGGATAGCTTGTTTGTACAGAAAACGCTTTAGATAAAGAGAAGCACGAAACAGAAGATGAAACAATATTCCTTCCGTCTCTCTGTGTATATCTTCACGTCTGAATGCCTACTATAAAGATACCAATTGACTATTCAAAGAAATAATAGATTGAATTGAATCTCTCGCAAAACTACTCGAGGTCTATCTGTGCTAGCCGTCCCTAATTTAATAGTGTAAGACTAGAGGGAAAGCAGTTAGTCATCACCACCCACCGCCAACTCTTGGGCTACTCTTTCACCAACGAATAGTGGAATTAACCGGGTCAGAAATAATAGAAAGAGTGACATAAGTAGTTATTGAAAATAAACAGTGAGATACAAACATAAAATTATTTCATGTAACGTCATTATTCTAAAAAATACATTTCTTAATAAACTTAAAGGAAAGTTTAATAACCTAATAAAATAAACCTTGCTGTATACACACTGTAGTAAAGAAAACGTATAAAACATGTATTTATCCTTTCCTGAGACTGACAATCGTATCAAATATCTCGGACACTGGTCACTCACCATACCTGTTAGAATGACTTATACAAGATTTGAGAAAATGTTGTTTATTTGAGACCTCTTCGGAAATGTTTGAGAGATGGGTTCTTTAATGGTCAATAGAGCGTTATGTGAGTAACAGTAAATGAGGTTCAGTTGATTTACTGGAATTATGCTACTTGATTCAGTGATTATTGATTTGTAATAAATGTGTAGACATGTATTAGATGTTACAGTGGTTAGTTACATATTATTAAGTGTATGGATTTCTGTCAATTACTCAAACGGTTCTATTATAAGTAAGACAGTACATATAGTATGTTTGTTTGTTTGTCTGTTTTGAATTTTTGCGCAAAGCTACACAACAGCTTTCTGCTCTAGCCGTCCCTAATTTACCAGTGTAAGACTAGAGGGAAGGCAGCTAGTCATCACCACCCACCGCCAACTCTTGGGCTACTATTTTACCAACGAATAGTGGAATTGACCGTCACATTATAACGCCCCCACGGCTGAAAGGGCGAGCATGTTTGGTGTGACGGGGATTTGGACCCGCGACTCTCGGATTACGAGTGGAGTGCCTTAACCACCTGGCCATGCCGGGCCCAAGCCTAGAAATAGTGTTAGAAACAGTAATGCTGAATATACGAAACTAGTCTTAGCTAATAATCAAACCAAAAAAGTTGGCTAGTATGGAATGAAAAACATAGCAAAAATATCAATAAAAGCCAGGAAATGTCCAGAAATAGCTGTAAAAAAAATACTGGAAGGATAGTCTTAGAGCCAACTCACTTTCGAGACTTAGCATAAAGAAAATCTCTGAGCCAAGTAAAAACAAAATAATAAAAAATAAGAAACTGGGAATTGAAACATTAAAGAGTAAAAATATAAAGATAGGAATAGATGGGATAAAATTGCACTTCTCTATGATTATTGACACCAAGCAATCTCAAAGTGGATGTGGCCACCATTTTGAACATTCCTACTCTGGGTTTTGCTTTGAACTTTAACCTGATCAGATAGTTGGACTGAGTTTTGTCAAAAGGTAATCCTTCTTAAATGCTCAAAAAATTTGAAAAAAAATCCAAAAATCAACAATTTTAAAACTATTCTTTTGGCCGACCTCTTACTAGTCAGATAACTATAATGTCTTTCATAAGCACAGTATAACTATTGGAGTTTCCTTTTTAACTCTGATATCAAACACACCTTTTATGATGTCTTGCATATCTTTAGGGCCACGTAATTTGATTACATATATGTGTCTGTACTAAGTTTCTGATACACAGAAATTTAACTAAATACGACATTCACTTAGTTGAACCATTACCAAGTTATAAAAAAACAACAACACAGAAAGTATGAATGGGTGGAACAATGACCACTTTCAAGCTGGCCAGTGTCGGAAACCATTAACTGTTTTAATGATTTCCTTCCATTCCAATCTTGGTTCTTCACTTTTAACGCTCCCTTTCCAACTTCGTAAATTTTTATATTTAAAATTTTGAAACTTATTTCATTGCAAGAAAGTATAATCTGTGTATGACTAAGATAAGTTATCAATTAATTCAAGAACAAATTTACACATTACAGTTTGTTAACATGACTGTGCAACATACGACAAAACATAGACTGTGGTCCCAACATAGCTATAATCTATTTGTTGAAAGCTATATTTTCAATATTTTAATTCAGCTGTTGGTTAAAAGGTGCATGAGGTTAAGATCTAGCTGGATATCTTAGTTATAACTACGAGTAAACAGTTAGCGTTAAAGGTGTAGTCTCTTACTGACATATGCATTTGAGTTGTGTGTAGGATTGCAGTGTTTGTAGTCTATTATAGAGTCCAGTAGTACTTAATAGAAGAGATCGACGAGATTTCCAAATAATTCACGTGCCGATAAAGCATTCTATAGAATTTCTAACGAAAATCCGACCATATAAATTATTGGTTGCAATATATTATTCGCATATATGTTAATTATACGCTAAAAAGGTCATTTAACTTTTCGGTATAATAATTCAAAAATGCCTAAAACAGTAATCTCTCTGTCTACTACTTATCTACCTACCTGTTTAAGTCAGCAAGACTAATCCCTAGATGGTTTTGACTATCGCTACAACATTTCTCTAACTTACTTCACTGGTTTGCGGAATCTGGTTTTGATATTCAGATGAATAAATATCGATTTTTGTATGAATATGGTAAACATATTATGCACGTGTTAAGTATCTTTTCAGCCCAACAGATGGTGTTGCATATAAATATATAGATACGCGACAGTTTCTAAAGGTAAAGAATATATTTTATACTGGTATAACACGAAAAGTAAACAAACAAGAATATTAAAAATTATGACTTTTAAAGTGAAGTAAGGATTCTGCTACAAAAGGTAATAAAATAAAAATTAAAACCACAATAAGAAATTTATAAATTTTAATTCCTACTTTGGCAGCTTTATATACTTGTTTGTAGGCCGAAGTAAGGATTACATTTCAGAAATTTGTTATTAAGGTTTTAATTCTTGTAAAAGTTATAGCCATCAGGGATATGGCTATACTGAAAGTTTATATATTTTATGCACATTTTATGGACGTATAAAGCTGAACAATGAAATAGGTTGACATTGTGGTCAGTATGTCTAAATGAAGCAGCCGAAAACAAGGGTTGAAACCGTTTTAAAATCTGCTCAACAAGTGTCACTTTATTTGTTTGTGTAATTTTATTGTAGCATCTCTTTTTGTTTTGGACCATTCTTATTGCAATTTTTACGAATAACCAACGATCCATACTTTCCATTAATTTTCTCTTGTTTATTAAATTAATCAACTAGTTAGAACAGAAATTCTGCTACGTGTTTATCAAAGGTGATTACGTTGGGCACAGCACAACGCAGTTGGATCCAGATTCAGTTCTAGAATTTTTTTTGGAAATTTTAATTGTGAAAGTAATTAGAACATGTGTAAACGTGGAAGGCCGTTTAGAAACTCTTGTAAAAATTATATGTAAGATTGTAAAGTAACAAAATGTTAAGACAGAATTGTTTTAGGGTTGGTTGTTGAGTAACACAAGTGAGACCAAGTTGTACATTTGTAAGTTTTCCTATATATAATTCACAGTCTTAGGCTTTAATTTAAGAACAGTTTAAGAAATAAATTCAAAATGAATCTATAATCTTAATATAAAGTACTTGCATTGTGCTTCACAGTCATTCGTGTTAATTTGAGAGTGGTACTAGAAATTATTATTTATGAATCTTGATTTTTTCAATAGGTACTTGCAATAAATTTTTAAAAAGCATTTACCTAAAATGAATAAATAAATATAGGTACATATAAAGTTTTAATAAGTTTAAACACATCATTCTTAACTTTTTATTTATAATGATCAAAATAATATTTTGCTAAAAACCTTCCCTAAGGTCAAATATAGATACATATATCATGGTCATACGAGAATACTGTTAATCAGTATTGATTCATTTTTTTTTCAGTTGCGTATAGAGTGAGAAAAGATATTCATTAGAAAGCGGTGTTAAAAGTACACCAGTAATTAATTTGATCCAAGTGGCACTACGTATAAGTTGATCACGAGTATATCAATTAAGAAATTATTTTTATGTGTGTGGCGATTCATACTACGGAATAAACCAACAGATAAAGTACCCTTAAAAAACTAAGAAGTTTTAGGATTAACTAGGATAGTCAATAATTGGTAATCATGAAAATGGTGTGAGCAGAATGTATAAAGAAGGATAAAAAAAATGTAGAGAAAAATTTACAGATTATGCCATGAAATTTGATTTAACAATTTAACATGGATGAGTTGTACTTACTAATACAGGACCAAGCTGCATTGAAAGAAAGTTCGGGCTTGACTACTTTGTACTGGTTGGACCTAAACACGTGCACCAAAACCATTGTTTCCACTGACGTGATTGAGACAACCCTGAACTGATTCCGCGTCAAACTTTGACTTATTCTTATTAATGAAATGTTTCCAAATTAAATTAGACTGAATATTTTTCTTCAGAAGGTACTGCAAACAATCACAGATTACATAAATAATGATGATTCCTTTATTTTCCCCAAGTTAAAATCGATCCACAAATCCGAAAAAGTTATCCCTGCTGTAACTAAGGCCAACCACATTAATGAGAAACTAAGTTGGTTCTAACTGGTGAGATGTCACATTATCAAGATAGAGGTTGTTGGAGATAAAGAGTGAAATTAGAAAGTAAAAAGAAGTTTGGCATTGCGAGATATTTTGATATTAAAGTTTTAAAAGGACATACTTAATACAAATAATATAACAACTTCCAGTAACCGTAAAATAAATTATTATTGTAAATTCAATTATTTACATGCAATATTATGGTTGAAAAAAAACATGTATCTTAAGTTACATAATAAAAAAAACACAAACATCAGGAAATGTTTATGCTGCAGTTTATATCACACAGAAACCGTGGTCTACAAACAGTTTGTTTGTTTGTTTTGGAATTTCGCACAAAGCTACTCGAGGGCTATCTGTGCTAGCCGTCCCTAATTTTGCAGTGTAAGACTAGAGGGAAGGCAGCTAGTCATCACCACCCACCGCCAACTCTTGGGCTACTCTTTTACCAACGAATAGTGGGATTGACCGTCACATTATACACCCCCACGGCTGGGAGGGCGAGCATGTTTAGCGCGACGCGGGCGCGAACCCGCGACCCTCGGATTACGAGTGCACGCCTTAACGCGCTCGGCCATGCCAGGCCGTCTACAAACAGAGTAAACAGATATACTAATCCATAAGTATATTTGTGTTCCCATGTAGCTATTCAGACAATGCTGAATTGTACACTGATATACATTTGTAGTAATTTGACCAAGTGAAGAATAAAATCAGTGTAAAAAAGTTTTGAAATGTTGATAAATGCAGGCATTATCTGTATTCAGTGTAGGTCAGAAGATGGCTTCCAAATGTAGCTAATAATTTTGACCATCTTGTGCTTGTGAAAGTACGATCTTTATGGGCATGTCTTCACTTCATTATGTTCTATAGTTTCACATGGACTCTAATTTTGTTTGCATCTGCTCACAGTTTTGTACCACTATTCTTAAGCCTTCTGTCCGTAGCCGTTTGACCCCCGCTAGTATAGCGGTAAGTCCACGGATTTACAACGCCAAAATTAGGGGTTCGAAATCCACTCGATGGGCTCAGCAGATAACCCGATGTGACTTTGCTATAAGAAAAACACATACACGTACAAACACACCGTAGCTGTTTAAATATACAGATTATCACACGTGTATGTGTTTTCTTATAGTTACCTGCTGAGCTCACCGAGAGGGAATCGGCCCCCTTATTATAGCGTTGTAAATCCTTAGACTTACCACTGTACTAGCCGGGGGGTTGCTATTACAGGTAACCCCACAAGCTCTGGAAGATATAAGAGAGAAGAAAAATTACCACTACGAGTCATGCACTATGAATTTAATGAATTGCTAAAAGGTAATTGGCATATTTCGTAGCCAAGATGGCAGAATTCATTCCTCGTATATGCTATCATATTTTATGGTAATAATCTTAGTTCAGCTTTTCTTACCAAGTTTGGTTTTCGAATCCAGTTCCGAGGTATTGAACTAGAGAAGAATTCTCTAAGATGTCCAAAAACTTGTATGTAAGTGGTAACTGGAATATTTGTCCCCAGAGAAGTTTGATATTTTTTTCTTTCCTGCTGGCTCCCAATAAAGCAGCGGTATGCCTCTGAAATTACAACACTAGAATCCGTGTTTTGATACTTATGGTGGGCACAGCACAGATAGCCCCTTTTGAAGCTTCGTGTTTAAGTATACACAACAACAAGAATAATCTTCCTTGCTGAAAGCTCATAAGTTTTCCTAAGGTATATAATTTATTCATACAATGTCCAGTTGATTTCTGTACTGGCTAAGTCTTATGGGGACTATGTTAACTTGCATGATGGTTATTTTATGTACCATATGTCTTCCGTATCTATTTGGTAACAGTAATAATGCCAGTGAAATATTTTGGCAATTATACTAACTTCCTGTGTTAGTAACTGCACAGATTACTTTAAACATCATCTGTTAGCAATCTTGGGTTTGCTTAGAATGCGTCAAACGATATGCCATAGTTATCCTATTGAAGTTAACGCGAAAGCATCTTCTACATCGTCGTGTGCTATGCTGAGCACTATTTATTAAGACAAACTAAAAACTTGTTTATTATATTCGGCACTATGCCTGCTGCTTGTGTTATAACAGTTCGTACAAATGCTTATTAGAACTAGATCAGAAAGCACGAGACTTCTAACATGGTTTCATACCCACAGCAATAGAAGTAGCTGCACGTGAGCCTTCCCACATTCTTCCAGAGTTTGGTGTTTTGGTGTTCAATGATTCTGCAAACTTTTCCAAAAACATCTAACCTGATGAAGGGTATCTGTCTAGAGAGGACAGTACTACACCGACTTTTTGCACTCTAGTTGAAGTTCAGACCATGCTTGAAGTTAAATTTTACAAAAAACAAATCCATCCCATGGATATTTACACTCGTACCATTATCATCATAATTATTTTAGTTCAGTTAGAGTTGGTAATACGAATAACCTTTATACAAGCCTCACTTCTCTATTTGTTTCGATTCTCAGACAGTGGAATGTTGTTCTTATCAATGTGAAGAGAGACTTAGCTGACAGCTGATGTTGAAAGAAGTTATGAACGTAGCATTTCACACACATAGTTTAGCCTACCAAACTTGAAGAGGACGTTGTTTTCGAACCTACCGATTTGCAAAGCAAGCCACTAAACTCAAGTGTATTAAGTTGCCGTGAGTGAAAAATGAAAGTTGAAAATAAACCAAATTAGTTGTTTAGTATTATGCATTTTATGTCTTACAGTTTATTAATTGTCATCCCATGGGTAATGTCGTTTCTAACACTAACATTTAAAAAGATGAAAAGAACTTAAATAACAACTTTAATCAATTATGTATTTTCCATCACCTTCAATAACAGCCTGACAACGTCACAAAAGATTTTCAATTCCACGCTTATAAAAATCAAATGGTTTGAGGTAAAAAAGGTACAAAGGCTATTTTTAACCGATCCATAGTAATAAACTGTTTTTCATTCAGATGCTGCTACAAACTTCTAAGAAGATGGTAGTCTAAAGGATTTGTTTGTTTGTTTTGAATTTCGCGCAAAGCTACTCGAGGGCTAGCCGTCCCTAATTTAGCAGTGTAAGACTAGAGGGAAGGGAGCTAGTCATCACCACCCACCGCCAACTCTTGGGCTACTCTTTTACCAACGAATAGTGAGATTGACCGTCACATTATAATGCTTCCACGGCTGAAAGGGCGAGCATGTTTGGCGCGACCGGGATTCGGACCTGCTATCCTCGGATTACGAGTAGAACGCCTTAACATGCTTGGTCATGCCGAGCCATAATGTTCGTGTTGTTGTTTCGAATTAAGCTATACAATGGGCCATCTGTGCTCTGCCAACCACGGGTATCGAAACCCGGTTTTTAGCGTTGTAAGTCCGCAGACATACCGCTGAGTCACTGGGGACTAATCTAAAGGAGCAAGACCAAGAGAACAAGGGGAATGGGGAAGTTTTTCCCAGCGAAGCTCTTCAATTTTTTGGAAGTGTTCTTAAAGGTGTGAGAAGGTACATTGTCATGGTGGAAAACAACTCCTCTCCGATTTACCAAAGCAGGTTTTTTGTTGTTTTTTTAGTGAAATGCTCAGTCGATCCAGTTGCTAACAGTACATCTCATTAGTAATTATCTAGTTTTGTTGTAACAACTCAAAGTGTATTACTCCACTTTTATCCCACCGAACAATATCAAAATGCTAAGCGCTACTGATAGTAGCAGGACAACCAGTTGCACCAACCTACTGTCGACGGCACTTCATATTTTGATAAAGTTCCTATTTCTCACATCAAGACACTAAGCGATTCAGAAACGAAGCTTGAAGCTCACGAAAGTTAAATAAGCAGTTGTCTACTCGTTCTCTCAGATTATCAGTTTACAACTCACGTGGTATCCATTTTTCCAACTTTAAAACTCCTGCAACATGATGCAAATGTCGATGGACAGTGGAAGGAGATGAATTGAGTTTCTGGACTAATTCTTTAACAGTTACACACAGTCCTCCTCAAGTGTTGCTAGAAGCAGGCAATTATCAAACTCCACAGGGTACCCAGCACGATCTGCACCTGTCAAACTGCAGTCAACAGTTATAAACTTATTAAACCATCATGGAGACTTCCTCACATTCAGAATGTCAATGCTGTGTATCCTTAAATGCTTCGCGTAGCATCGGTAGCACTTTTCCCTTTTCTGAACTCGTGAAACATTATATACCTTATGTGCTCCTCTGATACCTCCATGACAATTAGGACTTCTAAAATAAATAAAACAAAAACTAGTAAAGAAACGAACTGGCTTACACTTAATGCTATCAAGTCATCACATGTAACTTGTGACTTTGAGAATAACTTCATTTAGCCAAGAAATATGCATTTAAATTTATTCTGTTCCAAGAAAGGACATTACTTATGGAATGACCTGATATTTTGAACCTTTTATGAATTAGATATATGTTTATATAAGTATTTTAATAGAAGTTATGGCTCAAAGTCATGTAAAACACTTTGTAGCCTTGTAGAAGATTTTTGAAGTTATAACAATTAACTAAGAATACTTCTAACGATATGAGATGTATAACATTAATATAACATAAATATAACGCGTCTGAAAACTCAGACGTTAAAGTGTTAATAATTACTCGTAATTCATCATCTTAAAAAGAACGAATTTCAATTTGTATAACAAAATGTTCCTCAAATCAATCAGAGTGACATTGTACTTCGTGAACACTGCACGGTTAACTAAACTATGGTGAAACAGTATTTATAAACGTTCACGTAATATTTGTTTAGGTCGTAGACCATTAAATAAAGCAGCTCACATAGTTTATATAAACATTGACGTGAAATTGTTTATATTATTCCAGAAAAGTATTAAATGTGCACATGTTTCCCCATATGTCTGACGTAGTCTCACATCCAACTGGCATTCGACACAAATTTTGAGTTATTTAGGAGTGATAAAGAATAAACAGATAGTAAATAAACTTTCGATGTTTGTCTCCCATTACCCTTTATAAGATAAAAATATTTGAACTTTTTTGGTATTAGTTGATATTCAAATGTAAAAGATTAAAGATTCAGTTTTATGATACATTAAGACCGGTTTTATTTGAAAGAGTAAAGTTAATAAGCACACGATGAGGCACATAGATAAACTCTTATCAGGGGTTCTGTTCCCCTCGGTAGACTCAGCAAATAGCCTGATTTGGCTTTACTGTAAGAAAATCACACAAACCTCGTATTTATGCCTCATAAAATTACCAGAAAATGCTTTTCATATCATAAGATCGTTAGTGTATGTTAACTTAATTTCATAAGAATGGTATGATGCTGTTTATTACCTTTCACAATGGTTGTTAGCATACACATCGTCCTGGCCAGGTGGTTAAGACACTCGACTCGTAATCTGAGGATCACGGGGTCGAATCCCTTTCACACCAAACAGGTTCGCCCTTTCAGCCGTGGGGGCGTTATTATGGTGGTTACAAGTTATCTTCCCTCTAGTCTACCACTATTAAGTTAGAAACTGTTAGCGTAGAATTCAAAACAAACAGAGTAACATTATGTATGTTTGATTTTCCTAAGTATCAATACGGTTAAAGTAACTTATAAACCACAAATAGAATTTGGAGAAAAAATGGATTTGAAGGATCTTGAGTTTCATATTCTTTTACTCATAAGAAAACACCTTTACTTAAAAACTAATACAAGGTCCATAATGAACCACGGATTGTTTTATTCTTTTTGTTAAACTAAATATTCCATTAACAACGTCGAACCTGGTGTTGAAAAATAAGCTTTTCTTTACTTCATAAATGATCATATCGTGACCAACAAGCCGACTGTTATCTCTTAGCTAGAAAACTATGTCGTTTGGTTTTATTAAAAAAAAATACTTTCTTATGTTCATCTTATACCGTTTCGTGCACTCTGCTGTTCCGAAACAGCAGTAAACGACTAATTAAAACACCGTTTCTGAACAAGTGATTCGTTCCTGGGATGATAAACCAATGGGCATGCGCAAGGCGGGTCCAGCGTCTCACGAAACTTTTGCGTCTTCGTATTAGTGCACCTCAGTGCTACAACTTTAAGGTGAGTAAATGCGACCACGTCGGAAATGGTACGTGGACGTGGTAGAGCGCGAACTCTAACGACTAGTCGGAGTATTACTTTCTTTACCCATTTACTCATTTAAACTGAATGCGAGCTTGTGATGTAATTACATCGGTATTGGGTTATGAGAAGTTAACGATTTGTTAGCATTAATGTTCTAACTTTCTGACATTTGCTATAAGCATCTGAATAAGACTGTTTAACAAATCACCAAAATTTCTAGCCTTAACCAACAATATATAAGAACCATATTTGCGAAGCAGTCGACGATCAGAACAGTAGTATGTATGATCTGAATCCCAGCATAAAGGATCGGCTATTAATATCACCGTGATAAAATGTTTGCGATTTTTTGTATTACACTTTCTATCGTACAGGTACTAGATGCGTCCGGGTCGTTTGAGTTACAAGTTTTAGGAATACAGAATCCTCGAGGAAAACTTCTCAACAGATCCTGCTGTGGAGGCGAGCTGGCAAAAGATGAGAGCTGTTCAAAGGAATGTAACACTTACTTTCGGCTTTGTCTGAAGCAATATCAATCTCATATCACCGCCCAGGGTCCGTGTACATTCGGCAGCACGTCTTCGTCGGTTGTCGTAGGAAATTCCTTTTCCGTTCACACCGAGCCTGAGAAAAAAATCATTCTAAAGTTACCATTCGAATTTCGATGGACGGTAAGTTTCTTCAAGAAGCTCAACAGTTTGATTAATATCTTGTTTTTATAAGTACAAATAACTGTGACCAGGGATTTCAAAATGTGATATATGGTATTCAATTAATAGACAGTTGTGATAAAGTACTTTAAAAAAATTGTACCGTTTTTCATGCATAGTTAAATGATGTTTAGTCCATACGTTTAGGAAAAGCTCGGTTCATTTTTATCATTATATTTTTCTGAATCGCATAATCTTACGCAATTTAACTTTAAAAAACAACAACAAAGAAACAAAATCAAGTAACTTCTGGTTCTGTTAACAAAATCAATGGCAAACCCAAAACGACTTATTTTTATTCTTTTTGGGCACATTAGAATGTTACGGAAATTTTTAAAAGGTTTTTAAACTAACATTTTAAACAAGAGATTGTTTTACAATGTAGATAACGTAGAGGAAAAATAATATTCCGTGGATTGTGAACAACGCTTTGAACCTCACAAGGAATTACAGTGCAAGCAAACAATATATTCTCGTTGTTAGTTATCTTTTATTAGAGAAATATTCGCATAACACTGATATTACTTTAGGGTTAACTCACAAACCTTGTATAACATTTTATTACAAGAGTAAGTGAGAGGAACACTTCACATTCACTGTATGTTTCCTGTGATTACATAAATACAAAAGTAGATTGTTATTTTAACAGAACAAACTTACGTTGAAGTTAGACTAAACTGTTAGAGACAGATAAATACATAAAATGTAATTCAGTCGAATCTTCAATACCTAATATGGTTCTTGTATAGATGCACATCAAATAATAATAATAAAAATTAAATTCAGCAAATTGTTCAGTATATTTTAAGCTTAACGTTGCTTTAAGGATCCTGCTAACTATTAGATTAAAGATTAGTTTTACAACTGATGTTGGTGAGTACTATGATATGATATACATTTAACATATATAGTTTTACTGCAACATACACAGGTCGTGCAACTTACACGTCATGGCACAAGTCTATTTCTAAGAGTGAGAAATATTCACAACTAGAATTAGTATGCTCCTGAATTTTCAAGACTTCCTTTTTTAATACATCTTAAATAGCTGGATTAACTCAACACATTATGCCTATGTCCTTTGGAGATAAGTTTATCGAACATAGTGATAGTCTTAGCTATTCTACACACTGAGATAGTTTCTAGTTGCAGTAATAAACTGATGTTTACAGATATATAGTGTATATATGTTAACAAGAGTTTTATGGTAAATCCCAAGATAAATATATTAAAACTTGCTGTTATTTCATTTATCACAAAGTATTGATTAAAAATAATACATGTCTACGTGCACGTAAAAAACAAAAACTCGTGGGAATCGAGTAACTCGGTGTTGCTAAAAGACCTTCTGTAAATTGGCTGTTTGCCCGGTTTAACGATGTATCACCACATTCAGAATCAGCTGTCACTACAGTCTGTGTGACCAACGTATTCTGTTTCTTTTATTCCACACATCCTGTTTCTGCTAATATTTCAATTGTTCATTAACTGTGCTGTAATTATATCATAAACTGTTCCTAATACAAGTATAGATTCAGTTGCTTCACAGAATTCCGCGATTTTAGGATAATTTACATTATCCCCTCTCGGATGAGTTATTACTTGTTCGTGCAAAACAGATTTACACAATTATAGTTTCTCCTTAAAATGCAATATCATCAGAGCCACTTTCCATATTACACGAAACCCAATAGAAAATGTAATAATAATAACGGCATCTCCAGCAGCAGAGTAAAAACAACAAATCCAAAAACAAATATAAGCATTCAAGTAGCTCGTCTTAGGTATTGAGTAATTGAGCAAGGATGGGTGTCACCATAGCGGTAGTCACTGGGTCTTGTATCGGGAGGGAAATGTTCTTTAGACTAAAACCGTGCCTGTTTTTCATGATTGATTCAGTGCCTACTACAGGTACGGAGCTACCGTCTCTAGCTGGCCGACCGGTAAAGCCGCCGGCAATACCCTTCCACCCCTTGCTTCTTGTCATGAACACTCCTTGTTTTTAGTGAAGCCTAACACTGCAGCCTTTAACGTAGATCGCCACGAAGGCAATCATGCACTTGCGTTATCGTACGTTACTGTTAATTTGGACTTAATACAAGCTGTTCACGTCTTGTCCCAAATATTACAGTTTAATATTTATATTATTACATAACCAGTAATTTGAATTATATTTTATGGTATTGCGATTGATTACACTTTGATATGAAGTTTAGATCAATTTATTTGTGTATTTGCACCAGAAATATATTTAAAAAGTCTCCAATAACTAAGCTACACTCGGAACATGTAAATATAAAAGTAAACGCTTCCAGTATAAAAATGGAGACATGCTCATCAAATTCTCTGCTATATAATATCATACAGCGTTCGTATTCGAATGACAGCATAACTGTTTATTTGTACAGAACCAACTGCTAGCCCCTTGGAGTTTGTTTTTTTTCTTACGAATGTAGTATTTGATCAACTGTTTTATAATTTTTGAAATGTTCGTGCAGAGCCACACAAAACTGTTTGCTCATAATTATCCGTAACATCAAAATGACAAACTAAATATTAGGAAGTTAATCCGTTATACCCATCACCGAATTTCTTGGGCTACACTTTTGTAACTAAATGGTGAGATTCTTCTGTCTCTTATTGTATAACAAACTGGTGAGAGTTAGCCATCACTCTTGTATAGCAAAATAATGAGATTCAGCAGTCACACTGGTACAACAAAATGGTGAGATTCAGCCGTCACTCTTTTATTTTATCCATAGTCTAAAGTGCGGATCGCAATTTTCTTTTCTGTCAACAGTACGCGAACTGTGAATCCTCGTATTCACAGTCCGAGCACGCTATCGGCCACACCCGATCCTTGTCTTAGATACAAAAATTTTGCACTGATGACCTACTACTCAACAATACTTGTTTTTACCTGCTGTATGCAACATTGGTAAGGCCTGTTTTCTTGCCATAAAAACATGCGGCAGTAATTTTACATGCGAATTACGAACAGTCACACAGGCAGTAAAGTACGGACAGTCAAAGATGTCACAGTGTACGTACAGTCAGGTAATTAGTCTTTGTTCACTTTTCTGTTCCACACGTAACACGCTCGGACTAAATAATTCGATGCGTTGTTAAGTTAGGCCGCCTTTGTCTAACAATGAGCCTCACACATTTAGAATGAAAGAGAAACAAGGCCAGCGTATGAAGTAAACGAATGAAATGTGTACAATTTAGTTTATTTGTAATGAATAGAAAAATAACATGGCTACCCTGATTCCAGATTATGTAAATGTAAAAAGAACGAAACACTTAATAACGACATTCTAGTAAAATATCAGAAGTCCTAAATAAATATATGCAAACAAAAGTATATGCTTTTCGCGGTTTTTCTCCTTTTCGTTTCTTTGGAATATAGAGCAAAGCTAAACGATGGCTACCTTCGCTAGCCGTCCCTAGTTTGCCTGTGACTGATTATAAAGAGAGTTAGTCAACACCACCCACCGTCAACTTTTGCCTTGTGTTGTCACTTGGCAGTAGATATTTGTAATATTAGTTACAAGCAGTTACATGATACTCAGTGATGTCGAGAAAACCCACTTGTAGAGAAATAAATATGCAAAAACGGCTCGTTTGGGTCACCTGACGATGACCGAAGAAGATCGAAACGTTGTTCGCTCGTCTACGTAAAACATTTTCTCAATCCAAACGAGCCGTTTTTGCATATATAGTTACATGATACGTACTATGAGTCGTAGACAGTTGCATGATTTGTTATCTATTTAAAATTACATGGTTCATATTGTTGGTTTACAACAGTTCTTTGTATTTTTAGTGGCAAGCAATTACACGGTTTGTAGTGTCAGTTGATGATAGTCACTTGACTTGTATTGTAAAGGCAGTATTCATGGAAGTGTATTTTGATAAACATTGGTCACCTTCTAGAAAGAGTATACGATTTAATACTTTCCATTTGCGACTGAATGAAAAAAGAAAATGTACAATCATTGTCAAAAACCGGCACGTTTTCAGCTTTATTTTATATTACTGGTGTTTGATCTATAGTTAAAGCTCTAACAATAAACCATCCAGGATCAGCGCTTTATATATATATATGGGATAAAGATTCTTTTACTTTAGTTGTCTGTGACTCGTTAGTAATAAAGTCGAAAAATAAACGGACGTTACACACTCCACTTGTTTTAAAACAATATATTCAAAACAAGTCAAACTAAGTACAAATATTCTTTACATTATGGATCTCACATTTATATCTCAAACTCTAAATAATTCTCTTTCCTTGTCAAAAGTCCACTTAAGTTGATTCAGTACTTTAGAACCCAAGTGACAAGATGAACTATTTTTCTCTGCTCTTGTCACTTATGTCATCCCGTCGGTTACAAGAGTTGTATTCTGAACTTCAAATAATTTTCTTCTTTTCGTCAAAGTCCACACAGACGGGTTCAAGTACTTTAAAACATACTTAGAAAAAACAACAACTCATTCTCCTTATCTCTATTAAACTGTGAAATTCACTTTAAAATATCGCCCATTACGGTTAATCACTCACACGCCGACTAGATTCCCGTCTTCTTCGCTAATTAATTTTTTGACTGAACTGCACTTGACTTCACTTAACTTTGTTTTTTTAAGTCCTTAGCCTGAGCTTACTTGGTCGCTCATATTTATACACTGATCACCGAGGCCTAGACGTCCCTAATTTTGTAGTGTAAGACTAGAGGGAAGGCAGCTAATCATCGCTACTCACCGCCAACTGTTGGGCTACTCTTTTACCAGCGAATAGTGCGATTGATCGTAACATTGGAATGTCCCCACGGCTGAAAGGGTGAGAATATTTGGTGCGACCGTGATTCGAACCCACTAGCCTCAGATTACGTGTAGAATGTCTTAATCCACCTGGTCGTGTCGGGCCAATACGTTTTGTAGTTAAGGTTGTATTTGATATGTGAGCAGTATCGGCGCCAGGATATTTTCGTTGGGGGGGGGGGCTGTGGGGGGGGCTTCCCAAAGTGCCGTCAATATAAAATACCAAAGAACATTTCAGAAAGGTGTGCTACTTTGAACTGCGTTTTCAATGCAGTTTTCATTGGAAACTCATATTCTGATTAAAAATTCATTATTACAAATTAGAAATAATCTGTTTATGAAAATATGCGTATATGTAAAAGAGGAAGCTCACCTAAATTCCACCCAAGGTAATACATAATAATAAAGAAAATCAAGATTAGCTTAGATTGAACATTTAATATACCATTAAGAGTAAAGCTATAAATCAAAAGAAATATAACATTGGATAACTTCAGTTATCCAATAATTAATTAATAAAATGTTTATATCATTTCTGTATCAACGTGCTGTAAGTATCCATGCATGGTGCGCACGTTTTGCGCATAAATATGAAGTGTGTACTATACGAAAGAACAGTATTCTTTCAGAATTTTATAGGTGAGATTTTCAGTATAAATGTTGCCTTAATACATCTTATACTCCCCAGTAAACATCGTTTATTGCTGTCGGATTAATCACCATAAATCAAAACAAGAAGGATCACAATGAAAAGAAATAAAATAAAAAAGCAGTTCGGTTTGTACGCTGATATTTGTTAATAATTGGGATATTTTTTTTAAACTGAGCCGTAAGATGATTTTACTATTCTGAGTTACAATACATTAACTGTAACTTTCAATCGTGCACACTCTCTAACCCTTTACGTTCGTGGAATTGTTCAAAAACAAGTATAAAGAAATTACAGCTAGTCGTAAGTTCAGCCTTTGTTTGTTCATTAAGTAGTAGGGTTAATTAGTTGACAATGGTATTCACTCACAACGCATACGTACAATTTGTAAGCTACAGAACGACACAACACTTAGGCTGACAAGCGGTTAGGGTATGCATTATGTAAGGGCATACTGATTTTTTTCTCCGTAGAATGTGAAGCCGATAAATATACACGCACTATAAGAATGTATTTTACGGTAATTTCAAGCTATGTAACTTTCAGTGTGAGTGCTCAGTTTTCTTATTGATAAAATGCATGAATCTGTTTTATTGCTCTCGGCGTAAGAAAATATATTTTTAAAATTATCTTTTGCTGCTTAAATCTATTAACAGTATTTTAAACAAAAACAGAAGTTAGAAACGTATAAACTGTGTTTTTCCAAAACTATTTCTCTCTCGTTTTCAAGTAAAGTAAACTAAAAACCTAAACTACATACTCGGTTAAAATATTAAACACTCGACCACTAAAATCAGTCTGGAATATGATTCCTGGTGTCTGTTTCTAGAGTATTGGTTGTAACATCAAAACGAACCATTAAGTTATTTTAATGTCTTCACTTAAATGCTATCAGTATCAACAGATAACTCTTTTCGAACATTTCTCAACGATATATATCGTTGCGAATATCTCGTTAGAATTGAAAAGCCACGCAACACCGGTAGAATATAGCACGAGATAAGAGCATTATTGTCTGTCTGCTACGATGACGTATATGTGCGTCTTAAACTCTACAGACCAGCCTTTTCCCTATAAATCTCTTCATTTAGATGGTTACTGAATCTTAGGTGATACCGTAGTAATTAATTTTCTGTCGTATCCGTAAACTGAATTATTATTTTATTTGACATAAGACATTAATAATAGATTTTTTTTTTAAATGCTATATTCTTAATCTAGTCTCTTATGGATTTTCAAGATTTAAAAGTGTTTAATAATAGTATTTTAACCAAACTATATTCGATATATCCATTGCCAACGACGCGTTTCGCTTAAACCAGAACTCATCAGACCAGCTTGGATACAGCAAACACATTAGTGGTCTGAACAACAATTACGTAATCCATTTGTTACAATAATAGTTTCCATGGCGTAGACGCCTTTAACAAGCCGGTGAAGAATGATCATAATTATTGTTTAGACAGGAAGTAATTTAATACAGTGTGATAGGTGTTACTCTGACGTCTAGAACTTCCACCAAAGTTTAAAAAATAGTTGTTTATCTGTGGAATCATAATCGTCATTTGAGGAGCTGTCTTAGCGACTGTCCCTCAAGCGCGGGGTGGGCCCCCAAAGCTAGTTTCTGTGAGACATTTCTTGATAGCACGAATTAAAAGACATATACGTAAACTAAGCCATGATATTAGGGCTTCCAGCTAAACTAAGGCGAGGAGTGTCTTCTTTCTCTCCTCCCCCACACTTCCAAGCTTTTTCTCCTTTGTGTGAAATTATATCTAACGGTGTATATTGGTTACGCTAAATATGAACGTTTTTGCCGAATAATCCAGAAGAACCCGTCGACAACAGAAACCATCGCAACCGTACTATACTTTATAATGCAGAGCTTTAGCTATGTAAGATTATATTGAATCTCATTTCAAAGTTTTCCTTACCTTATATTTTTATAGTAAACATTTCGAAAATCTTCGTAATTAAATGCTCAATCTTTAACTAATTGTCAGATTTTCAACGTATTTAAAGTTGAAGTAATTGGGATATGTACGTCGAATAAATTATTTTCTTCAAATGATTCACTTCAACTGACAGATAATCTGTGACACGTGCAGCTGAAATGCTACATAAAACATTGGCATTGGTTTCAGGTCTTCAGGTACACACCACCAAACTTGTATTATACAAGATTAATTAGGGTTAACTTGAAAATATGAAAGATTAGAACTGTGATCTAAGTGCCTTGAAATCTTGCTAAAGGTTATTAAAATACACTTGCCGTTTTGTACATGTACAGCGTACGTGAATAGGGAGACTTAGAATGTCTAGGGCATGGGTAACTGTGTTTAATGTCGTTACAGCGTACCTGAATAGGGAGACTTAGAATGTCTAGGGCATGGGTAACTGTGTTTAATGTCGTAACGTTCTGAGCCTACTATGAACTCTTATTTTTTTACATTTAAATGAAATTGGTAAAGCTGACAAATATACTTACAAAAGAGGAAGGTAGTTTATACCGTGCTACTGTTTGTGCTTGGATCATTGCATTTTTGATGTATAGATTTGTGTGTGTGTTTGTGTATGTATGTTTGTCTAGTATACTGTGAGTTGATAACTCTTAACTTAATTCAAGCACTAGCACAAGGAAAGGTAAACCTGGTAACACAGGAGTCAAGTTTTCAGACCCTGAAAAGGCTAATAACCATCTATACCACCTCCCCTAGAGTGCCACTTGGTCAACAACCCCCTTTATACCTTGACTGGTTTTGTAACGTGTTGGAGGTTGTCAAGCTTTCTTAATCACGTGATATATATATATATATATAAAACCCATAATGACCTGAATTTAGGCCTTGTAATATGTATCCTCTAGAAGATTGGGTTTCTTTCAAAAAAATAAGTGTAGTGTCAGTGCACTTGTTCTCTCATCATATATAGTGAAGTCGTAAATGCGCTGATCTTTTAAGATACTCGCATGAAACTTGGTGACTTACTTTACTTTCAACCTTTACGTCATGTACTTGTAGTGTATTAACTTACACGTATCTCGCAGACTTTCATTCATTAACTTCAAGTTCTTTGCTATGATTGTCTATTAAATTAATCCACCGATAAAGATCACTCTTCGGTGTATAAAAAAGTATGTGACACATAAAACTATCCATTTCGGATAACATTTCTGTATTGAGAAATATATATATCTGATAACTGTCTGTCACAGAAGATGAGCGTTTTGAAGCGCATCTTTTTTCCTAAAAAAAGGTTATTATTTCCAAAATTAGTGAAACGAACGAATGTTTTATTTTTAAATAGTAAACTATATTTTACTAAAAATAAATATCTAGCATTCGATTTACTACTCGTCACCGAGTGATGCCGATTTTGGGGAATTCCTAGACAAGAGCAAATCTATAAAATAAATTAGTGGTATTAATGTCTAAATAACTGTAGGATCAACGTGTGAGTAAAATACATCTAAAACATTACCTAAAAATATGTGTGAGTAAAATACATCTAAAACACTACCTAACTATATGTGTGAGTAAAATACATCTAAAACACTACCTAAAAAATGTGTGAGTAAAATAATCTAAAACACTACCTAGCTATATGTGTGAGTAAAATACATCTAAAACACTAACTATATGTGTGAGTAAAATACATCTAAAACATTACCTAACTATATGTGTGAGTAAAATGATCTAAAACACTACCTAACTATATGTGTGAGTAAAATACATCTAAAACATTACCTAACTATATGTGTGAGTAAAATGATCTAAAACACTACCTAACTATATGTGTGAGTAAAATACATCTAAAACACTACCTAGCTATATGTGTGAGTAAAATACATCTAAAACACTACCTAAAAAATGTGTGAGTAAAATACATCTAAAACACTACCTAACTATATGTGTGAGTAAAATACATCTAAAACACTACCTAACTATATGTGTGAGTAAAATACATCTAAAACATTACCTAACTATATGTGTGAGTAAAATGATCTAAAACACTACCTAACTATATGTGTGAGTAAAATACATCTAAAACATTACCTAACTATATGTGTGAGTAAAATACATCTAAAACACTACCTAACTATATGTGTGAGTAAAATACATCTAAAACACTACCTAACTATATGTGTGAGTAAAATACATCTAAAACACTACCTAACTATATGTGTAAAATACATCTAAAACATTACCTAACTATACGTGTGAGTAAAATACATCTAAAACACTACCTAACTATATGTGTGAGTAAAATACATCTAAAACACTACCTAACTATATGTGTGAGTAAAATACATCTAAAACACTAACTATATGTCTGAGTAAAATACATCCGAAACACTACCTAACTATATGTGTGAGTAAAATACATCTAAAACACTGCTTAACTATATGTGTGAGTAAAATACATCTAAAACATTACCTAACTATATGTGTGAGTAAAATGATCTAAAACACTACCTAACTATATGTGTGAGTAAAATACATCTAAAACATTACCTAACTATATGTGTGAGTAAAATACATCTAAAACACTACCTAACTATATGTGTGAGTAAAATACATCTAAAACACTACCTAACTATATGTGTGAGTAAAATACATCTAAAACACTACCTAACTATATGTGTAAAATACATCTAAAACATTACCTAACTATACGTGTGAGTAAAATACATCTAAAACACTACCTAACTATATGTGTGAGTAAAATACATCTAAAACACTACCTAACTATATGTGTGAGTAAAATACATCTAAAACACTGCTTAACTATATGTCTGAGTAAAATACATCCGAAACACTACCTAACTATATGTGTGAGTAAAATACATCTAAAACACTACCTAAATATATGTGTGAGTAAAATACATCTAAAACACTGCTTAACTATATGTGTGAGTAAAATACATCTAAAACACTACCTAACTATATGTGTGAGTAAAATACATCTAAAACACTGCTTAACTATATGTCTGAGTAAAATACATCCGAAACACTACCTAACTATATGTGTGAGTAAAATACATCTAAAACACTACCTAAATATATGTGTGAGTAAAATACATCTAAAACACTGCTTAACTATATGTGTGAGTAAAATACATCTAAAACACTACCTAACTATATGTGTGAGTAAAATACATCTAAAACACTGCTTAACTATATGTGTGAGTAAAATGCATCTCTATGTGTCAGTTATACCATATCAGTTGTATTCAATGCCGATAAAGAATTTTACCCAACATCACGGACCATCTAGTTAGCTTTGATATAACAGATACATTAATGGCTGAGGTACTATTTATGTTATAAAATTACACGAACAATTGTTATGGTGTGAACTAAGTTAAGTTGGTGAAGTTTAATTTGTATCAATGTCACATCAGCCATTTAGAGAAACGAATGAAGGTAAGGATTAATAATACATTATTAAATATTTAATTTTACTTTATTTAATGTTACTCGTCATTCATAAAAACTAAGTATTTACAACGTTTATAAAAAAAAGTTATAATCAAAGTGTAAACTGGGGATGTCGTGCTGCCGGGGTGCCATTTCAGAACTTAAAATTGGATCTCAATTTTGATACAACTATACACATGTATAGAAAAATAAATTAATCACTTTACACCCGAAATAAATTCTTTTCATAACCAAACTATGAGAGTGTTAGAGAACACACTAGTTGTTTGTAATCCCCCGTGTCCACTTGTAAAGCTCGCTCAGACAGATCAGCATACGCCCTGTTACTCTCCCTCAAGAGCTGGCGTCTGGCACCCTGTGACCACTTCGGATAAAGAGCAGGTGTTGGAGTGTTTAAAGGGTAAAACATTTTAGCATACGTCATGTAATTATTAAGACACGTGAATGTAGTATTAAAACTGTTAATAAGTTGTTGTTGTTTTAAATTAAGCACAAAGCTACACAATGGGCTATCTGTGCTCTGCCCACCACGGGTATCGAAACCCGGATTTTAGCGTGTAAGTCCGCAGACATACCGCTCAGCCACTGGGGGGCCTGTTAATAAGATTCAGCTTACAGTTATGAGGTGTGTTGAAAGATATGCATTTTACAAAGGCTTGTTATTTACATTACATAAAGCCAAGGTTTTTATTTCATCTATTTGTGTTAACGGGACGAGAGGAATGAAAAACATTACAATAGGTAAATTCTTAAACTAGTGTACTATTGGGAGATATCGTAAGTTAATAAAATATACATTTTTATGACGTGTATAACATTAGTAATTTTTATATGGTACCTAGTTGTTTTTTTAGAAAGATGAATTACATGTTTTCTCTCAGTAATATATGTATACTAAATTTAGAATTGTATAAAGTTACTTTAATTAAGATAGATTCACAAAAATGAAAATGTGAGATGTTTACCTTTATGGTGACCTCACACGTCTAATGTTCGTTGCAGGACTCCAACATTAATATATAGCACCACAACACTGCTGTATACACAACAGCACTGACACACACACATATACACATTTGTATACTATAGATGCATCATGCCAATGAACTAACAATGGTCAGTCGTATTAATTAACCGGATAGAGAATATATGCATATCTGGGATCTTAAGATTTAAAATACACTCACTCTTCTATATTTTATTCTTTTTAAATTTCGGGTTTTGAATTAGGCTTACAAGAGATCGCGGGTTTCTCTCTCCCATATTCAGTCTAAATTATCGAAATAAAGATATTGACTAAATTTAGAGAAAAATTAATATTACTATCATTACAACTTAAATTTCTTATTGCAGGTTGTGTTAAATTAATAATATATATTCAATTCGTCTTTACAATAACTTTTATATACATCAAGAGTTAATTCCTGGCGGTTGATGAGTGACTTACAATAATTTTGAACTTATCTTTTGATTTTTTAAAAAATAAGAAGTTATAGATTCGAACCATGAAATTATGCATATATTTAATTTTTTTACTACTGTTTTATATTTTTCGTAGTCTCCAAACTCATTGAGAATCCATGACGAAGTTTGTAAGTTGGGTAATTACCAGCGTTACGGTGTACGTTTGATTGGCGGCCATTATCATCAAAACGTCAACTGTATAGTAGCTGGTAATTCATTCATCAGTAAATACTAATAGAAACATCGGTATTCATTCCATGTAGGACATTTCTATCAGATGTAAACTGTCGTATTTTCTTAGTTTTACAAACTTTAATGACAGTAAACTTGAAGTAATAACCTTTGTTAACACAACAAAGCTTTAGTAAAGATTTAACATATTCAAGAATAACCGTATTATATTCCAATATTCACTGTGTGTTCGTGTAGAGAAAGGCTTAAAAGGTCACACCTTCACTGTTGTTACCGCGGTTTGGCACCATCACAAAATTCTGATGGTTTAGCGTTGAAAAAGATACACATATTTTTTCTTCAAATATTTAGAGCAAACTTTTGTATAAGTTCCGTCTTATTCAACTAATGTAATCAACCACTGAAATATTATGTATTTTTTTATGTAACTGAGAATAACATTTGAGTGCAGTAACAAAGAAAATACAAGCGTAAGAAATCAGTCATATTTCATCAAAATAAATGTCTGGAAATCCAACAATTACTGAATGTTACTTCTTCGTTTAAATGGAAGCCTTGCCTTTTTATTTTCATAATCTAAATTCAAAGTAAACTCTACTATACCTTTTTAAAAGTCTTATTTAGTATCTAGGAGACCTACAAACTAATGTGTTCGAACATGCAACGATAAAATGAGTTGAAAATATGAAATAAAATATATAATTTTAGTTAAGTATTTATCTATAAAGCCCAATGAAAGCTACAGTTTTCACTACATCTTTCCATGATGCCATGTATCACAACGTGAGTGATGTAGTTCTGACTATATATTAAATATCTTACAATAGGAATTAAAACTACTATCCACATGATAGATGAAGTAGAAAATAATATGAGAAGACAATGAATCAGCTTACAAAGCTTAGGACATAGAAGGGATTCAGTAAAAGTTTGTACAAAAATAAAACTTTACAAAAAAATTGTTAAACCACTTTTATATCAAAGCAGTTACAAATAAATTATTAATAAATCTTTATTCCTATTGGTTATAAGAGACTAGTATATTTCAGCTATTTCTGCTCTGTTATCTAAATAATACCTTGTTAGATATATGAAATTTCAAGAGTACACTGTGCTTTGGGTTAATTTATGGTTTTATTAAGTAAACAATTTTTGCTTAAAAACTGTTTTATCATATTCTTATCATATGGTGGGCAGAGCACATATGGTCTATTGTGTTGCTTTGTGCTTAATTCTAAAGAAAAAATTAAAAACATGATGGTAAACATGACTACATCAGCAAGTTAATAAACTATTCTACTAAATTATGACTTGTTCTCTTCAGTCATTAATTGAATAAGAAGCATGAAAGAGATCAGGTTTGATCTAGTCGTTAGTGTGTCAGGAGATCCAAGGCTCATGCCACGATGCTGCTTAACATATTTTGCATTCTCAACTGTAGATACATGACAAGAGTGAATTTCAGTTCCGTTATTTGGGTCAAAACTCTTACAGTGGTGAATGCTATTAACTTGCTGCTTTCTCTTTCATCAATAGTTGAAAATTAGGAACGGCTATACCTGGATTTTAGAGGTTTTTGAAATGACTGTGTTGGTTTTATTTACAATGAAGTACATGTATGACTTTGGTTTAAGCTTCTCACATTATATTTCAATGGAATTATACTCTGTGTTGTCGAAATTTATTCTCATGCATTACGTTCACCAACACTCTTCATCGTTTAACGCTTGTTTAGGTTCAAGTTAAACTCTGTGTAGAAAACTAGTAATAATCAAACTCTTCGAAACTATTATGCTTTCTGTTAGTATCAAATGTATTTGAAATGGTTTGAAATTGTCTTATCTCAAATAGTTTGAGTCCCTTAGTGACACAGCGGCATGTCTGCAGATTTTCAACGCTAGAATATGGTATTCGATACCCATGGTGAGCAGAGCACAGGTAGTCCATTGTATTGCTTTGTACCTAACTTCAGAGAAACAATTAAATATTTTTAAATTGAAAGGGCTTTAAATTGTAACGTAATTTACCAGCGTACATAATTAAAGAAATCCGTTTTGGAAAACAATCTACAACATTACCCTCATTTTGATCAGTGTCCACCTTTTGTCGTCGACATGGCAATACATGGAATACTCATACATCTGTTCGAGTGAGTGAATAACTTTTAACGTTCTGTGCAACCTGGTACACTGATTAAATGTGATAACATGTCATTTTGTCCTGGTATCCGTGGAAGTATTCAGGTATTAAACTAATCAATACAAAAACTCACGACTTTGTTAGCTTAATGAAGTTACATTAACTTCTTTAACTTGATAAAAAGTACGATTTTGTGATTTAAAGATCTGCCTCAAAATTGTATAACCCTCTTTCTTTTATTTTGTTAATTCTTTATAGCCATAGGGAATTTACACACCGTTGGAGTTTACTTGTGTTACTTTCTGTCTTCTGTATAACAATAAGAGCAGAACAGGTATGGCCTGAATTTCTTTACGCTCAGCAGACGATCGCCGTGTCTAAGGAGCTCGAGGGAAGCACGAGTTGATCTTTTTTTGACGGGTATGTCGTAGCATGTACCTGTATTTCCTATATATCATTTTAGAGGGCGGGAACGTAAAAATTACGAACTTTTACAATTTATTGAAATATACAAAATTTTGATGTCTCAGTAATCTTTTATTTTGTTCTGTTTTTGAAGTTTTTGCAATATCCACACAATTCATATATACATGTATGTATATATATAACTGTAAGCTATCGAAACATTTAGATTTCCTGTGCTAAGTGAGCTTCAACTGAAACAGAACTAGAACTGAATGAACCGGCTTTTGAAGAAAAGCCATGCAGTTATTCTTTATACATAAAATATCTATCCTTCGCTGCAGGAATCAAAGCGCCCTCTCGTGGCTATTATAGGCCTCATTGTACTGACCCAGCTTTTCCACTATATCTAGTCATTTCTATAGCTATCATTCATACCTTAAAGTGTTTCACTAGGACAACCTCCCATGGGATCTGAGCGCTTGTGCTAAAATTAGTCTTGCTAGTTTTTGATAGGAAATATGTGGAACGTCTGGATCAGAATGTAGGTCCTTTTCTGTACTTGAAGGGTCAGGTCCATTTAGGACCTCTTTCTTCCGCTAGCCTGTGAGAGAATGAAGGGCAGGAAAACTGTTTCAAAAGTGGCACCCTAGGGATCCCAAACGAATGAAAATTATGAAGCCATATTCGACTTCAGCGACACTGCAAACGTGCTAGCTCCAAAACTGTTGTAAAAGTTCGCGAACAAACAAATTCACAAACGAAAAACGTTAATTAATATTGTTTGTATAGAACGTTTATCACACGCGATGTCCATTGTACTTTATAATTTAAGTTTGAAAGTAAAAACAGTGCTAAGTAATAAAACATTTCAAAGTCATTTTCTGTTGATAAAACACTGATGACTTAATTACTGAGCCATATTAGCCTACAGTGGCTCCATCTAAAAACTTGGTTTTGATACTATGGATAACCTATTTTGTAGCAGTCGAACAATAAACTAAAATAATAAACATAACCTAAATATTTACTGACATCTCTATACACTTAGCCTTACAATTAGTAAAGATAAAACTATTAAACCTTACTGGCAACCAGTCTCTATAGATCTTGTTATGGGAAATTACCTTGCAGTTTTATCAAAGTTAACTGTACGCCAACATCATACAGAGTTTCTCAACACTGAACTCGTAGGAAAAATTGTAATGTTGAGCTGGTATGTTGTTACCCGTCCTCTCCCTCCTTACCCCACAATACACATCCAACTGTTTAAAGCTGTGGCTATACTTAGGAGTACTAATGATTTGTAACGTCATCGTTGTATCAGTTTGTTCATGTGTTTTACTAGCTAGATTCAAATCACAACAGGTACACTTGTACTTGTGGATTTATAGAAACCTTAAGTAATGAATTCTAAGTATTAGTTACTTATTTAGAAGCAGCGTAAGCCGTACGCGTGCCCAGACGCTCAAACTGACATGCCTGAACGCGTGCGGTCACAAATAAATAAATAAAAAAGTATTTGCAGTCTGGAAGACATAAAAATGAGATGGAGAATTCCAAGGACGACGGGGCGAAGCTAGGGATGTTAGGGAGATTTTCATATACATGTAAACAACAGACGTGAGAAGGACAGTATAACTCGCTAAATTAGTGTTTGTCCGTGATCCGGTGTTCGTATCATAGGTTTTAGACGTGTATTAAACACCGCGCGTCTGAAATTATTGGTGTTAATGCTTGACTTTAAATCTGGTAATGGTAGCATAATTAGAATTACGAACTTGTTGAAAAATTAACTAGTTCATTCTCATTTTACCACCATGTACCTAAAGGATGATTCACATTTACCACCATGTACCTAAAGAATGATCCACATTTACCACCAAGTACCTAAAGGATGATTCACATTTACCACCATGTACCTAAAGGATGATCCACATTTACCACTATGTACCTAAAGAATGATCCACATTTACCACCAAGTACCTAAAGGATGATTCACATTTACCACCATGTACCTAAAGAATGATTCACATTTACCACCATATACCTAAAGGATGATCAACATTTACCATCATGTACCTAAAGGATGATCAACATTTACCACCGTGTACCTAAAGGATGATCCACATTTACCACTATGTACCTAAAGAATGATCCACATTTACCACCAAGTACCTAAAGGATGATAAACATTTACCACCATGTACCTAGAATATGATCCACATATGTTTTGTTTTTGAACTTCACACAAAGCTACACGAGGGTTATCTGCGCTAGCCGTCACTAATTTAGCAGTGTAAGACAAGAGGGAAGGCAGCTAGTCAACGCCATCCACCGCCAACTCTTGGGCTACTCTTCTACCAACGAATAGTAGAATTCACCGTAGCATTATAACATCCCCACGACTGAAAGGGCGAGCATGTTTGGTGCGACGGGGATTCAAACTCGCGACTCTCAGATTACGAGTCGAACGCCTTAACCCACCTGGCCATGCCGGGTCCATTCACAAATGATAACTTTCATTTCTTTTGTTCTAATTTTATTGTTTGTTCACAGTTAAGCAAAAAGGGACACAATAGAATATCTGTGCTGTTCGGTTATCGATACTCGGTTTGAGCGTTATAAATTCTCAGACGTGCCGCTGAGCCCAATCGCAGCTTGAGACGACTTAGTCTCCCTTAAATAAACGTTCTTTCAAAGAAAATTTTCATCGTCTCAAAAATATAACACACACACACACAAAATAATAACAATATATTTTCTAGATAGAAACTTCCGAGCTGCCACTGGCTGTGCCACAGGGGAAGGTGTGTGTGTGTGTTGGTAGGCAGAGTGCAGGCGAGAGTATTTAATGGTATGGTTGGTGGTATTTCACTGGTAGTGCATACAGCGTAGACATAGTAATATCTTGATATTGGTGGACGCCCACTGCCTGTTTTATATCCTTCCACTCCAGAAACGATGAGAAGTAGTCCAACCTTTATCCTATCCGGCATGGTAGGTCATTCATGCTTCTTTATTGTAATGCCCCAGATATTAAACTTAATTTAGCTTCCCTGCTATACACACCAAAACGGTTTACATTAGCTGCTAATGAGCTTTATCCTTCATTGCTGTCACTTTTTGAGATATGTTTCAAAGAGTTTGGTATAAACTTAACATTAAAGTGGTGGTTTGTATCACTAGTGGCGAACATATCTTGGTAAATCAAGTTTAGTCTTTTAACGCTGTTAAAGGTAAAATAATATTATTTAATATAAAAAGTAAAGTTTCAAAAGTTTAAATTTTTTTCTAAAATATTGAATAAAATCTGAATTGAAAATGACTTTAAAAGGTGTGTGAGCGACATTTTTGTTAAAATTAACTGTCAAGTAAATTAGCAAGTGCCCCCCAGTGGCTCAGCGGTATGTCTGCGGAGTTACACGCTAAAATCCGGGTTTCGATACCCGTGGTGGGCAGAGCACAGATAGCCCATTGGGTAGCTTTGTGCTTAATTCAAAACAAAAAAAACAAACAAATTAGCAAGTAAAACCGGAAATTAAGATTAAACATAAATTTCTATAATATATTTATATATATAATATTTTGTTTTAGTTTTCTTTTATATTAATTTTTTTTATAATCAGATATCTCCGATTTCTGTTATTCTAGATATGTAATTCGGTATTCGTGAGGTATATACCTCGTGTAACAGCTGTAATTACATAATTAGTCCGTAGAGCTTTTGTAATCAAATTACTTGTTGAAAGATGAATTGCGATTATCCACACATACAAAATTCAATAAGATGTGGATATGAAATTTGAGCGTGAATTAAGCCTATCTTGCTAACTAGTAACGTAAACTAAAAAAGTAGTTTATGACAGTAAAATTATTATATTTTACTTTTGTTTACTAATTAACTGGATTTGTTTTGGCACCCAGCAAAAACACCCACAGATGCATGATTAGGAATCAACTACTTCTAATTTCCTAATCAGTTTTAATCCCAGGAAGATCTTTGTCGTCATTTCAAATTTCCCATCTGAAACAAATGTTCTGATCACAATCTGATATATGATATTTTTAGTAAGGAAATGAATCAAAAATAAAACTTGTTTAAACACAGGTTAATGCGATGAAAATGAGGCAATATAGTAATTTAAATTAATAATAATAATAAAAATGTAAAATTTGTATTGACTAAAAGATGACGCAATATCTGTTGCCATAAAACTTCGTTAGTTGAAAATACACATTAACACTTTCGAAGTTGCATTCTCGTTTATGTTTCAAGCAATCATTCAATAACTGTGGTATCTTTAATTATAAAAAAACTAAGTGATCTTGATTTTAGATCGCCCGAATATTTTATTTTTTGAATCGGCCAAGAGGTTTACACGTCGATATTTGTAGTCTTAAATGCATCAACTTGGAACAATAATGAAATCTATATGACATTTCGTTTTTGTGTGGCTTTTGAAACAGTTCAAGTAATACTATTTCTCAATGTTATGTAGTTTAGCAGTAGGTAATATTTTGAAGTTCAGGGTTTACAATCTTGAGAGCTAAGAAGAGCATACAAACGCACTTGCGTTATCTCATTCACGGAGCGCTAAGACTACTGTCTCACAGAACTATAATTGGTATATTTAAATAATTTAGATATTACAAAACAACATGTTATAAATTACTACTTAAACAATGATTTTTAACACTTGCCACGTATACACTTTTTCAATTAAAGTTGTTCAGTTTCTGCCCACCTGTAAATAAATACAATTTTCATGATCTCAAACTGTCATTTCAGAAGCTCATTTGCTGTTTAGTTCCTGTATCTTGTTGGCGGTGATAACGTAGTAGTTAGATAGTTTATACATATAAAGAAAAATACCTTGTTACCAGTAACTACAGTTGTTACCTTTAGCTCAGAAAGTAAAGCCAAATCGAACCAGAGAGATTCATAAGTTTTATTAATTAACCCTACTTGCTACCCCACGATCCGAAGCTAGGCTTAATCTATGATAGAGAGGGGGTTTTATCCAGATAATAATTCGAGTTGTCAAAGAAACCCTTTATATCAGACTACATGCGAGAAGTGTCAGACTTATCCTGGGATATATGAAAATATATAAAACAATTATATTGAACTTGTATTTGTTAATTAATATGCAGGTGTGAGTAAATAAAATTATAATGAGTTTGCTTTATTGAAATAGCTAGATAAATATACAGACACACTCAATACTTATGAAAGTTTTTATCCATATTGTACATAGGTAAAACCGAAGAAAAGAAATGACTTCAGGTGATATGATATAGTTTTTATTTTCACTAAGCTTCAAACAAAACCCTATTCTGAAATGAATGCTTTCTGGGGGTGTACACTTACACTGTTTCACGTTTCGATATTGCTGATGTATGTGCGAAATATTGAAAATGCAAGTAAGAAATGCATATTTAACTTTTTTATGAACTGAGTTCTAGGCCTGGCGGTTTACGCGTAATATGACACCGTAACCAGTTAAAATATTCTTAAGCATAAAAACTCTGTTAAAGAATGAAGAAACTAAAATGTACACGAAGGTATAACTTGGACAAAAACACAGGGGTGAGTGAGAAACAACATCGTCTGGTTAATCCTCTTGCGTCTATGTGTTACAAACACAAACGTATCACTTTATAATTCATAAACAGCGTCGAACCAAGAACAATGTTTCGAAAAGTGAGCTGAATCTAGTATAAAGTGAACTACTGAATAAGACAACAATAACACGAGTAATAAGACCTGGAATATAAACATTAGATTGACTAATACCCTAACCTTCCGTATTGAAACTGTGGGAAGTGAAACACGAGGTGTCCCCATGGGCAAACAGCACGGTCAGATGTGTTACGTTGCTTTGTGCCAAGAGAAACACGTACAAAGCATGCTCTGACGATGCATTGAAAGGAGTTAGAGAAGTACTGTTGTAAAACCATTAGAAGTACTGAAAGCTTGTTTGAAACGCCGGTTTTTCGAAAAGTCTGCTTTTAATGAGAGAATAAGTGCTGTTTTAGAAAAGGTTCGAGTGATGATGAACGCCAATCGATAATCTGAAATACCACGTGTATGTGCCTGAGGGAAAGCGACACCTGCAACCATAGTCAACTGATTCTCAAACACGAGGTACGCTGTAGATTGTGGTCTAAGTGCTCATTAAATTTACTTGACACTAAATACAGTCTCATCCGTTGCTGACTTACAAATTATTGAATTTAGAGCTCTAAACTTGCCCATTTTATGAGAATAAGTAGACCTTCTTTGTAATTATAATGTTAGTTTTTGTTCATTTTGTACAGTTTATATTACATAATATTTAACAATACACGTATAGTCTTAATAGTCAAGAAAATCCTTGTTTTCACGTTGTATAAAAACACGATTATTCTCTGTTCTAATACGTTAACAAAGATATTCAAGTAACTTCAAACATTACTTGAAATAGGGACACCTAACTATTTATTATTTACAGGTTAATTAATTCAACAAATAATATATTTTAGTCTCGTAATCAGACTTCTCTTATTATATTTTTATGAGTGTGTGTATTTATCGTTATTAAGCGATTCGGCAAAGGTAAACTGAACAGAATAATTGGAATTTCCGGACCGTATGTATAATTGCTTCCATAATGGCGCGTTCTCCGAACCCACGTAATCAGAATTATACTCAGTAAACATATTTTTTGTCTCCCGAGGTTGGACAGATGATTTTATCGTGATCTTCTGGTGTTCATTAAACCCAATGAAAACCCATCATTGACGTAAAAATATAAACATATTTGTCTTATTAGTCAATAATAGGAATAATTATATAGAGAGAAACATTCATTGTGCCATTATTTGTTGGAGGCATTAGCTTTCGTATTTATTTCTGTATTATATTGGAGTTAACGGAAGTTATATAGACATGGACACGTTCGTTGATCTATTCCATAAAGTAGGGGTTCTCAACCTTCACAGCCAGAGTACCATTTTACTTTTACAATACTTTATATTCATCATCATTCGAAATACTTCTCAAGGTTACCTAAATGAATCATAAACCATTTACTGCCACATTAAAAATACACACAAAATGTTCTTGGCATTTATGTCATTACCATGCAAAAAAAAGTAGTTACTCTTATAATCTTATCTGGCAACGGTTATAAATCAGAGCCGGAGGTTGTCTCACGAAACAGAGCTTTAAAAATACTTTGAATTTTTTATTTTTTCGTGATTAGACAAAGATTTATCACATGCTACATATGTTTTAATAAATAAATATAATAACAAAAAGATTACAGTTCAAGGTATTTGTGTAAATATGAATAATTAAAACATTTAGATTATCACCGTTTTTAATGCTCAATTAAAAACATCGTATTCGAGGGTCCTGAGTTCGAACCCTCGTCACACCCAAACATGCTTGCCCTTTCAGCCTTATGATGTTACGATCAATCCCACTATTCGTTGGTGAAAGAGTGGCCCAGTAGTTGGTGTAAGGTAGTGATGACTAGCTGCCTTCCCTCTAGTTTTACACTGCTAAGTTAAGGACAACTAGCGCAAATAGCTCTCGTGTAGCTTTGCGGGAAATTCAAATATAAACAAACAAAAACATAATATATTCTGTAACTGTCAACGATCTCAAAAAAACAATATATTTTGACGTTCAACCTTATCACTCTTGGGGATGACGTCACTGGACGTCGAAACATGTAGAGTCTGTTTTAAGATCGTTGATGGTCTATTCTTTTGGAAAAGTGTTGGCAAAATACACGTTACCATTTTTTAATACGTTTTACTTATTTTATTAGGTACAATAACAATAGAATTAATTATCTTTGTAAAACATAAATACGATATTTTTGTAAAATTTCGCTAACCAAGAATTTTTTAAATGTTTCGATTTTCGATTTGTAATGATAGTAGAAAGTGACAATGAATATTTATTTTTACAGTGAACTAACCTCAGTAGGCTTAGTCTTTCTCTAGTAAACACTGTTTACAGTAACTGGTTGCTCAGTCTTCATTGTTTACGATAAAATATTTCTTGTTATTTTAATATATTCATAATTATAAGACAAGCTAGGCATTGTGGAATGAAATGGTGAAAATTATGTTTGTATAATCATTTGGGAAGAAGGATAAGAAACAATTATATTTTAATGAATAAAAAAGTTACGTTGGAATGGCGATAACTCAACATACTGTTAGTTCTATGTTATCAAATTAGTTTTTGAGAAGCAGCGACCTTTCAAGGACTGTGCTTAATACACGCAGTAATTATTTTACGTATGAAAATGTCAATGAAATTCGCCACGTAGCGTTGTGTTGTGTCCTCTTTTGTTTCCAGGTGCTACATGGTTCTTTGATTTGCCAGTAGGGCACGGCCAGTATACGTGAATATGGTTTCAGAACGCCATCGTTATTGTAAATTATCTCTTGTAAGTGTTTAAGTTGCTGTAAGCACTCAAACTGTGCCACAGCTGCATGTCTCGGAACATACACCGCTAGAAACCGGGTTTCGATACCCGTGGTGGGCAGAGCGCAGATAGTCTATTAAGTAGTTTTGTGCTTAACTACCAACATCAACATTTTTGGAAAGTCCGTTTAGAAGTTTAGAGATACTAACTAAACTTTGCTGTATAATTTTGATTTACCGCGTTTAAATTCCTTGAAAATCTGGGCGAACGTTTTACAGATCATTCGGATTTTAGCAGTTTTGCCTTTTCCTACTTCCTTGAATATTGTTTAAATAGAAGCTTGTAGTGACTCCTCTCTTTTTGTTTCGTTATATATATCATATCCAGGGCCAAGGCCATGAATTTTATCCCATGACTGATGTAAGTTAAGTCCTGCTTTAGGTTGAGTTTGATTTTATTTTACACCAACTTTTACTTTGTGAATCAGATTTAAGGCCTGGCATGGCCGAGTGCGTTAAGGCGTGCGCTCGTAATCCGATGGTCGCGGGTTCGCGCCCGTGTCGCACTAAACATGCTCACCCTCCCAGCCGTGGGGGTGTATAATGTGACGGTCAATCCCACTATTCGTTGGTAAAAGAGTAGCCCAAGAGTTGGCGGTGGGTGGTGATGACTAGCTGCCTTCCCTCTAGTCTTACACTACTAAATTAGGGACGGCTAGCACAGATAGCCCTCGAGTAGCTTTGTGCGAAATTCCAAAACAAACAAAACAAACTTCAACGAATAACGTCCGATGAAGTGCTAGACATGTTAACGAAAATCTGTCTGCGCTTGCTTGTGTGCGTTGTTTAAGCAAGAACTATGGAATAACACTATTCGAATTCAAAGTAGGCAAGTGCCTTTCGTTTGTATCCTAGAATTGAACGTGTGGTAAGAAATTATATATTAAAGACCAGTAAGGGGATATATTTTAATGTTAGAAAGACAACATGTAGCTGAAAAGAAATTAGTGCAAAACCTATAAATAGGAATTCGTGAATAATCGGAAACTTATCATAAACATCAAATATACATTCTTAGAATTTCCTTGTTACGTATGTATATATGCATGGATTTTGTTTGTTTGTTTGTTTTTTGGAATTTCGCACAAAGCTACTCGAGGGCTATCTGTGCTAGCCGTCCCTAATTTTGCAGTGTAAGACTAGAGGGAAGGCAGCTAGTCATCACCGCCAACTCTTGGGCTACTCTTTTACCAACGAATAGTGGGATTGACCGTCACATTATACACCCCCACGGCTGGGAGGGCGAGCATGTTTAGCGCGACGCGGGCGCGAACCCGCGACCCTCGGATTACGAGTGCACGCCTTAACGCGCTCGGCCATGCCAGGCCGCATGGATTTTGTATCACATATATTGAGATCACAAATCATAAATATAACCTCTCAAACTCAGCGTCATTTGCGGTTTACAAATTAACATGTGTATTTCATTACTCAACCAAAGTCAGTTCCAGTAAAATGGTTATTACAGAAATCAACAGCGAGAAGTTTTGTAAATTTTTCTCTGCCGATTTCCCTCCTTTTCTCGATGCGTATGGTTATTAACAACGAACGTTATATGTCTCGTGAAGCTGTCTCACCTCATTTAAAGTTCTGACCAGCCGGGGTTAAAAGAAATACGTCGTTCTGCTCGACGCACTTTTCTGTTGGGGGAGTGAAGTGGGGCTTGATAGTTCAAGCTCGGAAATTTTCCAATCAACACGTACAGTTTCAGTTCCCATGGCCCTCGCTAAACAACGGACAACGAAACTGTACGACCATGAAATTAACAATTACAGTAAAAATCAGGATTTCTAAAGTTACCCTGTAATCGTCGGAATAGATGCTCTTAAAAAGAAAGAAATATCTAAAACAGCCATAGAAAAAAAAAACTCTTGAATTATTAAAGCTTTCACATGGAACGTTTTCCCATCTGAAATAAAAGCGTGACATTTCTTTAAAGAAAAAAACAAAATAAATAAGATAATTTTGTATTATTTTGGAACTGTAATCAAGATGGAAAAATCAAAGATTCATACACATAAATGATGTGCAATCCCACTATGGGCCGGCTGACAAGCCTTATCTTGGAAACTAATAACACATTAAACATAGCGTGGACTTAAAAGAAGCAAGCTATAGCTACTTCATCAAGCTCTAGGCTGTATCAGAGCAGAGCAGCATGCACAGAGGACACGAATTTCGTACTAGAAATTTTGTTAATTTTTTTTACCCATCACCTGAGAAACTTGACTTATTTATGATTATCTTAGACTTAAACTAGTCTTTCAGTGTTTTCATCAGTGGTGATTTTTATGCAACTGGTATTTTTTTGTTTTAGAGCAAAGCCACGTAAGGCTATTTGCTGGGTTCTCCGTGGAGAAGTTAACTGCAGATTTCAGCATTGTAATTCTGTAAACTTACCTCTGTCTCATCGTCAGACACGAGTAACTATGCCAATAACATAACTGCTAAAAAAGAAGTTGTTTCTTGTTCGAATTACTACTAAAAGGGTAATGAAGGAATGCTGGTTTTATTTCATTTCAACATTTCAGAAATTTCACGTGGAGTTCGAAAGGTTGGTTTTTAATTACTACACTTCCACAATCTTATAGGTAAAGCTTCTGGAACACAACTGACTTGAACCTGTATAAAAACTTATAAACATTACCACGATTGAAGGTAACAAAACTTTATCAAATTATGTATGTATATATATATAGTGGCAAAATATAATATCAAATTATTATAAATAGTGTATTTAATCTTATATCTGCTCATATTAAATATTCAATACTTGGCTGGTCATTTTTTAACTTTTAAAAACCTCCACAAGGTGATGTAGCATGCTATCTATGAAATTATTGATATAATCCACCATGATTTCATCCCAGCTTCTCACTAAAAAGCGCTGTAACTTAGTTATAGTTCAACCCAACAGTTCTGAATGGAATTGCAATTTGAAGTCTTTGCCAATATCATCCTGATCGAGATAATCCTTTGTAATATTTGCACTATGGGAAGTGTAAATGTCATTGTGGAACAAAAAGTTATTGCTGAACCTTACCTTAGCTTATGGCATAAAATATAGTATCCATTTGGTGCCTGCAGCAGGCAGCATTGACTTTTCTCTGGAGAATATGAAGAGCAGTTTTCATCATGATGAATAGCTGCCCAAACATGTATTGCACCACCTCCTGTTGGAAAAACAGGCTTTTCTCATTTTTCTCCAGGCAAACAACGAACACGAATCGTATGTTTAATTTTAACAAGTCAAGAATAAGACTCGTCTGAAAAGATGACATATCGCTAGTGTCCTGACTAGAAGTTGGCATGTTGTCTTGCCCAAATATTACAGTGACGGCGGTGAATTCTGATTAATATTGGTTTACAGATAGCCCTTGTTGCAAAATAATCTTGTTTCGTTAGATTCCTAGTCTCGCTTATTCTGTATACTCTAGAAATAATGTGTTTATGTCATTCTCATTACAAGGTGTTGCAAGACTTATTTCAACCTTTACATGTTAATCTGACCAAAACATGATCATCTCAGGCAATAGTATTCTGCCGTTTGCCAGGAGACTTACCTGTGACAACGTTTCTTGTAGTCCGATGACGTTTCAGGATTTTGGGTACAATAGATTGGAGTTAGTGTACGGTTATTTCATAACATTTCTGGACAGTCAAATAATTAGACACTATAACTTCTGGCACGTGGCGAAGCATGACTGTACACTAGTACAAAGATACTATCGGAACAAAGTATTGACTTGTTTCGAAAATAATTACAGTAAAAGCACACCTATTAATACAAAACAGTTCATTGTGTATGTTTTTTCACGAGCAAACACTTAAATCAACTTATACACACCAGAATAGCAACCAGAATAACAACCTATCATGTAGTTTTGTTTTTAGTCTATTCATAAGAAAAAGTTTGTGATATCCTTTTTAAAAAACATGATAATTATAAGTTTTCAGTTAGAGTAAAAACAGTATTTTTAAATCACAATATATATATAAGAATAAAAATAAAAGTATTGAGATATATTTTGTTTACATAATTTACTTATTAAACATAAAATATACATAATTATTACCTTTCTCTAAGATTAAAATGGTAGAACTGTTGTTGTTTTGAATTAAGCACAAAGCTACACAATGGGCTATCTGTGCTCTGCCCACCACGGGTATCGAAACCCGGATTTTAGCGTGTAAGTCCGCAGACATACCGCTGAGCCACTGGGGGGCAAAATGGTAGAACAGTTATCTAAAATTTAATTCATCAGTTTGGCTTACTTTAGTTCAAGAGATGTGATATGTGCAAGAAAATATCAGTATCTCCAGTCTTTATCCAACAATTAAAAAATATATTCCATTAATTTATTTATAATGAAATGGATGTAGCGAGGAAATTTTAGTGGGCACACTTTTACCAAATTTGATTGTCAACAATATAAATATGATTTAAAATAACTGAAAGACCTGTATTTTGCTATTACTAGTGAATAAAGGAAGAAACTCCAGAACTAAGCGTGCAAACGAAAGTACCATGCGTTGGACTGAGCGCCTGCAACGCAAGTGCGTTGTAACCACGACTAGCAGAACGTCCCACATCTTCTGATATACAAAATAACCCGAGCGTCACGAACAATAGATCCAATATACAACTAACTAGCTTTCAGCAATGAACTACTTCATTCTAGTTCTAAATGAATATTTTTTAAAAGTACATAACGTCAGCGGTGATTGAGAGAGGTGAATGAGTAAAAACAAAATTTACCCTCCGTCTCTTCATCGAGTTACTCTAGTTCTCAGAATTCGTTTCGCACAGCTCTGAACGACTGTCATCGGATGTCACAGCTGCTTACGGCTCTTTCTAACACGTTCTAATCCTTAAAGACAACACACTTTCCAGTCCCATTTAATCTATTTGATAATATGTGTAATATGAGCAATATGTTGATATGTGTATTACTTACCTATATCAGTTGCTTCCATTTAAATATCTAGTTAAACTGTTTTGTGCCTTTGGTTGAACATACAAAAACATGTGGAGTTCATCTTTACACAAAAATAAACTTAAAATGGAAAAAAGACAAAATTCTGCTTTAGCTCAAACAGTAGGTGTTACATCATAAGCACAGCAAAAAAAGCAACTTGGTTGTAAGGTGAGCAAAACGATTTTAGGTGGAGAGAGGTACCTCAGTATAAATCATTAAAACTATTTGTAATGTTTATACTAACCGTAAGTGAATCACAGGCAGCACTTTTCTTAGATGATTCGTTTTTTATTCATGTACAAAATAAATCATTTATGTTTTAAATAAGGACTTTCTTTTTCTTTCCTGCATACCAACCAGCCATTTAATGTAGGGAAAATCCCAATGTTTGACGAAAAAAATACATTATTTGATTAAATAACGCATTTGTTAAAAAGTTATTATTTGGTTAAATGATGCGTTCGTTTGTTTCAGAGCAAAGCAGGGTATCGAATCCCGGATTATAGTTTTATAAGTTCGTAAACTAACCGCTATCCCACCACAGGACTTGATCAAAAGAAGTAGGCATCAAAGAACAATTATAAAATAATCGAACCAATTATTTATTTATTTTCCATTATCAGTACGATTTCTTTGTCCATTCCTCATTATTTCTAAGTGTTATTTAACGATCAGTTTATGTTGTTTTATACGACGTTTTTTAAATGTAAAATAATTTATTTTAATTTCTATTAAAGGTTTTTGTACTGTATATATTTTTTATTTATTTTACACAACTCTGTTCTCTGTTTCTTACCCTCAGATTAAGAGTCGAGCGCCCAAATCACCTGCCCAAGCCAGGCCAAAATACACTGAAGGGGGCGCTCGACTCTTAATCTGAGGATCGCAAAACTACGCGAGGGCTATCTTCGCTAGCCGTCCCTAATTTTGCAATGTAAGACTAGAGGGAAAGCAACTAGCCATCACCACCTACCGCCAATGCTTGGGCTACTCTTTTTATCAACGAATAGTGAGATTGACCGTAACATTATCACGTCCCCACGGCTGAAATGGCGAGCATATTTGGTGTGGCGAGGATTTGAACCACTAATCCTCGGATTACGTGTCAGGTGCCTTAACCACTTGGCCATGCCGGGCCGCTATGTTTATTTACTGTCTGAATATACCTACTAATCACACGATTAATGTGGTTGAGGGGGCATATCCTTCTAATGAGGTTCCACATGCTGAAAATAATAGCATGGTAACGAGATTTTGCGTCTAAAAAGTTAAACGTACCAATTTTGACATCTTGAAAAGTCATAAACAATCAGTTCCCATCTCCATTGTTGTGTCTGTGAAACAACTGTGAAAGGTTAGTTTATACACGAGAACTGTAAACAACTGTCACATATACAACGGACTGTTATTGTTTTAATATGCCCCCCGCTAGTACAGCGGTATTTCTCCGGATTTACAACGCTAAAATCAGGGGTTCGATTCCCCTCGGTTGGCTGACCAGATAGCTCTTTGTGTCTTTGCTATACGAAACACACACACACACACACATTGTTGTAATGACTAGAAGGTAGAGTCAGGTCAGTTGCCTTGCTCGTGCTGATGTGTATTATTTAGTTAAAAATAAGTATTGCATTAACGTATCACGTGATTATTATAAATTGGTAACATATAAACTTTATCAACTATGAGTATATATTTTTTCTCCAGCTACTCGGACGTATCGTATCCTTTTAGCTGGTAACATGAGCATAGGCTCGGTAATTTATAGACCAGGTTAACTAGTTCCTCAGTTTTTAAAATCTGACACAGTTTAATTTGAGTTTATCAGGTGAACAAGTTTTCAAATATACAGTGATGTATACCTCAAAACAATCAACCTGGCAACTTCACTTCTTCCCAAGGTCCAAGGTTCAAACCAACAAAATACCACTGAATGTGTTCCACATTTTCAGCTGTGAGCACATTATAATACTGACAATCAGAGCTATTCACTTCAGAGTAACGTTTTGCCTCTGAACGGTTGTGGCCTGGCATGGTCGAGCGCGTTAAGGCGTGCACTCGTAATCCGAGGGTCGCGGGTTCGCGCCCGCGTCGCGCTAAACATGCTTGCCCTCCCAGCCGTGGGGGTGTATAATGTGACGGTCAATCCCACTATTCGTTGGTAAAAGAGTATCCCAAGAGTTGGCGGTGGGTGGTGATGACTAGCTGCCTTCCCTCTAGTCTTACACTGCAAAATTAGGGACGGCTAGCACAGATAGTCCTCGAGTAGCTTTGCGCGAAATTCCATAAAAAAAAACAAACAAACAAACTGAACGGTTGTTTTCTCTCTTCTCAGAAGTTCTAAATTATGGACAGCTGTGCGCGAACTTTGGAGTCTCAGACCAGACCATGCATTTCAAGTGTCACTTAAGGTTCAATTTAGAATAAAAAATAACAAGTACTTTATGTCCCCACGTTATGATAAAGTCTACGGATTTACAACGCTAAAATCAGGGGTTCGATTCCCCTCGGTGGGCTCAGCAGATGGCCCGATGTGGCTTTGCTATAAGAAAACACAAACACCCACACACGTTATGATATATTATTCATAACATCACCACAGAAGTACAAAATATTGATTCAAGAAGACGAAAGTGTTTTAGGCATTTTTTATAGCAAAGCCACATCGAACCCCTGATTGTAGCGTTGTAAATCCGTAGACATACCGCTGTACTACCGGGGCCAAAAGCAGAGAGAACAGAACATACATTAAATTAAGACTTGCTCTGGTGTTTAGAGTTTGATTTTATGTTGACCTAATTACCTCTTTTAAAAATATATATATATGACACTTAATAAACGTACTAACCAACACTTTACATGATTTAATAAAGGCACACGCCTTGAATTTTGATCTTTGATCATAGTAACTTTACGATTACTGACTGTATTCTTAACAATTTTCGTTAGAAGACGGTCGTGTCTGCTATTTTATCCTATGACCAAACTATTATTTCCAGATGGCGTCTCATAATATGTGCCCTAAGTTTGATGGCGTGATACATCTTCGTCGAGCAGTTATTCTAAAAATAAAGAAACACAGCCTACAGTGAAGGACGATGCGAACAGTTAAGCTACAGATCAGTGTGAGCAAATAAGTTAAATTAGTTTTTGTTATGCTGAACTTGTAATTTAGACCAGTTAAGCCTACATAGAATAGACGTCTCGCAGTATGTGTGAAGTCTTAAAGTTGATTAAGTTTTGTTTTATATCAAGCGAATTTAAAAGTGGTAGTTGAAGTGATTTTTGTCAGCATAACAAAACAGGATAGGAAGGAAGATTTGACTTAATAGGATTTGACACGACATAGAGAGGGTAAGTCTTATGACAGGCACCGCTGCTGAAAGCTACGACACACGCTATAAAGCTTGCGTGGTTGTCACTCTTGACAGGTCTTATCTTGAGGGTCGCTTGAAAAATGTTGAGGCTAAAGACTGCTTCTGTGTGAGCAGATGATAAAAGTTAGCGATGTTTGGTATGCGATACCTAAAGAAATATTAGCAACTTAATAGTGGAATTATTTATTACCCACATAACCATAGTTTATCTGCAGATGTGTATATGATTCAACAGACATATATTTAAACCACGTTTAATTCTATCAACGACCAGAAGGAAAGATGACACGACAAGCTTAGTTACTCTTTCAGATATAATGCAAGGTTGCAGATGAAACACCTTTCATTACAACTTAATGATGTGATTGTTATAAATTTAAAACCATTAACATATTAAAATGTGATGGTTTTATATCATCATTTTCTTCATTCCTTCAAAATAAAAAACAATATAAAAATGTAAAGCTATATCATAAAATCCACACACTTAAAAAACTTTTGAATAATAAAGAGCAAATATTTTCCGTATGAAAACGAGCAAGATTTTAAAATTTCTTTTAGGTGATTGCAGATAAATAACAATCTTTAATAATCTACATAACGTCCCCCGCTAGTACAGCGGTATGTCTCCGTATTTACAACGCTAAAATCAGGAGTTCGATTCCCCTCGGTGGGCTGAGAAAAGGGCTCGGCATGGCCTAGCGCGTTAAGGCGTGCACTAGGTAATCTGAGGGTCGCGGGTTCGCGCCTGAGTCGCCCCAAACGTGCTTGCCCTCCCAGCCATGGTGGCGTTATAATGTGACGATCAATCCCACTATTCGTTAGTAAAAAAGTAGCCCAAGAGTTGGCGGTGGGTGATGATGACTAGCTGCCTTCCATCTAGTCTTACACTGCTAAATTAGGGACGGCTAGCACAAATAGCCCTCGAGTAGCTTTGTGCAAAATTCCAAAACAAACAAAAAACACATTAATATAATTTTCTTATTTTGAATCATAAATGTTCTTCGTCGCTGTCAGTACAATGTAATGCGTTTGTTATGTTGCGTCACCTGTGAAACAAAAGCTTGGGTATATGTTAAAACAAGGTATTTATTATTAAATGTATATTTTATTTAACCATTTTAAAAGTGTATAGCTTATACGTGGTTTATCTCCTAAGTTTTGATTAACACAATGGATACATAACTCGAAAAAGTTGCATTTCAGATATACCTGCACATGACACATACGTGACTTCCAGTTTGCGGGGTAAACTTGCAATTCATATATACCTAAGTTTCAGTTACTAGGATATAGTTACATTTCAGATGTACATGACTTCCAGTTACTGGGATAAAGTTAAACTTCAAATATACTTGACTTCCAGTTACTGGGATAAAGTTGCATCTTCAGATATATTTGGCTTCCAGTTACAGAGATAACAATTACTTCTCAGATATGTATGATTTCCCTCTTGTATATCATTTTAAAATTAGGGAAGACTAGAGTCATAGATCGGCTTTAATAATTTTTTATGCGACTATCCAAAAACAAAAAGGCGTAGATAGCCTAGATGCTTTGCGCCATGAACCGCCAAACCCACACGAAAACTAACAGTATATAGGAAGTCGAATAAAACTAACTCAATACAAATTAATGAGGACGTTACTGATTCGTCGTCAAAACTTATGACGAAATTAGTCAAGAAGTAATGAAATGAAACCTCAGTGTTGTCTTTAAAAAAGAGATTATTCAAGATTGTTCCCTGCAAAACGTTTGGTAAAAGGGACAGAAAACTACTGGCAATTAGACCTCATCTGATTAGGAAACAAGTTAATCCACAAGACAGGAAGGAGTAGCGGAATGTACTGACAAACACATTTTATCTGATTAGGAAACAAGTTAATCCATAAGACATGAGTAGCGGAGTGTACTGACAAACACATCTCGTCTGATTAAGAAACAAATTAATTCATAACACAGGAGTAACACAGTGTACTGACAAACACATCTTATCTGATTATGAAACAAGTTCATCCACAAGACAGGAAGGAGTAGCGGAGTGTACTGACAAACACATTTTATCTGATTAAGAAACAAGTTAATCCACAAGACAGGAAGGAGTAGCAGAGTGTACTGACAAACACATTTTATCTGATTAGGAAACAAGTTAATCCATAAGACATGAGTAGCGGAGTGTACTGACAAACACATCTCGTCTGATTAAGAAACAAATTAATTCATAAGACAGGAGTAACAGAGTGTACTGACAAACACATCTTATCTGATTATGAAACAAGTTCATCCACAAGACAGGAAGGAGTAGCGGAGTGTACTGACAAACGCATCTTATCTGATTAAGAAACAAGTTAATCCATAAGACAGGAGTAGCAGAGTGTATTGACAAACACATTTCGACTGATTAAGAAACAAGTTAATCCACAAGACAGGAGTAGTGGAGTGTACTGACAAACACATCTCGTCTGATTAAGAAACAACCTAATCCACAAGACAGGAGTAGTGGAGTGTACTGACAAACACATCTCGTCTGATTAAGAAACAACCTAATCCACAAGACAGGAGTAGCGGAGTGTACTGACAAACAGATCTCGTCTGATTAAGAAACAAGTTAATCCACAAGACAGGAGTAGCGGAGTGTACTGACAAACACATCCGATTAGTAAACAAGTTAATTCATAAGAGAGGAGTTGCGGAGTGTACTGACAAACACATCCGATTAGGAAACAAGTTAATCCACAAGACAGGAGTAGCGGAGTGTACTGACAAACACATCCGATTAGGAAACAAGTTAATCCACAAGACAGGAATAGCTTAACTTTATCGCTTAGCGAAAAAAAAAAAGTTTATTTCTTTTCAAGACAGTTCTTTATATCTTTGTTGTGGCTACTGGATAATAATGAACTTGTCACTGAACTTGACATGAGGTCAGAATGTATCCTGAGGCTTAATTTTCTTTATCTCTTTCTTGGAAGTCTTGAAGCTGTAATGTAATTTCGATGTTGATGACAGGCCAACCGTTCAAACTTTATTTAGTACCACTAGACGGTGACATGGACACTTCACTGAAGTTACAGCTTTGTATAACTGTTGTTCACGAAGCACTATCTCATGGTCATGAACCCACTCTTATTTGTTCCTTAAAGGTCAGCTTTAAGCTTCTAAGTGTGAGGTAATTATGACAATTGCTCCTGTTTTCCTTCCCACTATTATACGTATATATGTATGCTTTTTCCAACGAGATTTGAACACAATGATACCTTTTGAATAAACGGGGTGTGGCTCTAGTCAGGGTCATCAGTCAGAAATTCGAGAATATTTACACTCTGTGAATCAAAACAGTGATTAATTGTTTAATGCATTCACATTGTTAGCATTCGCCATATCTACAGTTAGTAAAAATAACAAACAACCATGAGTTCAAAATGCGTAAAATCATTCTAGCAGCATCGGTGTAAAAGTGGGCCAAAATACGTTATATTGTTGTACAATTTCGTGTTTAATTAAGTCACATTCATGTAAAAATGTGCAAAGACAAGGCAATATGAGGTAAAAATTCGCTATCATTTTATATTAGACAAATATTTTGACAATACTGGTTTCAGATGTAAGAAAGTTTTCATAGAATAAAACTCCTAACAATTACAAACATTCAAAAAAGTGTCTTTATTACCTTTTTTTTTATTTGGATACGTTAGGTGATTGTCATTATTGTTTGATTTTTTTATTCATGTTTCAATAAAAATAACTTTACACCTTGAGTTTGAACAATTCACGGATTTCAAATAACGAAAATTAAAAAAAATTGTGATTTGAAACACGGTCACTGATATATAAAAATTTTCGTCACGTGCTAGTTTTTCTGATAAAAATAATATATTTCTATAGAGCTTCTCTGTTCTCAGACGCCACCTTAATTTTATTTCTTCGCCTTGGCATAAATTGTAACTAAATCTGAATTATCCTTTTTGCTTTACATTGCCTGCCTCTTGTATGTTTCCAGAAACTCGGAAAGGAAACCATAAAATAATCGTCTCTATGATATCAATGAAATTTCTCTTGTCCAATTAAGTTGTTTATTTGTTTGTTTTTTAATTTCTTGCAAACCTGCACGAGAGCTATCTGCTCTAGCCTTCCCTAATTTAGCAGTGTAAGACTAGAGGGAAGATAGCTCGTCATTACCACCCATCACCAACTCTTGGACTACTCTTACACCAATGAATAGTGGGATTGACTGTCACATTATACTACCCACACTGCTGAAAGGACGACCATGTTTGGTGTGATGGGGATTCGAACTCGCGCTCCTCGGATTAAGAGTCGAGTGTCTTAATTACCCGGAAATACCGATCCTTCGTCTAATTAAAGACAGTCATTATTGATAATTTGAATGGACCACTAGTGCAACTGTGTATTGTTGTTAACTTTTGGTGAAGACCAATTCGATAATATAGATATTATTTGTTATTGTTCGTATAATTTTTTACAATTATCTAGTGTAGTTAATCGGTCATAAACGGCAACTAGAGAATTCTCTTATAATCGTGTTAAAACGCAATAAAAGGTAAAATACAAAATTTATCATGTATGCGTTAAAAATAACAACTAAAGTCGGTTGAAATCCAACTAGTATGTTTGGTGTGATTTTTATCAGTAGCTGACACACTTTGTTCCTGATAAAATTTTACTTTGGCATCATTTTTATAAATTTACAGGTGTTTATTTATATACAAGAGAGTGTACAAACTGCATGTTAGACTGTAGCTACATGACTTGTCATAACGGAGGAATGCCAGATGCCCTTACAGTACAAGATTTAACCAGATAAATAAATTGTGGGTTTAAGGGTTTTTTAAAATATCATATGAAACCTTTTCTAACTTTTTTTTTCTCTCTCAACATCCTATTCAATCAAGGATCATGACATGTATTATGTTTATATTTTTACATGCCCCCCCAGTAGCACAGCGGCATGTCTGTGGACTCACACTGCTAGAAACCGGGTTACGGTGACCATGGTGGGCAGAGCACAGCCACAGGTAGCCTATTGTGTAACTTTGTGCTTAATTCCAGATAATCAATCTACTATTGCATATTCCGTTTATATTCGCTTTGTGAGTGTTTGCTTTGTTTGTTTTCGTGCGAGCTACACGAGGGCTATCTGCGCTAGCAGTCCCTAATTTAGCAGTGTAAGACTAGAGAAAAGGCAGATAGCCATTACCACCCACCGCCAACTCTTCGACTACTCTTTTACCAACGAATAGTGGGATTGAGCGTCACATTATAACGCCCCCACGGCTGAAAGGGCGAGCATGTTTGACGTGACGGGGATTAGTAACCAAAATTCTCAGATTACGAATCCAACGCCTCAACCCACCTGGCTATGCTGGGTTGCTTTGTGAGTGTCATCAAGTTTATGAAAGACGAGCGTGATTCGACACCTTTATAAGCTCTTTAGGACTTTTCTCTTGCTATGTAGAATAACACTGTTGGGTGGTGGTGTAGAAGCAAAACATAATGGGTATTGAAACCTAACATTTTAGGATGAAAATCAGATATATTATGAAGTAAGACAACCACTAAGGGAAAAGCAAGCAAGCCCACAGATAGAAAATCACCTGAGGGTTTTTTCAAGGATCTATCAATAAATTATAAACCTCTCCGAAATTTACACATTTTCAAGATTGTAAAAAACACTTTTAAAACATTCAGATACTAATGAACAGAATATCATAATGACTATAAACATTTATGTGAATGTGTCCTTAACTTCTTTTATTGTTTTATTTGCTTTTATGCTTCAACATGAAAGTTAATAGAGCTGTACAAACGATTAACACGCGCTATTGTAGTGGTGGGTCAACATATTAATGTAGTGGTGTGTCAACATATTAATGTAGTGGTGTGTCAACATATATTATTGTAGTGGTGTGTCAACATATGCTATTGTAGTGGTGTGTCAACATGTATTATTGTAGTGGTGTGTCAACATGTATTATTGTAGTGATGTGTCAACAAATACTATTGTAGTGGTGTGTCAACATGTATTATTGTAGTGATGTGTCAACATCTACTATTGTAGTGGTGTGTCAACATGTATTATTGTAGTGATGTGTCAACATATACTATTGTAGTGGTGTGTCAACATGTATTATTGTAGTGATGTGTCAACATCTACTATTGTAGTGGTGTGTCAACATGTATTATTGTAGTGGTGCGTCAACATGTATTATTGTAGTGGTGTATCAACATGTATTATTGTAGTGGTGTGTCAACATGTATTATTGTAGTGATGTGTCAACATGTATTATTGTAGTGGTGTGTCAACATATACTATTGTAGTGGTGTGTCAACATGTACTATTGTAGTGGTGTGTCAACATGTACTATTGTAGTGGTGTGTCAACATGTATTATTGTAGTGGTGTGTCAACATGTATTATTGTAGTGGTGTGTCAACATGTACTATTGTAGTGGTGTGTCAACATGTACTATTGTAGTGATGTGTCAACATATACTATTGTAGTGGTGTGTCAACATGTACAATTGTAGTGGTGTGTCAACATGTACTATTGTAGTGGTGTGTCAACATATACTATTGTAGTGATGTGTCAACATATACTATTGTAGTGGTGTGTCAACATATACTATTGTAGTGGTGTGTCAACATGTACAATTGTAGTGGTGTGTCAACATGTATTATTGTAGTGGTGCGTCAACATGTACTATTGTAGTGGTGTGTCAACATGTATTATTGTAGTGATGCGTCAACATGTATTATTGTAGTGATGTGTCAACATGTATTATTGTAGTGGTGTGTCAACATATACTATTGTAGTGGTGTGTCAACATGTATTATTGTAGTGGTGTGTCAACATGTACTATTGTAGTGGTGTGTCAACATGTACTATTGTAGTGGTGTGTCAACATGTACTATTGTAGTGGTGTGTCAACATGTATTATTGTAGTGGTGTGTCAACATGTATTATTGTAGTGGTGTGTCAACATGTACTATTGTAGTGGTGTGTCAACATGTACTATTGTAGTGATGTGTCAACATATACTATTGTAGTGGTGTGTCAACATGTACAATTGTAGTGGTGTGTCAACATGTACTATTGTAGTGGTGTGTCAACATGTACTATTGTAGTGGTGTGTCAACATGTATTATTGTAGTGGTGTGTCAACATGTACTATTGTAGTGGTGTGTCAACATGTACTATTGTAGTGGTGTGTCAACATGTACTATTGTAGTGATGTGTCAACATATACTATTGTAGTGGTGTGTCAACATGTACAATTGTAGTGGTGTGTCAACATGTATTATTGTAGTGGTGTGTCAACATGTATTATTGTAGTGGTGGGTCAACATGTACTATTGTAGTGGTGTGTCAACATGTACTACTGTAGTGATGTGTCAACATATACTATTGTAGTGATGTGTCAACATATACTATTGTAGTGGTGTGTCAACATGTACAATTGTAGTGGTGTGTCAACATGTATTATTGTAGTGATGCGTCAACATGTATTATTGTAGTGATGTGTCAACATGTATTATTGTAGTGGTGTGTCAACATGTATTATTGTAGTGGTGTGTCAACATGTATTATTGTAGTGGTGTGTCAACATGTATTATTGTAGTGGTGTGTCAACATGTACTATTGTAGTGGTGTGTCAACATGTACTATTGTAGTGATGTGTCAACATGTATTATTGTAGTGGTGTGTCAACATGTATTATTGTAGTGGTGTGTCAACATGTACTATTGTAGTGGTGTGTCAACATGTACTATTGTAGTGATGTGTCAACATATACTATTGTAGTGGTGTGTCAACATGTACAATTGTAGTGGTGTGTCAACATGTATTATTGTAGTGATGTGTCAACATATACTATTGTAGTGGTGTGTCAACATGTATTATTGTAGTGGTGTGTCAACATGTACTATTGTAGTGGTGTGTCAACATGTACTATTGTAGTGGTGTGTCAACATGTACTATTGTAGTGGTGTGTCAACATGTATTATTGTAGTGGTGTGTCAACATATACTATTGTAGTGGTGTGTCAACATATACTATTGTAGTGGTGTGTCAACATGTATTATTGTAGTGATGTGTCAACATATACTATTGTAGTGGTGTGTCAACATGTACAATTGTAGTGGTGTGTCAACATGTATTATTGTAGTGATGCGTCAACATGTATTATTGTAGTGATGTGTCAACATGTATTATTGTAGTGGTGTGTCAACATGTATTATTGTAGTGGTGTGTCAACATGTATTTTTGTAGTGGTGTGTCAACATGTATTATTGTAGTGGTGTGTCAACATGTACTATTGTAGTGGTGTGTCAACATGTACTATTGTAGTGATGTGTCAACATGTATTATTGTAGTGGTGTGTCAACATGTATTATTGTAGTGGTGTGTCAACATGTACTATTGTAGTGGTGTGTCAACATGTACAATTGTAGTGGTGTGTCAACATGTATTATTGTAGTGGTGCGTCAACATGTACTATTGTAGTGGTGTGTCAACATGTATTATTGTAGTGATGCGTCAACATGTATTATTGTAGTGATGTGTCAACATGTATTATTGTAGTGGTGTGTCAACATATACTATTGTAGTGGTGTGTCAACATGTATTATTGTAGTGGTGTGTCAACATGTACTATTGTAGTGGTGTGTCAACATGTACTATTGTAGTGGTGTGTCAACATGTACTATTGTAGTGGTGTGTCAACATGTATTATTGTAGTGGTGTGTCAACATGTATTATTGTAGTGGTGTGTCAACATGTACTATTGTAGTGGTGTGTCAACATGTACTATTGTAGTGATGTGTCAACATATACTATTGTAGTGGTGTGTCAACATGTACAATTGTAGTGGTGTGTCAACATGTACTATTGTAGTGGTGTGTCAACATGTACTATTGTAGTGGTGTGTCAACATGTATTATTGTAGTGGTGTGTCAACATGTACTATTGTAGTGGTGTGTCAACATGTACTATTGTAGTGGTGTGTCAACATGTACTATTGTAGTGATGTGTCAACATATACTATTGTAGTGGTGTGTCAACATGTACAATTGTAGTGGTGTGTCAACATGTATTATTGTAGTGGTGTGTCAACATGTATTATTGTAGTGGTGGGTCAACATGTACTATTGTAGTGGTGTGTCAACATGTACTATTGTAGTGATGTGTCAACATATACTATTGTAGTGATGTGTCAACATATACTATTGTAGTGGTGTGTCAACATGTACAATTGTAGTGGTGTGTCAACATGTATTATTGTAGTGATGCGTCAACATGTATTATTGTAGTGATGTGTCAACATGTATTATTGTAGTGGTGTGTCAACATGTATTATTGTAGTGGTGTGTCAACATGTATTATTGTAGTGGTGTGTCAACATGTATTATTGTAGTGGTGTGTCAACATGTACTATTGTAGTGGTGTGTCAACATGTACTATTGTAGTGATGTGTCAACATGTATTATTGTAGTGGTGTGTCAACATGTATTATTGTAGTGGTGTGTCAACATGTACTATTGTAGTGATGTGTCAACATATACTATTGTAGTGGTGTGTCAACATGTACAATTGTAGTGGTGTGTCAACATGTATTATTGTAGTGATGTGTCAACATATACTATTGTAGTGGTGTGTCAACATGTATTATTGTAGTGGTGTGTCAACATGTACTATTGTAGTGGTGTGTCAACATGTACTATTGTAGTGGTGTGTCAACATGTACTATTGTAGTGGTGTGTCAACATGTATTATTGTAGTGGTGTGTCAACATATACTATTGTAGTGGTGTGTCAACATATACTATTGTAGTGGTGTGTCAACATGTATTATTGTAGTGATGTGTCAACATATACTATTGTAGTGGTGTGTCAACATGTACAATTGTAGTGGTGTGTCAACATGTATTATTGTAGTGATGCGTCAACATGTATTATTGTAGTGATGTGTCAACATGTATTATTGTAGTGGTGTGTCAACATGTATTATTGTAGTGGTGTGTCAACATGTATTTTTGTAGTGGTGTGTCAACATGTATTATTGTAGTGGTGTGTCAACATGTACTATTGTAGTGGTGTGTCAACATGTACTATTGTAGTGATGTGTCAACATGTATTATTGTAGTGGTGTGTCAACATGTATTATTGTAGTGGTGTGTCAACATGTACTATTGTAGTGGTGTGTCAACATGTACTATTGTAGTGATGTGTCAACATATACTATTGTAGTGGTGTGTCAACATGTACAATTGTAGTGGTGTGTCAACATGTATTATTGTAGTGATGTGTCAACATATACTATTGTAGTGGTGTGTCAACATGTATTATTGTAGTGGTGTGTCAACATGTACTATTGTAGTGGTGTGTCAACATGTACTATTGTAGTGGTGTGTCAACATGTACTATTGTAGTGGTGTGTCAACATGTATTATTGTAGTGGTGTGTCAACATATACTATTGTAGTGGTGTGTCAACATATACTATTGTAGTGGTGTGTCAACATGTATTATTGTAGTGGTGTGCCGCTACAGATACCGAGCATTACCAATACGGATGATGATTTGGGTTCAGTGTAATGAACCAGGTGGTTTTACGGTTGGAATTTGTCATTACAGCTCCTTCCTAGGAAATTTAATCGTATGACGAAATTATTAAACGTTGTACTGCCAAAGCATTCAACATTTCAAAGGAAGGATAATTGAGTGTTCTTGACGAAAGAGAGAAAACTTGCACAACAGAGCGTTTAGGTTAGCAACTGGCTCCAGTCCAATTCGGAACAACGCCCTCATCTGCAAAGGAAAAAGTGTGATTTCGCAGTAGAACTCTCTAATCCAATAAACACAGCTACTTTTTTCTGTTGATAATAATAACAAAGGCTAGAAGTTGATGAAGACTTACAAGCTACCATCCTCACTTTGAAATGAACGAAGACGCTGAAACCACAGTTAACCCTGTTCTGCTACATTCTACTTCTCGTATGTTTAAACGAAAGATGTGAGGTCGAAGATCTCATACAGTGGAGAATCTAGGATTGATTTTTTCAATATCTTAAGATCGACTTAATTATCCTGATTGGTATGATATACGGTGATATGGAATCATGGCGATTAGACTTAAAGCTTTAGACGGTGAAAAAAGGGCCTGAAACATTTTTCCTTATGAACTATGATAAATAAATGATTGAAAAAAAATAACTTGATATAAGGCACAGTGAGGTTGTGATGAAATGAAACACGTAAAGTGTGAGGCAGTGAACGTATGCAAGTAGAAATATATGTACATAACTGAAACCATAAGGTAGAGCACGCCATAATCAATTTGTTTAATTCCATTGGTCTTACTGTAGTCTTTTCTGGACCAGTCAATTTACACATTTTTTACTCATTATTGGTAATTGGATAGGTAATAATAGTAGCTTTTATTTGTTATTAATATTCTTCTCGTCTCCTTGTAACTCCCACGAAGAGTCAACTGGTCAAACCTCTAGATCTCGTCTCCCTACGTGGGTTTCACAGAATATAACTTTCTTTTCTTTTTCCCTAACGGTCTTACTGTGCTTCATGTCTATCAGAGGTTTTCTATTGACTTCTTATGTTTCGTTTTTGAAATGATATATCCAGTAACTTATTTTATTGTTGATAGAAGTAAATCAAATATTGTTAAAATGCATTTAACCACAAGTGTAAACACAGGTATCACACATACCACAGATCATTTCCTTTACAGCTGTCCAGTTAATTGTCAGCTGCAATTGACCCATGATGGCTTTAATCAATATATATAGCTTATTATAACCATGGTACGTATCCATAACTAAGAAGCTTTTAAAGGCCGTCGTCACTCATAACGTTAGACATTTGAAAACGTTTGGTCGATTATCCAAACATGATGTATTACCAGCTGAAAGCTCATACTGAATAGCAGATGTAAAATCACCAAAAGTTATTTTGATAAAAATGATAAATAATACTACCTCAGCTTACTCTGTGCTTTATCTACAGTCGTACGTAATCGCAACAAGAAAATTCAAGGTTAGTAAACATGTTCTAAGTACCAAAGAAGTTCACTACAATAAAATATGAAACTGATGTTTGTATATACAATATTGAAATTCAACATAGTTAGAGCTGTTCATATAAGACCTTACGATGTAGTAATATGTCAATCACAATAGTTTTACATCCGGTACTGATAGATATTGCACGATCAAAATGAAGCTATCTAACAAACTAGGAATGAATTAAAGCCATGTTATTAACTGAAGCTACTTAGCAATAAGTACTTAGTGCATGCTTTTAAGGTATCACAGAAAGTATTGCTATCGCAAGTTCGAGTTTAACAGTGTATTTTATACGATTGGTGTTATTTTGAATTAAGCACAAAGTTACACAATGGGCTATCTATGCTCTGCCCACCACGGGTATCGAAACCCGGTTTTTAGCGACATCGGGCTATCTACTGAGTCTATCGAGGGGAATCGAACCCTTGATTTTATCTTGTAAATCCGTGGACATACCGTTGTGCTAATGGGGGGCAATATTATAGGATAAACTCTTTCAGTTATGACGTGCCATACATAGTAAATATCTATCAGTTATGGCGTGCCATAGTATATAAACATTTATGAACTTGGAATTGAATTAACACGACTTTGGTACCTGCAGCTATCACATCAAGCAATTATTAGCCTAAGGTATATTTATGTAGTTAAATATCTCCACTAACTTATAATACAATCACAGTCAAATAGATTTGCAAAATGTTAAACTTGTCACGTACTAAGAAATTGAGGAAATGTTCATTTTCAACCATCAAAACAGCACAATCGTGCGCTTGTTGTAGCTGTATAAGTAACACCACTGTTGTAAGTTCCTTATTTTTAGAATCTGGTAATGATGAGTAGAGTACATCATCTTGTTCTCGCTCGTCCTTGACCACAGAAGTCATGAGCTATATGAAAGTGTCAACTATTTTGCAAGTAATAATTTACTTCGAAACATAAATATGTATCATAAATCTCACACGTGACGCAAAAAGAATGACTGTACATATACGAACCTTAGAGTGTGCAACAGGCCTTTAATTAAGGACGTGCGTGACGCTCTGGTTCTCGCAAAACAGTTTGGTTTGTTTTGAATTTCGCGCAAAGCTACACAAAGGTTATCTGCATTATCCGTCCCTAATATAGCAGTATAAAGCTAGAGAGAAGGCAGCTATTCATCAACACCCACCGCTAACTCTTGGGCTACTCTTTTATCAACGAATAGTGGGATTGACTGTAACATTATAAAGCCCCCACGGCTGAAAGGGCGAGCGTATTTGGTGTGACGCAAAACAAACATAGAATCACTTGCTGTAGCTACCCATAATTCAAATCTAGTTAATATCACCCACCGCCAATTCCTGGACCACCCTAATAAAATAATAGGATTTGACTGCCATCATTATGACGCACCCATGGCACCAGTGAGAGGAATGTGATCTACTTAATTATTTTTGCGGTAACAAGACACAAATAATTGATTTTCTAATTCACAATCCGGCACTTTAAACATTGGACCACACCTGGTCCTGCTTGATGAATATACTCGTTGTAAACAACACATACTTATATTCGTACACGCACGCACGCACACACATATATCGTCCTTGACCACAGAAGTCATGAGCTATATGAAAGTGTCAACTATTTTGCAAGTAATATCTGGCCGTCATACACTTTAACAAGTTATTAGGTCATCAATTTACTTATTTGAACGTCGGTTTGATAAGTGTATTAAACTTAAAGCCTGAGTGAAATAGGATGTTACGTAACTAGATGGTTGGATGGATGAGACGATGTTAATTGGTCGTTCGTATAAAAAACTACATTGTCTCAAATTTTTACAGTGATGTCTATAATTCTAGGATATTAATATAAATATGACATCATGTAGAGTAAAATAAATCGCCTTTGATGATGATTAGTTAAGTCGTCAACGTTTTCTGACATCAGCAGATTTGATGACCTTGATAACTGAAATTATCTTCAAACCTTAGTAAACGGTGAGCATAAAGAGATCGAGTGTCCCGTATTTTTGTCAAACTAAGGGATCAAAAAGTTGTATGTCAATAAGACGAGATCCTTTCAGACGAAGTCTTGAAGCAGCAGTTTCTTGTTAGTTTTATCTCAATATACTGCTTGAATCATCGGCTTTTCTGTCTGTATTTTCCCATAAGATACGTCGAGAGAGAAACGTCTGTTTTAACTTTTTGCTAAACGTCCAATTTACGTTAACTGTTAACTGCAGGAACTCAAGTACACTGTTCTGGAAAATTGTAAGTGTACAGGATATGTTAAAAAGTGTCAAATGTGATGTTTTTGGTTACTTAACAAAGAGTTGCTGGATGAAGCGTCCAAATCCATCTTGGTAAATTTCTGTTCGCAAAATGCTAGCATCTCGTAAATTCTGTTGTTTCTCAATTATTTCTGTTCGTTCTTTACACAAGATTGTTCGTTAACTGTTGGTTGAAATTGCGTCTACTTTGATGCTTTATTGGTATGTTATATACAACGTAAACTTTTTCTCACAATAGACTATGTCATTACCATTTGTTTCACAAGTTGTTTCAAAAACTGCCAGTCATAAAAAAATATTGAGTCTATCATTTGGCATATGGTGATTACCACACGAATTAGCCAGTTAATAATCAGTGTTTATGACGATCTTTCTTTTAGGGGTATATTTTTAATTGCATCACGATAAACTAAATAAATAAACTAAGATCATCACATAGTGTTTTATGTTGTCGATTTGAAAAGGCGAACATGAATTATAGTAATTAAATATACTCCAAGTTTATTTCAGTTGTGAGTATCAAACAAATTAGCACGAGCTAAATGTACAAGAAGTCATTTTCTGTGTGGCTGAATTAAAACGTCTCTGGTACTGTAACGTTTAGTGTATATAATAAATTTGGGTAATAAGTTAACAGAGTGGTTTGATTGCTTATGCTGTTTACATGTGTACAAAGGCGCCGGAAGTACTTTTGGATGGGGGGGGGCAAATATGTGAAAGGGGCTTGCTTAATCATCAAACAAAAATCCAGAACTTTGATCTATACCCCGTGAACGTTAAGGCGCTAGCCCTTGTGTAGTGGGATCAGGGGACCCCCGTATACTCCAGCGTTTTTTTACTACTTTTTTTAATAAGAATTACCCCTAAATTTTACCTGCTTTCATTATTAAAAACTGTAAGGTCTAGCTGAATTCAGTCACAATTCTGCTTACTTTCATTGAAAACTCTCTATGTAGAGAAACCAAAAACGAAAACTCTGCAGAGGAGGAAAATTGCTTGGCCCAAAAAGCTAAGATAAGACACGTAATAATATGAAGCTAACTTTGAAAAAGAGTTTTGAAATCTTGAAGGTAAATACAAACGTCTAATAAATAAATGTAATTTCCCGCATTACTCTTTTCTTAATCATCATACTTATTTATTTATTTGGAATATTATTTAGAAACAAAGGTTTATATCTTTACTACACTTACAGAACATAAAAATGAAAGATAATATCCAACATGGCTACAAATATAAACTGGGCACAAAATAACGATACAAATCTCATATGTATGTAGTCACAGGGTGTTTTTGTGAAAAGTTCCAACTAAATTAGTCTAAATATGGAGAGATGGCATATCCAAAACCCTATTTCTTCGAAATAGTTTTATAATTGACTACTAATAGAATAAGTTTTCTGAAAATTGTACTAAAAGTGACATTGCTAAGTTATGAATATTCACATTTTTTTCCACGTATTGCAAGGTAAATTAGCAAATTTTGTTGATCCTGTCACAATTAATTTCCTGTTTGAATAGCATGGGGTAAAAAAACTACTGATAGGGATTTACTTCAGGATTCACCACAAATTAGTTCTCCAATTCGTGACAAATAGCTACGGTTCCGCACGCCTATAAGTAAATAGAAGATCTGAATCTTCATCCCCTTGTAGCTAAATCTATATTCTTGTTTGTGATTGGAGGGGCTTCTGTCTGTTTATATTTGAGTTTTTCTGTTTCCTTCCCATTACTTATGTACTTTTTTTATCCTTCTTCCTTTACCCTGTTTGCTTCTCTTTTTTTTCTTACCCGTTTTTTTGATAGAGGGCGTTTCTGGATGGGGCAAAAAGCTAATGGGCCTCACTGAAATTTGAAGGAAGCAGTTGCCTCTACTTCCGGCGCCCTTGCATATTTACGATGAAACTCTGAAGTTCACGTATTGCATTCAAATGTCTTAATTTTCAGTGAGCCGAAATATTCTTCAAAATCTCAAACTTTTTACATTCCTGGGATAGTTTGTGACTTTATTTTGAGGTGAGAGTAAAATTTGGCAGATTAGAATCAATAAATAATTGAAGTATATTAACATTATCATATATATATATATGTGTGTAGCTGTCTGGTGTATCAGTTGCACACAGCCTATTATACTTAAAATCTGAACTACATGAAGTATTCTTGCGGACATCTTGTTATCAACAGCTTTATTCTGTATAAGTTATTAGCTCGTATATTTATACAAACATTACACGAAATCAAACGAAAAATTGGAGGAAACTCAAGACCTAGATAATTCTGATGCTAAGCAAGTCTTGCTTTCTAATAATTTTAAATCTTATTCCATACTAATTCACGTTGTGAGTTTGTGAATTTGTTTGTTCGCGAACTCCTGCAGTTTTTTAGAATTAGCAGAACTATACGTGGCATCTTATCTGTATGATATTAAAGGGACTTAAATAAGTCAAAAAGGATACCGAGTTGTGATGAAAGTCCAGGAGTAGGTGTTCAGAACTGCTGGACTCAAATCTGGCATCAGTATTATAGTTCCTGCTCTCCTCTTAAGATCCTGGGGGTGTCATGTAACAAACTCTGTTCCACAAGCTAAAGAAATCACACGTGATCAGGTACTTCAGGTGGAGTTTCTCCTCGAGCACGTACCCTCCTTGTGGTAACTATGGAAGCAATTTGGGGTATGGAGAAGCTTGAGCTGTATATTGGGATCTTAAGGAATTATAGAGGGCGGGAGGGGTCTGAATTCCGCAGCCGAAACGCAATAATGTTACGTTGGTACACATAATTACGTTTACGTTTGAAATCCAGATAATTTAAACTTGATATTAATAGGTAAGTGAACAGATTATCTACGCTTAAAACAGACTTGTTTTTTGTTTTGTTTACATGACAAAAGTATTGAGTTCCAGTTAACCCTATAATGGGACATTTATGTTTTCCCACTCACGGAGCCTGGTATGACCAGGTGGTTAAGGCACTCGACTCGTAATCCGAGGGTCGCAGGTTCAAATCGCTGTCACACCAAACAAGCTCGACCTTTCACTTGTGGGGGCGTTATAAGTGATGATCAGTCCCGCTATTTGTTGGTAAAAGAGTAACCCAAGAGTCGGCGGTGGATGGTGATGACTAGCTGCCTTCCCTCTAGTCTTACATTGCAAAATTAGGGACGGCTAGTGCAAATAGCCCTCGTATAGCTTTGCGCGAAATTAAAAAAAACAACAACTGACTCACAGGAACGAATTTCTTGTTTAATATGTTGAATTATGTGTGGTATTCATAATAGTGTTTTGTTTTCAGGACCTAAAAACCTTTATACACAGAGCAATAGCCTGTATAATATGATATGAATGTGTAATATGATACGAGTGTGTGTTTTCTCATTGCTGAGTCACATTGGACTACGTGCTGAGTCCACCGAGGGGAATTTAACCCCTGATTTCAGTGTTGTAAATCTGTAGATCTACCGTTGTACCCCCGGTGGACAACATGATGTCCACGAGGTGTGCAATATGATGTGCACGAGGTGGACAACATGATGTGCACGAGATGGACAATATGATGTGCACGAGGTGGACAACATGATGTCCACGATAACAGAAATGACGAAGAGAACAAATTAGAACACAAAATAGTCGTTGTTGGAAGAATAAATGTCAAGTTCATAAAAAAAATATATATATATATATTGCCTATTTCGAGGATTAAAATTTGCATCGGATCGACAAACTGTTCCTCCAAGAAACAAGGAAGGTGCAATTTATTATAAATTCCAACTCTACAACTAGTGCTTAGAATACCGACAAAACAATTTGTATTTCTATGTAATAATTATATTAATATTCGTATTATATAATTTGTTCAGAACTTTTGTATATAATTTGAGAAATCTTGCCAGTACACAACGTGTATATAAAATAAGATCCAAAAAGTATTTGTACTTCAACCTTATTTTGCAGATGTTATACTACGACGTCCCGGATGTCTATGAATAATCTGAATAACAAAATTTATTTTATATTGTTGAAATCCTTAACTTGGCTATTTATTTGTGTACACAGTAATCAAATACACTGTAATTATAGTGACGGTATTTCAGCTTATCTGTAGGATGGGTTATGTGTCAGAAGACCAAATGTTTTCTATAACTAAGTTTACGTGCATTGATGACATTTTCACTCATCTTTCTAAGGTCCACGAAATGGGATGGTAATTTAAGACGTGTACAAATGGGGGTTTGCCCGTGACCAGGATGATAGCCTACACCCGTGGGAAGTAAACATTCCCCTTAACCTAAAACGACACGTGGACTTACATGCTCATGACCCCTCGTGCAGAGTGTTGTGTGTATACACCAAACCTGACTGCTCGGGATTGTGTGCTGAAAATTATGCTATCTCCCAGAAATAACACCACAGGGTTTAAAACAGAAAGTACTTCCGGTGGAAACAGGAAGAAATACACTGACATCGTAATGTAGATAATATTAGCAGGACGGAGGAAGTACAAAAACCTCATACGAGGCAATAATACGTACAATATTTACTACTTGACGACATGCAGTTTTAACGATTTTAGATGGATATTCTCCTTGCATATATGTATGTTTACATGGATACAGAAATGTTCTTGTAATGTAATGAGTTGTCTGTGAGCTGTAAAACTGTATAAAAGGTGAGTTATGATAATGTGGAGTACCAATCGAAGTTTAGGGAATGATCGAATTTCTTCTACAAGAACTGTGGCAAAAGAACATTCTATTTATCTACTTTGTATCTGCTAAGCTTTACCCTAATAAATATTAGGGTGACTTTTGAGTCATATGAAGAGAAATCTTTTTTGACTAAATGTACATAACTCAGACTTAAGCAATGTTATGTTCACTTTTATATATTTTTTTCAACTTGCACAAGTTTCAAGACTGAATAGGTAACAACAGGATTTAATATGCTGCAACATTCTTATAATATATTTATATATATTCATACCACTTGAAGTTTTGATCAAAATGGCCTCGAGCAAAGTGTTATACAAGTTTTTATTTCTTTTTATCTGTTTTATAAACGTATAAAAATAAATCAAACAAAATTATTTCTTCAGGATACACTAACTGACACGCCTCTTGTGTCACGAGACTCAGTAGAGTAAAACGTCTTATAAGAAGTCAGATCAAGTCACAACTGGTTACACAGAAGTTCACGTTTGGTTTTGTTGACTCTATTGACTTATCACTAAAGTATCGTGATGCGTGATCCTCACTGAGAGGCTGTTTGAGGTAGACTTTCTCCTGAAAAAAAGAACAAGGTCAATGAATACTGAATATTCCAAAGAGTTAAAGAATTAACATAATCTCGTTCAGGCTGTCTTCTTAAACTGACCTGCAGTCTCTCACATTTTTCAACAGAATTTCAGTTACCGTTGCAGAAGAGAAACGATTATTTGACAAGCTGATTAAAAATTGTGTGTTCCACCATATCCTAAGACAAACTAACAGATCTTACGTCGCTTAGCGCGTGGGGAACACACATTACCCTATGAGCAATATCTCCATGCCTAATGTGTATAATAGGACATAATCGCCAAGGTTAAAATTATTTACTTTCAATTAACCATGACATGCAATAAATAAATTATATAACTTTTTATAAACAAAAACAAATATAGTGAAGAAAAAAGAAACTAATTTTCAACGAAAACTTAATTTGAATATAACAATTATAATTTCTTAGAGCTTTTAATTTGAATAAATATCACAAATAGGTAATGTTGATGAATCTTTTGGCTATGTAGGTTATGTACTTAAGGCAAATGACTATTGTCTTACAGGACTGATGCACATGGAGATAATATCCTACAATCGTAGTTCGTGACGTTGTGAATTATAATTAATTTCCCTCTTTATAGGCAAGAAGACCAGGAATTCAAAAGCTTTTATAGACACCATTAATTAATTAATTAATTAAATTTATGTTGACCTCACCAAGATAACAGAGTAGATACAAAAAATAAGAGAAAGAAATTATTTTAATAGTTGAAACGAAATTTGTATACAGGTATAAAGGTTTTAATTCTTTACAATACTGTATATTTGTACCAGAAATGGTTATTTGTGATAACTATTTAAAGTCATAATGAGCGTGGATTAATAAATAAAGTAGTCAACGGACGTATTTTACAAGTTGTTTACGTTGTATTCGGAGCAAGTTTTCAACGCCAGTGCCTGATACTTCATCATACTCGATAACTGTTAGTTTAGGCCTAACTAAACCGTTATAAATTTAGAGCTTGCACTGACTAAACGCTTAACATGTACAAAATATGTGTACATTTATTTTATTCAATTATTGTTTCTTCATAAAATATTCGGGAATAAGTGCACTTACTGTTGTCACCTTTGTGGCTTTTTAACTTTTTGAAAAACTTTAAGGTACGTAAAATGTACTAATATCAAGTGACAAGTACAGCTGATATAAAATCGTGGGGGAGCAGACCATGTTATTACAACATTCTGATATTGTTTGGCGTTGCGTAGATCACTGTATAGCGTGGTGCTACCAAAAAAGTATGAAATAACTCTTTCTGACGAAAGATGTGCATACATTCAGATTCTAAAATGTGCTCAAATCAGGAATTTACACTTTTAAAGACGGGTATATCCTTTATACTTAATGATATTGGGAAAAAAATGGGTCACATTGGGGTGTCAGACCGTGGAGAAAAAAATCTGCAAGAAGTCATACAGCAGCTGTAGTAAGTAAAGCACGGTGTCTTGTAATAGATGACAATATATGACCACAAGGGTTAGTGGCAAAAATCGCTCACGTGCTCTAGGCAGTAATACACAACATAATGAAGATGAATAATCGTCTGGAAATGCGACAAAAGTTATGCGTACATTAATTGCTTCCACAACATATTCAGAAACGTACAAACAATAATGAGCTGGAGAGGACGGTACTGCATGGCGAAACGCATGTGTTTCTTAACAAATGTAACAAGACTTTTGCCAGTTTCTACAAGCAATGGATGGAAAAAAAGTGGTATATGATGTGCATTTCATGAAACTTTTTCGTGATAACTGCTCGATATTACGCCAGCAAAAAGTTAAGGATTAGAAGAAAGGATAAAAGTGTCAAAATAAGCTCTGCTTATTGTCAGGTTAACATTCATTATTTGGTCATGAGGCTATCGGGTTATAAATACACTAGAATATGGCTTACAGTCATACCTTCCGTTCAAACTTCGCATACATAAAGCAACTGGTATTTGTGGTATTTCAGACGAAAACAAATGACCAAGTCGCTGGAAGTAGTGTCTATGGATTTCTATGTGATCATATTGTTGAGCTTAAGATCAGATTTCAATTTCCGATAGGCAGAGTACAAATAGCCCATTGTGTATTTTTCCTTAACAATAAACAAATAAATGGTCTGTTGAAATGAGTGCTGAGAAACCATTGTCATCTTATACCAATTGGATCATGGAAAGCAAGAAGAGAGAAATGATATAATTTGAACATGAGAATTTTAAGGAAACATTTTGCATTGGAAACTACTTTGGAGGTTTATTTTCAACTTTCACTGTCGTTAGACAGAGCATTACTCCACGTGGCGACATGCGCTTCAACGACATGGTGAAGCTCAAAACTAATTTTTAACATAACTTACTCGACCTTCATATGATAAATTTTATAATTAGTAAACACTTTATAAGAACGAATAATTATTGATAGAAGACAAACACTTTTAAGTTGTTCAGTGTGTTGAAAACAAACTGATCAATGTGTCAAGAAAATCATTTCAGATACTTTTTTATTTAAAGTACAAGTTTTTATTTTCAGTGCTTTAGATTAGAGTTCTGTTAGAATATTTACTTTGTTTATCTTTAAAAGTAAAACTGAATATATATATATATTTTGTAATTTACTTATTTCTTACTAATGTTTTACCCGATGTATTTATGCTGTAGTTTTGGTTTTCAATTAAAATAATCGGTCCTATTCTAATATTTTATGGTTAAGTGGCGATCATAGTTACATTATCAGCTAGTTTTAATGGTTTTAATGCTCTTTTTAATTACTAATCGAAGCTCAATAGGATCTTCACTCTACAAATCGATGGTTACATTTAGACTCTAAAGAGGCAACAATATCAATACAATGACATTATGGGCCAAAATTCTGGCCATTCTGAACTGCAAAAACTGTATAAATATATCCAGTGTAGATTGTGACTGCAGCTACATGAACTTAAAATAAAATACAATGGCAATTTAATTTTAAAACAATAGAATAGCAGGTTACATTATTATAAATTTACTGAAATATAGTAAATGAATGTAAAATAATGAATAGCAAGAAAATGAATCACTACTGTAATTGTAATGTGCTTTAACTGTTTGTTTTTGAATTTTGCGCTAAGATATACGAGGGCCATCTAAGCTAGCCGTCCATAATTTAGTAGTGTAAGATTAGAGGGAAGGCAGCTAATCATCCCCACCCATCACGAACTCTTAGGCTACTCTTTTACCAACGAATAGTGGTATTGACCGTAACATTATAGCGCCCCCACTGCTGAAAGGGCGAGCATGTTTGGTGTGACAGTTTCAGTGACAAGTGACATATCATAACACTGTTCCATAACTGGATGATGACTATACTACAATGTAGGGTGAATGTAGCACTGGGTGACTTACTTTCCATTTGTAAGAAGTAAGGGGGAGGGAATTTACTGAGAGATACCACACCTTCCCCAAGACCATGAAAACTGTTAGCGGCCCTCATCTTCTTTTCAGATTGAGAAGTGTTATATGATCTCTTTTATAATGCTGTTTTGTTGCTCATTTTCCAAATATTTTGGGCTAGCATTTTGTTTCATAGCTTATACGAAGTACTAAACATAAGGTACCGTACAGGAACAACCTTTATTTCTTATTGGCATACATATAAAACGTTTTAGTGCAACAAAAAGAAAATAACTTCTTTCCCAAAACGTAGAAAACTTGGTAATCATTCTTTTTCCTTTACATATCTAGTTCTTTTTTTTATTAAAATAACGCTTTCTTTATTAGATCGCTTAAGTTACAAGTACATTTATAAAGAATGTCTTTACACATAAGTTTTTAATTTCAAATGAAAGGTGCGAATGTTTTGAATTAGGGACAATACGGGAATGTTTCTTTTTTTATAAGATAAACGTGTTATCACGAACAATAACTTTGTCCTTGTGTTATCATTTGTAAAATGTTTTTTTTTATAAAATGCATAAACAGCGTCATAATATTTAACGCACGACTTTTGACACTTATGGTTTAGGTTTTGTTTTTGGTGTTTAATGTTTTATTCAAATGACTTATCACCCAATCGGAAAATTTGGCACGCAATAAATACACTAATAAACAATAATTGTTTTTTTTTCGTCACAAAGCAGGTTAGGTTTAAGAAATAGGTAAAGTGTTGTCAGCTCTCTGGCAATACCCAGATCCGGTGATATACCTATATAGTCATGTTAGTGTTGAGTTTTCTTCTCCTATCGTTGTTTATATAAGGAATAGACTAGCCTTAAAATTAACTGTTTATGCAATTGAACAGATGAAAACTATACTCGAAACTATCGAGTACAATGTTTTTTCAGGTAAGGACACTTACTATATAATTGACAGATGATGTGTATTATTTAACACTTCTTTAACACTTAAGTTTTACTGTATTTAATTTTTGATCATTCGAAGTAAAGAAACTTTAATGAATTTCCCGTTGATCTTGTTTGTGTGCAATCGTTTAGTTAAAACTCTTTCAAGAACTGTATTTACTTCTTTCGTTAACAAAACAGATATATTTGTAACGAAGTTTTTCCAACTTTTGTACATTTCGTCCATTGTTCCTCTGGAGTTGTGAAAGCGTTTCTAACACGTTTCTGCTATCAAGTCTTACTTAGTCAAAAAATCGTTTTTCACTAAGCCGTACTTCCAGGTTTCATTCACTGTTAATCAACCAGAATTATCTGTGGTTGTCCATAATAAGTTGCTCACTAACATGTTCACCCAGCACTTTGATTCTCTTGTCATTTTCCAGATTCAAACACTGAATCAAGTTTATATGCGACTCAGTATTGGGTGACTATATTATAGGCCTAATTACTTCTAATGTGGTTTGTTCTGAGTCTGTAACTGAAGATTATTTAGTTTATATTATCTCTCCCTTACAACAATTGTCTGCTTATCCTCTGTTAATATATACAAAATATCTTTATCTAGTTCTTTCCAGCTACTGCTACATAAGACGTTTCAGAACTTGTGATTCATCGTCACAAGTCTCTGCGTGATGAGGATTGTTTACGCTACTGGATAGTGAAGCTACATTTTCTATATTGACTTACTTTATCCATTGTAATCACAAGCTCAGGTGGCATTCTCAGTTTGAGCCTCAATACTTAAGTTACTTCACCAAGTTGGTCTAGCATGTCCTCGTGGTTAGGGTACTCGTCTCGCAATCTGTGGGTCACTAGTTCGAATCACCTCACCGAAGATGCTCGCACTTTCAGGTGTGGGATGATAAAATGTTACAGTCAAACCCACTATTCGTTGGAAAAGAATAGTCCTAGAGTTAATGGTAGGTGGTGTTGAATAGTTGCCTTTCTCTAAATTAGAGATAGTTAATCCAAGGTAGCCGTCGAGTAGTTTTGTGCGAAATTTACGAACAAACAAATAAACTTCATCAAGCTATTAAACAATTATGTAACTGTATTATTAGAATAATGATAAACAGTATAGAAATCAAAACATGTTATTTAATCAATCATTACTATCAATTAGGATTCTTGTTCAACTGTTACTCTAAGTTTTGTAAAACAATATTATAGATATCAGTTCCAGGTCCATTGTTTATTAGTTTACATCCCTTAAATTAAGTTATAAATCTAAGAAAAATATATAGCTCACAGTAGCTCCTACAACTGTAATAAGTTACTCAGTTGAGTTTGAGCACTCGTTGCTTGATTTTATGTAGTTATTATTGTTAGTATTCTTACAAGTTCACAGTTATGAATATTACTGCTCTATAATTAAAAGCAATGCTTCGTATATTGCCCGGGTACAGTCAATACACAACAGGGACAGTTATCTGAATATTCCGAAGACCAGGGGTGGACAACTCCATGGCCAACGGCCACATGTGGCCAGCGGATATCACAGTTCTGGCCAGCTCGAGCTTAGGAATCAATATTTTCCATCATTTATTTCCATCGCAAATTTTGTAATCAGCTACTGTACTGCCTCACGTCATTGCTAATGTTGTGCTCTTCATCACTGCTACAGACTCCACCCATTCTGTAACATTAGTCTGGTTTAAATGTTTGTTATCGTGTGTGCGTTGTTTTGCATGCGCTTGCAAACATATTTTTGTTGTGCAACTTTCAAGTGTTTAAATATATTTTGTTTGCAATTTCATAATATGGATAAGTGTATAATTCAAAAACAAAACAATCCAAATGATAGTGAACACTCAGAAAATAAAGACAACTTAATTGGTACTGGTATTACTGCTGAAAAGAAAATGGCGCGTGATTGGAAAAACAAGAAACGAGAATTTAATGAAAGTTCAGAGTTGAAATTTGCGGTGATTGTAGCAAATAATAAGCCAATGTGTCTTTTGTGTAACAAGGTTTTTAGGAATAATAAAGTACACAACTTTAAGCAACTCTTTAACAATTTTCACAACGAATTTGATGTACAATTTCCAGTTGATAGCAGAATCGTTTGAATGAAATTAGCCGTCTGAAAGCACAACTTCATGAACAAAAGGGAGGCCTAAAATAATATTTTATCATCGATAGAACAACTTACGTTAGCTAGCTATTTAAGTAGCTTGGATTCTAGTTTAATAATTATTTTTTATGCTGAACTAGTAAAAGAAATATTGATTGTGGTAATTAAAACTCTGTTGGAGAATTATGATTCAATAATAAAAGATGATATTCTTCAAAAGGTAAATAATATGCAATTGAGTCGAAGAACAATTGTTCGCAGAATGCTAGAGTTAACAAATGACCTCCAATTTCCCGTCGTTGTACAGGATATAGTAGGAATTTGTCTCTAGATCAGGTGGTGCACATTCTTTATTGAGTATAAAATTGTGTTTTCGTAGGTACTCTAAAAGTACATAGTTCATTACTTATAAGGGCAACAGAGTTGACTCCTTCGCCAGGGTACAGAGTCAAATAAAAATTATTTATCTGGGTGTAATGCCTATAGGTACATTCCTTGCTTTTATAGTTTATTTAACCATTATATATCATTTAACCTGCTTCTAATTGATAACCTTATTACTCTGGGACGTTAAATAAAGCAGCTTTACAGGCATGGTTGATGTGACGAAGTTTCAAGTTTAATTATATGAATTCGCAGGCTAACTCACACAGGCAGTTATTGTAAAGTATCTTAAAAGTTAGTTCGAGGACGAACAAAGCAATGAAGCTAACTATACAAATGTTTACTGTTAAATCGTTCTTTTTTGGTAAATTCATCATTTCAGTATTCAAATCTAACCCTTCTGGATTAAAAGAGGTTTTATTTACAATTAAATTTTTCTATTAGTTTATAAACAACTTCATTTTCTGTAACATTTACTTAATAAGTGAATCACTATAACACGCTTCTGTGGGTTCAGATTTCACATGGAATCTTATAGCTTTCACGTTTAGGGTAAACTGGTGATAAAAGAATATTTTAGCATTTTAGTTGTACGTGTTATGCTAGTGCTTCGCTTATTTAAATAACTATGAAGTATTTTATCAATTACAAAAAACTGGCAAATTTTTATTTCATAAGAATTCCATGATGTTATTAAATTGTTCGTGCAGGACCTCACATTCACTAGATATTTTAATGAAATTTTCTTTAAAAATGTTCTTTTATAATTAAGAATCAATTGAAAATGTCATTGAAGGGTGCATCCGAAAGTACAGTTAAGATATGTGTTTTAAACCTAATTTTGGCCTAAGATTATTTTTCCTTAAGATTTGAAGATCAGATTTCAACCCTACATTCAACATACATAGTTTGCAAATATGTTTGCTCTTCCTTTGCGCACGGCCATATTGGTTCTACTTAAAGAAAACTATTGAAGTGACTTCAATTACTTGTTAACCTAATATTTTCCAATACGTTAGGTGTTCTTGAACGTATCCTAGGGTCTTAGTAAGGGCCAATGATGTAAACAGCAGAGAAATTAATTTTTAGAATTTGTATATGCTAATATTTACTTTGATTAAAGCAAGCGATCTAGAAAGATTAAAACTAAAAATCAACGCATTAATAAGTATAACTAATTAAATATACTTTTTAACTTATAAAGACTAAGATGATTTGCTTTATCAGTTGGATGCTTTTGCTGTTGACGATATTTTAAACCATAAACTCAATAATATATCACGAAGTTCGGCTAACTTAAAAGAATTAGGCTAGTCTCAGTTGAACTAACACTGCAAAATAAAAATATTGAAAGTGATAAACTTTATATATTAAACATTTTTGCCAATAATGTTATTAAAAGTAGATAAAAAACATAAAGTTCATCTCATTTACAGAAGGTTTGTTTGGTTTGAAATTTCGCAAAAAGCTATACGAGGACTATCTGCGTTAGCCATCCTTAATTTAGCAGTTTAAAATTAGAAGGAAGGCTGCTAGTCATCACCAGTCACCGCCACCTCTTGGGCCACTTTTTTACCAACGAATAGTGGGATTGACCGAAACATAATAACGCCCCCACGGCTGAAATAGCGAGCATGTTTGGTGTGATGGGGATTCGAACTTGTGACCCCCTGATTACGAGTCGAGTGCCCCCAATTAATCGATTAATGTGACGAAAATAATCAACTATTCAAAATTGCTCATTTATAATGTTAATGTTTTTTTTTTATTATGTCAAAAATTGATTACTCGAAGTCACGATTTACTGGAGTGTCACAAAAATAAACAACTAAACAACTAATTAATTTGGATGTTCAGTTATTGCTGTTTTCGATTATTCCAAGAATCTGTCAATCGAAATTAAGCTTAATTCGACTATCACGAAATTATCGACTTATTTCGAATTCTGGACTCTGATTATTTTCTGCCCTCGGTTATTCGGTTTATCCAAGCAACAGACATGTACCATTATATTATTTGGTTGTTAAACACAAAACTACACATGGGGTGAAACATGTCGTGATTTGACTGTCTCGAGTTCGAATTTCGTTACCACTAAACTTGTTCACGTTGTCTCTGTCTTTAAAAGTTTTTATGGCTATCTGTCATTGTTACTAATTTTTGAATTGTGCACTAGTGAAGAAAAGAGAACTGGTAGTAGCCATCACTGTCAACTCTTTGACTACTTAAGTGATAAGCAAAGTGTAAATGTATTTTTTTTACACTGCGTTATTTTTTTAATTTATAATTGCATAAATATATTATTTAATGCCGTATAAACAGCCGTGGATCTAGGGTGGATTTACGGTGCCGTACCCATTCCATCCATTTTTCTAGATATTAATAATTGTATTGTTTATTGTTGCATAAGCGTATATAGATCAAGGAATCTGGATACTGTCCATTGTTTTCGATAATTAATAAATTTTATTCATTATTTTATAAACACGCGCGGATGTAGGGTAGGGTGCCAAACCTACCTTGTTCTTCTTTTGTTTTTCACAGATTAATAATCGTATGATTTTTACGTTGTATAAGCAGGTGTAGGTCCATGAGTATAGCTTTAGGAGTCTAGACTTACTCTTGTTTTTATTTTGTTTTTCAAGTATTAATAACTGTATGCTTTAAATGTTTCGTATACAGGTGTGGATTTAGAGGAGGAAATACAAAGAACTAAATTTCTCGTCATTCTTTTTCAGAAATATTATTTAGTATTATATAAGTAGGCGCAGAGTTTCAGGGGAACTGAACACTCTATTTTTTTTTCAAAAATTAATTAACAACGCTAGACATCTTTAAATTATCATTTTGTTTTATTTATTTGTTTTGGAAATTCGCACAAAGCTACTACGAGGGCTATCTGTGCTAGCCGTCCCTAATTTTGCAGTGTAAGACTAGAGGGAAGGCAGCTAGTCATCACCACCCACCGCCAACTCTTGGGCTACTCTTTTACCAACGAATAGTGGGATTGACCGTCACATTATACACGGGCGCGAACCCGCGACCCTCGGATTACGAGTGCACGCCTTAACGCGCTCGGCCATGCCAGGCCCTTAAATTATCAACTGGTATCAATAATAAGTATTACATGTTGGTACTTTTATTTCATTGGGCTTTTACTCATTACAAGTTTTCTAAATGTCTTTTTATTAATGAAATTTTCTGTTGCTTTCAAACAGATGTAATCATGAACCATAATAGTGGTTCATAAAAGGAATTGCCAATTTGCCTACCTTCATCAGCATTTAATATCGTTTCGCCAACCTACCGAAAAAAAATGGCAGTGAGTATTGCAGTAAACCCTGGGTAATATTACTAAACACTCCAGTGCGCATGGTGTAGAGTAGCTTTTAAGTTTATTTGAATACCTGGTGCTCCGCATGGCGAGGTTGTTAGGGCGCTCGACTCATAATCTGAGAGTTGCGGATTCAACTACTCTTCACACCAAACAAGTTCGTCCTTTCAGGTGTGGTGGTGTTATACGTGAAGGTCAATTCCAATATTCGTTGTTATAAGAATAGCACAAGAGTTGGCGGTGGGTGGTATTAACTGGCTTCCTTCTCTCTAGGTTCACACTGGTAAATTGTAATTTAATGTTTGTATGTACCATAGTGTTTAGTATCTTATCGTTGCAACTGGATTGATGTTTGTTGCGTATCATTTGTTTGCAAATAAAGCTCCTGGTCTTTTGGACACGACACTGCTGACAGTTTCACAGTTTTTTTTCGTTTTTTTTACCACTGCATGATCAACTTCGGCCACGTAACACAAACTTCTAAAACGTTATATTAATGCCGAGACTGTCTCTCACAACAAAAAATTTTAAGTTGGGAAGATGGCACAAAGCATCGGACCGACAATCACGGTGATGATAATTGCCGAATTGCAAACAACATTGTGTGATTGCGAATTTTGTGGATATTGCAGATGGAGTAGCCATCCTTGAAGTTGGTTATAAAGAGTGGTAAGAATCTTACAAGATGGTGATTCTAAGTGCAAGTGACTTGGAAATTTTGTAGCTATATATCTGATTTAGAGTTACAGATAAAGTACTTTTGAACGATAACTAACCAGAGTTTAGGGTCGTCATAGTGGAAGAAGGTCGTAGAGGTTTCACGACCTGAACTAAATCAGAAATGGAGACAGTGAAAGGTATATTAACATAATCATTTTTTAAAATTTATTTATTTTGCAGTTTTTTATTTGTCCTAGGGCCTGGCATGGCTAAGCGCGTAAGGCGTGCGACTCGTATTCCGAGGGTCGCGGGTTCGCGCCCACGTCGCGCTAAACATGCTCGCCCTCCCAACCGTGGGGTCGTATAATGTAACGGTCAATCCCACTATTCGTTGGTAAAAGAGTAGCCCAAGAGTTGGCGGTGGGTGGTGATGACTAGCTGCCTTCCCTCTAGTCTTACACTGCTAAATTAGGGACGGTTAGCACAGATAGCCCTCGAGTAGCTTTGTGCGAAGTTCCAAAACAAACAAACAAATATTTGTCCTACAAGATGGTACAGCCGAGATGGACTAAGGGATCCCTTGTTGTTCGTAAATATTATGTTATGTTAACCAGTTAACTTTTATCATATCAGTTAATATTTTTAATCCTATTGTTATTGTATCGGTTAACTTTTTAATACAATGGCTATTATATTAGTTAAAGTTTTGATAATAATAAAAAGAGGGCTTGCTTTCGAAATGTTTTTTTTAAAAAGTCGCCATTTATGGAGTCATACCATTTGTATTTCTCCATTCTTTATAGCCATCAACAATACCAAAACTTTCTTTCTCAGGGGGATTCTAACGCCTAAAGCGATGAAAAATCGATTCTGCAACATGTCTATGTTATTAGAACTGTAGGTGTCATAACTACTGTTTTTTTTTAATGTGACCAGACGTCCCGCTGTCTCCAAGAAACTTTAGGGGACGCGAAAATGTCTCACTTTAATATCCCTAATTATCAAAATAAATACCAATCAGTGATGTCGAGAAACCCACTTGTTGAGAACTTTTATATGCAAAAACGGCTGTTCTGGGCCCAGAAAACACTTCAAATAGAAGAGCGAACAACGTTTCGACCTTCTTCGGTCATCGTCAGGTTCACACAAAAAAAAAACCTGTTATTAGAACTGTAGGTGTCATAACTACTGTTTTTTTTTAATGTGACCAGACGTCCCCCAAAAAAAAAAAACCTGACGATGACCGAAGAAGGTCGAAACGTTGTTCGCTCTTCTATTTGAAGTGTTTTCTGGGCCCAGAACAGCCGTTTTTGCATATAAAAATAAATACCAGTAAGCACTACGGTGCTATGATTGAACATAAGTTTAACCTTTCCTCATATTATATAGTATCCTTTATTTTCATATATTAATGTTTAACAACATAGATAATTATACATTTATTAAGGATGTGATAACACGAAATTAGCTTATTTGTTGTCTCATTGTCATCGTTAGGTGTTAACCTAACAGACATTCAAATGTTATGTATTAGCGTTCATTTCATAGTGATATTGTTATAACTTACAAAACAAAATAAAATTTTTGCTTTATTTCAGGATATGTAGTAAACATCAAAAAATATTTTTGACAATTTATTTTCACCTCTGATATGTGTTTAATTTTTACAGCCTATTTTTTTAAAGACAGAAGAATACAGCGGTTGAAAAGTTACCAAACCAAAACACATTCATTTTTTGAGGTGGAGGTTGGATATTGTTGGAGACGTATACGATTCGATTAATTGGATATAATCGATTGATTAGCTTGTAGAATGTAAATATTATTAATCGCTAATCTATGCTCATAAAACGCTTATATTATACTCTGTAGTGGTATATACGTTCTGATCAATAAGTGCTATTTCGGACTTATAGTTCCCTTTGAAGTCTCTGCAGTCGAATCAGTAAACAATGTGATGTAGTGAACGCTATTCTGTACTACTTTCAGTCACTATTTGGAAGAACTTGGTGTCATTTATTCTTCACAGTTTTTCCATTTAATTTTAACAAACAAGTGACTGAAAGTCTCAAAAGTTCTGATCACTAGTGTCAGGATACAACATATGAATCAAGAAAGAAAGACCATCCGTATATTTGAACCTGATATTTCAATCTAAAAGGCTTTATATTATAGTAATAAATTGTTTAATATTCTAAGAAACGATCTTTATAAGGCTTTAAGTATGAAATTTTACTAAAAGTAACCTGAAACAAAACTGATTACACGTTTAATAAAAAAGTGGATCTGACTATGCAGTCTGTCTTTATTGACAAGATAATGATTTTTACTAATATATAACTTATCTGGATCTCTTAACTTTCTTTAAGATTGCTTTTCTTGTATGTTGGTAAAATCAGCTTGTGTGTTTTCAAGACATATTAGTTTATTTTTGGTATGAAGTCACAAAATATATAAATCTAAGAGTCCATGAGCGATAGTAAAAGAGAATATGTTACAATATATCAACCACACTACATCTATTGAAGCAAAACAATTTTGTTGTCAACTAATTAATCTCCTTATGTTTCACACTAATGTCGATCTCATTATGTCTGTATATTAAATATATAGCCTATATATATATATACACATACACACAAATTTGCACTTGACTGAAAATAAACAACAATTAAATATATTTGCCAGAGTGTTCTCTGTTTTCACGTTCGTAACACAGATGAATCTTTGAATTTCCGTGTTTATTTATGAAATAAGCTTTAATGAATGAATTCATTTTTATTTTCGAAGCTTTGAGGGTGAGACATAAAAATTAATTTCTTATTTCTGTTTTTTTTTTCAGAAGTCATTCACGTTAATATTTGAAGCATTAGACCACAATAATCATAGCAAGACTTGTAAGTATTTCAATTCTAGCAAAAACTAAATTTTCGTATAAAAATTTCAGTGTCACGTGTATGTTTGACTTAAGTGATTTATTGCTTTGTACTTCTAGATTTCTTTACTTCATGTAAATATTAACAAAGGTTGATTTCAGTGATATGGAACTTTAGAACAAATTTATTTTCCTCTGTTAATTTTCACATTCAGGGTTACTGATTAAGAAAGTTATTGATTATATCATCTCTTTTATACTATTTCGAATGGGAGTTTGAGCCAATAAAACTAGTGTTTACGTTTCTTTCTTTTTTTATCCTACACGACGGTGTCAACTATAAAACTGCTAATAAAACCTATGACATGGGTAACCGAGTGATGCAAGTTTAACTGTTAAATATACGTTTAGAGCTGTGAAGTTTGTTGTTAAATAACTAGTACAGGCTGATTACAACCATAACAACATAATAAACAAGGTTTTAACTGATCGGTGAAAAGGAAATAAAATAAATTGTAAGTATATGTGGTCTGTTCTCACGGTATCTATGTGTGGTCTGTTTTCACGGTAAGTGTGTGTGGTCTGTTTTCACGGTAAATATTTGTGGTCTGTTTTCACGGTATGTATGTGCGGTCTGTTTCCACGGTGTGTATGTGTGGTCTGTTTTCACGGTAAGTATGTGTGGTCTGTTTTCACGGTGTGTATGTGTGGTCTGTTTTCACGGTGTGTATGTGTGGTCTGTTTTCACGGTATGTATTGGCGGTCTATTTTCACGGTATGTATGTGCGGTCTGTTTTCACGGTATGTATGTGCGGTCTGTTTCCACGGTGTGTATGTGTGGTCTGTTTTCACGGTTTGCACAAATGCTACACTGATATTACCAATATCTCACATGCCATTCTGCACTATTGCAATGTAAACTGACTAGGTTTCTGTCATACTTACTTCGTTTACTAACTGCATGATATAAAAGTACCGTTTCATAACTTTAATCCTTCAAAATTTCCATACTGATTGTCTTAATAATTCTATTATTAACCGCTTTAAAAACCAGACTTGAAACCTTTTCCAGATGTCTTAGCTTGTTTCCGTTTATTATCTGTGCTGTCTAGTCAGGTTAGATTTGACAAAAAAACAACAAAAAACAGTTTATTATTTCTGTAGGATGTCCTGCAGCTGTGTCATTTCATTCAATTCTGTACAGTGTTCTCCAGTTTTACGAACGATGATGAAGTTCAGTTGTATCAGAGAGATTTTTATAAGCTGTGTTTTAAAACTTTTCAGCTAATGACTTACGGCTCTGATTTTAATGTGTACCATTTCATAAAGAAGCTTTATAGTTTGATAAGCTGGTTCATTTAAAACTTTATGTGGTGAACACATGATTATATAATTTATAACTAATAACAAGAAGACTGTTGCGAAAAAAACAAAAAACATTATTCGCTAAATTTAAGTTTTCTAAAAATATAAGGAGTTAAAATTGCCAAAAAGTCAACCTAGAACATATTAACAGTTGAAATGGCACAGATTATAAGTAATGAAACATACTTTAGTACGTTAACTACTTTATCGATAAGCAAACGTAACAAAACACTACTTAACATACAGCAGGTTGCCGTGCACTCTGTTAAGTAGCTTTATAATGAATATACCTGTTATGTGTGTATGTATATAGTCTAGTGGCTATAGCGTCTGCCTGTAGGGGATTAATCTGTTAGGGAGTGTTCCTTCAGGTGTCTGACGTAGTCACCCCTCCTATTCTTATCCACTTTATTTATCTCGAAGCGCATCTCTTTATCAGGCATGGCGAACACCATAAATTCCATTGGCTTTCCCGCAATTTTAAACTATCTGGGTTGATTGCGCCTTTAAACTTGAAACTGTGCGGCAACAATCGTAAATTATCTTCGAAGGATGCCACAACTTGTCAGAGCCACTGGATTTTTGTAGAATAGTTAGTTATAGGTTGCTGGAGAAAGGATCCTATCTGAAAGGGAGTTTTATTTACTTGTCAGATGGCTACTGTGCAAGCGAAATGTGAGGTTTTTCAGTGGAATATTTATGGCCTTTCCAAGTTTAAAAACTGTAACATATAAAGGTAATATAACACATAAGTGTACATAAATCTGAGCTAAGTGACTACAGTGTATTTTACGTTCTTCACTATTAATTAGAGAACAGTGGAGATGAGGCAACATAGCTGTTTGTTTATTATTTAGTATATTTTAAACTGAACAGTTACATAATAAATCGGTAACTTATACCTGTGCTTCCAATATCTATTTATAGAAAAGTTTTTAAACTGTCACAAATAAAGGAAACAAATGACATCTTTCCGTAACTGTTATTTTCGATTTACATTTGTCAAAAGCTATTTAATACTAACGTGCTTTTAAAATGCTTTTTACAACTGGAACTTTGTATCTATTTTCACTAATTCTATAAATGTTTTTGTCAAGAGAGAGGCGTACTATAAGAGAGAGATGTATTATAAGCGTTGTCTTTTATATTTCCATTTACACAGTTTGCATTTGGACATTGAGACCAATGTTGACTAAACTTTTTATATGTGAAGATAAAGCATCGAAAGAACACACTCACTTATGTAAAACAATTCTGTTTATTAAATTTCTGTCGAAACACGTAGTAGTGGGCTATACGATTCTTTAAGGAACTATTTCTTTCAGGAATAAGTAAAATTATTGCGCGTATATTTAACGTTCTCCACCATTCACTGGACTAGTGTTAAGAACATTTCTTTAGACGCATGTTTGTTTTGTATTAAGCACAAAGCTACACAATGGGCTATCTGTGCTCTGCCCACCACGGGTATCGAAACCCGGGTTTTAGCGTGCAAGTCTGCAGACATACCGCTGAGCCACTGAGGGGCTTAGATGCATGATGAAGCTACCATAAATTTTCTACTTTCCTTAACTTATTACATGATAGGACACGTAAAAGTGTAGACAACAACGTAGGAAAAATAGAAGTTTTTCTTTTTAATTATAAACTTAATTTCACTATCAATTGAGCCTATTTATCCTTTTAGATTTACTGCATATATTTTGTGAAACTTTGGTTAAAAAAAATATGTGAAAGTATTATGTTTGAGAAATGTTGAATTGGTTGTGATTTGGTCAAATTAGCTATTTTGCTAGTGGTAGATCGCCATAAAAAGAGAAAACGTAAGCTTCACTCAACCAATTAGAAACCAGTTTTGCTTGCATTCTTCAGGTCAACAAATGTTATGTGAAACAGAGTTCTTGTACATTTCTATGGGGATATTTTATAAAGCTCAGTTCGTTCTGGAACAGTGGACGAACACAAGTATGTAACGAAGGATGCTAATACCATGTGCATACATGACTGAAACACAGCTTTATCGCTTTTGTTCTTGAACTGTCTTAAGTTTACTCTTCTCCAGCAAGTACAAACAAGCATCAGTTCATTCTTTACTGCTAAGACTCAAGGCGAAAGTCAAAATCAGATTTCCACTTCCTTTGTCAGGAACTTTCCGTTTCTGTTCAGTACATACGACGTTTTTACATCTTATATTCCGTTGCAAAGATACAAAATAAAGAAACAGTAGGGTCTAGATGAGAAATAAAAAAAGACAAAAGTGAAAAAGAGTACAAAAAAGTTTTAGATCAATAAACTTTAGAATGTTTCAAAGAAGAAACAGGTGATAAGTAGAAGCTGACAGTAAACCAAGTCTTTGTGTCATATAAATATTATACAAATGGACTTCTGTTCACCTCGCGTTCCCTGTGATTATTGTAAGGCTTCACACTAATATACTCAAAGATATGGTGCATGAACGACGCTCAAAAAGAACAGTATGAGATATTAATTATACCTTTCGGAGTTGTTTAAGTGCATTCCTGCTATTTTTGGAAGGTCTAACGGTACTCATCCATTGTTGTCATAAAGATCTGTAAGTCGCTGCAATGGAGAAATCAGTATGTAATGTGTGCTTACGCTCCGATAAGTACCAGCTACCAGCCTTTGTAATTTACTATTTGTAGCATTTGGGTACAAAGCACGTGTGATATCCAGTTTAGATGCTATTTTAACTAATTATTCGGCCACGTGATAAAAAAGGATGCTCAACACGTGCAGTCCTTGACATTCACCTGATTACACTCTCGTGTGTCACATCTGTTGACCAAATGCGACAACGTCACATGACATAAGTTGTTATATGGGATAAACCATATTCGTTAGTTTACCTCCAAGTATAAACTAATATACATCCGTATGCTCTCAAACATTCCATTGAATATAAAAATACAATAATTTACTAAATTTTTTTTACTACTCTCTAACACATTATTCTCTGGAGTAATGCTTGCTTTGGAGGGCAAGTAAAGTTTAACTAAATGTTTTATTAGATTTGAAAAAAAATTTGCAAGGTATCTTGAACCTTTTCTCGAAAACAAATCTTTAGGTATGAAAGTTTTATCATCTTATTTCCAAAATCCTGAAACAGTTCGTGCATAATGAAAATATTTCAAATATAAATTTGATTTCCCTTCGAATATATACGGTACAAACACGTATATATCAAAACTTTTTGGACCAAATATAAACCGGTTGTTTAGGCTCTTCTTGACAAAAAAAAAGTTCTCCATAAACATACTAAGAATAATTATTATGTTGAGATGTACCTACGTCCATTGTTATTAGATAATCGAACTTTTTAAACAAGTTGTGGCCCCATAACAAGTTTAATTAATTTATTTTTGTCACCAACCGTCGAGTAATGTTTTCCTAGAATTAAGGACGAACTGCGACCAGTATAAACTCCGAAAAGGTTATAAATCTAATGTTTTAGTATGAAAAATGTTCGGTGAGTAGTTTATTTTAAAGTTGCTCTCCCTAACTTAAAATCTTAGGTCGGTCCGTAACTGAGCAAGATAGCTATTAGTAGTGACGTCATTAAAGATGCGGTGACATTTTGAATCACGTAATACATGGAATTTAAGGAGAGCTGTGACAGTTGTATAAATAAATATTTATGGTTTGGATATTCGCTCAAATCTACACAAGGGTCATACGAAGCAACCGTCTCTAATCTTCAACTGATAGAATAGAAGGAAGGCAAATAGTCGATAGCAACCACCGCCAACTCTTAGTTGCTCTAATCGAATAATGCAATTTTACTATCACTCTTTACAACGCAGGATTAGTGCGGAGTGTAATTTTGTGGCTAAGAGACACGAACTGAGACTTTATGGTTCACTGTCCAACACCATAACCAGAGGCCACGCTCTACCTTCTGTAACGAAATTGTCCAATAATAACCTCCTAAGCGAAACATGAATGTGCAAATCTTTAACTGAATGAAGTTTCCTTTTTTAATACGTGTGATAGTCATATGAAGAAAAAGGTAAACGTTCATATACTTTCTCTTTTTATTATCATTCAGTCGTAGACAAGTATATATAGTTCTCAATTTTATTTATATTTATTGGTTGAAACAATAATTACCGTAACACAATTGTTCACGTTCATTCTTTGTCATATATTGTTCACAGTCGTAGTTGTTCAAATGTAAGTCGTGACTACGATCACTTTTTTGTGTTGTTGTGGAATTGTTTGTGTTATCAGTGCTTCGTGTAAATTTTAAGTCGTGGTTATGGTTGCATTTTGTATTGTTGTGAAATTGTTTGTACTGAGATGTTTCATATGGGAATAAAGTCGTGGTTATGGTTGCATTTTGTATTGTTGTGAAATTGTTTGTACTGAGATGTTTCATATTGGAATAAAGTCGTGGTCATGAATGCCTTTTGTATCGTGTTAAACTGTTGTTACTGGTGATCCTTCATATGGGATGAAAGTCGCGGCTGTAGTTGCTCGTTTGGTTGATGTGGAATTTTGTCTTCAGTGCTTCATAAACGTTTCTTGATTGTTTGTTTTTTTAATTTTAACTTCGTAGTTCAGTGTTTTAAACTGATGAACCTGACATTTTTCAGAACCTGGTAAGAAAAACTTATTGCAAATTGAGAAATATAGCAAGTGCAAAGGCGACCTCTGCCTCAACAATAGTATTTATTAGAAGTTTCCATCCTTAGTGCACTGTTCTTTTATCCTATAAAAAGAGGATTTGAAATTGGGTGTAATAGAAGGCCTGTCTATGCTCACTTTGTTTGTGATCAAATTTCTAAGTAATTTTAGAAAACTTAATCTATAATTTATTTAAAGCTCCGTAAAGTTAATTATTGTGTAGTTTAATGTGCAGTGTTTAATTTTCACTTTTATAAATATTAATTACTGTCCCCTTTATTATGTTTTTGACAAAAATTTATAAATATAAGCATAATAGTATTTGTGTTTTCCAGCGCAAAGCCACACTACGGCGTTTGTGTGCTCTGTTCACAGCAGAGTATGGATCCCTCCAATGTAGGTTTATAAGTTCGTGAATTTACGGCTGAGACAGCGAAGGACAGAAATATAAGAAACAACTATGAACTATATTTAGTTTCTGAGATCACACAATATTTTGAAATCCAGATAAGTCTATCTTATCTTATGTAATAAAATGAGTTAATGTGAGGATGTTAATGGTTGTCGTATACACAGGCATTTTGCTTAAAATATCAAACGCAATTGAAAATTATTCTTACAGAGAAGAGTTAAAAAAAACAACAGTTTATGCATGAATTCACGGGTTAAGTTCAACAGAGAATGAACTAGAGTCATGAGATGATAGTATGGCAAAAATCATACAGCGTGGGGCGTGCGTGTAGATAAGTGCATACTTCTAATTTTAAACAAGCCAATTGAGACGAATTTACAAAATTAGGAGCAAAGTCTGATGTTTCTCTAAGTGACCCATACTTTTGTATTTTGTTCAGAAGAGTGTATTTTCGTGCTCTGTAAACTAAGATCGCAGTTATCATACGATGAACGTCCTGGATTCAATATCGAATCCCACCTAGTCTAAGTGTGATTTTGATTTAATCAGAGTATCGCACCCAAAAATGAAACAACTGACCCTAGATCAGCATATACATGATAAAGTTTTTCATTTTGACAAAAAAAAAATGGTAATATTGTGAACTTATTCTTTGGTTTGGTCGAAATGGTCCAAATGTTTTGTTCATACGTGATTATGTATATTTAACTCATTACGATTGTGTGTTTATCACTTAATGAGTTTTAACCATACTGACCGTTATTACTGCAACATGTTTCTCAGTGTTTACCATTTTGAGCTTTATTACTGCAACATATTTATCAATGTTTACTTACCATTTTGAGATTTATTACTGCAACACATTTCTCAGTGTTCACCATTTTGAGCTTTATTATTGTGACTCGTATATCGATGTTAACCATTCTGAGCTTTATTACTGCAACACATTTCTCAGTGTTTACCATTTTGAGTTTTATTATTGTAACAAGTTTCTCAGTGTTTACAATTTTGAGCTTTATTATTGGAACATTTTTTTCAATGTCTATCATTTTGAGCTTTGTTATTGTAACACGTTTTTCAGTGTCTACCATTTTGAGCTTTATTATTGTAACAAGTTTCTCAGTGTCTACCGTTGTAAGTTTCATTATTGTAACAAGTTTGTCAGTTTCTACCGTTTTATGTTTTATTATGGTAACAAGTTTCTCAGCGTCTATCGTTTTAAGTTTTATTATTGTAACACCTTTTTCAGTGTCTATAGTTGTATTATTGCAATACGTGTCAACACATTAGTTTTTATGAACAATAACAGCTGCGAGTGAATGTGTTTACCATGTTGAAGTTTCTAGGGCAACAAAGATAGTTGCACACGCCTCTTCATATTCATAACTGTCACACAACTTCGTTTTTGTCTCAACGAGAAAATTGTACACACTGATGAATGGTTTGGTTTGTCTGTAACTTAAGTTTGCTTAATGACCTTTTGTTTTAGTAAGCCTACGTTATCTTGTAGCAGGTCTACTTACTCTAAAATAACTTTACGTGTTTGTTACGAAAATAATTTATTAAATTATCTTTGAGGTTTTTCGAGTCCGTTTGACTCCACCATCCAGTAACCTAAATTAATTTAGTTATGTGAATAATGTTATGATATCTTGTTGAATTCATTAATCTGTGAAAAGGAAAAGAAATAATGTAATATATATTTATATATACGGTAATTTAGTAAACAGTTTCACTTATTATTCATTGTAGCTATAAACAAAATGGAAATGTTATCCAAATTATCTTGGTAGGTTTTCTGATGTCAGGATAAAGTTAATATTGTTAGAATTTTTATAAATCTACACATCTGAAGTTTTTGTTTCTTCCGTTTTTAGTTCTAGATGTAACAGTATTTATGTTGTATGGAAATAAATTAATTACGTAACTAAATCTAATTAACTTATAATTATTTTCGGGATTCACTCTTCCTTTAAAGTGCAGCTCACTTTGTGTTATCATTGGCAGATATGACAAAGAATAAACAGTCTTAATTAACACTCTTAGACACAGAATCTCTTATATTATACGTGATTCTAAAATAAAAGTTAATTTTTCGCGTTGAAATTTTAGTAGAAGAGGTTACTTCTCTGTGTGTGTATGTATGTGTGTGTGAAAAAATATATATGTATGAATTTTTCCAACTAAAACATCTTGTTTTATAAATCAAATATATGTGTAAACTGAGAAGTATAATAATGCTTTTCAAGTTTGTTTTTTATAAATATATATGGCCAGATTTTTTTCCATAATATAGATGTTGACGAGCTGATTGAACGGCATATGTATTCGGGCATTATTACACCTAGTGCTGAATGGCATCAGCTGTCTCATCCGGGTATCACAGCTACTATCAGCTATAGAATACGTGTGACGTGTGATCCACACTATTACAATTACACGTGCACCAAATTCTGTCGACCTAGACACGATCGTTTTGGGCATCATACCTGTAGTGAGCAAGGAGATAAAATCTGTATTTTAGGATGGAAAGGTCCTAACTGTGAAACAGGTAAGTGACTATACACCCAATAAACATGGATGGGTAAAATACTTATATAAAGGTCAATTTATGCCTTAACTTTTTTAGTTGTTAGTTAGTGAAATCACATAAATGATGTACAAAACAACTAAAACATAATTGGAACTAATAATGTGTCAGATGAGGCGACGTAAAACCACTGTTATGAAATTATGTCACTCAGTCAGCACCCCTTAGTTCATTTATATGCAGATGAAATAAAGAAACTGTGCTTTGATTTAAAGATAAAGCCTTTAACACAAATACAAGTGCGAGCACACAAACACAAAGCATTTAACGATGAAGATCACATAATTTACAATAACACTTTAACAAAAAAACCAATAGGCATATCATCATTACGTCATCACCAAATAATGTTTAACAAAAATATTTTTTACAAAAACATAGTTCCGTAGATAGCCGAGCTCAATACCAAATATAGCATGAAAATTTTGACACACAATGGAACATCGATAATACCTATACATATGTAAAGAAAATGTAAAAACAATGTAAATCTGTCAAGAGCTTGGATTCTGTGGATGAGTCCACATCTGAATGGAGTTGCTTGGCTCTGGTAAACGTGGACGACAGCTCAGAAACCAGCACAGCAATATTTTATACATCAAAAGAATTGATCAACAACATATCTTCATCTATAGGATCCATCAGGTGGAAGATCAAATTATTTCTAATACTTTTCAGCTACTTACCAAACAGAAAGTTCTGGGCATACTTACTTCCATCATGAAAACTTTTATTCTTTGTTTGTTCAAGAATCTAAAAAATACCGCTGCCTAGTTGAAAACAAAGTAACCAAACTGGCCAAGGATCTGATTTTAGGAATATGAAGTATAAATTGAAAATGTAAAAGTCAGGTAAATTCCAATTGGTAAAAAGTGTCATATGAGCGTATAGGTTGAAAAGGGGTCATAATTTACTGATGAAAATCATTTTTTTTCCTTTAAAATTTACCAATCACTCATAAAACTCCAGCACCCAAAAATATGGCTTTTTGCTTGACTAATACGTTATTAGCCATCCCTATAAAAATGCTCAAAATACTTACCCTTTGACTCAGATCTATTCCTTCTACCACCAACCTCTTGTTATGTAAACAACACCCTTTAAGTAGAAGAGGAATAAGATCAACACGGCAAAACTGGATTCTACACGTCATCTTAATTGGGCTAAGCATTGCCATCCCTTAGAATCTTCTAACATTTGCACTGTTTCTCCTAAGAGACTTCCTCTAGTTACTAGTTTGATGCAGTTTACAAATATTTACCACATAGGAGTTACATCCATCTTTCCTTAGTTCACTTAAAGACTTCATTTTTGTGCCTCTACTGCATTTTGTACTGAAACAATGTTAAAAAAACATTTACAAAACCGTGTTTTAAAAAAAACCTAATGATTGAAAATATCCCATCATAATTAAATGAATCTACTTGTTATAATATCCAAGCCACTGAATTTGAATTTTGTATACTAATGGTGATTTCACCTACTCATAAGCATTTCTATTCAATCAAAATTATAACATACTGTACTACTGTTATCAAAATTATCAAGTAAAACTATGTTTTCTTCGTAGTGTCTAACAACTCCTTTTATCTTTTCATGAAATTCACTTGTCGTCAAATGTTTGTGTTGAAATCGAAACATTTCCTCACGAGTACTAATATAAATAATAAAGACGGTGTATCTGGCCCGGCATGGCAAGGTGGTTAAGGTACTCGACTCGTAATCTGAGGATCGCGGGTTCGAATCCCGCTCCCCCCAAACATGCTCCCCTCTTTCAGCAGAGGGGACGTTATAATGTACTGTCAATCCCATTCTTCGTGGATAAAAGAATAGTCCAAGAGTGGGCAGTGATGTCTAGCTGCTTTCCCTTTTAGTCTTATACTGCTTAAATTAAGGATGGTTAGCTCAAATAGCCTTCGTGTAGCTTTGTGCAAAATTCAAAACAAGCAAACAAACAATACACTGGATCTTTAAATAATACCTTATAGCTGTAAGGTTTTAACAGGTAGATATAATTATTTATTTCCATTCATATGTAACTTAATTTTGTACATTCTGTAATTGTTCCATTGGTATTAAACAACTCGTAAAAAATGATTTTATGTAATGTTTTAACACACATATGGGACCACACCCCTATATTTATTTTATACATATATTGCCATATATATAAATCTACTTTACACGTCATCACATACACTGATAGCTTAGAGTAGACTGCCTTAGGATTCCACTTATATCATATCTTGAGTTACTATTCAAAGTTACAGCTTGATAGTAGTTTTATAGTAAAGTGCCACCACCTACAAGCCACTATATACTCGCACGTTTTGCTTTTCAAGCATTATAAAATAAATAATCAACAATACAATTCAATTTTGATTATCTGGATTACAGATCTAACGTATTGAACTAGTGGGCTGTTTCGTTAGTTGTTTGCGATAATGGAAAAGAGTAAATGCAAAGTACTGTGTTCGCGCTCGTATAAAATGAATGCACGACCTAACATAATTTCTACTTTCCTAACAATAATTAGTGGCAACGACTAAGCATTTTTCGAAGGCTGTTTAATTCTGTCCTAAAACATCAGCTACACTACGACATTGATTACATCTCTGGTGCTCCAGGGAAGCCTGCACAGTGATTACTTAGTTGAATATGCATTAGCTGTATCTGTATAACATTGTATGTTTGTTGCTTGGCCCAATTGGCTATTCAAATCCCATAAATATATCAGCATATTAAGTTGCTGCCACTCCACTGAGTCTAAATTATCTTCACAATCTTTAACTAGTGATGTAAGATGTGTTGTTATGAACGTATTTACCTTGAGACATAGTGTGACACATGCAAATTTATATTTACTGCTAACATTAGTTACTTCCACTTAATTTACTACGCCAATAATAATTCCAGTGTGCAGAATAACATTGGAACTTAGTCTCCCCTTGAGCAAGGAACAGCCTTTTTCGTGGATGATCTTTATCACTGTATTACATTGCACTGGTGTATTAGACATTGTTCATTAGGGCTCGGCATGGCCAGGTAGTTAAGGCACTCGACTCGTAATCTGAGGGTCACTGGTTCTAATCCCCGTCACACCAAACATGCTAGCCCTTTCAACTGTGAGAATGTCATAATATGAAGGCCAATCATACTATTCGTTGGTAAAAGAGTAGACCAAGAGTTGGCGGTAAGTGGTAATGACTAGCTATCTTCCCTCTTGTCTTACACTGCTAAATTAGGGACGACTAACACAGATAGCCCTCATGTAGCTTTGCACAAAATTAAAAAAAGCAAACAAACAAAAACTGTTCATAGTAAACCATAGGACACAACCTGCATACTTGGGAGTAACTGAGGTGTTGTATTTTTGTATTCCACATACACTCAAAACGTCCAGTGTTCCTAGAGGCTCTCTGGTCAACATAAGATAACTCTACTTGTAACACCAACATGATATTCATCGATTGACCAAAGTGGTGCTTATGCTCAGAGTACCTGATATACCACAAGTAATGCCAGTGGCCTAGCTGCTTTTACATTAACTCAGAGCTTTATTTCTTTCTTTTTCAACTCTGGTCAGCAAAACTCAAATCCCATCCAACATTAATAGAGCTGAGCTTACACCAGACATCAGATAGCATAAGCTATGGTATATAAACCATGTGAGGACCTATTCATTGGATGCTAGTGTGACTACTTCAGAAACCCAGGATTTGTGGGTGGGTGGTTGACCCTAATATAAATTTAAATCTGGTGTGATGTAGGTACCCGATAGGATTGTCTGTCCAAAATTAAATAACTGTACCTATTATTGCAGACTTCCTCCCCTCTTACAACAGTCTTGAAGTTATGAGTGAATACCACATCCTGAGAGAAACTGTCTTGGTAAGAATAAAATCTTGTAAATCCTGGTGATGTTGAATTGCTTTTCCACAATTTTGTGAATGAGGTTATCCTCGTGGTTCATCAAACCAAATGCAAGATAAACTTTATTTTACAGACAGTGTAAATAATCAGTAATATAAGTGATCAAGCTTTCTATGTTACTACTCTTTCAAGCGTTTGCTTTCCGCTAGGTCGAATCTCCAGCACAAGTTAGTAATGGCTGTCTCGCATTCCCCGCATTTCTTTTCATTAAAATGTTTTATGGAGTCTATGAATGGACTGTCTAAACTCATAGCCAGTGTTGTTTAACCATCCCAGACAGTTCCTGCCTAAATCACTTCAGAAAATGATCCACTCCTCCTTGATTGTAATTTTTAATATTGGTGGTGTGATATTTTCGCCTTACTCATGGAAAGTGATGATGATCATCAGACATTCTCCTTTACTTCTTATCTATCATCTGTTCGAGATACTCCTGACATTGCAAGAGTTTCTACAGATCCAAGCACTCGTATGAGTAATAGGGAACTGCTCAAGGATGGCAAATTAAATTCCTGCTTTACAAAACAATTATCTGGTGGAGAAACTTATTTTACAACAACGCTTTTAACTTGCATTGGTAAAATGTTAAAAATTAATTCTTTTGTGTAGTGTATTTCATTGCATGATGTAAGTTGATATGTTTTCATAAATATGTTTATTTTAGATTTATTTGTTCATGTTGTTGACAAAGAAAAAAACAATTCACCTTCCCATTTATCGGGAGATTCTACTTCTTATGGTAGGGTATTTTGGTGAATTCCCTTACAAGCTAGTTAAATTTCATTTTGTTCTTAATTAAGTAGTTGGAATTTGGATTTTCAACCTGAAGAAAACCTTAGATGCATATAAACTAACAGGCCAGATTAGATTCATCTAGGGTTCAAATGTAACTGTATTAAAAAATGAACGAAGGAAAGCTGCTAGTGATCAACATCAGGTGCCACTTCGATTGTATCCATCTTTGAACAGAATAAGAGAAAAGGCTACCACTGTTATAGCTCATGCAAAACTGGAGAGTGGAGCGCGATCATTTATATCATGGAACGAACTTTGGACCTTTCCATTCACAGCTCTAAACGTTAACTGCTGTACCATAAGTAGCCCATCTCATCAGTAGAATGATATTGATCTTGTGTAGTGCCTTTTCTATTACCTTTAAAAAAATTGAAGTATGAAAGTAGACCCCTCTGGTACAGCGTTAAGTCTATGGATATACAATGCTAAAATCAAGAATTCAATTCCCTTCGGTGGGCTCAGCAGATGGCCCGATGCGGTTTTACTGTAAAAACACACATGAAAGTTATATCAATTTATTTTGGCTAAAATGACTTATTTTATTTGCTGCACCATACCCAAACTTAATCTTCTTTCAAAAGTCTAAATTATGCTTTTGTATACTTGGAAATAATATAAATCTCTACTATCACATTCTATGTTACAGCCGTGTGTAAAGAAGGATGCCATCCCCAACATGGACATTGCAATAAACCTGGTGAATGTAGGTAAGTCATTCTGTGTTGATAATAACATAAGGAAAAATTATCGCTAAATAAAAATGCTATATAAATCTGGCTAGTGAACTTGAAAACAAGCGGACAAACAAGACAGGGTTGGAAGAGGACAGATGACTTGATCCACTAATGATCATACTGGAAACTAATAATTTTCGACTTTACATGTAAAATAAAATCCTTACATTACTGGTTTTCCCACTTTGTCTGTCGAAAACTTGATGTTTGAATAGAATGTTTGATCATTATACCTTTTCTTTCGTTAACTTTATAATACTATTTTTATGATTATTTTGCAACAGAGTAGCATTTCACTGTTGGAATTTCCAGTTTTATTTGTTTTATAAGTGAGGAAGCCAGTAATTTACAAGTTTTATTCTCCATGTAAAATTAAGTCAGCTAAATCTGCTATATGATTACGAGCCAGATCAAATGATATATCAACTTCCATCCTTATCATATTTGGTTCAGTAGCCAACCTTACACAGGTTTCTTTATTTAGCGATAAGTTTTGTCCTGATACTTGTTGGTTAATTTTTATAAAATGGCGCACGTGGGTTTTTAGCTTATAGAGTATATTGTAAAGCTTTATAAGTTTTGTATAGAATGCTCATAAAATATCGCAAAGATTGTTTCATTCTATCCAATGGTGATAGAATTATAGTTACTACGAGAACTAGGCCTGGTAAAGAAAAAAGTATGATGAACTAAAATAAATAAACCTCGATGTTGGCTCTTCGCCGATTTTCGACTTTGAGACGCTCTAGATAGCTGAAAAGCGGTATATACACCAGAAATAGAGCGACTATACCAGGTAGCTCTTTATACCTAACTTTTGATGAACTGCTGGTGGTTTAAGGACCTTATAACGATACTCTTTATCTAAGATAATCGCTCATCATAAAATGATATGTTTGCTAAATATTTTAACCAATTTTCAGCAATGATCAAATGAAATAAAATTCATGTTTGTAGGATACGAATAGTGAATAAATTCGTTAATACAGAAAATGGCACAAATTATCACACAAAAATAGTCAAATAATATGTTGTTGTATTTCATCCTAAAACAAGAATAGGCTTTATAACATATTTTATTCAAGTAATTAATTTACTAAAATATGCAGTATCATAATTATTAGACGATCTTGTGACATCTGAAATATGATTATAATCTGGCCGATCTTGTAATCTCGGGTAATTTTTATAAAATCTACAGTATGATTATAAATGACCGACTTTGTTGTAAGAGACAATTCTAGTAAATCTGATTTATTTTATCTCGGTTAATATTATAAAGTATGTGGTGTAATGATATCTGGCTGACCGTATTATCCTGAGATGATTTCATTAAATATTCATTCTAACAATACTGGCTGACCCTGATTTTTTAAACATCTGTTTAATGATGCCGATTAACCGACATTATCATCTGGGATAATTTTATTAAATCTATTTTGCGATGATGATTAGCAAACCTTGTCCTTTGGGTAATTTTATAAAGCTTCCTATGTAATTATAATTAGATAATTTTGTCATCTGGACTTACTTTTCCAAAATTTGTAATGCGAAATAATAGACCGGCTTTATTATCTGTGGTAATTTTATAAAGCCTGCAATATGTTTGCCTGCTTACTTTGTCGTCTCGAATAATTTCACTTAAGAAAACGTATTTGAGTGGTATGTTTCGTCAATCTGGAGAATTGTTTGTTTGTTTTTTGAATTTCGCGCAAAGCTACACGAGGGCTATCTGAGCTAGCCGTCCTTAATTTAGCAGTGTAAAACTAGAGGGAGAGCAAACAGTCATCACAACCCACAGCCAACTCTTGGGTTACTCTTTTACCAAAGAATTATGGGATTGACTCTCACATTATAACACCTTCACGACTGAAATGGCGAGCATGTTTTGGTGTGACGGGAATTCGAATACGCGATCCTCAGATTACGAGTCGAGCTTCTTAACCACCTGGCCACCATCTGGAGAAACCTCTTAGGAATGTTACAGTAAGAGTGTCTGTGTGTATGGAGAGGGTTATAACAAATTCAAATCGGGCTATCTACTATGTCCATCAAGGGAAATAGAACCACTAGTTTTAGCGTTGTAAAACCGTAGATTTACCGCTGTCCTACCGGGAGACATTGCAGTCAGAAAAGGAAAACTTGTATATTTAAACTTTACAATAACTTTATTACTCAAAAATAAAAATGTAATATTGGTTGAATGTAATATTCAGTCAAGAAATATACTTTGTGTGTAGTTTTTAGCTACTTATAAATACTGTTTCCTTACTATATTCCTGATAACTGCTTGTGAAAGATCAGCTCAAAAAGTCATCGCTTAGCATTTTCAAAATTTCCTCTGTAGTTTTCCTGGAATTTTCTGAGATTTCAATTTTAAGCCTTCAATTTATCGATTATTTGATCATTTGGAATTAAGCACAAAGCTACACAATGGGCGACCTGTGCTCTGCCCACCACAGATATCGAAATGAGATTTTTATCATTGTGAGCTTCAGCCTTCAGAGCCGTAAAATGTGATAACGATTTTCTGTAAATTTCAAAATGTAATCAATTGTTCGTTAGTTTGAATATCTGAATTTGTAAATATAAAGCATTTTATTGCGAAGAAGCAACAATATTTCTTAAAAACATACTTACAAAGTAAATGAAATTAGGGATATAACTGGAAGGTTGTAATTAAAAGAAAAAGGAGAGGCAAACCTCTAATAAACATAATTGTTACACTGTTCATCCCCCGGCGGGACAGTAGTAAGTTTACGTACTGACAATGCTAAAATCCACGGTTCGATTCTGCGAAGTGGGCATATTAGATAATTCAATATGGCTTTGCTCTATTAAAAAAAACGAAAAAAGTGTTCTTTATTCAAGTGAAACTACGGTTCTTGACCCCGTCTTCATACTTTTTGTATGTTATAAAATAACTTTTATTTTTTAACGCCAGCTAAGCGTATTCGTAAACTGGAAGCATGTTATACCTGTATAATCTTAGTACTAACTCACCCTTTGCTAAAAATACATCATTCTTATCTAATTTCGTAACTCTCAGTGAGGAAAAAATAGCAGCTACAATGCTTCTGACCTTTCTTATTCCAAGAGATCTCTTGGTATATCTATCCGTTGTAAGTATTAATGATAAACATAAAGAAACTACGTGATAAAAGATTAAATGATTTTTCAACTTTGAGACCAATAATACATTACGAACTTCTTCGCTTATATTACATTTATTATTGAAGAAAATCCTAGGTCGTGGGGTGGTAAATGACTGAAATGCATACAATAGGTGTGGGATTGGTAACACAAATAACAAGAACCATTTTTTTCAAATTCGATAAAAACGCAAGATACTGAAAGCTGCAATGCATCCAACTCCTATTTCAATAACTAATATTTTACTTAAGCTAGTCGATAATAACGACCCATAAAAGTACGAAGTATTCCAAACTAATAACAGATGCAAAAATTAGTGTAACACTTACGACAAGGGGTGATAATAAGAAATAAATATATATATTTTAACTTTAAATATACATTTTCACTGCAGTTGGAACTTTAACACTACGCAATAATTTTATGATCTGTCTCATTTTAAATGGAATATTTGATGGCGAAGTGACCGTTTGTGTTTTACATAATTCACTGCATGTTCGTTTTTATGGAGTGCAACACATGAAACTAAGTGCTAGTTTATGTCGCCGGAATGCTTCTGATGAATGGTTTCTTTTGAATTTCGCGCAAAGCTACTGGAAGGTTATCTGAGCTACCTGTCCCTAATTTAGCGGTGTAAGACTAGAGAGAAGACAACTAGTTATCATCACCCACCGCCAACTCTCGGGCTACTTTTTTACCAACGAAGAGTGAGATTCACCATCACATAATGACGCCCCTACGGCGGAAAGGTCGAGCATGTTTGGTGTGACGGGTATTAGATCCTGCGACTCTCGGATTACGAGTCAAGTGCCTTAACCACCTGGCCATGCCAGGCCTGCTTCTGACGAATAGAATAAGTTGTTTTAGCACTTCGATGATTTGTTTGTTTGTTTTCGAAATTCGCACAAAGCTACTCGAGGGCTATCTGTGCTAGCCGTCCCTAATTTTGCAGTGTAAGACTAGAGGGAAGGCAGCTAGTCATCACCACCCACCGCCAACTCTTGGGCTACTCTTTTACCAACGAATAGTGGGATTGACCGTCACATTATACGCCCCCACGGCTGGGAGGGTGAGCATGTTTAGCGCGCCGCACTTCGATGAAGGTCTCTGTACATATCAAGAATGAAGTATATCAGACAATCGCAGAAAGTTAGAAATTATAGTTTTTAGTATTGTACAAACAGAATATTGTGCTGTGATATTATGCAAAATGAAGTCTATCTTTAAAATAAATTTTTGTTTGCCTTATCGCCTCTAGTTTATGCAGCAAGAAATAACAAAATTATGTTTGTTCGTTAAGTCTGGCAGGCTAAAACATGATTCAATTAATTAACTTAATTATCTTATGTTTGGCACTAGATGTCGTCCCGGCTGGGAATCCGAGTTATGCGATAAGTGTTCCCCCTATCCAGGATGTAAACATGGTTACTGTGAAAACGAGCCTTGGCAATGTAAATGTTACGTCAACTGGGGTGGATTTCTTTGCAACAAAGGTAAGTAGTTGACTGCAAGATTAATTTTCATTTAATATTATTAAAGATCGACTACACTATTTATAACTGAAGGTAGAAAACAACAAATGGGTTTATTTATACCTTTCAGGTTTTAAGCGTAGTCGCATTCAGTGGATTGGTGACATGTACCCCACTGGGCTGCTTGTTGAATGGACATGTTTTTTTTACGTAAGTTATTTTATGCAGATATCTAGACTGATGATGTGCAATTCGTTCATCAATAGATCTTAACTATTGTGGAACCCATGAACCATGCCAGAACGGCGGAATTTGTGAAAACACGCCACCTGACGAGTATAGGTGTCGCTGCCCGGAGGGATTTTCTGGAGTCAATTGTGAAGTAGGTGAGTTAGGTGAGACTATTATATAAGTAAATCCTCAAATATGCCATTGACAAGAAAGCACAAACAAGTGTTGATGGCGAACTTAGCCTTTGTTCGTTTACAGATAAGAGTTTGTTTGTTTGTTTTGGAATTTCGCACAAAGCTACTCGAGGGCTATCCGTGCTAGCCGTCCCTAATTTAGTAGTGTAAGACTAGAGGGAAGGCAGCTAGTCATCACCACCCACCACCAACTGTTGGGCTACTCTTTTACCAACGAATAGTGGGATTGACCGTCACGTTATAACGCTCCCACGGCTGAAAGGGCGAGCATGTTTGGCGCAACCGGGATGCGAACCCGCGACCCTCAGATTACGAGTCGCACGCCTTAACACTCTTGGCCACGCAGAAAAGAGAACATGTTACTTCGTAATAATAATAATAAATAGCCTTTTTCTGTAATAAATTGGCAAAAATTGTAACTTTTAACTATTTATATTTCAATAGTAGGAACTTTACAATATCAACTTTATCAAAGATGAAATGATAAAAATATTAAAGTTAAACGTGACTTCTTCACTGCTACTACCTAATTTGCAGTTGCGTGGTTTACATTTGTAAAGAGCAGTTTTTATCCTCTTACAAGTAAGCAGTTTTAGCGCGTGCATTATTTAAAAAACGTCGTATTATTTATACTTACGTAGAGCTTGCTCCTCGTGTCAGACATTCAGAATATATAGATCTCTGCTGTTGCTCTATTTACCTCCTATCTCTCCACGATTTTGGATCTAAAGTAATTTGTGTAAATAAATGTAAGTAAGCCAACTATAAAGCCATGGTGCTACCTCATACTGTTTCGGTCTAATGGTTAAGGCACTCATCAAACAATCTCTAAGTCGTAAGTTCGAATTACTACTGTGTGTTTGTGTGTTTTTCTTATAGCTATCTGCTCAGCCCACCGAGGGGAACCTAACCCCTGATTTTGGCGTTGTAAATCCGGAGACATACCGCTGTACTAGCGGGGGAGTGAATCACTACCAAATATCTAGCTTTTTCAACTATGAGGGCGATATAATACTGTCGTCAACCCCAATAATAATTGGTAAATGGATAACCCAACAGTTGGTTGGTGTTGTTAACTAGCTATTTAATCTTGTAGTCTACCACTGATTCATCTGGAACAGCTAGCGCAGATAGTTTTTAGCGAAATTTAAAATAAACAAAACCGTTTGGGGCTTTAAAGTTTCTCCTTCTCTGCGTTGGCTGTTGGGTAACTTAGAACACTGTTAAAAAGAACTCTCATGGCTGTGGGGTAACTTAGAACACTGTTAGAAAGAACTCTAAATCACTGTTGTAATTGTCAGCAACAACACACAAACACCTACACAGCATTCTCAAACATAAATACAACAAAATACGCATCATAAACTTGTCTGTCTAGTTTTGAATTTCACGCAAAGCTTCATGAGGGCTATCTGCGCTAGCTTTCCCCTAATTTAGCAGCGTTAGACTAGAGGAAAGGCAGCTAGTCATCGCTATCCACCACTGGAATTAATCGAAACATGATAACGACCCTACTGTCGAAAGGGCAAGCATGTTTGGTGTGACGGGAATTCGAACCGCGACCCTCATATTACGAGTCGCCCATGCATCTTAAACACAAAATAATACAAATTAAGCAAACACACCAGCCACAAACTAAAGAAGAACATTCTATCAACACTGATAATACAAAAACTCACTTATGCTGCGGTGGTACAAATACACAAACTCAGTAAATAGAAACGCACAAACGAACAAAAACGCAACCAAGAGTGAACGTAACACAACAACCACAAGAAAAACACAGTCAAGAATAATCACTAACTCAATCACTGAAGCAGTCAAACATTTTATGATATCATTAATTAACACAGAACCACACAAGAAATTGCATCGCACTAATCATAAACATATCCAAACAACACTTTATACCGCTAATGCCATACGCAATAGAACAGTGCATGAATCCTAAACCACATAAAATAGAAGACACGACAATACAACAAAGACAATAATGCTTGTGCAAAAACACAACAGGAACCAAATAGCGTTACATGGACATTGGCCCTCAAGAGGAGATAAATAATAAATAATTAAGCGACATTAAAATATTAAATACACTAGGCAAAACGTTAAATTGTTTTTGGAGTTTCGCACAAAGCTACTCGAGGGCTGTCTGTGCTAGCCGTTCCTAATTTAGCAGTGTAAGACTAGAGGGAAGGCAGCTAGTCATCACCACCCACCGCCAACCGTTGGGCTACTCTTTTACCAACGAATAGTGGGATTGACCGTTACATTATACGACCCCACGGTTGGGAGGGCGAGCATGTTTGGCGCGACTTGGGCGCGAACTCGCGCCCCTTGGATTACGAGTTACACGTCTTACGCGCTTGGCCATGCCAGGCCTTCTTAAACAACTGAGAAAAAACATATTAAGGCAGTACAAGAATAGGTCTTGTCGAACCTGATCCTCTCAGGTCTTCAAAACCTAAATCCTGATGCTGAAAGAAGCTTGGAAATTTGTGGAGAAACAAATAAAATTGAAAAATAGTTTGATATCAAATTAAATATTGTTCAGTAGCAGTTCCAAGATAACCTGAAAAACAATTGTTAATAATCTGTGTTATGAAAGTTTAAAATTCAAAATTAGTTTTCATGACAATGCCAAATTTACAAAAGCTAATCTACATTTTCTACGTAAAGTATAAAAAATATTAATATAAACAGTCGAATATTAACTGTTTTAGTTTAGTTGTTAACATATAAAGGTCAGTAGTTTAACTATTAATATATAACGATCGGTAGTCTGTTAATATAATACTAACATACACTGCTAGCCAAAATCTTAAGGCCAATGAACATAAAGAAAATTATGCATTTTGCGTTGTTACACTCAACCACTTATTTGAGTAGAGTTTCGAAAGCTCAAAATAAGAAAATGAAAAATAAAAGTAAAAACTTTTTTTTGCATTTAATAGGGAAAATGTGAACACTTTGAAATTAGCCTAAATATTAGCTGGTCAAAAGTTTAAGAAGTCCTAAACAGGGTAGGAAATACCCAACAAGAGATCTCAGTAGTGAGTTGCACGGCTGTTATTGAGAATAACTGCAAACATTCGCTTTGACATGGTCGATATAAGCGTTTATCCATGATAAATCTTTTTTTTCTAAAAAAAAAAGAAGAATGTTTTCATGTGACGAACATTAACAAATTATATAACTATTTTTTTTGCCTTCTTTAGCGATGTCGTCTACGTCAATTCTTTATCGGGCTTCCCTTTTCACATTAAATACTTCTAGGTCACAAATACAATATTGAGATATAAAAGCCCTCAGATAAGTAAAGAATAGTTTCACCTGATTGAACTACCTCACACTGCCAGCAATGGACACGCTGACTGTTATCAGTATTTCTAGTGTTGATCTGAGACATGGAGAAAAATTCTTCTCTCTAAGACATATGGAATTTAGTAAGTTCTAAAGTTGTCTTAGGCTGGAGGTATTTATAAACACGTGGCAGTCAGTATTTTCGTTGAACAGCTTTGTTCCACTGGTATCAACATCATACCAACTAGCTAGGTCAATGCAACTGTCCCGAACGTTCTCCTCATCAGCTATTAATTTCTTCACATCTAAGATAAACCTGAATTAGTGGTGAAGTTACCTATCTTCTTCATCAATCTATCCGCAACACTTCTCATCACACGTCTTAGTTCTTCTTCAGCCGTTAGACCAGCATTACTAGCCTTATGATATCTACCCACTACCTCACAACATTACTCATCCTCTGCCAACTCGTTGTTAATTATTGCATCTTTGGAACTCTAAAGAGTCTCTCCAAAAGAACAGAAATGTGGTGGCGTCTTGGAACTTCACTCTATGATTTGGAGACATGTCTGGACCAGATTCACATTATATAAAATTCTTGACCAGAAACGGAGGAGGACCAAGAAATTGAACTACAGAATGTTTTAGATTATTTGAAGAGCCTTTTTTCTCGTCTCATCAGTAGCAGTCTCCTCTTCCAACGTATCTTCTAAAACACCTAGCATGGTGTTAACATTTTCTTCGTCCACAACCACAGCATCAGCAAGGAAAATCCATTGAGTATTGCAATCTTGCTTCCCGGTGACGTTGAACGATTTTTTCATGGCTTTCCATCGAAAGCTAGAGCGAGAGAACAACTCATAAGTATTCTGAATCACACCAAAAAATGTTACAAGAGCTAACTCATGGGTAGCAGCATGAAAAAGACACAAGTTAAGACTATGATTGTCACAATTTGTGAACAGTGCCTTTAGATTCCGAACAGAGATCTTTTTTGCAGTCCTGAAATGTGGTCTGCCATAGTCAGATATAAAAGTGTATATGTTTAGTGTAGGTATTATTATTTTATTTATTTTGTTAGTGAGTGTTTCATGATTATTTAGTTTTTGTATAATAAGAGAGTTAAAACAAACGATTGTCGGAACTTACGTTTGTAAGTTATTGATGTTGAAACTATTAAACGTCGTGAACAACCCACTAATGTCAAGTATGCAGAGATTTCTAGAAAGCCTAAGTGATAAATCTATAAGTAGCGGTAAACAGGCAAGAAATGAGAGGGAGAAGAGAACCAAAAGTAAATCCGAATGACGGAGCGTTTCGGTTAGAAAACGTAAAGTTAACCGTTGGAGGAGTGAATAGCCTAACGGTTGACATGATAAAATGAGATTGACAATTTTCTGACGTGTCAGAAGAATAAATTGTCTCGTCAAAGAGTGTTATAAAGCAATTGAACCTGCCTGTCTTGGCACTAACTAAAAGCAGATGATTATACAGAAGTAGGTTTATGTGCAAAAAAAATACACGTTTATTTGAAGTAGGCCTTAATAGGAAAAAGCGATTTGATTATTCTTTGCTTCTTTTTAGAATTTTGTGCAAAACTACATGAAGGCTATCTACGCTAGTTGTCCCTAATCTAGCAATGTAAGACTAAAGGAAAGGCAACTTCACATCATCACTCACCACCAACTCTTGGACTACTCTTCTACCAACGAATTGTAGGATTGAGCATCATATTATAACGCCCTTGTAGTTGAAAGGGCGGGCATTTTTGGTGTGAAGGGAGTTTGAACCCATGACCCTCATATTACAAATCAAGTGCCCTAACCAACTAACCATACTGAGCCCTAAAAAGAAGACAAGTATCAGAAGTTCAAGATACAACTGGGATAACTCACGAGGCATCGTAAGTAAATTATACACCTATAGTGTTATGACCAAAAAGAGAGAGAGAAAAAGGAATAAATGAATTATACACAGATAATGTTTAAAATAAAATTAGAAAAAAAATATTTTGGCTTGACATTTGAATCCTAAAGCAATTGATTTGACCTGAATGGGCTTTTGGCAAGAAGAAGATAACCTTATAGCATTTAAAATACAACTATGATAATCAACGTGGAAAGAATCTTTGTATTTACATTTAACTTGTTTGGAATATATTATTTTAAAACAAGCAGAGTGCGTGTTGTTTATTTATTGCCAACAACCCGAGCAATCACAAACACCTACTACAGAAGAATCATTAGCCCAACATAAACTATATGTATACTTTTATTCTTCTCAAAAACTAGGTTCCTGACACCATTGTGGCAGCATTATCATAACATTACAAGTGTCAATCACCTAATGCAGTATCACCCTAGTCCAGTTCTCAGAGGACCACTTATTCTAGAGAGGCATCATCATTCGTTTTCTCTTTCTCAAGTAGGAAAATGTATTTGAGAAAAGAGTCTTTCAAAGTAGCCTTCTTCTTCTCACAATTAATAAGGAGGTACCGCATAACATGTGGCAGTTGGTCTCGATTAGCACAATTCAGTGTTGAAATCAGTATGATTCCATGGTATTCATTTTATTCTATACATTCGATTAGCATCTTTTTCGATTTTGAACGTGGAAGATCTATAAAATCATTTTGGAATTCTGATTACAAGAAAGGCGCTGAGATAGGGTGTGATTCGACATAATTCAAGTGGGTCTTTAGGACTGGTTCGTACTCGAAAATCAGTCAAAATAATGCACAGAAGTTCCCGGGATTTGACAGTTCATGATTTGATCCTTGACAGCAAAATTTCAAGAGGCAAGAAATATATATAGTTCATTACTTTCTTCAGTACCTCCCTTCATCATTTTCACTCCCCTTCCATTTAGTTTTCCTCTTCCTGCACCTTTTGTTTCTGGATCTATGACCTTCTTAGTCTTTTAGGCATCTGGAGAAGCAAAGTAACGAACAACCAACGTTATTTTAAATCGCGAGCCAAGATACAATACAAATGTCAACAAAAATAAGTCTGGTGATCCAAGAGAAATGTCTAAACAGAGAGGAAATGAAAGAAAAACGGAAAGAATTAGTAAAAGAGAAATGAAAATAAATTCAGAATAACAAAGGAAAAATGTTTCAGCTATCTAAATTTCAGGTGTGAGGGTTCGAGAAGAGAATAATTATCAGCACATTTAAACATAATTATCGTAACCGTAAACAACGGTGGGGATTTGGGAAAATGAGAAAATTAATAATTTTTCTGTTTTGATGCTTTTCCCAACATTGAATTACAGTACCTTTATTCATAGGCACAGAGGATCGAAACTAAAGGAACGATGAAATTTAATAATAAATTTCAAACTGACACATATATATATAATTATACTAGGCTACACAATACTTTCTTATTTACGATTACATACTTAGGTCTCTTACTCTTTCGTAGGCCTTTTCTGGAGGTAAGTTGTTCATAAGAAAGAATAAATCGCACAATAAAACTAACGAAAATTAGAAACTTATCTTAAACTTAAAGCCAGAAAATTTGGATCATGTTTGTGTTTTTTTTTAGATTACTTTGTTTGTTTAGAATTATTACGCAAACTACAAAAGGGTTAACAGAAAAAAGTCTGAAAAATCGAGTTTCCGTACATAATAGCCCCCCAGTGGCTCAGCGGTATGTCTGCGGACTTATACGCTAAAATGTGGGTTTCGATACCCGTGGTGGGCAGAGCACAGATAGCCCATTGTGTAGCTTTGTGCTTAATTCAAAACAAACAAACCGTACAAAGTAACAAGTGGATGATACTTAAAGTTAGCTCTTGACCAAAGTTGTTAAAAAAAACAACAACAAAACAGAAACAACAGCTTAAACTCTACAAAAAAAATTTAAATATTGCTTTACTATTATTGTATATTGATGCATTGAGAATACAACTTAACCAGTGACTTCGAATTTCTTTCACAAAAAAGAATTGAAAATTTTACTAAAAACATATTTTTAATAAGCGTTATATATCTTGTTATTCAAAACTGTTCAAACAAAAAGAGAGGTCTGGCATGTTAGTGCGCTCGACGTGCAGTCTGTGGGTTTGTGCCCACGTTCCACCAAACATGTTCACCCTTTCAGCCGTGGGACGTTATAATGGCTAATCAACCCCACTATTCGTTGGTAAAAAGTAGCCAAAGGACTGGCGGTGAGAGGTGATGACTAACTGCCTTTCCTCTAGTATTTCAACTGCTAATTAGGGACGGCTAGCGCAGATAGCCCTCGTGTAGTGTTGCGCGAAATTCAAAACAAACAAAAAGTCTTTCTACACAATTTAGCTGCAGAGTTGCTAGATAACACATTTCTTAGGTCTGCCACACAAAGGTGACGTGTTTCTAAGCCTGTATGCAATCTTAGCGTTTGCATTTCCTTCGAAAGTAAAATATTGAAAATATCCATAAACATCGATGTGGATTAGGAGTGTCTATGTTTGTTCTAATGTGTATGGCTACATACCCCTTACTGTAAACAGTTTATAGACTTACTGTTAACACATAATGGTGCGTTGTCTAATTATAAACATATAACATTGTGTAGTCTAATTGTGAACATGTAACAGTCCGTAGGCTAATCGTGAACATATAATGGCCCATAGGCTAATTGTAAACGTATATGCAATCTAACTCAGAGACAGTACTACATCGTACTTAGTTTTGCCATTTTGTTATAATTGATAATGCTAGACATGGCCTGTCGTTTTCATACAAAGAAAAGAGCACACACAAGCCTTGAGATTTTGTGTTATATTAAAATAATTTTCTTAATACGGCAATGTGTACTTCACAGTTGACGATCCATGTGCCACTTCACCTTGTGCAAATGGCGGAACTTGTTCAGAAATCAATGGAACTTACAGTTGCACGTGCAAACCTGGATGGAATGGAGAGAGATGTCAGAAAAGTAAGTATTCCTTTTTTGTTTTGGCTCTATCTTTTCTTTCACCCATTTCTGGTTTTGTAATATGTTGTCTAGATCTACATTCTTACATATTCTTATTTACTTTCACACGTAAGTTATTAAAATTACTAACGTAATCAGCCCTCCTGGGAGCAAGACTACCCTTGTAGGTTCACTAATACTTCTGAATTATAGCACTCCATTCAAATAATATAATGATAATCTGTAATTAGTATAAAATAAATAACTAATATCGTGTTATAAACATTTATCCTGATTCCAGTTTGTGAATGACTTAAATAAAATTACACTTCACGTTCACACATTTACAGTCATTGTTCATACAGTTGGCGATAATATCTATAATGTACATAACGTCTAGACGACTACTGTGTATGTTTGTATCCAACCTGGCGTAATGAGTCTTGTTGTATTGGGAGAAAGGTCTTGTCTGCACTAGTTATAATTTCATAAATTATTAAAAGTACTAACGCATTTCCTCCTCTTCACACTGTGGTTGGTTGATCCGCTTCGGAAACAAGATGATTTTGACTTATGTATTATAATTTATCTCGAACGAACCTCAAATTTATTATGTTAAGTATTACGATTTAAAGTAGCCTAAAACTGAATTAAATCGTAATTTAAGTTTAGTAATTAATTAAATCTAGAGATGTATCAAATATATTACGTTTATTAACAAAATTGTTGCACAAAATTTTCTTTCTTAATACAAATATATTTTAATATACAAACAATAATACAATTTATAATGATGGTTACTAAAAATAGTCATTACAAATAATGATTTATATACAAACCTTTTACAAACTTATAAACAATATCGAGTCTTTTATCCGATACAGAACTTCCTTGATATGTTATCGAGACCTTCCAGCATAAGTTGCTTTCATTTAATGGGGAGCTAGCTAGCTCTTCGCTGATCACAGGTGCGTTTTTCACTGCTGAAGTTATATAACGTCTTCGTAAAAATACCAACGTCCGATGTTACTTCGTTGAAGTTAAGCGGTTTGTAATGCTCGAAATTTATTTACGTTCCTGATCAAATAACTCTAATTTCCCGATTAATAAGCCTTTATTTCACTTATAGCTTCCGAGGTTTAAAGAATACCAACTGTTCTAAACTCACAATATAACTGTTGCTTTGTGTGTCATGTTGGTTTATAAGCTTGAAAGAAGTGTTTCTGAGGCAACATTGTTGATTCTTACCCTCAAGAATCTTCCACAAATTAAGTGAATAGGCGGGAGTTTCGCAATGCAGATTTAATAGTATGAGTTACACGCATTTCTAAATATATATGTAATTGAAACAAATATCAATATTAAAATAAATATATAATAGTAAATCACTTACAGTTATTAGCAGTCTATTACCGAATTCTAAATACGTAATTCGAAGTTTAGCCTCGACTAAGCAATACGTTTCTACTGTCTTTTCTCGCCGATTCTGTTTCCTGACTGGTCTCCATGGCACCTGTTATAAAGTAAACTTAAAAGCTATTAATATATGATGCAACTGAAACAACATAACGGCAATAAAATATAAAGGTGTTTTTAAATGTTCAGAATTGCTGCATAAAACGTTTTCCGGGTGTTCAACTGAGCTAATTACCTGTCATTGATTTTTGATTTATTGTACAGAAGAAATTTGTCTCATTGGATTATTTTGTATTAAATATATCTGTTTATTCAACTACTACTGAATTGATTACAGATAAATTTTGACATTAAACATACATATATAAATAATAAACACTAACCAAATATTAGTGTTTACCAGATGAAAGCCTTTTAAATTCAACAAACTGCTCATTTAACCTGAAAACCTCACAAGTTTAAAATAATGCTCCAAGCAAATGAGTAAGAGCAGGATAATGAAAAAATTGTAATAATATCATACAAATATTCAGAAAAAACTTATTTTTAGTGAACTGAACACTTGTATAATATTGTTATAATTGTTGTCGTTTCCTATTCTGTCTTGTTTATTTGGTTCTGTTTTAATTTACTTCATTCTTTCATTCTGTATTTTAATAACTTTTATAAAATCTTTGTGCGTAGCAATTTGTATTCTTCAATATAGCTTGCTGAAGATGGAATATCTATATTTCGAAACATTCAAGAGATTAATGTTTGTTATTGTACACACACGTGTCAAATGTTTCTGGCCTGGCTTGGCCAGGTGGTTAAGGTACTCGACTAGTGATCCGAGGGTCTAGGGTTCAAATTCCCGTCACACCAAACATATCCGCCGTTTCAGCGTTATAAAGTTACGGTGAATCCCACTATTCGTTGGTAAGAGAGTAGCCCAAGAGTTGGCGGTGGGTGGTGATGACTAGTTGCCTTCTCTCTTGTCATACGCTGCTAAATTAGGGAAGTCTAGCTCAGATAACCCTCGTGTAGCTTTGCGCGAAATTCAAAACAAACAAATGTTTCTTGTGTCTGCCATCGTTCTACGTTTCTACTTTTAAACTTCGATTCCCGTCGAATGAATATTCTTCAAGCATATACATTAACGTATCATATAATGCTATGGTTTACCGTAATTTGTACCCGCTGACTCGAGCTTTGCTTCGCGTCATTCAATAATCAAAAATATAGTTTAAATTATTTAACCGTATTTACACTATGTCCAAAAGTGCAAGTTATTCCTGTGTTGAAACTCTGGAATAGATTTCGCGGCTAGCGAACGATACTAAAACAAAGTCAACGATATTTCTAAGCAATGAATATGTTACGAGAGTGACAATCAGTCCTTTAGCATGGATGGTGAGTGACAGGGTGCTGCTTACTAACCGTCTTCCCTCTGCTCATTAGTTCAGAATTGGAGTTTGGTTTGAATTGAATTTCGCGCAAAGCTACACGATGGCTATCAGCGCTAGCAGTTCTTAATTTAGCAGTGTAAGACTAAAGGGAAGGCAACTAGTCATCACCACCAACCGCCAACTCTTGGGTTACTCTTTTAACAAAGAATCGTGAAATTGACCGTCACATTATAACGCCGCCACATCTGAAAGGGCGAGCATGTTTAGTGTGACGACGATTAGAGTCGAGTGCCTTAACCACCTGACCATGCCAGGCCTCAGAATTAGAGACGGTGGCTGATAATCTGAAGAGTTTTGCTTTAAATACAATATTATATCGAATATAATATATAATAATAACAATGAGCTAAATATAATCAGTAATCATAGGTAACCACTTCAAAGAAGCCAATTAAAGAATAATTTATGGTATTATTACTCGGTTTCATATAATGTGACGATGAGCCGCTAAATACAACACACTTTTTCATGTTTATGTATTATATTGTTACTATATATTGTGACTTGCATTTTAAACTAACTAGATGTTTATGCTCAAAATAAATCGCTTAAATAAGCTTAAATTTCCGTTTACACCCACCCACAATGGGTCAGGGGTAGGTTAGATAACCATTCATAGCGTGCTTCTATTTTAACAGAACAAATCAAATTAATGCTAATAATTATAAAATAACTATTGCCTTATAAAGTTTTAGAAAGAACTGTTTCCCTTTTCACCTACGTATAATTTCCCAAATCAGTCTTGAATTACGTCATTGTAACCTTATCTGATAGTTGACTTGCTGGAACCATCAGATACTGACGAATGCGCAAGAGAACCTTGTGTTAACGCTCGCTGGTGCAAGAACATAGTTGGAGATTATGTTTGTGAATGTCAGCCCGGTTGGACAGGAAAGAACTGTGATCACAACATTAATGATTGCGTTGGGCAGTGCCAGAATGGAGCCACGTGCATTGACCTGGTCAGAGATTATCACTGTGCTTGCCTCCCAGGATTCACTGGAAGGAATTGCCAAACCAACATTGATGATTGTGCCAGTAATCCATGTCTAAATGGGGGAGAATGTGTAGACTTTGTGGGTGATTTCTCATGTATCTGTCCCGTTGGATATAAAGGAATTCGTTGTGAAGTGAGTACACCTATGTATATTTCTGTTAAACATCACTAATATTTATAAAATACCTCAAAATTTTAAGTGTCTATATAGGAATATATTACCCTGTAAGCATAATTATAAGGAATTTATTATTGTATTGTACATTTAAAGTTAATGTCTCTTGCAAACATTGAAACATTTTATTAACTTTCAACCTACTGAAGCGATAAATGAAGCTTTACATTATTTTATGTTTCCATAGTTGGATCAATCCTATAAACGATTCAAAACTTAAAAACTCGAGCTGTTAGAGCTTTGATGAATTTTCTGAACATACGCATATTAGGCCTGGCAATGATCAGCACAGAAAGCGTTGAAAACAAGCGTGATTCGAAGGTAAATTCAAAGTAAAGATGTAGTCATACCCAAATCCTCAATACAATGGTTAATTATCATTGTATTTTGAATCAATTTTACGTTAAATTTGCTCGATCACGACTGTCGACCGTTGTCGCTATTAAAAAAATCCAAAGTATGTATTCGTGTCATTTTAATTTTATTATCTTCATCCAATCAATCGTTTTGTTATTCAGCAATATGAAAGCATTAATGGTCCAAATAAAACTATTGTTCATACTAATATCAAACTTAATTATATACTTATGAAGAGGCGAGTCATATTTGAGAAATAGCAATACATTCTTCCATGATATTGTATTGTTATTTAAAGGTCATTGTAAAAATATGAATTAATAATATACTTACTGGATACTACAAAATATTTACGAAATGTGTTTCATATAGAAATTACACGATTTTCAGATCGACGATGATTTTTGTAATCCCAATCCCTGTGAGAATGGAGCTTCGTGTTTTAATATGCATAGAACCTACTACTGTCACTGTCCAGCCCAGTATTATGGAAAGAACTGTTCAGAACAAAGACCCCAGTGCTCTTCTCTACCTTGTAAAAGTAAGTGAAATTCTCATTCTTTGGGGGTAAAAGATGTTTTAATCTCCATGACGGGCAATGTAATCACTGATCTACTTAATTTTCCATTTTGTTATTAAGAGAAATATATTTAAATAATCCTGAAATAGCCGTTTTTCATATATATATATACTGCACTATTAATTTGGCCTAGTGTATAGACCGCTTGACTCGCAAACTCCTGGTCGCTAGTTTGTGTCCCCGTCACCAAACATATTCACTGTTTCGGGTAGCTGTAAGAGCCAGCTCCTTACGTCGAAAATGTTTAGTTAATATAAAATACCCCAGCAGTCGACCCCAGAACTAGATGTAATTTAGAACAAACGAAAGAGAAGTATTAAACTGTTAATTTAACTAATCGGTTATTTGCGGACATTAATTTCTTTACTATTACCACTATACTCATGATGATTACGTTTACTACAGAGCGTAAATCACCAATCCGTTTATTGACGTTTGTTATGGTTTGCATTTTTTCTTTTAAGATTTGTATAACTTCTTGTCAAGTTTTTGTACTTGTGAATGATCGCACGAGTGATCGAAAAGTCGTACCTGTGCTAGAAACTGATTTCCCTCACTTTAAAAGCTATAACTTGCAATAAAATAATACTTAATCAGTAAGCAAACTCAAAATGAAGCTGAACTGTTAATTGTATAGCAGCAGTTGATTTTGTTCGTGTAATTTTCTTGTGTCTAACGACTAACTTTTTTATCATCTTAGTCTTACATTATTACATATGTAGGCCTAACCTGATTCTCTAATACCAAGAAGTTGCGCTCCATATAAAACAAATACGTGAAGCCGTCCAAAATCCGTAAGAAACAGAGAAATTAGATTATGTGTTAAATTTCTTTAACTCAGAGTTATAGGTTAATTTTAGGATTAATTTGTAGGATTCCTACAAAAGCTAGAAAAAGTATCTACTTGGACTGGTTGCATTAATGATCGAAACGTTGTACCAGTTCTAAATCTCTCAGACTGTAAAAGTTGAAATTGTAATGAAATAATGTTTAAGATAGTTATTACAGCAACATTATATCCTTGATTTTGTGTAAAAGCAAAGGAAATATTGTATTATTTAAATTTTTAACTGTAAGAATAAACATTCGATACAAACGTTTGGAAATATTTTGTTTCCAGTTTGTTAATGATAATTATAAGTACACTTTGAGGTAAAATTGGACGAGACCTTTAAGGAATATTTTTAGACACATTGATGTATTGTTTATTAATGATATACACTTTGGAGACGCACTGAACAGCTATATCACAGCATATAAAGTTGGTGGTTAAAAAGTCCTAGCTTACTGAATGAAATATGTTATATGACTAACTTGAGTCATCGGTTTTTATGTTGGTAATCTTACATTATTACAAGGTGGTGTGTCCTTGTTATATTTAATTACGACGTAAAGCCTCTAAAATGGCATACCTCTTTTAAATTGGCTAATAAGATAATATTCAAGGTAATTATTCTAAGTTTGTTAAAAAAGTTTACTTGTATTATCCAAACTGTAATAGAGGTATTGATTTAGTGTATAACTCGTATAAAAATGGCATAATGATCAATGACGAGACACAAAGAGAAGGAAGTATTCTGTGAAAATCATCAGTATCTTAAGATCTTGTTCTGTGTAAAGTGACTAATTATTATTTTAGCAGTTTCTTTGTTCAGTGAAAATATGTTGCTGTTTCCTCCGCTATAGCTTAAGCCAGTGTTATATCTCATACGTTTCAAACAGAATATTTTTTTGTAAAAGTTATAATCTAGAAGACCTGAGTTTGCTAAACATTTAATAAGAATTCTACGCTGTAGTCATTATCCAGAAAAGGATTAATTTTGATAAAGATGACCAGATTTTATATTTTCATTGGCAGTTCATTGCAGGGGTTAAGTACGTTTTATTAACATCTGCCACACGAGTCAGCCCGGCATTTTAATTTGGATCCAAAACAATGAGCCATTGCGGAAAGATTTAGTTCGTTTTAATTGGACATAAAGACCTTTAGTACTATTTTTGAAGTCTAGGCCACTGAACAAGAATCGTGACCTGACCCGAAACCACGAGAAGCAAAATGAAGAAGCTAACATGTAAATGTAAAGTAAAACGATGTAACAGTGAAATGTGATTGAAATGTTCTAGATGTGGTTCTGAATGTGATAATTTAAGTGTAGCGATTAAGTAAAACCATGAGTTCAGGACGGATAAGGGAAGCGAATAACTTATTCAAAAATATCCCAGTCGATTTGACATACCAGCTGAATCGGAAATTCTGCAATTGATTACTGCATTGACAGCAAATAATAAAAAACAAAATAAAAAAGAGCGTAATAAATCATTCATTTCAAAACAATGGTATTAGAATCATATATAAGGAATCATTAGTTTCAATATTTTGTGAAACTAACAGCTCAGCAAAGCCCAAAGATGCAGCGTTGAAGTTGAAGTATCTACACGATGCATTACAAGATGATGTTTCTGGTGAATCTCAAATTAAAAATTGCATTTCTACAATGAAGAGTAAACATAAGAACGATACTATAATGACCAGTATGGTAACCCTATAGTATAATCTATATATATTTCGTCGTGTCATATTTTTTTGTAATATTTAGATGTTTATTTGTTTCTTCATCTTAGAAGTTGTACCGAGCTTCATTCATCAAAATCTGTTGAAATAACCATAGATAACCGGCTTCAGGAATCCCACTCCATGTTGAGCATCCTATGTTCAATATTAAAAGATGCTTGGCTGGCTTGTTATAAAGGTGTTAAAAAATGTTGGGATTCTTATCACGGCTTACAGTCCATGTGACCACCTCCAGTCATGCTGTATTTAACAGACGTGCACCTTCACAATAGTCCTGAAACGTAGTTTCCATTCGAGAATGTTTTGTTGAAAGAGTGTCATCGAGTTTTATTGCTCGTTTACATAATCTAGCTAGACGGTTTCTCAGATCTCGTTTCAATAGCCTGATCGCATAGAAATCCAGAGGCATTGGGTCTAACGACTTGATTAGCATGCCATCGTATGCAATGGCAGGATTACCCATTTTATTACTCAGATGCTTGAGGTATACGAAAGTTGAACGGATATATCATGGAAACAACTTAATTATGTGCCCATGACTAGTATCGCTTTTCCAGTTGGAGATTCTTCTTGGTTATATTATTTTGGCTGAGGACATTTTAGCCACTGACCTTTCTGTTCGTGGATTCTCACCTGTTATAGGACGTCCATACTTTGCTTACCAAGGCTGCAGAGGTAATGCTTGTTTCTGATCTCTCTATTTTTTCAATGCTATGAAGTAAAAGTGATATTCCTATCTTAAAAATTCCAAATTTCCGATCTGAGCACATCTTTACGATCTGAGGCTATGAGATTTTGCACATCGTTCCAAAAGTGGTCAATTTAAAGTGGCATCACACTTGTTACGAACGCCGAAGAATCACAACTGTAGTCATACTACACGTCGTTTCACCACAACTTCATGTCAGGTTTAAATATTACGAGACTTTTTGATTTGTATATTCAAAATCGTTTTCATATGAAGTACTCCTTAAGTTTTATTTGCAATCTTTTTTTTTTTTAATTAAGTTAAACATAACCTGTCATAGTTCATTCTACTTAAACAGTTTCATCCACCTAGTTGTGGGGTAACAAATTTTCATAACCGAAAAGTCAGAAACGTGTAATTCAAGGCGTTTTGGAAATTCATTGGATTACATTCTAAGGGAGAAGCGTGCATGGCTGGTGGGGCAAGAATAAAATTCATCCATAAGTTGTGTTTTTTTCTGTTCTTTTTGCAAACATATCGTGTTATTCTATGTTGTCATAGTTACTAAAGGTAAAATTGATCAGGTATTTGCGCAAGGGTCACACCTGTAGCAATATAAAGTATGTTAAATTATAAGTTTGATATATATGTGGCAGCTTACAACCATGGATCTTGCCATACGTCTGGACAGGGAAGCCAAACCAACGTGATCGTGCCCTTTTAATTCAAACAGGCATCCCGCTCAATATGTAATTATCTCAAATTACAGCAAGTGGATGACTGGCTTGACAAGCTACCAAGCCTCTGTGTAACAACGACGTGAATTCTTGTACATTCTCTAACCCCCAGGCAGAGACCCGTATCAGCCAGTATTTCTTGCATTACTGCTTTCCACAGGACTTTCTTACACATATCATGAAGCTATTGTTATCACCCCATATTAGAGATGGTTGGAATTGCAATTTACTGCGGTAGCTAGGGAATCTAGCCAGTTCTCAATCCAATAATGTTGCAAATTGTTTGCTCTTATGAACTTGAAAATGAAGATAACTATCATTTCATTATAGCTGTTTTTCTACTCAACATTTCTTTTTTCCTTCTCCAGCAATCATTTTTCTTTCTCCTTTTTTTTTATTCAAGATTTCGTAATGTAATTTTCGTTGTTGCGGGAAGCGCACTTCGGCGTGTCGGACGAGTCGTATGTGCAGCCAAGTGAAGACAGCGTTCGTAACACCGAAAACGGCGGCAATGTCCACATTTCCGAACTTAATTGTTAGAATAATTTATAACATGGAATATCAAGAGATATTATTTGTGCAGGTAAACTTGTTTCTCATAGTAGAGAAAGCGCCTAGTAATTGCATATGTTCTGTACTAAACATTAAAAGTGTGGGAATATTTTTGAACCAGTCCTTCTCAAGAATTCCACTAAAATCCTCCGTGGTCTAGATCAATTAACTTGTCAAAATGATGGATTCGTCTCGATGAAGGTTAGGATCTTATTTTGTATTTTGTTTTTCGGCTGGTCTTGAGTTAAGAGATGACAGGTTTCTTTGGCTGTAAATATTACTCATCGAAAATTAGGTCAGAACCTGCAGGTTCTTGTATCATCAGTGTGTTATCATATTTTTACTGTCCTTCAAGTTTAAGGACAATGTCATTCACAGGAACTGCTCCTGATTAAATTAAGAGGTTAGAACTAAACCTGATTCAGGATTATCATCCAGATAAGCCAGAGATTATTTTAAATATTTTGACTCTAACCAAAAACGCCATTGTTTATAAGATGTGGTAGACATTTCGTTTCCAAAGAACTTGTTCTGTGTGCTTCTTTTTAACATAAATATGTATTTCTTGGTGCTGTAATTTTAGACACGTCTACGGATATCGTCCTCTGATCACAGTATATATTTTTAAAAGCGTAGGTTGGCTTTATATTGTTTCACAAGTATTAGGAGAGAAAGCTATCGCTAAATAAAAAGCTATGTACTGCTGGCAACCGAACTTGGAAAAAAACTAAACAAGATAGGGTTGGAAATGGACATATCATTTCATCCGGTTACTAAACACATTGCAGACTAATCGGTCTCTACTTTACATGGAGAATAAAACTTATACATTAGTGTTTGGTTAGAATATCAACTCTTATCTTCGGTTTTCCTCAGTGGGCTCACCAGATAGCCCGATGTGGTTTTGGTATAAGAAAACACACACATCAACTCTTATCATTATAACTTTCTTTTAGTTAACTGTGGAATACTACTTTTATGACTGTTTTCCCATAGGGTAACATTTTACTGTTGGAAATTCTGGTTTTACTTGTTATGCTATGTGATAATTGGCCGATCAAGTGATATGTTTATTTCCATCCATATTTTATTTGCTGTTTTTCAACTTCAGTAGCCAGTCCTCCACAGCTTTTCTATTTAGCGATATATATATATATTTCCAAGTAGTTATTTCTATACTTTTGTATAAGATGGCGTACGTGAGTTACTAATTATAGAGTTTATTATTAAGCTTTTTACATTTTGCATAGAAGAATGATAAAATAAGTAGTTAAAAATCGTGAAAGCTGTTTTGCTGTCTCTAAAAATTATAAAAATATAGCTTCTGCCAGAACTAGGTAGGCACAAGGTTTATTGAAGAAAAACGATGATGAATGAAAACAAGAAGTTTCGGTATTGGCTATTCCCCGGTTTTGACGTTGAGACGATCTGAATAGCTGAAAAGCGGCATAAACACTAGAGATAGTGCGACTATGCCAGTTAGCTCTTCGTATCTAGCTTCTGATAACCAGTAGAAAAGAAAATCTGGATGACTTTTGTATTGCTTTAGTTCAGGCGCCCGTGCCGTGCCATAGCAACAGAAATAACACAAGAGCATTCTCCGATTCTGTGTTTCGAGTGAACACCTTCCGTTACATCAAGGTTGTTAGTACTTGAAATTATCAAACTGTATCAAAGATATTTTGAGCAACTGATTAAATCAAGGTTTGTATTAATAATTTCATGGTTGAACTAATATACTGTGATAAAAATAAAATGTTAATTAATGTGTTTTAGGTTTAAAGTTATTTATGAACATGATCCCCAAAATGTTTTACGAATGTTACATAAAAGAAGAATTGTTTAATTTATTTTAGTATGAACATTTAACACGTCTTGTAGAAAAAATATGTTTTTTTTCTTTAAGTTTTGGATGGTTGTACGGTACTTGTACCCGCCAACATTTCCACTGAAAAACAGCAATTCATCAAATCAGATGTGTGCGGCATTCATGGAAAATGTATTAGTGAGCCAACAGGGTCATTTACTTGTGTTTGTGATCCAGGATATACTGGCAAACAGTGTCAAGATAGTGAGTTTGTTTTCTTCTTCAAAATAAAAAATAAGAAGTATTTCCTATGGTCTACTTAATATTTATATTTATTTATTTAACTTTTGTATTTTAAAATTCTTATCCTAAGATAATAAGAGTTAGAAAATGTGTTTTACTTTTTGGATCATAATTTTCAGCTCGGCATGGCCACGTAGTTAAGACACTCGACTCGTAATCTGAGGGTCGCAGGTTCGAATCACCGTCGTACCAAACATGCTCGCCCTTTCAGCCACGGGGGCGTTATAATGTTACGGCCAATCCCTCTATTCTTTGGATAAAAGAGTAGCCCAAGAAATGGCGGTGGGTGGTGATGACTAGGTGCCTTCTCTCTAGTCTTACACTGCTAAATTAAGGACGGCTAGTGCAGATAGCCCTCGTGTAGCTTTGCGCGAAATTCAAACCATAAATTTGCAAACTTCAGCATGGAAGAGAATGATGTAAAAAATTATTAATTATATTTCAAAATCGAAACTTTTGAAACAATTATAAACGTGTATTTAAAATTTTTAAACGAGGTCGTTGCAAGTTACTAAAAGTATCTGAAACTTGAGCCCTAGAAGAAGATACAACTTAAAATAAGTAGAGGATAATCCGAATGCACTAAACTGTAGTTAGTGTAAGATAAAACATATATCTGAGAAACTGAATCTACGAGTATACCTTCTTTGTTTCAAACGAAATAATTTAAAGTTTATCACACGTGTAGAAAGTTGTTGTTGTTGTTGTTTTGAATTAAGCACAAAGCTACACAATGGGCTATCTGTGCTCTGCCCACCACGGGTATCGAAACCCGGATTTTAGCGTGTAAGTCCGCAGACATACCGCTGAGCCACTGGGGGGGGGCGTGTAGAAAGATAATGATTCTGTGTTAACTATGGCCATGTGGGTTAAGGCGTTCGACTCGTAATCCGAGGGTCGCGAGTTTGAATCCTGGTCGTACCAAACATGCTCGCCCTTTCAACCGTGGTAGCGTTATAATGTGACGGTCAATCTCACTATTCGTTGGTAAAAGAGTAGCCCAAGAGTTGGCGGTAGGTGGTGATGACTAGCTGCCTTCCCTCTAGTCTTACACTGAAAAATAGCGACAGCTACCATAGATAGCCTTTGCGCGAAATTCGAAACACGAATACTAATAATATCTGTGTTAACTGTGGCAAACAGGATACAAAGTTAAGATCATTGCCAGTTCGCGGGCGTTCTACCTGGGAAAATTTTGAATAAAAAACGAGGGTGAAATAATGCAATTTTATGCATTTTAAATCTCAGAATAAAATAAGGTTTCAGTTGCCGTTTTAATCAACTGTGCACTTTCACTGGCCCCTTCTGTCACTACTGAAAAGCTTCGTTTGCAATATATAATTGGTTATATTTTGTAAAGCGGTATGATTACCTCCTAAAGTCAGGAGTGTTGAATGTGGGAGAGCACCAGATTTCAAAGTGATCGAGCCGGATTTGTATCCGTGCGATGTAACGAAATACTCCCCTTGCACTTTTGTTTTTGAGTGCTTTATAAGAGTGAGAGCCAATCCCTGAACGTGAATGTTGGGCAAGTGGTGCTGTTGACTCGTTGCATTCTCTCTGGTCAGTAGGTCAAAAATAGAGTTTGTGTAAAAATAAACTTACTATTATTTTAAAACAAGGGTTTGTTTATTTGAAGTTAAGTACAAAGCAACATAATGGTCTGCTCACCACGGATATGGAAACTCGGATTTTAGCGTTGCATGCCCGCAGATATATCACTCTGTCAATGGGAGGGGAAAAGCAAAATTAAAGATAGCTTGTTTGTTTGTTTTTTAATTTCGCGCAAAGTTACTCAAGGGCTATCTGCGCTAGCCGTAACTAATTTTGTAGTGTAAGACTAGAGAGAAGGCAGCTAAACATCACCACCCACCGCCAACTCTTGAGCTATTCTTTTACCAACGAATAGGGGGATTAGGTGTCACTTTATAACGTCCCCACGGCTGAAAGATCGAGCGTGTTTGGTGCGACGGGGATTCGAACCTGCAATCCTCGGATTACAAGTCGAACGCCTTAACCCACCTGACCATGCCGGGCCGTTTAAAGACAGCAGAACATAGCCTTTGTATCTTTACCATAAACACTCAGTTCAGTTCCTAAAATCGAGAAGTGGAAGAACGGTCCTAGCAACTATCAGCTAAAGGAACGATTTTGTTTTTGTTACTTTTTGATTAGAACCATACATGCGTTTAATTTTTAAAGCAGACTTTTTTATAACAAATGGACCATTCTAAAAAGGAAAACTAAAAGTAATGTCTTTTTTTCTGCATGTTTTAATTAACTTGGTGGTTCTCAAACACAGCTGCTAATTATTTCGCAAATAATTTTATCATTTCAGTAGATTACTCAAATACAATTTTTTCTAGAGTTCATTTTGACACTTTTTAAACTTCATCTTTATAACTCAGTGTTAATGATAAAAAAATTCATTGCTTCTTCCTAATAATAATCTTTTTCATTTTTACTTACAAGTTCTACGTTTCTTCTTATTCTTCGATTCCCCTCGGTGGACTCAGCAGATAGCCTGATGTGGCTTTGCTGTAACAAAAACACACACACGATACTTATTTTTATGAATGTGACACACAACCAAATTCCTACTCTGCCTCTGCTGTTGGCGCTCCCTAATATTATCCCTCCAGAAGTAACAGTGGCAAGTCGTTGAAAATAAATTAGAATTATTGATTACTGATTCAGAGGGTAAGCGTGTTTCTTATTTTTTTTGTGTCGTTAACTGTATTCTACCTTCTTTTTAAATGAGAATTGAAAGTTATCTCTTTCACTTCGCTGTTTCGCATTATGAGTTCAGATTTTATTTTTTCTCGGAGCATCGTAAAATACATTCAAGGCACGTGCATTGACGTGGGCTCAGTGTTCTGGCACAGCGTTGTGAATAAGAATATTACTGAAAACGAGTCAGAGGACATGCTGGACATTTTTCATGAAACTGATATTCTCCTTATTAAACTGTCACTGGTATTTGTGTGTTGTTTTTTATCGTAAACCCACATCGGGTTATGTGCTGTGTCCACCGAGGGGAATGGATTGGTTTGGTTTGTCCTGAATTTCGCGCAAAGCTATGTGCGCTAGCCGTTCCTAATTTACCAGTATAAGACTAGAGGGAAGGCACCTAGTTATCAGCACCCACCGCAAACTCTTGGGCTAGTCTTTTACCATCGCATAGTAAAATTCACCTTCACATTATTATAACGTCCCTACGGCTCAGAGGGCAAGCAAGTTAAGTATGACGAGGATTCGAACCCGCGACTCTTGGATTACTAGTGGAGTGACTTAACCATCTGGCCATGCCGGGTCCGAGGGAAATGGAATCCCTGAATTTAGCGTTATAAATCTAAAGACTTACCGCTGTCCCGATGGGGGACCACAAGTACTGGAACATTTTATTCACACTTGTAGGTCTGACAGCAAAATAATTACAATTTTGTAAGTAATTTTGTAATTACAAGTAAGATTTTTACTTTAAGAGAAAACTGAGTATTTTTATAAAATTAATTTTTTTTCTTCGCTTGCTTAGTGATACTCGGTAAGTCAGTTTACAGCAGTGGATTCACCAGTTTGGGTACTGGGGGAAGGGGACTGTGGAATTTCCTTGAGGGCAGGGATTGGCTTCATGAGGGTTGAGCCTACCTGTCTTAGCTTTTTTTTTCACTTTGGTGGTCAAACCAAATACGTATACTTTAATAATTTACCTCGATATTCCCCTTCAAATATCACTTCCATTATTTTTATTTTTTCCACAACGAAACATTTTAAGCTTTAGGCCACTTATGTTTCTATTAATTGCTTCGATTATTATGGAGGAACAAAAATTAATTTAATGATAATTAATTTAATATCAGTGTCATAAAATATCCTGTTTCTGTTATTTAGTACTTTGAAAATTGTTTTAAGAAGTTAAGCAGCAAATGATTTCACCTTTATTGATAAATTATTCCATGGTAATCTCATGAAAAATTTTTACCAACTGAAACATGTTTTTTTATGTTGTTGTTTCTATTACAGAAGTTGTCCAAAAGCTTTTACAAGTCGTTATTTACAGACAAATATTATGTATAATGTTTTCATATGCATAAAGATATATATTTATAATTTTATATATATGCTCATTGTGTTCTACTATGTATACAAAAACAGGAATGTTTTTGCATTACCTGTGAATCAGAGAATATATAAAGAATGAGCATTATATTTAAACAAATTTGGAGTTTCATTGTGTCATGGCAGTCGAATGTCGCCACATCTGGTCGTGCTCCTCTGAAGACCGTGTTTCTTGACAATAAACCTTGTTTTACTGATAATCGGCTAGACAATCGAAGTTGGGTCTATTACTGTATTCTCGGAAAACTGTCGGGATCGGTAGAATTTGTCGAACTTGCCGAGTAATTAAAAATAATACCACCCAGATCACTTCATTCACAACAGAAATCTTCTGATTTGCAAGTATGCTTACAATCACGACCTTGTACTTTTCCCTTTTTCTTTCAGCACAAAGCATTATTCGCCGTAGATTAAATGTCACCAGTTAAACATGTTTGTTATTCACATATATTGATACACTGAATGGAAAAAAAAAGTTAAAAACAATGCACCGCATGCCGTGAAGCACATTCGTTTCTTTACGGGCCTGTGGCTCGGTATGACCAAGTTGTTAAGGCATTCGACCCGTAATCTGATGGTCGCAGGTTCAAATCCCGTCACACCAAACATGCTCGCCCTTTCAGCCGTGGGGGCGTTATAATATTACGGTCAATTCCACTATTCGTGGAATGAGGGTTGGCTGTGTGTGGTGATGACTAGCTGTCTTCCCTCTAGCCTTACACTGCTAAATTAGGAACGGATAGCGCAGATAGCTCTCGAATAGCTTTGTGCAAAATTCAAAACAAACCATACTTTATGGATCCTTTTTTGGCAAACGGTTGATAACGGCACCCTATGCACAGAATTTATACACACTATGTGGTTGCCGGAAATCTACCTAGACTTTTCGCACGAAGATATCTGAATGATACGCTAAGTTGGCTCTCTGTTAATACCACACCATATATTTGCTCTTCTTTGGGGATATCGCCGTAGAGCACATTACAACAGAGCGATTAGAAATCTGGAATTTGCCATTACTTTCCAGTAAGGGTTTTGTCAACTGTTTGTGCATGTCACTGTCGGAGATGTCCGTATAAGTTGAGAGTAGTTAACAAGTATGTAACAATATTTACAAAATAACTAACCTGTTGGACAGCTGTGGATCATTCCATTTCATCATTTGGCATTCCAGTTTTTGATTAATATATATAGTTTGAAGAAGTTAAAGTTAGTTGTGACTTAACAAACGTGAATACTGATTGTTTGGATTGCTTCTTTGACAACAGTCACATAACGTCATGTATCGGCCATGTACTAATCACAAGGTCAGTTTCCATTTGTTTTATTTTGAATTTGTTGAAATTAAAATTGAAAAAAGAAGTCGTGATTTAAATTCATTGTTTTATTTTTTCTCCACGGTACATTTATTGTTAGTTTTAATCATTTCGATTTAATGACGCTACAAAGTATATCCTCCGTTATCATTACAAATTTTAAGGTTAAAATATCAACAGTACTACACAATGATATCATCAACTTTACTATACATAATCGGCAATCGATAATTTCCGATTGTGAAATGAATGGTAAAACACTAGCCCTTGTAAAGTAGTTTCTGTAATAAAATACTTCATCATAGAGCTGTCAGACGCGGTATGGTCAGGTTGTTAGGGCACTTGACTCGTAATTAGAGGGTCGCGGATTCGAATCCCTGTCACACCAAACATGCTCGTCATTTCAGCTGTGGGGACGTTATAATCACCCTATTCGTTGGTTAAAGAGTAGCCTAAGAGTTGGCGGTGGGTAGTGATGACTAGCTACCTTCCTTCTAGTTTTACACTGGTAAATTAGCGACGGCTAGCGCAGATAGCTTTGTGTGAAATTCGAAACAAGCAAACAAATCATAAAGTCGTCAAGTCTAAAATATGCCCCCATCTTTGTCTCGTTCCATAATCCATCGATTGTACAAGAATGATGGTTTTTCCAGTTCCTGTTTTAACAGTTTTGTTAGACAGAAATCAACTTTCAGGCATGTTTTCTCATGGAATAGCGCGAATACCACCTATTACGTTCTCCAGCTGCTGAAAGTATGCGATAGTTCAATTGGAGGTATGACTGTAAGCCTTATCTTGGTTAACCCATACCTTGTGGACTTTTTAAAATCCGGCATTTAAGGAAATTGGTCTGTTAATAAGCCAGAGGTAACCTTCACCTTTTGCAACTTGGAAATTGTTTTCACCCGTTTACTGACAGAAAATAAAACGAGAACAGTTACAGTTATTAACAATCACATACTTTCCGTCGATTGTCATATGCTGATGTAGAAATAATTTGTATTTGTGGTAACGGTAATAATGCTATTTTCCACCTTCTAATTCTGAACTGACCAAACAGAAGTGAGCCAGTCTGTGGAATTCTATCACACTTATAAATTTCTCATTTCCTACAATTCGGGAAATGTTTTGTCGTAATATATGAATGGAACCCTTCTCTGCAGCTCCAAAATTCAAAACTCTACGTCATGGCTAACCAGGGCTTAGCAACTTGTATGTACGTGACTAATACCAATTTTCCAGACGAGATCTTTCTTAATTATTTGTGTACTTTCAACTGGGAAGCATAGACAGTTTTGCTGCCAGTCTTTGTGTTAGCGAATTTTCACCTGTGACAAAACGCCGCAGTTTGCTTATAACGACTGAGATACGATTTGTTGCAGGTCTCTTTCTAGATGATCTTGGTACCCCAACTTAATACATAATTGTTGTTGTTTTAACCACAAGTTATAGTTCTTGAAAATTGTAAACTCATAGTTTGAACACAATCTTGTCATCTGACTATAAGAGTTGTTACACATGCACTTCCCAAAAGCGATCAATTTTGTGGTATGGCGCGAAAGTTAAAAAAAGTAGTTATGATACATCCTGTTTAACTGCGCTGATTTGCGTATTCAAAATCATTTGAACATAGCACAGTCAACTCAACCTTTTGTAGTTACGTTTTGAAGTGGTCCTTGATTAGTTCTTGTTCAAAGCATTTTGGAATACACATTAAATTTAGGAAATACATTCCAGGATTAGATATCAAAATACACATTCCTAACTGTTAATGTTTATTCAAGAATGTTGTTTCTAAGAGATACTTTTTATGGAGTTTTCAGTTTCTTAGCGTAGTTCGTTACATATATAGTTAATAGAAGGATACAGCTGTTAGTGTAGAAAAGGAGCCGGACTTGTTGCTTAATTAGTTGACCATTGGCTTTATACAGCGTCGACCACTCCCCTGCCGGATGTAGCAACTATGACCTTGAGAAGAACGAGATCATGGCGGCGCTCGCCATGTGAACTCATTAGTCTACTAGCGCGACAATTTTAGTACCATATGCAAACCCTGAAATAATGGTTAATGGTGATGTGGTATTATTTTTGTACACATAAAATATACAGTGTGAAAAACTATCTTCATATGTCAAAATACCCTTTCACAGCCATAGCTAAATACTCAGTGTGTATTTTTATTTTTGTCATTTATGTTTTTAAATGGCAATTACAACAAATTAATCTAAATCGTTTTAACATTCATGGTAATTTTTAGTTTAAATAGAAATGAAACTAGAGGGATCTATTTTTAAGTCATGCGCAGAACAGTTAATTATTCCTTTATAATATTGTTCCTTAATGACCGTTATTCTTGGTATGCCGAGAATATTATCATATTAACGACTTATTTTACATGATAACAGTATGATATATTGTTATTGAAGATTAACATTTAATATGTACAAGGCTATGATGATTTTTAGAAATTTTCAGTTTTATTTTCATGTAGCCTCTCCCTCAGCGGTATTTCTGCAGACACACACCACTTGAAGCCGGGTTTCGATACCCATGGTGGGTAGAGCACAGATAGTCCGCTGTGAAGCTTTATGCTTAATTCCAAACAAACAAAATATATTTTCATGTAAAGCAGACTGTTATTTTTTTGTTACTTTCAATAATTAAATTATTTTTTCTTGTTATTTTTATTAAAAAAACGATGTGAGCGTGCTTCAGCTCTTGCCTTTTAGACAGGTCCCCTGTTGTAACATCAATAAGTTTTCGAATTTACAATGCCAAAATTGGGGAAAAGCATAGCTGTCATGAAATTTTGATGTCTTATTAGTATGACCTACGAATTTCTTTACAGCGTAATTAGTTAAGATAGAGATTTCAAAGAATATATGTATATACCAGCTTAACTATCAGTGTTAGAGGCGAGAAACATGGAGTTCTTAATCATAAAATAATTTGTCGTAAAGTTAAAGATAGCATGGTTCTTAATACAATAGTATTAGGCTTACTGTATTTTTAAACACTACTTTGTTTGGTCCCTTAGGGCTTTTCGGAGAAAAACAAAGAGTTTATTACAATATTTCAATTGCCTACGACGCGTTTCGGCTGACCTAATAAACTTTAACAGGTTTGGTTTGTTTGAATTAAACATAAAGTTACATAACGGGCTATATGCGCTCTACCCACCACGGGTATCGAAACCCAATTTTTAGCGTGGTGATTTCTCTTATACATTCCGCTGTGCCACTGGGGAGTGCAAACTTTGACAGAATAAAGCGCATTAGCAGCGGTTGCTAATCTATTACAACGTGATTGAAATACTATTATATACTCTTCTAACTGTTAAAAGTAAAATACATTACACCAAATGTTAGTATTTTATGACAAATATAATTTATTATAAGCATGGCACTCAAAAATAAGTTAATTTTTTTTCTGAGGTTAGGCAACTGTCGCGACTTTTTATGTCCGTCAACACAAATTGAGCGTAAGAATGCTTAAGGATCACTTTACTGTATAAGCAAAGTGATGTTGTCATTTATCATCTTAAAGATCACTTTACTGTAAACGACAAGTGAAACTGTCATTTGTTAGCTAAAGGTTTCTAGCTGTGTGGGTCTACAGACCGCTGTGCCACTTGGGGACAGGTATTACAAACAAACATCGGTAAATTATATTAATGCTTTCTTTATTTTTAATGAATGTTGTCTTAGTTAATTACACGTTATGTAACATCCTCCACAGAATTATTGTTGTTGTTTAGAATTAAGCACAAAGCTACACAAAGGGCTATCTGTGCTCTGCCCACCACGGGTATCGAAACCCGGATTTTAGCGTGTAAGTCCACAGGCATACCGCTGAGCCACTGGGGGGGGGCACAGAATTATATACGTAATGTCTGGTGTTTCTTGTGATAAATTATAAAAATATATTAATCCTAAAATATTTGAAACTGTATGAGGACAAACAATGTATTGTTCTTTTGTTAGCTGGTTTTTAAAGTTATCTGGTGAAAATAATTCGAAGTCCAGTTTTTACAACGATAACAGATTAATTTATTTCCTTATTAACCTTTCTTTATAGGCCTATACACTAGTAAGCGAGTAACATTGCAAATTACATTGAAACGTAAATTCCTCAATTAACATAGTAAAAACAAAAACTGTACAATTTCACTGCTGATTGATCAAATAACAGAGAACAAAATCCGACCGAAACACTCTCTGACTAATTAACCCTACCCCTGCTTCACTCTGAAAGCCTACTTACTCATTGACAGGTTTGCCCATATTTATACCCAATCCATTGTGCAAAAACAATAAGGTTTCGTGACATTAGTTGAGAATATTATAGTCATTTAAATATTGCATCAAATGCTTTATTTAAAAAATTCGATTTCGAAAATATCGAATTTGTACTTTAAGAGGTTCTTTGAGTGGATTTAAGTAGAACTGGCTGAATTATGTTTCAAACTTTAGTCGTGCTTGTGAATGTAATCATAAATGTCTAGAGTGTTTCACTAAAGCTTAAGAAACAAAAAAACGTGACTTGCAATAATTTACAGTTTTTGATTTGCTTTTAGATATTAATGAATGCGCCTCCAACCCTTGTCTAAACGGCGGTACCTGTGTGGACAAAATCAATTCCTTTCAGTGTATTTGTAAAGAAGGCTGGAAGGGACCAATTTGTAGTCGGAGTGAGTATAGTGGTTTATGGTTTTATTTGTAGATCGCGTGGTAAACTGTATTTTGTAATATTATTATTATTATTCATGCAGACAATAGCTGAATTTAATGGAAACTTTTATTTAATTATTTTCTTAATGTGTACAAAGTTATTAGTTACTTCCATCACCTACCGTGACTTTTAGTTTTTGTTTCATTATGTAATTCAAGTTTACTTAGTTAAGTATTTTATTTATTACTGCAATTACTATAAACTTAAATGCTTAATGCTTTTTTAATTCAGTTATATACAGATTGACTAATATACGTTGTAGATTATTGTGTACATATGATAGTTAAAGACTCAATCTTATCCTTAGAAATCGTCTTTGAAAAACATTATAGCACGTGAGAAAAATCTGTTTAAATTAATTTAATCTCCGTAAGCATCAGTATTATTCACAATCCTCTAGACCTGTGATGTCCAACCTTTTGACCTTTTATATTTAAGTGAATGTTTCGTATTTTCCAATAGCACAATTTGCGAAATGCACTCAGTATACCTTTAGTGAAAACACTGGACGTATGTATATGGAAAGAGAGAAACTATACTAGATTTTTGATTATATATAAAATTCCTGCGTTTCCTGTTGAAATCTTAGGTACACTGTTTTTAACCCAATTCTCTTAGAAAGAAGGTAGGTTTATCTTTTTAATGCTATATGTGAAATTTGTATTTAAATTATAACAACGTTTTATTCTATTTAGATGGAAATTTTAGGAAATTAGTATAACATATAATCAATCATTCATAATTACAGATGGACTCCGAGGTTTAGCAATTTTTCCCTTTGCGCTACAAAACTGTATTTAATAGTGGCAACATTTTTGAAAAGGCAATACAGAATCCACTTAATTGTGAATGCTGATCTATTATTATTAGCTCAGGCGACTGATGTGCTTATATTGATAACAATCAGTCAACATTTCGATCGAGTTACTAACATTGCAAAAGCACGTTACTCTAATAAAGGTATTCCTTCTTAGTAGTCTGAATCCTGTCAAAAATTCGCGTTTGAATTTTGTATTTTAAAGATTTTTAATTACATCTAAACGATTGGCTTCTCAAAAACTTGTTAAACTGCTGTAGTATTAATCATCTGGGCATTATAGAAGGCAACGATATGACATTCAAAGCACAAAACAGCTATCGCTAATTTTAAGGGCCGTTTAGTAAATAAAGTATTGTCAGTGTGAGGACCATGGATCATTGTTTAGCGATAATTCATTTTGTCAATTTAAAATAAGAACTGATGAGCAGCAACAAGAAGTGAAATAATTCTTAAGAAAAAGAGCCCAAGGCATAAAAGAATCTTTGCATGTTTATGGTAAGAAAGAGACCCCAAAGCTATCTTCCCCTTCCTCATAGTTCCGCACGAGACTTCATTCCTAAACAATACGTATCTACCACATTGGGCGTTACTAAGTTTGCAGAAGCTGTCTGTGAAATAACACACAATTAAAAAAGCTATATACAAGGTCAGTGTTTGTTGATACATGAGCACATTGACTTAGTAAATGTCGAAAATACTTCACTACTTCAAAGCTGGGGTCTGTGTATTTAACTAATAACCAGAACAACTCTTAGTTATTAATTCAATGTATGAATAACTCGTCTTGAAATAACTGGGCAGTGATTATTTTTTACTAAACATGTTTAATTTTTAATAAAAAGAAATCAGCTACTTAAATTCTAAGCAATTTAAAGTGAAAGAAAAGGAAATCCTCAATAGCTGCGGCACTTGAAATTCTTTTATGAAGGAATAGAATAAATTAATCTATGAGACTTTTGCTTCCCTTTTTATTAGCTATATTTTTATACAACAATACTAAGCGTGGGTTGTGGATATACCCTATATAGTTTTATCACTCATTAGTATCTACACTAGCCTATCCTCAAATTGAAATTATTTTAGGCAGGATTAGAGTAAATTAAGCTATGAGATCCTGGCGGTGGTCAAATAAGTCAAACGAAATGATTTGACTTCTTGAGTCCAAAACTGTAATTAGATCCCAAATGAGCCAAAAGATAAATTAGGTATGAACTAAAATTTTATACTTGAAAAACAAAACAACTATGAGCCTTTGTGTTGCGTCTAAAGATAAAATTTGTTTGCCCTGATTATACATGTGTTAGTAATTCATACATTCTTTATCTTTTACAAAGTAGGCCAAAGCCATTAAATATTTGTATTCAAACGTATTTTTCACGACGTTCAATTGTTCAAATATTATAATACTACGAATTTAAACATTTTATAAGTTTTTATAAGTTTACACTGTCTTTTATTTTTAATTATAAACTAATTCTTATTTGTTTTTTTAACAGTCAGTACATACTAAAACAGTAAATTAATGCGATATACAAGTTAAATACCTTATTAATATTAAAATGATTGTGGAACCTCATCACATGATTACATTCCATGTTGCCACATCCGTCAAGCTCTATCTGACGATTGCCCATTCTGACAACAGCCTTTTTGTGTAGTTTCTATTGCAAAAGCTCCGTCGTAAGATGTCATGACTAAAGCACACCATTTCTTTCTGTATGCTTTCCATAATGCATCTAGTGTAAGAAGGTGATAATTTCCCAGTACCTATATCAACAGTCCAATCCCATAGAAATCCAAATGCGATGTGTCCAGAACTTTACCGGTATGTTTTGTAACTTGACTACTATGTTTTCGTATGGAATAGTATGACTACAAGTTTCATTATTCAGCTGTTTAAGGTACGAGACAGGTGAATAGAAAGTATGACTGGAAACCTTATACTGGTAAACCTGTACCTTTTGAACTCGTGTCCGTACAAAGCTGATATTTCTTTACGGTAGATAGGATACAGAACATTGGTCTGATAATAACAGAGTTCATCTTGATCTTTGTACAAAATCTTCTGATTCATGATTCGCCCTTGACACAAAATCCAGTGATTACGATGAATTCCTCTGAAAAAGTTTTGTGAAATACCATATACAATTATTGTGTGTTTTTCTCTCCCATTAACCAATAGAAAATGGCACAAGCTCTATTTCTAAACGTGTCACCATTTTAAGTGTATACTCTTCTTTTCAGGGCATAGCCACTGTGCTATAAATCCCTGTGTTAGTGGAGGAACGTGCACAGACCTAGGAGACAACTTTATTTGTCGATGTCCTAATGGTTTTGAAGGTCGTACGTGCCAAATAGGTTAGTATAATAAAAAATTAGCTATAACATCAGTTTAACTATTATGTTTTTTAATGAAATATAATTTACCTTATATTAGAACGTGATCGGACGGACGGACGGACGTATTCATGCAATTCAACATCATAGGTTTCCAAGCAATGAAAGAACAAATATATTCGTTTACCTTTATTTAGGGAGTCGTGAACACACTATTAAACTGTCAATCCATCAAAGTATAGGTTTTTTATTATTATCTAACTGTATTTACGGGTACAGAGTTTAAAAATACTTCATATTTATTAAATAGAAGCTACAAAGTTTTTTTTAAATTGTAAGAGTGAAGTAAAAGTAAGAATTCTCGGGAGGGTTTTGCCCTTTGACGGAATTCAAATGAGATTCTGTTAGACAAACTGGAGAAAGTTTACATTTCTGAATGCTAAGTTATCACACATAACTATAAGTCGTTTGATAACATAAAAAACATACATGTTGTTCGAGGTTTGTCTTTGTGTGTGAAAACTCTTAGCTCCAGCGTTGGAATATTTATCAAATGCTTGTATTTATGACAAAACTTCTATGACTGTCTGCCGTCGTCTCTAATTTTAAACTAATCAGAGCGGAGCGCGGCATGGCCAGATGGTTAAAGAGGTCAAAAGTGAACCTTACCCCTATACACGGATTGATTGATTGTGGGTAGGCAAATCTATAGAAGCAGTAAATCTTCAGCCACATCTAAACAATATAATAGAATGTTGTCAAAAATAGTGAATAAATGTAAAAAAAACCCAACTAGTAATATTTTTCTCAAAACAAACTATATAAAAAAAACCCACCAAAATTATATATGAATGGACTACTTCTTCAAACCACAGCTTTAGCAACATTTTTAGACCTAATCTACGATTCTAAATTAATGTGAATTAAATATATTAATAATAGTTTGGAAACGAATAAATTATGCTTAAGCCTAACAGCCAAAACAATGAAAACACACAAAATATACATAAGGCCCAGCATGTATATATATAACATATAAACAGTTGAATAAATTACAAACAACAAAAAACTCATTACTTACAACTGCCAAAAGAGGTACCACGTGACATATTATCTAAATTCATGCACATTAATGTGCAAGTTTGATTGCAACTACGTAATGATGGAAACAGACCTAAGCACGCATCTCTAGCCAGCATGTTTGTTTAGAATTAAGCACAAAGCTACACAATGAACTATCTGTGCTGTGCTGACTACGAGTCTCGAAACCCGTTTTTTAGCGGTGTGGGCCGGCAGACATACTGCTGTGCCACTAGGGGGCACCTCTCGCCAGTAACATATATTTTAGAAATAAAGGACTAAAATTTAGACTACCTTATGCTAGACTGAACAACTTACGTTAGTTTTAAACTAAACTGAAAATATTTGAAAATGTTTTATGTGTAAAGTATTTTCAAATTAAGATAGTGTGTGATACAAACTGAAGTGCTCGTGAAGTATAGAAATATGTAATGTCAAACATGAGCATGGGTGTATACACTACATGAATGTAACTGCCAATACTTACACGGGTAGTAAGTGTGACTTACTCTGACCATCATGTTAAATTAACACATACATTCTACAACAACCATATAACATAATATTAACAGGAGGGTGGAAGAAGTCAACGAATCTAGTTGGCCTTTAAAGATTTAAATCCCGACAAAGTACACATGGAGAAGACAGCCTATCAGAAAGCTTTCACTTTCCACGATAGTTTGTAGTATCATACGGATTCAACTTAGCTCAGAAGCTCCATAATTTACAGCTCTACCAAAGTTGTACAATTAAATTAGTGAAGGCTAAACCAGACTGCTGTCAGTAATCAGTTGAAAATTTATACCAAACAAGCCTTCAAATAAGTGGGCAAACGTACATAATTTCAACGAACACTGAAATGAGCAACAACTACCTAGTACAGTGTGATAAGTGAAAGTCTCGGAGGACTATTTTACAAACGTAGCTCAGGTTGAAAGGACGATGCTTTAAAAGACTTCACATATTTCGTCTTCAGGTCCCTGAACTACGTTAGTAGGTCAATCCTTCAATGGTTTCTCCTTAAGCGTCACTATCTGCGCTAGTTGTCCCTAATTTAGCAGTGTAAGACTAGAATGAAGACAACTACTCATCACTACCCACCGCCAACTCTTGGGCTACTCTTTTACCAACGAAGAGTGTGATTGACCGTAACATTATATCGCCCCCACGGCTGAAAGGGCGAGCATGTTTGATGTGACAGGGATTCGTACCCGCGACCCTCAGATTACGAGTCGAGTGCCTTAACCACCTGACCCTTACAGGCCTTTGAATCAGGCAGTTTCTCTCTATTCCAGCTTTGTTTAATATGAATACTCTGACTGAGTCATCTTAAAACAATAGTACATTTTATTTATAAACTAATTAATGAGTTTATAATAGTATTGAACTTGTTCCTCTTCTATAATTATTTTAAGTTTTACGTTGCACTCCATGAAGACACATTAGTTTTAGTAAACATTAAAATGTTTTTAATATAGTTATATATGTAATTTAGGTATTGTTATGAGGGTGTGTCTTACCTTATCAAACAGTCAGCGGAACTGCCCAGTAATAGTTTCAAAGAATATAGCTTGTGTTTGACTAATTTAGATGGATTGCGTGTTTAACTTAAAATTGTTACAATTCTGGTAAAAACAACAACAACAACACACATATTTATATATATATATATATATATACGTACGGTCAAAAGGATGAACTCATTAGATTTCATTATAAGAATATCTGATATGTACAAGTTTAGTACTAGCAACATACATGTAAACATATATAAATCTGTAATAAAAATAGTTAACTACGAATGTATCTGCTTTTTTGTATTTTCACAATTCTTCTTAATTCGTTCATAGCGGTTTTATAACAAAGAACGCGAGCAAACAGCATTCCAAAATCCATCTTTGCCTCGCACAAGTCATTGCCCTATAGGCCTTACCTTCAATACCAATACTTGACAATGAAAGACAAAACGCCATCTGAATTTCAACAAGGAATGTTGATATTAAGTATGTTGTTGTTTTGAATTAAGCACAAAGCTACACAATGGGCTATCTGTGCTCTGCCCACCACGGGTATCGAAACCCGGATTTTAGCGTGTAAGTCCGCAGACATACCGCTGAGCCACTGGGGGGCTATATTAAGTATGACATGAGGAATAAAGTTTTGGAAAAAAATTTTTTACTACCATTTTTTTTGTATTCTGAATCATCGTCTGTGTTATAAACCCAATACATTTAATAGGTTGTCTAGGTATTGTATCAGCTGTTTTTGGCTATAAAAGAGAGAGAACAAAAGAAAGTTATTACTTTGAAAAAATACGTGTTTTCAAAAGTACAAAGGTAATTCATACCTAGCATCTTAGAACAATGTGGGGATAAACGAAATATAGTAAACCCATTATTATGACTGCAGTTTAACTGAAACAATAGTTTTGCGAAACTTTTTTACAGACGTCAACTGTATTGGTATCACAGGGAAAAAAAAGTACACATATATTGTGCAGAAGCGAAATTATTTGTGCCTGGAAAAGTTTAGTTTGTCTATCATTTTAAATTATTTCATGGGATTTAAAGGGTTAATTTTCTTGTACCACCCACCGCGAAAAGTAATTGTTGACTATTTCATGCTAAGACCCATTAACAATGACATACGGTAAATCTACATTTTTATTCTTTAAGTTACAGTCACATTTTGAAATGTAAATGGCAGTGTGATTAGTTCCTAAACATTTATTGTATAATATCCTGCTTCCGAATTAAAATTGTGCATCGACGTTATTTATGTCTATTCTCCAGTCATTTCAAAAATGAATGTTGAACTTTACCTTCATATGCAGCTTTTCAAAGGGAGGCAGAAGAACTCCTGGACAGACACCATGGTTCGCACAATATATATACGTTGTAAAGCTCATTGCATGGTGTATGAATGTGTACTGACGGTAGAAGAATGACACAGTTCTTTCCAGTATCAAGTGTACGAAAAGAAAAGAAAAGAATTACTAATGCCTTAGGATCTTATGAAATGCAGTAGAATATAAGGTTACATAATAATTAAACATATGAAAAGTGATCAATACATATTCATTATATATCTTCTAAGATGTTTCATCCTGTAGTTACAAACATTTGAATATTAATTATGTACACAACTTTTTTCAATAGAAAGGATACATTTGAATCACGTTCTTTTTACATCATAGGTATATTATTTAAAGACTTGAGAGCGGTATATAATATTTATAATGGCCACATACACCTACTTGATGTTTTGGTAATAGGAGATTTAAAAATGCATACTCTAAGTTCATAGCCATTCAGAAATTAAAAAAAAAATAGTTTAAAAGAATAAAACACCAAATTCAATGATCTGTTGTGCCAGTTCGATAGTTACTATTTCTTTCCTTTGCTGTCATAATAGTGGGTCATATTTAATAAAAATCCTCAAAAACAGTATCTTAATGGTCCTTTTTGGGGGACAAAAAAGAGCGTAACAAACCGTGTTTCTTAATATATCTATCACTACCTTAATCAGTGATGTCGAGAAATCCCACTTGTAGAGAAATATGTATGCAAAAATGGCTCGTTTGGGTTGAGAAAATATTTTATGTAGAAGAGCGAACAACCTTCTTCGGTCATCGTCAGGTTCACGATGTGAACCTAATTTTCTCAACCCAAACGAGCCGTTTTTGCATACTATTACTGCTTTGTTCTACATCAAACTTTATTTACATACATTTGTAAGACCTAGAGGTTTGCTGTTTCTGTCTGAAGAAGTTGTGATATACATCTTGAGACTTTTTGATTATTTCTCAACAGTGATATACTTATTTTTCTTTATCCTGAATGTATTTTAAGAACAGTAAAAATGTTAAAATTTTTTTGTATTTTAATCCACACAAGTTGGCATGTCAGTAAAGTACTGTGAGCTCCAGTTAATTAAGGAGAAATAAATTCGTGAGACGGGTTGGTCGTAACTCAGAAAATCGTGCAGACGTTTGACAGCGTATCTTGCTTCCTATCGCACCGTCTACTTATTCTGAAACTTAAAAGAGTAAATACTTCAGCTAACCTTTTTAGCGCCATCTCTTGGCAGTGATGTTTTAGCAACATCGAATGAAGGCCTCAGCCCAAAGGCCTTTGTTTCTTTTTATATTTCAGGAAGACGCGTAACAAACAAGATTTAATACCAGTAGTACTTACTAAACAAAAATTACCCGCAACATAATTAAATTATAACTTTTATAACAGTTTGAAGTAAAAATGAGTAATAATTACGGAAAGAATTACACATTGAAATATTTTATGTAATTTCATGGTTATCTGTTTTCTTCTGTTGTGTTTAACCAGCATGATTCCATTCAGTGCTCTCTGACCTTATATATCTTTTGTGTAAATATCTCTTAAAGAAAGTTTCTTAAGCATTTATTACATATGTAGAGCTGAAATTTGTTATTTGTAATTGCAGTTAAAAACCCTAATTGCTATTCCAATCCATGTAAAAATGGGGGCACTTGTATCGACATTGGAACAGGTTTTTCTTGCGCATGTAAGCAAGGTTACGAAGGTCCCTTGTGTGAAAACAGTGAGTATTATTTTGTTGTCCTTTAAAATATCTCTTCAGTTTCTTGTGATTGTAATAAAAAATTAAGTAAGGCTAACCAGTTCTAATAAGAGTATTATACTTTAATTATCAGTAATTTATTTGAAGAAATTAAAACAATAAAAAATATCAGCCCAATATTCTGACAATTGAAATTAATTCATAATAATGTTTGATATAATAATAATAAACAAACATACACAAAATACAATTTGGTGTGAAGAAAAAAATTTGGAATAAATTCAATCAAGTTTCGAGACATTATAATATCGCGTATTTTTTAATGGACGGCCTTGAAATTTTGTGTGTGAAGTACGGATCTAGTATTACACATCCACAGAAAGTGGGTGTGTTAGTTTGGATGACTGCTGAAAAAAAGTAAAGAAAGGAAAAATGGAAAATCGCTAAACCATCGCTCGTCTTAATAACACAGTTTGTCCTATGTTTTTTTGGCTGCACGGCACAGTACCGTGCGTCTTGACATGTGTGTGTGTGAGAGAGAGAGAGAGAGAGAGAAATTGAGAGAAAATATTAAGGTCCATATAAATAGTACATATAGGAACAAGTTCATTTTCAAAAGCTTGTAAAATAATATCTGATGTTATACAGTGTGTATATCTGTATATATATTAATGGAAAACTTGCATACAAATATAAAAGTAATAAATAAATCAAGTTATATATATATGAACTAGTAAGCTTAAATTTTCTTTTTAGAAATAAAGTATCAGCTATTGCAATTAAACATGTGTTTGTATTAAGAATATTTGCAGATTGTATGGTAACAGACTTAAATTAAAAGGTTTACACAGTAAGAGCGTCGGTCTCCAGTAAACAGGATTACATTAAAATGTTTACATATTAAGAGCGTTTGCAGACCAGATGGAAACACGTTAGCACAGTAAGAAAATTAGAGTATAGTAAACTGGGAAACAAACAAACGTATTTCCAGTAAAAATATTTATGCCAGTTGTTCTGTAAACAAGATTGTATTAAGAGATAATAAGAATATCAAGCTAAGAATTAACAGGCTTAGGTATATTTTGTATCTCTAGAAATGAAAATTTCACAGATAAATATCAGTTTATCATTCAAGATGACTAGATTTTGTTTGTTTGTTATTTTTGTTCAGATCAACATTTCTAAATCTTCTAATTTCTTACCAGATAGTGATTATTGCAACCCCAATCCTTGTTACAATAATGGCAGATGTGTTAGTGGAATAAACTGGTTCCAGTGTGAATGTGCTAAAGGATTTGCTGGATCCAACTGTCGCATAAATATCAATGATTGTGCTTCCTTTCCCTGTAAAAATGGAAGCACTTGTAAGGATGGCATTGCTGACTTTCAGTGCTTTTGTCCTCCTGAATATACAGGGAGACTATGTAACATAGGTAAATATTGGTTTAACACAAAGCTTTATATTATTGTTTGTTACAAATAGTTTTATAGGGTGTTCCAAAATTATTTTGAATTTAATAATTAGCTAACAAAGGAAATTCAACCATGCAGTTTTAAACATCTTTAAACATCTTATTGCCAAACTCAAATTGTTTTTAGTAACATGCCAGTAGACTTCTATATGTGAACTATTAGTGGCTCTCAACACATCTACCTGATGTTTGATTTCAGTCCATATATGCTGCAACATACCTACAGTTACAGTGGCACAGCAGTATATCTTTAGATTTATGTAGCTAGATACCATGACTTGATACCTGTAGTGGGCAGAGCACAAATATCCCATTATGTAACTTTATGCTTAACTACAAACAAATAAACAAACATGCAGTGGCATTGGCTTATGTTATTCTGGTCTTTATTTCCATGTTATTTGCTATAGGTGTGTAATACATGGTATCCTTAACATACCCCATAGTTTTTTCCTGCATTGGTATCTGTAGTCTGGCTGTATCACAGCCAGTGATTTGGTATCTGCAAGCCAAACGATGCATTGAACCTTTTCTTGCACACTTGCCATTTTACCAGGTAACACTAGTCACTAGAGTAAAAAACAAACATAATAATAAAAACTGTTTAAGATATTTAAAACTGCATGGCTGTATGTCCTTAGTTATTCAATTATTAAATTTTAAAATGGGAAAGATAATTTTGAGCTACTCTGTTTGACAGACACTATATTTTGGTATAACTTGTCAATTTATTTTTAATCGTAGTAAACTCCTGACATTTATGAAAATGTGTTCAAGATTGATGTTATGTGTGTATCTCTCTTTCAATATATATATTTGTTTTACTTGTATATAAATGTAATAATAGATACAAATAATGATTAAAAATTTCTGTTCTTATAAACCATTCTCAGAAATTATTAGACCTTCAAATGTGTATATATAAGGAAACTTTTTTTCTTGCTTTTGACAGAGATAGGCAAGAGATTGTGTGAATGGAATAGCTTTACCTACAACCATGGCAGCACATGGGAGAAAGATTGTAATACTTGTTTCTGCCATGATGCAGAAGTTACCTGTACAAAGGTACAAGACTTATTTTTTATCTATAGTAAGAATCAGATTTGAAAGAACGTTCATTACTGATTTCCTTGGAAGCCAATATTAATGAAATATCAAAGCAAAAAGAAAGAAGCTAGTGGATAAAGATGATCCAAAAAAGTTTGAACCAGATAACTAGTGTATCTGGGACAAATAAAACAAAAACAGTTCAGCACTATCTAAAAAATAAAATACCTTAGAAAACCATAAAAAAGGAGTAATAGAAAACTGAACAAGTAGTTAAAAGAGAAATAAAAAAGATAACTATCACTGAAGGCTTTCGTCTTTTTTTTCAATATTTTGTCTAAAATATCTGAAAACATCTTCCAGGCAGTTTATGTATTTGTTCTTGACATACCAATATTTTGGCTTAGAACTTTGGTATTGTCTTCACTCGTTGTTTTTTTTTTCATTCATAATATAGGTGTATCATTCTTGTTTGTTTGTTTTTTATAGTCATTATATTTGTGATATACCTTATTTTATGTCAGTTTCACATATTGTGTTGCAAGATGAATACTGATTAAGTAAAAAATACAATATATTATCAAAGTAGTATGGTTTTCACATGCACATTATTTGTCATGATGAAGAACAATACATAATAGTTCAACTAATTTTTAACTAAGTACAATTAATTAAACCTTTAAAGTACAAATGAGTTTTTTATTTGAAAATCTTATTTTCCATCTTTGAAATTAAGCATTAATATGAGTTAAACTACTTATTTAAATATAAAGATAAATTGTAGACAAGAAGAGACCATTTGGTCCTTCAAGTCTATCTGATACTTGAGAAGAAATAAAAATTTAAACATACCCTTTATTATTCAGGAAATTATTGATTCCTCTTTTGTAACTTTTGTAAAATGCTGGCCCTCTCTACAGCTGATGACAATTATTTCAATTGGCCAATGATCCTATTATAAACTTAAAACTACTTTAGATGAAACATTTCTTATTATTTTCAAATTTTAAACACATCTTTTTTTTCTTGCAATCTTCAACTTATAACAAGTTGCAAAAATTAGATGGCTTTATTTTATTAAACTTTTCAAATAATCATATAAAATTCAATTAAGATCACCTTTTACCCTTCTTTTATTTGAAACATAATCATTTTTAATTTATTCCACTGTGATAATGTTCAGTAATCTGAATCAACCTAATAGCCCTCCTCTGAACAGTCTTTCCAAAAAGTCAGTATCCTTTCTCAGATAAGAACACCAAACCTGTATCCAGTATTCTAACTTAAGCCTAATTAGTATTTATATAAAGATATAATTAAATTTTCATGACTTCCAAGAAACATATCTGTATAAATTCACCTAGAATTTCATTAGCTTAGCTACAGCAACAGAGCATTGCTTCAATAGTTTGAATGACATGTTTACTGCTGCAAGATTTCTTTCTTCAGTCATGCTATTGAACTGGTTATCGTCCATATTAAACGTGTGATACAAGTAATTACCTTACATTTACTGTAGTTAAAGGCCATTTGTGAAATGTGTGTCCAATTAACCAATCAATCGAAATCATTCTTTAGTGCCGTAACATCCTTAACAAAGCTAAAAATTCCCCTTCCCAAAGTTTAATGACATCTACATACTCTAGTAATTTGGTCTCTATCAGTTACATCATTAACATAAATAAGAAAGAGCAAACACCAAAACTTAGACCCATGAGACACTAAACTGACAATGTGGCTCCAGTTTACTGGTGCTGAATCTTTTACCTTCTCTTGTCTCCCCATTGTATAGCTTCATGCTTAATTACAAGCAAACAAGTGTTTCTCTCATCAAATCATCCTACAGAGAATAGTCCAGTTAGCCTACTAAAGAAATAAAAGAAAAAATCAAGATTAAATGCGACAAATGTGAAAGGTTGAAACTGCTAATAAGGTGGAAGACACAAAACTATCCTACAACCCATTTTACTAGTGTTCTTCTCAACCCCAACTATTGTGATTTCATTAACTAATTAGTTGTGTTCCAAGTTATTGAAAGCTTTTTTGAAAATTTGAGTACACCAAGTCCTCAACATTCTCATTATCCAAATAAAATGTATTATTGTATTTTACTAGCTGGTTTTTGCAGAACTTCTTTTGTCAGATTCAAAATAGTTTTCCCCACTACAGGGGAACTCTTATCACCACTGTTATAAATAGGAGTAACATTCATAGTATTACAATCCTTAGTTATGAGCTTAGTATCTATTGACCTGCTAAGAATCGTCTTTTATCACTGCCTTTATAAATAGGAGTGATATTAGTAGTGTTTCGGTCTGCAGGCTAACTGTCTGTTAGCTTACAAAAAATGAGAGAGGCTAGCATATTTACCCATTTTGAAACTCTGAGGAAAACTCTGATCCTGTACTTTATCTATTTTTACTTCCTCATTATTATTAATTTTTTGGTTATATCCATGGAGCTACTATTGCATGATTCAGGTCAATCCCAACATTTTCTAAAGGATCTTCAGGATCAAGATTATTGCTAACATTTTCTCTTTATAAATGGAAGAAAACAATTAAAATTTCAGCCTTTTATTTCACCAAAAAAATCCATCCTTTAAGGATCCAATCCCCATTTTAACATATTTCCAACTTTTAACTTACTTAAACAAATCATTACTCTTAGTTTTGACATTGTCAAGCAAATAGTTCTCATAAGCCCTTTTACGTTCTGTAATTTCTTTTTCAACCAAATTCCTAACTTTTCTACAATTCTGTAATTGTTGCATCCTTCATGTCTAGAAGTCCATTAAGTTTAGTATTTTATGTTATACTCTTTTTGGGACAGTAGTTTATTTCTTAAATTTTCCAAAATCTACCCCACCTTTTACTTTATTATTCCAATATACTAAAGGTTAATCTGAGTCTCATGTCATCAAAATTGGCTTTCTGAAAATTAGAAATTAATGTTTTGTTTCTCTTTATCTCAACACATAGTGAGACATTAAACCTAATTACCTTATGATCATTCTTATACAAATATTTCTTCATTTCCAGTCTTGCAACCACATTAATAATAAATCTAAAATTTCAACCCTTCTGGTTGGATTGCTGATGATTTGTAAAAGAGAACCATCCTGAATATCATCAAGAAACCTTTGTTTCTCTTTACACAACTTGATATAATCCCAATCAATGTCTAAAATTTACAATTTATCATAGCCTTTATCTCTGTGATCAGATAGCTTGCTATTTTTTGTTTTACTCCATCAGAATGTAATTTATCCTTCTCTCCTCTTTTAAAGGGTCTGTCACAATAAAATTACTTAACTTGGGATTTCACAATAATTCCTATTATCAATATTCTTCAACTCTTAACATGTGTCTGTAATTCCTATAATATCATAATTTTCACTTCAACATGAGCCTTAAACTCACCAATTTTAACCTTAATACTCCTAACATTAGAACAGTAGTAACTGAGCTTGTCTTTAAAACAATTACTTGTATTCTCAGCCCCCTTTTTCCAGTTTCCTCATTGTTTTATCTGTCCTATCAATTTGCTTATTCCTAATTTTCCAGTCTCCTTTACCACTATGCAAATTTAGTTTTTTTCTATCTTTATTTAATTTCTTTATATCTTCCCTAATCATTTTATTACCTGGCCTTAATAATTGGGACACACCATTAGTTTATATTTCACTATAACTATGAAAACTGTTTTTCAAGGACAAGCAATCTTAAATACATTCATAAGTAAGCTTATCTCTGATACAAATATTGTAGATAAAATAAGTAGTTTTCTTGTATTAGAGTTGGTTAGGTTTATGTAAAAAATTGTTTACAAACATTAATGTATTTTGATAATCTGAAGAGGATTCACAATTTATTATCATATTATGAAAATATCTGTTCACTTTTTGTGGCCAAGAGCACTTAATATCCTTGACTTTTTCAAACTAGTTTTGGTGTGGCTTTCCAAACTGCTTGGCTAATCCAAACTTCACAACTGATATGATTCATCAGTGTCCTCAAGGACAAATATGTGTTCCTGATATTGATAGCACTTGTTTTATTCCTCCTTGTTCTTCAAGAGGAAGATGTTCTCCCACAGGAAACTTAACCAAAACCTCCACAGATGCATTACTTTCTAATTTCAAATGTAAACCAAACTTGGCTGAATTAGACAACAATTGTGCAACTATTACCTTGATGTTCGACCGTAGTAAGATACTACAGGTACTCTTGAATATTATCAATATTTTAAATATAATGGTGTAATAATAGGTTGTAATGAGTATAAATTTTATCTCTTTTTTATAAAAATTATAATTTTTGACACTTTACTAGTTGTATTTTTTAAACTATGTTTTTTTTAAAAAATAATTGAAAACAGAATTTATTACAACTAAATTTCTAATTAAAAAAAAGATCCCATAACTGATCACCAAATAAAGTGTTTATAATGTAGTTTTATCAGCTTTGAAGAACGTTTGGGCTTGCTTGTTCTTTCTAAAGGCATAAAACCAATACACGTATGAAATAAGTGTCAATAAATGTAAGAGCATTTTCAAACAGGTTTACCATTATTTTAATTATAGTTTTTAATATTTTCCTCAGTCGGTATAAGTTTGTGAATGAGTAGTTGGCATTAAATATTAGATTAAAATTTTTTTTTCAGCAAACAAAGTTTTCAGCAATCTTGTTTCATAAGAGAATTATTCTGTACAAGGTTAAATGTTTTTATCAAATGTTGAAACTTTAGACATCAACTGAAAATTATCTGTGTCACTAGATTGGTATTACATCTATATTTTACTATATCTGTTCATATTCAGTTGTATCATTTACAATTGAACCGTGTGAAATCTTTATGTGAATAAAATGTTTAAAAAATTAACTTTCACTCCTACATACAAGTTTTGTATTTCTTTTTTTACTTATTATTTCAAAAAAACTAATCTTCCATCTGCCTTAATGTTATTCTCATTCAAATGTAGTACTTAGATTTGAACTTCAAGAATGAAATTAAAAGAAGAGTGAATATAGAATTAATATCTTCATGATTCACTATGCATTGACTGGTTGGTTTTGTGTATTTATCATCATAGGGACTGACAGTTGAAAGTGTGTGTGTGCAGATACGAAAATTACCTAAACAACTGAACCATACATCAAACTACACAGTTTTTATTCTTTGTGACCAAGCGGAAGATAAATCAGACAGCATTGAAGTAGCAGTGGTAAGATTCTATTTGAAGATTTTGTGAAAATAGATTGAAAAATATAGTAATATGAAATATATTCAATGAAGCAAATAAATCTATGACCATATTAAGACTTGTATATAAGATGTCAGATAGATAAAATGTAGTTTGGAAAGAAAACATTTCCATTAAGCACAAAAAAGTCACGTTTTGAGTTGACCTTAAGATCACTTTTGTTGTATTTAAATCAGGGTCTTCTAGACAACCAGCTGAAAATTGTTATGATTGAAAAAAGTGGTTCAATACATTCATGCTTGATTTTATTATTTATAAATTTATTTATGTTCTTCCTACATATCATTTAATATTATCTCCAACTTCTTTTCTTCCCTTGAATGTACCGCTTATTATCGTTTCTCCTTAGCATAAACTCAATCATAAAGAAATAAACTAAAATTTTAAATTAATAAACTAAGGGTGTAATATCTTACCAAAAAAGAGGGAAAACTGTATTATATGTAATAAAAATGTAACTGTGATATTTGTATAAATGCATTGTATGTATATTGTTTGTTTGTTTTTTGAATTAAGCACAAAGCTACACAATGGGCTATCTGTGCCCTGCCCACCACGGGTATCGAAACCCGGATTTTAGCGTGTAAGTCTGCAGACATACCGCTGAGCCACTGGGGGGCAAAAATATTTTGTCTTGTTTGTTTGTTTTGAATTAAGCACAAAGCTACACAATGGGCTATCTGTCGTCTGCCCACCACGGGTTTCAAAACCCGGATTTTAGCGTGTAATTCCGCAGACATACCGCTGAGCCACTGGGGGGCTGTATGTATATATATTTTATAAAACATGATTTTTTTACATTTCAGTCCACAACTGGAGATTCTTCACTTGATACCTACAAATTTTTAAGCAATCTTACAAAATGGCTGGCTGATAAAATAAGTCATAGAGAATCCAATAGTACAGCTTTAGCAGCAGTAACAGAGGTGAAAGTAGAGATGTCCTACCTTGCTTCCAGTCATGGTAAGAAGTTCTTGTGTAGTCCCCTCCCCCCAAAAGTAATTTATCACTTGTCTCAATGATTTTTGTGGTCACCATTTCACACTCACAGTTTCTTTGTTTTTTTCAATCCTAATTCCATTCTATAAAACAGGGTTAGGGCATCTTCAGAAGGTATGAAATACATATTGTATTGACTGATAAATGATAATTTTCCTATGTAATTATAATTTTTTTTTTCTTTTCTCATAATCTAAGTTAGAATGCTGTCCAAAAGAAATAGTTTCAGAACATATCCACACCTCTTTATTTATATATATGTACACTAACTGTAATATTCTTTTTAAAATATTATATGGCCCAGAGGTGAACTGAGAGGGCTCCCAACCAGACAGTGAAAATGTTTTTTAGCCCTTTGTAATTGATCTCAGACTACCTGGAGTACATATGGACAGACAGCAGTTATGTAAATTTGTGATTAATGAAAGGTTGTCATAACACATGAAATGTTTTTTTTCCCTTATATATAATTGTAAAAAAAACGCAAAAATGCCCATGAAAACAGCAAAACACAAATTGTTAAACCACAAATTTGTGTGTATCTCCCCACACACCCATGAAACTGTCATACCAAATTTGATGAAAATCCATCCACAGAAAGCAAAGCAATGATAAAAAAAATGCCCATAAAACCACAAAATGCAGAATTGAAAACGTGTGTGAATTCACACATGGACTTAATGAACCTCCTGACTATTTTTGGTGAATATTCATTCACACCCTGCAAAGTAGTGACACAGATGTACAACAGACTACTGTTATATTTATACAGATTATTATTTTGACATTGAGAATAATGATGCATAGTTTTTCATTTCAACCAACCATTTACAGAAATGGAAGTTACAGAATCACACCTATAATCACTAAACAATCTTTTATACAATTATAATAGAACCATTAGTTAACATATGCTAATTATCATGGTCTTTTTTTCAAATTTTACTGTGTGCATTTTGAGATGAGTTTGTTTGAACTTAGTATAACAAGAAAATGATAAATTTGTTATAAAAAAGGAATTAAATGTTGCAATGGCTAATATCAGTTTTATAAATACAAAACAAACAAGATAGTAGGGATGTTACAAGTGCCATCTCTACTATTTTGTTTGCATTGCTTTTCAATAATTTATATCAACCATTCCTACATTTACTTTTTTATTTGAAAATATTTTTCTTGTTTTCAATGCAGTATTTCAATAGACATAGGAATGTTGTACTTATATCCACTTTTAAATTCAGTGAGGTTCCAACTCTAATATTTATCGTTTATCTGTTACTGGCTAGTAATTTCTGATTGTGCTTGTACTTTGCACAATATGTTGACTTTTGATCTCACAAATTAGGAATCTCTGTTCAAATATTTTACATTTTCAATAAATTGAAATGTATAGTATGTATAAAAAAAAGATGTTTGGTAAATTATAAACTGACTGAATGAAAAAATGTATGTAAGAATATTAGTTGGTATTATGTGTTGTTGTTTTAGTTTTTTTATTCACCCAGATTTATAAGTGATTTGAAAAGAATTAATTTTTTTATTCAAAGATAAATATACTGCTAACAGAGAAGGTGTTTTTGACAGAAACACATAACTAAGTATCTATGCACCATTCATAGTGATGGATTTTCATTTGGAGTAGTTTGTGTTATTTATGATGCAGAAACAACTAAGTATGCATATGTGTTGTTCTCTGTTCTCTTGGTAGTAGTGTGAGGTTTCAAGTTTGTTTACTTTGCTAAAATTCTTTATTTTATGATGTAAGATTTGACTAAGTTGTGTGGAGAAAGAAAATGTAATGAAAATTCACTAGTTATTTAACAGAAAATCTCCATAAATAATTATCAATATCTTGGTTAGAGAGCCAGTTTTGAATCAATACGTTTCCACTAAATTCTCCCCACCCACATACATTTTGAGTTGTGGGTGCATTACTAGAGGGATAGTTAAGCACTTAATATCTTGATGTATCCTAACTAAGTAAAATGTTTTTAACAATGGTCACTCAGTTATATTCTACTCTCATCACCCTGTTTTGTTTCCTTGTAATAATAATTTAATTTAAATACCTAACTTGTATTTTAACAGTGCCTTTTTAGTTTTTCTATAGTTGGCACTGAAAGAAGGCTAATGGCCAAAAAAATATGTGCATGGTTTTATAATATTATATATATGTGAAAGCAAACTTTATATTTTGAAAGTGTAGAGCACTAAATACCCGTCACATGGCAACTATGTTTCGTTTATTCAGAGTAATAGTAAGTGTATGTTACTACTTTTCTCTCCATGCAAATAGATTGTAAATATCATGAGGGACATATTTTACAAAAACATGAATTTAGGTACTTCACTCAAAGTAAGCAATAAACATTTTTTTGAAATAGCTTTTAAAGTTGAATACATTACTGATCATTTTTGATAGAAAAAAAAATGAATTAACATAAGCATTACATTTTTAAAATACATGTTTCTTTGGACTCACTTGCTGTCAAGTACTACTTACATATGGCAATAGGCACAGCAGAAAAACAAAACAAACAATAGACGTGTCATGATACAAAATTACACGTGTCTAGTGGCGTATTGTTGTAAAACAGTGTAAATGATTCAATGAGCCTGGCATAAGCTGGTTATTAGGATTTTCAACTTGCAAACTACAGGTCACAGGTTTGTATTCCCTTACTGAAATGCCCATTCTTTGAGCTGTAGAGATATTGCAATATGACAGCCAATTCTGCTTTACACTGATAAAGACTAGCTCAAGAGTTGGCAATGAATGGTTGTTGATTAGCTGTCTTCCCTCATGTGTATCTCTTCTAAATTAGAAGAAAGATGTCCCTTGAATATATTTGTGTGAGATCCAACAAAACTGGGTGAGGAAATTATTTGCATTATTTATCAACAAGTATTATATGTGAGTTTTTTTCAGGTTGCAGATCTGTTAAGTTCGTAGCCCTGGATGTAAAATTTGATCAACAATAAACAGTTGTAACATACATTTAGCAAGGACTGCCTGCTATTGCTTGGCTTAAAACTAATGTAACATTGACATACTTTAGCATCATATAATAATGGTGAACTGTAATATAGTGCACTAATAAATATATATATATATATATATATAGAAGTAGCTTTAGAAAAATGTTACTACTCAAATATTGAATGTCCCACTGGCTAAAAAAACCTTCACATATGTGTTATTTCAGAGAATGTTTTGACCCCTGTACAAATTTTCTGCAAGATTGGACATTTTTCTACTTGTTTCTGAGATCAGCTGCTCCAAGAATTAACCTACCTGAAATGCATAAAGAAATTGTTCAAATCTTCTTTAGTCACACCTGTAATGTCTGGAGAGAGATCTCTTTATTTCATTTGCATGCACCTGTGATTGTAGGAAAAGTCTCTCGGTATCGGTTATCAGCCAGCATCAGGCTGAGTCACCCTAAATGTTGAGGGTGTGTTGTAGTGGACATATGTGACGACCCTTACACTTAGATGTGAATGAGGTTCCTCTCCATGGATGGAAGGACAGTTATTGTATGCAGCATGCCTATCGTTTCTGTGTGACTTCAGGCTTATCCATGAACCATAACTGCCATGGTAATATACTTCCATTCCCAGAGAAGTTCACATCTGCTCCATGTATCACCAATTTTGCTAATTTTTGTGCACTGTCTTATTTGCTAACAAAATAATTCTAGTCCCTTTTGGTAAGTTTCAGGTGGACTCAATCAGAGCTGGAGGTGGGCTATTCAGGTCAGCATACATTTTGAAGAAACTACCCTATTAGGTCTTAGTTTTGACAGACCACACACAGTCACTGATCCTCATTCACCCATGCTTTTCATGCACTGAGGTTGAGCATTATGAGAAGAACTTGATTGGCTTTTCTATACATACCTGATACTGGTCATTTTTTTCTTGAGTTTGTGACCTCAACAAGAAAGAACTCATGGACCTTCACAGCACATAAGTATGATGTCCAGAAGATAACTTGTAAAAACTTGACAACCATCTTTCAGTGACTAACTTTTTCTCTTAGTCATGAGCCTTTTGACTCACTGAAAATACCATTTTTTTAAGTAAAAAGGTTTTTGTGAAACTTAATAACTCATTAAAAAATTAGCAGAGCTATCAAAGACCTAGGATTTGGGTGTCTAACCATTATTTAGAACAACATTTACAAGCATACCAAAAATCTTCAAGAGGATAATCAAAATTTAAACTGTTGAAGCTAAATATTTTTCATCCAGCCATGAGCAATTTTATTTTTTAAAATACTAGAAATCTATTAAAAGGTGAAGAAACTAAAAATATGTATGTTGCTGTGTACAAATGATGAAATAGTAGACCCTATAATTTCGAGAACAGATCAGAGTAAATTTATTTAATATAGGGAACATTCAAATCAGAATAATCTGTGTAAAAGATAGAAAAATATCTTGTATATATAAGAGATGGAAAAATATCAACATTGTATAACTTATTGTGATTAGGTTGGTGTAGCTGTTAAGAAAAAAATGACTTGAATATTACTATATCATTGCACATTAATTTTATATAATGACATGTAAAATAGGAATCTGCTACATTAAGCATTTCTTAATCAATTTTACAAACATGGTGACTTTGAAAGATATGCTCACCAAATTGTTTTATGAATTCCAGAAGGACATTTGTTTTCCATTGGGCAATTTATAACTTTTCACTCAAGGGAGGTTGCTTGATTAATTGCATGAACAGGCCAACAAGTTCATCAAAGAGAAATGGGGAGCCCCACGTCTCACAGGGAATTTTGACATGCTTAGGAGGTGCCTGGAAGTTGAAGAGATAATAGGTAGTGAAGAGAACCCTGATTGACTCTATAAACACATTCCCTTTTTGCAAGCATTCTTTGCCAAAAATGCCCAAGCTTTGGTGGCAGCTATGAAGAGCTAGGGAACACCAATTCCTTAAGGACAATAAAGAACTTGTTATTTTGTATTCTAAAGATGTAACAAATGACTCTGTAGTAAAATCTATAAACTTGGGAACATCCATGTAGCATAAGACTTATGCAGGTAAAAGGTTTACCAATATTGGAAGGCCCATCACAGCAAACAGTTTGCCACTGTTTCATAGCCTTCTGCAGAAGGCACCTTCCAAATTATAGTTCCAACCAGTAGCACTAAAAAAACTATCAGATCTTTTCAAGATTGTAAAGTATTTCTCAGTTAATAGTTAGTAACTCTTAGCAGTTGTTTAAGAATCATTGTCATTATCGTCTTAAAGAAGACTTCAAATGGATTCTAATTGTGGCCTCCTTCCTTGTGTGGAGGCAGTAGTTGCTAATGTCCTTACTACTTCCTTGTCTGATGTGGATGTGAAAATTCTTGATGGAGTGGCCATTATAAGTATGAGAATGATAAGCACTGGTCAAACTATTAGAAAATAGGTTAAAAATGAATTCATACCATAACTTAAGTCATAGCTGTAAGATGTCCAGAGGAAGGATGTCAGTCAACAGTCTGAAGAACCAGGCATGGGAAAGTTGTGAGCTAAGCTTCAAAAGATGCATCAGACAGGTTCATAGGAAAAAGAAGAAAAGGCATGGAACATAAGAACAGTTTTTCTCCATTTTTTGTCTCTTTATGTTCTTGAGAAATCAGTGTGAATATTTTGACAAACTTGAAATCTTTACACTTCAAGACAGATCAATAAGTACACAAGTACATATGTTCAAAAGCAGCAGAGATATGTATCAATATCAAGCAACTATGATGAGGCATGTCAAGAGTTGTTATGTGAGGGCCAAATTTTGCTTTCTTGGCCAAAGCTTCTCATTCCTACTGACTGTGGTTGGAAGTAGACTGGTTGTGATTGAAGCTCTGAGTGGACCGTACTGACTGAACTTAGGAAATCCTGCTTTGAACTGCTACAATTGGAGTCCAAGAAAGCTAACAAAGAACTGTGCAAGTGCTTCAGAGATAGCCTATACATAGAACTCTCTGTGCATGTTCTGGACACTGCAGCACACAGGAGGGTGAAGACAGTTTTATGTATAACCTTTGCAAATTAATTGAAACAAATGTTAATTTTATAATATTTTCAACATGGCGGCCTGTGTAGGCTCGCTGGACCTGCTGATTTCCTTTAATAGTTATTTTTTCACACAAACGGCATCAGTAGCTGTGTTTTGCAGTATGGTCGGTCTATTTTTGGGATATATGACAAAATTTTGAGGAATATTATGTCATTTGAAATTGCGTTAGAAGGGCAAGGAGACCAGTCAAAAAAACAACTTCTTACCAACTCAATGAAGTAAAAATGGTTTCAGTGGGGTCTAAAATACAAGAACTGGATGCAAGAACAATGGAGGAAGGTGTTATTTAGTGACAAGACTCATTTCTTTGTACAGGGTCAAAGAAGTTTGTATATTCACAGATATCCAGGTGAGAAACTTCAAGAATCTCACATCAAACAGTTCGTAAAACATCCCTTGAAGATGTTTTGGGGCTTTTTCAGCTACTATGGCATCGGAGGCTTACATATCATAGAAGGTATGATGCGAGGACCACAGTACATCAAAGTTTTGCAGAGAAGGATTTTTCCAGAATTGAAAAAGAGATTTCCAGATGGATCTGGCATTTTTCAGCAAGATCTGGCTCCATGCCACACATCTAAACTTGTGAAGAATTTTATGACAACAACGTGAATAAAGGTGCTGGACTGGCCTGAAAACTCTCCAAACTTAAATCTTATTGAAAATCTTTGGGCAATTTGTAAAGAAAGACTTCGGGGAAATGACTGTACTATGAAAGATAAGCTAATTGAGGCCATAATTGAGGTGTTGTACTGCAATTCAAAAATTAGTAAAGACTGCAGTCAACTCATGGACTCGATGCTAAAGCAGATTAATGATCTGCTGAAAAATAAAGGCGGTTATATCATGTATTAATTGTGAGTTATATTTGGATTTTTAGAAATAAAATGCAAAAAAATTGAAAAAATTATAATTTTCCATCTTGTTTCACTTAATTTGCACATAGGTGTAGTTGATCAACACAGATATACTGACTGTTTAAACATCAGACTAAACTGAAATTACATTATATTTGTATTTTTAAGAATATGTTAGTAGCCTTTCTACATTTTATGGTAGAAGATAAAAAAAATTTACAATATAGTAAGCATAAAATGCATGGATAAAATCATTTTTTATTAGAGCTCCAATCATTTTATTTTCATAAAACACATCACATTCATTTAAATGCATATTTTAATTCTGGAAAGGTGTATTAAAAAGATGACTCTGTATGCAATATGCTATAAATAATGTATGTATGTATGTAATCAGTACTTCTGTTTCTGATGAAAAGTTCTGGAACTTTCTCATATTTTCTACACCTTCTTACAGTTGATACTCTATCCCAACCCCATGAACATCCCGATCCAAAGTTCCTCTTACAAAATGTAAATATTCATCATGTAACAAATGATCAATAAAGTAGCAGTGAAAATTGTTTAATTTCTTTAATAGTAAATCGTAAATTATACAAGTAAAACAATTTAATTTTATCAGAAGAATCAATTTTTGTGTAACGTTTCATCTGTTTTTGCTGCACATTCATTAAAACTTATCAGTATGCAATTTTATTGTATTCCATCAGAAAAAAATCACTGTATTTAATAATACTAGTTTATAATTTTATGAAACATTTTTGATTTAATATTTCAGTGGATTATATAAAATGAGTCTGATCACATGACCACAAGTTTCAAGGATACATGAAAGTGTCAGAAAAAACCAATATACTTGGGCACCGCCTCTTTGGGAAATGCTAGGTCTGTCATTAAATTGTGAAGTTGTCTAGTAATTGTGAATAGCAGTCTTGTGCTCTTAATTTCAAGAAGGGAAAAAGATGTGTGTAGAATGGTTATGAAAAGCAAGAATCTATTGATCATTAATAATTTCAATAATGTAACTTTGGAAACAGATAATGTTATGTTTAATTTCACTTCAAAGGATACAAGTCAGTCTTAGCCAATGCTGTTTTTCAGTAGTTGATAATGGGAGAGTGAGATCTTACAGTATATCCAGATCAAACTGATTTTGTGTAGAGATCTGGTATAGGTCTGCTGAATAATGAAAGATTCAGTAAAGTATGTATTATAGAGTTGTGCTGAAATTTCTTGAAAAAAGAACCGAGTTTGTGAGAATGAAATAAGTAGTTTTTACGTAATGAGCAATATTTATTATACCAAAAGTACTTGCATAGATAATAAAGGACTGTTGTGTTTTCTGTAGTGGAACTGTTCTATTTCAAAAAAATGACTTTGTCAAGATCATATGTGAAATTGTTTAAACCTAACATTCCTTATTTAACAGATAATGTTTGATGTACCCAGTACAACTAACATTATGCACTTGATCTACCATTGGGAGGATACAGCTGTCTACAAACATGCAATTTTATAACATTGATTTGTACAGGACAGGTATTACATTCTGAGAATGACAAAGACAGCTAGAACAAAATCAGCTTAATAACTTTCTTGATCAGATTAGATGTGAAAACTGCACACACAAAATATCTGCTACATTTTGATAATATGACATTAAAATAAGAAGGTAGACAGTGCATAGCATGCCTGCATGTACCATCTTTTCAATGGCATACATGTACAATTTTTTTTAAATTCCCCATATACGTATAATATTAGAAATCTTTGATACTCATTTGCATGTAATAATTATTTCTGAGAAGTTCTTTACCATTCAGAAAGAGAGATTATGTAATTCAGTTTCAAATGTGCTTAAGACAATGGTCAGTTATTTTGCTCACATTCCTCTCTTGACATCATATAGTCTGTTGTTTGATTCTATGACAAATAATTACCATAAATTTTTCTTATGACAGATGTATTAAAAAGGCAAATAAGTTTGTTTGCAACTTTCAGTGCATTAGTTTAGATTTTCTCTCTAACTAAAGCATTTTATTGATTCGTTTTAATACAAATATATATGTGTGTGTGTGTGTTGCACAGATAGAAATGATAATGTAGTTAAAGAAATGCTAAGAAGGAATGAAAATAAACCTCAAAATCACAACCATGTGCAGTGAGTTGTTTAAAACAATTTTTTATTTATTAACCACATTAAGTAAAACTAAAGTAAATGCTTGGTAATGACAAAATGTTTTACATTTTTATAGAAAACGGAATGGTTAGTTGAAGTAAAGTTTCATAGCATTTCATGAAGTTTATTCAGATCTTATTAATTTTGAAAGTATTGTGAATAAATGAAACAACTGTAAAAGATTTTATGCCTTCATAAAATGAAGGAACATATTTTTTATTATGAACTATTGTCACTCAAATTAAGAATACTCTATTCTAAGATACAAATCAAGTACATGAGTAAATCGTACGTGTGATTGTTTCTGATGTTGTAAACGTTTTTGTTAAACAAATGTAAAAGACGATAAGTAATAAAAGGAAATACTTGTATAGGAAGATTAAATAAAATTATAGGCAAACTGAGTAAGTAATGTTTAAGTTATCTACAAAAAAATAGTTAAATTTAAATGAAGGAATTATCTATTATATTTGTTTCATTTATTCTTAATTAAGTACTATATACTCCAGTCAGCATTACATAATTTTATAAACTGTCAAAACATGTTTTGAGAGAGATTTCCAAGGTTTCTGTAGTTGTGAGATTATTTAATGATGTTTTTTCTTTTATTTCAGGATTTCGATATTTGTTGGTACCAGTGCTAATATCACTTTCAGTTTTGCTACTTTTAGCTTGCCTTATTGGAACGGGACTGTGGTATTATTGCCATCTTTGTCAAAGAAACCAGTCACTGACTGACCATCATCAGCCACATCAGCATTCAATTATCAATAAATTAGAACAATTTGAAGAAGAAAAGACTAATAACCAAAATGAAGAGAATTTAAGAAGGTATCATAACCCTCTTAACACTGGTAATGGATTAAAGGAAAACGTTGGTTTCTCCAAATTGAATGATTCCACAGAGATGATGGAAGTTGATAATGTTAATTGCTCTACTCACTTTCCTCACAAAACATACAAGATTTACTCTTTAGAATCACAAAAAAACACCAAATCCATGAACCTTACAGAAGAAGCCTTGGAGAAAGCCAATAATCTTAGATCTCTTCAGAAAAGGCCATCTGGAAAGGAATTTATAGTTTGACAATTTTCAAATGTAAAGTTCCTTGAACTTTTAACTATTACTACTTGTGTTGATGACTCTAGTGTGTGTGTGTTTGTGTCTGATACAACTAATAATTATATGATGTTTGAAAGTAATTTATTTCTGGAACATACTCTTGGCTAATATGTATAAAAGCAATGTTGATGATGTGTTGTTTTCCTCAGTGATTTTGGGCCAAGTTTAAAGATGGTACTGAATTGGGGGTCAAAAATTTCATTATGATGAAAACAACTTAGTATCAAGAATGATGTACTGAAGTCTAATGTTCATAACCATATAACATATTGTCAACATTTATCCATAGTAGTTGTAGGACTTGTTGAAACATTATATATGTATGTGTATGAAAACATGCAAATCCATACATTTTCTGCATGTTAAAACCAGTCATTCCAAGTTATTTACAGTAATTTTTATTAATCATCTTCAACAAGTGGGTCATGTAAACTAGTGTTATTTAAGCAACAATAAAATTATGACACCTTAAAGAACAAGGTAACTTTAATAAACGTGTTATGATGGCCTATGAGCTTACCTACCCACTTTAAACTTGTTTCAACTTATATTTTAATGCATAAAATATACTTTTGGTTAATGAGAGAAAAGGGAACAGAAATTAGAATTTTTTATTAGTGAAATTTCTGTAATTATGTGTATCTAAGTAATAATAGAATTATGACACCTTAAAGAACAAGATAACTGTAATAAAAATTTGTTATAGTGTCCAATGAGCTTAGATACCAACTTTAAACTTGTTTCAATTTATTGTTCAATGCATAAAATATATTTTGGGCCACACAAAAGGAATGGAAATAGAAATTAGAATTTTGATTAATGGAATTTGTGTATTTATGTGTAAATATAAGGTGTTTTTACTTGTATATTTGTTAAATTATGAAAAAGGGTAGTATTTAAATACTGACCCTAGTGGGAATGTTTAAAACATTACAATAAGTGGTGTGTTTTGTTTATGCTGTCACCCACAGTATATACAGTAGATTCACAATTTTTACATCAGTAGAAGCTTCAAAGGTTGTGAGTGTTTGATGTACTTAAGTGAACATGCCTTGAATATGGTCCAACTTTAGGTTTTACATGACTTATTTGCAGTTATAAAATGAAATAGACGATTCATGCAATTGGAGCAAGACAGTATCATGAATAAATGAAAAGTTATTACAGCAACAAAAAGGATTTTAGAGAATGGTCCCTGAAGAAGCAGCATTCATCCATCACTTTACATGCATTTGAGTCCATTGGAGCATTTACTGCATAGGCATTTCACATTCATTCTTAACTTAGCAAGTATCTGCTTTAACAGGGTTATTGATTTAAAATATGAAATTATGTGAAATATCTGAAATTATATTTTACATTCATCAAACTTTCCTGTTCCTGTGTGAATCTGCCCTTGTAATCACATCTCTATATCTTTCTTTGTTTATATTATTTATTTGATAAATGTTTATTGACTTATTCATTGATAATGCTCAGAATGCATTTACTCAAAAATTATTTCCAAGTAGCCTTTTAGAAAAGTTGCTTAAAGGTTCCATTCCTTAATAGAATTATTTTTCTAAAAGTAAATTTTGATAAAAAATATCGTGTGATAGATCTGAATAAAGAGATAATAATGTAATATAATATATAATTGGTTTACTCACGTTACTTGTGGTATTTAATTAATAAAAGTAGTAAGCCATTTAAACCACAATTATTTATTATTGCAAAAACAAAAATATTTTGCTACATGTTGCAACCATATATGTTGGGCCTATCATCAGACAGGAGGAAAGTAGATGAGATAACAGCATATATTTGATATTAGAAAACATTCCTATGGGACACGATGCATCTCAACTTTAAATTGATGTTGTATCTAAATAAAAAATACCAATAAATAGATCAAATATATAACTTGTTATAAACACAAACAAGCCAAAACAAAAACAGAAAACACTGCACTAATGGAAAGGATTTCCAGGGTACAGCTGATAATGTGGGATATCAAATGTACCTTAGGTTTTGGAGGTGACTGTGGAAGTAGGACCCACATTGTGGTGGGGATACACCATCTATCAGTCTTAACCTCTGTTTGCCAGTCTCAGATGAAGAATAATAATCAAAGGTATAGAAACAGAAATTAGGAAAGTGAGATGTTGGTCCTTAAGCCCACAATGTCCTACATCTATATCACCCTTTACTGCCTGCAGACTGTTGTGGTAAGGTGATTGCTCTGTAAAGTAAAGAAGATTAAAATAGAATAAAAAAATAAAATAATAATAAGGTATTACCACTTGGGGATAATTTAGTTAAATAAACTTACCTCTTGAAGTTAGCATTACAGCCCTCATTGTGGTTGTAAGCCACTAATTAGTAGCTCATTAAACAAACTATACTAATATAAAGGTCCCAACCAGTTATGTAAATTAACCAGTGTAATTCCCAACCACCACCCATTAATTTCACAGTAACTACCAATTTTCATACTATAAATAAGCCTATGTATATGCAATAAAGTGTTTATCCACTTAAAGTAGTGTCAAGTTTTTAAATGACCTTATTAATAGGTAAAAAGAGTTAGAAACTTTCCTTCGTTCTTTTTTACATTTATTTAACACATTCTTATATTTATCACAGAATATTTGAATAATTTTATTTAGAGTTTCTTACTAACTCCATTAAATATTAATTTATGTATCAATATTTGAACATTAATAAAAAAATATTGTAATTTGTTACAAATTTTACAAAGGCTGAATGATAAATCACAATATCTTTCTGTTGATCCACCTATAGCTGAATTATTTAAATTCTTGGATCTTAATCTTTAAGTAACAAAAATATCTTGTGTTCAGTAACTTCCCATGAATCTCTTAAACTCACTTCAGTGTAATTAGCCAGAAAGTAAATTAATTTGACCTCATCTCATAGGATATGGTGTTTATAGATAAAAGCATTTTTGCTACACATGATAAAGTACAATTTTTTAACTGCAAATTTTTTTTTATTCACATAACAGATGTTGCCACTGTTGCATTCAAGCTTTATTTTATAAATTTAACTTCTTTCTGAAGTTGTTAATTTATCTTTTAACTAATAAAAAATAGTACAAGTTTTATTAATAGCTCTGTAAACAATGTAGCAGTTTATATATCTAAAAAAATGTTTTACTGCTTGTTTGAACTCTAGGTGAAACGAGGTAGGCAAATTATTTTATTTTTCTGTTTTATATAAACAGTTGAAAATATCACTAGACAATTTATTTTGTTGTTGTTGTATTCAATTTGACATGCACCATATGTTATAGTAATAAGATAAGATTTTGAAATATAGTAAACATACTGTTGTCTCATTTAATGTTGTCTGTCTAATAATGGCCCAAACAAATTTGATCAAAACCTGTAGCAAAGTATCTCTGATTCTCCATCAATAAATAATTACAGTTTAATGGTGTATTACTTTTATTAATGTGATGTATAATTGAAACAACATACATCAATATTTTTTCTATTGTATTCTTTTTATTACAATGTATAAATGTACAGATAACTTAACATCTCAATTTTGTAAGTAATAAATACCTTTTCTGAAGCACAAATAAACATTTTTAAATATTTTGAGACTTATTATATGGATTTATTTTAATGTTATGAGATTCTAGAAATTTTCTCCACAAAGTTGTTAGCTTCTGGACCACTGTAGTTTGTACCATTTTTAACTCTATATACTCTAGAAACAAAAAATCACTATTATTGCTAAAATATGGTAATAGTAGTTTACCAGTATGAATCATTTTGATGTGTAGTTAGTAAATTTTAATGATTCGTGTAAAGATTTAGAATCATACTTTGAACTTAGAATGTTGGCAGTGTACATTTATAACTTTAATTTTATCCCAAGTTGTACATTATTTCAGTGAAAGAATTGTGTTACTTATTAAGTACTTGAAAGTATTAGAAATAAGAAAGTGAAGTCCCTACCTGTTTCTTCAATGCTTATCTGCATTTTGAGGTAGTAAGTGCTCACATTTATTTCCAAGTATTAGTGAGTTTAAAAATAAGTAGTTAAACATTACTTATGAGCATTATTTTCCCTGTTTAGTGTGAATATTAGATTAGATCAAAATAAATCATACTTTTATGCCTAAGTTATTCCCTAGAATCTGTAATCACAAATTTATACAAATTAGCAATTCATTAAGGCCAAAAGTTGATGAAATTTCTTCCTGTTGACATGGTTATGTGGCATTACCTATATACATATTATACTTAGAGGATAATATCCTCATGCCTAAAGTGTATAATCCACATGGGTAATAGATTTATAATTTAATTTTTGTCTTGTGTACATATTAAAAGTTTTCGAGAAAAACAATTGTTTTACATGTTATTTTCACTGAATATTTAAATAGATACTTGTAAAAATGATAAAACTTTCCTCTTATGTGGCTTTTTAAATTTGATAATATTCAGTCATGGGAATAATGTTCTATGATGCACTTTAGTCAAGTGGAGCTAATTTCAGTAACCTGGTTGACACATTGATTGATTTTTTTGTTTTCCATTCTTTACAGTAATGACTTATTACATTTCATTGTGACAAGAGAGTATATTGTATGGAACTATCACTGAAATGTTTTGCTGTTTATTCGTATTTGATCTTGTAATCTTAAAACTTTTCCATATTATAACTTTTACAAAACAAATGTGGTGTAGGGAAAAATTAGACGTTTTATGAAATGTTTTTAAAACTTTTTAGTTTATGAACCTTTGAAAGTGTATTAATACATTTGTCAGTAATAGTAACTATGGGTTGTAATGTGGTGAAAAGAGAGATGCCAAAAAAATCTTTTTTTTTAGACACTTATGTGAAATTGAACGCTAAAGAAAACTTCAAAATTTTTAAGTGCAATTGCTTTGTTCTAAAAACAAGTTTTTATGTTACTTATACACCAGCTAATAGTAGCTGGAGCAAAATAGATTTTTTAAATGCTTCTGTGAAATTAAGGAATGCCTTAAAATTTTGTCAAAAAACAGTTAAGTGTAATTATCTTGTTCTAAACATAACTTATTATTTTGGTTTCAGGTGTAAAATATGGAGACAATCACAAAGAATTTAAAAAAAAATAAACAATAAGCAATAAATATTATAATACTACAGTGATTTAATGCTAAGGCTTAGAATGATTGTATATTGTAAAAAAATGTGTATAAAGTAGATTTGTATTTTTGTTTTAGGAAACATTTCCTTGTAAAGTTTTTTTATATGTTTTGTAATCTTAGTGTATTTCTTAACAAAGAAAGGAATTACACAGAGTATTGTGGCTGTGTAAGTACAGATAAATTTGTGTACAATAAATTTAGTAATTAAATAGCATCCCAAAAATTAGTTTTTAAATAATTAATGATTAAATGCTAACTTACTAAAGGTTTTACCACATGAGATCATTTACTTATTACTTCTTTTTTTAATGCAGCAGCCAAACCCACATATTCTAGGGAGGGCCATTTTTTGTAGTTTTCTCTGACTTAGTTGGCTTGGCTACTTTAATATCTTGATATTATTCAAAATATATATATATATTTTTTTACATTATGTTACAGTAAAGTCATTTATAATGGAGTGATACACTAGAAGCAACATCTGAAAAAAAAACTTAACAGTTTGTTACACTACTGAAATGCCTTTCTCACAAAATATTTGGCTATATCTTAACATATAACAACCCCTTCTATATGCTTACAGTAAAGCATTTAATGAGTAATCTGGAACACACGTGTAACAACATATACAAAATTATCCATTTATAAATACTTGCATGTGCCTGTAGTTTTATGTTGTATTTACATACAAGATCACACCTTTATACAGTAGAGGTTTGTATGAACCCACCAAGTAAGATGGTTGTGAGTTTAAACTACATGAGAAGTGATTGGAACTCTTGATAAATTTGAATGGAGAATCCCTATATTACTGTGTTTTAACCAAGTAATTTTTCTCATAACATCAACTATGGGGAGTTCTCACTTCATCAACAGCAGTTGGCATAATTATGTTTGTGGAAGACTATATATTATTTTGATGGAATACACTTGACTGCTAGAAGTTACTTTGACAGAAGTATCAGGCTAATATATTACATAGCAGTTTCATTTCAGTGATCTTAAAAAGGCCTGTGAAAACTGGGGCAACCACAGGTGCTTAGCCAATTATGGCTTTAGTACAGAATATGTGCATGCACCAATACTAAGATTTAGTATATATTTTCCTATTATACTGCTTACATTTTATTTTGAATTTTTTCTGAAAAGATCCAATTTTAGCTGGCATGTTATATCATTTAGCTATATGTTCTTAGCTGAGCTGTTCTGTTCAGAGTATTCTCAATTTTTACTTTTGTTATCTATGGCTAAGCTTTGGTCTGATCATCCACCCCCACGAAAGAAAGGTCATCTCCTATACCTAACTCACTAGCAGCTACCAATAGCTTTGACCTCTGCTAGAAGGTTCAAGCTTTCATGGGAGAATCTCTGTCTAAATACAAGAGTGTAATGAATCAACATAGTCATATCAGCAATGATGGTTTCCATTCTCTAAAGGAAAATGCCACTGTTGATCATCAGGGGATAGTGTTGTTAAATGACTTGGAAATATTTTTATTTTTGCTCACTTTGTTGAAAGTCAAAGGTAGTTCTACTAGGTTCTTTGTCCTTATTTGGTTTGAAAAAAATTTGAAAATGATTTCTCCAGGTAATTTGCCCTTCTTGTGCTACTAGCCTGTACCATGTTGCATAACTTCTGAAGGTTTTTAATAGAACCTTTTGTAAATCAACATCATTTATGTGATTATTTTGTAAACATATGTTTTTGCCTTTCCTTCCTGTGTGTCAAATAAAAACTTTTTAACTACTGAAATTTTGACTAAACTTGTAAGTAGAGATAAATATTTTGTGAAAAGTTGAATGAAATATTTAAAATAATACATATATATGTATTTATTTTAACAAGATGAAAAGTAATGTTCTAATTTTGGGTAAACTATAAAGGCTGCCTGTAATCTCCTTGGTCACTTCAAATCACTTGTTAAATTTAAAAAGAGATGCATGTAATTTGTAAGTGACTATCATTATTATTCCTGTGTAACTTGTAAAATTTAAAACATTAGAATACAGAACATTAAAATCTTGGAATATGCATATCTCTTTAACTTAACACACTGCATAAGGTTTAACTGATAATGAATATAGAAGGCTGATTATAGAATTAAAGATTTGCTTAAGCCATATTATACCTTTTATCACAATAATGGTCAGCTTTTTCTGTAATTAATAAAGTTTTTGTTAAAGAGTATTTTTATGTATAGAGTACAGTGCAAAAGTGTAAGGACAACAGAATATTTTGTTCATTCCATTTTATGGGGCTGATTCTTCCATGCCATTACAGAATGTAAATTTTAACACTGTGGTAATGCTTCACTGATCCCTATTGACAACTGAATGAACAAAGTTGAGAATCTTTATCATTCTTTAAAATTTTCATATAGTTGTACCAAAGGCTCTGTTTGATTGAGCACACTGATCATATTTAGGGCCTGAAATAACTTTCATGGTACTGCATGTAGTGCCTTAACTATATAGAAAGAACTTGTATATGGTACTGAAATATGCTAGAAAAAAATCAATTTAAGAGTACTCCATAAATAAACCTTCATAAAAACAGTGTTTAACACTATATTTTAAGTTTTGTTATCATGCTACAGCCCAAAAAAGATAAAGAACTGTCAGTAGAGGAGAGAGTTTGCATAAAACCTTCACATGATGCTGGTTAGAATCTTCAACAAATTGCTGCAGACTTGAAATGCTCCCAAAATTGTCAGTACACCATGAATTGTAAGACAGAGACAGATGAATTTAAAAAGAGGGGTGGGTGGTTTGGTGTTTTATGGCACAAAACAACTACAAACATCCAGTAAAAATTAAAGTAAAATTAGTAAAATTCTTGTAAGGAAATTAAGGTAAAACAAAACAAAGTTTAATTCTTGAATTGAAGAAAAAAAGTATTAAATCCAATTTTTATATCTAGTCTACAGCAGTAAGAGAAAAACTACAGAAACACATGTTGTAAAGAACTTTCTGTAGCATATTTGTATTTATCATAATCTATCAGGAAGACTAATGGGTAAGTTCAAAAACCACCATTAGTCACCTGAAGTTGGCCTTTCCAGTCCTGGTTTCAAGTTATTTGACATTACAGCCATTTTCTAATTTCAAATCAAACTAGATGTATTTTGATTCTTGAAAGGGAATCGCATTAAAAAATGGCTAATATATAAATTAAAAAACTTAAATAGCATTAAAAAGATTAATTGGCCTTTAAAAAATCAAAAACATTTCTAAAATGGACAGTGTCACCATCACCAATAACACTATCTAATGTTACAGATACACCTTGAGAAGAACATGTTTCAAATTGTGCTGTCGTTGAGAGTCATAACCACAGCAAGAAAGTAAAATGTGGCTTATTGTGATCTGAGTGTTACACAAACTACACATTGGTGCATCAGTCCCAGATTAAATAAAATGATAAGTTAAAAAACTGTGAACAATGCATAGTCTAGTTAAAACAACTTCCTCTTTCTGATCCTCACAGATGCAAGAATGCCAAAGTCCAATATAGGGTTTTATCTGGTACAGCTTGTTTTCAAGTTGCTCACTCCAAGTCGACTGCCAACTGGCACAGAGCTGAGCCTTGAATACAGGACAATAGTCCATGTATGGAACAGGCACAGCAGTGATAATGCCAAAGCAGATAGATTTAGCTGCTGTGTCAGTGAGCTTGTTCCTGCAAATACCAACATGACCCAGTATCCAGAAAAACAGGATAGAAGTAGATGCTAAAGAAAAATGGGCCAGTTGGTTTAGAATATTGGTGAGAATAGGGTGTGAACTAATGTGAAGCAATTCCAGGGCCAGTAGAGAACTAAGAGTTAGTTTTAATAGTGGAATACGAGTACTGCTTAGCTACTATGTGATCCAGGGCATGAGAAACGCATACAGTTCAGTAGTGAACACAGAAGCTGTAGAAGGGATTCTGCATACAACTACCAAACCATGGCAGAGCCCACATAGTCACCTGGTTTTGAACCATCTGTATAAATAGAAATGGAAGTATGATTCGAAAGATGTTCAGAAACTAGCAGACATTATTTCCAATCAGGAGTGTCTGCTTTTCTCAGATGACTTAAAGATAGGTCACATTTGGGGACTGTAAGAAGCCATGGTGGGATGGGCTGACCAGTGGATACAGCAATGTTATCCAAGGACAAACTCCATTCATTCAACAACACCTGGATATGAAGGCCAAAAAGAGCAATAGCAGATCATCTGGTGTGAAAAAGTATGGCTCACCAAGGAAGGAAAACACAACCCCAGGTGGGATGCTTTGGTTAGGAATGAAGTTTTGAAGCATATTGTAAAAACAATTGCAAACAGCAGAGATTCAAAGAAGGTTCATGAGACTCTGTGTATAAGCTCTGACCTGGGGAAGTACAGAAAGCCCAAGTGCAGAGCTGAAGTCCTTGATGATGAAGAGATACAGCATCTTTAAAGGTGAGGTCCTGGTAGAGCCATAGACCAGTGATCATTAGCCTAATTTCGATCCAATAGGAGCACAATATACGTTAAGCACAGAGTATTGATCCTCTCCCCATGTGCTGGAAGAGAAGACATGGAGGATGTTCAAGTGCACTTGTACATTTGACCCATAGCTGCTTTATGTGTGGTATAAAGGTCAGCTTACAATCAAAGATAAGCCCCAAGAACTTTGTCTCAGGGACCACAGGCAGCACAACTTCAGATATACAGAGTGCAGGATCATGATGAATACCCCATTGACAGCAAAAGTGCATGCAAATGGTTTTAGAGAGAGAGAAGTTAAAACTGTTTGCTGTTTTCCACTTCAGTAAAAAACTAAGGGTAGTCTGTAGCTGCTGTCCAACATACATCATATTCAATGACTGACACGAGATGTGAAAGTCATCAACATAAAGCCCATTTGCAACAGTAAGAGGAAGTTATTCAGTGATGGCATTCATCTTTATACTGAAAGTGTGACACTCAAAACACAGCCCTAAGGGACTCCAAGATCTTGTAGAATGGGTAAGAGTCAAACCCACATGAACTCGAAATCTCCTGTCAATTAAAAAAGTTTTAATCAAAATGGGCAAATGACCATGTAACCCATATATATGGAGGTCTTACAAAATGCCATACCTCGATGTTGTATCATAAGACTTCTCAATGTCAAAGAATTTTGATACAAGATATTGTCCTTTGAGAAATGCTTCTCTGATATTTTCAAGTAGAATTAGATGGTCTATGGTGAAGTTCTTTCATTGGAACCCATACTGGGTAGGTGAGAAAAGGTTGTTTGATTTGATAAACCAGACAAAAAGAGCATTAACCATCCTCTCTAAGGTCTTACAGAGACAGCTTGTCAAAGCAATTGGACAGTAGTTTGAAGGAATCTTGGGATTCTTCCTAGGCTTAGAGAAAGGTAGGATGCCTGGTGCCAGGCATCAGGAAAAACATTATCCTACCAGATCTGGTTAAAAACAATCAGAGGAATAACAAAACAAGCAGGAGATAGATGGTACAGAATTTCATAGTATACATCATCAGGTCCAACCAATATACTGCCAGACCGATGAAGGGCCAGTTTGAGTTCCACCAGTGTGAAGAGATGATTACAGTCATAGAGACAATCAGCTCAAAAGGAAAAAGGTGATCAATCTGCCTGAATCTTGCTGCCTAAGAAGGTGGAGGAAGAAGCAGCAGTGCTAGATATCCATTAAAGTCCCCCAGGATTGAAAAAGGAGATGGCAACTGTTCAATGAGAGTATCAAAGTCTGATTGATTATAGGTCTCTCCAGGTGCAGTTGGAAAAAACAAACAGTGATGGTATGACCCAAGGAAACATGGATGGCTGTGACCTCCAAGGGTGTGTCGAGTGGCAAAGCTGACTGACCCAAGGAGAACCATTCCAAGGTTGCCTGTTTACAGGAATTCAAGGCCAAAGTGGTGTGTTAGGGTTGGACCCTCAACCAGGAGAATCTTCTTTTCCCTTTCATGGGTCATCATGCATAGCAAACACATAGGATGTTTTGATCCCAGAGGAAGTAAACTGAAAGAACAGAACCTTCCCTGGGAGGTTCCCTCAATAAATACAGGAATCCACACCGAGGGGTTGAAAATAGGAAAACAAAACAAAGAACACCTAGACTTAATGATACTGATGTTAAGTAACCTTGTTTATGCAGCCTTTGGAACAGAAGTAAGAATAATATTGATCTTAAGCATGAGATAAAAGACCATGTACCAAATGATAAAAAGCATCTAAATCTATAATACCAAGAAGATTCAACTAGAATGGAATACTTGGTCATGCAGCAGTTAAAAAAATACATATTTTGATATCCAAATATTGTTAAGAAATTGAAATTTGCTAAAATGAGTCCAAGTTTGAAATATCTGGTTCAGAGCATAGATTGTACATCTGGCAGAATAAAAGTGAAAGTTACCTCAATGCAAGGCATCTGTCGTGAAGCATGGAGGAGGCAATGTAATAATTTAGGGGTGTTTTTCTGCTGAAGCAAAATAGATGGATTAATGAGCCAGTGCAAGTACCATCAGTAAATTGCATATTATTGGTGAGGGATTCTACCACCAAGAACATAATGACCACAGACTCTCATCCACACTATGTGGAAATTAATTAGCTGAGAAAGAAGCTGCTGGAGTCAATCATATAAGGCAACTGCCTCACCAAAGAGTCTCAAACTCAACAAATTCAGCAGATCTACAATTTGATAAATCAGAAGTTATTTCAAAAGAAACTTTATGGGAATGTACTGGAGTTATTTGGAGTCAAATCCCAAAAGACATTTTGATTAAAATGTTGCAATAATGTCTGAAAGATTGTCTGTAGTTATTAAAGCAAAATGGGGACAAAAGATTGTTTGCTGAATTCAAACACTTTTGCCAAATTTCTTTTGTACTAAATATGAAAATTAATAAAAATTTTGATGTTTTACTTGTCATTTACCTTCCATTTTACTTTGAAAGTAACCTGAAATTTAATTTTTGACTTGATCTTAATACTTTTGCACAGTACTGTATATATCCACTTTCTCAATTCTGTTAAAGTACTGCTACACACATTTTAACATTTATATATGTTTTATGTTAAATGACAACTTCACACATTCATTTTATTTGACACTAACTAATTAATTAATTAATTGCATGTTCAATATATCTGTATTTTTAACATTCTTTGTTTCATGACATTTGAAATTGTTCACATTTCACTGCATCAAGTTGGGTTACAGTTTTGCCTAGAGTTAAAAATAAAACAACAAACAGTCCTTATGTGGACCCGTAATGTGCAATATATTGTCTTAGAATGTTATTGTTAGTTTCTTCAAAATTACTTGGGTATGTTTTTCAAAATTACAATGAAAATAGCTGTGCTATTTTTAACATTCCCATTAGAAAAAAACATTTCCTAATCCAAATTGTGACTCATAAAAAGAAATATTTTTCACTTTTTTTTCTAACAACATTAACAACAGAACAGGTTGTTTTAATCAATGATACTTTTTACTAACTTTGTCACAAACTTGAGTTGTTGAACTTTTTCTTCAATTAAGAATTTGGCTTGGAGTGTTTTAGTATATTGTCTTCAACATGCGAGGAAACTTTACACTGAATGGTAAGTCTGATTTATAGTGCCACATTCAATTAGGTTACAGAAGGCTTAACTTGACTTGCTTATTAGAACTTCCGTTTCACAAAATAATATTTCAGTACATTTATGCTTCTAATAAATATGTTCATTATACTCTTTTATTATGTATCTAAAAGTTTGTGTGATTTACAAAAATTCCATTGACACCTGCACAAGTTCATTAACTTTTTATTTTTGTTTAATTTTATCAAATAATATACATAAATTGGCTAATTGGCTTCTTAATTATTTCTAATTCCATTCATGATAAGTTTTAAATAAAAACACTGATACTTTTATCTGTGGTATTAAACATTTTTATTATTTATTTATTTATCAATAGAACCAGGGGGAGATTACTGCACATTTTAAAAACAAACAAAATGGCAACAGAGTGATCATCTTTAGATGAAATTAGTGATTTATTATCCAAACAGAAAATGTCCAAATTATAATGTAACAAATATTTTTGCCATAATTTATTTTTTATCAACAAAATTCTTTCCTCAGAATCTCCATAAGATTTCTATCATAATAAATGAAAAATAATTCAAAAGTAGTTGAAAAACACAAATAAATAAATTAGGTGAAATTAAAAAAAGAAGATTAATATCATGTTAGAACATGGTAGAATAATGCAGTGATTCACTCCCCATTTTCTACATGGGGAAATACATGCAATGCTATCAGGAACACTGTACTGATCAATTTATTAATCACTTATTGAGTTCATGGAGTAGCAAGTTTCACTAATAAACCAGCTCTAATTAGTATCACAGAAGTGCTATTAAATGAAAGGATAAACAAGATTATCAAAAGTAATCTGTGTTAATCAAAAGCTGTGGTAATTACTCAGTCAAGTTAGAAAACTTAATTGTCACAAGTCATTAAAACCTACAAATAATGTCACTATTGTAGAGTTGTATTTACACTTATAGAAGCAACTGGAATGTGATTAAAGAGTACTTTATGAGCTACAAACATCAGAATTTTCCACCATCAAGAACACATATCCAAAAGTAATTAGTTTCTTTAATTTCACTGCATCTTACAGTTTACAGCTTACACACTGCACTCAAACATGTATTTGCACTAAATATCTACTGGGTTGAAGCCGGGAAGCTTCTAGGTTTTGTTCTGGCCCAAGGTTAAGTTTATTTAATTAAGCAGATACTTTCATCTGGTCTAAATCCCAAATTACAAATTTCAGACAAAATTGAAACTTGTTTATGATAGCCTATGAAGAAAAGCAAAAAGCTGTCATTTTTGATTAAGTTTATGTTCAAGTATAAAGCAAAAATACAAATACACAATATCAATTACAAATATAGTTCATAAAATGAGTTGGCAAAGATAGAAAATAAACAGAAACACACATACATCAAATTTTTTATATGAAATGAAAAGGATGGTGTAACTGGTTCAAATAAAAGCAGGGCACATTTTAGAGAAATACATATTCTTAAAAATATTTTTCCATAAAAACTAGACAACAACATAACACACAAGACTATAAACAGTACTGTGTGTTAATATAGAAAATTATTTCAAACTTTCTTGAAAATCAATGTAGATCAATTGTTGAAGCAAATTTAAACTTTGCATGTATATGGTACTGTTCTACAGCTTGTTCCAGAAAAATACCATTTATCCCTTTAGCAAAAAAACAAAACACATGAATGTTCAGGTTTACCTGAAATGTATCATTCATATTAACCAAGGAAACAATATTTGTAAGATTAGAGACTTCAAATATTTTTACATTTGCAGTTCATATTTTATTAGAAAACATTAACAACTCTCTTAGACATTCATACTTTTAAATACCTTAAATTATGTAATGTTATCACAGTGCAAACACTAACTTACGAAACTGTAAAACTTAAATATTAATGAACCATTCTGATGTACTAAAATACTACAACAGACTTAAAACAGACTAATGGAGAAAATAAGTAATAACAAAATTATATTTTTTGAATTATTAAAAATTTAAAGCTTAGAAGCTTTTAGGAACCATGTTTAAGGATAACAAAAACTATTATTTATTATTTCTTTCATAAGTGAACTATTTCTTTTTAACAATTGTTCTCATTGTATGATTTTAAAATAACATTAAATACCTTATGGTCATGTGCAATACAAGTAATATGTTAAATTCAGCCAAAATAATAATACTGCATTTTATAAGTATCTTTAAGGTATTTTTGCTGCTTTAAGTGATAATAAGTATAATTTCTTTAAAACCTCAACAGTCTGTTTTTATTTATAGATAATATAATACTGAAAACAATCTATGATTGGATTAGGTTAAATTTCAAAGAGACTGGATTTTCATTACATAACAATAAAAAATTTTAATTTTTCAAGCCATTTATCTGATTGCCTGAAACTTCACACATACATATTTAACTTAGCAACTAGATACATGTTTCAGCAAATGTTTTAAAGTCCAGTGTTATGGTATTTTCATGTGTGCTATGAAAATAAATTCACTCACAATATAAAGGAGAAACAATTTTGTATTTTTAACTTTTATCACAAAACTATGGAAGCCATAGACTTTTCTTTTTAAATATATAATAAAATTCATACCTTATAAGTTATTACCCAAAATCCTTGGCCTAAGCATAGGAAGGAAAAATTACATGTATTTCACAAAAATTTTGGCAACAATAACATGCTTACTTTAGAATATCTTAATGGAATTTTATGATCTATAGATAACTGTGATGTACAATCCTTCATTCATTATAACATAGAAATATTTGGACATGTCATTCAATGACAAAATACAATAACTAATTCAAAGTCACATTATTCGAAGTTACAAAGACATTTCAATGGTTTCTAAATTGAGGCATATTGAAACAGAATTCAAAATTACACATAAGGAAGAAAATAATTCACGGTAAAAAAATAATATAACTAGGCTTCAAGCCATTATCAAGGCATCACAGTTAGAGACATACAAACACCCCACAAAAAAACCATTTCTCATTTCAAAAACTAAATAAATTTGACAAGTTTCCCACACCTGCTAAACTGAGCAAAATATTTTTAGAGACTTAAATTAAGATTTTTTTTTTCACCATTCACTGTAGATAAAGTGACATTATTTAACACTGTCAAGTTTGGTATCTGCAAAAAATTGTCAGCAGTAATTCTCTTGTATACAGGACAAAAAACCTGAAAGATAAACAACTTTTCTAAATCACCAAAAGTAATCAAGATTGTATAGCTCTTCTACTAAATACTGAACTACGACCTAAACAGGAAATTTTGTAATAAATTTAACTTTATTATAATTACATTGCTTCACAGTATACATGTAAAGCAGAGTTATCCATTTGTTTGACTGGTGTCACAAGTTGTTGTAAAAATCTGACTTGAATCAATTTTCAATGAAATTTTATAAAACAATTCAGGTGGATCCCCAAAAGATTATATGGGTAAACAAATGGATGAATGGTTAATTCTGCCAACCATTTCAAGTTTATCCCCATTGTGCCACTAATTAGGTACCAACTAAGCAACAAGATCAGTAGCAAAATACATAAAGCTGAAGATTCAAACACTGTATGAAATAGTGAAAATGAATGTCCTACTCTCTCATTTACAGCATTACTGGGTATTTTGTTAGTTTATACATCAACTACAAATTAGTTAATTTAACTAAATTATCAGTACATTAATAACATATGAAATGGCAGAAATATAAGACCTTAGCTGTTTGCACGTGTGGTACAGCACATTACATTATTACAGTCCATTAGTAATAATTCCTTTAATAACTTCATATTCTTTCAAAAACTACAGAATGCTAATACAAAACTGGTATACTAAAATTTTTACAAATGCTAGTTTATAACATTATTTTGAGATAATGGCATCAAATAAATAACCATTTTAAAGTACTTTTTTTTTAGTAAGATTATAGCTATACTTTAAAGCATACTTACATTTTCCCATACATGATTTGCCAAAATGTCTATCTGACATCCTAATTCATGCATTTCTCCACTGTACCTATGTGAAAAACAAGATGCTTTCTTAAGTTTCATCTGTTACCACAAAAAATATCCTATTTTCTGTTAAATTGTCTTGACTTTCATTGCTGAGTAATAAGCTAAAGATGTGGAGAAATGATACGATTGTATTGATATACTGTCTGATACGATATGATTTATGTATCTTTAAAAAATTGAACAAGCTTTCAGTAAGCATTACAATTCTTTCACAGAGAAAAAATCAGATTTTTAATAAAGCATTTTTTTCTTAAAAAAAGATTCAATAAAGGAAGATAAATACTGAGTACTAAATAGTTTTAATTTCTTTTATCAGGAACATTATATGCAAAGTGGCATAAATTAATAGTAAGAAAATAAACAAAGATATTGACTTTTTTCAATTTTACTTCTCTTGCCAGCTGTAATTTAGTTGATCAAACTTAGAATTTAAAAAAACACCATAAAGTGTGAAGTACTTAAATAAGACAAAGTTAATAATATAGAAAATAATTTACAAATAAGACTGTCAAACTTTCTAACAAACAGTTGGTAAAAGTTCTGCATCTAGATGTGTATCATATCATGGATTCAGTATCTATACATTGACTACTATAATGAGACATGCACCCCTAATATTTTACTACAAATAAACATAACTTTTGCTTACCCCTACTCATCTTATTTTGTAACAAATATTTTTAGTAGTCTCAATGATTAGAATTTAACTTGCAAGCAAGTACCAACCTATAATATCCCAAATTAAAAATTATTTAAGATAAATGCCTCCTTCAGATATGAGCAAATCTAGAGAGCAAACAAAAGTCAACCACAAATAAATTTTATTAAGCTTATACATTAGCAAATTCGTAATTCCATACACAAGAATAGTCTAAAGGTAACTTAAAGGAATTATTTTGTATCAAATAAATCTGAAGATGCACTTACCTTGTGTTTAAATCTGATAAGCCTATTGGAGTATAATTCAATTTAAAACTTCTGATTAGTATTTGTATTTTAAATAGTGTTTTCAATAATTTGAAATTCTTAGTGAAAATCTGTTTGAATTATATCTTCCTAAAAACTAAATTTTGAATACAGTAACTTTAAATTTGTGGTTTCTTAGTTAATAAAAGTTAAAATTACACCACAATCCCAGTATCTTATCATTTCAAAAGAATGTTCTTTTGGAGGTAACTCAAAATGATAATTTTCAAAATCAACATAGTTTTTACCTGAACCTCAAATAATTTTTGGAATAATGTTCTCAATTTTTGAAATGCTCATCATGTTAAACAATAACATCAAATTTTAACAATTTCTGTAAAAAAATCACAGTCTTAGCAGTGTTTGGTGCAAACATGGATCAAGATAAAGCATTCATGATAAAACTTTACATGAAAACAGAAAGAATATCAGCCTAGCATGAACCACAGAGGTATTACAAAAGCTGACATTTTCTTAAACTGAAAATGTATCTCTGATAGATACATCTCACAAAAAGCTTTCATAAATGCAAGTTATGTAATGTTAGCTCAGCATGACTGGAAGGTTAATATAATTAAAATATAAGTAAATAAATATATAGTGTTATGAGACAATCTACTTAGGCTAAACATTTGTAATTTTGTGTTATAATGTGTAGTCATTCTAGTACAAAAAAGCACAACTTATTTTTATTTTATAATTTTTATTATGGTTACAAGATTAGTCAGAGTTAGAGTATAAAAAATTAATGAAAAATATGAAGTCTTACTAAAAACAAAAGTTTGAAATGTATTTAGGAAGTTTTAGAGATTATACAAATATCTGAGATTTTTGGGAGAAATAATAGTTTTTTTAATTATAACATGAAATCAATTTTCATTCAGACTAGTAATGAAACAGACTATTTTCACAAAGTAGTAAAAATATTTGATTAAAAAATCTATTTTTTTATAAAAAATACTTGTGATTTTTACTAAAATTTTACCAAATTTTGTAAAGATACACATGTTAAATCAAAAGTTATAATTCAAATACTTAATGTGTGTAAATGAATTTGTGTATACTATAGCAAGCCCATAGTGTAAGGGTTAAGGTAGAAGACCAGACTAATTTAAATCATTTTCAAAACCCACAAATCTAACAACAAGAACCTCCGAATATGGACAAATTGGCTTTAACCTGAGAAGTCAGAGTAAAACAAATACATGAAAAAGTAACTGAAGTATTGGAGTGTGATTCCCATAAAGAGAGAAGCAACATCAAATACTGTGAGTCCAAATAAAGGAAGCTGGATTGATGATAAGCAAATGCATAAATATCCATAATATGTGGGGACTAATGCATACTGACCATGACTTGCATGAATCCACTTTTGCAGGAAATAAGGAAACACTAAATAATGATCCAAAGTCCAAGAAAAGTAGGGTGGAACTCTAGGAAAATGGGAGATAAAGACAGAACATAAAATACCTGAAAAATTAATTCCACAAAAGTAGAAGGAAGTTTGTGAAAGTACCCCAAAATGACACATGATTGAAAGGCATATTCAGGAGAGGGAAAATGCTGTCCAAATCCATTTCTTCTGAAGAGCAGATATGAAAAAACAACCACCAGTTTTTTCTGGTTGTTGCATAAAAATGGTCAATTCTTAATGTAATAAAACCATCACTTCATAGGCTGGGAATTGAGGTTCTGATCCTTTGGATGTGGTTGGTAACAGTAGTAACAGCAGTTATAGTCATAATCACCAGAAAATGCGAGTGCATAACTTTTGAAATTGAAAAGGAAGATAAAATAATTCATAACTTTCCATAAGAAGGAATAAAAATGTTAAATAACAATGTAACTGAAATAAAAAAAAATTAAATGTAAAGTACTGTGTGGAAGTTAATCAAACTGGAATTGAAACACATCTATTCAACAAGACTGCCAATCAAGAAGTGGTTAGCAGCTACAAGATTAATTATGATGATTGTGTTTCACTCCTGTTGGTGAAAGAATGATGCATAATCATGTACATATTAGTATGCAGATATCTTATGTTAAAATATGTGAGGTTAAGTGGGAGTATCAAAACTAGTAGTGAGCAAAATTTGTGCCAGCAGTATAAATCGAGAAAACCTTTTGTAAGAGGTTGGAAGATATATCAGAACTACAGTCCTTATGTTTAAAAATCTTATTCATCTAAAAACCTTATATGAAGATTGAAAAGATATAAGTCTATCATCAACAATAGAGCGATCACAAAACCCAATCCTTATTTCTACAATTTTATTTGGGTTTCCATTTTTTTCTATTTTTACAAGAAGCCATAAGATGAAAAAGTTGGGTCTTAAAATGATGGCAATGTTTTCTCCTTTTGCTACTCAAAACAAGCAATACACACATATGGTGATTTCAAACATATATTTTATGCATACACAAGTTTTGACCATTTATGCAGAAAATTTAAATACTTATCCTCCTTAAATTATGCTTATAAATGGTGGCAAAAACAAATCAAAATCTAAGTTAACATTCTGGATTTTTTATTACTTTATCCAAAACAAATGTTATGGTTACTAGTTAAAGGAATTTTTAGCACCAGCCAAACTTCTCCCTCCTATCCCAGCCAGTTTGTCAGTGTAGTGCTTTTCTTAAGTTTGAACCACCGATTTATTTAGCTGCTATGATTTTTTTTATTTCTAGTTACAGTTTTAAACAGATTTGCATCAAAGAGAATTTTTTAAAACCAGGCTGAAAAGGATTAACAGTAAAAAATTTCCCTGTGCAAATGGCCTATGAAGAAATTTTATTTCAACTTGTAAAGATATAACTCACTTCGATTATAAATCAATACTCACCTAGCATAACCCCAAGTGCAGAGTGTAACCAATGCAATACCCATCAACAGATTGGAAAAATTTGTCATAGAGTGCACTCCCATGATACCAAATATCACAGAAAAAAGGTACATAATTAATACCACAGCTAATAGAGTGGCTGGTGTGCGTGCTGCAGCAAAGATATTTTTACTTTCATTATGTTTATGGAAGATCTCAAAAGCTTCTTGAATTTCCTGAAATAATAATAAAAAATACCATAAAACTGTCACCAAAACCACTACAAGATTTATATTTATAAAAAATGAACAGATAATAATTGTAAAGAATTATCTGCTAAAACTGTTTGAAAAAACAATCACAGAGACTGTTAATATCTATAAAATAACTGTTTAGTTTACAAGACAAGAGCCAACACTTCAGAAATTTAAAAATTAATTCAATCTAATATATAAATTCATTGTAATTAAATGCAGATAATATTTTACCTTTTCCAACATTTCCTCATACTGTTGGGAGAATTCATTTCCACCCATTTTTCTTGTGGTATGAAATATTTCCAAAGATTTCTCTCGAAGTCGCAAGTGATCCTCCTCTAATATTTGAGAATTGAGGTAAGGACGCTCTCCTCCACAAGCCTTAAAGATTGATTTGAAGTAACTTTTATTTCCAGCCTTTATTATGGTGTCCTTTAAGTTATCAACTTCACTGTTTTGAATAGCTTTCATAAAGATTCATTTTTATTCACAGCTTTTAGTAAACTTCTTGAAACAAAGTATTAAGGAACAAGCCAGTTGAAACTGGAAGAATAGTATGAGATAATTAAATACAAATTTGGAAAATTAGATGATTTACAATTACCTTATGGGAATCTAATTCAAAAACCTTCTATCTATATAATTACAAGAGATAGTACATCCTTCCTTTAACTTTTTTTCTTGCTGAGGCCAGGTTAATGTGCACATCATGACTTCCAGTCACATTCACTTTTTTTAAATCAATATATGTTAATAAACTTAAAATTACAATGAAGTATATACATTTAATAAAAACAACAACAAACTATCACACTTCATTCTACTAGGTTCCAATATCTCCCCTTTCATATTTTATTCCACAATATATAGGCTTTTAAATATCTAACCAATTATAAACACAAATCATGTATATACATTACAGGCAATAATCCAACACATGAAACTCCTACTTTATTTATTTCCTGAATTATTAATAACTGTCGAACACACCAAAGAAGCTCCAGTTCTCTCTCACTCTGACTTTATACAGTGAGTGCTTATCAGCTTTGCACAGATGATGAGCATGTTCATAACCAACAGAAATAGCAGAATATCTTCTTCAAAAAGTTAATTATCAATTGTTTAGTTTTGGTATTTTTATTTACTTCCGAAAAGTCTTTAACTGTGTGATAATTATATAAATACTTCGAAATTTATTTTACCTTATTTGTAGCTTAAAATATGTTCTTGTGATGAGATTTAGAAGGTTACAAAAACCAACAAAGTTGGTGACACAGGAAATTAAACATCAAAAAGGCTGTATGACAAAATATTGGTTGAAAATGTAAAACTTAAAAACAACGATTTTTTTAAACACATTAAAAGTAAACAAAATGTTAGATTTGGGGTAGGACCATTGAGGAATGATAAAGAAAGGCTTAATATCTGATGATTATGAGATACCTAGGTTATTAATTTTTTCTTCAGTTTTAGCTAATAAAAATTCAAGCAATATTTCACATCTTGAAGTGTAATTGGAGCTGGGGGATTGTCACATCAGTTGTTTAAAAAGTTTTGGAAAGTCTGTTAAAGGATAATTTACAAAGTTATTTAAAAAAGTTTAGAATTATGCTGGATCATGAACATGGTTTAAATAAGCGAAAATCTCGTCTTACAAATCTTTTAACATCCTTTAAAAAAGTTACTGCTTATGTATATGAGGGCAAAAATTGCATATTTAATCTATCTGGATTATCAGAAAGCATTTGACAAGATACCACATAAAAGATTGTAAAAATATTATCTCTACAGGTGTGGGAGATAAATTAGAAAATTGGATGGGAAAGCAGAAAGTTGTTACAAATGGAGTTCAGTCACATTGGATTAATTTCACAAGTGGTGAACCTCAGGCCTCACTCTCAGAAACTTTTCTCTTTTTTTTTAATTAATATCAGTGGTATAGATGAAGGAATAGTCAATAAATTACTTAAATTCACATACTATATTAAAGTCTTGGATGTTGCTAGCTGTGAAGTAGATACTCTTGATTCACAAAAGATTTACATCATTAGTGAGTTGGACAAATTAATTTCAGACATGTTTTAATTATAATAAAATCAAGTGTTTTATTACAATTTTGATGAGAATAACCTTTTAAAATTCCATAAAGAAAAGTGATCCTGGTGTATCAGTTCATCAGTCTTTAAAGTCATCCAAGCAATATGCTGTTGATAATGGTAAATCAAATGGGATTTTAAGTTGCATCTACAAAAATACTGAATACAAATCTAAAGAGGTTATGATTTCTTTGTATAGATCAATGGTTGGGCCATATTTGAATATTGTGTTTATTCTTGGGGTCCTTGCCTGAGAAAAGACAATGAATTGTTGGAAAAGGTTCAGATAGAGGTTACCAGAATAGTACCCAGGATGGAGGGGTTGTCATGCAAGGAGAGCCTAAAATCTCTCAAATTGTTTTATCTTGAAAAACGAAGAGTTAAGGGGTTCTTATTAAGGTATTTAAGATTGTAAAGGAAATTGGCAGTGATGATGTATCAACTTTTTTCATATTTTACAGTGAGAACAGTACTTTTTGTAACTGGGTAATTCATCTCTAGTAAGTCCAAAGGAAATGCATGTGCAGGGTTATGTATTCATTTCCAGTCTTTGCCAATTTGTGTCTTTACTGGATTAACAATCACAAACATTACTCATGTCTCACATAAACAAGCCTTTACCTTTCATTTTCAATTTAAGATTTGATTTCACACAATTTTTTTTAAGTACATCACACTTGACATTTTAAACAGAACTAGTTTTAAAACATGTTTAACCTTTTCCATTCCAGAACAATAATAATCTTTAGCACTGGCCACTGCAGCAAGGTTGTTTGCTTCAGCTGTTGCCTAAAAAAGGAATATGCACACAACTTGTAACACTGCAATAAGGCATCTTAAGAAAAAATATTCCAGTTTCATTTGAAATTACATATATATAGCTGTAATATGCTAAAATAAACCTTCAAAACTGAAATATCTTAAAAATAATTATATCCTTACTTTATTCTTTCATCAAAATATATGCTATCAACTACAATAACGAATAAATCAAATACAGTTTAAGCTTGTCCAAAAAAAGAAACATTATGGTAAGTGAATGTTGGAGATATATTTACCTAGAGAAAATTAAAAGAAATCTCACATCTTGCATTGCAGTTTTCTGTTACATATGCTGTTACTTACCTCTAACATAGATTTGGGTTCTGGAAGTTCATCTCCTTTGAAAATATTTGTGTAAACCTGGAAAATAAGTGGAAATCTTGTATCTACATAGGAAAGTTTAACAGGTGGTAATTTTTTGTACAAGTATTTTGATTAAAAACACACCAAGAAAAGGATAACAAATCTAAGATAGGTCACAAAATAACTATACTTTAAATACCAGTTTTACTTTTCACAGTGAATGTTTCATTTTAATGAGATGACTGCAACATTGTAACATGCTTATTCATCATTTCAAAATCTGATTAGACCAAAGGATAACTTAATGAGCAAGTGAACTTTTTATTATTTGTAATAATATATAAAATTCCATGGGTAATATTGAACTATTTCATGAACATCAGTCATTTCTGCATACAAAAAATATGCCAACAGAAAGACTTTAAAAAGTTTACTTCAGAATAAATTCTAAGGAATAATTACTTCACAGATTAGTTTTTCAAACTGTACTTACCTTTTGACAAATTGTGTTAAGTTACTTTCTTTTTTTTTATTTTTACATTTGTAACAAAAAATAATGTGTAAACAATCTTCATTCTGTAGTCTGTAATGATGCATTAACTTTTACTCCAGCATTCAGTAAAACATTTTTTTAACCACAATAAATCTTTTACTATTAAAATATTCTTTAAAAACAGTTAAAGTTTGAAATAATTTAAGACTATTATATTTTATAACTAAAAGTATTTAATCTACTTTTTACGACAGTTTCTCAATTAGATGCTTAATAAGTGCTTGTACATAAAGAACTAGAATGCTTAATATAAACTTGTAATGAATGGATTAAGTCTTTGTTTTTCACACTTGTTAATGTATCTCTGCAACACAAATAACTTCCACTCTTTTAATCTCTACATTTTTATCATTGTAAGTTATTTGAAAGCTGTAATGGCAATAATACTTTGCAATTCAGGCTAAACAATTACTGGACAATATGACAATGTTCACTTTATACAGTTGTTTTGTAAGTGTTTACAACATGTAATAACATACAACTAGAACAAGCAACAGTACAGTTTTACATTATATATACTATTCTAAACAAGTCATTGAACACCACATGATTGTTGGAATATTACAGTAATAGCTCAGATATATACTTACCATTTAATAACCTGCCACCTGATGCTACAAAGAGTATTCATAGCAAAATATTATTTCTAAATTGTGTCACAATATGTAATTACAGTTTCAATTCCTTACATAAATAACAAGACAGCTGTCAACAGAGAAAGATGTAAATCCTTATGAATGGAACAAGACATTTAGGGGAAGAAGGTAACCAGCTGTGAACGTTGGAGAGGAAAGATCATGAAGTGAGGAGGACTGTCATGGAACAAAAAGGCAGTGAACAAACCCCAGATGGTATCAGTACATGAATACAACAATGTAGGGGCCCTGACAGGACACAGAAGTCTATCTGGGTCTGGTTAAGGGTAAATATGGGATATAAAAAGAAGGGAAATAGGTAAAAAGGAAGAACAACATCCTAAGCTGTCAAGGATTTAGGAAGAAAGGAATAATTGAGATGAAAAAGAATACAGATTAGATGATAAAGGATATGTGGGACATCAGCAACAAACAAACTGAACCATTGAAGTCCACGGAATCCCCTGTTAGCAGATCTAAAGCAGAAGACTTTTCACTTGCACTGGTATAATTCTATGGCAGACAACCATAAGTAACTAGCTAACAAGGAGGAAAATTGATGTGTAAAACCAGACTTGACTTGCTAAGGATTGGAGAAAAGCTAGATGTGAAGACTCAGAATGGTAAGTCTGTTATGTATAATGTTGGATTAAGTTTGACAAATGGAGGGATAAAGTGGAAAAAAGAGAAGTGGTGATAGGAGCAGGTGCTGTAACTTGGGAAATCAAGGATGTGCTGGCTAATTCCACATATGGCCTATCCAGTAACCTGTACTATGAAATTACAACCTCTTTAAAATTGTGTTCAGAATTTTTGAAAATATAACCTAAAATATTATTTGCCCTACCACTAGCACATTTCTTGGATGGCTTTAAAGACTGATCAACTAATGCACCAAGATCCCTTGGTGTTCCAAGATCTTAAGGATATGCACATCCAAATTATAATTATAATTCAAATTATGATAACCCACATGCATTATCTTGCATTTATTATAATTAAAACCCTTCTACCATTTATTTGCCCAACTTAATAAATCATCTAAGTCCTTTTGTAAATGAACAGTATTTTCTTCACAGCTAACAACATCCAAGACTTTAATATAGTGTGTGAATTAAAGTAATTTATTGACTATTCCTTCATCTATACCACTGATATTAATTAAAAAAAAGAGAAAAGTTTCTGAGAGTGAGGCCTGAGGTTCACCACTTGTGAAATTAATCCAGTGTGACTGAACTCCATTTCTAACAACTTTCTGCTTTCCCATCCAATTTTCTAATTTCTCCCACACCTATAGAGATAATATTTTTACAAGCCTTTATGTGATATCTTGTCAAATGCTTTCTGAAAATCCAGATACATCAATTTTACATTCTTACCCTCATCTATAAAAGTAGTAACTTTTTCAAGAACATCAAAAGATTTGTTGGACAAAATTTCCTTTAGTGAAGAAAATATTTATCATCTCCTTTGAAAAGAGGAGAAACATTAGCTAACTTACAATCTTTAAGTACCTGCCCACTGTTCAACAGCTGACAATAAATAGTAATAAGTGGTTGGCATATTCAATCTTTTAACTCCTTCAAAACCCTTGAAGAAATATTATTTAACTTACGAGCCTTATTGCTCTTTAAACTTTACACTTGTTCCTTAACCAGTTCAGAATTAATGCAGACATCTTATTTGATCTTGTTTTCATTTATGAATAATTCAAGATGTGGAGCATTTTTTAAATCTTTGTTAGCTAAAACTGTCAAAACAACAATGTAATAAACCAGCCATTTAATTATATCATCTGATATGAGCCTTCCTTTATCAGCCCTCAAATGTTCTACCCCAATTCCAACATTTTGTTTACCTTTAATCTATTTAAAGAAATCCTTACCTTCAGTTCTTATATTTTCAGTTAACCTTTTCTCACTCAACCTTTCTGAAGTTATGATATCCTGCTTAACTAGCATTTTATAATATGCTAAATCTCCTATCATATTGGTAACTTTAAATTTCTTATATTTATGATGCTTTTATTTAATTTTCTCTCTTAAACTCCTTGTGAGCCAACCTTTTCTTTTCCACTTGAAGTTACCATTTTCTGTCTATAAGGAATATGTTTACCTTGAATATTGAACAATTTATCTTTACAAATTTTCCACATCTGATCAGTGTCTCCAAATAACTCAGCTACCCAATTTACAACAGGTAATTCTTCTTCTATCCCTTCAAAATTTATTTATTTTTGTTAAATTTGTAACCAAAATATTATTATTCCTTATCTCCATATGTATCAAACTATCAAACTCAATGGAAAAATGATCAACTGCACCCAGATGTTTCCCAATTTCAACTCTCTCAATAATTTCTATATTTGAAGTTAACAATAAATCTAAAATAATGTTATTTCTAGTAAATCCTTTGACAACAGATTTAATAACCTTGAAATTCATCATACATGAATGACAATGGATCACTTACACTCTGTGATTTTACTAGTCAGCAAATTCCTGTAATATAATTACAATAAAATAATATATCAATTACTTTCTTTTATGAGGCCTAGTATCAGTGCTCAGTGTCAAGGGACTAATATGCAGAAAACTTTTACACTGAACCAATGTGATACTTTTCAGAGTTTGTTCATTTATATATTATTTTTTATTGTACGTGTTTGTGCTAACATACTCTTACTAGGTTACTAATTTGAGATGATTACTGAGCTTTCATGTAATCTCTGACAATTAATCTTTAAGTGTTTCATTAATTCACAGTGTACTATTATAGATGAAATAAAATTTATTAACTCAGTGATGTGTATGCTTTTATTGAGAAACAGAAAGAAACCAAAGTATACTCTACAATTAAGACAAGTTTCAGTTAAGTTTTGTATGTGATAATCAGAGGTAGTTGCAATGTTACAGTAAAACATGTGTAGAAGGTAATCTGGGATGTATTGGAGAGGTTATATTCTTTCATAAATCACTATGTGATTTATGTTTTACATTTAAAGAACTAAAATTAATTTGAAACAGGTACTTACATCAGAAATACCTTCCCAAGTGCCTTTCTATAACCAAATTTTTATCAGGAGTACAACTTTCACCTAAATCTAACCTTTGATGGGAAGACAGAATTTATGTAAGATCCCCTGATGCAGGCACAGTAAGTAACATGGAAGATGGTAGAATGGAGAATAGTGAGTAAGTGATGCATGTTCTGCAATGTGTAGTCACATTAGTGCAAAACCAACAAGGAGATGATGTTTTCAGTATTTTGGAGGAAAATACCTGTTTGAAGTTCAGATGAATTCTATAAATAAGTAACATAAAATAATAAAAGGACCTAACATTCCAAACCATAAAAAAATATTGCAGTTTGTCTAATAGGACTTGCATATGTGCAAAAACTCATAATTTCCACATAAAAAATACCTAGAAAAAACAGACTGCTTTTTTTTATTTTCCTAATACCTGTAAAGTAATAGAAGTACTACTGTTTGACAAAAAGAAAGTGATGATATCTGATAATAACATTTTACATGCATAAAACTAGTCAAACTAGAATAACAGGGTCAGCCACACAAAAATGTAATATATATTTTTTATATATACAAAAGTCAAGTTAGATAAATGTCAAACACTAATGATGTAATATAAAAATAGGCAAATTAAGCAAGAAAACTTGGTTCTCTTTTCAAATTCATATACATGTTGTTCGAGTTGTAATAAAAAAGAAAAAACAGAGTCAAGTCTTCCTCAATTTTTACATTACATATTTACAGGCTTTAACTTAGTTCTAATTTTGGTATTACATATTTTTGCACATGATACCTTTATTCTAATTTGGTTGATTTTGCACATGTAAAACATTTTGTCAAACATATCATTAACCAAATTAAGACAGAGAAGCATGAGAATCTTACCTTGAAGTACTCCACAAGTTCCCTGGAAGTAATTTTGTGTCCATTTATTTCTTTCACAACTAAATTCTTTGGGTCAAGAAGTAAAGGCACTAAAACTTTCAGCTGATATTTAAAGTCTGTTTCAATATCTGTATTTAATGATTACACAATTCAGTGACTCATCATTTATAATATTTATAAAAAAGATTCAAATATTTATTAATCTTCTTCAATTATTACTCATTTAAATACCAAACTCAAAAATTTTTCATAGAATGTCTTACTTTTTGCACTCCGATAAATCTGTATAGAGAAATATTTTTGAACTTACAAGAAATGGTGGTATTGGAAAATTCCAAGTCATGGTTTTGTCTATGAATTATTTGTATGCTTGTGTATGCATTAAATCATAATTATCTGGAAATGAATTATAAAATTTTGAAAGAAGAGCAACATTTGATACTCCATAAAAGGAGATATCAGGGTTTCATTAACTTTCCAAGTATGATACAAACTAGAAAATTGTAGCACTTAATACATTGGAACTCTCAATTTTATAAGTACATCATGAAATTTGGCCAGCATTCAGTAAATAATACAAGTTAATTGCATAAAAAAAATGAGATAATTTTTTGAATTATTTTTGTTATAAATTTTTTTGTGAATTTCTGAAACCTTTACAAAATCATTCTGAGAACAAAGTGGTTTACACACTAATAATAAGAATAGTTTTTGTGATCATAAACTTCATACTTCATTTTCATAATCTCTACAGACACTTTAAAAATACCAAAAGTCTTTTAAAGAAAAAGTTTGCCTTTTATTCATTATTTCCTGTATCCCAATACTAACTATCGCTAAATCATCAATGACGTGAAATTTTGAGAATTATAACATAAAAAAAAAACTTTTTTTTCTGTTTTCAAAAATTATTTGTTACCATATCATCAATTTCTTTATATTCAGAATTTCAAATTTTTACATTTATTTTAATTTTATAATTTATTGCATGGCTCATATTCAGTTTTCATGCCTTAATAGTGACATCTCCAGATGAAAATTTTCCATAGACTGATATACTTAATTAACCCAAGTTTTGTTTTCTCCAAAGCATTTTCAACATAAAAAAAAATTAATTCACCACCTAACTAATATGACTTTTGAAATATAAATAATAAATAATTTACTAAAACAGAATGTCCAGAAATATCTGTACCTTCATTGGTATTCTAAGCAGGTTATTTCAGACAAAAAGAAAAATCATGATATGGCATCAACATTAACTTTCATAATGGATTTCCTCAATTGATCTGACTTTTGTTGGTACCAATTCAAAAAGTATCACTGTAAGTTTAATGTTTAAAATAAGCTCTTTCTATTGGTTATAAGCATGCACATCAAGTTGTTGCACATGATTCTGAAAACTAATAAAAGCTAAGTATAAATGAGCAGGGTTTCTGTCATAGATCGAGAAAATTTATTTCCCATTACAGGAAGGGAAGGAGTTTGCATATTCATAATGTGCACTTGACCTTGTATTTGTTTATAGATATTGTCTATGATAAATAAGACAAAGTAGTTGGTACAATATTGAAGCTACTCTAAAAGAGGAAAATTTAGAATACAGATGTGTCACCCTAAGTCTAACACAGATAATATGGATTTAAATGTCATTAAGCTTGGACTAATTTAAATTATAAATTAAATGTACTTCTGCAGTGTTCTATTTCAAGAGTAAATAAAATCAAAATTAAGAGTAGCAAATATTTTTATTTCTTGCTTTTAAAATTCACGTTATACTGCATTGTAGCCTATAAACTGCATATTTCTTCTCATGATTCATGATGTGTGCACATTTTTCTGGCATCACAACCATAAAAACTGCAATGTTAACCATCCATTATATGATGTCATTTAAGTGTCTAGTGACGTACAGACAGATAACTCACCACTGTATAGTGGTATGAATGGTTAAAAAAGATAAATCCTCCAGGTGGCATTCAACCCCCTTTCAGGGAAATTGTCATTATACTTCTAATGGTATGCTAACAAATTGTTGAAAACCTTTTGGAAAGAATACAAATTAATTCAAGCACATAACATAATAAACAATAATTTAAATAAGAAGTGATAATGTAGGACCTCAACTTAACCTGACTTAAGATAAAACTGACTGTCCATGTTTTTACTAGAAGAACAAAGTATAAATGAAGATGTTTAACCAATACAGTCAGTTACCCTTAACTCAGAGTTAAATAGTCTTAGCTTTGAAGTCAAATTTAATTAGGTGCAGTTTTCTTTTTTTATCATCACTAGTATAAATTGCAATAAATGTCATGTTTATACTATAAAATCTGACCGTTTGTCCTTGGCTATTTACATAAATACGTTTTTTGAATAAATTATATTTGTAACAAGTACAGCGAAACTTGTATATATTCTATAAATATGGGTAATATACATGTATACTTTCCATTACATTTTAGAGGATAAAACTCTAAAACATTGATAACACTAACATAGAAGATTTTTTTTTCTCTCAAATGATTGTGTAAATTGTGACAAATTTCTTTACCAGTTGGCTTTTATAAATTATTTTTACCTGCTAACCGTCCATCAAAGTGAGGATTTGTTGCAACTTTTAAGCCTGGATGAGGCATCAGAAAACATCCAATATCCAAAAAACAAGAACGGATATGTTTTCTTAATTGTTGAAGTTCTGGATGTTGCCTTTCAGAAATCTGTAACAATAAGTAACACAACACATGAATGATGTTTCATTTCACTTAAATATAAATAAATATAAATGTAAGAGAAAACAAAAAGAATTTAATAAATTATAAGTTTCTTTAAAATCTTCTTAGGTCTGTATCAACCACTATGATTAGCTACTAACAATATACAAAATACTACATTTTTACTCTTTATGACAGACATCCTCAGAGGAAGATCTACGTCAAATTGTTTGTTTTTGAATTTCCCACAAAGCTACTCAATGGCTACCTGCACTAGCTGTCCCTAATTTAGTAGTGTAAAACTAGAGAGAAGGCAGCTAGTCATCACCACCTTCTGCCAATTCTTAGGCTACTCTTTTACAAACAAATAGTGGGATTGACTGCAACATTATAATGCCCACACAGCTGAAAGGATGAGCATGCTTGTTGTAATGAGGATTTGAGTTGAGTGCCTTAATCACCTGGCCATGCTCACAACAAGCACATAAAATTTTTTTCATAACATTTTGCCATCGAAAAAAGTGAACAGGAAGTAATAACAGGGAACCTATATACAGATCTAGTAAAAGAAATGCACTGATGTAGGTGGAAAGATTTAAATCACTCTGAACAATTTAGTTGGGTATAAAAGTTCAAGCAAGTGAGATAAGATTCCTATCAAATGAGTAGAGAAGAGAAACTTTCATCTGGATGAAGCTACATTTTGTGAGTGGTGAGCATTAAAAACCTCATATTTTATAAAAACAACAATTATTTTTTGCACAATTCTAAAAATGATATGATTTGCAGTCTCAAAATTATAATAAAATAAAAATAACTTACTGTAAATGGTAAAAAAAAAGAAACAGTTTCATACATGCTACATTTGACGTATTTTACTGCCTCATTCTTAGGAATGTAATGTTTTGCAAAAAACATTTATTTATACCATTACAAAATCACCAATTTATGTAATAAAAAATTTCAGGTCATTTTCAGACAACATTTCTATTGGGTCCATCATCCTTATTCAATATTTTAGATTTGCTTTTTTATATTTAATCGTCTCAACAGATTCATGTATACTCCAACTAACAAAATTTTTAAAATTGTGTAAAAAATAATCCTTATTTCTATAAAGTATGGGATTTTAACAGTGAACATTAGACAAGCATCAATGAATTTTACCTACACACATTATAACAAGATCTTGGAGAAACCTAAAATAATAAACAAGTCAGATGTAGTTCTTAAAAACAATCAGGTGGAAGTAGTAAATAAAGGATTAGGTTTACGCATAAACTGTTAAGCATTTAAAAGAAAGAATTAATAACAGATGTAGAAACTAATTTAAATAAAGTGACAGATGAGAACTAAAAACATATTTAGAACTGAATGTCAAACTTTCAATCCTGTGGAGAAGGTACAAAATGTAGATATGAAAACCTTAAAATCAAAACACAAAGATACTGTTATTTGAAGGCAGGCAAAGGAGAGAGAGGACAAATTACTGTACTTAACAAATGCCACTGCATTAAAGGTATGGGAGAATTAGTAAACGAGAGTAATATGAAAAATGTAACTATAATCCTACACATAAATGTCACGAATTAGTAAACACAAGTGTTCAAAACTGTGTAAAAGGTGGAGTAGAGAAATTATTATTTCCAGCTAATATTATTATTCTGAGATTTTATATACTTCCAAAAATGCATAAAATAAGTAATAGTTTTCAACCTATAGTATCGACTGAAGGTACATCATCACAAACAAAAAAAATATAGACCTCAGAATCATTCTTGTTTAAAAAACAAAAATATAATTTGAAATGTTTTATAATTTATACAGAAAATAAAAATGTGAAGTTGAATAAAGATTATTTGATGTAGTTTTATTATTTACAAAAGTAGAAGATGCAATTAAGTGTTTCAAAAATACACTGTTACAAAACAAAGGTTTGTGTTAAAGCCATATTTTCAGGTTAACAATGACATTTGTATACAAAATAAAGCGATAGCAATGGGATCTCTACTTTTACCATTATTATGTTACTTTTATATGGATGCATTTGAAACAATAGTCAAATAAGTGCAAAATGTAGGTCTGATATTCAGAAGTGTTTCAACAAGAGAATATTTTATAATTATTTTCATTTTGTGAGGCAAATTCTTCCATGTCATTAGAGAATGCAAATTTCAGTACTATGGTAATGAATCATTGATCCATATTGACAAATGAATAAGTCAATGAGAATTTTTTTTATTCTTTAGAATTCCCATACACTTGTACCAAGTGAACATCATAAAGATTCTGCTTTAATGAACATACTGACCAGCTCTGAGGTCATTATACCACATTATACCACAGTATCTTAACTATATAGAAAGAAGCTATATGGTACTAGTATGTGCTATAAAAAATCAACTTAGTAGCACTCCATAAATAAACCTTGTAAAAAACTGTGTTTAACACTATACATTAAATTTTCTTGTCATGCCGTGGCCTAAAAAACTGTCAGTAGCAAACAAAGTTCACATAAAAGCTTTACATGATGCTGGATGAACTCTCCAACAAATTGCTGCAGATTTAAAATGCTCCCCAAACAGTGTCGAGTACATCCTAGATCATGAGACCGAGACATACAAGTTTGAAAATATGAAAGGAAAACAAAGAACACCAAAACTTAATGATACTGATGTTAAGTAACTTTGTTTATGCAGCCTTCGGGACAGAAGTAATACTGCTATTGATCTTAAGCACGAAATAAACAACCATGTACCAAATTATAAAAAAGTGTCTAAATCTACAATATCAAGAAGACTCAATGAGAGTGGAATATTTGGTCATGCAGCAGTTAAAAATCCTGTACTTTGATGTCCAAATATTCTCAATAAATTGAACTTTGCTAAAGAAAAGTACCAAAACTGGACTGTTGATGATTGGAAAAGGGTATTATGAAGATGAGTCCATGTTTGAAATATTTGGTTCAAAACATAGGTCGCAAGTTTGTAGCTTTGGGAAGTGGTTTTGTGCTGATGTGACAGAAGATATTTGCAAAATTTGATTAAATATATTGCAACAATGCCTGAAAAACTGTCTATAGATATTAAAGCAAAAGCTTGATACACAAAATATTAACTATTTTTTGAACTCAAGCACTTCCACAAAGTTTTTGTTGGGCTAAATATGAAGATTAATAACATTTGATGATTCAACTGGAATTTACCTTTCACTGGTCTTTAAAAGTAGTGTGAAATGTAACTTTTGACTTTGTACTAACAATTTTGGAGAGCATTGTATGTAGATGACACATTCTTGGTGTGGAGATATGGTCATAAGGCATTAACACAGTTTGAATGCTATATGTATGGTACAGTACCATCTATATAATTTACCTATGAAACTGATAAAATAACAATTTGCCTTTTTCTAGCCATGGCACAACAGCTAATGAGATAAAGTGTTTTCTCATGTACAAATATTTAGCTCATAGCTCTGTCATCTCTTGGGATCCAATTACAATTTTGAAACAATGAGATCAAACACTTTTGACTGATATATTTGACCATATCTCAGGTCTCACAGATTAATTTATTCTATAGCTCTACAAAAGAATTTCGATTTCAAGATGAGTAATAAAGTAAAACTGGTATATGCATGCCTCAAGCTTCGTATTGTTAGAACACAAAAAATATAGATAAAAAAGTTCTTAGATATTAATTTACTCTAATCCTGATGAAAAGAATTTCAAGTTCCACAGATAATAAGGATTCTCTCCTGTTTCTGATGTATTGATAATGAGGTATGAACAAGGAGGACTTAGAAACATCTATTTATTAAAAACTTTTTTGTTCTTATGCCATCACATAAGGAATTATGTCAAACTGAAACACAAAAAAGTCTGCATTTTATACTTATGATACCTGAATTATGAAGATGTGTACAAAATATGAGAACTTACAAAATTAAATACTATTAGTGAAACATATGGTACTTGAAAGTGGATTTAACTCATTTATTGCAGGTAGAGCAATTAAAAAAATTATTAATGCTTAAGGTCATAAATCAAGGTATTTTACCTTAAAACCCAGTTGGATAAAATCTGATTACTTAGAATTAAGCACAAAGTTATACAATGGGCTATCTACAATCTGTCCGCTATGGGTACTAAAACCCGGAAGAATAAATAAAAAGAAATTATTAGTTTTGCCATGTGTTTCAAGACTAACTATTAGTTTATTCAAAGTGTTCAAAAAACAACAAATTTTCACTCTAATAAATAGTATAAAACAAATTTTAGGCAATACTACAGATAATATACTGTTAACAGAAAAAGTTCGGATTCATAAAATTGAAAAACAAAACAATCTAAAATATAATTTAGGAAACCATAAGGATAATACAAGAAAAGAAAAGATTGAAAATTTGACCATAGCAGAACACGTACAAAAAACACAACATTAGATATTATGGAAAGAGTGATAATGGCTCAACCATAGGGTATGCGATGCAATAATGTGTGTGAATTTTATATGCAAAAAACGGCTCTTTTGGGCTCAGAAAACACTTCAAATAGAAGAGCGAACAACATTTCGACCTTCTTCGGTGAACCTGACGATGACCGAAGAAGGTCGAAACGTTGTTCGCTCTTCTATTTGAAGTGTTTTCTGAGCCCAAAAGAGCCATTTTTTGCATATAAAATTCTCAACAAGTGGGTTTCTCGACATCACTGAATGTGTGTGAATCATTAAAAATAACAAAGTTTAAAAAAAAAACAGTATGAATTACTGTATGCCTATTTTAATATTATATGTTATTTATTATTTAAAATAGTTTGTTGTTATCAATATTTGAAGAAATTCCTCCATCTTGTTTCATGTAAATTATCATCACTGGAAATCATTCCTGGATTCAAGCAGCCATGTTCATGAAATAGTTAAAATAGATTTTTTTTTGCTTACAATTATTCGAAATGTTTCATTATTATTTTCTTTTTACACCTGTATACATACTGTTTCAGTTTATTAACTATCTTAGCTAATTTAGCTTCTACTTTGAAACCAATATTAATATTACATATATTTCTGTAAATTAGTAAACAGAATTTGCATCTTTTGACATTTTTTTTAAATGATATCTCTGACCATCTTTTAAGATTCCAGCAGAAAAATGGAATCATGGTTTTATTTATTAACAGAACAGATAAATACAAGTTTGTCAAGTTGAAGAGAATTACTAAAATAGTTACTTTTTCAATGACTCTTGTCTTAGTATTAAGATTTTTTTTATGTTGTGTTGCTTTTACAAATTTAGTAACATCTGCCCAAATAGTGTTTGGGGCACATTCTGCCACTTCACAGTTTTCTGCATAATGATACTTGCATATTTGAAGCAAAAATAAACTTATTGAATATTTTGAGAAATTTTCATGACTCACAAGATGGTATTTGAACAAACTGTGTGATGTGTAAAGAAATCTTTCAATCTCCTATTCAGATTTTCACATACATCTTTTAACCCTTCTCATACCAGAGAGGTGTCATTGATACCTTGCTACCATTATCCTACTCATGATGAAAATACTTAAACAAATTGCATGCCATTTACAGCAAACTTAAAGCTATTACAGAGATGCCAACTATTTCAAATGACTGAGTGTAATGATTGTAGACAGAGCCCTTTCACAGTTTTAGTCCTTTTAGATTTGCCAGAAACAAGACAATCTGTTGAACAAGGCCTATCTTTTTTTTTTTAATTTTGTGAGCAATTGCATTGGTGTTTCTATGCTGCTTAGAAAACAAGAAATACTCATCTACGCGAGCGCTGATTGGCTGACAAGCACTGATGATGTAACTATGGATTCCCTCACGTACCCAGGATGGAGAAGCGCTACACTCAAACTATTGGTAGATGTCGAAGATACAAATATTTTTTTATTATTTCAAGAACAAGCATAATTATAGCAAGTAGCCATTTGGACTATGTCTTTTATTTATTATCAAAATTTATTTGTATCTCACTAGAAATTTTCTTTTCACCCCTTTCAAGCCCTGGGGAAACAATTTATCACTTTATTGTATAGGCCTATATAAAATATAATTATTTAGGAGTTGCAACAAGTCATAATATTTGTCTGTATGAGCGTATAGCCGTAATGTGTACATCAAAATCTTAATGATTACGCTTAAATCGTAATGGTTGGGATCTCTGCTATTATCTAGCTTTGGCTTAAAATAATTCACTTTATTACATTTATTTTTTTACCATTTCTTATATTGTGAAATTTCAAAAGTTTTGTTCATAGATATTGTTCTGAAAAAATGTTAAAATACTTTTTTTGTTCTCAGTATTTCAATTACTTTTACTTTGTTGATCAGAATGTTTTACTTTATGTATCCAGTCAATTTCAACTTGATTGATATTTTTTAATGTGTACCAATGATTATTTATTTTGGCAATTGCAAAAGTCAGTAATTCCAACTATAAACAGTAAAGAATATCAATATAAGAACTAAAAAATATTAACCTATTACCAAAGGTTTGACCTTCCAAAATGTTATCAGGTCAGGCTAGATAATATCTTTGCTGACACTATTCTTAATTAATATCAACTCATATGTAATACATATGGTTTATTTTCAATAAATAATAAGTTATTTAAATTATTTGCACTGTTTGAATATAAGCAGCTTAACAATTCTTTTAAATAAGTAAGGGTTAACATAATCTACCATACTCATTAAATGTAATTAAGTATACCTGATATCTTGCCATAAAAAAAAAAAATTCTGTAACTCACAATGAAATATAATTTAACCAAAACCATTTTCAGAAAGAAAAACTATATTTAAAGAAGCTATACAAAAGTTCCCAAATCTGTGTTTGTCAGCAACTCTTTCTAAGTTTCATATTAGATTTCTCTCTCCATCCATACAGGAATTAAATCTAGTCACTTTCCCACTAAACTATAAATTACTTTTTACACCATTTTGTTACTCTTATATTGAAATAAAAAAAATGTTTATACTCTGCTCTATCCAATGGTATTTAAACTTTGTCTGTAGCTATTTTCTAAAGTAGGCTTCATTAGAAGATTTCTAGATTTCATGGTGTGAAATCATAAGAGTTGTGGAAAAAAGGCTGTACTAATAAGAAGTGAAAGAGAAGGAAAATCAAATGAGAAACAGAACATATTTCATTATATTCCAAAAAGGATGATACTTTCTTAGGAAATATAAATGATAGCTTCGAAAAACTGATTAGTGCAATTTTACAGGCAAAATACTCTTTGGAACTGCAAGAAATATCAGCTTAAACATTTATTTAATTTTTCCTTGTAAATTACACTAAATAAATGTTACAAAATGATAAATCTAAAATATTTTTCTTAGAAATTGTTACAATGGTCATAATATAGTTAGCATTTTTACTTCAATTCACATTTTGAAATGTAATATACAGGTATGCACTCAACTTTTGAAATTTGCTTTTGATCACGAAAGAGTAAAAGGCTTAACGTACCATACAAAATTCATAGGATCTCTAATTTAGAAACTTAAATTCATTCCATTCTTTAGTTCCACATCAACAACTTCATAAACTTCGAATTAAAACTTGGTTCATCCATTAAAATTTGAACAATATTCTACAGTTACCTTTTTAAATTACCTTTATTATTTAAATCAGTGTGCCAAATGTCATACAAGGAATTAGGCACATAAAAACTTAGTGTACATTTTGTCACAGTTCAGTGTACATAGAGAACTGATTGATTAGTATTTTGTTGTATTGTATGTCATCAAATAAAGCCTATGTGTTTTCATTTCTCACTTTTATGGAAATACATGCTGAAATAACAAATTAGACTGTTTACTTGATCTACAAAAAAATGAATATTTAACAACATTTAACATCCAAAGCATTTTATTATTGTTTGTTATTTTCCAATCATTGATGCCATTCTGAATATTCTTAATTTTCAAGCCATGTTGCATTAAGTAAACACGTTTGCAATATGTTATAACAATGAATCTATTTTGTTAACAATTCCAACAAACTTTTAAAGCTATTCACAATACTAGTCTTTATATGTAGGAGACATACCACACATAATCAACAAGGTAGAATGGTTCCTCCAAGAACATGATACAACTATAGTTTTACATAACTGATGATATAAAACAAACTAATCTGATGCTTTCATTACCACTTTATGGTAATTAATAACCTATTTTATTACAGTTCACATTCTTTTTTCACATTTCATAACTTACTTGTGATGTTCATTGAACATATCATCAAAAATATATTGTTGCCTTTATGTTCATTGTCTTATTGATACAGATCACAGTTGTCAGTATTACAAAGCAGATGAGGTTCCCCAAATTCAACAGTAGATGCAGCAAAACAATTTTTTTGCAACCAGAATTAATGAAAATGGAAACTAATATTGTACTCAATCATGGAAACAGGGCAGTGTCATCCTGAACCAAGTATTAAAAGAAGAATCCTGCATGTCATCAGGAAAGAAGCTTACAGGGATAAGAAAAAGATGGAATGCAGCTTTGTCATCTTCTCACAAGGTGGAAAAATATGTGGTTGTACTTGTAAGATAAATTTCTACTTCACACTCAGAAGAAAGCCTCCTAGGTTCACCAACAAAGCGACTGGAAACTAGTAATAGGTAAAGACTCTAATGCTCCATTTGGAGCAAATAGGGGAGAAGAAAATGCAGTGGGGAATCCAGATGACTTTCACACTGGAGAAAGTGCAATGTGTGTGTCCACAATTCCCTATTTTGAAATCAGACCATCAACAATCATGAAGTGGGCAGGGATGGGCAGAAATCCCCTTTTGCTATACTTATGACAGCCCACGATTAATGGTCCACCACTGAGTTAAACTTACGGATACCTATAGACACCTGAGTAGATACCATTGAGCTTCCTACAATTGGTTTTGCAGAACACCCCATCTCTACAGTGAGCATCATAGCTGTACTGGTATATTGTGTGGGTTTGAGTAAAGGTACATCTGAAGACAACACTCACCACAAATGGGATCCTATTAGCAGTAGCAAAAGAGAATCACTTAAAAGAAAACATAAATGAAATGTTGGAAAGAAAAAAACAACTTGAGTCAAAGGTGAATGAACAGCCACACAAGAAAATAGTGAGCAATGAAGAAATAGAGAGCAATCCACACACTATCCTAAATTATTTCCCTTTCCCCCAATGAACTAAGAAGATGAGTAGCCAAAGACATGGTGATATGACAAATTTGATTAGAAGAAATCTTGAGGAGGAGCTAACCTTTTCCATGGATAAGTCTGAATAAGCCAGCCTAAGGAATTCACAAACTCAACCAGTTAGTGTGGCAGTGGACAGATTACAGGAAATAGAAGGATTCCAGTAAATAAAAAGTGGGGAAAATTATCCCAGAAAAGAGGTATTAAACGAGGTCTGTTCAAAAAATACATGGACTGACGTCATAAAACAAAATGTACTTTATTTAGAAGTTACAGGTCTGGGACCCCTTCAAAGTACTCTCCTCCCCAACGCACATACTTATCCCAACAGTGTTTCCACTTGTTGAAACAATTCTGGTACACTTCTCTTATAAATGTCCTTCAGCTCCTTCGTCGCATTTGCCTTAATCTCGAGAATCTTCTCAAATCTTCTTCCTTTCAAGGGTCTTTTGAGTTTGGGGAACAAGAAAAAATTGCAAGGAGGAAGGTTAGGTGAGTAGGGGGGGGGGAGAACAGTGATCAAGTGTTTGGGCAAAAACTCACGAGTTCTGAAGGCTGAATGGGCTGGAGTGTTGTCGTGATGGAAAAACCAGCTGCCATTCCTCCACATTTCTGGCCTTTTGCGATGGATAGCGTCCCTCAGACGTTTCAGAACTTCAATGTAGTAAGTCTGGTTCACTGTGGAGCCTTTGGGGAGGTACTCGTGGTGAACAACATCCTTAGCATCACCTTGACCTTGGATTGAACTTGGTGAGCTTTTTTGGGTCTAGGGGATGTTTTACCCATCCACTGGGATGATTGGACCTTCGTTTCAATGTCATAACCATAAACCCATGATTCATCACCTGTTATGATTCTTGACAAGAAGTTTTCATCTTCTTCTGAACGATCAAGCAGTTCCTGACAAACCTGGACACGATGGCACAAATTTCACAGCAACGCAGTGCATCTTCAGTTTTTCGGTCAAAATCTCGTAACAAGATTCAACTGATATTCCACACTCTTCAGCAATTTCCCCGACAGTCAGACATCGATTTGTCTGCACCAAGATATTGATTTTGTCGACGTGTGGGTCATTAGTTGACGTGGAAAAATGTCCAGGATGCCCATCACCTTCAATGAACTGTCGACCATCCTTAAAACGTTCATGCCACTTGAAACATGCCGTACACTTCCTAGCAACATTGCCGTAAGCCGTGTTAAGCGTAGCAAAAGTTTCAGTTACAGATTTTCCAAATTTAACACAAAATTTCACAGCAAGTCGTAAAAAATTGCACTTCGCTTAAAACCGCGTAGCTAATACACAAATGAAGATATCTGCAATCAGGAAATGATGTCATAATCAGCTGATCTGTGTAAACCTAGCAATACCAAGTGAATTCCCCTGGGACCAACTGGAGCTGCACAATTCAAACAGTCTGCGTATTTTTTTAACAGACCTCGTATATCACATAACATCTTAAGGAGCAAACCTGATAAAGAAACCAATTGAATTGGAATGAGAATACAAATGGAAGGTAAAGAAATCAGTATAAAAGACAAATGACTTCTGAAGAACAAAAAACAAACAAGAGTTGATGGAGGACAACATAAGATTCTGGTCACATTAATTGTACAAATATCTGATTGATAACATCCACAAGCTAGAAAGAAAAGAAAACATATAATATGCCACATACATGATAAACCAGCAGTGATAAAAAATATGCGAAAGGTGAGATATCCTGTAGAGATGAAGAGTGTGAAAGAAAGTGCTGTAAAAAGTGAATACAATTTTTCTTTTCCTTGATTGTATCATCCTTAGAAACACTGTCAGGTTGAAAATGAAAAGAAATAACTGCCTGAATATAAAAACCCAGCTTTCTGGGAATCAAGGCCTGTATCTCTTTAGCTGATAAAGCCAAACCCAATGTCTGGGTACTTTTACCAGAAGCATTGTCTACCACAAGAGAAAATTCTGTTCTTGATACATTGAATTGTAAAGTAATTCTGAATTGCCATATAAATTTATTGCAACAATTAAATACAAAAAAAAACTGTAACAATTGAATGCAAACACAGTAAAAGAAAAAAACCAACAAAAAAAGGTACTGAAACACGAATGAAGTACAATCACAAACAAGAGTTGCACGAGAAAAACCATGCATCTAAACGTTGCCAATTGAGAAAGTGACAATCAAATGGAAGAATTAGAGAAAGCTATCTGTGCCAATACAGGTAGTGCAATATTGTTGGGAGAGTGGTCACGTGCTTCATAATGTTTATAAGTGGCACAACAATTTTCTAGTGAAAAATATTTTATAACTGATATTTCAGCATCACTTTTTTATTGATATATTTCACAAAGAAAAAAATGTTAAATTTTCTAGCTTCCATTTTTGTGCAGCCCCAAAGAGCTTCACTTGCAAATAATGTTTTCATCTATTTTATAAATATTTGATCATCCCAAAATAAACATTTTTATCAATTATAAAACCATCACCTTTTGGAAATACAATGATTCATGTCTTTTGTTTTTTAAGTCATTTTTCACCTCTGCCAATGGTTTTATCACTAACCCTTAGTTGACATTCTTTTATAATGTCACAGAATATAGTCAGACAATTAACATGAAGTTCAACATTGAAAATAGCTAGACACAATGACTGGTTATCAAAGATTCTAATTTATCTACCTCTTCAAGTAGTAACCACTGTTTATAGTTTGTTAACATACCCAAAGCTCTCATTGCATTATCAAGGACCACAATGTGGAGTTCAATACACTAAGAAACAAATCAGAGATTTGCAAGTTACTTTATAGTTATAAAGTGATAACATTTTTATATTAAATTATATCTTTGTGAAAGCTAGGAAAATTTTCTTTTATAAAAATACATCAGGTAGGTTAAGTTATGTTTAGTGACTACGACAAGTGACAACACAGTATTAGGATGAAGATATATTTTTTTTAATATTACTTTTAATTTGATTTCATTTACACAAAAATCACAAATACAAAAAGCTATTGTTTAGTGAAAACAAACAATATTTATTAGATTCAAATAAATTTTAACCGAAACTAATGTATATAAAATCATAGTATAATATACCTGACAAAATTAATGTTAAAGCACTTTAAAAGACGAGGTCTGAGATCACAGATAAATCTTCATCAATTGTTATTTACCATATATTATGGTTTATAATCAGAAGTAGTAACTAGTACAATCAGTAAAATAAAGCATTAAAAGAAACAAGATAAAGAGAATCAAACATATTCAAACTGTCTGAATACACAGAATGGAATTTTCTAATTGATATTTAAATATTTAACATATAGTATGAAGTACTTTTAATATGTTTGCAAAATAATTTCACAAATGAATTTTTAAAACCTCAAAAATTAAAAACGATAGAAATTCTGATGCAAATTACATTTAATAATTCAGAAACGAGCAACTTTGTAAAGAGTTGGGAAAAAGTTTTATGCAGTTTAAGTATTTCCATGATATGAAAAAAACATCAGAAGGACATCAGTGATACCCTTCCAGGTTGAAAAGGTTTAAAAAATGGCTGATAATTGCTAAGACAAGAATTTATTTAAGTTCAAATATTAACAGTTAACAAAAGCAAATATACAACATATAAATGACTGAATGTAAGTGGGTATTTTCCAACTTGAATGACTATATCTAAACCCTGTTATCACTGACTTGACCATTTAGCATGTGTGCCAAACAAGTTGCCATTCCTAACCTAATGGTGGAATTAATATTTCACAGTTTAATACATTCCTAACTAACTTATCTGCAACTCTGTACACTAATCATTACATGTCGGATACAAGAAGAAAATATCAGAGAAAAAAATAAAAAAGGCCAATACATCATGTTGGATATATAAGTATTAAATTCACATAACTGACAGTGCATAAAGAAACATTATGAAATCCTTAAATACCAGTTCTCTAATACATTGGAAAGTATAGATCTGCCTAGAAATATCAAAAGTCATCTACTCCACTTTTAATTCTAAAAACAAAAACAATTTATTGAAAAACAATAACAAAAAGTACTCATCTATAACTTTTAATGAAACTTATTAAAAGGTAATAACTGATTTATCAACCTTAAATATCTAATGTTTTACTTTATATATATTCAACTTTCAGTTAATATTATACACCTTTTATAGAGGAATGTAGACTGGATAAATTTCTCTATAACCTAAGTTGAATTTTAACATTCTATACAAAATAAGATGATATAATACAATTTGCACCTTATACATAAAAGAACCAATATCAAAGAACAGTGTACCTGTAATCTCCTATCAAGGATTTTTCGACCACCCTCAGTCCCATAAGATGCTTCATAAGGATAACTCCAATCTCTAACCAAAAACACAAGTTTCTGGGGACAATGCAAAAATAATGTACATAAATCTTTTGAAACAGAAATCTCCATTCATTACCAATAATTTATTCTACAGTCCATAAAAAATATGCTTTACTGATGAGTTATTTAATACCAGCATTTACTGGTAATATTCCTAAGAAGAGGATGGTAAATTATTTTTAGCAACATATATATTTCTACTAATTAAATTCAAGTAAATTAATAAAAAACTGAAAGTTAACTTTGATGCCAGTTAAGTAGCATTCTTATTTTAAGTTCAGTAGTAATTATGATACATGATTTATGTTTCAACTTGAAAAATAATAAACCAAACAATTTATTAGCATTTTTTCCATTAAATACCAACAGAATATTATATACAATTTTGCTTCTTGTTCAATAGAATAATACTGTATATAAAGGAAATTCCTCTACAATTTTAAAAAGAAAAATGTGGTAAAAATTAAAACTATATTTTAAGTAAGAATGAACTATTAACCTGAAATGGTTTCTCACTGGTGTCTTCTCGAGCTAATCTTCCATATTCTGTAAACAACTGAAAAAGATACCAATCACTTAATTTAATATGTATAACATAAACAGTGAAATATTTATTTAGCATATAGGACATTTAAGAAAATTATTTTGAATAGAATATTTCATTCTCTGACTGGTTAACTATAAAACAGTATACACTATTGTTTATTATCTAAACAATAACATTTGTTCACTACATTATTATTTCAGGTAATATTTCACTATTATTTTGCTATATCAAAAATACCAAAATTGGCAAACTAATTTTTACTAATTGTGCAACATGTCTTTTAGTTTGACTAGTTTTAAAAATTTAAATATCTGATCATGAAATTTTTTTATTATTTGTCAAAAACATTTTTTGCTACACCTAAGAGCATTGTGATTTTTGTGATGTTTAACTAAATATCCATATTTAACATATGTTGTTTAAGTCTATTTCACTATCAGTTTTTTTTTCATCTCAGTGGAATCATATACACACAACTGACTAAAAGACAAATCATAGACCAATATTGTTCAAACATAGTTGCCCCTAATTTTGAACTACATACAACAGAGCAAAGATAAAACTAGTCAGCTGCACATAACAGCAGCATTGGCTGTCCCTCTTATTATGCACCCACGGTTAAAAGTGCAAATAATGTTATATGGCATGGCATGTTGAGCCCCAACTCTTTAGATCTCCAATCTTATATGTCCATGTTCACGTTTAAACTGCATATGTTTTAGCTCAAACCTATGCTGCATCTTCACATAGATCAAATTCTGTTTTAGGTTTATAATCACTCAATCTTATTCCTAAGCCACCTAAACACATTTCATTAACAGAGAACAAATACTCATGCATTTATATTCTTAATGCCTCTGAATATTTACGGGAGATAAAATGTTTGTTACAGACTTAGAAAACCCTGAAATGTGAATAACTACAATCTATTTTATTAAATATGCAATCTATACTTAATTAAATATATTGGAAAGATAAAAATCTTAAAGATGTCAAAATACAGATTACAATTAAACTAACATTCTGGAGATAGAAGTTTTGTTACATTCGTTTTAAAAACTGTACTTACACACTTACTTGTAAGTGTTGTAAATCATCTTCTTGGATGTTTTGAGACAGGTTATATACCTGGAAAGTAGGAAAAAATATATCCTATATCACTTTACACATTACTCCTTTCTAAATAATAGAAATATATGCCTCAATTAGATTACATTAGAAATTACAATACATTATGATTTATATTCTTCTCATCGATCATATGCTTACAAAAATATAAATATTTAATTAGTAGCATCTTGTAAAACATTAATCCTTTTAAAATTTGAGTTTCAATTAAAATTACAAAAAATATGTCAGTCTAAGAATAACAAAAGCAAACTATAGCTATACTTTAAGTGAATATACACAATTACATTATTCTTAAACTATATGACAACTTGAATCCACTTGTTTAAAATCATATCAAACTGTTTGTATCATAAAAGTCCAGAATTGTTTGTCTGTATGTTGCCACTTCATGCACTGAAACCCAATTTTCAGAATCCTAAGCCTATTGTTGAGCCACTGAGAAATAAAACTCAAGAGTTTTTATCAACAATTTTATCTGGATCTTAAAGGTGTAAAGCAGTTACCAAATCAAAATAAGACAAGAGATGTCCAAGAAGACCCCTCACACAATAAAAACTACATATTTTATACACAAACATAAGCACACATATGTATCATCCTATGCATTAAAGAGTATATATTTTCTGTACTTCACAAAATACTACAAATCAAATATCTTGCAACTGTCATTTAAAATTTTACAAATATTGTTATTAAAAACATAACACAAATAAACAGAGCTTAAACGTTTTTACACTAAAGATGCAATTCTGACAGGTACTTACCTTCCCTCACTCATAGCTATCTTGACCTTCATTTGCATTCTAGGCATTGATAAACTTTATAAACAGCATATCAGTCTTTTATACTCCCAATATATTTTGCATCATTGCAGTATTATGTGATCATACTCCAACTTTCTCATTGCATTCTCAATATCAGTGCACTTTACTACTGCAGCACAATACTCACTTTCAAGAATTGGCATATACAAGCCTGAAAATGCAGGCAAACCACTGAGTAGGAAAAATGGGAAGTGGGTGAGTAGAGATAAGTACCCATCACATACATTTTCAATATTTGAAAATGTTAACTTTCAAAACAGTACTACTTCCACTCCCATATAGTTAGAATCTCACATTAGAAAGGTGGAGGAACCAATGAAAACACAAAACATGTGGTTAGATCTAGAGCACCATATATGAATATGAAAAGTGTGGTCCCAAGCAGAAAACATTCAGGGATACAATGTATTATGCCAAGTGTGGTTCAAGAAAAAATATAACATGGAAGTAACTTGTATATATTTGTAAAATCATCAAGTGCAATCCACCTTGACAAAACCATTCAGGGTAAATGGAAACTCTTTGGATTTAGAACAAACTAGCAAAGTGAAGTCCACACAGAGAAAAATATCTGAGGGATGCTCCTTGTTAAAACTGGATTAAGATAATTCCTGCGCATCTGGGCAAAACATCCAGAGAAAGTGTCTTGCATAATAAACATAATGTGTGCATAATAGGCAACATAATGATGACAGCCCTCTTCTCATCAAATAAGAACATATGCCTATGAGATTATTTTATTGTACAAAACTCATTCATGAAGAATCCTCCACAGTCCACCACTCCAATGACTGGTAACCAGAAGTGGTAAGAATTCCTAGGCTCCACTAGAAACATGAGAAGGAGTAAGATGCACTGGGGGAGTCCAGAGAAACAATTCACTGGAAACAGTGCAATGGGTGTTTACGTTTCCCTATTTTGAAAAGCAGAAAGACCCGGAATGCAAGAATCACTGAGAGTAGGGATGAGAAAAAAAATCCATGAGTGATGGTCCTCAAGGTTATGTAGACACATATACACACTCACCACTGGAAAATCATCTAGTGGTCTTACATAAACAGTCTATCTCTACAGCGAGCATTAGAAACAAGTTAAATAAGTGTTAGTATAGAATGATTCAACATACCTGATCAGGCAACATCCAATAAGAGTTTCTGAAATGCTTAAATGAAAACAAAATGTCAGCTTACCCCAGTTAAAGGCAAACAAATGTGTGGAGAAATGCCAGAAGATGAAACATGACCAAGCAAGACACAGCTATAGTGTCCAAATAATGTGTGACAAATACATTTGGAGTTGTTACCCACATTCCTGTTTGTACAATCTCCTCCAAAGAACAGTGGATCTGATCAACTACTGATGAATTATCATACCATATCTGGTGGAACAACACACTAAACAGCTAATGATTTGCAACTAACAAGTCACAATAAGTTAAATGGATGAGTTGTCAAACCCAGCTTGTAAGGATATTGGGTGAAATATCAAAGGAAACCGACGGATTCCAGTGTTTAAAAAGATGAGAATCAGAGCCCCAAAAGGATTCACTGTGAAACAAAACAATGAATAGAACAGACAGGACAAAGAAGATGTCAGAATTGGAACACGAGCATAAACTAGAAAAATAAGGGAAGGAAGGAGAGAGAGAGCAAAACAACTCTCTCAAGCAGCAGGTGTCTTGAGAAGGAAGGAATGACAAGGATAAAGGAAAACAGAAAAAGCATGGTAAAGGGTGTGGGAAAAATTAATAACTTATATATCAGAACAACAATGACCACTAGAGAGAAAGAAAAGGAAACAGGTCTTAAGGAAAAGGTGATACAAAGAACACTTAACAACAGGTTTGAAAAAAAAATGAGCAAAAACATAAAAAACAACACAGAGATCCAATCTTGAAATTAAATGGATGAGAAATACAAAATGAAAAAAAGAAAGAACAGGAAAAGATCTAAGAAAACATAAAAAGCAAAAAAAGCGAGGGATGGAACAACACAATAACTATAAAGAGTAGATACAGAAAAACATTGATAAAATGGCCAGGTAAAAAACAAAGACAATAGAGAAAATAAAGGACAGGAAGGATGAAATCCCTGACAATTGAACCACTGGCAAAAGGCAGACCAACAATGTTGATACACAGACAATGAGAAAAGATGTATGGATTGAGTAAGCAAAGAAACAAAACAGGTGGTGAGTCTATGAAAGAAGGCAATGGAATGAACAAAAGTCATACATGAAGTCATATGTAGGTTCTGGATGAAACATACCCATTTGAGTATATAGGAGTAGAGACATGGTCAGAGGTAAGGAAAGGAGTTGCTGTTCCAGTAAGGGCCAAAGCAGAGGAAACCACAACTTAGTAGGCCAATACAACACACAATACGGAGAAATCTGTATGAAAGAAGAACCCTGAAGAGATGTCTGATTAGAGGGTAAGTATAGAAATGAACACCCCTACAATTCTGACTGAACACATCTTCCCCAGAACTGAGAGATACATAATAAGGGATCAAAATAAACAAATTTTGGCATACCAATATGTTACAAACACAATAGCACGAGGCATATGCAACCAAGAAAACACCCACAAAAAAAACCTCGAAGAACTTGGTTGGGGCAGAATCGATAGTCTGCAACTAGATTTATAACATCTGGAATATGACATGCCAAGAGTGAGGTGTTAAAGCTGCGAGTGTAATATAAGAGGCCAAGTGTAATAAAACACAGGATTTTGGAGTTAGTACCACCTTATGTTGAGATATAACTGACGACAGTTAAATTGTCAGAAAGAGCCATAATCACTTTCTCTCTCTAGTAAGAGTGAAAGGAAATGAGTGAGAGCCAAAGAAACTACCAACAACACTAAGTGGTTCATATGGTTCAAACAGGGTTTGATGAAATTGAAAAGGGGAGATGCACCCTGCAAGTAACACATCCTTTCTGAGTAAACCTCAACAACATAAAATACAGGTGGTGAAGGACAAGACAAAAGCTGAAACTTGCCTACAGTTGCCCATAAAAGGGCCTGGGATAAGCCAAGAATTAATCATGAGACTGGTGAAGGCCTGATACAACAGATGTAAAGATAAAAGAACATAAAAGATTGGTCAATGTTAAACAAATAGTAGTAAACTGGGACTTATTAAAATGAACCAAGGCATCAGGATTAGAACACCCCAAGGGAAGGAGAGGATCTAAATGTTAAAATTCCAAATAGAGATTTGAGGTGCATTGGGAAGTGAAAGAAAATTGGTTCAAAAGACAAAAGGGACAAAGCATATCCAATCCCAACTATACTTGATCAGCAAAATATTGAGCATAAACAAAAATGTTATGAAAAAAATTAATAACAATAATACTCAGAATGAAGCTTTCTTCAGGTGAGGAAGGAGTAGAATCATGAGCTGAAGGGGAGATACAAACTTTGTGAAACCTAATCAATATGGTGTAGGAAAAGCACTGTTGGCAGAACTCCTGACTGTCAACATTATGTAACTTTCTGAAAAAAACCAGGGTGGGTAAAACTGAGTCAAAATCATTCACTCCCTGATGAAAACTCTCTCAGAAACATGGTTCTTGTAAAGGGAAAACGAGCAGAATAAGCAGCAAAAGTGTCCAACTCCCACCAAATTAACTTCTGAATCTCCTCAGCCAATATTGGCAACTTGCCACATTTGGGACCAGTGACAGGAATTTCATCCATGTTGGTAGGAACTTCTTCATCTGCCACATGAAAATTTGAATTAACAAGTCCACATGGACTTTGTGAAAAATAAAAGAACTACTAAAGAAAAAGTAATTTCAACTAAAAATGAAAAACTAGCTAGAAAACACACAAAACCACAACTAAATTATTTTGAAGAACAATTGAAATTATGCATCTGAACATTGTAGTGCCAATTCTCGAAAGTGAGTATTGTGCTGTGATGGTACAGAAGGCACAATATCATTGAGGAATGATGGCCACATGACCAACACATATTGCTGCAAAAACGTAAAAAAATATAGAAGCATAAAAGACTGATATACTGTTCATAAGATCTACCAATGTCTAGAGGGCAAATAGAGGAGAAAATATTATTTTGGAAATCAAAGGTTAGTAAATTAAAAATAAATACACTTAAAATGATTTTGTAATAAAATGCTCAATAATTTTACTTGAAACACTTTTGTACTAGCATCAGTTTAATGTAATAAACTTTATTCCTTAATACCTGGACAGAGCTGGTCATAGTGCTTAAAGCAAAAACTGTGGCACAATCCTTCACAGTTGATTCACTGTCAAAAGCACCTTGAGTGTCCATTAACAATACTGCCACCTACAACATAAAATATTTCATAGGTTCTTTATAACAGGAGATTTGTGCAGGATAATTATGGGGTAAATATGAACTTAACTACATGAACGAGTTTGAGCTAAGAAAATAAATACGTTGGATATAAGGTGCAAACTATTCAAATAATCTATATTCAAAATATAAAGCAAAAACATGGTGTGAATAAGTGCATAAACATCAGAAACCATCTTACCACTGAATAAATTAATGAATTAAAAATTATTATCCCTTGAAGACTTGAGACTAACAGGCTCATGTTTTAAACAAAGTTGAATTACCTGGATTTTGACATTAGAGAGAAAAACCTTAATTTTACCCCAAGTGACAAATATTACCATGCGACTGGTTGTTCTCATAAAATACACATTCATTCAGCCAGTGAAAAATATTTCCATTGATGATCCATCCTACACAATAAGTGAAGTTTCAGAAACATTGGAAAAGTGGATAAAAAATGAAAAATAAACAAAACTAACTCGAACTAAGCAACTTTGCTTGTGCCAAAACTGCACAAAATTAAACCAAACATTTTAAAAATTCCTATATTAAAAAAGCTGGTGAAAAATGCATGATATGCCCATCTGTCACACCTTTAATACTTCACATCTTATATTCTTTATTTTTAAAAACAATTTCAAATAATTGTTATTTTGGTAAATATAAATAACTTCTTTCAGCACAAGTTTGTATATGCTGCCATTCCGAAATCCTGTTAAGTTATTGAATTTTATACACACACAAATCAACCTGCATTATATTTGTTTGGAAGATCCCACACAATGGCAAACATTTTATGAAATGAATAACATACTCACTTTCAGAGATATGAGAATTTTTACATGAAACAGCAAATAAGGCAGCAAAAAGCATCAACAGTTTAGAGTAATATGAATTTCTTGTTGCTAATCCATTTTATAAATGATTAAAAATCACTTAATAGAAAACATTTATATTGTAACATGTAACTTATAAACATATGCAATATTTAAGCTGTGAAGAGGACAAAGGTGTAATACCAACAAAGGGATAACTTTGGGTGGCACTCTATCATATGCCACCATTAAAAGTTTTCTCAACTGACAGTAAGACCATAAGCCTAATCAACTTATAAATTTGGTCTTAATTGATACAAATGAATGCTCTAACTTGGCTAGAAGAACATACACATGCTAAGTATCCCAAGATTTAAATCCTCTTTATCTCAGTTTTGAGAAGAGTTACAGTTAGCTTCAGCAGTGTATATCTTCTAATATTTCCTATTCCATAGATCCTATCAAATGGCAATAAATAAAACTTAGGCTTATGACCTGATTAACAGAGTTTAGCAATTATGTTGATTATTATGAAAGCAAAATAATTTAAAAAAGACTGTTGGATTCAAGAAACAATATTCAGTCACCCAAATTTTTTTTTATTTACCCTCTAGTATTTTACTTTTATTGTAACTATTACACAGATATATTTCTGTTAAACCCTTGTGTGATAACTGTTATTCTCTTTTCTACCAGTACCCTTTTATGTTTTAGCTCTTAGTGAAAAATGTCTTACCAACAACAACTTTCTTTGTTACTTTGCAGCAACATCTAATGTTTTATGATGTTTTTATTTAGCATTATTTAGATATATTATGGTGATGTGGTAAAAACAAGCACTGTAACACAGAAGTAGTAAGTGTGCTGTTAAAATGAAAATTGAAATCATCAATACAAACAAAATCAAGCCTAAGATTTAAAAAAAATTATTTATGGAACAAAATCTTCAAATGAAGTTAAACTTGCTCATATCATAAAAAGAAGTCACAAAAGAGAAAAACTTTAAATTGTCAAAAATTAACTAAGAAATTCATTTCCTCAGTATGACAATCGGGAAGTTTTGTATTTTTCATTTCAATGTATAACAGATATTAATGATCTTTCATTGTTATAATTAAATTGATAACTAACTATCATTAGATTCAATAAAACTAGGATTATAAAACATTAACTGTACTGCACATTGTAAAGTACAGGTGAATAAACATATCTTCGCTGCACGACACACATAGATGATTCTATTCTGTAGATGAATGCTCTTACTTTCACATAATATTCTAAATAAATCATAAAATTAGTTTTGTTAATTCCTCATTTGAACAATTACTTCAATGTAATATCTGCATTTGTAACTTATCAATATATAATACACAAATATTTTTTTTGCATATATCGCCATGTTTAAGTGCAAAATTTACAGAAAATTTATTTTTTCATGATATTTTCATAATGTATCCAATAGCAAATTATGAATGTAATTCAAATCTTTCATTTTTATATTTAGTAAATCACAACTACTAAGTAATTTGACAACATTGATGTTGGGTTAAAGATTCTTCTACAGTAGGTATCTGTCGCTTGTTGGTGGTAAATACAATGATAAATAACAACAGTATGCACTATGCATATAAGTTGAACATATGTATAAAAATACTTTGCACTATGTATTAGGTTGTCCAGAAATAAATGTCATTTTTAAGCTGCAAAGTTTTGAAAAGTATAAACCAGTGTTGTAAAACATGCTTTAACCAAAGTAAGCACCATTTACTTTAACACACTTTTGCCAATGTGTAACAATGCTGTTTATGCCCCTGCTGTAGAAATCAAAGTTTCTATAGCCAATGAACTCCCTGAAAGCTTCTTCAATCCAAGATTTTAAAGAGGTAGTTTGTATCTTTATTCTGCTCAAAGTTTCACACTTTTATATACCTAAATATATCTTAGTTACTGAGCTTAATAAATTATTCTATAGTGTGAATTTTTTTGTTATTCAACTATATGTATAAATCCTAAAAAGTATTTTGTTTGATATCCTCCATGTGCAAAAATTTAATAGGCTTAGCAACCTATGTCCAGCAGCAACCAAATTCAAAGGTCGTAGCTAGAAGAGAAAATTGTTTGCTTTACTTTTGCTGATTTTATTTATTGTTCTATATTTTAAGAAAAACAAGTTTCATAATTTATTTCTAAATAATATATTTACATATATGATGTATAATTATATAAATGCTACTGTATAATACAATATACTAGTCCAATAAAAAACAGCCAAGATCAAGCCAGTTTTATATAACTGAATATCATACCATGAGTGCACATGCAATGTTTCAATGCAAGTTACATGATGTTAACTAGGCACAACTAGAAGGTCAATATAATAAAAAATAATAAATACAGACCATTATCAGACTTAAGCTACTTAGACCAAATATTTATATTTTTATGCTATATGTAGTCACACTAGCACAAAAATTAACAATTTATATTTTTTTTTTTTATGATGGTTATGAGGTTGATCAGCTGACAAACCTCACATAGACAAAAAATATGAAAACAAATATTTGAAATGTAATTAGGATGTTTTAGAGATTACATATATGAGATTTTTGTGACAAAGAATAGCTTTTAATTATAACATGAAATCACTTTGAACTCAGGTGAGAAACCAAACAGACTCAATGTTTTCACAATGTTTTTGTGCACAAAAACTTGTAATCTTCACTAAAAGTCTGTTAAATTTTGTGAAGATACACATACTGCATCAAAAGTTACAGTGTAAATACTTAACCTGTGCAATTTCAATTTGTATATAAAATACTAAGCCTGTTTAAAAAGGGTTAAAAAATTTGAGGAAAAAACAAAATTTCAACATCTTTTTTTCAAACCTTACTTTTAAAATGTTCATGAAATAATGAAGTTTTTACCATAGAATTTCAAATTACATGCAGAATATCTTCCCTTTCTGTGAGCATTGTATGTATATGTCATATGGCAAAACCAGCAAATATATATATAAATACAAAATAATTATGTAACATGTACATTTCAAAACTTCTGTGGCATTTTCTTTTTTCATCACAGACTGTAAAGCTACTTGGAATTAGTTAAAAAGTTCAATATGTAAATGATCAAAATAGTTTATTACATGAAATAGTTGAAAAGCTTACAAACCTTTTCTCCACTTGGGAGAATGACTTGAAAAACTTCATCCCAAAGGAGAATGCCTGTGGTATCTCTTTCTGAACCACCTCGCCATGAGAAACCTGTAAGAGGAGTTTCATCATCTCCCATCCAGTCTGGTGATCCCTGTAATTTTATACATCATATGCTGTACAAATCTGAATACTTTTAAAATACACGACTCAAATATATCAAATCATTCAATGAAAAAGTTTAATTTTTTTTTTCATGAATCTGTAAACAACTTGACCAATTTTGCTTATCTCTTCTTTTGGTTAATCCTATATAACAAATAAAATTATTAAACACCACACTCTCTTTACTATTTTGATGTTAAGTTGTCTAAAATAGTATATTCATGAAAAAAGTAACACACAAATGTAATATCAGAAATTTGCTTCCATAGTTTTTCAAAGTAAATTTGGTAGAGAAAAAAATTTCTATCATGATAAATGTGCAAGGATTAAGTTAGGACACACAATATTTACAAAATTCAAATGCTTAACTTTGTTACTTGTATAATTATTTATTCTTTTGTTGCCATATAAACCTGCAGTTGTTTTACATGACTACCATCAGTCATTTTCACTCATTTTAATAGCCACTGTTTAATTTTGATCAACTTTTATTTTTAAATGAAACCACAAAAGTATGCAATATTCACTGTTCATACAGTTAGTTAATTAACCACTGGTAAGTCTCAAAATCAGCAGAAAACTACATTCTTGGTGGCAAGTAACATTTTACATATAATAAGCACACATACACACACACACACAAACACACAGGTGCTTTAAATCTCGTGAATTGCCTAGTAATTACTTGCATTGTTGAAACATTTTTTTTCTTATATAATTGTTACATTTTTTAGTTTGTTTTTCTAATACGGTGTTCTAATATAATGTTGAAATGTCAAACCTCTCCATTGGCATGCATCAGTGAATGAAATTTGTATTTTGACTGGCTTAACATCAAATCATAATAAAACTAAAAAAATGCAAATAAGTTATCATATACAATTTCACTTCTGGAGCTTAAATGTGCATAAACCTAAAAACTGTAGAAGTCATTCTAGTGAAGTTAAAGACAATTAGATTTTTCATAAACAATATCTTGTTACAGATCTTCAAAAAACATCATGAAACAGAACCAAAGTGAAAACTACATAAAACTGACAATTAGTTAAGAGTCAGATATCTTCTTACAATTAAGTTTTCACCAAATTGTTCAGAAATACTCATAATTGACTAAGGCTTTAGAATTCTAATGTTATGATTTCTGTAAACTGAATTGTATTTTCAATAGATAATTCCACATACAGAACAGCTATATCATTCATATCTGTTCGTGAAACTTGCATGCTACTAACCTTGAGCTAGCTCTCACACAAAATTCCTGAGACTAACTTGAACTGCAATAGTGCATAATGAAGTAATCATGTAACTACAGCCCTCCACCAAAAGGAGGGTAACGCAGCTTCAACGTACAGTAACTTCCCTTGAACTTGAAATAACATCATGCTTTGATAAGGCAAGAAAAAAGCATGTCACAAGTGGGAAGGTATACACAGGTACCTATCAGAAATATATATTCAGACTGGGAAAATGTTAACATCTGATTCAACATCACACCTCCACACAACACAGAACAGCAAGGATCTTATGTTGCACTGGTGATGAGACAAGTGTGAATTTATTAATCTTAATGAGCTCCCTTTATAAAGTATCTGAAGAAGAAAGCCATGGAGTGTGACATCTGTGGGAGACTGCATCTTATCTTAAACAAAGTATAACCTTTGCTTGAAAAGTAAAGGAAAGAGAGGCAAATAAGCCTCAAAAGTGACTCAAGGATGATCAGAATAAGAGCACAACTATGTGTCAGTGAGATAATATACATAGTGCAATTAGAGGATGATCAGAAACACTGAGCATTCTCATCTATGCTCAACTGGACAGACTGAGGGTAACAGAGAAGGCCACATCTGCTGTTTGAGAAACAACCTGTCCTACACCAATAGTACTACCATTGCCCTACTTCTCACTGTATCATGCTTAGTCCAGTTGGCGAGGAATTCTCCAAGGTCCACCACCCCAGTAGCTAAAAACTGGTGACTTGAAAAGGTCTCCCATGTTTCACTTGGAGAGCTGGGAGCATATTTAAACTAAAGAGATAGCTATTAGCCTCCTGCCAGAAAGGTGTTTTGCTAAAGACATTAAAATTGGGAGCTCAAAATCCTGTATTTAAAGGCCAGCAAGGGTGAATCAAAGAAATGAGCAGTTACATTCATTTTGGTCAGACAATGAAATAATTTATATCGCAAGGATATTTCTAGTGGTCTTGAAGTACACCACTATGCACACTGGTTGAGCCAGGGTAGATGGAGCTTAGTGCTTTTCAATTCTCCTGGCTCAATGTATCTTTTGGAAAATAAAACTTACACTGGTAGGCAACACAAACTGCCTGATGGAGTCCTGTTAGATAGAAATATGGAATAAAAAAAGATAGTGTTCTGAATGAGTTGATCCAGGTCTAACATGCATAGAGATGAAAGACAACAGGAACGTATACAGGAGAGAAAAAATAACCACCTTCCCAGTTGACAGTCTAACGAGGAATAGAGGGCCATTTTGAGTAAAGGAGCAAATAAGTTTAGAGGAATGGTGTATGAGGCATGGGACAAATGTATGTACAACAACCACAGGAAGAAGAAAGCATATCCTAAGAGAAAGGTGACATAAAGAGCATTTCATTTGTGAAAGCATGCAAAAATGCATAAAGGTTCTATTCAAGCATAGGAACCATGTAATACAGTTGGTAAAGAGGAAAGGATCAGAACACAGTGGAGATAGAATGGGAAGAAAACACACTGTGATAACTATAATGGCAAAATTTAGTGGGCAATGCCACCTAATAATCAGAAATAGTGTAACTGACAAACCATCACTGAACAAGCAAGTGAAAAAAAGACTGAAACGTAGGATACAGTAGGAGAGCTAGGAATAAGGGTGTGGACGATGGATCAATGATGATCCATCACAAAATTTGCTGATAAACAGATAAAGTGGAAAAGAGGAAGAATGACAGGAAGAAGGGTTCATACTTAGAGAGACCAGCCCTAACTAGGATAGACTGGCCAAAACCCATATATGAAGTTTAAAAGATGATATCCAAAGATGAAAAGGGATTGTGTGCAGTCAAAACAACAAGAGATACAGAGCACAGAATGGGGGAAGAGGTCTAGACACCAATAAAAAAACAAAACAGAGTTGAACTAGCCAAAGAAGTGCCACTGAGAGAACACAGCAAGAACTGTCTTGTAGCATGGCAAGCACCTAAGGGAGAATACAAAGAGGAAGATATACATACAGTAAAAGGTGAAACCAGTCCTGATTGAAAACATCAACAGCACAACCAAAATATGAGGAACAAGAGACCCAAATAGGGAAAGTCTGGAGTTGAAGAATGGCAAAGGCATTCGTGAGGGGTGCCTAACTAAAATCAAACTCAATGAAAAACCTTCAGATAAAGAGACCATTCAGTGGAAAGAACATGATCTGGTTCAGACACTTTATCCCCCACCAGGTTCATAATTTCTGGCTCATGAAAACTGCCAATATAAGCTTGATAGAAATCAGTCAAAAGTAGAGATCTACTCCTCAAAATCAGAAAGCCCTAGAACAGATGCTTCCTTGATAGTAATATAAAAAACAGCTGTGAAATTGTCAGAATGGGTCATGAACTGCAAGGAGTTCAAACATGTTGATTTGGGACAAACACTTTTCCTGTGCCCAGATGACAGAAGTTATAGTGTTGTTCATATACACCACATATTGGGAGTGAAGTATTTGTGAAAAGATGGAGATCTCAATGATGTGTCCACTGTGATACTGGCATGGTCAAGTCACCAAGAAATCTCCACAAGAAAATGAGAAGAACAACTGACTATCAATGATAATAGATCCCAGGACAGGTTCAACTGGTTGCACAAAGTCTACTGGAGGAGGCACATGTATAAACAGCACATGAGAATGAGGTGTTCTAGTGAAGCAAGCACCCCCAAAACAAAAACCCTCCTGTGCAGCATAAAAATAAAAGGCTTAAATCTTAGTGACTAAACATTATATAATTAACAGGTGAACAAAAGAAGACTGAGCACAAGTGAGATTAGGGTTGCATCACCCCTCTCTGCAGATGTATTAAATACTGTGTGGGCATGAGAATTAATTTGGAAAGCTTAAATAGCCATACAAGCCAAGCAGCTTCTTGAAAAAGAAGAGAGGTGTGGGAGAATCATTTCTCATGAGATAGGGCTAGGATAAGTCAACTGTCCATGTAGAAAAAGGATCCAAGTCCCAGACAACGAATGACCCAGCGAAAGACATAAAGATATGACTCTATGCCAAAGAGAAAAGCACAAAACCAGGACACTCAATTCCAATAGATGAAGTCAAGAAAAAAGCCTAAAGGATGAGATAATAAGGATGTAGGAAAATGTGTAAGGCACACTGATCTTGGTCAATCACCATCTTTTCCACTTAAATATAAAATAAATTCTGCATGGAATGATCAGAAAAAGGTTGAAAGAAGATAGACTGACAACTGAATACCAGTTCCTGCTCTTCTTGGGGACCAGAAAGAAGTGACAATCAGTGATGTCGAGAAACCCACTTGTTGAGAATTTTCTATGCAAAAACGGCTCGTTTTAGTTGAGAAAATATTTTAAATAGAAGAGCGAACAACGTTTCGACCTTCTTCGGTCATCATCAGGTTCACAAAGAACGATGACCGAAGAAGGTCGAAATGTTGTTCGCTCTTCTATTTAAAATATTTTCTCAACCAAGACCTATATTTGGTGAGATTAAAACCCCAAATTAAGGGAGTATACCCTCTCAGTAGTATTTTTGACTGAAATATTGTAAACCACATCCTCAAAATATTGAAGTTAAACCATGTCTGAAGGAAAAGAAAAGTGGAAAGGCAGAGAAACAATAAGAACATGAAGACAAGGAAGAGGTTGGTAAAGAGTAGAAGTGTATGCATTCCAACCCAATATGTTCTAATAAAAGAAAAAACTAAGTTAGAAGGAAAACAAAACTTGGCAGTAATACAGACTAAAGTGTTATTAATGACAAGATGCACTTCATCAGAAAACCCTTTTGTAGAATGATAAATTGCCTCAGACATAAGTTGGATGTTTTAGAGGTTATGGAGAAACATGGTATAAAGACACATAAAAGTGAAAACTAGACACTACAGAGCAGAATGTAAGTCAAATATTCTGCTCCCTAAGCAGTTTAAAGATACCAACAATTCGGAATTAAGAAAGCCATGACAGAGGAGTCAACAGTGTGAGGACAAGACATAGTTGTTCAGAAAAGGATTCATCATGAACTCTAATGTCAGGAAAAGGAGAATGTTTGTGTTTTCTTATAGATAATCCATATCAGGTTATCTGCTAAGCCCATGGAGAATAATCAAACCCCTGATTTTAGTGTTGTAAGTCCATAGACTTACAGGTGTACTAGCAAGGGGCAGGAAAAGGAGAAAAAATAATCCAAAGCATTAGTTTCATGCAATAAAGATAGGGAAGAGTAAAAATACACAAGCAAAACATAAAGAAAAGAACATACCTTAGAAATTATATCCAAAGAAAGGTTGGAAGGTTGAAAAAGTTGTCCTTGACTGGAAAGCAAATCTAAATGGAAGGAACAGCTGATCAAATTTGTTATCCTCCTAGTCATTTTTAAACTGAATAGAAAAAAAAACATCAGCCACATAGACAGTAAGAGGAGATCCAGCATGCCTGAAGGAACCCACAACATGCTGTACAATGTCTGTAACATTCACAACACTCAATAGGCCTTGGAAGCCATAGTAAAAATAGGTCCTACATCTGTAATGTCTTGAGTCACACAGAACAAAGTTACTGTCACAAGAGAATTCTTAATGATAATTAATGCTTTTGAAACAAAAATTAAAATTAAAATGAAAGTTTATTAATGATTTCAAATTTCAATAAATTAAACTAAGGCATGAAAAAGTTGTGTTCCTCTCAAAAATAATCCTGACAATAAGAGTGGCATTATTTCAAAGGCAAGTGTTTAAGGGGAATTGGTGCACATGGAAGTTGTGTCTCCTCTTTATTGGTATAAGACTATTGCTGTTTGATAATCTCATCATGCACTACTTCATATTAAACACATGAATTTTGGATGGGAGGTAGCTCGAGGCTATCGGCACGCAAATTTCATGGGCACATGCATGAGGGATACAGGTATTCTGTGACTAAAGATGAGATACCATATCAGAATAAGTATTTGTTAACCTTTATAATCTGGCAAGTCAATGGGTATAATTTAAGTATTTTTAGAAGTTACTTATTTGAGTTCTCAGACAGGATGTGAGCTTCAAAGACTAAATTAATATTTTATGTATCAAATCACTTGCTGTCTTCAGTTTAAAAAGTTATTCTGTGTCCTTTCTTGGTGTTTCTGGAATCCTTGGTATAGGCTCCTTAGCAATCTTCACTTAGCAGCAACTCCATTGTTAAAATTTTAAAATTTCCCTTATTAGTAAATAAGACTTGATATCTTTGCATATCTTTGATGCCTTGAGTTTCAGCTTCTGATTAACCTGATTTGGAGATTTTGGATGTGTTCAAATATTTGTGTTGTAGTTAAACTGAATCTCTTGGACTGCAACATTTTATTCAGGTAGCAAGTGATTTCCAAAACATTTTGTTCACACTAAGTGCAGTTAGGTGTACACTTAACATTCAGAATCAACACTTATTCTTAACTTTGTCTATTCATAATTAGCAAACATGTACACTATCAACGGCTCTTGATAAAGTTGTAATTGTGAAATATTGAGCTGATAAACATATGTTATTTACATTAACAGAATTATCAATATTTAATCATACAGGATAACAAGTACCTGAGCTTTCATGTACCGAAGGCAGAAATCCAAAAGGAAAGACTTTCCTTTCCGAAAGGCACCAGCAACAGCAACCACAACAACATGCTTATCACGAATGTGTTCTTGCAGTAATATAGATTCTAAAGACTTTTCATCAAGTTCAAATAAATGGTCTTCACCAGATACCACTATCTGGACTGGTTTGCCTTTCATTTCCTCCGTTTCTAACCTGCAATGTCAAACCTTCACAAACAAAGCCACCACATTCATAATTCAGTACTCCACTTCTCAGAACTGTCATAACTTTAAAAAATTGCACACAGTTCTACTCTTTAGAAAAAAAAAGTTTCTTTACAAATTATGACTTTGGCATTATTTTAACTCGATATAACAGTAAGTTTAATTACAATTATTTTGCATATATATATTTAATTTTAATTAAACTACTTTAGTATGAATGTTTGTTATAGATTAATAAACTTGACCTCAAAATTAAGCTAATATATATAATTCATATTTAAATAAATTTTTAGCCTACACCTCTGAGTCAAATAATGTAGAGGCACTTTGATTACTTTCACAATTTTAATTTTAAACTTTTGCTTGTAAAGGATTTAGATTCTTTAATCAATTTGATACATATACAATACATATTAACAAACCAAAATTTCACCTCTAACCTTCATGCTTTACTGAGATACCATTACATTTATTCAACCCACACTGATACACCTCTCATATTCTGACTTTCAAGAAAGGTCTAAAATTTTCACTGACATTACTATTTAATGTATGAAAAATAGAGTAATTCCTACATGACACAAATCATAAGATTGTCTGTTTTATTTTAAAAGTAAATGCTAATACTTTGCCCAAAGAGCTTGATACATTTCGATAAAAGATATTGCTTGGAGAAGTAATTAAGTATTTTAACCTATTTATATGTTAATTATAAAGCTACATACATTATATTAGTTTTTGTTCATACTAATTAAATTAATTTACTTGTCGTGTTACAAAATGTGTATTTGAAAACAACATGTATTATTTTTGGATGACTAGCAGAGCAAGAAAGAAATAGGCTTACTGAACCATACATCCAAGTGTAAAAAGCCTTAAAGCTAAGTAAGTAAAAGAAAGATTTCTTGAGTTTTATGTGTAGTTTTTATTTATGATTACATTCTTAAAAACTTATAATGGTAAATAACCAAACTTAAATTGAAAAAAAACCTCCTTCAGCAATGCACATGGGACAGACTGCACGGTGCAAAGTGATATAATTTAATATTCTGTTTATTGTAATTTACATTAAGCTTCTGCCAGGTGAATTACTGCTTTGTTATACTTGTGAGACATAATTCAAAAAGCAGTAAAACAGTAATTTAAGAGATATATAAACTGCTATGGGTATGAGGCTCTTTAAGATTCATATTTGTAACTATCTTTTGCAATCTGTTCTTATTAAAATAAATAAAAAAGTTTGGTTTTACTTCACATTTTAAAATGTTTGCTACTCTTGATTTTGCTTCAATTAGCATTAAGGTAAAAAAATAAGAAAAAATACAAGTTTTATGAAAAAACAAAAACCTTTGATATTCAGTAAGTGTTCTGGAGATTAAACAAACAAACATGAAAATTAAGATCACAAGAATTATTTCTATTCTTAACATGAACATTCTTTCACTTGTACTGACTCAGTAAATACTTTAAAAATTCAAAATATAAATCTGATTTATTTTCCATACATCAAACCAATAATGTTTACAAAAAGATTTCAAGTTTTAAAAAGATGCTTTAGTTCATACTTTTCAACTTTTCATTTTACCCATTGCTGATTTCACGACAGTGTTGTGGTTTAGAAAATAATATATACTTTTAGGAGGTTGTAGAGGTCATGCAAATGATATATTAAAACTGTGAAATGAAAGGAAGGATTCTTATTCTTAACAGGAAAAAAAATCACCTTTCAATCACGTATTCTCAAGACACCTTGTATGGGTATTAAAATTTTATTTTAAATTGTTATCCTGAAGATGACCTAAGAAGGTCCAAACATCGTTCTGTACAAAATTTTAATTAAAGCTTTAATACCCATACCAACTGTCTCGAAAATACATATGTACTTCAAGTGGGTTTCTTGTCACCATGAATTACTTTACCTTTCAATCAGCTTAATTCAGTAAACACTTCATAAATCCACTGACAAATAATTTTCAAAACATCTGATTTCTTGTATAAAACACACTAGAAATATTTATTAAAAGCTTGTCAAAGTTAGTGAAAATAAACTCTGTACATATAGGAGTATAGTATGCTGTGTCATAGATACACAGTGGTTGAACTATCAATTAAATTGACTCTACTCATATGCAAAGGGTTAAACCAAAATGCAGACACAACAAAAGCCTGTGATCCACAGAATGTACAAAAGATGCAGATACAACAGTGATCTATAATCCATAGTATGTACCAAAGATACAGATAAAATGGTAATCTATGATTCACAGTTTAAACCCAAGGAGCTGATACAACAATATATCCACCTTAAATCAAATTTAAACTCATGATGCAGGTGCTGCAGTAGTAACTGACCCACAGTTTAACTCAAGATGCAAATGCAAAAATAGTTTGTGATCCACATTTTACACTTCAGTGGGATAAATAATCAATATAATCTATTACCTATGAGCAACAATGTTATGTGCATGTCATGACCATTTTACAAAACTACATTCAAAATTTAATTAAACAATGTTATTATCAATATATGGTAACAAACTTGGTATCAAAGCATCATTTATACTTCAAACTTCAATATAAGTTTTAATTCCAAAAGGAATATTTAAATTCTATATTTTCATTTCTCTTTATCATGTGGAACTTCTTCAATCTAAATTGCCAATTTTAGATTTTTTTTTCCACTGATATACAATTTTCTAAGTGTATCACCAATCTAACACTTGTAGATACTTACAAGACATAATGTAAACTAATAGCTTCAAAATTCTTGCTCTACTAAGATATGATCAAAAGATAAATCTACGTCAAATGTTTAGTGTTCTGACTCGCACATCTGAATAAAACTTCATACTTTGGACTGTCACATCACTGCAAAAAGTATGGTTAAAGTATTTCATTTGTCGATGGCAAAAGGCCTTTCACCAGACAGATTAAATTTCTTTAGTATTTATTTTTATTTATTGTTATAAATGTCAACAAAATGTAAAATTACAAACTTATCGAGTTAAATAATAATATATAAAGGAAAAAAATATTTTTTTTATTTCTTATTATCATAATTCAATTATGGATTGCTTGTAACTCTATTTGTTTACACAAAGTTGTCTAGTTAAGATAAATGGCTTTCTGCGTACTCTGAAACTATATCTATGATAGCTATAAGCAATAAAATTATATGAACCGAGATCTGGCAAATACGTTAGCTTTGGCTGTAAGAACAAAGGCTTTAATTTTTAGCTACAATATATATTCATTTTAGAAAAAAAGAAAAAGATAATTTGGATTTTGTATTTTTCAACTTTTCATTTTACCAATTACTGATTTCACTAGTTAGAGTGTAGAAAATAAGATATAGTTTTACTAAAAACAAACTTTGATATCAATTTAAGCAGTTCTAGATATTAAGTAAATGAAATACAAAAACTTTCAGACAGAAATAAGTATTTTTATTTTTAGCATGAAAATCACCTTTCCCTGAGTCTGACCAGTAAAAGCTTCATAAATTCACAGACAGATCAATAATTAAAATATGGTTTCTTGTGTACAACAGACTAGTAGAATTTACTAAACATTTGCCAAACTTGACAAAGATACTCTTTGTAAATTCAGTCATAGTACATATACCTAATTTATGTTGTTTACCTAGTTTTCATACTGTGGGATTGAGTTACAATACCTTTTTCTGGTCAGAATCACTTTTATACCACATTCTTTCCCTCTTGTATGTGTTCCCCTCTTTTTTTCCACCATGATATCTGACACATTTCAGGTTCTTCTTTCTAATTGATGTGGGATTCTAGCTAATCTTGTGAAAAGAGACAAGTATAATATTGGAAGTTATAGTTTTACTTTACTAAAAATGTATTTCCAATAGTTACTTCTGTCCACTCACACTTCCCACTCTTCATCCTCACACACTTCAAGCACTTGAGTTTTCTGATAAACTTCAAAGTGCTAGTTCAGCAAAAGTTCTAGCAAAAAGAAAGTTAGAAGACACTCTTATCTGGGGAGGCTTCTCTTAACTGATGTTAAGAAAAAGTGCATACTTGAAACTGGCTTTATGCAGTAAAATAACACATGGATTCTAATATCAGTGGTAAGCACAGCAGTAGACTAACTTCAGTCTGACAAGAAAATCTCCATAAACTATGTGATAGTTACATTGTAAAATGCTGTACTTCAAAGTACAATAGAGTAGAATCCAAAAGGTTGGCCAAAGCAAGAGACATCCTTTTGATCATCTTTGAAAATAAAGTTATGGATAAATAGACAGTTACTTATTTTTAGGAAGACTTTTCCAAACATAAGTTGACATACTACAGAGCACAAGATTCCTTTCTAACTACTTTCAAAATATGAGAATGAAACCACTACTGGATTTACTTGACCATCCAGCTGAGAATAACTATCCCAGTGGCAAGACAGGAAGTGAAGTGATAGAAATGGCCAAGAATTCATCCCATATGAAAAGCGAAACAACGAAAAACAGAGATAATATTGACAAAACAATTTATGCATTATATATCAGTAAAGAAAAAACACTAATTTACTGATCAAAATTAAGATTTTTTACCTTGTCTTTTGTGCCATTCTGTATTCATTCAATAACTGTAACATTAGATGCATGAACACTGTATTATTATTGTTAATCATATGTTCAGTGTACTGTTTTAACTTCGTATTGGGACTTTTAATGGAATTTCACAATCCAAGGAGATGTTAAAGGATATTTTTTAATATTAATTTGGATTTTGTATTTTGGTGTGATAGTTAAAAATATCCTTAGTGTCTAAATTTGATGGGACATTATATTATCAACATGTGTTATCTTACAACTGTCAATGAAAATAACTACAGAATTTAAATTTTGTTAATAATGCAACATTCATTGGAATATAGTGATTTTATTACTAGGTAAAAATGTTGGTTTTTCTGTTGGCAAAACTTGCTCACCTGAAAGTCATTGTATATGATATTGTTCTGATCATCTGTTATTCCTCTCTGAAAAGAGGGCACCTCTGACTGTGCATGCTCACCAATACTTCTCAAGTGTGCAAAAAAATATAGAAAATAAACTATCTATAATAATATTTACAGATCAAAACTATAACTTCATGAAAACACACAAATTAACATCACAAAAAATTACATTCATAGTATGAAAAGTTCATGATCACTTATAATTTACAATACCCCCCTCATAGCTTGGCAGTAAGTCTGATGGCTTATGATGTTAAAAATTACGTTTCAATACCAACAGCAGGCATAACACAGATATATCACTGTATGGTTTGAAGTAAGCTTTAAAATAAAAAATAACTTACTGTAACATATATACACTTTATTTTTAATTATGCTACCTACACTTTGTGCTTTGTACTCTGGAGTTCCTCCGAATAAACAATTTAAACTGTAATTTCACAAGTCATGTATTAAAATCATTCTCAAAATAACTCTTAGAAGTCATATTGAGCATTGAAAATTTAAAAGAGAAAGCACGTAGATGTTTAATGTTCAATAAAAGTACTAACATACAAGATAATATGAGTCATTTAACGTGTTTTTCCTACACCAAAAATATATCACAAGAATTAGTAGTAGGTCACGAGCTCTGCAAGTTATATTTGCATGTATAATTCGAATAAAACGTACGCTAAAGTATTATTTAACCTCCATTTTCTACATCTTTTTGTTTTACTTTTGTTTCTAATTAAAATTATTATTTCTTTGGACCATAAAAATCAAACACCTATTCTAAGAGCAAAAATGTTGGCACTACGTCACAGCATTTTTAACAAGATAAGGCAGGTATCCATGACTTCCACAGAGAAGGGAATAAAATTAATATGCTAATTACTTATTGCACTTAATCACAACTTTACACCATAGTTATTAATATTCATAAATATAATTTACCCTTTCGCAGGCTACACCTTTCGCCAACACTTCAAATAACTCAACATTAAAAAACGTGGGTTGCGTTATTGTGCAGAAAATCGTGTTTCAAACCTTAACATTTTTTATATATTTTCAACACGATACATATAAATATATTTTCGTTACTAATGAAATATTACTTTTACAAATGTCAACTTAAAATTTGTCAGTACTTTAGAAAGGAATAAATTAAAGAAGGCCTTTAAATTATAATTGCATGCTATTCTATAGAGTTTGTTTATTTTTATTGTTTGTTTTTTATTTTTTGAATTTCGCACAAAGCTACTAGAGAGCTATCTGCGCTAGCTGTCCCTAATTAAGTAGTGTAAGACTAGATGGAAGGCAGCTAGTCATCACCACCCACCGCCAACTCTTGAGCTACTCTTTTAACCAATGAATAGCGGGAATCACCGTTACTTGTATCACCCCCACAAATTAAAGTGCGAGCATGTTTAGTGTGACGGGGATTACTAGTCAAGCGCCTTAATCATCTGGCAAATATCGAACAGACTATCTTATTCTAGTTGCATTTACTCTCTCTCTCTGTGTTGTAACTAATGTTTATTCTGCTTGTGAGGATATTGCAATAAGTTATATCATTCAGGTTTAAAGGACTGAAGACAATAGTATTGTTTACCAATACAAGATTACATTGCCGACCATTTTTGTGAGAGAACAAAGGATACGAGGTGAACTGTTCACTGTACAAAGAAACCGAATCACTGGTTGAATTTAAGCAGATTTTTTTTTTAATTTCAGTTCTTGTAAAAAATAATGAAGAGAAGATCATACTTGAAGATTATCGTGTTTTAGTTCTAGTGAGCCTAGACCTAGGAGAGTGAAAACTGTTAGGCTAAGCACAACTGTGTAGAGAAATGACTATGATTCTGGGTAGCAAATATACGCATTGTGGTTTTTGTTTACTTTACACAAATGTTAAAAGAAAAAAACAATGGTAAGTAAAACGCAATAAACATCTAAAAATGAAACTGTTCCAAGTCACAAAATACGTGGGGGCGTTATACTGTGACCATCAATACCACTATTCGTTGGTAAAAGAGTAGCCCAAGAGTTGGCGGTGGGTGGTGATGACTAGCTGCCGGCTAGCACAGATATCCTTCGAGTAGCTTTGTGCGAAATTCAAAAACAAACAAACAAACATTTAAAAATAAACGTGTGTGTTTCTTTGTGTTTTTTCTTATAGCAAAGTCACATCGGGCTATGTGCTCAGCCCACCGAGTGGAATCGAACCCATGATTTTAGCGGTGTAAATCCGGAGACATACCGCTGTACTAGAGGGGGGCTGAAAAATATACAAAAAAATTTGAGACAAGAAACATTGTCATACATTCCACACGATTTGGAGTTTTACTTGACATTTAAGATCGTTATCGTTAGAGTAGAAAACGTTAACTCGCACAAATGTATTGGTATGAAAGCAAAAGCAACAAATTGTTTTTCTTGACAGGTTAAAGTATTTTTGTAACTTACATCCCAACAAAGTTTAACTTCGATTCCACTTTTTTTGAGCTGTCATTTGCAGATGAGAAGTTATGCTGCCGCCAAGTAAATGAATTCTGAATCCAATCATGTTATTCTGTTGATTCTTGGAATTCACCTGCAAATTTACACTTACCTTTGACGAGACAAGTAGAAACAACGCTACATAACAGATTATTAAATAACTTATTTTCTTCCAATAATTCGCTGAGGCAATGAAACTATTCTCAGTTTACATTCTCAAAGTTGTTTCCACAACAAATAATTTTGTAAAATGCAGAAACTTTGCCACTCAGTTGTAAAATATGCTATTCTGACTTTACATTGACAACGTAAAGGTTGTTAAATTTATTGAAAATGTCAGCCAGGTACCACAGTACCAGGAGCCACCATTCATAAAATGTGTTGCTAGTATAGGGTTCCAGTTTAATAAAAATATACGGAGCTTGTGTTTCAACTGCATCATGCAACTAAATATCTTTCTCTGAGACAATTAACACTCCTTTGTATGTGGCAAAAGCTTCTTTCTGCGCAAGAATCCCATTTCTTTAAAATGAATGGAAAACAACCAGCTCTTCAAAGAACCATGTCATCTTGTAGCATATTCCACCTGTAGATGGATGCGAAGTATAATACTTTTGAGCTCTGAGAAAAGCAACGAGATAAATGCAAATTAGCGTGCTCTTTTTGCTGTTCCACGAGGTGACGTCTGCCCTAAACTGATAGAGTAGTATAGAACAGACGCATATAACCTGTGGTGCATTTATAATCAGTTATAAATTGCTATAAATCACCATTAAGTGGTCATCTGATTGCACTAAAACTATTATTCTCCTATTGTATGGCAAGAAATTATCTGGATTATGCATAATGCAAAGACTAAAGGGTACCACAGTATTACCCATACTTGTACTAGCCCCTAATAGTCTTCTTTGTGGCCACATTCCATGCAAAATGTTTGGCAACGAACTGGTTGAGACTTGGCAAACTCCACCAAAATATTAACGGGTCTCCTCTGCAGACGATAGTTCTGAATATTACTGTTCAATCCCAGAGACTGCAAGATGTCATTAACAAATGATTGTCATGACTGGTCGATACATTAGTACAGTCTATTGCTGATGTGTTGTCATAGAACTGGATAATACAGATCAGAGCATTGAACAAAATTTCACACAGATCAGGAAGCTGATTTTAAGAGTTACATAAAATTTTAGATGTTCTGAAAATATGGACATTAATGTATCACATCCAATTTATTTTCTGGTGGAACAAATTACAGAAACTACTAAGCAGATGCTTACTAAGTTTTAAATCCGACATAAATTACTTGAATTAACACTAACCATACATGATGATGACATATAAATGAATGGAACAACTTATAGGATGTTAGATAAACATAGCCATGTTGAGGGAGGAAATAATGTTAATATGATGTATGGTCCTCCCTATGATAAGATGCTTCACAATGTTAGCAGGAATATATGGAGCGTTTAAAATCTACAATGATCAAGATGCACAAGTTTATCTGACAAGAATTATGGAAGGTTTCGAAAAAATAGAGGTGTAACGATTGAATATTCCAGTGTAAGGATTGGATGTGGTTGTGGTGCATGCCGACAGTACAGAAGCAAATAAGATTTGGCTCAACTGATCCATGTCTGACACTTGAACAAATTGGTATATTAACATGTGACTTACAGTGAGTGCAATTTAAGAAAAAAAAATATGAAATACGTGAATACATTGCATCTGTCTTACAGTTGATCTTTTGGTGCACTGGTTTGATCAGGAATCTGAATGTAAGGTCAAAAGAGTTTGAGGAACACAAGGATACCGTCTGAAGTCATGTAAACTTATGTGAAAAGTTGAAGTAACTTATGTGATGGAATAGAATGAGCCAAATAGAAGTTTTCAGAGATAGAGGCAACGTATATCTTTGACTGGTGAATGACTTACTAATATTAACCTCCCAGCTGATATGGGTGGGATTTTGATCAATGATCGCATAGATAATTTGTTGACTGTAAAATTAATAGATCAAAACAACCTTGTTTTCTGAGCTACCTGGCACATTTTTAATAAATGAGCAGTGATTCTGGGGTGTTGAAAGTGAAAACGAAAAGCATCTACACATCAGTGATGAGGGAAACAACACTTCCCCAGAAACCATGTGAGCAGTATCTGAGGATTCTAAGTATAAAAAACACCAAAAGTTATCATAAATGTCTCAAGCTAAAACAGGTTCTGGTGGTGAAAAAAGCACTATCAAGAGATGGATGTCACATGGCTAGAGGTGTGCTAGAAGTTATTAAGGATCAGCTGAGGTAAAGAGTAACTCCTCTGATAAGATACGAGGATGAGAAGTAGCACCTGCCAGTCACATAGCCAACATAAAAGGAACTCTTGCAAATGGCCAGAATGATATAAAGACCTCCGTGGCAGACAACTGCATAACAACAGTGGCCTGGAGAATTTGCTGTCAGGAATGAGATGATGACGAATGAAATTTTGGTCAATTCTGGATGATTGTGCATTAATGTAATTCATTAATTTGTCATAATTGAAATTGTATTCTATTTTTCTTTTCTGTACATATAATTTATACAAAGTTCTACGTTTTACAACAAGAGCATGTATGTGTGGAAGACTGGACGAGTGGCCTATGCTTTCGTAAGAAAATTATTCAATTTTTCATTGAAAAGAGGAAATTCATTAATATTAAAAAAGCACTTATTCTTATCTGAGTAGTAGCAGTTTTCAGTGATGTTGAGAAACCCACTTGTTGAGAAATTTATGTGCAAAAATGGCTCTTAAAATGTTAAGTTTTCAAGGCATTCTGAAGGGATCACCTGGAAAATTTCCAAAATGTAGATGATTTGACATGGAATGACCCTGTATCCTCAGACTTCACCACCTTTAACTTATTACATTTGTCTCAAACATCCTATCATTCTTTTGTTTCCATACACGATATCCCAATTTATGCAGCTTCTTTTCTGTGACATCTTCATGTTGAATCTTGTTCGCCTCAACAACAAGCTGTATCAATAAAATTGACTAGATAAGACCTTGAGGGTTATGTATGTTCTGTATTGTTATACAGTATTACATTGCTGTTGCAATTTTACTGAAGATTTTCATTTTATGTACTTCTGATTTGTTATACCTTGTTAAAAAAACCTTTTTATCATATCTGGACTGTGACTCACACTTTGTAAGAAAAACTGAAGTATAAATAAGCAATGTAATCTTCACTTTTGGTATTCTAATTCTAATACGTAATTAGAATACATTAAACATTCAAAACTTGTAATTCTGTTTATCTCTTTTTACTGTTCTTAAAATGTTAAGTTGTATATTCTTAAATGAGTAGATTTGTGGGAGTATAACAGCTCCACAGAATAAAGCACATTTATCAATAAAATATTACACTTAGCAATATGTTAGGAATTTTCTGTTCATCCCAAAGTATAGGTCCTTATTTGTTAAGAAAGTGTCATCCATTAAGAATACAATTAACCAGTTCTTGTTTCTTTTATGGTTTGTTTTTTTGTATTTGAAGACTCATTATTACACAATTCAGTTCTCATCATATGTCTTAGAAGTTTATAATAGTATTTTTAGATATTGTCTTCATTCCTGTTTTCATATTAGGTATATTTGTACGTGTAGGTGTTAAAACTCATACTTTTTTACTTTTTAGAAAGTACCATTCAACATAGTATTTTGTATTCGATGTCAGTTATCAAATATGTTTTTATTTTATCCTTTATTACTGATTTAGAAACATTTCATGGTAAATAAAAGTAAGTAACAGATGCGATATATATGGTAGTATTTACAAAAACTTTAGGTATTCATTTGAAAGGCTGTGCAAATAGAACGTGGAAATTATACAATGACAAAAAAGAAACCTTATTTTTTACTTGAGCATTGCCATGTGCTTTAATATTTTAATCTAAGTTAAACGGATATGTTTTACCAAAAGCTTGCAATGATTCTTGTACACACATGATAGATTTTGAATTTTATTTAATATTAATTTTTCAATATTGGGTCAGTCGAATTAATGAGTTACATGCATGCTGAATTCGTTTGTATTTGGTCACAAATTATGTCAATTTTTGTGTGTGAGAAGACCTTATACAAGCCTTTTTTATGTTTCGATAGTGTACAGTAGTAATAGCAAAATATCCAAGTGGGTCAAATTTAACTCAAATCCATAAGTATTGAACATTATTGTTAAATGTATCATATTCAAGTACAACAAATAAATAAAAGAAGTTTTAGTTTATATAGAAACAAAATATACATAAATTAATTGTAACCAAGAATATCGTATGCAAAAATATTGATAAGTGAACAGTTGTTCTTTTTTACATACAAGTCTCTTTTATATATAAATATTCTGGAGTGAAAACAACAGGTATCCTGTATTCATATTTATGATTGGCCTTCCTGCTCCTTTGTTGTTTATTTTAACTTGCAGTCAATCTTTTATTCCCTTTTGTCTTCATTCCTGTACTTGGTAATGGGACCTCCCATCGAAGGTTCTGTTCTTTCAGTTTACCTCCTCTGCGATCTAAATATCCACCCACGTGTTTGCCGTGCATGGCAACCCGTGAAGAGGAGGAAATAATCCTGGTGGTTGAGATGTCCAACCCTAACACACTACTTTGAACTTGAATTCCTGAAGATGGGCGGCCTTTGGTTGGCCCTCCTTGAATCAATCGGCTGGTTCACTTGGGCTAGGGTCAACCAAGTACCAGTGTTGGAAATTCTCAACACGTGTTGTGGACATTGTGTCTAGTGCTGGTGTTTGAGTGTAGTGCTCACGAAACCTTGACGTTGTTGCAATGTCCTTGCTTGACATTGTAATGCGCCCCCTCGTAGGGCTCCATGGTGGATGGGATCAGTGGGTACCAAAATTTCCTTTTTTCTTATGGACCCTCCAAACAAAAATTAAATTAAAATAGCAAAAAACAGTCAATAGGTAAACGACCACGTCTTGACGTTTCTGAAGAGCAATCTTCAACATCTGTACCACCTGTTGTATTTCATTTTTTATCCTACATTCACTTTCAGAGCAAACTTTAGGACAAATGTCCCCCTTTTTTATTCAGAAGGGTCTAGAGGGACTCGCTGGCTCTCTAAATTTAGTAAGGAAGCTTCGATCTGGTGGCATATTAGTGGAAACATCCACATCTCAACACAGTGAAATCCACTTGAATTTAAAGGCAATTGGGGATATACCTATTGAGGTTACATCTCATGCTACTTTGAATTCATCACGAGAACGTATTCTTGAGAGGGATTTGAAGAACAATCCGAGCCAGAGATTCTCGCTGGTTTCTCCACTCAAGGGGTTTCTGCAGTGAGGCGTATCTCCACTCGTAAAGATGGAGTTACACTGGCCACCAATATCTTCATTCTGACATTTACATCACTGCACCTGCCACTTTCAAAGCAGGTTATCTTAACTGCATGGTTCGGCCGTACATTCAAAACCTTCTCCAGTGTTTCCAGTGCCATATGTTTGTTCACTCAAAGATGTCATGTCGTGGTTTCCTGACATGTGCTCATTGTGCTGGCAACGGACCCACATTGTGTCAATTGCAATGGCTCTCACCCGTCCTACTTTCGTTCTTGCCCTAAATGGTTGAAATAAAAAGAAGTTCAGCATTTGAAAACGATTCATAACATTACTTATCCTGAGGCTCGAAAATTGCCGTCCACCACTTTCTTTCAGATATATATCGCTGCTGCACTTCGTTCTACAACTACAGTGGGAGAACAGAAAGATCTCTCTGTGCCTCCAGGAAAATCGTTCTCAAAACAGATGAAAAGCCTTTTGGCCTCCATGGTTAAAAAGTGGACGAATGAATTCCTACACCCATCTTAGTCCCATACATACTTTCCAACAAAACCCCAAAATCCACGTCCTTTGGTTCTGGGTTCAGGCATTTCCTCAGATTAATCTTCTTCTTCCACCCCAAGATGCAAAACAATCATTCGTTCGCGTCCTCAGTCACTGAAATTCCCATCCAACAAAAACGACCTGCCCAATCGCCCCAGGGCAGTATCCATGGAGGTCGATAGACCTCCTTCGACTAAGCACAGTAAGGAAAAAGACGTAGTCGTAAACAGAAGGGTTCTCCAGCCAATTCGTGTACACGTCATTAAAAATGGGCACCTTTATACAATGGAACTGTCAAGGTTTACGTTCTAATCTGGATTATATTGAAACACTGATTGCTTCCTACTATCTTGTATTCCTTACTTTTAGGAGACATTTCTGAAACCTGCCGATACAATCATCTTACAGCAGTTTTCTTTGTACAGAATGACAGTCTGTGCAATGAATGAGTGCATAGAGAGGAAGCACCGTTGGTTTATCAGCATGTACTCACCATGTCCTTGTCACTCAACACTTCCTTTGAGGTGGTAGTCATCCGTGTTTACTTGGGTCATACCATCACTGTTTGTTCTCTCTATCTGCCACTTGGAGAGACATGTGATACATCAGATCTTAAAGCTTTCATTGGACATTTGCCATCTCCCTTTTTAATTCTGGGGTACTTTAATGGACATCATCCCCTCTGGGGAAGTGCTGTTATCGATAGGAGGGGTGACTTTGTAGAGCATATGCTCTTTGATTACAACCTTTCCCTTTTTAATACTGGGTTTTCTACTTATTTTCACGCACCTCGTCAGTTTTTTACTGCTACTGATCTCTCAGTTTGCTCCCCTTCATTATTCTTCCATTTTTCATGGAGGGTTGGCAATAATCCACCAGTTCACAACTGGTGTATCTTCTGCCACCAGTACCAAAGTCATATGGGACAAGATTTGAAAGGTCAGTGTGCAGTACAGTTCTGTCTTCCTCTCGATCTTACTCTCTGATGGCTTGGAAACAGCTGTTATCTGGAGCATTGCCGATACTCCAGGTGAAAGCTTTTGCTGGGTATCTGTTTGTCTGGCAGTACATCAATTGGACCAGATGATATATACTATGACGTGCTGAACCATCTATCTCCTGCTTCTCTTGCTATTCTTCTGGTTGTTTTTAACTAAATCTGCAAGGAGATTGCTTTTCCTGATGCCTGGCTGCAGGCTATTGTCCTACCTTTCTCAAACCCGGGAAAGATCCCAAGATTCCTTGAAACTACTGTCCAGTTGCTTTCACGAGCTGTCTCTGTGAGACCTTAGTGAGGATGGTTAATGTTCGTCTTGTTTGGTTTCTCAAATCAAACAACCTCCTCTCGTTCACCCAGTGCTGTTTCCGATGACAGCACTTCACCACGGACCACCTGATTCGACTTTAAACGTCAATCAGAGAAGTCTTTCTCAATCGATATCTTGTATCAATATTCTTTGACATTGAGAAGCCTTATGACGCAAGGTAGAGGAATGACATTTTGCGAGACCTCCATATATATGGGTTACATGGTCATTTGCCCATTTTTATTAAAACTTTTTTAATTGACAGGAGATTACAATTTCGTCTTTATTCGACACCTTCCCATTCTTTTCTACAGGAACTTAGAGACCCTTAGGGCCGTGTTTTGAGTAACACACTTTTCAGTATAAAAATTAATGCCATCACTGAACAACTCCCTCTCACTGTTGTAAACAGGCTCTGTGTCGACGACTTTCACATCTCATGTCAGTGGTCAAACATGAGATACATTTAACGACAGCTACAGACTTCCCTCAGTCGTTTACTGAAATGGCCTTAATTTCTTTCTCTCTCTAAAACCGTTTGCATGCACTTTTGCCGCCAACAGGGTATTCATCCTCATACTGAACTCTGTATCAGTGAAGTTGAGCTGCCTGAGGTCCCTGAGACCAAGTTCTTGGGGCTTATTTTTGACCGTAAGCTAAGCTTTATACCACACGTTAAGCAGCTACGGGTCAAATGTACAATAGCACTGAACATTCTACGTGTCCTCTCTACCACCACTTAGGGAGCAGATCGATGTATCACTCTGCCACACCCTCGGCCTTAAAGATGCTGGATCTCATTCATCATCAAGAACTTTGGTTCTGCACTGAGGTTTCTTCACCTCCCCATTTCATAGCTTATACATAAAGTTTCATGCACCTTCTTTGCACCTCTGCCGTTTGCAACTGTCTTTACTATATGCTTCGAAATTTTGTTCCTTATCAGAGCATCCCACCTGGGATTGTGTTTTCTTCCTCGGTGGGCCGTACTTTTCAGAACAAACGATCTGCCATTGCTCCTTTTTACCTTTGCATCCTGGCGCAGTTTGGTGAATTTGGTCTGTCCTTGGATGACATTGCTGCGTCAGTTGGTTAGCCCAACCTACCATGGCTTCTTACAGTCACCAAATGTGACCTATCTTTAAGTCATCTGAAAAAAGCAGTCTCTCCCGATTGGAAATACTGTCTGTTATTTGCTGAGCATCGTTCGAACCATTCTTCTACTCCTATTTGTGCAGATGATTTACTTTTTGAACTCCGAACTAGGACTGAAAAGGCTAATTTTGGGTGACTGACTGTGGTTCTTGTACTTACCTTTTAGTCTTCCTATCGGATTATGATAATTACCATAATGCTACAGAAAGTCCTTTATGACTTCCGTTACTGTAATTTCTCTCTTAATGTTGTATACTAGATGTAAACATTGGTTTTATGTTGTTTATGCTTTTAAGCTCTGTTTTGTTTTACCTTCATTTCCTTTTATGAATTTTACTATATTTTCTTTACTTTTACCTTTTTAAGGGTTGATTGGCGCACATAGCCAAGCTTCCTTGTACCATTAAACACTAAATCAACCAACTAATCAATGTTTTATTAGTAAAGGTTTGTATATTTGTTTTGTTTTTGAATTTCGTACAAAGCTGCTCGAGGGCTATCTGCCCTAGCCTTCCCTAAATTAGCAGTGTAAGACTAGAGGGAAGGCAGCTAGTCATCACCACTTACCGCCAACTCTTGGGCTATTCTTAAAATAACCTAATGTTTTGAAATTGTATGCTAATTTGTAGCTGAGAGACAATTAAAGGGGTTTTGGGCACTTACAGTTAATTTTCTTTGGCATTTTGTATTTTACAAATGCTGTTATTTTTGCATTTGTGTGAGTTTAGAAGAGAAAGAAATGTCTTGTTTTAGATTATCAAAGATTTTTGGAAGACTAACCTCAAAATCAAGTAAAATTACTCATTATATTTTAGAGCTGGGCCCGACAACTCAAAGTAGCCTTATGTGATTCAGTAGAGTAATTTGATCTTCACATTTTCTAAGTAAATTACAAATTTTATGTTGAGAAAATCAGTTAAATATAATTCAAAAGGGTAACAAAACTATAAGTATAAACAGATGTGTAGTGTTGTATATTTCAAGCTATTTAAAATAAAGAAATGTTTTATGTTACAATCTGAAGTTATTCTGGAAAGAAAAATGTAATTTAAGTATATTTTGATTTTTTATTTTGGTGGTCAGTCAAATGGGACTACCTCATATGGAAAAGAAAATAACAGATAAAATAATTATTGAAAATACTTTATTAAAAATTCAATATTTTTTTCCAAAATGGCCCCTGGTATCTACTGAAAGATTCTGATATTTAGTGGAGATAAACAAAACATGATAAAATTGAATGGAAACTATAAAGTTCAATGTGGGTCACGAACATAGTTAACCCTTTCACTATGGGCTTGGTATAATATACACGAGTTCGTCTACACATTTCTACGCATTAAGAGTTTGTGCTGTAGCCTTTTATATAGCATATGTATTTTCACATAGTTTGGTATACTTTTAGTAAAGATTGCAGATTGTTTAATAAAATATTTTTACAAGAAATGTGTTTGCGAAAATAGATTCTGTTTCGTTACTCTTCTGAATGTAAAGGGATTTCATGTTAGGATTAAGAGAACTACTCTTCATCCTCAAAATCTCAGATATTATTTGCATAATCTCTAAAACATTCTAAATACATTTCAAACATTTATTGATGACGAGAGACCCAATTTAAAAAAAAATGTATCTCGAAACGGCTGGTATGGGTATTAACACTTTTATTGAAAATGAAAGAACAACGTTTCGACCTTCCAAGATCATCTTCAGGTCAAATGGAAATTCAAACGAAAGCTTTAAGTCTCCAACGCCCTTAAAGAAAACGTGACGGAAGAAAACAATGGATAAGGAGCAATTTATAAAACATTTTCGTCAAGCATGGTTGGTTATTTCGTTTTAAAAAAACGCTCTGTGGTTTATAATATTCGAATTGCAGGCAAAAGATCAAGTGAAGACATCGATGGTGCTGAAATATTTCCCATTTAACTTACAAAAATTATTGAAAAAGTTCGCTGCAAAGATAAGCAGTTTTTTCATGTTGATGAAACTGGTTTATGTTGGCAATAATTACCTTCTTGAACTTTTCTGTGAGAAAATTAAAAAAAAACCTCAGTCAATTTTCAAAACATCAAAAGATTGTTTAAAACTTTTGTTAATCGGAAATGCATCTGGTGAGTTTAAATTAAAACTCATGCTTGTGTATCGTGCAGACGTTCCCCGGGCATTTAGCGGCTGTGCAAAGAAGACCCTTCCGCTTGTTTAGCAATCAAATAAAAAAGTATGAAAAACGAAAACTTTGTTTGATGACTGGTGAAAAAGCTAATTTTGTCCAACAGCTGAACATTACTGCAAATAAAACAAACAACTTGAACTTTAAAGCTTTGTTTTTATTAGGTAATGCACCAAGCCGTCTAACGGAACATTGTGACTTTTACGAAAATCTCAAAATTCACTTTTTTCCATTCAATAGAACATGTCCACTGCAACCAACGGATCAAGGTGTCATTGCGACGTTATCGAGAATTCCACGAAGAAATGAAGAAAAGGAAAATGGTGCAACCTAGAAGAGATAGATTTTCTTTAATCAGAAAATTTTTAAACTTTTTATTTTTTCAAATAAAATATTCATTCTTTTAATTTTTCAAAATAAAGTTTATAAATTAATATCGCTTTAATTTTACCTCATAACTATTTCTGTTTCTCTAACTATTCAGGCTTAATTTTTTCTACTATGAAGAAATCCCTTATGATACCCACGTATCTCGTTATTTTTCCTGTTGAAACTATTTCCCGTTCAATGCTAATTCAATCAATGCGGTAGTGTTTCCCACGCATTAAACGCCCTGTACGAGGTATTCTGAAGTTTTGTACCTGTCAAGAATAAGACTTATCACATAACCTGTTAGTTTACCGTTAGAAGCGAATAAATGCAGAGACGAATTGATATCAATAGATCTCGTTTCATTCCTCGACTAGTAGCTAAAGTGTTTAGACGTGAGAAGTCATTGCTGCCATGTTGTCTTCATCGATTAATTCAATCCTAGCGTCTCAGTTTACCCCAGAAAAACTAAAATTCTTCACCGAGGAGGCATGTTACTGCAGCTTTCAACACTCCAAGACCATGCATACGTATGTAAACCATGGAAAGCAGATATCAACGTTCAATGCTCTCCTACCTAAAGTTCACGTTGCATGTATTCGATATTTATTAAGAACGTTCATTTGTCTTAACTCCTGCTGGAATTCGACATTCTCTGGAAACCACAACTTTCACGTTACTCCATGCGGCTCACAGAATTCATTCCAAGACCACAGCATTGCCAACTAACTTTGTTAAAGTTGTGACCGAACACAAACAGGAAGCTGATTTTATACTTAACCACGGATGTACCCTACAGTATTTTCATTTTATTGCCGAACGCCCCCAACATCGAGCAACTAATCTTCAAAATGCCACCATTGGACCTTTGCCACCAGATTGTATAACAAACTAGTAAACTTTAAATCTTTTCGGCTTTGCTATTAATTATCAATCACTAGCCCAGTTAAATTTTATTTCAAGCAAGGTGAAGAAAATGTCTCTTCTGAGTGCCCTCGATTGCTTTGCATTTCTTCTTGAGATGCAAAGTTTTAAATCGAACTACTTGCTACGAATTTTATTTATTTATCAATGGAAGTGTTAGTAGATAGATATCCGTCCAATAGGTACTCTGTACAAAAAGTTCGTGTAGACTGCATACTTAACAACCTACGAATTCAAAATGAATTATACGTTTGTTCGCTGTTATTTATTTATTGTTATAGCTGTATTACGTTTTTATAGTGTGTGGCAATGAAGATACGTCATTCATTTTTCTTAATTCGTAAGAAAAACAATCTACAACAATTCTGCCCAATAAGAGAAACATGGGCACATAATAACAGGAATAGCAAGTGCTGGTTAATTAGAAGTTCAATGAAGAAATTTTTTCTTCCTTTCTTTATTTTATGGGTGTAGATAAACCTAAATAATTAGACAACAGAACATTGATGAATGAGGACTTGTTGTATTGCGTGTATGAGTTTGGAAAGTTGTTACCTGGATTATCTCCGAGTGTTGTCATTAACATAGTTTAAATAGACCATGAATATCTTTCCTCCCGCCAAAAGTTATAATTCTGGAATCACCATCACCATCTAGTAGATGAACTCCTGTTATGTTTCCCAAATATTAAATCTACCAAAGAAATTCAAATGAATCGTTCATTGTAAAATTTTAATAGAAAGCATCACGTAGCATAAAAGATAACCTCCAGTAAACATATTAAGAAGTTAAAATTGTATTAATCTCAATTTAAATGATAGTTTTACATGTAATGATAGTTTATTCAGGTTTTTGTTGATTATAAACGTCTGTAACAAATCATGGGTGAATTAACTTATGCATCAAGCTGGCAATGAGAGATTATATTAATGTATAAATAAATGTTAAACATATTGTATTTATAATACTATATCTAGTCCCATGAAAACTTTTAACAATTAGAGTAATATGTAACAATAATATTCAAATCACCTCAACTTCGACATGTCTGTTGCATAGACTCATTTATCAATAAAGTGCATTTTTTAAAAGATATGCCTAATGCTAATATATGGTTAAATTAAAGATATTAGTTTGGAGATAAAATTCATTTTGGTCGTTATTAGTGGATATAAAAGAAAAGACCTTTTAGTGGGAATTTCTAAGAAACCACAATAGTACTGATGAAATAAGTGAAAATCTTTACAATCAGATTAAGATTTCAGCTCTTTATCAAATCACGATGGAACATATATATTGGGAAATATTAAAGTCAAACCATGAGGGAGAAATGCTTTTGGAAACTGTTGAGCTTCTTGAGGAATTAGTCAAGGAATCTATTGAAATAAAGCTATGTTAAATTTATTCTCAACTTCAAATACAGAAATGATTATGGAAGTTGGAGAACGTATGGAAGCGTTTGATAAGTGCTCTATCAGGTGAAATGTTCTGTTGCAAATAGAGATAAATAACAACGATATTTGGGTCATATTTAAAAAAAATTGAAAGGATGCAACAAGAATAATCTGTTCTGAATTGGTCAACTGAGTTATATAGCGACACCGATCACATGTATAAACAATTTAAAGGTAAATTCTTCAATATTCAAGATAAACATATTCCTTATAGAATGAAAAGGGTAGCTAGAAGCAAACAATAAACAGGTTGACTAACACACAGTTTAAGATATAAGATTTATTAAAATCATCATAAATTTAAGAAATTTGAATTGAATGGTATGAAACGAGATTCATAAGGTGAAAAAGTTGTTGAAAAGAGAAATGAAAATATGAGAAAGATATATGAGAAAAGATTGATTGTAAATTTAAAAATTAAGAGTACGGACTTTTTTAAAGCACACTAAAAGAAAAGAAAATATTGTTTTGTCATACGTGGAAATACTGATGCATAATCGTTTGTTTTTTGCCAACGAAAATAGTAGAACTAGGGGATACAGGTTTAACTCATTGACTGTTAGGAATCATCTTCAGTTAATGCAGTTTTAAATATTTAAGAGTTTGGTTGGCCTTTGGAATGGGTTATCTTCAGACGTAGAAAAAGCAGTACATAAGAGTTTAGATAAAAAGCTTGAAAACTGTATAAATGATAATGACTGACTTTAATTATTTTTAAATTATTCTAATTTGGTTTAGAAGATGACACAACCGAGATTGACTAATGTTTTTCGAAAATGCTATGTGAATAGTGTCATTGTGTGTAGGTATAATGCACAATCTACGTTGTGATAAAATTAATAAATTGTTGAAAAGAAATATTTCCAGATTATTTTATTGAAATCATGTTACCGAAAATCATTATTGAGTTAATTTAATATTTAAGAGTATCTACAGTATCATCCTTTTTCAGGATGATTTAATTGAACGGTAAGAAAAGTTAATTAACTGATAAATTACTGATTTAAACTGATTGTATTAATTATATATTGATTATATTCAGTGAAGCTTTGTTCATAAAATTATATCTCTTTCTGGATTGATTCCTTTCCAGCAAATCTGTCTTGAATTCTGTTGGTGTTGTTTCATCATTTGAACAATAAAATCCAATACAAAATTTTGCAATACATTTAATATAATAAACAATACAATTTAAACTATTTTAATCTATTATTTTACAATTTTAAAAAAACAAAAGACATAACATATATTAATACACAAATAACGATTTATAATAAAAAAATCCATTTTATGTCCTTCGCATCTATTCACTTCTCTTTCCGATTTACAAAAGACACGGTTGTTAATCGTATTTTATTGGTTTTTATTATTATATTGTTGATATCCATGATATCTTTTTGGTCAATACTGATGTTATTTATTTCCAAAATTTCGTCACCAGGATCAAGGATCCCGGTGAGCGAAATTAATGTTTCGTAGTTCCTCATTCTGGTGATGAAAACTCCTGAAAGTATTAAAACAATATATATATATACATACATATATATATTAATACACTTTACAGTGATTTTTGCTACTTAGTCTATCTTCTTAACTAAAATTCGAATATAAATTGCTAACTTGCTTTGTTCAACAATGTTGGTGAGGTAAGACACGAATATAAAATAGCTTGAAAAACTATTGTCCGTATAAGGAAGGAAAATGTTTGAATATTTAAATCGCGTTAACAAGTTAAAATCCTTCTTCTTTTCTTTTCATAACAAAAACATTCCTTAAAGTAACAACAAATCAATGAAAGACACATAGAATAGCGACTTACAACTATGTAGGCATGATAACGTAATTTTTTCTAGACTCTGTTATATAACTGTTGATAATACAACGTGCTCTGAGCAAATTGGTCTTTATTGACTGTGCTCAATTCGTATATTTATTGCATTACTTGACCCTCAAATTATGGATTTGTTCTTGGCTGTTAACTTCAGGAGGAAAGACAACATATTAGGTCATATCGAATAATTTCTGTGTTTTTACCTATTGAAACTGTTAAATGGGCAGGATGTTGCTCTGGAGTAGGCTGAAAAGGACAATGGTCTTATTGAGTAATTAGCTCCTATCTTATAAGTTTAAAACCTGGAACTGCTATGCGCAGTTATTCCATAGGTGGCTTTGAGTGAAGAATATGCTAAACCATACATTAGTCAATCTGTTACGACAACTCGGAGTGAATCTGTGTGTGTGCGCGTTTAATCTTAACAAAGGTCTATCTGCACTATGCTCACCCGAACTATTTTACAAACTTTATTTTTCAAACCATATTAAGCGCAAAGTGTAAAACTAATAAAGTTTGTTTGTTTTTGAAATTCACACAAAGCTTCACGAGGGCTATCTATGCTAGGCGCTCCTAATTTAAAGTGTAATACAACAGGGAAGGCAGCTAGTCATCACCGCCCATAGCCAACTCTTGAGCTACTCTTTTGCCAACGAATAGTGGGATTCACCGTCAGTTATAACAGCCTCACGGCTGAAAGGGCGAGTATGTTTGGTGTGACGGGGATTCGAACTCGCAATCCTCGGATTACGATTTGAATGCATTAACCACCGGGCCAAGTCGGGCTCAAAACTATCGAGGCAAAATTTTAAAACGTTAAGATAAAATTATTTCAGTTACGATGCAAAACCTGCTAGACTAAATAATTAAATTCAGAATACAGTAACAACAACTTCTACACTAGTTCAAAATTGTTGTTATTGTAATTTTAAATTAACCGTTACCTTATTTTCTGCCACCATAATTTTATTTCCCCTATAAGTAATTAACTTAAAAATAATAAATTAAACACATAATCCCATCATCTTTCTTTACATTTGCACTCGGCCCGGCATGGCCAAGCGTGTTAAGCCGTGCGACTCTTAATCTAAGGGTCGCGGGTTCGTATCCCCGTCGCGCTAAACATGCTCGCCCTTTCAGCCGTGGGGGCTTTATAGTGTAACGATCAATCCTACTCTTCGTTAGTAAAAGAATAGCCCAAGAGTTAGCGGTGGGTGGTGATGATTAGCTGCCTTCCCTCTAGTCTTACACTGCTAAATTAGGGACGGCTAGCACAGATAGCCTTCGAGTAGCTTTGTGCGAAATTCAACAACAAACAAACAAACTAGATTTGCACTCACGACATATATTAATCATCTTGATGTTTGGTAAAGGGACCTTTGACGTGTTTATATCAAGAGCAGATATAAACAAAATGAATGGTAACAAATATTTTTATTTCTTGCTGTTCCAGTTCATATTTCATGCTGTGTTATATCCTACAGATTGTATAATTATTCTCGTGATTCGTGGCATGTGCACGATTCACTAACGTCACGGCAGTACAAATTGCAACGTTAAGCTTTTTTTTGAGTAACAACATTTTACTGTCTAGTCTTTAAGTTATAGACAGACAACACACTACCATAAAGTGGTGTACATGATTAAAATAGGTGATCTCTTCAGGTCATCTTTTACTTTAATAATAATAATAAAAGAAACGCAATTCTGAAACAAACAAGAGACTGCTTACCACTACTGTTCTTATATATCCCCTTTGCAATAAAGAATCCATAAGGTTTATTATGAGGCTTTACAATCTCCACGATACGTTCTCCATTTTCTTTAACTTCGATAACACGACCAGTGTTAGGTGTGCTATCAATTTTTCTCTCTTTGTTGTTATTGCTACGAGAGTTTTGGAGAGAAAAATGTTGTTAAAGCACAGATTGTTGTTTCCCTTTTATACAAGAATAGATTAAATAGGTGAGACATCTAATTACTGTCATGCCACGCGGATGATAGTAAGAAATAAACAAAAGAGAAACTACGACATGGTTGTTCAAAGAAGTCCAACGAAGCTGCATGATATACAAAGTCAATACAAGTTAAAGTTTAATATAAAACGTATTTCAAATAAGAAATCGTCGATTACCCAAAGGACATGTTAAAATCTGTTGCATTTTTCACATCACTCTTCCTTCAAACAGATCCTTTCAGAGATTAAAAGATAACATTAATTTATAATTATTACATTCTACATGGACGGCCCAGCAGTAGCTGATATTCAGTTTGCAGGGTTGCGTTTCTCGGTGTCTAATATTCGAGCCACAATGCAGCTAAATACAGCCTGTAGTTTCGGTTGTGCTCGCGTTATTGTAATGACAGTCAGCCCCATTATTCGGGTCTATAAGAGATGGCTAAAGTTTCTTATGACAATGAGTAGTTGGTCAGTTGTTTAGAATTAGGAATGTTAAGTGATTCTGACTTGCCATTTAGCCCTTGTGAGCATAGAATATCCATCAATTGAAAATATCGGTATCAAGCTATTGAGAGACTTTCCAGAAGAGTTGGAAAATTAAGAACTCTCAGTTTTCAACTGGAGAATATTCGTGTTGAAATGTACGAGAGTCTCATATAAAAACAAAAAGAAAACACCTACTAAATTTCAATTGGATGTTCAAGTTATTCACCCTCTAGACATTTAGTCTCAGATAAAATAGAGTTAAATAGTCAGTATAGCTTTCACTCGTATGAGAAAAAATATTCAAAAGGCACACAGCGTTCTCCACAAAGCCATTTATCGCAAAGGCTTTAGTGCTTATCCTTCAGCTAAACTGTAGTAGTAAGAAATGTATGTTTCTGAGAGGGCCGTAATAAGTGATAAGTTCAGTCAGACTTATTTTGTAAAGCTATACATTACGTTTAGTATATGTAATGTGAAAATACGGTATCCTAGTTAATTTATAAAAACCTAGAACTTACGAGTCGTCACACCAGGACTCTATACGTTGGAGAGGATCTTCTTTTGTTCCTTTTATTTTCTCCTCCTTTGATGGTTTACGTTCCCTTTTGCGTATAAAAAAATTTCTGAGGCCGTCCTGGATTCGTTTTTTCAGTGACTTTTGTGATTTCTCGTGCTGGGCAAAATCACTGGAATAGAATCAATACTTACAAATAATTAATTTGTCATGGTATATTTACACATAACTCAATTGTATGAGAGAAGATCAATATTTGTTTTAATGAATAGTGTTATATTGATAAATCAGTACCTTAGTGTTAATGATTAACAACTTAGATAAAATTGATAAACATCACGATTCACTCTAAAACAGTTATTGTTCAGACAATATAACAGTATGAACAGTATTTCAATAACTACTAGATCTGTCGTGTACAAGTCAAACTGTGGACTACTGGTATTATACAGAGGTTTTTGATAGAAGTGGATAAAGCAGATGTAATGGAGTTGACATATTCTTCTCTACTCTCATTCACAAGTTACTATAATACCCACACTAAAATTACTTGTAATGAAAAATTGTTGGAATTGTGTATGGAGGAAAACAGTAGCTGAGGTTCGTCAAATGATTATTAAACGTACTTGAATATTTATATGGTGGAATAGACAACGAATTATGGTTATTACAGGGTCACATAAAACATTTGTCACCAAATTTGTCTGCTTGAATAAAAAATACAAGAATTAAGGTCCCAAAATAAATTGTAAGTGAAAACGACTCTACAGGATGTTGACGGCACAGATGATATGACGCGTAGCGTTTAACTAGTTTTAGCCAAGCAACAAAGGTGCAATGTACATGAAGAAATACATAGATTACGTAAGTAATTATGAAACTAATTATATCATTGGATTACATACTTTTCATTGAATTTTAAGATAACAGTTTTTCTGCTTGATTATAATCATCAACAGTACACATTCTTATCAAAACATAAGTTCACTATGGTGAGATAAAAACAACTAATAACAACAATATATAATATACATGAACTGTTACATATGTGCTAAGAAACTATTTTAAAAATAATTTTATAATTTTAAATTTTTTTCGATACTTAGTCTATTTGATTTGGTTTCATTTAAATTTTGCGCGAAACAACACGTATGCTATGTACACCAACCACCTTTTGAGCAATTGTAGTCTAAAGGAAAGACATCTAGTCAACACCAAACACTGTCAACTATTGGGTTACTCTTAGATCAACGAATAATGAAATTGACTGTCATATTTTAATTTTCCTTAACGGCTAAATGGGTTGAATGTGTTTGGTGTGACAGGAGCTCAAAACAGCTTTCTGCGTATTGTGAGCAGAGCGTCCTGGCAACCACTTAGCTAAAAGTCAGGATTTACTTGAGAATACATACCTTTTGGGCTTGAAAATCCCCGAAGGGACTGATTTTTCTTTTTTTATACAGCTTTTATTGTTGGTTTCCCAGGATTCACCTAAGTTAAAATAAAAAATGCTAATTTCTACAAAATTAAATAACATCTAAACTAGTTTTGCTTTGATATCCAGTAAGGAATCTACTAAATTAAATAATTAAAATCAAAACACAATAACAGCAGCTTCTACACGAAGTAAACTATGACTTTAATAACTACATCGTATCGTCCTTCCTTTTCTTTAAGTTTGTGCAAAGGTACACAAGGGCTATCTTTGCTAGCCGTCCCTTATTTAGCAGTGTAAGACTAGGGGGAAACAGCTAGTCATCACCACCCAACGCCAACTTTTGGGCTACTCTTTTATCAACGAATAATGGGATTGAACCTCACATTATAGCGTCCCCACAGCTGAAATGGCGAGCATGTTTGGTGCGACAGGGATTCGAACCCGTAACCCACAGATTACGAGTCGAATGCCTTAACCCACCTGGCCATGGCGAACCACGTTCTTTGATATGGCATCTTTATCAGTTCAAACTGTCAACTTCGAAATCGCAGCCCCCCAGTGGCTCAGCGGTATGTCTGCGGACTTACACGCTAAAATCCGGGTTTCGATACCCGTGGTGGGCGGAGCACAGATAGCCCATTGTGTAGCTTTGTGCTTAATTCAAAACAACAACAACAACAACTTTCTAAAAGTTTAGCTAAACTTATATAATAGGGCTTATATTAACGTTCAAAACCACACAATATATTATAACAACCAAATCCATTCTACCGGCATTCCATTTCATGCTCTCTTCTAGTCTTACACTACTAAATTAGGGATAGCAGCGCAGATAGCTCCTGTGTAGCTTTGCGCGAAATTAAAAACAGAAACAAACAAACAAACCATTTCATACCAGAAATTTCTTATAAAATTACCAGCCTCTTTAATAAATGAAAAATGATATTAAAGCTTGAAATAATATAAACGTCTTATTCTCTAACCCTAAATAACTACTAATAAAGGAACAAAATATATCATATACGTAGAATCCTATAGGAATGCATTGTGATTGAACCTAACAGGTGAACCTAACGATGACCAAAGAAGGTCGAAACGTTGTTCGCTCTTCTATATAAAATATTTTCTCAACCCAAACGAGCCGTTTTTGCATATAAAGATTCGATTTTTGTCCTATTTTGTCTGTGTGTAGTCTATTGCAGTTGTCAGATTATTTTATATTCTATCATGAGATGACAATAGCTCATTATCATTTAAATCACAGTCCAAAATATGTTGATTTGTTTCTAAGCTTACTAAAGAAACCTAGGTGTTAGATCGCGACGAGATGAAAAAGATTTTCCTTTGTCTTCAATGTGTTTGGCTTGTAATAAATATGGTTTCCTTTCTACATTTTGATCCTTTTTAACTAACTTTCGTTTGGTAAGAACATGGTTAGGTATACAGAGTATAAGATATGTGTTAGTTTTCTAATGTCCAGAATTTTTCTCGTGGTTCTCCATAACTATAGCTTTAAATATTAGGCTTATGCAGTCTTTATTTGCTCTGACAACAAAAGAGTTGAAGATGCTTATTTACTACTTGTACATGATTAGTCGCTTTTATCAGATGAATATGCCGTGTTTATATTGAGTTTTCAATTAAATTAAATGTGACTTTTTTTCTTCTACGTCAATAATTAAGTTTTGAAAATTATTGTTAACTGATGATAATACTGCTTTCCTTCTAAAACTATTACACCGGATCTTAAAATATTTTAGACGTAACAGCCAAAAGGGAAATGTTACTGTAACGACTGTTCTCCGTTAAATCGCTTGAGACTGCGATTTGAATTGTTACATCCTGGTGGATATGACACTGGAATTTGAACACAATTTGTACAAAATATATAATTATTGCCACTATTGCGGCATGTAGGTTGATTATTTGAAAATTTGAAACGAAACTCAGATTCAGTTTGCTTTCGTAAAGATAAAACAACTGTTTAGTTTTTTACTAAGACATCTGATTTGTTTAGTGCTTGAAAAGGAACAAGAAGTTCAGTTTTAGAAAGTGGAAATTCATATGTTGAAATAAATATATTGATATGAAATATTTTTTTTTGCAGATTTCTTTTCTCCGATTTTGAATTGAAATTGCTTGAGAAATCTTTTTGTGGTTGTTCTGGCGAAGAGAAGTAACTGAACTTAGGTTGGTTTTTTTTAATTCCATACTTTCAATGATTGTATTGCAGTTTTGCAATTGGTGTAAATTTGATAAGTGGGAGGTAGAGACGGTTTTGTTCTCGGGTCTGATACATGATAAAATAAATATTTCAGAAAAACATTTCACAAATTTTAAAAGATTTTGCTGGTACTTTAAATATTAGACAACCAAAAAATAGAGATATTTTACCTTTTTCTTTGGATCTTTCACGCTTGATCCATGGTATTCTTTTCTTATCCTAGTGAAACAAATATATATATTTAACCAAATTTCTGTCTCTCCATAAACTTAAGATAAAACTACATAAATAGCTCTCTGCGTTCTGTCTATGACGGGTATCGAAACTAGATTTCTAACGTTGTAAGTCCGTATATTCCCTGCTAGTCCCTGAAAGTAATATCCAAAATATCGAAATGATTTTCTTGTGGATATGAATACCAAAATACTGGAATATATGACTTTTATTTCCTTGTTTTAACGGTTTTATAAGTTTCGCCGTTCAAAAAATAGTTACACTGACAATTTTCGATATCCATTGTGAGCAAAGCAAAGATAACCAGTTGTGTAAATTTGTTCTTAATGTCAAAATATCAATCATTTAATTAACGTTTGTCTCCTTTTTAAATAGCTAGAAGTGAGGGAGCAGAAGAAACTGGTTGAGTACAGCCACCAGGAACTGTAAAAAGTTACTGAGACTTATAGATATGAAAAAGTAAGTTAAAGTTTGAAATTATATCACAAACAAATTATATTCTTATTATAACAACAAAAGTACAATTAGAATAGCATTTTAATTTTAAAAGAAAAATATACTAAGTAGTTATTGCTTAATAAATAGTTTGTATATGGACATTAGGATGTGTGTACATATGGCCAACATATGTATTTATTTCAGATTGCTTATGTTTAATTCAAGAAACGGTATTTGCATGTTTTGTTCTTATCGCAGAGTCGTGGTAAAACGGCCCGGTTTAGCCAGGTGGTTAAAGCACCCGGCTTGTAATCTCAAGATCGCAGGTTCGAATCTGCATTACACCAAACATTCACGTCCTTTAAGGCTTGGGGGCGTTATAATTGGACGATGAATCCAATTCCACTATTCGTTAGTGAAATAGTATTGAAAGAGTTATTGATAGTTTTTCATAGCAACATTTAATGTAAATATTAATCTGCCTTTCTTATAAATCAATGATAATGTGCCATATCTACAGTCTGCCGCTGTTACAGAGGGAAGCATTCAGACTTACAAGACGATAACGTGGGTTCTCAAATCTCCCCGGTGGACTCAACAGATAACCCGATGTGGTTTTGTTGTGAGGAAAACACATTTTTAAAGTTTAAGGTTGCTTCGTTAAGTATGAAAAAAACAGAACCACAGTTATTAAAATGTTAATATTATTTTTAGCAAAAATGAAATTTATTAATATAATTCATGTTCAATTCAAATTTACATCTGATTTTATTTTGTGGTAATCGGAAAGAAAATGCGTTAACAACTTGGTCCAACAAAACTAGTAATGTAGAAACTGCCAGGTGATGAGGGCGTTCGATCCTCTATACATTGGTCAAATAGTAAACAAGAGTTTGACATGTGGTATTTCCCATAATGCACTTATTAATGTTTATATTAATGTTTCGTTTGCGTTTATGGCATAAAATACGTAAATTTATTCTGAAACTCGATGCAACGAAACGCTGAATACAAGAGCGAAAGGAGGCTGAAAAAAACATGGTGACAAAATATAAAAGCACAGACAGCTTTAACTTCTATAATAAGTGAAGAGAGAACAGGCATGGAAGTGTTCGAAATGGTGTCCTCCAGATGGTTGTGAGAATAATAATAACAATAACTTTTCTTAACAGAGAGCTGTTAAAACATCCGAAATAATGTCACCAAAACAAAAGCTGAAGAAATGGCACATTATACAACAGAAGGTATAAAAATTCAGTTCAAGTCCTTCCTAAGTTTCAGACAGAGCCGTTCTTTATTCACAACTGTCAAACAGATGCAGATATCTATTAGCAGTAGTTACCACTCTTATGTAACTATTTTTAACTGAATAACGATAGTGATCAAGGTAGTTGAAACACCCTTCAGTTAAAGGTATGAAACGTGTTCAGCGATACATTGTGCTCGAACATGGGACCATCAATTAGTGAACACCAACACTAGACGTTAAACAGCACCTAGCATTTCTACCACGAATAGTAATTTCTAAGACCCGAAGAAATTTTGCATAGCTTGTGGTCTTTTATGTCATGATGTAATTAGTATAGGTGTTTTCTTGTTGTAATATTTTCTTCTCACTGAAATTCACAAAAATCCCATTGCATATACTGCTTACTTCGCATATTATAATAAAACATATTCTTTAGATCTATTCCAAGTTGCTTTGTGTCTCTGTGTAAGGAAATTCATATTCGTAGTCGGGTTTTAAATTCCGTCTCGTGTAAAATATACTAAAAAATAAACCAGCAAAAACACTTCGTTTCAGTCAGAGCTTTAAAGTTGGGAAGATACCAAATATATTTTTAGTTTATCTTGAGTTTTCTCATTAAATTATTATAAAGACATGTTTCTACCAAACAGATTATGTCTCTCAAATTTTTATATGAAAAGATTAAATGAATACAAACAAAGTATATCCATATTCACAACTTACAGCCATGATTTCTCTTAATATGTGTCCACAATAGCCCTTGATCTTGTTTTGTGGTGCTAAATAAATTAAATAAAAATTAAATAAAATTGTAAAAATTGTTATGTTATCAACATAACCATCTTCATGAAAATATTTAAGAAGGTGTTTTATTTGTGTTTGCACAGGAAGTTTTTATGACGATAGGTAAAATTTTCCCTTTTTTTTCTGTTCAAGTATAAATTTACTTTTAAGTCACAAGTAATGTTTACAAATCTAGATGATCAATTAGTTAGATGTATTGAGTTGGAATGTTTAAATCACACCACCACTAAATAACATTTATCAGTCTCATGTCTGCTTTATATCTACGGTCAACATCTTTGATTAATTTGAATATTTTCACCCAAATTAATACAAAAGACTAGAAACTATGTCTAAGAATTATGAAAAACATTCCAATAGAGTAGCCCCCCAGTGACTCAGCGGTATGTCTGCGAACTTACACACTAAAATCCGGGTTTCGATACCCGTGGTGGGCAGAGCACAGATAGCTCATTGTGTAACTTTGTGCTTAATTCAAAAACAAACAAACCAATCCAATAGAGTAACTTGGCCCGCCTTGGCCAAGTGTGTTAAAGCGTTCAACTCGTAATCCGAGGGTCGCGGGTTCGAATCTCGGTCGCACCAAACATGCTCGCTCTCCCAGCCATGAGGGCGTTATAAGGTGGCGGTCAATCCCACTATTCGTTGGTAAAAGAGTAGCCCAAGAGTTCGCGGTGGGTGGTGATGACTACCTGCTTTCCCTCTAGTATTACACTGCTAAATTAGAGACGGCTAGCGCAGATAGCCCTCGAGTAGCTTTGCACGAAATTCGAAAACAAAAACAAACTTATTTCTGCTTTATACTCACGGTCAACATCTTTAATTAATTTTAATATTTTTACCCAAATTAACACAAAAGACAAGAAACCACGTCTAAAAAATTATGAAAAACATGTCAACAGAAGTAACTTCGAACTTCTGTTATAAAATAGCCGTGTTTGTTTGTCTTGAAACGAAAAGATACAACACTTGTATTCATGTTCACATAATTCAGTAACCCATAACATACTTTGGGGGAAGGGAAGAGGAACTCAAATTGTACTTCATTTCAATTGAAGTGTTAATACCAGTACCAGCCTACTTTAGAATACATTTTTCTCAAGTGGGTTTTTCCTCATCATGAATCAGTACAACGATTTCTTGCTGGTTTCATTTCCATAAATTTTCTTTCTAGTATACAGTATTACATTGGAAATGGTCCCTATCAAGAACTCGAACGACCCAAATTAAAAGGAGATCTCTATTAGTTTTGTATTATGATTCCATTTCCTACAGATACAATTGTACCGCTTTACCCTCTCCAATCGTAATTAACAAAAGCAGTGACAGGGTTTTTCGGTTGGAAACAACTGTATTATTTCGTTTAGGGATATTCATGGCCGAGCGCGTTAAGGCGTGCACTCGTAATCCGAGGGTCGCGGGTTCGCGCCCGCGTCGCGCTAAATATGCTCGCCCTCCCAGCCGTGGGGGTGTATAATGTGACGGTCAATCCCACTATTCGTTTGTAAAAGAGTAGCCCAGGAGTTGGCGGTGGGTGGTGATGACTAGCTGCCTTCCCTCTAGTCTTACACTGCAAAATTAGGGACGGCTAGCACAGATAGCCCTCGAGTAGCTTTGTGCGAAATTCCAAAACAAAATCGTTTAGGGATATAATAGTACATGTTTTTCACATTTGTAAGAGATAAAATAAATTGTTCATACATTTTGGTTGGGTTTTGACAGCAAATATTAATAATTAAGCAAAAATAATACTTCTTAATGTTAATTCCATTATAATTTCTTACTTTTCTGTTCACAATTCGAAATATCAATATATTTTATGCTTCTTTGCTTTCTTTGCTCACTTTCCGAAATTCTTTTCTCGACGTTTAATGTTGCTAAGATACTCTATAGTATAATCAGTATTGACGTCATGACTTACAAGTCATTGTTGAATTCAACTATGATGTCCAATCACAGTCGTAGAAAATATGCAGGTAACAATACATGTATGTTATTTATTTTTTAATGAGTGTTTTCTCACAAGACATTAAAATAAAAAATAGATAAATATTAACAAAGAATTGGGAGTTTGAATCCACCCGTTACATAACATGCTCGCTCTTTTATCCTTACTAGTGTGTATTCTTTTATTCATAAGGACGTTATAAAGTTCGGTAAATCCCATTTATGTCTGTGGACTTGCACGCTAAAATCCGGATTTCGATACCAATGGTGGGCAGAGCACAGATAGCCCATTGTGTAGCTTTGTGCTTAATTCAAAACAACAACAACAACAACCCTCAAGAGTACGAGCCAAGTACCACTTTAAGCACGGAGCTATGCTAGGTCGCTACGTACTAAAGAAAATTAGTGACGAAGGTATACGAGTTTTATGTACAATTTATATAATTGGAGAAGTTAGAGGCAATGAAAAGAATTGTAGATTAAGGGAAATGGAAGCAGTAGTCAGAGGGTGAATAATTTATTAATATGAATGGGATATATCATATGACAGTGACTTTCAGGATGATAGAAAGAGTGCTATTAGTATTAGAGTAAAAAAAATAATGAATTTACTTGTTATGCACCTATTATGTTGACAAACAAATTTAAGAATTTGGATTTTGCACATGAACTGTTGGAGAGAATGAAAACAAAAGGATCAGAGAAGGATATGGCAATTGTAGGTGATTTATCGACAAAATATATGGTTAGAATAATTTGTTGGGTAAATGAGGACAAAGTAATTAGATTATGCTATGTGGGAGAACAGGTGGAGAATATAACCAAGAATTAACTGTGTAAATGAAGTTACAAGTAGGTCACTAGGGTTAAATGTTAGGTTTAAGTTTGAGTAAGTAAACTGTAAGGATGAGCAGACTAACTGGACTTGTATAGATCAAGTTCATCGGAAGAAGGGAGGTTTTGGAATGGGTGGTTTACATTTAAATACTGTAACAGCTGGCTTGTTTTCTAAGACTATTAACTCAGCTACAAGGGAGGTTTTAAACTAAACTAAACTAAACAGTGGTTAGGGCCAGTGAAAACTTAACACAAAAAGAATAAGAGGAAATGAAAAATTTAGCATGTTAAGTTAGTACAGAAGTAGTAGAAAAGGATAGACTTGATTGTTAGTGTTGTAATGCTAGGAGTGTAAGAGAAAAAATATATGCTTTTTGAAACACTGGTATTGGAAATAAATTTGGAAAAATTAGTTTTTCAAAGGAGATGTTTGTAAATGATGTCCATAAATTTACAGAAAAAAATTCATCAGGAATTTTGAGTAATTCTTTTAAATTTTAATTCTAAGTTGAAAATTGGTAGAAACTTTCAAAAGTTTGAGTTTACTAGGGATTGACTGAACATAACTGTTCTCATTTTTGTTCACAACTAATTATATTGTGAACATCATTTCATTTTTATTTAACTTTTTTGCTGCTGTGTTGTCTTAATGGATTACACTATGTTACGAGTTTTCATTCTTCTTCATGGTTTTCCTTTGTCTGTAAATAAACAATGTGTTGATGACCCTTTTACTGAAGCAGCATTTTTCCATAATGTAAAGAGAGAAACATCTTTCCTTCACAGGGCCTGGAGATTAGAGTCAGTTAAAGACAGTGTGGCCATATCCATCCTTTCCTGCAAGAGTGATGTTGTTTTGGAAATGGTTCTGTCTAAAATGAAGATCTATATATGTACACATTCAAACCTTTTTAACTACTTCAAAAGAAAATTGAGACTGTAAGTCTTCTGATATAGTATGCTTAAGCAGCTTAAACAATTCTTAATCTTTATTTACATTCACTTCTGAATATCCTAAAGTAAATGCGACAGAAAGGACATAAAGCAGGTATGGTTAAATGTTATCAACTGAGAGTAAGCACACTCTCTTGTTAGGTATATAATAATGTATATAAATGTGATGTAACATTTTATAAAGTGATACATAATACAATCAGTGATGTCGAGAAACCCACTTGTTGAGAATTTCATATGCAAAAACGGCTCATATGGGTTGAGAAAATGTTTCAAATAGAAGAGCGAACAACATTTCGACCTTCTAATCCCGCCCTCTACATTATGACACTCAGTTACACAACCCCTTCCAAACATGTGGTCAGCTTCAGGTAAATTTTGCTTTGTTGATCCATTCACTGTTTTATTGCTGGGTTCTAGTTGTATGTGAATAGAATTTAACGTTTTCATGGACTGAAATGTATTTCTTACAGAAACTTCCTTTCACACTTCTCATGCTTCTTTTAGTGCATCATTTCTTGCTCTTATCATGATGGTTTAACACAGAGGGAATGAGCTTTGCTAATAATGAGTCACACTTTATATAGTGGAGGATTTTCATGTACTTATTAGTATGCAGCAATGTCATGTTTTAATATGAGCTTAGGTGAAAGTTTTGAACCTAGTGAGAAGTGAAAACATTTGTATAAAGAGGGCAGCATACCTGATTTATGTCCCCTTCTGAATGTAAAGAAAGAACAAGGATAGTTTAAGCTGCTTAAGCCTACCTTATTAGAACACTTAGTCATAACATTCTTTTGAATGAAAAAATTATGTGCAAATAGTCACTTATTTGTCACCAATACAATTTCAGTTTGTGTAATCAAACTGGAAAATGCTTACGTTAAAATGAAATTCCAGAACCTCAAATTTGAAGGCATTTGATGCTCCTTAGTTTAGTATTGTGGAAATATTTTGGGTTTTTTGGCAGTGTTGAAAATAGTAGAGCAAACCTTCACAAAAATAAAATTTTTTAGCTGATGAAAATACATGTCAGTGACATAGGAGTGGGGTGGAATCAATGTGTCTGTACATATGTTGACATTATGAGAAGGTTAACTTGCAGAAAGTGTAAAGAAAACCTGTAAAAGGAATTGTTAATATCATCTTTAGTGTTGTAAATTTAATATTTTTAAAGTCTTTTATCTTTGGATGGAGTGGTTGAACTGTGTTAAATTTAAGTAAATGACTTGTTATTTTTCACAAATGTGCTTTTGTTAAAATGGTTATGTATGTTAGTAAAATATTTGTTTTACCTCATTTAAATAGAGGTGTAGTACAGATTTTGTGTTGCAATGTATTTATCTTACTATGGCTTATGTATTATGATGTGATAGATATAAAACGATAATAGATCTACCATCTGACATCAAATGCAAGCTTATAACAGTCTTTTGTCAAAATATCAGAGATTGCCTGTTGTTACTCAATAAATCTGATGACCATTGATGCAAACAACCCCCAAGTGAAACATATTTAGCCAAAATTACTACAAATTTAAATATGCAAAGTGATATATACAAATACACTTATGATAGTTATCTGATTATGGTGTTGCATTAATTTCGTTCTTGAAAGTCAAAAGGCCTTATTTACTTAATTTGATATTAATACATTATACTTGACTATAATAGAGTTCAAATCAGTTTATTTATAACACTCATAGGTATATATATAACAACCTTACACTTAGTTATAATGTTATTTGTAAAAACTATTCTGCAGTATTTGTTCTACTTATTTCTGTAGCTTAGCATAAAGAAACAACATTTAAGCAAATATTAAACATTTCCATGATTACTTGTTTTTTCACTGACATTATTGCAGTTATATATATTTTAGTATAAAAACAAAATGTTTACTCAAAAGAACCTTGTTTTCTACAGTAATAGTGTGCTACCCTTGGTTTTATTAGCACCAACAACTGTTTTAATGCTAAACTACCAATATTGTTTTGCAAACATAGATTTTATAATTAAATATAAACCCTAAGAATTTTATATGCAAAAAACGGCTCTTTTGGGCTCAGAAAACATTTCAAATAGAAGAGCAAACAACGTTTCGACCTTCTTCGGTCATCGTCAGGTTCACAAAGAAAGAGGTAACTGGCCGGAAGCTGACCACATGTTTGGAAGGGGTTGTATAACTGAGTGTCGCAATGTAGAGGGCGCGGTTTGATGTTTGAATATATAATTTTATCTATAATATTAATATAGGTATAATGGTGTTCCTTTATATTGGTTTATTTTGGGTTTAAGTTGTTGTATAAGTAAGGCTTCTTTAATTTTTCGTTTGTTTATGTTTGTTTCTTTATTTAGTATTTTAGTGTTTTCTATGGTTATGTTGTGTCCATTTGACTTGCAGTGTTCGAAAACGTGTGAAGGTGACTTTTTATGTTCTTTGAATCTGGTTTCCATTTTTCTACTTGTTTCTCCTATATAGAAGTCGTGGCAGTTATCACATTGTATTTTATAAATAATGTTGGTGTGGTGTTTGTCAGTGTAGTTCTTACATAGTATAGACCTTAGTTTTGTGCCTGGTTTTTCTCAGTGTATTTGTACTTACCTGTTTCCATTATGTCTGAACAAGCATACAGTACACCACCATTAACAGTACACGCTCACACGATCGTTAAGAAACTAAGAAATTTAAACCAACGAATCATTAATAGAAGAAATGACATCAACTTTATTCAACAATGTAGAAAGGAACAACTAACCCCTAATTTTGTAAAGGTAAAACTTTCAAAAGATTTTAAAAAATACACAAACATTATCCAAAATTTACAGAAAAAACTACTTAAAGCCATGTTGAACACAAAATACAAAGAACTACATGACTTACAAAAACAAAAAATGAACTTAGACCATCAACTAGCATGCTGCATTAAACCAGAGATTTACATACTAATACAACGAAACATAAACCAAATCAATACTAAAAACGATAGAGACAAAAAGATCCGCCACAACAAAAAATTTGAAAAACTAAGATGTAAGCAACAGAAAAGACATCAACATGACAAACCGTTGACCAACCTCATAATTAACAGATCTGACCGACAATTAAACACAGACGAGATACATCTACTGAACAAAGGACTCAACTTCGCAATAGCACCTAGGAACATTCCAACCATAGAAATCAAAACATGTTTAGAAGACCTAGCCAGGAGACTTGTGATACTTTCTACAGAAAACAAAAAAACAACAAACAGAAAGAAGACAACTTAGATAATTTTATTGACATCCAACAGCCAAACTTCCCAGTTAAAATTACAAATTTATATTTTCCAGAAACACCTAAAAACATTATCTTAAACGATTTTTTCAAAGAATTTTCTTACAAAACTATCAACATAATTTCACAAAACAGAAAACTAAAAAACAACCTTACAAAAAGAGACATTGATTCCATTAAAAACCTAAAACAAGACAGAAACATAAAAATTCTAAAAGCAGATAAAGGTAACGCTATAGTAATAATGAACACGAATGAATACATACAAAAAATGAATAACATCCTATCAGACACGAACAAATTTAAACCAATACGCACAAATCCAACAAAGACACATGAGACGCAACTAAACAAATTACTACTACAAATGAAAAAAGCCAACACAATTTCACAAACACTTTATTCCTACCTACGTAAAACCGACTCACGCACACTGCAAATATACGGCATCCCCAAACCTCATAAACCAGATTGTCCATTACGACCAATAATGTCAACATATGAATCGTAAAACTACAATCTTGGTAAATACATAGCATGGGCATTCTCCAAATATGCAACATCAGCCAGCTCATTCATCAAAGACTCTTTTAATTTCAAGTCCAATCTAAATCAACTTAATCATAAAGCCTTAATGGCCAGTTTCGATGTTATATCCCTCTTCACAGAAGTTCCAACAACAGAAGCCTGCAAGATAGCCTTAGAACTCTATATTCGAGACCCTAACCCGATTATAGACATTCCCAGTAACCAGTTAGCAACCCTCATAGAATTCACCACAATAAAGACAAACTTCATGTTCAACAACCAAAACTATGTACAAACAAATGGCCTGAGCATGGGCAACCCAGTATCGCCAGTTCTAGCCAATATTTTTATGACACAATTGAAACACAAGCAATAATACAGCATTACATCCACCACTATACTGGTACAGATATGTAGATGACACGGTTGCGGGATTCGAATCTACAGAACACATACTTAACTTTTTTCACTCACATTAACTCTATACATCCCAACATAACTTCACATGTGAACAGGAAGAAAGCAATCAAATATCATTTCTTAACCTCAAAAATTATAAGAACCGACACACAATTCAAAACAGAATCCACCGAAAATCACCCATACTGGACTATACATTCCTTGGGACTCAGCACATGAAACAAAACAAAAACTCAACATACTAAGAAACCAGATAAACACAGCCATAAAACAATGCTCACCAGATAAAATTAACGATGAATTAGATAAAATAAAACAACACTTCATCAACATCAATAAGTTTCCTCCACAAACCGTAGAAAACATTTATACGCACACACCCTAGACAGAAAGCAAAATCAACCAACAAAAGTAATATATCTCACGAATCAAAAATCACGAAACCATATACTGCTGTATACCATATATTCCTGGACATCAGCAAACAAATAACCAACATTTGGCAAAAACTAGTAACAAAATATAACATTCCAGTTAACACTAAATTTATTCAAAACCAGGCACAAAACTAAGGTCTATACTATGTAAGAACTACACTGACAAACACCACACCAACATTATTTATAAAATACAATGTGATAACTGCCACGACTTCTATATAGGAGAAACAAGTAGAAAAATGGAAACCGGATTCAAAGAACATAAAAAGTCACCTTCACACGTTTTCGAACACTGCAAGTCAAATGGACACAACATAACCATAGAAAACACTAAAATACTAAATAAAGAAACAAACATAAACAAACGAAAAATTAAAGAAGCCTTACTTATACAACAACTTAAACCCAAAATAAACCAATATAAAGGAACACCATTATACCTATATTAATATTATAGATAAAATTATATATTCAAACATCAAACCGCGCCCTCTATATTGCGACACTCAGTTATACAACCCCTTCCAAACATGTGGTCAGCTTCCGGCCAGTTACCTCTTTCTTTGTGAACCTGACGATGACCGAAGAAGGTCGAAACGTTGTTCGCTCTTCTATTTGAAGTGTTTTCTGAGCCCAAAAGAGCCGTTTTTTGCATATAAAATTCTCAACAAGTGGGTTTCTCGACATCACTGATAAACCCTAAGCTATATTTTGAGATAAAAATATAATCATTCTGATAAAATTTATTCTTCTTAAATTGTATACAAATACATGTTTGCTATGGTTGAATAAAACACAACTAAACATGTCATATGTATGATGTATGGTTAAGGATAAAAATGTTTAGCTTTGTTTCTTTAGTATTTGTCCTTGACCAGCATTACAAGTGAAAAAGAAAATTCCATGAAACCGTTATAATTTAATGACAAGTAGTAAACTGAATGATATCTTGGTTCATATTTATTTTAAGTATTAAAAGTTTGTTCCCCACAATTGTTAAGATTTTTTTTTGTTACATGTACATGGTTGTTAAATTGTGTTATATTAGCTGCTATTACAGTAGTTTTATTAGTTGCTGATTTTGTTGATGTTTTGAATCAGGTATTACTATTTTAAAATAATTATGAAAGATACTCATTAAAATATCTAACATGTACTCATGACCCCATAAAATTTACAATTGAGTGCTAAAACTGACTGTAAAGTCTGTCTTAAGATCTCTTTTCACAGTTAAAAGAACAAATATGTATGTATGTATATAAATAAGATCTAGGCTGAATATTTTTATTATGTGAATTTTTTTTAATTTGTTTTAATTTCAAAGCTTCCTGATCATAGCTGTCAGTTGACCTTTATATTGCTGTTGCAAATCATATACTAGAAAATTAGTTTCTTGTTTGTGTTATGATATGCCTTAATATTTCATGTTAAATCTCATAAGTATTAACTTTGTCTTCACTGAAGTAATTTTTAATGTTTTGTTGATAGAAGGATGAGGGGTAAATGAAGTTAATACAGTAGATTTGGTATTGGGCTTGTGAATAATATAATTCAAAATTAGTTTCCTGTTTAAGTTATTTTATTATATGCAGCATTACTGTTATTGTGCAGGAAGTGGCTGGCTTTGTTCTACATTTACTACCTTAAAGCCTGGACGTATGGCCTCTTGCTTTGCTAACTTATTTTCTCAACTTGTTGTGTGTTTGGAAGATTTTGTTCAGCATTTCCAACAGCTTGCTTTTACTCCTTGTTATTCAGATGAGGATCAGATAACTGTAGGGTCATTCCATGTCAAATCATCTAGGGGGCTGCAGGTGATCCCCACAGAATTCCTTGAAAAATTTCACATGTGCTCATTTACCCATATAATAAAATATTGCCAAAGATTAGATCAGTATCTCTAATAGTTTCTGATTTACAGCACTGTAAAATTTAATTATTTTTTTTATTTTTTGGTGAATTCATTTTCGGGCAACTTTCACTGCTTAAAGCTGCAAGAGTAATGGTGGAAGAAAGCTGAAATTTGCCACACTGACTGAATTAATCTCACAGAATTCAAAAATGATTTCAAACCAAGTTTATCTCTCTGAAGATTTGCATAGTGAGATTGTAAATTCACCTGAAAACCCAAAATTATAAAAAATTGGTTTATTTAAGAAGCCATAGCCCTAAGACTTAATGATACAAAGCTGAATTTTGTTTTTAAATTTCCTATGACATATCAGTTGATAAATCAGCAATTGTTGTAGATAAAAGTATATTAGATCTCCTGTAAAAAAATGTAGTTGCATGCAACTCTTTATAATTTACCTAAAAATAGCCCTACTTCTGGCCACAGTTTGACCATTTCACCAGTTATTCAGCCTTTTCAGATTTTTACCATATATTCTTACATCTCTGAATATGATCTACAAAATATCAGGATAGCGTTCAACTTACTTTTGAGTTGTAATTTTTTAAAATATCCTCTGACCATATGTTTTTTATTGAAAAACAATTCAGTTCAGGTGTGTTACTGTGTGCAAATATATCCATACAATTTTGAAAAATACCTGACAGAATATTATGAATCCCACTGAAATATTGTAACCAGCCTTTCACAATGCTAAATAATGAAATTGTTTGAAACAAGAAAGAATTAATTCCTTTCTGAACAAGTTTACTGGCATAACTGGTTAGATCTCATGACAGTCCAAATATATTGTGTATTCATTACAGTTATGCAGATATGGCTGAATTTAAGACTCTTAATACAATAAATACAAAGGTAAATCAGACACAAAAAGCATAGTGCTACAACAGGGGATAACTGAGAAAGATTATAGTCATACCAAACTGCAATAATCATAACAATGAAATGTTTCAAAAACTGCTTTGGTGATAAATTAACCTTAACAACATCAAATAAACATTGATTTGTTCAGACAGCTTGAATAAATTTCTAAAATTCGAGTTTGGTTATGTTGAGATCACTTTGACTTAGAACATAGTGGGGAGCACTACTGCCATGCAAGGTAGGTGCACTTATCAGACAAAGAATATGTTGGAAAGGAATTCAGTTTTATGTGACCTTGCAGGCCATGAGAACAGTTCGTTTCTTGATTTCTTCATAAATGACATCAATACAACAGAATGTTCACCTGATCTATCTTTTATGTTTCCCACATACCATTCATGATTGTGTATGCATGACACATATTTCCCTGGATGATAATTGTCATTGCTATCATTTGACCCTATTTGAGCTGCTACAGCATCACTTTTACTGCTACTACCAACAGTTACAACTGTGTACACATCATCATCTGGTAGCCTTCTTATATACAGTTTGTTGGTAGAGTGAGGAATAAAGCTATGATGTGACCTAATACCTGCCACAGTTTTGCATTTTTCATTGCACTCAAGTAGATCAAACTTTACACAATTCTGTAGGACTGATTCCTGATGACAAGAAAGAACTGAATGCCCTGAATGTGGTTCTTTGCCCAGTGGAACATATCAGAGACACTTGAAATTTGATAATTTATTATTTTACACAACATTGAACTTTTTGAAGATCATGTTCAGAGATGTAAGAATACATGGTAAAGGCTGATTAGAATATTTCAATGGTATTCATAAATTATTTCAAAAATGTATGGATATATTTGCACAGTAACACATCTGAATTGAAGTTGTTTTTTTTTCAAGTAAACAACATAAGGTCACAGGATACTTTAAAAAATTATAACTCAAAAATAGGTTGAACATATTCAGGTTGAATCATATTCAGAGATCTAAAAATATATGGTAAAAATCTGAAAAGGCTGAATAACTGGTGAAATGGTCAAACTGTGGCCAGAAGTAGGGCTATTTTTAGGTAAATTATAAAGAGTTGCATGCAACTACATTTTTTTACAGGAGATCTAATAGACTTTTAACTACAACAATTGCTGATTTATCAACTGATATGTCATAGGAAATTTGAAAACAAAATTCAGCTTTGTATCATATTATGTCTTAAGAGTTATGACTTCTTAAATAAACCAATGATTTTTTGGATTTTTGGTTTTCAGGTGAGTTTACAGCCTTACTACTTATTACATTTCTCAAACACCCTGACATTCTTCTGTTTCCATACAAGATATCCCAATTTATGCAGCTTATTTTCTGTGGCATCTTCATGTTGAATCTTGTTTGCCTCAACAACAAGCTGTATCAGTAAAATCACATTTACATGAAATGTGACAAAAAATTGTATTGACCAGATAAGACCTTGAGGGTTATGTATGTTCTGTATTGTTATACAGTATTACATTGCTGTTGCAATTTTACTGAAGATTTTCATTTTATGTACTTCTGATTTGTTATACCTTGTTAAAAAAACCTTTTTATCATGTCTGGACTGTGACTCGCACTTTGCCAGAAAAACTGAAGTATAAATAAGCAATGTAATCTTCACTTTTGGTATGCATAATTAGAATACATTAAACATTCAAAACTTGTAATTCTGTTATCTCTTTTTACTGTTCTTAAAATGTTAAGTTGTATATTCTTAAATGAGTAATTTGTGGGAGTATACAGCTCCACAGAATAAAGCACATTTATCAATAAAATTTTACACTTAGCAATATGTTAGAAATTTTCTGTTCATCCCAAAGTATAGGTCCTTATTTGTTAAGAAAGTGTCATCCATTAAGAATACAATTAACCAGTTGTTTCTTTTATGGTTTGTTTTTTTTGTATTTGAAGACTCATTATTACACAATTCAGTTCTCATCTATGTCTGAGAAGTTTATTATAGTATTTTTAGATATTGTCTTCATTCCTGTTTTCATATTAGGTATATTTGTATGTGTAGGTGTTAAAACTCATACTTTTTAGAAAGTACAATTCAACATGGTATTTTGTATTTGATGTCAGTTATTAAATATGTATTTATTTTATCCTTTGTCACTGATTTAGAAACATTTCATGGTAGAGGAAAGTAAGTAACAGGTGTAATGTATGTGGTAGTATTTACAAAAACTTTAGATATGTATTTCAAAGGCTGTGCAAATACAATATGGAAATTATACAATGATAAAAAAGAAACCTTGTTTTACACATGAGCATTGCCATGTGCTTTGATATGTTAATCATAGTCATACAGATATTATCAATTTGCAAACATATCTTTGTGACTTATCTAGATTTTTGTGCATAACAGACTTGTATGTTTTATTAAAAGCTTGCTATGTTTCATGTACATACATCTGATAGGTTTTGAATTTTATTAAATATTCCTCTTTCAATATTTGGTTAGTCCAAAGGATCAGTTCCATGCATACTGGATTCAGTTGTATTTGGTTACAAATTATGGCAGTTTTTTGTGTATGAGAAGACCTTATTGAAGCCTTTTTGTGTTTTAAGAATGTACAGTAGTAATAGTAAAATATCCAAGTGGTTCAAAGGTAACTCACATCCATAAGTATTGAACATTATTATTAAATGTATCATATTCAAATAATCTATATAAATAAAAGAAGTTTTAATCTAGGTAGAAACAAAATATACATAAAATAATTACAACCAAGAATATTGTTAACAAAAATATTATTACAGTAAATTTTTTGCCCCTTTTTACACACAAATCTCTTTTTTTCTACATATTTTAGAGTGAAAACAACAGGTATCCTGTATTCATATTTACAATTGGTCTATTTGCTCCATTTTGTTTTTAACTTGCAGTCAATGTTTTATTATTAAATACTGTGCAACAATACTGGAATTGTTTTTGTGTAAGAAGAATGGAATAGAACTTTTCCCACTGATGAGATGTTAATGTGTTATTTATATTTCTTGAATAAAATTGAAATACATACCAGGTTTATCTCATTTTTATTAAAAATTAGATTTTTCTTTTGGCAATCATATTTTTTCTTTCAGCAAATTGTGTAGATTGTGGAAGATGAACCTCAGACTGAGTTGGAAAAAAGTTTCACTTAGTGTTCAAAAACAGATGCCCTGTTGAAGAATCACTTTTTAACAGATCATCCACAAAAATAATTCGAAAAAATTCAACAAATCCATAATGTTAATTTAACTTAGTTTTAGAACAAGCTTCGCGCGAAATTAAAAAGCAACGAAATACGAGGAAAATCCACTCTCACAGGACAGACACTGAATACCCTTTTTGTCCTGTGATTATGTTGTTAATAAAGACAGAAGTTAGAGAACATATCATGACCTTATACCTTGAGTTCTGTATTTGTTTTTAGTTCAAAACTTTAAAAAAAAAACAGTTTTAAAACGACCTACAGTAAATGTGTAAAATATATATTCAGACTGGTTAAAATTGTTTTTCACCATTATAATGCTATTTCATTTTTTTCTTAGTATTAATTTATTAATCAAAAATTAAATATATCATCAAACGAATACAGTCATCATCAACCACCGCCAACTCTTGGTCTACTCTTTTACCAAAGAATAGTGTGATTGATCGTCAATTTTAACTCCTCCACTGCTCAGAGAGAAAATGTTTGGTGTAACAGGGATTCGAATCCACGACCCTCAGATTACTAGTCAAGTGCCTTAACCACCTGGCCGTGCCGGGCAGGTTTGACTAGTAATGTGGGTGCTGAGGTTTCGATTTCCCGTCATACCGATATGATCGCTCTTTCAGCTATAAGGGCGTTATATGTGTTACACTTAATTCCACTATTCTTTGATATAAGAGTAATCAAAGAGCTGAATGTGATTGATATTGACTAACTGCCTTCTCTGTGATCTATTAATCCTTACCTAAATTTCGCGGATATCGCGAAATTCAGAACAAACTATAACTTTCTAAAATATTCCTTTAAAGTCAAACTCAAGTCGATACCTAAGTAAAATTAATCCTCACAGACAACCAACTAATCAATATGATAAAAAAAAAACGAAAATTACGCAGATAATATATGGAAGACTCGATAATCAAAACCCAAGTTAACACTCAGAAACAAAATAAGAATAGAAGTTTAATAGCTAAAAATAAGAAAAATAGGACCATTGCTGCTCTAAGTTAACCGAAACAACATAACATAAACAGTATTGTATTTGATCCTCGTGTCCTTATTAGATAAATATTGTACAGTAACATATTAACAACGACAAGAGTAGGTCGAGGGTGAACCTCTCCCTCCAATGTTTACCAAAAGACCTAAACACCAATAAGTACGAAAAAAAGGATCGTTTATTGACTTATATGGATCTGCTGTTACGTAACTACCTCATGAATGCTACTCAGACCTTCGAAAGTTGTCAGAACGAGGCCTGAAAACATTTTACTATTCCTTACGAGAATTAATATTTTACTATGTTTCAGAAGTTATAACTGTAAATTCGAAATAAATTAAAAGCTATACGTACTGTACGTAACACACTAGGAAGTGCGATGTTACTGAAGGTAGAATTTACGATTCTGTTAAATAAAATTACACAAATGAACCATCATTGATTATTCTATAGATAACAAAGGACTGGATTGTGCAAAATACAATAGTGTGCTGAAGAGAAATAATTTTATAAATCTAGACATGACGTCACAGGAGTATTATAACTTGTTATGACACTCAAGTAATAAAATAATATGTTGTTCTAAGAAAGCGATTTTTTTAATTCTCCTGATTAGTTCTTCTTTCCGGAAAACTCTATATAGCAATTCATATAAAGTATTACTTTTACATAAATAAACTGCCAAAACAAACCCTTCTTAAAATAATAAGATTACTTTTTCCACTAACCCAAAGCAAATGTTTATGTCAAGAATTTATGATGGCTGACAACATGTTGTGATATCACGTTATTTCATGATACTTAAACTCTCACACACATATATAAGAGATATGTTAAATTTCAAAGTTGCCCCGTATTTCTCCTGTGTTAAAATGGACCCAGTTTACGAAGTAACTATGGATTATCGTAGGAACCAGTGTCTTAAAAAACTTAATACTGAATATTGCCTGTACAATTTCTATACTGGACGATATTTAGTATCCTTAATGTCTTACCAGAACAGGTTTGTTTTAGCACAGGACTTGAGGCAAACAGGCAAAGTGTACCAAAGTTTCAATGTTTTTTCATTCCTTTAAACCAAGTAGCAGTTAAAGGAAATTTTTTCGAACACTGTGTATGATCAACAAAATAAGAGAGGTCGAAACAGAAAGGTCTACTATCTGGCTACGTGTTTTCAGTACTAAACAAATAACAGAGTTTACAGAAGTTATAATACATTACTTTATGATCAAGAGTTTGGGCTATTTAAAGAGGCGCAATATTAGTTTTGTAACATTTTCTTTAATTCAGTTGTCACCCTTTTATATAACCGTTATTTTAAAATGAGTTTTTATATAGGTGACACAATTATGTGATTGTTGTTTAAGAAACTAGGCCACTTAAATTAATAATTTAAACATTATCGAATCGAACGTTCTCAATCACTTCATCGTTTTTATGGCAACTCATTTCGAACAATAGAACAGAACAATATTGATTAGTCATGGGTAACAAAAGGATATATAAGGCTCTTCATAATGTCACAGAAATTAGGGATTCAATTAACAATAAAATCGTTTACAGACACGGGGAAGAAAAATGTACTCCACCCAATGTTTATTTCAATAACCCGGGTTCTGAGAGCAGGAAATTAAAATAAACATGAAACGCGATTACTTTTCATCAAAATATGTATGGCATACGACTGATACGCAATTTCGCGGGAAACAATTCACTATCTATTAATTTCACTGATAAGGTAAGTCAAATGAATACTTTGAAGTGTGTGTGTTTTTCTTTTAGCAAAGCCACAACGGGCTATCTGCTGTGCCCACCGAGGGCAATCGAACCTCTGATTTCAGCGTTGTAAATCCGTAGACATACCGCTTTACTAGCGGAGGGGACTTTGAAGTCAAAGAAAATTCTTTTTTCTGCTTTAATTCATGATTAAATGCGGAAAGAAACGTTTTTTGTTGTGTTTTTTTTTGTAAAAATAAAGCTGTAACTTCAAAGCAGAACTGGACTTTTGGTAAGATCCAGTACATATTTTTTAACATCTTGTTTAATATTTTAATGTGCTTTTCGAGTATTTTATCTACAAGTCGTCAGGACACATATTTATGTCAGTTTTTTAATTAATGTGTTCGTACCTCTTAAGTGATGTATTTTTTCCGTTTAAGTTTTCCAAACACAGTACGAATTCACCTATAAGAGTGAAATTTATCTTTATGGTAGTATTAAAACTTCAAGCGAAAGAAAAATTTAATCCTAAAGTAAAAAAAATAAACCTAGCTGTAGCCGAAATTAATTTCTAATTATTTTTCCAATAAATGGTGAGGAGAGAAATGTTGATTGTGAAAAAGGTAATTCAGAGGCAAGAATTAGGAGAAAAACGAACACTTTGTATATACGTACACAGTGTTTTGATTTACGCAAGCCTATCTGGTGATTTTTATTCAAAGTCAACTTCGAAATCGCAGCCCCCCCCCCTCAGTGGCTCAGCGGTATGTCTGCGGACTTACACGCTAAAATCCGGGTTTTGATACCCGTGGTAGGCAGAGCATAGATAGCCCATTGTGTAGCTTTGTGCTTAATTCAAAACAACAACAACGAAATCGCAATACGTAATGCAATAAATCGGATACGCGTCCGAGATAAATTGTAATACATAATATTGGACACATAAAACCATCTGTAATATGGTGAATTGCGTAACGGAAATTTGTTGTCTGAAGAGCTGTGATGTATATATATATATGAATCTTTCATATGAATTAAATTCAAATTATGCTAGAAAATTAACACATTTGTCACTGAGCTTTCAACTTTCTAATTCTTCTTTCCTCGTAATCTTAATTTTTTTTAATGAAGACTTTTAAGAATTATCACGTTTAATTCTTCCATAGAAAAAAAAAACATTCATGATATATCTTTCTTCAACTATTTATTATAAATAAGCATGTAGCACAACCTGTCATGTGATTCACTATTTGTCACCTAGTTATATAATTTTCGGGCAATTTCACATCTCATCCGTAAATCTGTACAACAGCAAATCGAATGATGTATATATAAGTGTGTTATTTCAATCCAACCAAAGGAATCGTATGAATAAGTCCAAAGGACAGGTTCTTTTAATGGTAGAGTGTGTATTATATTGATGGTGTTTTCGTTTGTCTTTTATTCACCACAGTAAGCCTATTTTTTATAAGATTTAAATAATATATAGTTTTTACATTTCTGATTTATTTTGTGAATTATTTAGCACACAAGTTTAATAAAATGTCAAATAGAATGAAGAACGGTTGAAAAAAGAAAGGAAGCAAATAAGTCGAATTTTGATACCGTATATCTCAGTTGTGACTGCACGGATGTTCTTGAAATTGGAAATGTGAAGTAAACAAACAAGGAAGCAATATGGGTGAAAAATTCTGAAACATCATAAAGGAAGCACTGACTTACAGCTAGCTAAAAATCGCTATTCGTTGGTTCCTGTGAAACACTGTGTAAGGCGTGTTTCACCTTTTTTTTTTCTTGGTTGCGCAATGCACTGCGCATGTCTTGATTTGAATAGGTAATTGTTAAAAATTACAGTTTTATCGCCAAAAACTTGGTGAAGATGATGTTTGTGGGAGACAAAATCATCTGAAATGATTTTTTTACACACTTTTTATTTAAACTCGAAAATGAAGAAATTGAGAGAAATGTAGCAAAAAAACAAGTTTGGGGCTTACGCTAGTCGAATCATAAATTCTAGGTATTTATTAAATATTTTTACTTGGTTTTTAAAATGCTGTATAAATTGTTTTGTTTGTTTGTTTTTTGAATTAAGCACAAAGCTACACAATGGGCTATCTGTGCTCTGCCCACCACGGGTATCGAAACCCGGATTTTAGCGTGTAAGTCCGCAGACATACCGCTGAGCCACTGATTATTAAAGCTTACATAATAAAAAAAAATTTATTTCACTTTAATGATCTTATAATTAGGTCTTTTATCGTAAATTATTTTCAGAAGAATAACCTACTATTCCAAAATGATAAAGTTTCAAAGTTTATTGATATACAAGTTAATTGTTTTCTGTAGAAGTAAGGTTAAACTATGTTAAGGTATATTTAATAACAGCAAACTGAGAAAATATGGTAAAAATATGTAACAGGTTCTCAGAAATTTTGCAGCAAATTTAGATAATAATTACTGGAGTTCAACAGTCTACTGTTAATAAGGGACAAACTTTAAATAACACGAGTTACAACTGTTTCATGCAATCTTATAGCTTTCCCGATTTCTAGCAATCTTGATGAATAAAGAAGCAAAACCTAATTTAAATAGCTGTTTCCACAGGCAATCTTCACATGAACAATATATCTCATAGACGTACATTGATCCTTAACTCAAGCGTACTGAAATGTTAACCTGAATTACATGTCGCTTTGATCGCCTTTCTACCGCAGTTCGTACACAATAATGTGGCAATAAGTGTCAGTTTTCTCGCTTGCTCATTGAGCTAAACCTATGTAAATTTACTTTTTGCAGCTGGTGGTTTAAAACGTTTTACTTGAGTGTTTATAAATCTATGACGCACATCAATTTGATCATTATTCCTCCATAACGAATTACTATAATAAAAGAAATGTTTATAATTAATATTTGTTTGTTTTTTGAATTTCGCTACAAAGTTACTCGAGGGCTATATGTGCTAGCCGTCCCTAATTTAGCAGTGTAACACTAGAGGGAAGGCAGCTAGTCATCACCACCCACCGCCAACTCTTGGGCTACTCTTTTACCAACAGAAAGTGGGATTGACCGTCACATTATAACGCCCCAACGGCTGGGAGGGCGAGCATGTTCAGCGTGACTCGGATGCGAACCCGCGACCCTCAGATTACGAGCGCATGCCTTAACGCGCTCGGCCATGCCAGGCCTTATAAACGTGACCATAACGCATACTATAAAAATGTTTCAAAATGTACATTTAGAAAATTGAGCTTCATGATACTTCCTATAGAATGTTGTATATTGTAATGAATTATGAAAAGCATGTTTGCAATATATTTACAATAAATTGTAGTATCAGCACATTTCTCCATGAAGTTATTAATGCTTACATCAATAAAAATATTACTCTTTTCATTTCCATAGTACACCATTTTCTTTATAGTACATAAAAGATAGATATGTAATGATTTTAGATGTTATAACACTATGACATACAATACATATCATAAGAATTAATCTATTTGAATCAAATTGCAGGAAGAACAAATTAAAACATCAATATAATAGAGAAAATGAAATATTGTAACTTGATTTTAGAAGAACGAGTGTAATCATAGAATACAAGACATATTTAAAACACTGTGAGCGGAAACTTTGATTGTGAAGAAGTAAAATAATAAACAATTAGATCCCGAGATGTTGCTTTCCTTCATTTCCTTGCTAGAGAATGTAAACAAATACTTCAACTGGAAAGGTAATATTTCCTTTCCTTTGAACATTTTACAAAATTATTCAGACAAATCCAAGAACAGAGTGCAGCACAGATAAAGACAGCTACCTGTGCTCTGCTCATCACGGGTATCGAAACCCGGGAAGCCCGGCATGGCCAGGTGGGTTAAGGCGTTCGACTGGTATCTGAGGGGCGTGGTTTTGAATCCCCGTCACACCAAACATTCTCGCCCTTTCAGTCGAAGGGGCGTTATAATGTCCGGTCAATCCCACTATTCGTTGGTAAAAGAGTAGCCCGAGAGTTGGCGGTGAGTGGTGATGACTAGCTGCCTTCCCTCTTGTCTTACACTGCTAAATGAGGAACGGCTAGCACAGATAGCCCTAGAGTAGCTTTGTGCGAAATTCCAAAAAACCAAACCAAGCATAAAAAGAATACTTTTCAGAGAGACGCCGACTTACAATAACCTTACTCTCACACGGACACTTCTCTCCCACATGAAATTAATAAAGAAAACAACATCATTAAAGAACAAAGGCACTTAAATTGGCAACATTTTTTTACTCCACCGATCACAAGAAAATGTAATTCCAAATGACCTTCGCAAAGAGGAAAGGCGTATTTATTTTGAAAAAACCTATCAAACGTAATGGCACAAAAACTCGAAGAATAATCTCAGTTTTCGCAAAATATTTCTCATTTCTTTCCACCTAATCCGCATCTAGAGGAATATTACACTTAATATCCTTAACAGATATATCGAAGACAACACTGATACATTCCACCAACAATTCCCTGCCCACCTCTCTTTTACGATCTCAAATAACGCAAATACTTCTAAATAAATCAAACGGGGGTGATCAAGTCCTAGTTGCAGTCCTAAGACAAATTACTGATCTTTTTTAAAAATACTTCTAAATACATCTTTTCACTAAGATACTACAGAAGACCAATAAATTTCTTTGAAGTTGATTTGGATATGGCTGGGTTGATTTCTTCAAATTTCTTTAGACTCTTAGTAAATGTCAGATTGCTTTGAAAAGTAGGGATTGCATTAAGAACAATTAACCAAGTCTCAACGTAAAATCGGATTAAGAATATACAGGCCCCACAAATTCCTTTGCTTTCATGTTCAATCAGTTTTAACTGATCACGAAACAAGTGTGAGCACATACAAGGATTTATCCATCCATCGTGCATGTTGTATAGTACCTCGTGACCTAAAAATAACACTTCGAAGAGGGGTTTCTTCAACAAATATGATAAATTCCCCAGACTCTCTATAGTCATCTCTATTATGCAAATCTTGAAGCTGTTTTGTGGCAGAACCTACAATTTCTTGTTTAGTGTCTTCAACATCATTTCTACAGTTTGGTAATTTGACTAATTAATGAATTCCCTACTGTTGTTTTTAAAGTAGTTTATTTCTTGTTAATTTGAGGTTCTTCTGTTCCTAAAAATCACAGAGGAAACTTGCTTCTTCTTTCTGCTGCCATTATCATTTTCGTTAAAAAAATATTGTTGAGAAAGTCGTTTTACCTTGTCTTTCAATTTATATTTATCCTTCAATAAGTGATGACTAGCTGCCTACCCTTCAAAATTCGCAGATAGCCTTCGTGTAGCTTTGCGCGAATTAAAAACAAAAACTTTTTTGTTATATCCAATTATATTGAATCTATTCTCCTTAAGTATCAACTCCTTATATATATTTTGTTCACAGATTTTCTTAAGTAAGATTATTTTATAATATTACAGAATATTATTAAATACTGCAGAACAGTAAAGAGCATCTTAGGACTAAATAAAACATTCTACAAAATTAGATGATAACATAGAATATCATAGAGTTGAAAGAAAAAAAAAACGTCCTGGAAAATTCTAGATTGCATTAAAGTACAATACAAAATCGTTAACAATTTATATACATATTTTACCACAAATAATTATTTATATATTATCAAATCGCGGATATCTGCGACAAGCATTCAGTTTTATTTGTAAGTTATAAAGTATTAGGCAATACTAATTTATTAAAAACATGATAATTCACAATACAGTCAGTCACATTAACAATTTGTAACCGTAGAAGTGCTCTAACTTACATTGAAGACTATGTTGTTGTTTTAAACTAAACATAAAGCTAATCAATGGGCTATCTGTATTCTGCCCTCCACGGGTATCGAAAGTCGATTTTTAGTGTTGTAAGTCCGCAGACATACCGATGAACCATTGGGAGACTAAAGACTTTGTAAACAGATAATGAAAAATGAATATAAAATAGATTAAACGTGGTTTTATACTTCCAGAATTGTTGAGCAGCTTCTTCGTTTTATTGTTTGTTTGTTTTGGAATTTCGCACAAAGCTACTCGAGGGCTATCTGTGCTAGCCGTCCCTAATTTTGCAGTGTAAGACTAGAGGGAAGGCAGCTAGTCATCACTACCCACCGCCAACTCTTTTACCAACGAATAGTGGGATTGACCGTCACATTATACACCCCCACGGCTGGGAGGGCGAGCATATTTAGCGCGACGCGGGCGCGAACCCGCGACCCTCGGATTACGAGTGCACGCCTTAACGCGCTCGGCCATGCCAGGCCTTTCTTCGTTTTAATAAACATTGTTGAGATTTTACTGAAAGGTCCAATTTACTTATTGAAATACATTATTGTGGTAAAAGTTTAGAAAATATAAAGTTGTAAGATAAGGACCACCCTAATGGATAAATAATTAAATCTTTACTACATTTAGTGATGTGTTCTCATCTTAAGGAATGTTAATTCAACTGTAATCTTTTTATCAAAATATTGGTCTTCAATTTGACAATACGCATGGACAACTTTTCTAATGCGTGTGATAATTATGTGAAACTGAATACGTGTGAAAGATGTGGCTCCAAAGACACATTGAAATGTTTGGGATTGAAACGTTGTCAGAATATCAAAATACGAATTTTCAAATTGTTTTCTCTTTTGATGGATACAATAAATTTAAGAGAAGGCTTGAAAATACTTGAATGACAACATAAAGCTAATCAATGGGCTATCTGTGCTCTGCCCACCACGGGTATCGAAAGCCGATTTTTAGTGTTGTAAGTCCACAGACATACCGATGAACCATTGGGAGACTAAAGACTTTCTAAACAGATAATGAAAAATGAACATAAAATAGATTTTTATATTAAATTTAAGTTTAGTTGCTAGGCTGGCTTAGCTGGACCAATAAGTTTATATTGTCTTTAAATTACAAGTACAAAGATACAATGTTTCCAACACCACTGAAATGTCGTGGTTGTAGATACAATATGTAAGAATGAAACCTTAATAACATATATATTTTTTAAATAGTCCAGAAACCATTGAGTGAAAGAAGCAAAAAACATCATGGTCTCTTTGAGGGCATTCAACAGCAAGTGCAGCCTGTAGGAATTAGCACACTGAAGATACTGAGCACAACAGCTTGGTGAAATCAAGCTAAACATTGTACATACCTTTCAACACAATTACTGTTGTGAAGCCTATATTACAATCTATTCTCCATTATGATGACTTCGATTGGGAAGCTGATGGTGAAAATTCATCCCTCTTGAAACATTTATAGTTTGAATTCTCTCTCTTCCTGGTCAATGTCAGTAAAATTTTTTTAAAATTGTGTATTTGGATTATAAACAAATATCTGCAAATCAAGTATATGAGCAGCATTGCAATTGGAACAGAAATTTATGGCATGAAGAAACTTTTGTCCAACATCAATGTGCAACAGATTTTACTTGTAACACCAATACTGACACAAGAGATGCTTCTTATACATTGGATCCACACTTTAAACTTCAAGTCATATTAATTGGCAAAATTCATTGCCAAGTCCCATACTTTTATGAAGTATTTCATTGGATGTTGAATGTTGTAAGAATTCGGTTTTCTGAAAAAATGTTGACACTATTAATGCCCACCAGTTGTTTATCACCTCCAAATCCAAAAACAAATTTCTTTATTACATTCTCTGACAGCCTTCTTATGTATGGAATGTGACTGTGAATTTCAAGCTTACGTACACAAGCTGTTTGATCAGTCGTCCAGTTTCTAAAATTGAAAGGAATTTATGGAATTTACTTGTATATAGAAGAGGTTCACAGAAATTTAACCAAACTACAGCTCTCTTTATCTTTTAAGTGTTCCCAACTACATAGAAGATTGAAGCAACTTTGCAAAGGAATATCCTTCTAACTTAATAGTGTTGTCAGAACAAATGAAGTTAATCATATTAGATACTATTCGTGACTCTTGCTAGAATGTTTTTGTCAGCAATCGGTGATCAAAATAGTTGCTTGCTTGTCCCTTGTGAAAGCATAATGTATGTATATATGCTGAATATACTACAGGGTGGTTGCTAGAAAAGCGGAAAATTTGAGGGTCAAATGAGATCATGAATAAAATGCGTGCTTACTCATTTCTATTTTGATTTCTTTACATCACGAATAAAATGCATGATTTTAATATCACGGACGACATTTTGAGCATCTATGAGTGTAATATAACATATGCCTTTAAAAAACTTTGTAAAAGTTATTCTTTGTAAAAATAAATAGCTGTTTGACAAATTTTCCGCTTTTCTAGCGACCACCCTGTATTACAAGTCTTCAATATCCAGGTGATTGTTTTGTAAAGGAGCACATGTACAGATATTTTGTTGCATGTACTATACACATTTTATCAATATATATATAACATAAGCTAGACTAAACTTTGATTCCTGCTCTTAAGTAGCCTATCACACAAACATGCAACAGTTACCATATATATCAGCAGTAAGTTATATATTTGCATTAACCTCCCCTCTAAAAATATTTGAAAACTGTTTTGTTTTTTGGCATTGGTTGCAGTCCTTTTACAATCATCTTTATTCATATTTAAGTCTTCTGTAATTTCTTTTTCATTGTCTTCTTTAATTCAATTTTTACACTGCTTTACCAGCCTTCCCTATATTCTCTTGCCAGCTACAGAAAACTCTAATGCTGTCCACATTGTTTCTTCTCTTCATGTGACCAAACCATATTAGCCTCACTTTTCACTAATCAACAGACTCCTGTCATTCCTTATTCATTTTCTTCTCTTTCACCGACACTCCCAACAGCTATCTTAACATTTTCATTTATTCCTATCAACAAGTCTTCAGTATCCAAATCATTGTTTTGTAAAGGAGCACATGTATAATAAGTCTTTGGCTTTCAGTGCTCTTGGTAGCATGTGTGCACATAATATTGTGGCTACTTCAAATTTGCTCAGATTCCATCTATCATAGTTTTCTTACTTCCTCCTTCACTTTCATTATACTCCACAAATACTTAAAGTATTCTATTTGATCCAGCAGCTTTCCATTTACATCTGTGATCTTAACCTTCTTCTTCCAACCTCTTCCACTCACTTTAAATCTCTTCATTTCAAACTCTTATAGTAGCTCCTGCTTACTTTCAGTTGTTAATACATGGTCATCAGCAAATAAGCTTCCACAGAAGAACCTTATAATAATCCTTATTCAAGACTGATAAAAATTATGAATAGCTTGAGGCTGATAATTGACCCTAAGTGCAGCCGACTATCTTAATAGTTCTTGTCACTCCTTCTTATGACTCTCACTAGTCTGAACAGATTTTGGGAACTATTTGTTTTGGAGGCACCAGTACATTAATTTTTATGGCATCCTATCATGTGTTCTACAAATTCATGGTACAATTTCATGTTTCCCTTAAGATACTTTTTCCTACAACTGTCTCAGAATGAAGACTGCATATATGTATTCTTTTCCCTCGCTGACACCCAAACTGCTTTTTTCAGCACTTTTATCTATTTGCAGAAAATAAGTGAAACCTCTAACAGTTACACAAATTTACTCTTAAGTATACCTAAAAGTAGGGAAAGATTTAATGAAATATGTGTATGCTAATATTAAAGAATATTTTCTGCTTATATATGACAAATATTTACCATAAAGTCTTTCTTGAGAAAGAGATCCAGGCTTAGTGAAATGTGTCAAAATTCAAGAGGAATTTCTTCAATTTACATACAGCATTGAGCATTTACCACTGAATATATCTTAGCAAGAACTAGATTTATTAGTGTGTGATTACAGTGTAAAGATTCAAGATTTCTTCACACATGGTGACATTTACCATTAGCTGCATCTTAACAAATTCAAGGAGACAACCATTTAGCTGCCTATGTACAAGTTACTAATGGATGATTTATATACTGTTTTTAACTCTGAGCTTGAAACTAATGATTATAAAGTGAAAATTGTCAAAATAACCTGCTTATAGTGGTTAGACCAACAATATATACTAGTTTTACAGATTATTTGCATCATTAAAACTATCTTGAAACACTTGAGGAAATGCTAATACTTAGATTCTATCAGAATCTAAGTATTAGTAACAGGTTCTAACAGAAGACATATAAAAGTAACTGTTTTCTCCGAAAACAGTAAATCTGTAAAATAAGATTTAAACTTAGAACCTCGTTTAATTATTAACAATTTTTTGTACAAAAGTCGAAAATATTTTTTTCTAATTTATAAGTTTTTCGTATTTAGGAAACTTGTGACCATAAAATCAATTTTATTTATTGGTTCATGTAATAACAATAAATTTGAATTATTACAGGCTAATTTACTGATTAACATAACTTCAAAGTTCATTTCACAAACGAACTCATATTACTGGAAACAACTAATTAAAGCAAAATAAATCACGATTACAAAAGTGAAATTCTGTTTTATTGTGACATAAGCAACAATGTACTTGAATGACATAGATAATGCATAATTGGATATTCATTACTTTTCATAATCAGAAACAACATTCACACCTGAATTTGCTTTATCCAATCTTTAATGTTTCTGTTTAAAACTATATAAAAAATACATAATTTTTTGAAAGGCATTTAAAATTACAAAACTTTCTGTACTGTGTAACGAAATAGCATCTACGTTTTTACTTTCACTGGAAGTCCTTCTAAACATTCTTGTTGAGTTATCTTTTCTTTCTGAAATCAGTATTACAAAAAAGAAGTTTAGCTCTTATCCTTTATCAAGTACATGCTCTCACATAAAGAAGGTATATCTTACTCTATCTTGTCTGCAATTCTTGAAAACAACAATAATCTACAATATATTTTTCAGAGAACTTGAGCCATATTAAATACAACAGAAACAGATATTGATAACATAATATTTCATTAGAATATTAATGGACACATAAATTCAGAATATTTACAAAGGAAATAATGCATAAAGATCTTTATGCCCCAAAATGGCTATTTTATTCAACAAGAAGGTAATTACTCAGTTGAAGGTCACAAACTTTCAGTTATAAATAAAAAACTATTAACCCTTTTCATAAATTATGTCACTTAAAACACTTTAAATACTCTTTAAATTAAAATATTATTATAGTTAAAGTAATGAGATAAAAGAAATCAGTTTGGTAAAGCCTGTACATGATCAAAGTGGACATGATTTAAGACTGGACATTAAATCAATGAGAAGCATCATACAAAATGGTTTATATGCCCAAAATGTACTCAGGTGAGTAATGAACCACTTAAAACAAACATGTGATAATCATAGCACTTTTATCCTTGCTGAAACTCACTGCTGAACACAAAATTTATACTGACTGATGTCAGGTAATAGATGCCAAGACCAATCATAACAAATACAACAAAATAGATGTGAATGATCTTTTGGAGAATATATGTACAACACCAAAAAAGGTCACGTGTAATACACTGGCAATCCTCACAAGGCAGTGAAAGTAAATACTTTTACTGAATGAAGTCTCAATATGATGACCCAGAAGTAATGTATTCCTTTCAGCACAGGTTTAGTCCCTGGGACTCATCTTGTGATTATTTTATGCTTGGTTTCAATCTATTACTTTTAAATCAGTGAGAAAACAGCCACAAAAATTGGCAGATTATCAGTACACATTATAATGCTTTCACATGCAAAATATCAAATTTTGTATGAAGTTTTAAGGCTTGTTAAGCAATGTTTTTCTCATGCCTCTTTTACTTTCTCATGCTGCCTATCCAATGTGTAAAGTAATTTGCATTTTAAGATTAAAAATACTCTCATGTATCAGACAATTTTCAAATTTCACATACAAATTCCATATAATGTTCCATATTTCTTATAAAAAACTTTATATTTTATATTATTTTTACTGAATGATCTTATAACCACCATATAAAATTAGGAAATAAATATAAATAGCACCTTGTTTGATAGATTGTTTAGGCCAGGGGTGTGCAACATTTTTCGTCGGTGGGCCATATAACCAACTTCATCAATCAAGCGGGGCCACTTAAAAAACAAGCTTATTCGTGTACATGCACAATAAATTAAAAAAAATTCTCAAAATTTAGTGAAATACATAACAGTATGCAATATTGCTACATTATTACTGCATCAATGAGTATAAGTATCATTAGTGTTTAGGAAGCATTTCATATAGTATATAATCGCATACATATACGTTTTAAAACTGCATCCAATATGCTAAATAATAATCAATTTACCTTCAATCTCTTGTAGTAACTGTAAAAGGTAATAAAATTTTCACCAATAATGAATGACGGACAGCAGTAAGCCAACCGCTAGCTCCTTCGAATTTCAGTGCACAATAACTGCCGTTACTGCGACCGTTTTTAAATTGAGGTTAGGGAAAATTGTCGCCAGCGGGCGAAGGTGAGGTTCAGGACATGATGTTGAGTCGTAGACAATAGTGCTAGTGCACGTCACCTATTCATGCCCTAAGGAGGCCGACCAATCGAATTCGGTCTGCTCCTCTCTAGCAAAGATAATTTTAGAAGTTTGTCGAGTCGAAGCCTGGGAATCCCGTAGGATCGATGCTTTTAAAAATATTCCATTTGCGTTGGATTACAGATCAGGCCACATGGTTAGATTACAACAACTAGGGCCACACTAAATGGCTTGGCAGGCCAGGTTGTGGCCCGCGGGCCGCCTGTTGCACACCCCTGGTTTAGGCAGAGTATTTATGACGAAACTTGGTAGAATGGATGACAACTGCCTGTTGTGGAGACACAAGTCTAGAGGACGACATTTCAAAAGCCTTATGACTTTCATCTTCAGGTCAGTGTGTGCGTGTTGGTCTTTTATAGTGTCCTGGTGGATTGTGGAGAGTGTGTTGCGATTGGTTGGGTTATCACTGTTTCTGATTGGAAGAGAGACTTCCTGCAGATTCAACAAATAGTAGCCACAGGTCACTAACCTCTAATCTGGAATCTCTGTTCAGTGAAGGTTTACCAGTGTCAATATAATTCCAGATTACAGGAAATCTCTCTTCCAATCAGAAACAGTGCTAACCCAACCAATCGTAACACGCTCTCCACAATCTGCCAGGACACTAAAAAAGACCGACAACACAAACACTGACCTGAAGATGAAAGTCGGAAGGCTTTCAAAATGTCGTCTTCTGCACTTATGTCTCCATAACAGGTAGTTGCCATCCATTCTACAAAGTTTCATCATAAATAGCACCTGTTTAGTTCTAGAATTATTACAGTTTATAATACAAAAAGATAAATATTTAGAGTAAATAGCGTAAATCTTTTAACTTTGTACATTTATGTGCATTTATTATATTAATCTTTCAGCCATACCTGGCTAGCAATACAAAAGTTACAATGCAGCACACATACACTCATGTTACTGTATCCAATAATATAAAGTCTTTACAAAGTGACCTATATTGGTTGTGTTTCAGTAGACTGGTACTTTGTAAAACACAGTCAAATTTCAATTATTATAAATTGTCTATGTATATAGGTTATTAATATTCACAAACCAGTTTCAAAAACAGATGATATACTTAGCATATCAATTTCAAATTATATTTTTCATAAGTAGAAAAAATAATTTATAAAACTTAAATCAAGAATTGTTTTTATAATTTCACGATGGTTTTTGGCCCAATTACAAAAGCTTTAATTTTTTATTGTTATAGATTTACTTGAAAAATGAACAATATAAAACTAAAATGTATCTTACCAGGAAATTAAGTAAACTCTTTCATTACAACTGCCAAGAACTTCTTGGCACACACAAAAGAAAAATACATTATGATAGACGTGAAATGTGATTTTGAAATACAGGCAAAAAAAATAATAATGAAATTCTTTAGTTTTTCATTATCATTAAAAGAGTGAAAACCGTAGTTTGAGTTTTAACTTAAACAACTACCACATCTTGTTAAATTTAGTCTCTTTAGTTAGTATTCCATAAATCTCTACATGACATTTTATTTTACCCTAATAATAATATCCTTACTATGTTTTTGTCAACAAGATGCATTGCTGAAAACTTCAGGTAACCAACTGGAGCAAATGCATCATTAGAATGGATCACAGTTTCCTTTTGGTCTCTGGAGATACATCAAGAAAATATATTATGAAACAAACAAAATTATATTAAAACTTAGTAAATTTTCTAATGTAATCTTCTTGAAAGATTCCCACAGAAGATTTTAAAGAAAGCAACAAACAAACTGAATAATCAAAACTTTCTACAAATGAAGGACTTCTTCAACCATAATAAAACTAAGCAATTAGTTGCATTTGATAACTGATTAATGGATGGACCCTCTGATAAATTGCATTAGATCAGTAAAGCATTCCTCAGCCTATGGTTCAAATTTCCTTCCCCATGTACAAGCAAGCAAAAACGTTATTGTGATTGTTTGTGTTATTGTTTGGCTTAGGATTCTTCTACAGTAGGTGTTTGTGACTTACTGGTGGTTAATTCAACAATAAATGAACAGCACACATTCCACTTACTTTCAAAATAATATATAAATATTCAGAACTACTTTAACTAATTACAACAAATCCTTTACACCACAGAGATCATATGGATATCATAAACACTATATGATTCTCTTCGTCTTGTCAAAAGTCCACTTAGTTCAGTAACTTTAGAATTTCAGCTAACAAGTTAAACTACCTTTCTCTATTACTAACTCACAAGTATCCTGCATATTGTTCACTTAGAATTGAAGAGCAAGTTACTGCAGTTGTATGTGCTGCTCTTCAAGTTATCATTTGATCTTCCATCTCCAAAATATTCTCTGTTTCTTCTCTGTTGTTAGTTTTCTTCCAAAATATTAATTGTTAGGCCTCCAATAACAGTTAACTTTACATTTATTTTCACTTTGGCTGAGCTACTTCTCCTAACTTTAATTTCTCATTTGTTCTTTGTTTTTTCCCCATTTATCTCACATTATTTATACGTTTATTACATAATATTCTGTTTGCTACAATATCAACATTGAGTTAGAAACACAACTTCCAAGAATCAGCTGCTTTTAACTCTCTTATTATAATAAAATAAAATATTCATTCCTAAAACAAATTAATAAAAAATATCTACACTACACAGTCTTTTATATCATGACACACCAATGATAAGCTTACAAATACAATATAGCATACCACATAAAACAGAACTAGAAGGTCTGATAATGTTCTTAGAAGAATAAAATATTGCAATTTCTCTAATACTGGATGATAAATTGTAATTTTTGCTTTAAAAGAAATTTCCATGCTTAGTAACAAAAATGAGTACTTTAAATATCTAATCAGAACAACTTGTCTGACATGAACCTGTTTTATCAGTAGCCTACAAATTATAAAACAGCTACCTTGACCATAAAATAACTTGAGCAAGCACTGTTATACACACACACACACACACACACAATAAAAAATAATAAAACTTACATCACAATTTTCTTTTTGAATAAAGGACAGTCTAAAGTGAAGGTCTCATATTCACCACCTTCTCCACACACATTCAGTCCAAACTTTTCTTTCTGAGGGAAGTAAATGATGAATACCTAGTACTTTTGAATTTCTGGGACCAACTTTAAAAAATACATATAAATAATATACAAGATAATACTCTTGTTTCACAACCAGTATAAAAGTGTTAACCTTCTGGCAAGACCAATGGTTTTATTATAATAAAAATATTTTTTTGTGATTCACAAGTGCATTTTCTATCTGTAATAGGAAACAAAAATACCAAAGCATATATTAGACCTCTATGTCATCTTTTCTTTACTGAAAGTCCATGTTTACTAAAAATAAAATAAAATTTATAAATAAATTTCTATATTAATATAACATTATTTGAGTGTATGAAGTTTTTTTCACATAAAGCATGGTTGAGAAAGCCATTACACTGATTTCCATTCTAACTGTACACATTCCTTTATCATTCTATCAGTTCCACACTTATTCTGTCCATGGTAAAATGATAGAAATGCTATACATTCTGTAAGAATGAAGACAGGTGTCCTTAATAACAAGTCAAATGGAATATCAAGATCATAGCCATCCCTTGGTATGAATGAGTAGGAAGCAATCAGTGTTTTGTTGTCATCCTGATTATAATGTAAACCTCAACAGTTCCATTGTATCAAGGTGGCCATTTTTATTTACATGTAGGCAAATTGGGTGAAGAACCCTTCTGTTTTACAATCACATCTTTTTTCTTTATTGTCTTTATTCAAGGGAGGTATATTGACCTCCATGAATCCTGTCCTTGGTCAACTGGGCAGATCTTTGCTGTTGGAAGAGGATTTTAGTGACTGAGGACATGAATGAGTGATCATTTTGCATCTTGAGGTGGGAGAAGATGTATCCAAGGAAATACCTGTACCTGGAATTAAAGGAAGTGGATCTTGGGATTTGCTAAAATGTATGCAAGAGACAGAGATGGGTGTTGAAGTTGATTCATTAACTTCTTTAACCATGGGGGTCAAAAGACTGTCATATGGTTTAAGAAAATTCTTTTGGAAGCACAGAGAGATCCATGTGCACTTTCACTGTAGTAATGGAATGAAGTGCAGCAACATACATCCAAAATGAAGCGATGGACAACAACTTTCAAGTCTGAGGATAAGTGATGTTATGAATTGTTTTCAAATGCAACACATCTTTTTCTTCCAATTATTTAGGGCAAGAATGAAGGTAGGACAGGTGAGAGTCATTGCAATTAATGCAATGAGGGTCCGTTTCACACTCGTAGTCATAATGGACCTTGCCTCTGCAACAAGCACACGTCAAGGAACCACAACATGACGTCTTCAAGTGACAAAACCATTGACACCGGAAACATCAGAGAGGGTTTGGAATGTATGGCCATACCCCACCTTGATGGTAGCAGGTGAATGTGGTGATGTAAATGTCAGAATGAGAACATTGGTCTGCATAATAATTCCATCTTTGCTATTGGAGATATGCTTCACTGCAGAAATCCTCAGGTGGAGAAACCAGTGAGAACCCAGAACTCAGGGATGTTCTTCAAATCCCTCTCAACAACAAATCTTCATGATGAATTCAAAGTTGTATGAGGTGTAACCTCAATAAATATATCCCTAATCATCTTTGAATGCAAGAATAGTTCACTGTGTTGAGATTGGATGTTTCAACTAATGTCACCAGATCGAAGCTTCTTTACTGACTTTGGAGAGCCAGCAAGACCCTCTAGCTCCTTCTGAATGAAAAAGGGAGACATTTGCCGTAAAGATTTGTCTGAAAGAGAATGCAGGATAAGAAAGTGAGGTACAACAGGTGTTACAGGTGTTGAAGATTGCTGCTCAGAATCTTCAAGATGTGGTTGTTTAACATGGAGCCCTACAGGGGAATGTACTACAATGCCAAACATGGACACTGCAGCAACACCAGCATCAGATACAATGTCCACAACACCTGTTGAGAACATCCAACATTTATACTGGGTTGACCCTAGCCCAAGTGGACCAGCTGACTGACCCAATGGAGGTCACCCCCAAAGTTGCCTGTTTACAGAAATTCAAGGCCAAAGTGGTGTGTTAGGGTTTGATCCCTCAACCAGCATGATCCTCCTTTTCAAAATTTTGCTTATTATAAATATTTATGAGACTTTTGTACTTTAAAGCATAAAACATAATACATCAGTCAAGAGAACAGATTTACCCAAAACTAATAAAATTTACTGGCACTGTATGTAAACAAAAATACATTGAACAAATTCCATTAAGCAAGATAAGTAGCTCAATAATGAGTATAGAACAAAATACACTGTAATAAAACTGAATAATCTGATTTTTATTAAATTAAACAATGTACCAAAGAACAAAGACTAATAACATGGAAAAAGCACACAATCTTTCCTAACTCTCAACATTTTTATGGCTTTCTAAGAATGCAACAAGAGCTGATACAAATTCATCCAAGCTCTTCATGAACTTTCCCATGGGAATGAAGCTTATACTCCGAGTGAAACTGATGCTTTTCTGTTCTAAACTTAACAATATGCACATAATTTGATACAGGAAATCCTTGACTTTCTACTGATTATAGGTAATGTATAATTACATGTAAAAAAAGAATTATTAACAAAGCCTCACAGGCAAGATGTGACAGATAGGTGAGCCAAGAAGGGTGTGATTTTCTATTTATATGTCTGTAATCAAATAAAATTGAAGGCTATAAAAATTATGGTTTGTCTGAGCAATGACAATACAACATGGAGCAACTTACATTTAATTTCATACACTTTGAATGAATGTAGGATAAAACAGAGAAAATGTGTTACTGTGTAACAACAGGGGAAGTTCAGGATTTTTAAAAATATTTCATCATAAAATTATGAGCTTAAAACTTACATTAAATATGGATTATTAGCTAAGTGTTTGCCATTTTAATTTGTATAACATAACAAAAAGTAATTTAATAAAACTTTGAAAGTAAAGCAAACCTTTTGTCATATGTAGCAAAAGATATCTGGGTGAAAGGGTTTATGAAGGGTTAATTTGCAAATATTAACAGATATAATCACACACTAATATAAACAAACAGAAAAAATATTACATATACTCACCATATGGATCATATGTGGATAAATTTCTCTTAGTGTTTTCCCCAAATGAGCTGTAGGATGTAAACCTTAAATGTAAACATGCATTTTAATTACAATGTGAAATAAAAGGAACTGTGAAAAAGATGAAATTTTTAACAGTAGAAAAAAATTCAAGTATGTTAATAATACAAAACTCTTTCACTAAACTCTCCCTATCAAGACAACCAGAACTTCATTCTAACTTACTATCAAAATTTTACATCTGCAGGACATAACCTGACATATTTATTACACTACAACAATCAACATTTCATTATACATTTAATGAGTGTAATACTTTACTGTTCCACACATAATTATACATATTAAAACATTTCATAACAGTTCAACTATTACTAACTAATCCTTTTCTTCATATATTACAAAGGTGCCCTCTCACCGATACTTTGAATTTACGCTGAAATACAATGTATCCTCACTGCTATGTAAGAAGGTTAAATGTAATAATTCTCCAATGTTGTGCGAGTTGTACTTCTTCATATACTCACTCACTATTATACATTTTATCAGACTTGTATGATAGTCTCTACCCCTTCTTTTATTTGTCCATTATTTTTCATTGCAACTTTTGTTTTTGATTTAGTTACATGAAATTTAGGGATATACTTGTATTTATAAAAGTGAAGTTTAACCCAATAACTAATTGTATAATAATTAAATCATTCATGTCCAATTTATTAAAACTATCATTTATAAAGAACTTAGTACTTTACACACAAGAATACAGAAAATCTGTCATCTTTTTTGACCTTTGTATAAAATACGAGTGTAATCTGAATTATGTTTAAGATTTCCAACAATACTATTTTTATAAAATATTTTTAATTCAGCTAAGTTATTAATAACTTATGTTTTCAATAATGAAATATTATCTTACCCAAAGCAGCTACTTTGATTAGAATAGCTTCAACTTGACAATCAATCATTTCTTGTAATAATTCTTCCTGATCTCGTTCCCACAGATATGCCAACATTGTCAATCCTAACCTGTTACATCTGTAGAAAATATTATTTTCAAAAAGAATGTAAAAATTACTGCAATTTCATTGTTAATAATGAATCTACAACACTGAAATGTTTGATAGTAGAATTACCAATGAGGGTCCACGTGGAATTTTTTTTTATTACAGGGCCCCTAATAACATCTGAATTACATAAGTTTGTTCTTTAATAAAAGTATCATCAATACCACAATAAATCTCATTAATCCCTATTCAAATACTCTTGTTATTTTACTTTCAAATATGGTTGAATGTATCCACTTTTTCTTTCATTCAATTTCATATACTAAGTGATATAGTTCATGAATTGTACCACTCATGAATAATATAAAAAAAATAGTTGTTTGAGAATTAATGAAGCAAAACTTGCTGCTTTTAAACTTACACGTTCAAGGCACGAACCCTCTGGTACTTAGACATGATGGCTCCAACTGAAACTCCCTCAACTGGTACTTCTTTCTAATAGTAGTAGATAAAGATAATCTTGTTTTATTATAGTTCAACTTGAGTTTAGAATGCCTAGAATCTCCTTAAACTTGGTTTAGAATGCCTAGAATCTCCTTAAACTTGGTTTAGAATGCCTAGAATCTCCTTAAACTTGGTTTAGAATGCCTAGAATCTCCTTAAACTTGCATGTCCTAAGAATGAGCCATAAGGATAAAATGTAAACTGTACCTTTTGCAACTTTAAAAGTTCATAAAGTTTCACTGTATGATTTTCAGAAACAATTAAAAATGTTTACCTTTGTTGCAGATTTTAACAATAGGTTTCTATGTCCTCCTACATTCTTTTAAAACTTTACCATGAAGATTTTATTTTATAAACCTAAATTTTAATTCTGTTTTCATTTAAAAAAAAACATTGCATGCAATTTTATTCTGTTTATATTTAATGGCACTGAATATAAATAAAATTATTACCGTACAAAAATTATAAACAAATCTATTTCTGGCCTCCCTCTTAGATATTTTTTTACATTTACAAAAGAGACTGAATTGCTCTATCAAAACAGAAAATGTAAAACATAGATGTACTGAACCTACTAAGATTTATTGAGAGAAATTCTGAAATTATTTTAAGCAGGATTAGAGTAAATTAACCTATGAGATCTTGGACATCATCAAGTATATCACTTGAAAGGTTTTGACCTCTATCTAAGTCCAAAACTGTAATTAAATCTCAAACTAGTAAAGAAATGATAAAGCTACAAGCTAAAAGCTTGTACTTGAAAAACTCAGCCATTTTATGAGTAGCTATGCTGTGGCTAAAACTACATATTAAATATGGTTTATTAAATTTTCAGTATTTGTATCAACTGCTTATGTGAAATCTGTTTGAATAGTTGAATCATAAAATTAGAAAAGTAAACACAGATATCAGGAGTAATAAGTATTAATTTAAAATTTGTTATCCAGATGTGCTTTTTTGGTTGAATTTATTTGATTTTTAATTGTGAACTTTTGAAATGGTTTACCAAATGAGGAAATGAATGCTTGACATGCAAATTAATTTGAAATGTATGGATGTGTTCATGAATGAGAAAAAATTTTATTTTGGTTTGCTGTAATTGTTCTAAAAGGAGAATACTGACTTCCAACAACTTTCTCACATCTTATATATGCAAAAACGGTTCATTTGAGTCAAGAAAATGTTTAACATACAAGAGCGAACAACGTTTTGACCTTCTTCGGTCATCGTCAGGTTCACAAAGAAAGAGGTAACTGGCCGGAAGCTGACCACATGTTTGGAAGGGGTTGTATAACTGAGTGTCGCAATGTAGAGGGCGCGGTTTGATGTTTGAATATATAATTTTATCTATAATATTAATATAGGTATAATGGTGTTCCTTTATATTGGTTTATTTTGGGTTTAAGTTGTTGTATAAGTAAGGCTTCTTTAATTTTGCATTTGTTTATGCTTGTTTCTTTATTTAGCATTTGAGTGTTTTCTATGGTTATGTTGTGTTTATTTGACTTGCAGTGTTCGAAAACGTGTGAAGGTGACTTTTTATGTTCTTTGAATCTGGTTTCCATTTTTCTACTTGTTTCTCCAATATAGAAGTCGTGGCAGTTATCACATTGTATTTTATAAATAATGTTGGTGTGGTGTTTGTCAGTGTAGTTCTTACATAGTATAGACCTCAGTTTTGTGCCTGGTTTTTGAATAAATTTAGTATTAACTGGAATGTTATATTTTGTTACTAGTTTTTGCCAAATGTTGGTTATTTGTTTGCTGATGTCAGGAATATATGGTATACAGCAATATATGGTTTCGTGATTTTTTGATTCGTGAGATATATTTACTTTTGTTGGTTGATTTTGCTTTCTGTCTGGGTGTGTGCGTATAATGTTTTCTACGGTTTGTGGAGGAAACTTATTGATGTTGATGAAGTATTGTTTTATTTTATCTAATTCATCGTTAATTTTATCTGGTGAGCATAGTTTTATGGCTGTGTTTATCTGGTTTTTTAGTATGTTGAGTTTTTCTTTTGTTTCATGTGCTGAGTCCCAAGGAATGTATAGTCCAGTATGGGTGATTTTTCGGTGGATTTCTGTTTTGAATTGTGTGTCAGTTCTTATAATTTTGAGGTTAAAAAATGATATTTGATTGCTTTCTTCCTGTTCAGATGTGAAGTTAATGCTGGGATGTATGTAGGTTGGGATGTTACATAATAAACAAAACTGATTCCATTAATCCAACTTTTTGCTTTGTTTACTTGTTTAATGTTTTTAAATTAAGCCAATTATTTCATATAGAAATTTCACTGAAATTAATGTCATATTTTTTCCAGATTTATGACTTTAAAATAGTCATTTTTATACGACACTTAGTGTTGAAGTTTTTATGAGCTCATTTTACATGACTTTCCAGCCAGGGCTCATGCTGTCGCTTGCCATATTCACCAATGGCTATTATTTTTATTTTCTGGCAAAGAAAAATTGTAATTGGCGAATATACCAGCGAAACACTGTTTGTTTACAAAATGCTAGACTGGTTCTCTACATCGTATTTTTAATGCGAGTATGTGGTAAGCAGATAAACATCAATAACCTGTCTGCATTCATGCAAGGTCATGGTCAGGATCGACAAACGTGTCAAAAATTGTTCAATCAACAGTGACCTAACGGCTTGACACGAATAACTCATTTATATGTGGTTGATTAGCAGCGCTATAGTTAAAGGACGACCACAAAAATTGTGATGGCTTTCATACATGTAATTACATTATCTAATGGCACAAGTTTAGTTTGGTGATGTTTGAGTAATATTTTATTAAGCAGGGCTCTCACTAGAGAGACTTGGGAGAAGTGGTCTCCCAAAACAGACTAAACCTCATCCTTCGTAAGCTCAAGGAAAAGTCATCTTATACAGATTATATTATAGAAGAAAAGAATGCTATTGATTGTAAACTTTTCCATAATTTTGTAAAATTAGAGCAAAACTTCTCCCTGGTTTGCAAGTCTAAAGAAACCCCTGATTAGCAGCATGTAATAACAGTTACTTTTAATTTAGTGACTCGTCTTCCCATGTCATTATTGTAATGGTTTGTGTGTGAAAAACATTGCATTTTGTAACTGTGAAATTGTTGTTTTATAATAAATTTGATAAATGATAAATTAATTGAAATAAAATGTAAGATAAGAACTTAGTTGTCATTTATTCTTTGACTGTCTTATCGTATGTGACTGGCTGGAGGGTTGGATACGGATCAAACCTATCTGGCTAAATTTAGCAACCAAAAAAATCATTTGACTAATAGCCTGGCTACAGAAAAATTTAGTCCAGGGTAAGCCCTGCCACGATATCATAAATCTGGCTATAAACTCTGTTCATGGCATTTTATTATAGGTACATGTGTGAATCAATGTATAAGCCTTTTCGATGAGTTAATTGATAAACATGAGCCCACCTTGACTAATTGTAACAGTTCATGTAGATCCTCTACTTCATCTCCCTCAGTAGGGTCATAACAGTGTCGCTGGTCTAGTGCTGTTCCTTTAATTTCTTTACGAAATAAAGGTAGGCCCATAGCTTCAGCATAAAGGTCAATAGCTTGATGACCCACAGTTTGATACATGTAACTGTCTAGCTCATCTGTTTACAAATGAACAGGAAAAATAGGGAATACTATAATTAATAAAACACATAACTGAGTAATACATAAAAAATTGTATGATTTTCATACCTAAACCATAATCTTCACACCTATTACCTATAGGTCATTATCCCCATAAAAGGAAAAAAAAGATGCAATTGTATAATGTTATGAAAATATTTGTGTAAATTACATACTTTTCATAAATCAATCCAAAATAACCAACACTTTCATGAAACTAAGTGATGTGATATGAATGTACTGTGTAATATCACAACTATTTCTCTATAATTTCAAATTCTGATATAAAAGTTTATTATTAACTTTTACTTTCTGTACTTTAATTCATACTTCTCAAATATTAGTGAAAGTTAACACAAACATGATATTCAATATTTAATTTATGCAGTGTAATTCATTATTAAAAAAAATTGAATATAAATTCCTCACTTTAAGTTGGTTCATTAGAGATGAGCAAATTTATTATTTATCAGAAAAACAAAGATAACTTATAAAAGATTTCTTTCTCCAAAATTATTTTATCTTTTGCATCTTCTGCATTGCATTTCACTAAACACAAGTAATAACACAATTTTCAAGAATGAAAAAATGTACAACACAATCAAACTATAAATAACATGACATCATACAATGGCACAATAAATTTCATGTAGTTCAACTTTTATCCTTTATCATAACAATAAGTAATAAGTCTGTATTTTTTAAAATAATTTCAGTTTGTTTTCAAAATCAATATAAATCGTATGGTTGTATTTGACTATTCAAAACTTTTTGCAAGTTTCTTGATCAAATAATACAAATTGCTTTAGTTAGAAAACCCTTTGTCCAAGGAGGCTGGATTGCATATTGGCTTTTAAATTCAGAATTGCCATACCAGTTTTTTGCTTAGTTAAACTATTCAATGCAATGAGTATGGTATATTATGACAAAATGTTATTGTTATCAGGAGAAAACTAGTCTTAATTTTAACTTTAGTTTCTCACTTGCAAAGTATTTCATACAAACAACACTTAACCCACATGTAATTTCCACAAATAAAATGAAAATTACGCTAAATACAATTTCAATGGGCTTTCTTGATTCATTTAGATCAAGTACACATGTGAAGTTATTTTAAAATCACATTTCCTTTACTTTGCAATAACTTAGCTTTGGTTCATTTTAGTGACTGTTATAAACACCTCTCACTTTTTTCTTTACTGTGGTTTTATTTATCATTTTTTGAGTTCCTTTGTTTCAACTTGTACAATTGTGTTATGAACTGAAAGCTCATAACTGTTTTACACTCAGTACACTATTACAAATACCATTACTATATTTATTGTTTGATTTACAAGTGGTTTTATTACACAAAATTACAGCTACCGAGTTTTTTTGTTTGATCCTGTAAAATGTTTTCATACAGATAGGATTTATCAATCTAACAATGCCTGCAAAAAAAAAAGCTTAAATGTCATGTGTAAAAATGACAGAATAAGGAAAATTCACTTGAAGAGTACTGCAAATATTTAGCAGTATTTTGTAGTTAATTTAGCATACATTTTTAACAATAATTTCAATATTTACTTTTCATAATTTACAAAATGAACCTCCTGATAAGAACAATATTTTGCTGCAAGTTTTGAATTTTTTTAGGGTAATAGATTTCAGTTTTTAAAATAGTTAAAGGCTACCTTCCAATATATAAATAATGCATTTTTAACTGAAAAAGTACTTTATTAACCCTCTCTACATCTTTCATTGTCAAGGGTCAAAGGCCTCATCATTAAATTGAAACTCACATTAACAACATTTCCTATTATGGCTAACCACTCATTCACTAGTTAACTTCACATTTTTTACTGACTGAAGTGCAATTTACTATTTTTTCTTTCTTTAACTTGCTCACTTCATAATTTCACCTATATTTATATGTTGCCAAACTGAGGCCTGAAATTGTCTACACACTACATGAGCAGCATTACAATGTAAAAACTTCAAGTTAATGATACAAATGGAAAGGACTCGTAAAATTTACCATCAACAATATTACAACTGGGCCATAAACATAATGTATAATTCCTACCAAATTATACAACCAAACTTGTTATAACTGTCACCTTCAAAATAATCACTTTAGACTCTCTTGTTATGAAAAGTATATAATCATTAAATATTAATGCCTACACTAAAATCTTGTATATCCAACATATTGAACTATGATTTTATAAATGTATACATGTCAATTAAGTTTAGTTCAAATTATAATCCATAATTTGAAGTTTAGTATTATACATTAGTTTATTCAATTTAAAATGTAAATATTTAAAAAATATCCTAAATGTAAATTGCAGAGATGATAACTACAGGGTGGTCACTAGAAAAGCAGAAAATTTGAGGGTCAGATGAGATCATGAATAAAATGCGTGCTTACTCATTTCTTTACATCATGAATAAAATGCATGATTTTAATAATTTTGAGCATCTATGAGTGTAATATAACATATGCCTTTAAAAAACTTTGTAAAAATAAACAGCTGTTTGACAAATTTTCCACTTTTCTAGCAACCACCCTGTATTTCAAAAGACTGAGCATAATTATTGTAGACAGAGCCTTAATCATTTGCAGCCACTAGGCCTGACCAACGTTTCTAAGCTGTTTATTATTATAACTATCATTATTTATTACTGCTATACATTGCTCATTTGTGACTGTGTTTTGTGTATTTAATAAAAAAATTTACAAACTTCTTTTTCATATTCTGAATTCTTACTCATAAATGTCATTTGCATCGTTTTTGTCTGTGCCTCAGCCTTTTGTTAGTGAGATGTTGATTTTGTATGTCTGGATAAATAATTTATCCCGCCATGCACCACAGAAAAATCAACATAACTGTACAAAATGCATGACTGTCACTGACTTTTGATGTAATGATCAGATACTTTGTACTATACTCTTTCCTAAATTTTTGATTCACAGTTTTAGTTCTTTTAGATTTGCCAGAGGCAAGACAATCTGGTGAATGAGGCCTCTTTTTTTGCCATCTCGTGAACGATGGCATTGAATTTTCTATGTCACTTAGAAAATGAGAAATATCCATCTATGCGAGCACTGATGATGTAACTAAAGATTCCCCCACATACCCAGTATGGAGAAACACAGTACTCAAACTATTTGTAGACTTCAGAGATACAAATATTTTTTTTATTATTTCAAGCACAAACTTGATTATTGCAAGTAGCCATTTGAACTATGTCATTCATTTATTATCAAAATTTATTTGTATCTCACTAGAAATTTTCTTTTCACCCATTTCAAGCCTTGGGGGAACAATTTATCACTTTATTGTAAGATCTATATAATATATAATAATTTAGGAGTTGCAACAAGTCATAATATTTGTCTGTATAAGCATATTGTCATAATATATACACCAAAATCGTAATAGTTGGCATCTCTGAAATTGTGTTTTGTGGTATGTTTGTAATATTCAGAGCTTCTTACAAGTTAGAAACTCAAATTACTAATACAGTCAAACTCAAGTGTAAAATAAAAACCTCTTAAATCTTCTACTTGCTGAGATATTGCTACACTTGCCAAATCAAACACGGTGGCTCTGCTCACCTCTCTACATTTTGATTTATCCTACCTTGATCTTTTGGATACAAGTTGGCAAGGGCAACAATTTCATGGCCTGCAACAACACACTGTAGCATACTATAACAGCTATCTTTTCCACCACTGTAATGGAACAACAAAGTTTTGAATACTTTAGTATAAATATATCAATGAATAAAAAATTCACAAATATGAAATTACACAAATAAAAAGACTCAGAAATTTAATTCTTAAATCTTTTCTTAAATGTAATAATTCATTTTTATGGAAACTATTTTTATAACTGCAAGTTACTTACATGTTGTTTATTACATTGAAATGCCACTTACGTTTGGTGAGTTTATTTATGGATGGTTCGCTATTACCGTGAGAAATAATTTAGTTTTTGCACATAAGTTTAAATTTAAAATAAATGATAGTTCAGAGGTATCAAAACATCACCCAAACAGTAATGAAAATGGAAAAAAATAACTACAGGGTAGTCGCTAGAAAAGGGGAAAATTTGCGGGTCAGATGAGATCATGAATAAAATGTGTGCTTACTCATTTCTATTTTGATTTCTTTACATCATGAATAAAATGCATGATTTTAACAATTCTGAGCATCTATGAGTGTAATTTAACATATGCCTTTAAAAAAATTTGTAAAAGTTATTCTTTGTAAAAATAAATAGCTGTTTGACAAATTTTCCGCTTTTCTAGCAACCACCCTGTATAATAACATTGTTTACTTAATGGGGTTATATTGCTATTTTCTTATTATAAATTAGTAAATGGACTATAAACTTTGGTTTTTGGAATGTATAGGGCATTTCAGTTGGACAAACAAAAAACAGCTCATTATGCATTCTATGAATGCACGAAAACTGGAAAGAAATACAATAGCATAAAACAATACTTTAAAGACAAAAAATTACCTGTTAATCCACCCAGGCTGTACCATCCACTCAACTATTAAAAAAACAAAAAAACTCAAAGCCAACCCTCATCATCCAATATTTATCAAGACCTTAATTTTCTCTTTAAATTTATTACTTCTACCACATTTGAAGGCAATTCTTTTCAATGGCCAACTAACAGAAAATTACTCTTAACCTGCAAAAATGTATCTGTGCCTTCTAGCCCTATCATTCTCAACCGTAAGTACAAAAAGGATATCAGCACTACCAGTTTCCTTAAAAATCTTATCTCCCTTCCCAATTCACATTGTTTTGTGAGAAAACAATGTCCTTATATGACAGTCTTTAGATCCCATGTATAATCCAAGTGGCCCTCCTCTGAGCCTTTTTCAAGATTTCAATGTCCTTCCCTAAGGTAAGAACTCCAAGGCTAAACATAATACTCCAAAAGTGGTCTATCCAATGACCTCTACAATAAAGTTGAAACTTCTTTAGTCTTGTATTCAATTTTTGTAGATAAAACCTAAAATTAACATTATCCTTACCAAAAGTTATTACCTTGCACATGCTGCCATGTAGCTTGCTGTGTATGCCCAATGCCTTGAATAAGAATTCCATCCCTGCTCAAGTAAATATGATTTCACCAGCATATAACAAAACCATGATTAGACTATTAAAACCAGTGAAAGAGTTACACATTTTTCATGTACAGTAATCTCCATAAGCACAAACATAATGAGCACAGGATCATTCTTGGTAGGGAAAACTAAATGCACTAAAAGCGAGTAAGTTGGACAGAGAAGTATCTATCTGAAGTACATTTTCAAATGATGAAAATGTTAACTTCTGAAATACTTCTCACTATTCTAAAATGCAAAGGGCAAGAATTCCATAATGAATATGGTCATAGGGGTAGTGAAGAGAAACTGCCACTGGGCAAATTTACAAGTCTGTTAAGGGAATAGAAAAGTGACAAACCTGAAGAGATGCGCAACTCAAAGAAAATATCTCACCTTCAAAGAGTGCCCCAAATAAAGTGTTGTCTAGAATCTCTAGGAGGTATAAATGCTAAAACAAAACCTTCAAGACCCTCACTCAACAAGATCAAGATTGAAATTGAATTCATTGGACCATGATAGAGAAAGATTTTCACCTGGACAAAAGAACTGAACCTCACATTGTTGAAAGAATAGAAGTGAAAAGTACTGGAAGACCACATACCACAGGATATCCTCAAGCATGTAATTCAAACATGCAGTGAAAGACTTAGAAATGTTAATCTGATGAGATGCAACTCTCAAAATTTAGCAATAACAACGTTGGACTCAAAATCAATTCCCAATTAGATGCAACTAACAGTAAAGAAAAAACTTGCAAACTAAATAACATTAGTAGTGAATAAAAGCAATAATTTTTAAAATATAGAGAAATAAGCAAATCTCAAATGCAATTTTAAAGTAACCTAGATGATAAAATAAGTATAAAAATTTAACTTACACTGAGTAAAAAAGACATGAATAACAATTTATCTAGTGCAGAAATTAGATCTATCCACACAAGCTTACACAAGTTCATTGAACATGAGTAAAACCTACAGGAAGTGAGAAATGCACACTGGAAAATCATACATCTAATAAATATAATACCAAATGCAGCAGATTACAAAGAGGCATGGTAACAAGTAGAAAGTGTCATACAAAAACAAATTTCACAGTAGTTCCATCACTATGCACATGAACTGTCCTTCATGAGGAGAAAAATTGTTGGTCAAATGTAAGAACTAAAATTGTGCTTCTCCAACAGATATCGTTGACCCTGAGATATGAGAACTAGTGTTGGAACTATTGTCTACTTATGGCAGAAATTTTATCATTTGTTACACTAAATCTCAAATTCACAAGAATAAAATATAATTTGGAAAACAAACATTTCAAAAAACAAATGAGTAGAAACAAGAGAAATCATATGCAAGAAGTTGAAACAGACAAATTTGTGATCAAGCACAATCAAAAGAGAAAAAGTTAAAACACTTGTCTATACACTAGAATGCCAACTGAGAAAGTGAAAATTGTGCTACAATGGTAGAGGGAATACCTGCATCAGTGTAGAGAACACATGATTTGTGGAGGGCAGTCACATGATTAGCACATCTTGCTGCAATGTCTCAGAAATGAAGTGGTGTGAAAGACAAAATTTCAGCACTGCTTAGAGGGCAAATCAAGATCAAGATAGCTTTGAACAAGAGGTATTAACATTTTGGAAACCTATTCACAGTGTTAATCTATTTTTATGCACTATGTGTCCTTCAAAGTCTAACTTGGGACTTGATAGTTCATTATTTACTTTTGTGCTTTGTAATACTTTTGTAAATACTAGTAGTACTTACTTTTTAAACTGAAGATTGGTTTAGATGTTTACTTTTCTAAAGGATGTATGTATATAGACAGCCTTAAAGGACCACAGTTTCTTGTTGTCCATATGTTATGTTATATAAAGCACTAGTATCCACCACTGATAATGCACTCAAGTTAACATCAGCATTATACACCTAAAACTATCTTAATAGAAAACAAATATTTTGAATACTTGAATAACTTGGTTAGTTTATTCTTTGCATGGCTATCAATTTAATCATAATCCTCATTACTCAGTTGTTGGAACAGCTAACTCAAAATGGTAATAACTAATGGTGACAACTGATATAATCATAATTTTGATTAATGAATTATAGGTATAATTGAAAACTAATATTTAATAATAATTTTAATTAATATATTTCATCAAAATTTTGAATGATTAATTTAGGTAACATCAATTAGTATAATCAATCAATACTCAAAAGAAATTGATGATATAAATTAGTTAATCATATCTGTCATGTTTGAAGCACTTTGGATAATTTTATCTTTTAGCTTCTCACAAAACAAAGAGCATAAAACTGTACAAACAAATTGGGTGAAATAATTAATTTTCTCTGTAAAATATATAAAAAAAATCCCTCCAGTAATGAGTGGAATTAATTGCAATATTTAACATTTGTTGGTAATTTTACTTGTCTGACTCGTATGTTACAAAGACTCTCTTAGTCTTAATCAACAGTCATGGACCCACTTTCAAGGATTTAAATAAAAAAAAGCAGGAACACCACCACTGATAATTCTAACTACCATGTTATTAGTATTAATACTAGTAGTACTTACTTTTTAAACTGAAGATTGGTTTAAATGTTTACTTTTCTAAAGGATGTATGAATACAGACAGCCTTAAAGGACCACAGTCTCTTGTTGTCCATAGGTTATGTTATATAAAGCACTAGTATCCACCAGTGACAATGCAGTCAAGTTAATATCAGTATTATAAACCTAAAACTATCTAATCATTGTTGTCCATAGGCTATGTTATACAAAGCACTAGTATCCACCACTGATAATGCAGTCAAATTAATATTAGTATTATATACCTAAAACTATCTTAACCCTTTCCCAATGGGCTCGACATAATATACAAGTTTGAATACACGTTTTTACCCTATAACATTTAATACAGTATTATACCTCCACAAAATTTGGCAGACATTTAGTGGATATTACATTTTTTGGACACAAAAAATTGTCTTTTTAAAAGATTTGTTTGTAAAAATAGAGTCTGATTACTAGTCCCAGTACAAAATGGCTTCATGTTATGATTAAAAACTATTCCTCATTTCAAAAATCTCAAACATTTGTATAATCTCTAAAACTTCCTAAATACATTTCAAACATTTGTTTCAGTAAAACTATATTTTATTATTTTCTATACCCTATGTGGGGGTCTGTCAACTAACCAACAAATTAGGAAATAAATATAAACTTTTCATCCTAGAATGGCTACATATTATAAACATGAAAATATAAATGTTTAGTCTAAGTAGCCTTAAGTCTCATTATATATTTACTTTTTTTTTTTTAACATACTGAACTTCTATTTATGGCTAGCTAACATAACTTGCATTGACACAGTGCACATGCACTCATGGTACTGTATCCAATAATATAAAACTGACCTGGTCTTAGCTGTGTTTAAGTGGACTAGTATTTTATACAGGGTGGCCCGTAAGTCCATACCCATCCACATGTTGTTATATTCAATTACACACGTATTACAAATTTTTCTTTTTTTTCAGAGAAATACAGCCAATGTAAGTCCATTTACACTTGAAGAGCGTATTGTGACAAGTACGCAGAATATTATGCAGTGAGAATAAGGGACAGCACACAGATATATTGGGTACACAAGATATATGGATAAGTAGGGACTTAGGGCTACACTATACAGTAACACTAAAATTATTATACATTATACAGTGTATATGTATATAGATTCTTACTATTTATAAACAAGTTATGAAATTTATTTTTCTTAAAATATAGAACAAATAAAGTAAAGCAAACAATTACTTCTAGCTTTGCATGTGGAGGATATTTTTTTTTTCAGTTTTGTATCTATACAGTTGAATAACCAAAAAATCATAAACTATACTGACACCATAGAATTTCACTGATTAAGCTTAGTAAGCAAGCTGCATTTAGGTCTAAAAAAAGTATGAAACTTCAAACAGACTACAACACAACATACCTCCTTGACATCTTAGATCGAAAGAATGTGGTAGCCTTTTCACAGATTAAAATGGCTGAGAAAACCACTTGGGGAACACTCTAAGCTAGCAATTGTTACTCACATCATATATTGCAGTGAGAGTATATAAAGGACCATTTCAAAAAAAGGAAAGAGGTAAATGGGGCCACTGTGTTTAAGTACATAAGCCTCATCTCAGCAAAATAAAAAGATGCAAGGTTCTTATTTTATATTCTAACTTGTCAATATTGGCAACTTGAGTTTCTAATTTCTACAAAACTATAGATTCAAACATCACAAACATCTAATTTTAACCAGTGCTGCATTCTATATTAAGATGTGTTCTTTTAATACTTACTTTTAAATTAAAAAATTAACTCATATTATGCTGAGCTTTGAATCATTATCTGCACCTTGATTCCAAAATTACTGAGAAATTCATAAAACAGTAGTTCAATAAAATCTCTAATGCAATTCAACAAATATGACATGGTCTTTGACTCATGACTCATTGTGAAAAAGTAACTTGAGCCTAGTTTGTCTCTTCAAAATCTTAAATTTCTATCCTTTCTTCATATTAATATTATACTAAGTACACTGTACAAATATAATCAGTAGGATTTACTCTACTGATCCCAAAAATAATCTTGTAAACTTCAAAAGCACCAGCCTCTTACCCTTCTTTTACCAAGAGAAAACAGTTTAAAGAGATTTTAAACTTTTTAAGTTAATCATCTTTTCGTAGTAGCTCTCCCCGAACCCTATCCAAGTGCCAGTAAAAACATTTAATATAGTAATTTTAGATACAAATAACAAAACTGCATACAGTATTCCAAGTGAGATATAAGTAGTGATATTTATGTGAATGATTACCTCCTTTGTCTTTGTAGTTGTAACCAATATCTGTAGTTTATAAACATAACCTTAAAATTTTATTGGCATACTAATAGTAGCAACAGAGCACTAACTATAACACAAACATTTGAGACTCGCAGAACACTGACCCCTGAGTTGAACTGGCACTGATAGCAGTATTTATTTATGGGTTTTAAAAAATTTAGCGATATATAACACATGGGAGGGCCAGGTACAATATTAACCTTTTCCTCCCTCCTTGACAATTGTTTTGTTTACCTTCTATGTTTTGCCAGACAAATACTAGCATAATTACAACACAAAAATCAGGGATTATGCCACGTTTCTCAAGAATATACTCTTAACCCTACCAAGGCCAAGGCCAAGTCCATGTAAATAAACTTTTTTATGGTTTTAAATTATTTTGAGTGTTATTCATAAATATCTCTTTGATGCTTTCTTAGTTTAGTTCTTAAAATCTTATTACAAGTCTGTTTAACAAAAGGTAGCCTTAACTTATATTTTTCAACTGTACATGTTAATAAGGAAGAGCTGCTTAGGACTACTTTGGTAACAGTCTAAGCCATATAATAGTCCATTTTCATTTTTCATGAAATAATCAAATTATCTATTTAGGAATCTATCAGGCAGTGGTATCAGATATATATTTGCGTGAGAAGTTTGAAGAAGTTAATTTTGATACTTTTTAGGGTGTTGTGAGCAAGAAATTTTGGATGCTTTTTCGTTACACCCCCACAACTTTTACTGTTGTCCTAACATTTAAGGATCAATTATATTACTTTATCACTACCTTGTCTTCAGACTAGAGTGAATCACAAAACAGGTTCAATACATTGTCTTATTAAATGAATACAATATAAAAACTAGTTTACTTTTCATGTTTTAAAGATTAAATTGTTTACTTGAACTTAGATATATTATTTTAAATTCAGCCTAAACTTAGGTAGATTACTATGACTCGCATGGACTAACCATGAAGCTGTGTCAGGCCTAACAACGAAACAAAAACCGATTTTGATTGGAGTCTATCATCGAAACAAAATCAATTACAACAATAATTATAAATTACGCAACTAGAATAACATTTCCTTACCTGATTAACGCAACAACTTTCATAGCTTGATTTCTTTTCTTCTTATTTGCAAATGAATTTAAAATATGTTACACTTCAGCACGAGTATCATTAAACTAAAATAACCGCCATCCTCAAAACCACAATAGGTAGCAGCATAATATTTTAATTGAGTATTTTCAAATTTACTTGATTCGTGACTAATGCTCAGCTTCAGAAACATCTCAGCATAATGTAATTATTAATTTTATTAACTGTTGATCATTATTATTTCATATTATTTCTCCATAACGAATTACTATAATAAAATAAATGTTTATAATTAATATTTGTTTGTTTTTTGAATTTCGCTATGAAGCTACTCGAGAGCTATCTATGCTAGCCGCCCTTAATTTAGCAGTGTTAGACTAGAGGGAAGGCAGTTAGTCATCACCACCAACCGCCAACTCTTGGGATACTCTTTTACCAACAAAAAGTGGGATTGACCGTTACATTATAATACGAGCATGTTTGGCGCGACGGGGATGCGAACCCGCGACCCTCATTATAATTAATATAAAAATGTTTGGAATAAATTCTCAATATTTCTTTTTTTTAATTATAAGTATAATTTTGGTGGCATTTTTTGTTTGTTTGTTGTTAAGCGTACATAAGCTCTTTTTATTTCGGGTATCTAAACTATACTTTTAGAGTTATAAGTCCTTAGAATTTTTGCTGACCCACCAAAGGTTTCATCTATTTGTTTGTTGTTAAGCGCAAAGCTGCTAAATAAGTTATCGGTGGTCTTATCACTGCGGGTAGCGAAACCAGATTTTTGTGTTATATGCCCTCACACTAATCGCTAAACCAAATGAGGGAGCTCCATAGGAATAATTTTAAGTGTTATGGAAAAAAATTATCTTGATATTCTGGTTGGTTAGTCTCTCAAGATATCTAAGCAGTGTGTTGTTATTACATAATCCAAAATAATTTGATTATTGTGAAACAATGATAATCTCTGTAAGTGTCATTATGATAAGGGAGCATTTGTTTTTCTTAAGAAAAATACTAATTTACAATTCAAGTTTGATTTTTCACAAAGAACTCACTACTGTACACGTCCCGTGTTTTACTAAAAAAAGCTTTTTATTTTTATTTCTGTTGTTTTTTCGTTTAGGTTTTCATTTTTATCTATTAACTAAAGTAATTATGTAAGTAACAGAGCTCCCTTTGATTTAGCGATAAGTCTGATGATTTTTCACGCTGACAATCAGATTTCGATATCCGCGGTGGGTAAAATATGGATAGCTCGTTGTGTAGCTTAGTGCTCAGCAATAATCAAAGAATTAGAACTGATCTATGCATTAATGTCAACTGTAGGTTTCGATGAATACCATGACATCTCCTCTTAACGAATCAAGGAAATACATATCGATTTCCGATTATATGAGAATCTTAAATTAAGTGGAGAACCTTGTTTTCAGGATGTATGAAAGCTGTTTGTTCTTAAGCAGGAAACTATATAATGGGCAGTCCGTGTTCCTTTTATTACAAGTGTCGAAAGGTGGATTTATAGCAGTGTGAGCCTTCAGATTTATCGTTTAACTGGAGTCAACTGTGAGATGGAAAAATAACTTTCTTGGTGATATAAAGACAATAAGTGAACGTGTTTGTATAACGTAATGAAATATACATATATATATAGTGATATTTTCATTATGTTATGGATAACTATATTTTATACATAGCATTTTATATCATGGATGGATCTAGAAATAAAATTTGACGGTGCACCATCTAAATGATGTAGTTGGAACTCATAAAATAATTATAATTGTATTTATTTGTGGTGACTAAAATGTACAGATGACGCCTTAGTGCAGCATCTGTTCTAGTTAAACGGGTAACGTTAGTGATTTTAAAAGATACGTGTAGTTAAATGTTCTTTCGAAGTTAGGATTTTATCTGATGCTTAAAAGGCAAGTTAATTTTATTAGTATAGTACTGGTGTAGGTCACATACTGTGTATTAAAGTGTAGTTGAGCTATTTTTGTTATTGTGGATGATAACAATACTAACATACCGTAATTAACAGTATAACATTAGTTAAGATAATTCTATTTATGTTGTTAACTTAATGATAATCGTTTAACGCTGCTGCTACGGATGCAAAATTTAAATCAGTGAAATATGTCTTGGCTCAGTGACAGTTTTAGTTCTTTGACTGGCCATCTTAGTCATTTAACAAATTTGAAAAACGATGTTTTAACAGAAGACTTTGGGCAGGAAGACATAAACCAAGAAACCTATGGTAAGTAACTTAAGCCTATTTGCTACATCATCAGTATATGATATTAATCTAGCTATTTTCATTTTAAGCATATTTTGGGTTTTGGAAGACTATTTTTGAACTATCATTCATTCAGTATGATAGATATCTTCAGATGCAACAGTTTACATAGTTGAAAAAATGAAAGATGAATGCATATTTCACAAATCGTTATTACTATTGTGGGTTTTGCTCATAAAGACACTGAGAGGTGTAGACTGAAACTAGGGATCCCAGAGTATTATAGTTTCCGGGCATGGAAATTTGTGAATGTGAAATCTCAGCTGCAAATATACAGATCTCACATAAACAAAATACTGATTATTCTACATGAAAAAACAAAAAACATCTCCAATATCAATACATGCTGAATTTGTGTGATTTATCTCAAGGAATTGTAGCTATAAATTGGCTTTAAAAATATTCCACTGATTATAAAGGCTGAGTCTCATCCATAATTATGAATTTCTGGATAATTGGTTGTCATGTGTTTCTCTGAATATTCTGTTTGTCTTATATATACACAGTATCAATCATGGGATATTAATTGATTAACACTACAATTAAATTTCTAATTCATGCTTGTTGTTACACAACATTTTGCATCATAGGACTGGTGTATTGCTTCCTTTTTTCAACTTGCAATGTTTTTGTTGTAATTTGTAACAGTGAGTATATTGATTTTAAATTAACTGATTACTTTTATTACAATCTATATAATCAAGATTTCAATGAATCAGTTCTTGAAATAATTTTTAAAAAGTAACAACTGGAAACAGTAATTTTGGGTAGTTGATTGAACTGTAATTTTGATTTATTAATTAGTCTGTGTGACATTAATCAGTGTAATCACTGTCATTATGCTGTCCAGCTCCAACATCATCTGGTACTGGATTTCATTACTATTATTAGAAAATAAGCTTGACTCATTTTTAAGGAATAATGAAAACCATAAAAGCAGTATTGTGATGCAAGATTTTGATATTATTTTATATTAGATCTAAATTGAATAAAATTATTAAAAACTGGTTTATTATTTTGCTTGTAATCATTATACCAAGTAACTGTTAATATACCTGATAGCTCTATTGACAAGAAACAAAACTATACAGAACAACTACCGTTATAAATATCATTTAAACATGGGTGTGTTATAGCTCTCACAGGTAAGAAAAACTGGAAAAAAATTAGTGACTTTTATATATTCTTTGTCAAAGAAAAGTCAGGAAAATTTCATTTTACAGACAAAACCAGGAAAAGTCTGAGTTTCATGTGATTTAATGGTGCTTCAGGCCAAGGAAAAATCCTTGAGATATGAGCATTTCAATGAACATTCCACATTCTTCTGTCACCATTCTCTAGATGTACTGTTATAATATATTTTGACTCTTCCACTGTTTCCTACATCAACTGTTGAAGGGCCTCTGTTTTTTCTTATGTTTCTCTCTTGAGTTTGTGAAAGTAGTTTGTTGTTAATCCACAATGTTTGAAAGATTTTGAATTTAATAACAGATTGGCTGACACTCACCCAGATTGAATCCTTCCAACAAAGTGCTTCTTACATCCTGGTGTTTTTCTTGGTTATACTCGGTTTAGGAGTCCTCTTATCAATGTATTTGAAACTCTTTTTCACCAAGCTTCCAATTTTTGGACACAAGTCCCAAATTCTGTGGCCTTTGCATTATTACCTCTGAATCAGGATTTATCCACCATCTTTTATTATTCTTATCCTCCTTCAAGTTTATTCCTGTGTATTGCCTTTAATTCACAATGTTTCTTGTTAACTTTTCTCATTGCCCATCTTTTGCCAGATAAGTTGAGATTTCAGCTCCATTTCCTTCTTGATGATCCTTAAGCCTTAATCTGGTAAGTTACTTTTACATCACCATCAGGTGTCTATCTTTGACTATGGTACAACAAGTCTTTGTCTTCAATCCTAACTTTTTTTTTCTAGTTCTTTCTGGGATAAGCAGATTTCTATCACAAGGTAATCCATCTCCTTGAACACTTGTTAATCATCTGTTCTCTTGATGTATCAGTGTTAATGGATATTTAATTAACTGGTATATTGCCAGTTATCCAGTTCTTCCTCATTTCACTTTTTTTGTTTAAACCTTTTTACAAGTGACATGTCCATTTCTAGGATCACTTATCACATGATGGCTTATTGATGAAAATATTTGTGTCAGCTCTCATTGATCTTTTATGGACTTTTCTACTCTGTCATTTACATTTCCCAGTTTCTCTACTACACCAGAACCTCCTTTTAGTTTTCAGGACTTTTGTAAGTCCTATATTTAAACTTTTGACTTTCTTCTTTCTGTACTGTCTCTGTCTTAAAACATATATTTTTCTCTTTGATGCTTGCAGGAGATTCCTGATATTTTTTGCCTTTGATGCCTCTTGCACTTTTTCTTTTTTACATAAACAGTTTGATTTTATTTCTGGATTGTTTATTCCTTCCCAAGACTTGTGTTAACTGAGAGAATGATCAGGTGTTTTCTTCCATCACCCTACCTTAAATTTTTTCTCAGTATGATTGTTCACAACTTGTCCATCTCCTTTGTCCTTTGCACTTAGTATGATGTTATTTTACTTGCATATTTCTATTTAAAGATGCCATAATTGTCTTTTCCTGTCCTCTGTTGCTTCTTCAGATTTCTCTTCTTTTATTTTGACCAGCTTGCTTCAATGACCTTTCATTGTTGGGAGATGACACCTTTTGTTTTTAAATATGATGCCCTGACTGGTTTGTTCATTCATGACTTCTCTTGCATCATATTGTTGACATCTAGATGAGATGTTGTAGACAGGGATGTAGATGACCTCTGACACCCTTATGTTGTTATTACTTCCACCAAATTGCAGTTTATATATATGATAGTTTCTGGGTTTCAGTTTTCTCCAGCCACTATTTTTCCATCTTCACAGAGGATCTAAGAAGGACTTGATTACTTATATTTGTTACAGCTTTGCCTTTTACCTTTCAATAAAAAAGAAATTAAAAAAATCAACTGAAGAAATGGAATCCTCTACATGGCCAGTGCTTCTTCCCAGGGAGTACTTTTTTCTTCCAAAATTCACATTAAGTTCAAATGTTCTTGCTCAGTTCCTGCTGATTAGATGAAGATTTTCCACTAGACTGCTTTGGTAGTTTGTGTTTATCTTTCAAGCCATACTGCACATGCCATTCAAAAAAAAAATAATAAAAAAAATTAAAGTAATGTTGGTGTTGTGTTTGTCAGTGTAGTTTTCATAGTTTTGTGCCTGGTTTTTGAATAAATTTGGTATTAACTGGAATGTCATATTTTGTTACTAGTTTTTGCCAAATGTTGGTTATTTTTCTGCTGATGTTGGAAATTTTTTCTTAACCCAAATGAGCCATTTTTACATATATTTTTCACTGTGAGTAGGTTTTCTCAACATCACTGATTGTGAAGTGTGCCTCACTGTTTATTTGAGGGAGTTTGCTTGCTTGAAGTCTTGGTGCAGACTCAAAAACTTCAGGACTGATTCATTAAAGACAGACTCATAAGGGTTAATCAAATGAAGGGTGACCCATTAAAGACAGTGGTTTATAATGGTAGTAAAGGGAGAGCAGTGGTTCAGTAACTTGTGTATATTAACTGTTTTAAACAATTTAATTCTTTATAGTTATTCAGAAATGCTAAAAGGAAAATAAGAAAAGAAAAGCATTCTCAGGAAAAATTAAGAACAAGCCATACTCTTATAATTATATTTATAATTTTATCTGAAGCCAACTTTATTAACAAAAGATATACTGGTACTGTTAGTTACTATATGCTAATGTCAGTCTTTGTGTGTTCACTTGTTCAGTGTTCATAAATAAATCCAAAGTCGATAACTAAAATTTACAGAATGTGTTCCAAAAATGATTTTTCTGAAAAGCACCAGCTCTGAGCACATCACAATGGTGAGTGAGTTTATAGTGAATAATTTTGGTGTAATATTTCATTTTCATTCACTTTCAGAAAAGCTTGATGCTGATCATTTTACTTTAGTTATTTCTGTGTTTTAAGCTGTAATATGGAAACGTTGAAACAACTTTTAGAAAGTCAGAATGCTACATTTAGCTGAGAACAATGACAATTTCAAACGTATTTTAAAATGAAAAGCAGAAATGTATATTCCACAAAATTTTAAAGGAACAAAAGGAGCTTGTTAGTCCATTAAGGATGTTTCTTTCAGCTCCTAACTGTAATGACTCTTAGTACTCGTGTTCATCCAATCATTTCTTAAACTCTGTTAAATTTTCTGCCTCTTTCCACCACCATTGAAGGATGCCCATTCAAAAAACCTTCCACACTTTTTCAAAAGTAATACTGTTTAAACTGCAGATGACTCCTATGCAACGAAGATTTGAGTTTATGATCCCTTGTCTTACTTTTTCACACATACAAAAAAGTTTGAATCTGTATTATCAGTACTCTTGATAAGCATAAACATCTCAATCAGATCTCCTCTGACCCTTCTTTCCAGAGAAAACAATTTTACAAATTTTAATCTATCCTTATAGGACAGTTCCACCATCCCAAGTATCTTTTAAGTGGCTCTTCTCTGAACCTTCTCCAACAATTCAATGTTCTTCATGAAGAAATCTCAAAAGTGTATACAGTACTTTAAACAAGACCTTACCAGTAATCTCTACAGTGAAACAATATCCCTTGTCCTATATTCAATAATTCTATAGATGCTATTCAAAATCATATTAGTCCTATTGCTCGCCACAATACAGTTTCCAAAATTTACTTAACTCTACTGACACATACAGGTATTACTCAGCCCCAGAATTTCTTCCTATGCCCTTCTAAGCATTGGTCTGTTTTTGTTTTTCTTTCTTGCTTGCTCCAGTCTTTTATATCCCATTCAACTGCCCTTGGTGATATTTAGCTTGTGATTATCTCCATCTACATCAATGTGCCCTCTGTTATGGTACTGTATATAAACACCTCATTCAGGTAATACTTTCACTTTTTGAAGACTGACTCCATCTCTAATGCTAGCTTTTAGTAGGGAGAATATCATTGAAAGTAGGTACTACTAGAAATACATTTTCAGTTCATGAAAATGTTAACATAGGTAACTGAAGTGATTTTATCACAACACCAAGACTTTCTCTTCAATCATAGTGTTCCATGTATTTCCATTTAAAATCGAACAGTAACTGTAATTTTGAAAACTGACATCTATCACTTCTCATTTTGGATAGTTAAACATCATCTGTCCTGTATTGGCCCAGTGCATCAAGTAATTTAAATCTCACTGGAAGTCTGCTGAATCTTTAATACAGAATCTCAGTTTTATGTATAAACTTCAATATTTTATAAATAAACATTACATCAAAGCATGAGTGTTTGTTCTGTATAAGAAAAATAGATGTTTCTATGTTACTTCATATTCTTAATTTATATTGTAGAATAAAGAGAGATAATGTATTTTTCTTTTCAATCTGTACCTAATAGTACTTCATGAGCTGTGATAAAAGCATAAAGCTCAATTTTCCGTATAATGGAGACAAATACTTTGTAAAGGTAAAAACACATAATGGTTTAATATAAATATTTTTTGTCTGTTTTGAAATAATATTGAATGTTTGTGAAATATAATTTTGCTATAAATGTATGTTATGTAATTTCTACTTCAAAAAGAAAGTACAAACCTTAGCTTTTGTATTGTATCTTAGTTTTGCACTTAATGAAGTTTAAAATTTCTAATATTATGACTTGTTTTACTTTGGTATAAGACATAAGCCTAGAAATATATTTGCCATTGTAAATTTCTTCTGTTATTTTAGCTTTTATTATTAAGTTGTTTGTTAGTAAAGAGTAACAAGCTAGCATATGCTTAATAGTAATAGGAATGCTAGAATCCATTTTATCTGTTGTAAAAGACATATATATTCTACCTACACTCGCCATGTGAGAATATCTCTCATAATTAATCTTAAGAAATTATTCAAATTTTATCATTTTCCAGCATACCAATAACTGATGAAAAAATAGTTGGGGGGAAGTCTGAGGTAGAAACTGTTCATAACAACAAGTCTTTTAAATTTTTGTTTTTTGACCTTCTCTTTTCACTTTCATCTTCAATACCCATGAGCTCATAAAGATTTTATTTAATTTGTCCATTATTTTAAGAATTTGGCAGGATTTGTGACTATGAAATAACAAACTTAGTACCTTGTAAACTTCTACTTCATTCATTTTGACAATTAATTTTTCAAAACCCAAGATAAACTTACTTTTGAGAAGTCTTTTGTTATTTTTATTGTTAATATTCCTTTTCTTAATTTGAATTATAATACATATGTGTATCGGTAGAACAGATAAGTTTTCCTTTTATTTTAGACCATGTGCTAAAACCTTTTCATTGTTTAAGCTATTCACCAGGATCATGCTGTAATAGGAGATAAGTTTGACACTCATCTGGTCTTGAAACAAAATACCAGAAAAGACAGTTCAGAGGAAACAATTGAAGAACTTAAAGCTATCGCTGAGGAAATTAAAGCCGAAAGAGATTCACTTTCTGATAGTCTCCTTGAGTTGGATGCACAACACCAGGTTAATGAACATTAATCTTTACAATGTTTGTCTTTAAGAATTTAATAATGGCATTTAGGTTGGATAGAAATAAATTCTCTTTTTTTATTGTCATTTACTCTGCTGTTAAAATCCAGTTTGTACTATCATTCAGGTATGATTGAAATGAGGTCATGTCCCCCCTCAAAAAAAGTCAAACTGAAGTTGATTGCTTTTTCCTCTGCTATATCTCAAGTTGTGACTAATGATATTCTGCATATTTTAATTTTAAGAGAAACTTTGATGTAGTGTCTATCATGGTTGTTTGAAGATAGTGAATAAAACCAGTTAAAAAAATTGCATTTTTTTCTTCAAGGGTACAAATCATTAGACACAGAATTCATAAAAGCAAGACAGGGCATTTTTATTTATCTAAATATCAAGTAAGAATTTCATTTAATGAATTGTCAGAATATATTCCAATATGATACAAACCTCTTACACAAAGCTACTTTTCCCGTGTATCTGCCAAAAAAAGTTGCATGCCACTAACCATTAGGCAACTCCCACTTAATCTCACGAGTTTTATTGTGAATTGTTGTACTACATAGTGATGTTATTATGCACCAAAAGCCTCCACAGTAGAATGTGACAATCTTCCTGCACATTAACTTCCTCTATGCATTTTCACTCATAAATTTACATTGGCCTAGAGAATACATCAGACATGTCTTTTTTTTCTTTGTCAACTTCAGAAGCTTTGCAATGTTTAGGAAATATAATTTCTTTAAACTGTGAAGAAACTTTTTCATATAATGTCTTCTACTACTTGTAAGAAGGACTAATTTCTTCATGTATGTTATGCTACACTTATGACTTATGAAACATTTTCTAGGGATGATGTGGCAGCCATTGTGAGTAGTGTAATGGGTTTCCTTATGCAGCAAGGACTTTAAGTTTCAGTTCATCATTCAAGCATTTCCTCTTCACATTTTGTGGTGAGAATGAAGAAGATTAATACAAATGTTCATTCATCAGGTTTTGCTTTGGTAACTTCTTTCCCTATGGAAGAGAAACCTTACACCTTTTTGCTTTATCAGGACTTAATTTTTGATATGATACCTTACCTTTTCTTACATAAAAGCTTTTCTTGACTTTTGCTGCCACTAGCCTTAAAACTCCCACCTACTTTTACATGGAAATAGATCCAAAATCTGTGTAGTTAAATTATGGAAAATATATTACTTAAAACCAAACAATTTTTCATGAAGTATAAATTCACAGACCTGTGTAATTATTTTACCTAATGCCTTATAAAGTATGATCTATGAATCAGTAGCTGTTGTCAAGTTAAAGCACAAATATTGAACTCTGGTGTTATCAGTAGTGATGTATATCACACATGCAGGGAATGTGGTGAAGATGCTATTATATTTTTCTAACCAGAAGCATGTACAGTTAGTAAAGATAGACTTGTTAATAGTTATCATTCTTAATGTAATGTAACATTGCATTCCACAAAGGTTTATAAGTAATAGTTATAAAATCCATCATGTAGGTTTTTATAAGGTTTTCCCGAAAGAATACAAATCTAACTATTATGCTTAACATCTAGTTCCATATATTTCATCTGTAGACAGGCAGTTTTGGGGTGGCCCCCCTTGGGTCAGTTGGCTAATCCACTTGGGCTAGGGTCAACCAAGCACCAGTGTTGCATGTTCTCAACAGGTGTTGTGGATATGGTATCTGATGCTGGTGTTTGGATATAGTGCTCACAAACCCCTGACAATTGTAGTGCATCCCCTTTTAGGGCTCCATGGAGGGTGGGATCAGTGGGCACTGAAATATTCCTTTTTCATTAAGGATCCTCCAAATAAAAACTTAAATAAAAGAGTGAAAAAACAGTCGATGTCTTGAAGATTTTGAGCAGCAATCTTCAACCTCTGTAACACCTGTTGTACCTCATTTTCTAATCTGGTTTAAGCAGTTCAGTCACTCAAAGACTTCAAGTCATGGTTCCTTGATGTGTTCTCCTTGTGATAGCAAGAACCATGATGCCTACAAGTGTGAAACAGACTCTCATTGCATCAGTTACAAAGGCTCTCACTTGTTCTACTTTTATTCTTGCCCTAAATCGTTGGAAGAAAAAGAGGTGCAGCATTTGAAAACTATTCATAACATTACTTATCCTGAGGCTCAAAAGTTGCTGTTCACTACTTTACCTCGGACGTACACTGCTGCACTTCATTCTACTACTATGGTGGGAGTACAAATGATTCTCTCTGTGCCTCCAACAGAATCATTCTAAAACAAATGAAAGTCTTTTGAACTCCATGGTTAAAAATGTTAATGAATCAACTTCAATTCCCATCTCTGTCCCTTACACACATTCCAGCAAATTCCAAGATCCACTTCCTTTGATTCTTGGTACAGACATTTCCTCGGATGCATCTTCTTCCACCTCAAGATGCAAAATGATCATTCGTTCATGTCCTCAGTCACTGGAATCCTCTTCCAACTTGCCCATATGACCCAAGACAGGATCCATGGGGGGTCAATAAACCTCTCTCAAATAAAGACAGTAAATAAAAAAGATATGGTCGTAAACAGAAGGGTTCTTCACCCAATTCATCTACACATGAATAAAAATGGCCACCTTGATACAACGGAACTGTTGAGGTTTACATTCTAATCTGAATTACATCAAAACACTGATTGTTTCCTATCATCCTTTATGTCCTTCCTTGCAGGAAACATTTCTGAAATCTGCTGATACAGTCATCTTTCAACAGTTTTCTTTGTACAAAAATGACAGGCTGTGTGATGGACAAGTGCATGGAGAGGTGGCACTGTTAGTTGATCAGCATGTGTGCATCCTGTTTTTGCCACTCGTCACACCATTGGAGGCCATAGCCATCCATGTTTTCTTGGATCATATCATCACTGTTTATTCTCTCTGTCTGTTGCCTGGATCTGTGATCAACAAGACCTTGATGCTCTCATTGAACAGTTGCCGTCTCCCTTTTTAAACCTGGGGGACTTTAATGGAGGAAGTGCTGTCATTGATATAAGGGGTTGCTCTGTAGAGCATATGCTCTCTGATCACAACCTTTTTCTTTTCAATACTGGTTCTACTTATTTTCATCCACCTTGCCAGTCCTTTACCGCTATTGATCTCTCAGTTTGCACCCCTTCATTATTCTCCCATTTTTCATGGAAGGTTGACAATAATCCACTAGGTAGTGATCATTTTCATATACTTTTGAGAGAGACTGGCCATGGTTGATGCCACCCTACCCATGTATCCTGGTGGAAGCTGGATCACACAAACTGACCCTCTTTTGCTGCTCTCGCAGAACTTGATCCTGCCATCATCTGTAAGCCATCAATAGACAACTGTGTGGCAGCAGTTACTGACTGTATTATACAAGCAGCTGCTTGGTGTATCTATAAAATCTCGACACATTTTCCATGGACAAAGAAAGATGTGCTACACTCTTGAACTGCATTGTTTTTCAGCAGGCCTGTGTACATGCTCAGTGGGTATAACATCAAAGCCAGAAGGAATCTTGAATTAAGTTCACAACCAGCATATCTTCTACCACCAGTTCCAAAGTCATATGGGACAAGATTCAAAAGATCAGTGGGCAATACAATTTTGTCCCCCTCTCAGCTTGCTCTCTGAAGGCCAGGAAGTAGCTGATACCAAAAGCATTGCCAGTACTCTAGGTGAAAGCTTTTGCCTGGTATCTAGCACTTCTGCTTCTTCCTCCACCTACTTAGCCATCAAGACTTAGGAAAAGCCACCACCTCTTTCCTTTCGAGCTGATTCTCTCTATAACTATAATCTTCCCTTTGCACTGGTGGAACTCAAACTGGCCCTTCATCAGTCTGGTAGTACACCAGTTGGGCCTGATAATGTACACTATGAAATCCTGCACCATTTATCTCCTGCTTTTTATGGTATTCTTCCAATTGTTTTTAACTGTATGTAGTAGGAGAATGTTTTTCCTGATGCCTGGCACCAAGCTTTTGTAGTACCTTTCTCTAAATTTGGGAAAGATTGCAAGATTTCTTCAAACAACCATCCAATCTCTTTGATGAGCTGTCTCTGTAAAACCTTAGAGAGAATGGTTAATGCTTATCTTGTTTGGTTTTTTTGAATCAAACACCTCCTCTTGCTTACTCAGTGTGGGTTCCAAAGACAGTGCTCCACCATGGACCATCTCATTCAACTTCAAATATCAATCAGAGAAGCCTTTCTCAAATGAAAACATCTTGTATCAGTATTTTTAGACATTGAGAAGGCTTATGATACAACATAGAGGTATGGAATTTTGCAAGAGCTCCAAATATATGGGTTACATGGCCATTTGCCCATATTTATTAAAAAATTTTGATGGAAAGGTGATTACAAGTTTGTGTGGGTTCAATACTTTTCTGTTCATTTCTACAAGAACTCTTGGAGCTCCTCAGGGATGTGTTTTGAGTATCTCATTTTTCAGTGTAAAGATTAATGCTGTTACTGAACAATATCCTCTCACTGTTGCAAACGGTTTCTATGTCGATGACTTTCACATCTCATGTCAGTCGTTGAATATGAAGCATATTGAATGGCAGCTACAGACTGCCCTTAGTCATTTACTGAAGTGGACCACAGCTAACGGCTTTAACTTCTCTCTCTCTAAAACTGTTTGCATGCACTTTTGCCACCAACAGGGTATTTACCCTGATCCTGAACTCTGTGTCAGTGAAGTTGTACTGCCTGTGGTCCCTGAGATAAAGTTCTTGGGGCTTATCTTTGACTGTAAGCTGACCTTCATACCACACATCAAGCATCTATGAATTAAATGTACAAGAGCACTGAACATCCTCCATGTCCTCTTTTCCACTACTTGTGAAGCAGATCAATGTAAAATCCTAAAGATATACTGTACTCTTATTCAATCAGAACTCAGCTATGGATCACTGGTCTATAGCTCTGCCAGAACATCAGCCTTAAATATTCTGGACCCCATTCACCATCAAGGACTTCAGCTCTGCACTGGGGCTTTCTGCACTTCTTCAGTTCAGAGCTTATACATAGTCTCACAAACCTTCTTTGCACCTCCACCGTCTGCAACTGTCTTTACCGTATGCTTTTAAACTTCATTCCTTACCAAAGCATTCCATCTGGGGTTGTGTTTTCCTTCCTCAGTGGGCTATACTTTTTCAGAACAGATGATCTGTCATTGCTTCTTTTGGCCTTTATATCCAGGTGCAGTTGGATAAACTGTATCTGTTCTTAGATAACATTGCTGTATCCACTGGTCAGCCCATCCCACCATAATCTCTTGCACTCCCCATATGTGACCTATCTTTAAGTCATCTGAGAAAAGCAGATACTCCCAATTGGAAATACTGTATGTTATTTGCTGAACATCTTTTGAACCATCTTTCCATTGCAATTTATACAGATGGCTTGAAATAGGTGACTGTGTGGGCTCTGCCATGGTTTATTGTGATTTCGTGGTTGTGCACAGAATCCTTTCTACAGCTTCTGTGTTCACTGCTGAACTGTACACCTTTTTTTTTTTGCCTTGAATCACATAGAAGCTAAGCAGTATTCAAACTTCAATATTTATACTGATTTACTTAGTCCTTTACTTGCCCTAGAATTGCTTCATGTTAGTTTACACCATGTTCTTGCCAATATTCAAAATCGATTGGCCCATTTCTCTTTAACATCTACTTCTATCCAGTTTTACTGGCCACGTGGGTATTTGCAGGAACGAGCTCTGGCCATAACATTAAATAACTCAGAATAATTACTGGAAAGGCCAACTTCAGGTGACTCGTGGTGGTTTTTGTACTTACCTGTTAAGTTATAATCATTACAATTATGTTATAGAAAGTCCTTTACAACTTGTATAACTGATGTTTTTCTCTTAACATTGTAAACATTGGTTTTATGCTAATTTTCTTTTTTTTTTATAAACTTTATTTCACCTTAATTTCTTTTTATGAATTTTACTAAATTTTAACTTTTTACCAGATGTTTGTTGCAAATAGCCTCTCTGCTTTTTGCCATAAAACACCAAACCAACTAACCAATATATTTCATTCCTTTAGTATTATAAGTTGTTTAAGTTAAATTTTGTTAATAAATATCTTAGAAATAAAAACTAAGTTATAGATCTGTTGTTACAAAGTTTCTCTCTTTTTGTTTTTAATGTTTACATTTATGTTTGTATATGAAGCACTATAAAGACCTGTCGTATTAATGTTCATCTATTTCATTTAATTTTTCATTTTGAATTTATTTTTATGAAAAAGTATTTTTAATTGCAGGAAACCATTACAAAAATTTTGTCTTTGAAACAAGAGTTATCTGATGCCAACATAGAGCTGAAAAAAGAAGTTGCAACATTGAAATTGAAACTTGAGACCAAGGAACAAGAAAAGACACTTCTTGAAACTGAAGTTGAAACTCTGAGGGAGCAGATAACACAGATATACCACCCAGCACAGTACAATAATGCTAACAACAAATCTTGTGAATATGCTGATAGTGAAATACTTCATGGAATGCCACAATTTGCAATAGGAGACCATGAAAAAGACTCTTCAAATGCAGAAGAAACTAAATCATCTTTTAATTCAATAATTTCTTCCCTTCATGCCATTACTACTGACAATTGTAACCTCGAGGAAAAGCTTTCTTGTTCAGAAAAAGAAATAAGAAAACTGAATGACATAATTTTGTCTCAGACCAGAAAGATTGAAAGTTTGAGCTTACAGTATAGAGACTTACAAAATGACTATTCCAAATTGAGACAGTGTGCTGAGAAGCAAAATAAGGACCATTTTAAAAAGAAAAATTTTGCTATAGGTATTGATATAATTAAGAAAAATGATATAAAACAAATGGAAGGGCATAAAAACAATGTAGATGAAAGTCTTACCTGTGAAAATAAGGAGTTGAATAACATTCATGATCAAGAAAACATTTTGGAAAGCAAACTGAAAAATGAACAAGAAAATGTTAATAGATTTCATATAGTCAAAAAGAGAGAGGAGAGTTTCTTAAATGAACAGGAAATAGCATATTTTCAAAATTATATTGAGAGTCTCAAAACATTGCTTCAAGATAATGAAACTGGTAGTGATGAGAAATCTATTAAAGATTTAGAAGAAATAAAAAACAGATTTACATGTTTAACTGAACAATTGCAACTGTCCCAATTTAATTTTCAGTCTCAGTCTTTTGATGAAACTGAGAAAGATACTGATGTGAAATCACTTTTAAAGAAATTGTATTTTTATGAAATGAAAAATAAAGAATTAGCCGATTCTCTTGCTGCTACTACAGAGGAACTATCCCAGCTTAAAATAGTAGTGAAAAATGAGAAAAATCCTGTGCAAGTTCATAAAGAATCACAGACAAAAACAGAATATAACAAAAATGATACAAGTGTTGTAATGCTTCATCAGAACTTGAATGATTTAGCTTCAAATAGGCTTAGAAACACTACAGAAAATTTTATATCTGAAGAAGATGCTGTGGAATATGAATATGATAAAATTGATTCACACAATTTTGGAAATAAGTGTGACAGTTCAAAAACTGCACAATGTAATAAAACAGGTTGTGAAACAGACTGCATATGTGATAAGAGTGAGTTCTCAAAGAAAAACTCAGCTTTTCATGATAATTCAGTGTACTTGGGGTGTTCAGGAAAACAGACTTGTGTAAGGAATTGTCAGAAAGAACTTGTAAACAATGAAACTACTGTCAAAGAACTTGATACCGAACAAGTGAATTTAAAGTTAATAGAGGAGAAAGAAATGGAATCGGATATGAAAAATTTTAAAATTTCTAGTGAGAAGTCATCAGAATCTTATAACACACTTGCTGATGGCAGTAAAAACCTTAATCTAAAAGAGATAGATAGATATGAAAGTTGTACATCTACCAATACCAGTAAATCAAATCAGGATAATATTGAAAATGAAAATGTTGAACATGAAAATATAAAACAGAAGAATGCTGAGATTTCTATGCTGAACAGAAAAATTGAAATACTAATGAAATTACTTGATCAGAATGATTCTGGTGAACATTTATTTAAAAATCAAGTAGATAAGGTCAGTTGTTTAGAAGATAGGATACACTGTTTGCAGACAGAAAAGGAACAGTTATTAACTGTCATCAATGAAAAGTCACGTGAATGTAGCAATTATAAATCAGAGGTGTACCGTTTGGTGAATATTGTTTCAGCAGAAAAACAAGCACTGAACAAGCTCCAGAAGGACAATCAAGATATAATTAAACAAGAAGTTCCTGATAAAGAACTGACTAAAGAAACTATTCAAAATCTCTCCAGAATTATTTGTGATAAAGACTTAGAAATTGAGAGCCTAAGACAAAAATCAGAGACACTGTTAGCTTTAGTTCAGGATCCCTCTTTGCAAAAAGTACAAATAAATTTGCTTTTAGAAGAAAAGAATCAGTTATCAAAACAGTTACATTTATATCAAACAGATAGAGAGAAAATAGTCAAAACACTTGACCTAAAGCACTTAGAAAATGTAAAATACCATGAAGAAATTCAAAGGTTAAATGAACTTGTACACACACAGTGTGAAAAATATGAAAAATTGGAGCATCAACATCAAACAATCTGTAAGCAGTTTGAAGACAAGAAGAAATCTCTCATTAACACTCAAAATGAATTAATAGTGGTTAGACAGAAACTTTCAAGTCTAGAATTACAGTTTGCAAATTTAAAACAACTATATCACCAGGCATATGACAAAAAGGTGTCAACAAAGTCAGCACAGATTCAATGTGACCTGACTAATGATGAATTCAGAAGACCCTTGGAAGTTACCACAGAAAAAGATTTGTGGAACTGTGAGAAAGATCGTGCCATCTCGGAACTTTCTTCTTCTTTACAAAAACAAAAAGAAGTAATAAGTGAAAAAGAATCTGAAATTGTTAGCGTGAAAAAAATAAAAAACTTTGACTCCAATGAAGAAGTTTCAAAAAAAGAATGGAGTTCATGTGAAGGAATCATCAAGAAAGACATGGATTTGCAACTCAAAAGCACACATTCAGAAATACTGAAGCTAGAAGAATCCAATAAAAAGTTGACTGTAACAGTTCAAGAGCAAGAATTTGAGCTGAAAGCTCTACAAGACAAAGTTGTTATGCTTTCACAGTTGGTTCAGCAACAAAACCAAAGTGGTGACACTGAAGGAAGTTCAATAGAAAGGTTGTTAATGGAAAGTAGGGATATGCAAGAGAAAGTACAGAAATTCCAACGAGAAAAAGATGATGCTTTGCTGTGCCTTTCTCAGCAGCGGGCAGAGAATGTGGACCTGCAAAACAAAGTAAGAACCTTAATATTTTATTCCATTTCCAATGTATAAATAGTGGCTTTTGTTGGAAAATTATACACCACCTAAAAAGGAACTTTATTTGTGAATTTACTGTTTTATTTTTTGCATAAGTCCTAGACTGAGTTGCAAATAAATGTTATTTTCTAGATGTTTGATTATTGTAAATCATTATCATAAATAATTTTGTTATTCATATCTATTCAAATTTGAATTAGTTGATAAATAAATAATGAAAGAAATAATTGTTTTTGGTCCTTTGTTTGTCACATGTTATGATAGAAAAAGAAATTGTAATACTTCCTTTGGATTGCCTTGCTTTGAATTTTATTACTTTTGTTAAGCTATCAATGGGGATAAACAAAATGTGATAAAATTTATGTAATGGTAACATTTTTCTAATTTTGATAAGTAGTATCAGTGTTTACTTTGACTGAAATGCCTTCATAAAAAGTAGGTTGCTGAAAAAACACTTTGAAATGTGGTTTTTAATAGTTGAATATTTGTACTTGTATGTATTTAACACATTCAATTTATTACAAGAAATGTCTTGCTTCACACACTGTGTGATCTAGAGCCTTTATTTTTGATTTCCTTAACATTCTAATGTAAATATGAAAATGTTTTCAAGCAACCTCTGTTTTTTCGCTCTTCAAACTGAAGGGTAAAAACACATTTAATTCCTATATGATAAATTTACCTCATTTCACAAAAAACCTTCTCAACTTGTACTTCCCTTTATCAGCACAATTTTCTTTTATTCACTACTAGCGTTGATATTCCCAGTTACCCTCATGTAAGTTAATATATTTTTTTCCTTCATGGCAATTTACCACCGTAAGTGTCATAGAGTAATGGATTAGTATATGTAGATACAACTTGAAAGATCTCTTGTATAAATGAAATGTTTACTTGATCATATTGAATTTCTATTTTGTATAATTTCCTTCTTTATTTGCACTGTAATATTTTGTGTGTATTTGCTTTGGCAATAAAGGGCATAGAATAATCATTCTTTAGATTACTTTTGTGCTCCGAAGTTCTGATTTTGGAAATTGTGTTCATCTGTGTGTCTGTAATTTTTTTTTAAAACATTGGATGAGGTAAACCATAATACCATTAAATTTTATAAATGCAGTATGTTGGGTCATCCAAGTTTTCTGTGTCTACAACAAATTGAACCTGAAAAAAATTGTTTTTATAAGTTTGTGTTGAAGCTTACTAAAAGCATACAATATGTAAATATTATTTTTATCAGATTAGTTTTTGTTTATATGTTGCATTAGTAAGACTTTTGTGATGCATGTAACTTGTATATATGCATTTTTTATTTGTGTTAGATACATCTTCTTGAAGAAAATGAAGTTCACATGTATAGTGAAGTGGAAAGACTTAGGAGCCATCTCCTTCAGGTACATTATTTTATTAAATTATTAGCCTCAATCCCCTTCTCTAAACTTCAGTGCAAACTTTTCTCGTTGGTCAATTTTTTTGGAAAGTTACTTGTATTTAAATCAGATATAAGTATTTTGTATATTTCATTAAGCTAAACAGTTTTTTTGTTAAGATATTTGGTAAGTTATTGTACTTGGAACCTAACATTATTCTGTGTACAATGTGTTGTTTTCATTCATGACAGCATTTTTTAACAAGGAATTTCTGACTAAGGAAATTACTGTAATCTGCCAAGTGGAAATAATTCCAATTGAATCCATAAATCTAGAAAAACAAATAAATTACAGGGACATGTAGGGTGCAAATTCATGATCATGTTTTTGTAGCTTAAGAAACTGAAGGATGTATTGGTTAAGAGTTGCATAATGTTAAGGTCAAGCAGTTATGAATGATGATTGTCAATCTAACCAAGCCAAACATAGTAAGCAGCTGGCCAACACTATTGCTTCTCTGCCTTTGTCTTTCCTTGCATTCATCTTTTTGTGATTTTTTTGGAAATACCAAAGTTCATCACTTCAGCTTTTATTTATGTTGTTACATTCATCAGAGAGAAAAGTTGTTGGACCTCTGTTATGAATTACTTTCTCAGTTACAGGTATTCTTTTCTGACCACATCCATACCTGCTGCTCTGGTAACATAAAGAGCAAGTTGTGACCTTGAACTTACAAGTCAACTTTGAATTTAACACTTCTCACATTTATACAAAGTTCTGTATTATTGAGATAAGCATTATGGAGAAAACTTGTGAACAGAAGCTCCCCCCCCCAAAAAAAAAAGAAAACTCTCACTAACCCTACAAAGGTCACTGTATCTTGATAGCTATTACTCTACACCATTCAATACATCATAAAATAAGCTGTATTTTGACAGACTTGCAAGAAGTCCAACAGGATCCCAAATTTTTACTGGCTGAAAGAGTTTAGCAAACACAGGCTAATTAAATAAGAGCTTAGTTATTAAAGTTTCAATTTTAATATATTTATTATGCACAGAAAAAAAAAGCTGTGAATTGGAAAGTGTAAATCTTGCTTAAGAAACATTACTCTCACCTCTCTACAGGACAGATATTTAATACCTCATGCCATTGCTGTAAAGTTTTTGAACAAACATTTCAGTATATAGCCTAACATTATTCTGTGTGCAACACGTATAAACATGCATGTGTTGTTTTCATTCATGACAACATTTTTTAACAAGGAATCTAACTAACTAGAATGGACACCAACTGCCTCTTCTGGAGATACAAGTTTAGAGGACAACGTTTCAAAAATATTCTGAAAGACCTTCAAAATGTTGTCCTCTACACTTGTGTCTCATTCCTTTTCTCTGGACAACAGTAATTTTTCCTTTTTTTTACATTTTGAATTACAGAATTTTTGCACTTATTGTGTTCAAAATTTAGTTAATATTCAAAGTGTTATTTTTTTGCTTTCATTTTCTTATTACCAACAAAGAAAGATTATTTCTTTTTTATTTCGCTTAGAGCTTCTTTTCTTGTCTTAAGCAAGTTGCTAGATTTTTGAACATGTATTTCAGAGTGTGAAACATGGTTTTATTTAACAGGACTTTTCTCCATTGTTGTTAACAGTGTTTTTGTTTCATTACATCTCAATAACTAACCTCACTACTATCAATATGAAAGTGACTAAAGTCTAGGTATTAAGGATACGTCAGACCAACTGATAAATAAATAATAATTAAAAAGTGTTAATGATATTGATATTTTCCATGAATTTAGTTTCCAGTAACTTGTACACTTTTATGAAACCTGTCAAGACCCAGACTATATTCTGCAGGAGCTATATTATTTTCCTTAGTCAATTGTGCATAAGATTGGTTCATTGGAGAAGGAATGTTGATTATAATTCTTTATTTGCTATTTTCATTTACATGAAATATGCCAAGCTTATTTGTACTAGTCTCATGTACACAAAAAAATCAGATGTATTGCAAAGGTATCTGTACTGAAGATGTGTTTGTGAATTAATGGTATCAGTTGGATTCAGACTCTGCCAGATCAGGGTGCAAGGTTTGTGTGAAGAAAAGTAATACTTATGTCTATATGTATAACCTCTAGAACCACCAAAATTCACACCTATTATTTTGTTTTCAATAGATGTGTGTATTGTATCTGGTACTTACTCTTCCTTGTCATGAACTGTTGCTACATCAATGATGTTGAATTGCACTCTGTAAAGAGACCATGGCATGTGCACTTTGACCCCACCCATGCACAATGGGGTTGAATGGTAAGTAGGGTTTTTATGTTGGTGACTGATGATTCTGTTATTGTCCATCATATGGTTGGTTGTATCTTTGGCATGTATATCAACAACTCCTGCTTCTGTTAAGCCTGATGACTTTAACCAGGTTTACAAACAACAAGCATTTGCTTTTGAATTTTCTATTCCTGGAGAGGATTAGGTAATATCCACCTCAGCTGCTGTGATAATTCAGAAGACTTTTATCCTTTTATTCTCCCCTTTTTTTTTGCCATTTCCTGAGAATGCTTCTTTCATGCATCTGAACTTATAACATTCTTCTCCTATTTTCTTCCCTCATGTTATTGGTGAATTGCATCAGGGGTTTTTTGCCTCGTTTTTTGTTTTTGTTTGTGTGTGTGTGTGTTGATTTTGTTTGGGTGAATGTAATATGTTGAGAATAAAGGTACTTGTTTTCCTCTTATATTTTTCAGAGTTAATTTGCATAATCTATAAAATGTTCTAAATGAATTTCTTTAGTGTAACTTTATTGTTATTTTCTCTACCCTGACAATAACTGTAGTGAAATCCATAGTGTAGGGTAAAGTAAACAGTTGAAAAATAAGGAATAAATCTAAATTTCCCTTTTTTCATTTCAGAATGACTGTACATTATAACACTCAATTAATTCTTACAGCTAAGGTAAACTGCTCATCAAGATTGGGCTCATTTAGCTTTATTGGTCTATAACTGTACTTAAAATATCCTCAGTATATGGCAAAAACTATTCATTACAGCAAGACAGCTTTGTTTAACCAAAGGAACAAGTTACCAGCATGCACATAAAATTATACAAGCATTCTTTCTAATGTACTTGTGCTGTCATTAAAAATGTTTTTAATTTTTTTAATCTAACCTGATAAATTGTAATCTGATAACAGGATATGATACAAAGGGTGTGCAACATGTGGGTTTCATTTTATATATACATATCTTGATAAAGAAAGGAGCTTAAAGGCTACAAAATTACATTGTAATTAGCTTGGGAATATCTATAGTATAAAAGTGTAATTTATGGGAACTTGTATGTGCAAAAATGGCTCGTTTGGGTTGAGAAAATTCTCAACAAGTGGGTTTCTCGACATCACTGATTGTTATTTCATCACGGTGATTGTTCGAGAAGTGTAAGTATTTTGTGTTTTTCTCAGTGTATTTATAGTTATCATTATGTCTGAACAAGTATACAGTACACCACTATTAACAGTACACGCTCACACGATCGTTAAGAAACTTAGAAATTTAAACCAACGAATTATCAACAGAAGAAATGACATCAATTTTTTTCAACAATGTAGAAAGGAACAACTAATCCCTGATTTTGTAAAGGTAAAACTTTCAAAAAATTTTAATAAATACACAAACATTATCCAAAATTTACAGAAAAAACTACTTAAAGCCATGTTGAACACAAAATACAAAGAACTACATGACTTACAAAAACAAAAAATGAACCTAGACCATCAACTAGCATGCTGTATTAAACCAGAGATTTACAGACTTATGCAACGAAACATAAACCAAATCAGTACTAAGAACGACAAAAAGATCTGCCACAACAAAAAAACTAAGATGCAAACAACAGAACAGACACCAAAACGACAAACCGCTGACTAACCTCATAATTAACAGATCCAACCGACAATTAAACACAGACGAGATACATCTACTTAACAAAGGACTAAACTTTGCAATAGAACCTAGGTACATTCCAACCATAGAAATCAAAACATGTTCAGAAGACCTAGCCAGGAGACTTGTGATACTTTCTACAGAAAACAAAAACAACCAACAGAAAGAACACAACTTAGATAATTTTATTGACATCCAACAGCCAAACTTCCCAGGTAAAATTACAAATTTATATTTTCCAGAAACACCTAAAAACAACATCTTAAATGATTTTTTCAAAGAATTTTCTTACAAAACCATCAACATAATTTCACAAAACAGAAAACTAAAAAACAACCTTACAAAAAGAGACATTAATTCCATTAAAAACCTAAAACAAGACAGAAACATAAAAATTCTAAAAGCAGATAAAGGTAACGCTATAGTAATAATGAATACGAATGAATACAAAAAATGAATAACATCGTATCAGACAAGAACAAATTTAAACCAACGCACACAAATCCAACAAAGACACATGAGATGCAACTGAACAAATTTCTACTACAAATTAAAAAAGCCAACACAATTTCACAAACACTTTATTCCTCCCTTCGTAAAACCGACTCACACACATCACAAATATACGGCATCCCCAAACCTCATAACCAGATCATCCATTATGACCAATAATGTCAACATATGAATTGTTTAATTACAATCTTGGTAAATACATAGCATGGGCATTCTCCAAATATGTAACATCAGCCAGCTCATTCATCAAAGACTTTTAATTTCAAGTCTAATTTAAATCAACTTAATCATAAAGCCTTAATGGCCAGTTTCGATGTTATATCCCTCTTTACAGAAGTTCCAACCACTGAAGCCTACAAGATAGCCTTAGAAGTCTATATCCGAGACCCTAACCCAACTACAGACATTCCCAGTAACCAGTTAACAACCCTCATAGAATTCACCACTATAAAGTTAAACTTCATGTTCAACAACCAAAACTATATACAAACAAATGGCCTAAGCATGGGCAACCCAGTATCGCCAGTTCTAGCCAATATTTTTATGACACAAATTGAAACACAAGCAATTAATACAGCATTACATCCACCACTATACTGGTACAGATATGTAGATGACACGGTTGCGGGATTCGAATCTACAGAACACATACTTAACTTTTTCACTCACATTAACTCTATACATCCCAACATTAACTTCACATGTGAACAGGAAGAAAGCAATCAAATATCATTTCTTAACCTCAAAATTATAAGAACCGACACACAATTCAAAACAGAAATCCACCGAAAAATCACCCATACTGGACTATACATTCCTTGGGACTCAGCACAAGAAACAAAAGAAAAACTCAACATACTAAGAAACCAGATAAACACGGGCATAAAACTATGCTCACCAGATAAAATTAACAATGAATTAGACAAAATAGAATAATACTTCATCAACATCAATAAGTTTCCTCCACAAACTGTAGAAAACATTACAAGCACACACCTAGATGGGAAGCAAAATCAATCAACAAATGTAAATATATCTCACAAATCAAAAAATCACGAAACCATATACTGCTGTATACCATATATTCCTGACATCAGCAAACAAATAACCAACATTTGGCAAAAACTAGTAACAAAATACAACATTCCAGTTAATACTAAATTTATTCAAAAACCAGGCACAAAACTGAGGTCTATACTGTGTAAGAACTACACTGACAAACACCACACAAACATTATTTATAAAATACAATGTGATAACTGCCACGACTTCTATATTGGAGAAACAAGTAGAAAAATGGAAACCAGATTCAAAGAACATAAAAAGTCACCTTCACACATTTTCGAACACTGCAAGTCAAATAAACACAACATAACCATAGAAAACACTCAAATGCTAAATAAAGAAACAAGCATGTGGACTCAGTATGAGGAAGTTTACATTCTAACCTGGATAACATCAAAGCAGTGATTGCTTCCTACCATCCTGTGCATCTTTACTTTTAGAAAACGTTTCTGAAACCTGCCAATACAGTCATTTTTCGGCAGTTTTCTTTGTACAGAAAGGACAGGCTATGTGATAGACAAGTGCATGGAGAGGTGGCACCATTTGTTGATCATGACGTGTCAACCCTGTCTTTTTATTCCAGGCACAGGCATTTCCTCGGGTACATCTTCTCCTACCTCAAGATGCAAAATGATCATTTGTTCATGTCCTCAGTCACTGGAATCCTCTTCCAACAGTAAAGACTTGCCCAGTTGACCAAGGGCAGGATTCATGGAGGTCGATAGACTTCCCTCGAATAAAGACAGTAAAGAAAAAAAATGTGATTGTAAACAGAAGGGTTCTTCACCCAATTTGCCTACATGTAAATAAAAATGGCCACCTTGATACAATGGAACTGTTGAGGTTTACATTCTAATCAGGATGACATCAAAACACTGATTGCTTCCTACCATCCTGTATGTCTTTCCTTACAAGAAACATTTCTGAAACCTGTTGATTCAGTCACCTTTCAGCAGTGTTTTTGTACAAAAATGACAGGCTGTGTGATAGATGACTGCATGGAGGGGTAGCACTGTTGGTTGATCAGCATGTGCCCATTTAACACATCCTTGGAGGCCATAGCCATCTGTATTTCCTTGGGTTATTCCATCACTGTTTGTTCTCTCTACCTGTTACTTGGAGAGACATATGATCAATCAGATCTTGATGCTTTCACTGAACAGTTGCTGTCTACCATTTTAATCCTGGGGGACTTTAATGGACATCATCTCCTCTGGGGAAATGCTGTTATTGACAAGAGAGGTTGCTCTGTAGAGTGTATGCTCTCTGATCACAGTTTTTCTCTTCAATACTTGTTTTACTTATTTTTATGCACCGAGTTAATCCTTTACTGCTATTAATCTCTTAGTTTGCTCCCCTTCACTATTTTCCAATTTTTTATGGAGGGTTGACAGTAATTCATGAGGCAGTGATAATTTTCCTATAACTTTGAGAGAGACTGGTTGTGGTCAATGCCACCCAGTCCAAGTGCCCTAGTGGAAGCTGGATCAAACAAACTGTTCCTTTTTCACTGTTCTTACATAATTTGGTTCTGCCATCATCTCTAAGCTATCAATAGGTGACTTTGTGGCAGCAGTAACTGTATTCCTAAAACCTTCACATGTTTTCCACAATGTGCCCATTCTCTGGTAGAATCCTGTCTGGCACATGGCACAGAAGGCTCAAAAACAGGTCTAGGATACTTTTTGTAGGTATCCCACACTCTTGCACTGCATTGCTTTCCAGCAGGCCTGTGTACATGCTCAGTGAATAAGACATCAAAGCCAGAAGGAGTCTTGGATTAAATTCACAACCAGATCCAAAGTCTTAAGGGACAAGATTCAAAAAATTAGAGGGCAGTATAATTCTTTACCCCTCCTGATCTTGCTCTCTGATGGCCAGGAAGTAGCTGATACCAAGAGCATTGCTGCTACTCTAGATGAAAGGTTTTGTTGGGTATCTAGCGATTCTGCTTCTTCCTCCACCTTCTTAGCCATTAAGACTTGGGCAAAGTGATAACCTCTTTCTTTTTGAGCTTATTTTCTCTGACTATAATTGTCTTTTTATACTGGTGGAGCTCAAACTGGCACTTCATTGGTTTGGAAGTACATCAGTTGGACCTAATGATATACACTATGAAATGCTGCATCATCTATCTCCTGCTATTCTTCTGATTGTTGTTTACTGGATCTGGAATGAAAAACTTTTTTCTGATGCCTGGTCCCAGGCTATTGTCCTACCTTTCTAAGGATTCCAAGATTCCTTCAAACTACCATCGAATTGCTTTGACAAGCAGTCTCTGTAAGAGCTTAGAGAGGATGGTTAATACTCATCTTGTTTGATTTGAGGAACCAAACAACCTCCTCTTGCCCACCCAGTATGGATTCTGATGAGAGAGCTTCACCATGGACCACCTGATTCAATTTGAAATGTTAATCAGAGTAGCCTTTCTCAAACAACATCTTGTATCAATATTCTTCGATATTGAGAAGGCTTATGACACAATATGGAGGTATGGCATTTAGTAAGATCTCCATATATATATGGGTTACATTGCCATTTGCCAATTTTGATTAAAATTTTCTTTTAATGGACTGGCGATTGCAAGTTCATGTGGGTTTCAACACTTTCCCATTCTTTTCTACAGGAACTTAGGGTCCCTCAGGGCTGTGTCACACTTTTCAATATAAAGATTAATGACATCACTGAGCAACAACAACTCACTGTTTCAAATGGGCTTGATGTTGACAACTTTCTTATCTCATGTCAGTCGTCAAACATGGGGTATATTGAATGACAGCTACAGACTGCCCTCAATCATTTACTGAAGTGGACCACAGCATATGGCTTTCACTTCTCTCTCTCTAAAATCATTTGCATGCACTTTTTCCATCAGTGGGGTATTCACCCTGATCCTGAACTCCTTATCGGTGAAGTTGTGCTACCTTTGGCCCCTGAAACAAAGTTCTTGGGGCTTATCTTTGACTGTAAGCTGACCTTTATACCACACATCAAGCATCTATGGGTCAAATATACAAGAGCACTAAACATTATTCGTGTCCTTTATTCCACTACTTGATATTTTATGCTAAAGGTATATCGTGTTCTTATTCGAGTGAAACTAACCTATGGATCACTGATCTGTGGCTCTGCACTGGGGATTTCTGCACTTCCCTATTTCAGAGCTTATACACAGTCTCATGAATATTTTCTGCAACTGTCTTTACTATATGTTTTGAAACTTCGTTCCTTACCAAAGCATCCCACCTGGGGTTGTGTTTTGCTTCCTCAGTGTGCCATACTTTTTCAGAACAGATAATTTGCCATTGCTCTTTTTGGCCTTTGTATCTAAGTGCAGTTGGATAAATTGAGTTTGTCTTTGGATAACATTACTGTATGCAATAGTCAGCCCATCTATCCCACCATGGAGTATTACAGTCCCCAAATGTCACCTATCTTTAAGTCATCTGGGAAAAGCAAACACTCCCAATTGGAAATACTGTCAGTTATTTGCTGAACATCTTTTGAACCATCTTTCCATTGCAATTTATACAGATGGCTCGAAATCAGGTGACTGTGTGGGCTTTGCTATAGTTTGTTGTGGTTTAGTGGTTTTGCACAGAATCCCTTCCACAGCCTCTGTGTTCACTACTGAACTGTACGCCAATTTTCTTGCCGTGGCTCATGTAGAATCTAAGCAGTATTCAAACTGCACTATTTATACTGAGTCACTTAGTTCTTTACTGGCCCTAGAATTGCTTTATGTTACTTCACACCCTGCTCTCACTGCTATTCAAAACCAACTGGCTCATTTCTCTTTAACATCTACTTCTATCCAGTTTTTCTGAATACCAGGCTACGTTGGTATTTGCATAAACAAACTCTCAGACACCACAGCTAAATCTATCTGCTCTGGCACTATCACTGCTGTGCCTGTTACATATATGGACTATGGTCCTGTATTCAAGGTTCAGCTCCATGCCAGCTGGCAGTCGACTTGGAGTGAGCAACGCAAAAACAAGCTTTTCCAAATAAAACCCACTATTGGACTTTGATCATTTTGCTTCCATAAGGATCAGAAAGAGGAAGTTGTTCTTACTAGACTCTACATTGGTCACAGTTTTTAACTCATTGTTTTCTTTTATCTGGGACTGATGAATCAATTTGTTCTCTGTGTAACATTTTGGTCACAATAAGCCACATTTTATTGTCTTGCCATCATTATGACTCTCAACGATAGTACCATTTTAAACATGTTCTGTGTCAAGGTTTGTGTATCATGTTAGACAGTGTTATTGGCGATGGTGACACTGTCTACCTTAGTAGAAGTGATTTTAGTTTTTAAAGGCCATTAATCTTTTTAATGCTATTTAATTTTTTTAGTTTTATATTAGACCTTTCTTAATGTTATTCCCTTTTAAGAATCAAAGTGCATTGAATTTGATTTGAAATTAGAAAATGGTCATGACATCAAATAACTTGAAACCAGGACTGGAAAGGCCAACTTTAGGTGACTAACAGTGGTTTTTGAACCTGTTAGTCTTCCTGGCAAGTTATGATAATTATAATTATGCTACAGAAAATCATTTATAACTTGTATTACTGTAGTTTTTCTCTTGCCACTGTAGACTAGATGTAAAATTTGGATTTAATGCTATTTGTTTTTAATTCAAAATTCAAACTTTGTTTTGTTTTACTTTAATTTCCTTTTGTGAATTTTACTTTAATTTTAATTTTTTACTGGGTATTTGATGCAGATAGCCTAGTTGCTTTGTACTGTAAAACACCAAACCAATCAAATAACTCCCCCTCAAGACTTGGGCTTTTTTTGGGGAGTATTGGATGTTTTACTCAGTCATCCTCTTCTGTGTACAATTGTTCAAATTTCAACCATCTGCATTAACTTTCTTTGCTGTAAAACTGAACAGACCTTGATCATTTCTTTTGTCCTGTTTCAGCATTTTAGTGTTATCTTATATACACTGTTTCAAGACAATCAACCCCATCTTTTTGCTGTGGGATTCTTTTTTTTCTCCTGACTTGTATTTGGGTTGGGTTAAACACCCCATCTGACTCATCTTTTTCACTGTGAGATAGCTTTCATTAATTTCACCTCACCTTCCATCAGTGTATATGAATCATAAATGCCATGCATATTTTGTGCATCAGTTCTTTGAAAGGATAAGTTTGAGCTAGTTTGAAGCTGTTAACTATTTAAATAACAATAAAAATGTTAGCCAAACCTGTAATATTGCTTTGTTATGTACTGTACCTTCTCTCAAAAGAAGCAAGTATTTGTACACAGATGAAATATTGAAAGTTACAAATATTTAAGAATTGTCACTGAATTAAATTTCAACTATTTATTACATTGTTTATTCTTCATTGGTAATTGTACAAAGTACTTAGTTTTTAGTAGCAAAGTAGCTTTTTAATTCTGGTTCAAGAATTGCCTTTCGATTAAAATTAATTGATCTTGACTAAGGAAGTTGTGTATTTTGTAGGTATAGTATTTAGTTACTTTTTTGCTCGTTCTATAGATTGAAGAAATGTATACCAAGGAGGCTTTGAATGCAGAAGAAAGAGAAAAGAGCTTAAGGCAACAGTTAATACGTGCTGAGGAAAAAGTTCAAGAATCATCATCTGCTGCATCCAGTGCTAGGTTAGTTACATGTAAATTATTTGTCAAAATTTTAATGATGTGTTTTTTGTCTTGTCTTGTAGTTGGTAATTAGATTTAATTATGTGACTTTTCAGCACATTTATAGGTGTGGTTTTATTTCTTTCATCTCAAGTGGAGGTTTTCAGAAATTGGGAAGATCATATTTTAAATAATTGTTTTTATTGAAGATAGGTGACACTTAGGAGAAAATTAGTTGTTATTCACTTGTTATGGGCAAAACTGTTGAAACAATTTAACTTGAACATTAAACACTATACTTGTAGTTTACAGTACAATTAACCATTTATCTACTGTGGGTGAGCAACTAGAATGACACATGCTACTTATTTTTTATAATATTTAAAATATTTTGATATCTTTTCCAACTACTTGTGCATATTGCTTAGTGTCTGAAATGTTTTTACTTTTGTAGATTGTGCAATTACAAAATATATTATTAAAAAAAAACAAACAGCTTCAATCACTAAAAAAATTGACAGTCCCGAAAAAAACGTTTCATTTTGTATGTATGCTGGCAGTTTGAGATTTCTTAACAATGTTTTTAATAAATACAAAAACTAAGCTATATTAATATAGAAATGGCAATCATATGACCTTTCTGAACGGGTAATGATAATGTATGGAACTGGAGGATATATATTAATGATTTACTTTTTAGCTGTTCATGTATGAGATATATTGAAAAATTTTAGGTCTTCGATACAAAGCTTATAGACAAAAACACAAACATACAAACAGAAATTAAAAAATACTTTGTGAGGTATGATATAATTGTTTAAGTTTGTAAAGATGGCAGTTTGAGGATGCATATATGAACTAGTGCATGCAAGTAATGTGTACTCTAAAGTTATATAACTGAACCACTGGGAGAAGTGTAGCACGTGGCTTGTGACATTATCATATACTTGTCTTTAAAGCAAGAAAAAAGTACAGTCCCTGTTAGATGTGACTAGACAAATGATTTATTCCACACCTTATAAGTTTTGGCTGTGTGCATGTCTAAACAATTTAAAATCTGGAATGCTTTATTTGTATGTCATTTTTATTGGTTGCATAAACAACTTGTAAATCGTGTCTACTGAGTAACGAAATATTTCATTGCATTTCTGTTGACGTGAACTTCCTCTCAATACCTTCAAAGGTTAACTAAGCAATTCTTGTAAATTACAATCAGTAAGGATTGGCTGTGTTACAAGCACGGATTGCTGAGTTAATTAAATATTTCTTTAGGAAGATTTTCAACTTGTAATTAAATATTACTGTAATTTTTAAAAACTATTGGTGTTTTGCCTGATATCAAAAGATTGTTAGTTTCAAAAATGCTGTTCTTTTTTCCACCAAACAAATAGTTACTACACCATGTCATTACCAAAAAAAATGTTGTACATGTGCTAAGCACTTGAATGAAACTCATTGGTACATACAATAATGCCTGCTGTATCAGTATCTAAATGAATTAACATTAGATTTCACTCCTCCACAAGTAGGAGGGTGGGCATCTTTTTATGTAGTTCTAACCTTTAAAATTCTGTGTATACCAAAAGCTTAGTCTTTTTCTCAGTATTGTAGTGTTATTTTTCATTAAGGGTGACAATCTTCATTACTTCAATAAGAAAATGACTGAGTTCTGAGTAATGTAGAAATAACCTTCTTAATGGGGAAGGTGTTGAAATAATTTTAATACTTTCTATGAATTCAGCTTTCAGGATGTTATTGAATGTGTGTTCTTGTACCCACATTATGAAGGAATATGACAAGAATTATCTATTGTATCTTGAGCAGTTGAGTTATTTGTAGACACTGATCAAATGTGGAAAATGTTTAATGATAAATAATTAAGATAAAATATTTCTTGTAGAAAGAAAAGGGTGGCTACAAATAAAAACCAGGTTTGCTTACAAAGGGTATAGCAGAGAAAGTTAAACAAAAGTATATTAAATTTGAGATATAAATTAATTGGTATGACAGAGGACTTTGACCAACTTTGTGACTACCAAAAAAATATATCAAAAATCTATATTACATTTCCATTCTAGAGTGACTTAAAATGTAACACTAAATTTTCCCTGAGTGGCTTTAAATTCACAAGAATATTCATTTATTTATAATTAAATGTTTATTGCTTTTTGAACTGTGTCAAACTATTATTTGTGCTTTTACAAGTTGTAAAGCACTTGGAAAACATGCAGCTCATGTTATGCTATGGAATTATCTTACCCTTAAGTTGGTCACACGCATGCCTTGTGAAATGTCTTTATATTATTATTGTTAATTTATTTTATTTAATCTAACCTTAACTAATCTAATGAGATCACTATTTTTACATTTTAATTATTATACTAATAATAATAAATAAAGAACAAATGATTAAAACAAATAAAGTACTTACCTAATAATCATTTTTTGCTGTCAACTGTCAATAACACTTAATGCTACTTTAATGTGTACTAATAATGGTAGTGCACTAAATACTTTTTATTTAATTGAATAATTCACTAAAGAACATGGAATTATAATATACAAAAAGCAGACAATTTCATCCAACAATCAGAATTTTTCTAATTTTCTAACTATGCAACAAGAGGCATTTGAAACTCATCCAAGCTCGTTGTTACATTTCCCATGGGACCTAAGCCTATACTACAAGCAAAATTGACAATTATCTGTTCAGAATACAGATAGGTTTGGTATATAAAAATATTGGATTACTATTGGTTACATATGATGTATTATTAAATGTAAGAGAAAGCTATTAACAAATCCTTCAAGGGAGGATGTGACTGGTGGGTGTGGAAAGAGAGAGCTGATTTACTATTTGGTAGCTCTGTGACCAAACAGAATTAAAGGCTATAAAAAATTTTGGTTTGTCTGAGCAATGACAATTTTATAGTGAGTAATTTACATTTAACTTTTCTATTTTATCCACCACCCCTAGAATAACTGCAAAGGGAACATATCTAGAGAAAATGTGCCATGTCACACTAGGGGAAATTTAGGATTTTTGAAAATATTGCTTTACAAAATTAAGAACTTAAAACTTGTGTACCAATTAATTATGGACTATTATCTTTGATTTTATGATATTCTAATTGATATAAAGAGAGATATGGTTATAGGGTAGGTATCATATTTTTGTGTTAAATTGATTTCTTGAACCTACATATCTTTCTGTCATCAAAAATGTTTTTATTTTCTGTTATGTTGAAATTGCTTTATTTCACAAATAGTAATACCATTGAAAGTAAACAAAAAATGTTATGATTAGAATTAAATATTTATCAGAGACTATTAGGAGTTAAGTATTAACTCATAAACACTAGAAAGTTAATGACGTTTACCTTTCTCTCATAAGATTTATTTGACCTGATGATTTTATATAATACTAAAAATGTTTAAAATTGATAGTGTTCAGTTATTTATATTTCATTTGGGATTTCAGCCAAAATATAAACTTACAAGTGGAAGGTTTGGAAGAACAACTAAAATTAACGACGAGACAACGTGACAAAGCTTTGGAGCAAGTGTCACAGTTGGAAGACCAAGTGCAGCAATATGCAGCATCTTTGGGCAATTTACAACTTGTGTTGGAACAATTCCAGAAAGGTCAGCTTTTCTATGAAAATTTTTGTTTCCTTAACATGTTTTAATTTGGTGAATCTGTGTTTTTAAATTATGAGTTTTCTATTTTACTAAAGTAACGTCATGGTTTGTTTTTTTTTTATAACTTATTGTTATGAATGTTAGATGCATTATTTAATTTCATTATGACAGTAATTTTGAAAAAACTACAATTTCTGAAGTTCTTTTTTGACCACTAAAAATTAAAATCAATTATATCTTAGCATGTTAAAGTTTTCATACATGGACAGTTATTTGTTAATTGTAAAAATACTAGCTATTTAGTTGTTTTTATTATTTCTTGGTTGTAGTTGAATATGTATATATAGCAGTTCTATATATCAGTATATAAGTTCTAATAATGACAAAACAGGCAGTATTGATTTATTGTATTCTTAGATACATTTGCTAACCTTACAGACAAGAACAGTAACTGTAGACAGGAGGAATGGTGGGAAATATATTTAGGGAGTAAAACTAAAATGTAGATTTCTCTGAGTTGAAGAAGAGAGACTGAATGCAATGTGAAAAAAAATAAGTATAAACCATTCTTCAAAGAAAAACAACAAACCAAATAAACGAGTGCATAAAATGTAAGGTAGCACTTCTCGGTGACAAAGAAATGTTTGAATAATCAGTCTGTTCCAAAGAGATACTATACAAGGCTGAGACAGCATGGCATCACATATACAAAAATATCATTATTCATCTAAGAATGCATACAATACCCATGTCACTAGTCATCCAATTAGAGAATGTAAAGCGAGCATTAACTCTAGACAATTTTAAGTTTAATTAAACATGGTTGTATTTTTTTTGGAAAAGCAGATACAAGATTAGCTCTTTCACTCTGAACTTGATCAATTCAGCCAAATCCATGACCCTAAATTAACCTTTATAGTTTCCATGATGTAAGTTCTGATATAACTTTATTTCTTTATGAAATTTTGCAAGCTTATAGTAATTGTAGTAATTGTAATTGTCAATTATAGTAATTGACAAAAAAAAACAAACAATTTTTAATAGTGTTTTCACTAAAGCTTTCGTCATGAATATATATATATATGGAGTTAAAGTATTGACTGTTTCAAATGCAAAGTAATTTTAATGTTAAGATTAAAAAGCTTGTGCCAATAGAGAGAAGTACTAATTAAAAAGAGCTGTTTTATGAAAGAAACTAAGTACCTGCCAGAAATACATATTTAGAGTAAGAAATGTTAACTTAATTGTAGAAATGAGAAGATTTGTAGAATCGTATGTGAGCTGCTTGTCTGTAATGTAATTAATATTTTGTTTATCACTATAAGGGCTAAATACTTCCTGAATTATTTATAGATTGTTTTTGTAGTTATTAGGCATGTCTCAAAGAACAACAAAATTATTTAAAAGCAATTGTGAAAGGTTAGAGAATTCAAGATTTAAGGATAATCATTGTAAATGTGTGTAACCATGTGCAGTCATTCTAGAAAGATTTATTTCACTTTCTTTTTTACTTGGTAATTAGAAGGTCAGTCAAATTAATCAAATTTAATAAAGTTTAGGTGATAGAAAATGAATTTTTTTCTGAAAATAAATATTTTAATATTATTCATATAAGAGGTTCTGGAGATTATTCAAAATAATTTGAAAAATTTCAGATGAACAAAGTATTTTTATTCTTAACGTTAAAATCATCTTTCTTTTAAATTAGTTGAGAGACATATATTAGTAAAAATACTTAGTTAAATAATAATTTTTTTTATATATATAACAGACTTATAATGTGTACTAAAAGTTTATCAAATTCTGTGAAAGTACATTGCATAAATTCAGAGTTATGTGTACTTTCATAGCATCAGGTGGCTACATGGTTGGTCATTTTAACCAAACATATACACAGAGTTATAAAGGACTCACAGAAATGAAAATTAGTTTTTGAATAAGAAATTATCGGTGACAACATAAGTGTGCTAGTTGAATGATTACAGCTGTGCCTGTTCCATATATAGACTATGGTCCTACATTCGAGGCTCAGCTCCATGCCAGTTTACCGTTGACTTGGAGCAAGTAATGTGAAAACAAGCTCTCCCATATAAAACCCTTTATTGGACTTTGGCCATCTTGCTAGTGTAAGGATCAGAAAGAGGAAGTTCTAACTAGACTATGCAGTGGTCACAGTGTTTTAACTCGTTTTGTTTTATCTAGGACTGATGCACCATTTAGTTGTCTGTGTGACACTCAGGTCACAATAAACCACATTTTATTCTTTTGCCATTGTTATGACTTTCAGTAATGGTACCATTTTATACATGTTCTGTTCCAAGGTTTATCTGTAACGTGAGACACTGTCATCGGTGATGGTGATACTGTCCACTTTGGAAATGATTTTAGTTTTTTTAAAGACTAATTATCTTTTTAATGCTATTTAAGTTTTTTAATGTATACATTAGACCTTTGGATGACTAACACTGCTGTTTTAACTACCCATTAGTCATCCTGGTGAGTAATAATTAAAATTTTGCTTCGAGTCTTTTAAAACTTTTATTACTCTACTTTCTGAAAATGGCCGTAATGTCAAATAACTCAGAACCAGGACTGGAAAAACCAACTTCAGGTGACTAAGGGTGGTTTTCGAACTTACCTATTAGTCTTCCTGGTGAGTAATGATAATTACAATTATGCAACAGAAAGTGCTTCACAACTTGTATTATTGTAGTTTTTCTCTTACCACCGTAGACTAGATGTAAAAATTGGATTTAATGCTATTTATTTTTTTAATTCAAAAATCAAACTTTGTTTTGTTCTACTTTAATTTCCTTTCATGAATTTTACTAATTTTACTTTAATTTTAATTTTTTACTGGGTATTTGATGCAGATAGCCTAGTTGCTTTGTGCTGTAAAACACCAAACCAACCAACCAAATCACTCAAAAAAGAATACACAAACAACAAGATCTGTGAAAGTTATAGCCAAAATAGTTGAAACAGGGAAAACACATTGAAAAGTCCGTAATTTAAATAAAACTATATACAGAACAACTATTAAGATATTGAGTTTAAAGCAATTATATACCTCTGAATTTTTTATGTAATTTAGTTGATGGTGTAATCAGGAGTTGACTGTAAAATCAGAATTTCCAGAAGTTGTAAAATCTTGGTCAGTGTCACCAAATTTATACCTTTTGACTAATTATGACTTTAGAATAAAGTCTAAAAATGGATTTCTTACGACTTCTTAAAAAAATGTGTTAATAGTTGTTGGTGGTTGAATTTCATTGTGGCTTAACATATTAAAATTTGCATAATTTATTGTTTGTCTATAATAAATATAATTATCAATTTATGGAGCATAATTGTAAATAGTTTGCCACATTTTTTGTTGTTGTTGTTTGTTTGCATAAAAATCTGAGCCATGAAGTATATATAACCTGTACAAATTACTTGCATAAGACAAACATTTATATGATATGTACTTTAGGACTTGTACCAGATTAGCTATATTTAGTCATGTCATAACATATGGGACAATACTTTTGACTGCACACTTACCATGGACTGACCTTGACTAAACACAGTAGAAATAAGTAAACACTTCAGTATGTTACACAGTTTGTATATAATTATTTGCCTAACTTTATATTGTTATAAATTAACCCATTTTGTTTGGAACTCAGCCTGGCTTTGTCTTGAATTGCTGAGAAAAGTGTAAATGTTCTTATATTTATAGAACAAGAAAGAAATGTAAGAATAATGGAGAAGAATCATCAAACTGCTTTGGAGCATGAGAGGAAGAAATATCAAGATCTTTTAACTGAATTAAATAAAAAAGAGGTATAAAGAAGAGAAATTTTAAAATTATTATAAAGTAGAAATTTGAGAAGTGCAGAAACATTAGATGGATACACTAAAAAATTTATTGTAATACATAAATGTCTATTCAACATTCAGGCTATTATTTGTATTTCTAGCTTTGTACGTATTGTAGAAGTTTGATGAAGAAGGAATGTGTTTATTTTAAGGCATTCATTAAATACGTTGTTTGTCACTTCTGTCATTGTTTCGTTCATTTTTATTGGTTTTAATTTCTTATTCTCCAGAGTCTCTGATTTTTACGTCTTGTGAACAAGACTATGTGACACCATCTGTGCATCATTTAAAGCAGCATCAGAAGCCTAGTGCTGGTAATTCTTTAAATATTGTTGGACAAATTGTTCAGTAACATGATGAACTGGTGATGAGAAGAACGTTGTTATAATATGTCGCTCCAACAACAAACAAGTTGCAAGAATCAAGGAGATACTGATGATTAGGAAACTAAAACCAGTAATGAACTGAAATTCATTAGCAATAGAAATTATTCATCATTGAAAAAAAAAAAAAAAGTAAACAGGCACAGAGATTTATGACTGACACAAAGCCTGTGACTCAAATTCAGGATCAATATACCTTTCAAAACTAGGTTGCAAAACTAGGAAATAGCATGATGGATCAGGTTGTGTATGAACTTGTTAGTAGTAAGGATGCTATCAGTTTTCTATATATCATCAATACTGTTTATTGAGATGCAATCCTCTAAGTTCTACTGTAAATGTTGTGCTTTGCTGTTTCTTCTCCACTGCCATTGATTGTTTGTTGAACAGCTCTATCTTGGCTTCATTTTCTCAGATGTTTTACAATTCCAACTCTGTTTGTTAACGTGAAGATGACCTAAGAAGGTCAAAATGTTGTTCTGTATTTTATTTAAATTAAAGTTTTAATACCAATGTCAACCATCTTCAGAATACATTTCCACTTCAACTGAGTTTTTCATCATCATGAACTTTCAGTTTGTTGAACATAATGTATAACTTTTTGTTTTTCAAAATTTCTTCTTTAACTGTTTTTCAAAATTTCTCTATTGTTAGAGGTAACATTGATGTCAGAATTGTCCTCTATTTTAGTAGTAAACTACAGGCTTATTATATCAGTTTCTCCACTTGTTCTTTCATACAGAGTACTGTGCATTTATAACATGGTCAAACCTTTGTAGATCATAGCATTTGTTATTCCTGTGACTTAACATTTTGATATCTATTTCTTTGCTACATTAAAATTAGTGTGAGGATTTTAAAAATATTTATTTCATTAAATCCTTTACTGAAAATCTAAATATTTATTGCGCTGTGTTATAGTGTATTCATTGAAAACACTTCTGTTTGTTATTTATATTTATTATTCAAAACATTAAGTATTTTTAGATATAATACCTACTTTAGATATTTAACTTATTTATTGTAACAAATAAATAATGATCCACTTATTTTAACCAGGAATGTCTAAGTGAAACTTCAGAAGCTCTGCATGCTGCATCACGATTAAGTGAACAGTTGGATAAAAAGGAAGAGACAATTCAGTATTTAAAAGAAAAATGTAGGTACAATTTATTACCCAACAACTGAAATAATCTCTGTGTATGTGTATATTTTATTTATCATGTATATTTGTTTATTGCAAAGAACCTGTTGAAATAGGAATAACTAATTTTCAGAATATTCTTAACTGCATCATTTATTTGTAACGAACTTAGCCAATAAGATAAAGGAAATTTTTATACTTAAAACAAGTCAGGCATTTGTGTATTTTTTATTTCCACATTGCAGTTGTATTAAAGATAATGTTTTGACAAAACTACAGTTAATTCAATTGGCTTAAAATGTGATAAAAAACAGTTAAATGTCTGTCATTATTTAAACCAACTGTTGGTACAGTTAAATAAAAATTGTACTTTAAAAACAAGAAATTTAGTACTTCTATGTTTGACTTTTTTTGCTCTCAAAGCCTTGGTGAAAGTTAACCTAATTTTGTTTTGTAGATGTATTGCTAATACTTAATGTTTATGTATTTTAAATGTGCAACTTAGAACATAGAATATTAATATTCAATTAAAAAACAAAATCTAAACTGTTATGGTTTAACTAGTTTTCTAACTAACAGACTTGTATTATTATAGTTATCTATAGTAGCATTTTTTATACTGTTTTGTGTAATTATTTTTTTTATATACCAGTTACAGAGGTAAACATGCATTTTTGTTTTGTGAAACTAAATGGAAAAGATTACAATAGTGCTGGAGTAGACACCAAGTACAAGCTTTTAAAAATCCATACTGGATATTTTGTTACAGTTACTACAACTTAATTGCTGAAAATGATTTATAGAGTATTATATGTAATTTGGTTTTTGAAAATACATTTCGTACTTTTCTCAGAATACACAAAACTATTAGCCATTTCAGCAGTAGATAAAAATGTAAAGATTTGAAGTTAATATGCTGTGTATTAATGACATTGTATATCAAAATGTGTGTTTTTTCTCTAAGTTACATGATTGTAAATGGAAGAGTATAACACTAATTTTTAAGATAATTGGTATTTGAATATTAAAGAGCTGTAAATATATTTTTGAAGTGTCCAGACAAGAAGAAACACTTATTAAAACACAAGAACAGACTGCACAGGTACAAATGAACATGGAAGGAAAAGTGGATAAGTAAGTTATAAAAGAACAAATTGCATAACTAGTAAAATCTTAAATGCTTGAAATACTAAAGGATTCTTATAATGTTTCAAACTTCTGAGGAAATTTCATTGTTAATGTTTTTAGAAATATTTTTCTACCTTATTGATCTGCTTTTTTATGTTGATTAATGTGGTGTATGTTAAAATATTCAAGAAAGATGAAGTGTTTCTAAACATAACTAGCATGTACTTACAACCCTTATAGTTGTGTCAATGAAGCAAGTGTGTACACTAACATAAAGATAGCACTTTTATTCTACTCTAAATAATGCAAACAGCTGAAAGTTTGCCAGCTTGTTAACATGCATTACAGAAATCAACCTTGTATTGGTAAGTAAATATTCACTATGATTCTGAACCTACTATGTGTATCTTCAGGAAATTTGATAAGCTTTTAGTAAATGTTGCAAGTAAGTTGTACTCGCACTATAAGAATATTAAAGTTATTTTATTTGTTGTCAGTTAAACTATATTTTATCAAGTATTCTCTGTACCCTAATACTAATTGTAGCAAAATCATGTCTTGAAAAAATTGAAGAATGTGAGTTAAAAAATTCCTTTTTTATTCTAGAAATACTGCAGATTTAACAGAATATTACTGTTATTTATAACAAAAGCTTTGGGCTCTTTTCATAACTGTTTCGATATAATTCTACTGTTTTATTGCTCTTTGTGTAAAACTACCACAAGTAGCAGCAAATCACCCAGAGAGGGTGTGTAGAGATTATAGTAAAAATTTCAAGTTACATCTTACTGCATATGCTACATTTGTGTTGACTGGGATGAAAACCTTTTTTTTTTCATTTAAGTTTTTTTCTAACCTAACATACTGCAGTTAAACTATGTTAGGGGTTTTTAGTTGGTTCCTCAAAAATACACCATGTAGCTTACAAGTATTTAAAGATATTAAATTTTTTACTGTTTCTGTGTTTGTTGGAATCTCATTTCTTTCTCCAAAATAACCTTAAAAAACATCTTTGTACATCCAGATGTTAACATCTTTCTTAGGGGGCAGGACTCTCAGATTAATATTTTATGGCTAAGCATCCCCCTTATTATAAAAGAACAACTATCAAGGATTTTTTGCGATGCCCTTGGGTTATCATTTGGTTTGAAACAGATGAGAAGTATTAGTGATTTCACTATTTTCTGGTTAGAATGATGTCAGGAAGTTTCATATATTGATTTGAAATATTATATGTATACTGGAAGGTCATATGACAGTTATTGATGACATTGATATGTTTATGAACTGTTGAATGTTTCAAACAAGTTATCAATATGGCATCAAAAGGAAACTGGTACAGATATCATATTCAGAAATGGTGATCTGCAGAAAAGAATCAAGCATCTACAAAAGTTGTGTTCTGGAAATGTTATACAGAAAGATATTTCAAACCAAATACATGATTGTACAGTACAAATTAAAATATTTATTCCTGCAAATAGTGAAATATCTTCATGTGCGTTGCTGGCTTTATTCTATATCACTTGTACTGGGTGGTGAAATGGTGAGCATTTCATGAAACTACACTAAAGAAAGAAAGGATTGAGAAGTGGAGCTCGGGTAAGAGAGAACAAGAATCCAGAAAGTGCTCCACATGTTTATCAGAATGGGTTCTTAGTGCAGTTTCTGTAATTAATTGCTCTTATGAATGTATTCAAGGGTGAGAATGTACAAATACACAGCAACTTACCCTTTTATCTATATCACCCCTTGAAATGGAATTACCTTACCCATGTTATAGAGGACTAGTATATAAATGTACCAGAAATAAATGTGAATAACTTTATAGTTATTTGAGATAGCAAGAGAAACTGAGTATAAATAGAAGTAGTGAACTTGTAAGTTTTAATAACTAATGGAATTTTTATGTCTTCCATCATTTGCTGTAATTATTCTAATTCTCTAAAAACATTTTTCAGCATAGCAGTATGGATGAATAAAATAGCATCACAAATCCAGTGTTTCAGTTCTTGAAGTTCATTTGGTTTGTTATGGTGGACTGTTTTTGAAAAACCCCAGAGATGAAAAATCGAAAAAATTAATCAGACGAACAAACAAGACATTTAATAGGTCCTCCCCTACCAATCAAATGTCCAGGAAAAGTTTGGTTTAAAACACTAAGAATTTAAGCAAAGTGAGATGGTGATACATCTGTTAAAAGAAAGTTCTTTGTAACAAGCTAGAGTTTCTCAGAGTTGTGGAATAAAGAACTCTTGTATCATTGGTAGATACAAATTTCAAGTAACAGTTCATTCATCAAAGAAACAAGAACAAATCAAAAATGAATATAACAAAACTTACATGGCAACTAGTTGATATTCAGTTTCTGTTATATGAAATAACAAAGTATTTCAACTTTATTTTTGGTATATTCATTTACAGACACTGTATTATTTAGAGCTGGTATTTGCTAATCAATTGAATAGTTCATTATTTTGTAGTAACATGCCCTCTACACCTTCTTCCCCATTCTAACAAAAATAAAATAAGAGTATGCTAGCTTTATAATTTTTTTCAACCATTGTGTTTCCTTAACATGGTGTTATCACGGTTTGGGTTGTTTGTTTTAAAAAGTTTAAATGACTCTTTGTTTCAAATAACAGATCTTTCTAAAGGTTGCCAATTGCACATTTTGTGAAAAACCTTTTTTGTCTAAACCTGTTATTTTACCATAAATTGTTTTTGCCTCAGCTTTAACAGCTCAGTGAATGGTTCGTTGTTTTTCAAGTACAAACTTTATATGTTTACCCAGATTTTATCTTGCCTTTTAATCCTTTCACATCAAGTATATCAAAATATGCATGTCCCAGCCTTTTACAAAATAACAATAAACATTTATTGAAACAACTTTATTATCAATGTATATGAATAAATGTGGCATCAAAACATAGTTAATAAATCAAATTGTAGTATTATGGAAGTTTCAAGATTTTTATTTGAAGAGAAAACATTTTAAAATAACATTAATTTCTTCTAATATCAGAATTGTTGCCTTTTCTGTCTACTTTTTTCTCTAATGTATTTACCCACCCTTCCAAGGAGTATGGGATTTAAAGCAAAGAACTTATCAAAATATAGATATTATTTAGGCAAAACATAATTTTTATGTTCTTTAGTCTACTTGTTAATAGCCATAAACTAGAAAATCAAACTCACTTGTCACACCCACCTGTTTTTTATGAATTCCTAATAGTTATCTGTTTCACACTATATTGATTATTAACAATAAAATGTTGAAAAATTTTTCTGTGAAATGATGTATTATATTATGTTGTTTTTTGTACAGAGAATTATGTATTTTGTTTCCTGTTTGAAACTTTATTTCCATGGGAAACACACCAGTGAGCATATCAGAATATCTAATGACTCTTGTTGCAAAAAAAAATTATTGTATTCACAAGACACTGTTTGTTTTTTTGTTATTGTTCTGTGTACATCATTTAATTAAAAATTACTTAATCTAGTTGTACCATTAGTCTGAAAAATAAAAGTAAGCTTAGGTTGCATTGGAAGTTAAAAGCAAAAAATAAGAAGGCCCAGGTAAGCACTATATTTTTGTGTTTTTCATGTGTATTCTTTATTTATAATATATATCATTAAAATTCAAAAATTAAAAACTTGCTGGTTAGGGTAGGTAAGATAAAGAATAATAAGAAAAATTCCTCAAGAGGTATACTTTGAAGCAGCTTGTGTGATATGTAACTTTATGATAATGTGAACTATGCGTGTTACCAAGTGATTTACAACTTGTGTGGTGGAATTATTAGTTAGATGTGGCTCAAAGGGCAATAAAATATATTATAAATAGATACATACTGTTACAAGCTTTAAGCTACTTAGGATAAACAGTTGTGGTTTCCTGTTTCAAGTTGCAATCAATACAGTAAAAAAGAAAAGGTAATTGAGATATAGTTTTTTAAATTTATGATGATGGTTGCAAGGTCAGTCAAATTGACCGACCCTGTATAGGGTTATACTATAGTGTAGAGAATAACATGTTAAATATGAAATTTATGTGGAAAAAAAAGTTTAAAAATGTTTCTTTATTTGATCACTTTTCAAATTTCATTTGCACAATTCCTGAAACCTCCTTAATAATTATCAATCTTAAGATAAAAATCACTTCGCACTTGAATTAGTCAACATATTTATTTCATACAATTATAGATAAAGTTTTTGTAAAAAATACCTAATTAAATATTCTGATTTCATTTGTTTACAAAAGACATTTACTGATAGCTGGGAAAATTTAGTGAAGGTATATCAAATACGATCAGAATTATGGTACGTATACCATCATTGAGGATAACTGCAGTTGTTAGTGTCAATATTTTACCTCTAATTTCTTCAAAGTATTCACACTGTTGTCAAACAAAAAGTGATTTATTCTTTAGGTAGACTGAAGATTGACTACACATTTCAGTCACTAAAATGTCCTTTAGCTGCGACTCTCACAAGCTGTCTCTGGTAAAAGTTTAAACTTGGAAACAGAGGTTGAAGTGATGTTATGATAAACATAAATGCCACTTGTAATTTGTTTGCTATCAAAGTGATATTAATGCATGATAAAGAAAAAGTTGTTTGAAGTTGTTGTATTTGTTTAGAAGTACTACCATTATATGTATGATAGAAGTTTCTTATGTGAGTGGAAGATGCACCTCTGACAAAGGATGAAGGCTTTGTTGTACAACATTATCTATGGCAGTAGTATGGTAATGCAAATGTATTTGTCCCACCATATAGTGAGAGCCTGCTCATAATCTAATGTTTGTATTCTGGGCATATTATAGCCGAGAAAACCAGTTAAGCATCAGTGACAAACCACACAGAAGTGATGTTCTCATTAGTGCAGGTGCTCCATACTTGAGAAATCAGAAACTGAAGAACCCTCATCTAACTTGAACACTTTTTATTATATACTATGATGAAGTGCAGCCTTTACTGGTTGGTGGATGCATAACAAAGAATGAAAGAGTACAAGAGGTACTATTTCACTGCTGTGACTGTGCAGTAAACATGGAGTTTGACCTGTGGTGCAGCTAGTGATCCTAATATAGATAATGAAAGTAGATTTGTTCTACAGTTCTTTAAATGTTTGTTAGGTTGTAGGGCTAGAGAAATCTGTCTTGGTAGTTTGCTATCTGCATATTTTCTGTAAAATAATCTAGAGGAATGCCTCTTTGGTGGTAATATATTACTTTATTGTTTTTTTAATGTGTATGATAAATAATAGAAGTTTTATGAGAGATAGTGCAATACTAGCAGACACAAGGATTTGTTTACGCTGCACTTGATGTACAGAAAGATTTGGTGATCATAGTTGTCAATTTTACACTGATGGTTCCTGAATGCCTATACTGTGCAACAAAGAAAAAATATTCACACTCATGTTTAAAGAACTGAGAAGTTATATGAGGAAGTTCTGGTGGACGAACATTCTATATGTTTTAATGATCAGCTTAAATATCACCACTGATCTCCTCATTTAGAAAGTTATACCTCGGATTAACTACTCAACCAGCAATTGGAATGGCCAGATGATTGTAAAATCAGTGATTGAAAGAAAGTGCCTTTCCTTTGTGTTCCAAAATTATGGTTTATGATAAGATGTCAAACATCATGTATTAGCCATTCAAGTACTTTATAGATGGGATGGGACATATAATGGTTAAGAACAACAGGTAAAAAAGCATTACGATTCTTAAGTTTTGAGCTATCATGGAATACTTGGAGTGAAATGTTGTTCAAATATCATGTGATAATTGCTAATTTATTTAACTGTATTGTAATAGAATTTCTGTGAGACAAACATTGACATCAACTAGAAACACTGTCAGATGATGATGACTCAAATTTGAAATTAAAGAAGACATTTACTGCTTGATCAACAGTTAGAATTCCTGGAAAAACCTAGCTCAACACAGATAATTCTATAAAAAGTTTGATACTTCAGAATGTCCTTAAAAACAATCATGTTAGTAAGTGACGTCTAGATAGACTTACTTTAATTGTTTTTGATACGCAATATGTCCAGTATATTTCATTTTTTAAATTCAGTTAGTCAAAGAACTCAGATGATCCATAAAATATTTGCTGGAGAAATCAGTGTTCCTGAATATACCATCTTGGTTTACTGCATATTACAGTTGGTAGTTTATTGATTCAGCCATTAATGCTGAATATCAATGTTCAGGTCTGTAAGGATCCTGAAATAAATGAAGGGGTTGCCACAGTTAAAATTAGTTAATTTTGCTTTTTTTAAAATAGTTTATAATATATTTGTTGTTTGATATATTTAAGCAACATTTTAAAATTACAAGTCTACTGTAAGTAGTTACAACATCTACATTAACTGAATATAGAAAGTTTGTATACATGAACTAACCCTTTTGCTGAGGTAGAGATTACATATGATAATGGCTATTTCCTGGAAAGTGTAACCAGTTTTATTCCTGTCTCCTTGTGGTGAAAAAAACTCATTTTAAGGGGTAACACTAGCTAGAGTGAGCTGGAAGTGATGTTTTTTCTTGTTTTATATGGGCAGTGCTCAGACTCAGTGGTTAGTCAGATTTTTAACTCTAAAACCAAGTTTTTATACTAGTGATGGGCATAGTAGAGATAACCCATTGTGTAGCTTTATTTCTTATCAAGAAACAAACCAACTTTTTGGATGTGATTCTTTCTTTCTTCTGTTTTATTTTTTTAGTCCGATACAATATACGAGGTTCCAGTAGAAATAGCTGAGATAATATACCAGCAGACTGATTTTAATTGTAGTGATTGTTTTTAAAAAAAAACATGACTAAACCAAACTGAAATGTGTACATATAAACCTCAAAATTTCTTATGCATTTCCAAATTAAAATAAGTGCTTTTCATTTCCAGACAAGTGATGAAGAACTTAGTTTTAGGATACTTCAACACACCACCACATCAGCAACCAGAAGTCGTCAGGCTTTTAGCAAGAATACTTGATTTTAATCAAGAAGAATTGAATAAAGTGAGTTTTCATAGTATCCTTCATTATGTGGGTCAATCTTATATGAGAACTTGTATTTGTAATTCTTAACTTTGGAAAACAATAATGAAATTTAAAGGAGTTGTCACATAAGTAGACCTAAAACATCAAGTACTTGGAATCACAATTATTAAAGTGTGTGATGTTTCAACTCCAAACCCTTTGTCCTTATATTGTGAAAATTGCAATAAATACAGATTGTTCATTTTAAATAGAAAGTTTTCTATTTACTGTTAGAAGCTCCTTGCTGAAGGTTTGGTGCAGTTGATAGTGACCAAACAAGTTTCTTCTCCTATAAAGCACCTCCAGAAGACAAATCTCTAAATATTAAAATGATCAAGTATTGTTTTGTTGCTTCATTCATATGAGTATGTAATAGTTTAATGGAATTTGTGTAGACATTGTATTCAGGTTGAGGTTTAGTTAGAAGTAAAGTCTTTAAACTAATTGTTTTAGCATTTACTACCTAAGTCAACTTAACATCTTGATATGGATAAATGTTTGAGTTGTTTCAATTATATAAAACAGAAGATATTTAACATTGTTTTTGAAGTCTACAGTTACGACAGAAAATGTTTGTACCCCTGTGTCATGAGTAATTTTTTCTTCATAATTTAAAATGTGTCATGACTAGGATAATGAAAGTATAGTATATTATACAAACACACATCTACATAAAGTTTCATGTAAATTGAACAACAAATAAACTGTTTATAAACAAATAACCAATCATAGGAGGTGCAGAAAGTGGTTGTGCGTCTACTTTAATGGTCAGTTGTGGGACCTTTCAGATGAATTACTTGGCACACTCTTTCCTCATAGCCCTCCATGATCGTTTTACAGTACTTGACTGGTATTTTCTTCCATTCTTCTATACAGAAGGCCTCCAACTTGCAAGTTTTTCAGATGATGCTGATGAACCCTGGTCTTTAACTCATACCAAACATTTTCAATTGGGTTGAGATCAGGTGACTTCGATGGCCACTCCAGAATCCTTATATGGTTTTTCTGCAACCAGGATTGCACATATTTCGATGTGTGCTTTGGATTATTGTCATGCTGGAAGATCCAACGATGCCCAAGCCGCAAGTTCCAAGCATCATTCTTAATATATGTGCCTAATATATCAACATACTCTTCTTTTTTCGTGATTCCGTTGATGTGGTGAAGGCTGCCTACACGAGAAGAGCTGAAGGAACCCCACAGTATGATCGAGCCACCTCCATGTTTAACTATAGGGATGGTGTTCTTTGGAAGATTTCGTTCCCCCTTCTTACAAAAAATATTGCAAATATCATTGTGGCTGAAAAGCTCAATTATATTTTCACCTGACCAAAGAATACTCTTCCAACAGGTAAAGGGTTTATCTACATGCTTTCTTCCATATCTCAATTGTGCTTCTAAATGAACAGGCTTTAAATTTTGAGTTCTATGAGGACTTCATGCTTTGAATCCAGAAGAGCATAACATGTTCATAACCGTAGAGGTGCTTACTTCAACCCCAGTTTCCCTTACCAGTTTCTGTATGTCATTACATGTTAAACGAGGGTTCCTATTAACTTCTCTGAGAACCTTCCTCTTTGTTCTCTCTAGAATTTTGATGGGGCATCTGGAATGAGGGAGGTTAGCAGTTGATCCTGTAAGCTTAAACTTTGCAATTATGCTTTGAACAGTAGATTTCTGCACATTAAGTTGTGTAGCAATACCAGAAAGAGACACACGAGACTTGTATTTTACAATAATTCAGTTTTTTAAATCACAGGACAGTTGTTTCCTGCTCACCACACTGACCAAGTAAATAATGACAAAGATGGCACTAAATTGCCAGAAGTACTTTTTTTGCTGGCTAAATTCAATAATTATGAACCCAGTGTCTAGTTCTAGAATGGTATAATGTAGTTTATTTGCCAAACTGAATGAAATTTTTACACGAATATCAGGTTTTTCACTCGTTCTGAACTGTACGAACAGTTTCTGCTCCTCCTATTTTTAGGTATCTGTTTATAAACAGTTTATTTGTCGTTTAATTTACATAAAACTTTGTTTTCGTGTGTGTTAGTACAATGCTCATAATATACCATACTTCTATTAGCCTAATCGTGATACTTTTTAAGTTACGAGCAAAAAAACCACTCAGGACACGAGGATACGAACACTTTCTGTCATAACTGTAGGTTGCTTTAGCACACCTGTGACTTAAGACCATGAGTGACAACATGGAGAAGTTAACTTGTAAATATAAAATAATACACTGTAGCAATAAAAAATGTTTAAAGTGTTCTGGATATGGTTGTGAATGTGATGGTTTATGTGTAGTGATTAAGCTAAATTATGAGTCCAGGAGAGTAGGGGGCATAATAGTATTGTTATTTTCAAAAAAGGGTATTGTAATCATGTATAAGGAATCATTAGTTTCAATATTTTGTGAAACTAATAACTTGGTAAAATCCAAAGAAGTAGTATTAAAGCAGATGCACGATGAATTACAAAATGATGTCCCTAGTGAATCTCAAATTAAAAATGCCATTTCTGCAACAAAAAGTAAATATAAGAATAATGGTGTAATGCTCAATAGAGTATCACCACAGTGTAATCCCTATAGATATAATCATATGTATTTTTATTAATATTTAATTTTTTGTTTTAGAAATTGTGGTGAGTTTGTTTGTTGAAATTTGTTGAAGTAACCCTAAATCACATGTTATTTTATGCATTTTAAACTGAATAATTGGTTGTGTAAAGTAATCTGAGTCATGTACTCAATCAGGCAGGAATTGTATTAGGAAGACATAAAGGCAAAACAGGAAAAAGCTCTGGGTGGTTTTCAGGTATTTTTGGGAAAATGAATGTTTCTTCTCACAGTCCATCCAGAGAGGCAATTGACAGTCCTTATGCTGACAAGGTAGAGACTTTTAATTTCATTTATTGTGTTAAAAACTACTAAATAATAGGGCAGGACTAAAATTATTTTATCCTCGCATTAATTAGTCTTAATTCTCAAAACATTAACCATTAAATGCTAGAAATAGAAAATTATATTTTTACTATTAGCTCAAAAAAGTTTTGCATTAATAAGTGATATTTACTAAAACCAATTTTTCTTTTTTTTTATAAATATCAGCATTTCAAACCTATGGTTTCTTTTGAAAAAATACTTCAGACTTGTTAAGAGCTAAATATAAATTATAACTCAAATATTGTGTGGAAATATTTTTCTAGTTCATAAATGTTTTATATATTAAGTGTCTGTAACTGTACTTAGGTAGCAGGGGGAATTAGTGACATTTTTAGGTCAATGCATGATCTTTCAACAGATCAACAGTTTGATGTTGCCTATGGTTATAGAGGCTACCATGTAGCTGTGGAGGACAGCTTTTGTGCTTGATTTGTTTTCATTCATCATGAAATTTCATTATTTGTTTAGTGTTTTAGTTTGTTTCTAGATTAGTGAAATACATAAATCACTAATTTAAAACTTCTAACATACAGAGCTTCCTTGAGGCCTAAAAATTGGTGAAACAAAAAACTTGGCAGGTTTTCACGTCTTACACTTTTCAGATTATTTGAATGGTCAACTAATCCACTTGCCATGCCTTGTCAGCCTGTTAATGTGTAAGACACATAAAACATGTTTATACTACCTTAAAACAGTTTTAGTAATCTATTATTCTTATTACTTAGATAAACTGAATACAATTATACTACTTATTTCAAAAAGGTTTTGACAGTTCAGAGTACAATATATACTAACATGTTGCAATAGGAGAAAACAATATAGACTAAACAGTTACTTTCTTGGGAAGTGATAAAAATATATAATTTTGTTTCCTGGCTTTTTCTTCTTGATGTTAAATGTCCAAATTGTTTGTTTTTTTTATTTTGGTATCACATTTCAGTATGGTGTAAATTCAACAGAAATACTGAATTCATTATGAACATGTCTATGGTAATGTATATAATAAATTCATTATGAACATGTCTATGGTAATGTATATAATATTTTTTTTAATGACAGTCTTTTTCAGCACTTTTTGTACAGTTTCTTCAGAGTGAATCACAGCTTGTACGTCAAGTTAGTCTCCCTGCTGAAGAAATGGCAATGGAAGTTACAAACAAAAGTACTACTGCAGGTCGTTCTGTGAGTAACTATGTGTCCACAGTGACCACCAAGAAGGATAATTCTGGAATACCACAAGCCACAAAAAATGTATCTGTTTTGTTCTCTGGTGACCACTCTAAACACCCTTTAATGAGACCAATGCCAACAAGCCTTCCAGCATTAACACCAGTACCAGTAGTTCCAAATCATTCAGAAACTAATACTTTTCTCAGAGAAGTTCTTAAGTAGATTATAGTCAAGGAAATTTAATACTGTTGAAATTATGTTATGAATTATGTTAAGGAAAACTGTAGATAAGTATATATGAAGCTAAAGTCTTGTTAGGACCAATCTGAGAGATGTAAGGATAACTCTTGTGTAGGAAGTAATGACTCCACATGTAAATAAGTATTAAAGAATTTTGTATAAATAAAAATTTGTGAACCTGCTTACAATTTAAAAGCAGGATTGACAAGTAAACTTACTGTTTAACATTTAAAAATTGTAAGAAATCAATTTACAAAATGATGTTATTGACTAAGCATATTATTTTAAGTATCAAAATCAACAACATAGTACTCTCAATTAAAGATATATCAGAACCAAATTAAATTTGTACAACAAAATAATTTTGATTTTTATATTTCAAAATTTATATCTCTGGAATAGACCTTTCTTATGATGAACAAAATAACTAGATCTAAATATGATATTTATTTTAGGCAGTTGCATGAACCATAGTGATGAAAATTGTATTTGTTGAGCTCAAGCATACTCTGGTAGTTAACATGCAGAACTGTGGAGCTGAGATTCCATGGTTTGTGTTCTCTTACTGCCAGAAAGAAACATGCTGTGCACTTTGGGGTGATAAATACATTATGAGAATGACAGTCAAATCATACTATTCAGTCTAATTAGAGTTGTTTACAGGTGATGTTGACTACCTGCCTTACAGAGACTGCTTTGCATACATAGACCATGTGTTGTTGTTTTTTGCAAAGTCCAACAAAAACTTATTAAAATGACTTAAGTTGTACTAATTCATATTGGTATCATTATAGAAATTGTCTGCTGTAAAAATATTACTATTTCAACTACGTAAACAAGTAACCATGCTATGAATTCGATTTTAACATAAGAAAACTGTTTTAGATTTTCATATTTTTAATAACATTGCAGTTCAGTTTTGCTTGTTTCCTTGTATTTCTGTTAGAAATGTCATGCTCTGATACAAGTCAAAATTGAAAGTTAAAATATTCTAACATTAGCCGAAGTGTAAAAGTTTAGTAAAAACAGATATATGAGACCTGTTAACTATATTTGCCTGTCACCATGCTCAAACCTTACAATCTTTAATTGTTCTGCTTAAGCTTTAAGATGCAGTTCAAAGTTTTCTAAATCCTTATTATGAAACTTTTAAAGTTTCTTAGTCTGATATGGTGCATTAATAATTAAGTTGGGTGAGATCCATATGCAGTTGTACAGGATTTCAGTTTCAGTGGGAATCTTTAACTAATTTTCAATAAAGAAGCCACCACATTGTAGAAATTAACTAGTAAAATCATAGTATTATTGAGGTTAGCTTTCCTTTTTTAAACATGAATGTTTATCTTTTATTTTTATACACCAATTTTGTTGTTAATTCTTTTTTGATGTAATGTGTATTTAAGTACTATTTATGTTGGTAGTTAAAGAGTATGCAAGTAATAAAGTAATGCATTATGGCCTAAAACATCAGTCCAAATCTGTAAACATTACATTAAAATGTATCATACAGGTTATATGAAATTCCATCATCTAGGTATGAAAATAAAACCTATCTCTACAACATTTCCAATAAAATGTATACCTGCAAATTTTTCAGTATCAGCCATTGTTGCATTAAACTGTCTATCCCTTCATCACTATTATCTGAAAACATTGTTTTATGTAATATAATGAGTTTAATAAATGATTCCTACTTTGCAGTTATGTGGAATATCAATCAAGTGAAAATATAAATTAATCTTGTAAGTAGGTTTAATATGGTAACTTGTGATAAGGAAGGCACAGGCAGTGTTGTAGATAAAGATCATAAGCTTTAACATCTTATAGATTACAAGTTGAAAGAGAAGAAAAAAGACTGGAATGTTATGACAAAATAACAGCAAGTGAAACCATTTAATATAATATCATTAGATGCAAAAATAAAACAAAAAATGCAATGTCAATCTTCAATATTTGGTACTGTTTGCATCTTTCTTTAAGCACTTACTAAATTATTTCAGATATTACACTTTATAAGTCAGATAAGAGACTAAGGAAGAAACTACAAAAATTAAGCTAAATATGCTATCACTTTTGAAAGCTGACCAGTCACATTAACATATTCAGTCAGGTCAGTAATTCCACAATGCCATCTGTAATGCTAACTAATATTAAATGCTGAATGAGAAGTTAGAATGTTTAGATTCACAACATCTACACCTACAGAACTGACACATCCCAAACTCACTTTAATAAGAGATAGCTGATTTGTTTATTGGCTTAAAATTAGAATCACAAGATAAGTGCTAAACCAACTGTAAGCTGCAGTCTTATATTATTGTAATTATATCACAATGCCTCAATACTTTATCTTAGCTCATTCTCAAGGTAAACAAGACTGTGTGTCAAGACCATATTTTTGTGCATATCATGTCCAGTTACTGGAAATAAAAAATAATAAAAATCACAATCTGTGCTTAGAAGCTATGGGTGCAGTATAAGAATGGTAGTGAACACAATACAGTTAGAGTAGCATAGGAGTTAATGGTAAGTTCTGTTGACAAACTGCCTTCTCCATATTTTGTCGCTTCAAAATTACAGAAGGCTAGCATAGATATTCATTGTGTGAAAATAAATTCAATATAAAATTAATATGTCTTTACTGTGATTACAGTTATTGCAGTCTTGGTCAATGCAATTCAAAGTAATAAAACCAAAGTGTGAAATGTATGTGATATGCATACAATAATAGACAACTCAAACAGTTTATAACAGAAACACAACTCTAAATAGAATGTGCATGATAATGAAAGAAAATACACATGAACAAATGTGTTCTCCCAGAGCTTTTCCACTTTTCCTTAATCACATTTCAGATTAAAATGAAATACCTTTCAGAATTGTAGTTGATAAGCAACACTTCCTCAATGATGTTCCCTGTTGTTTTTTTGTAGGTCCAGCTGGGATTGTTGTAACTATTTATGTAAGCAATGAATCTGAGTAGTACCTATTGTTTCTTCTATAATACATGTCAACCACTGATTTGGTCAAAATAAAATACCCTCTGGTCAACATTTCATTCTAGACTGGATTGAAAAGCTGAAATCTGATGAGAGAAGGATGTGGTGTGGTCAATGCTTCTGTTTTTTTTATTGGGATTGAATTTTGAGGTTTCACCATTAAGTTGACATTGATTAGGTCCTCCATCTTAACTTTGGCTGTGGCCTATGATTTAAGATGTGATCCCACTAAAAGTTCTAAATGTTTTCAGCATAGGATAAAACATTTTTAATGGACTGAAAAATGAAATAACATGAATTATACATGGTCAAAGTATTGTGAAGCAGCATTTTCCTCTGTTCATAAACTCAATGACATGGAAAAGAGTGGACAGAAAATAATTGTAAGATAAAAGCCACAATAAACTTCATGTGGAGCTTTGAAGATAAATGAAAAACTATCAAAATATAAGCCAATTTCAGAGTCTTATTACCAATGGCAAAGTGCTATTTTTCTGGAAAACCACAATTATTTTACTGCCATTTAAGAGAAAACTTGTTGAGCAAAATGACTGCAAAGGAAAATTTCAAGTAAGTGAATTTCTTCTTCCCAATTCATACTGTGGGTTAAAATGTGACATTTCACATAGCTTTAAATTTTTAAGTGCAAACATTTGGTTCAATGGCTAAAAACTAAAATGATGTATAGCCCAACTGTAGAAGATTCTAGACAAGAGCCAATAATGTATAGTTAAAAGTATATAAAATTTCAGAACTTTTCTAAATGAATTTCTATAACTTAAACACCTAATGTTGTTCAAACCAGTTATAAAAAGTACAAACTAAAGTGTTAAAGGATAATTAATATTAAGGAATATCAGATGATTCGTGACATACAAACTGGAGTGTCTATCTCCTGAATGGAAGCTATGTAAATTGATGATTAATGAAAGGTTGCTTTCCTTTTATGTTATTGTAAAAAATGCCTTTAAAAACTGCAAAACACAAAATGTGAAACTGCAAGTTTACATGGATCCAACAAACCTTCATGGCAATTTTGGTGAAGATCAACAGGAGGTGAAATAGTGTTAAAAATGCCTCTAAAAACCACAGAATACAAAATTAAAAATTGGTATATATTTCCACATGGGTCCAATGAATCTCCATATCATCTGGTGAAGATTCATCTAAAAGGAGCAAAGTAATGTTAAAAAATTCAAAAACACCCATAAAAACCTCAAAATTTAAAAGTAAAAATTTGTATTGACCTAATGAACCTTCATACCAATTTTGGTGATGGTCCATTCACACCCTGCAAAGTAGTTATGTAGACATACAATAGACAGGCCTGTTATATTGTTACATTGTGATTCAGAAGCCCATTGGCAAGCAAATAATAAAAAAAAGAAAGGAAAAGGAAAACATTTGTACTTGCAAGTTTATTCCTTTGGAAATTTAATTAATATGCATCATATGTTAATGGAAAAGGTATTAATTTTAATACCTTTTGTGGCAATTGCCAGAATCTCTCATCACAAACAACAATTAATGACAAAATGAGTTGTGCTACTGAACAAAGAAATATCTGACCACAGCCACAAACCTAGGTTTGGGACAAAGGTCAGAATTTTACAAAATCTGATGATTGTACCTGTGAGAGATTCAAAATATTTGAAGGTATCAAAATAAAATCCACGTGTAAGGTAACACACAAGCATTGTATTGTAGTTTCTCCAGCATTCAGTTTAACATTGTTCTTCTGTTTGGGGGGTATCAGCAGAATGCCTAGGCTACTGTCAGATTGTATACCTAACAGCTTTCAAATATCTTTTTCATTAGACGATAGGAAGTGTTTTAAGGCTAGTCTAATTTAGGTATAGGTACAATGGAAGCACACCAATGACAAAATCAGTATTGATAATGAAAACACCATATTTGTTATGTAGCAGCTCACTGAACAGAAATGTTTGCCATCATTTCGTAATACTGTTAGGATGTTTACTTCTACAGGGGAGAGCTGGACCTTTGCACATCTGGGCATTTAAAAAAAGACATACCATAAAACCAGTGTCACAATACAGCTATTTTTTCACCATTTTACATAGGGTAAAAATCATGATCAAGTTTATGATCAGACAGATTCCAGCACTTAGAATGCATATAACTTGTAATCCTAAATCAGCATCAAATCTGTAAACAAATATTTAGTTCTATAACATGAAAAGATTCAATCTGAACAGAGTATTAAAAATGAAATCTTTCTTTTTAATTTTAAAAACTTGAAGGCTTGGAAAAAAATCCCCATTGTACACTCATTCACATGTTAAACTATTGTTGTAAACAGTGCATACAATTAGGTGACCATATTTTTGTAAACTGCATCCAGATACACTTACAAATATTTGGAACTGTACTTCCTATAATTTCAACACACACAGTATTGGAGAAGCTCTCTATGTTAAGTTGCACTTTTATTTCTGTGTTAAGTTTATTTTAGGGCAATTCATCTAAAAAAAAAAAGAAATAAAAAATGTACTTTGACATATTCAAGAAAATAGCTATGGAATTTTGCCAGTGTCACATGATTATGCTATACTATAATAATACTGGCAGAATATTTGGTAATAATTCTGCTGACAATACATCTGCTGTTGAAGGCTGTCATCCACCAGTGGCACCTCATTTGTGACCCTTTGTTTGCTAGGGTGTCTCTAATCTTTGATCAGTTGTCAACTTCCATTTCTTTTGTGAGTGCTTACAAGCAAAACAGGTCCTGTAGTTGACTTTAGTCCAATATGACATCTCGCACCTGGTTCTCAGTTTTACAGCAGGTCTTCTCCCTTCATAGAAAAGCTGTCAACCTTGTGACAGATTTTCAACCTCTCCTGCGAGTTAAATAATTTCTATTGGTGGCTATTGTTAGCCAACAGTACCTCGTGTCTGTTTCTCATCTGGTCCAATTCATTTATTTGAGAGTACACACTGTCTCACCTGTAAGCAGAATAGGTTGTATTGGTTAAGTTCATCCAAAAATGGAACTTTTCTTTCTCCCATCTCCTTTCAACAGTAAATACCAGAGACATGGTCTGACTTTGGCTGATGAATACAGTGTTCCCTCGTGTATCGCGGTAGACGCGTTCCAAAACCCCCCGCGAAAGGAGATTTTCCGCGAAGTGGGATCGCCGATTTTTACGTATATATTTATGTGCATTTAGACTTTTAAAACCCTCCCTGTACAACTATTTAACCCTCCCATTACAATACTGTTCATTATTGCTGAAATAATAAGAACAATTATTAAGATATTAAGCCTTAAAATTAAAAATTACATATCTTCAGCAGGTGGTGTCTTTTCGGGGGACACCACTTCCTCTTCTGTGGAAGGTGAATCGGCAATTTCTTCGTCGGTCGTTACAATTTCAGGAACAGTACTTGCCACCGGTACCCTTTCTTTCTTGCTCGGCTGGAAAAAACATTGTTATTGGCAGTTGTTTTCTCTGCCTCTTTAGCCTATCGAAAATCATTTGATAAGGAGTCATCAGTTCTTCTATTTTATTGCAAAATTGTACTGATCGAAGCATATCGTTGTCCCATTCCTGTGAGCACTCCTTCACTTCGTTAATTAGTTTCATTAGTTTACCTAACCGCTCTAACGACCATTCACTTTGTTCGATTGTTTCCTCGGCTTCTTTCAGTGTTTCCTCTTCGTCGTCTTCCTCGGCAGCAGACTTCGTCAGTGCTTCTAAGTCTTGGTCGGCTTTTTTCTCATCTTTAAACAGGAACGTTCGGGAAGGCATCCTCTTCCAAAACAGGCCAGTCTCGTCCATGTTGAAGACCTGTTCAGGCCTATATTCCCCTTCAGCGATTATTTCTTTAAAAGTGTCCCGAACGTAAGCTTCACCAGCCTCCTTGTTAGCCGAAGCAGCCTCTCCATGTAACGATACGTTTTTCAGGCCATATCGTTGCTGAAATTTCTGAAACCAGCCTTTGCTTGCAGAAAAGGGTTTCTTAGACTGGGAATCACTGGACGTTTCTGGCTGTGGGTTGTCTACATCTTCTTCATCTTCATCCTTTTCCGCGAAATTATCATACAACATCTTAGCCTTCGTTGTGATAATGTTAGTATCCAAGGGAACACCTTTCTTACGGCAATCAGCTATCCATATGGCCAAAGCAGCTTCCATCCGAACGATACTCTTATTACGAGATGTTACAATCCTCTTAGCCGTTGTATTATAAGTAATAGCAGCAGTCTTCCTAATATTAACTTCGTCCTTCTTGGTGTAGCGAATGGTGGATTCGTTCACTCCGTAATGGCGGGCTATGGACGCATAAGAGTTTCCTTCTTTTACCATATCTAATATCTTCACCTTTTCGGCGATTGTCATCATTTTTTGTGACCATTTAGGCGTAGAAGCATCCTTAGAAGTATTAGCACGTTTGGGAGCCATTGCAGTGGCTTTAAACACACACAAAAGTTCAAAGTCACACACGAAGAAATCACGAGACACAGCGTAAAACGATTTGAACCGCGAAGCACGTTGTTTCAAACAGACAGAGGTTCACCAAGGAAGGTGCTCGTGTGTTTGAAAGCACCAATCACAGGCCAGATATGAATATCTGTGCGTAGCCTTCGCAGACGCACAATGCGTACATCTATAGCCTTTCCAGTTGGTTCTGTTTCCATTTTTACGCTGTTATAAACTCAAATATATGTTTATATCTCAAAATATACCTGTTTTTTTTTTTCTTTACACTATTAATTATATTTATTTCTAATATTTTAATGGTATTTAATGCTATATTTTAGATTTAGAAGCTACTCCACTTAATCTTGAAAACATTGAACTATTCACCTTCCTAATGATTCTCAGTTGTTTGGAATCTATTTATTTCAAGGATAACCATCAGGGTTACAGCTTTCTCAGTCATTCTCATCATTCAGATGGCATTTTCAAAGTACAAGATACAAGAGACGACTTAGCCAGACTTAGTTACCATTCTTGTTGGCCATGTTTCCACTTCTCTTCCTCCAGTTCACAAATCCATCATGTAGAAAATTCCATTTCCTCATATACAACGACATGTAAGAATTAACCACTACTTGTCCTCTTCAAGATCCACTTAAATATAGATGCAGTGAGAGAAATATTATCACAAGTGCAAAATGGAAAAGATCGTGTAATTGACTACTACAGTAACGCAATTTATGATACAAAATGAAAGAACTGTACAACTCTCGAAGATCTACTGAGTTTTGTTCGAACCCAATGGCATTTCCATCATTACCTGTATTGGCAAAAGTTTGTACTCTAGGCATTACAGAAAACTGAAATGGCTGATACATTTTCACAATCCAGTAAGGTCACATAGCAAATTGGCTCTAAAACCTTTAAGATAATGAGTTTAATATCATGCATCACATTAGACAAACGTGCATAAATGGTTGCACATAATTCCAAAGACAATGTGTTAATGAAAAATGAAAATACTGTGAAAAAAGTGCTAGATAGTAGAGATAAACAATATAAAGTTCAACAGAGAATCATGCAGAATGTCGCATCTACAAATGCTAATGACATAATCTAACACTCAACTGAAAGATGCTTAAGCAAAATATATAAATTTGAAACCACTTATTCAGTGTATCAAGAATATGGCAGAAAAGCCCTCCTGGCAAACAGGCTATACAGCCCAGTGCTAAAGATGTACTAAGCACAGTGGAATTCATTACACCTACAAGAGGGCTTATTATCCCCAAAATGGGAAAATACCAGTTAGAAGAAGCAAGAACTATACTTGGTATTTCCACAGTATAGAAATAAAACTACACCGTATTATATCAATTATTTATTCATGAACATCAAGAAATGAAAGATTATGATCTTCCACTGCTACTTTAGACTCATTGAACAACGCACCATCATGAAAATGTAAGATGCCATCGGACCTTTACACATCTAGATGACAGCCACTCAACCGTTTTACATAATATGCAAATGGACTAAAGAGCACCTGGTGCTTGCAGTTTATCCAGTGCTCCAAGTTAGTGCAGTGGTTGCTTTATCAAACATGTACCGCCTGTGTCAATGTGATATTGAGTAACTGTTCAATCAAATTGTCCCACAATTGACATATTCAGTCAATAATTTGCTGTATTGTATTTAAGTGTTTAGTACAATATTCGATCATCTTTCTTAAATGTTTCAACTGCTGTGTGTTTTAAATGAAGGTGCAACAGAAACAACCATAGATTACCGTTAGTTCCAGGCACTTATACTTGATCATTCATAAGTGTAGAGAAACACAGGAGCTTCAGCCCCATTTGGATGCTGCTTTCTTCTTGGACTGTAAATGATATTTCTTGTGTGGGTTATATAATTGCATAATCTGCTACAGATGCATTGGACCTTTTCTGGATTGTATTAATACTATGAAATATCGCCTTTTTTCGATGTGATATTATTATTCTCCCCGCCACATACATTTATATAGTTCACTGGCCTGTGGCTCAGCGGTATGTCTGCGGACTTACACGCTAAAATCCGGGTTTCGATACTCGTGGTGGGCAGAGCACAGATAGCCCATTGTGTAGCTTTGTGCTTAATTCAAAACAACAACAAAAAAACAACAACAAAGCCTCAGGTTAGGTCTTGGCAGAAATGTATGACCATCCACTTTGCTCGATTGTTTCCTCGGCTTCTTTCGGTGTTTCCTCTTCGTCGTCTTCCTCGGCAGCAGACTTCGTCAGTGCTTCTAAGTCTTGGTCGGCGAGTGGTTCGGATTCTAAGTCAATCAGTTCATCTACGTCTTCCTTCGTCATATCGGCAAATCCTTCACTTTTGATTAACGAAGCTAATTGCACAGCTTTTTGAACAGCCGAGTGTTGGATTTCTTCAGGCGTGAATCCCTTGTCGTCGTACACAACCTCAGGCCACAACTTCTTCAAGCTTGCATTAACGGTGCAGGGCTTCATATCTTGCAATGCCTTATGAACATTTTGAAGACATGTAGCAATGGTGAAAGACAATCAAAATGGGTAGCTGTCATTGGCCGTCTTTCATTTCTGCACCAATCATAGCCCGTGTTGCACATCGCTACGCCATGAAGCTGATCTCGCGTAGCCTTCGCAGACGCACAATGCGTCTATAGCCTTTCCAGTTGGTTCTGTTTACATTTTTACGCTGTTATAAACTCAAGTATATGTTTATATCTCAAAATATACCTGTTTTTTTCTTTACACTATTAATTATATTTATTTTTAATATTTTAATGGTATTTAATGCTATATTTTAGATTTAATGTTTATTATTTTATATATATGTATATATATATATATGTGGGGGTCGGCCGAGCCCGCGAAGTGGCGAGGAAACACTGTAATCTAAACATATTCTTTTGATAAATATGTAACATATGAGAAATGTATGTTAAAGAATATTCCATTTTACAATTCTTCATTTTGTATCGGCCCTGTAAGGTCAGGTAGGTTAAGGCACTCGACTCATAATCCTGGGGTCACGGGTTCAAATCCCCGTCACACCAAATACGCTCACTCTTTCAACCGTGGGGGCGTTATAATGTAACGGTCAACCCTACTATTGCTAAATTAGTGACGGCTAGTGCAGATAGCCCTCATGTAGCTTTCCGCGAAATTCAAAACACACATTTTGGCTCAGCGGTATGTCTGCAGACTTACATGCTAAAATCCGGGTTTCGATACCCGTGGTGGGCAGAGCACAGATAGCCCATTAAGTAGCTTTGTGCTTAATTCAAAACAACAACAATTTAAAAGTTGAAACATTATAATTACAAACGCTAAAGTATATAGTGATGTTTATGATGGAACAAGGCGTGTGTGGTATATACGATCATTAACATGTGGATAAACTACTTTTATTGTGTATCTTTTGATAAAAAAATAATTAATATGAGTTTTTGTTATTGTTTGTCATTAAGCACAAAGCTACATAAAAGGCTATCTGAGCCTTGACCATCACGGGTCTGTACAAGTCTACAGACATACCACTGTGCCTTAAGGGGACCATTAATATGAACATGATATGACTTATTAAGTTAAAGTTTCGGAAGTTGAAATTTAAGGAAACAGTGTTTAAAGTTTTATTAATAAAAACAGAGATAAGTTCGTTGGAAATAGGCTTTTAGCTGAAAATACCACAAGTAAATTGAAAAAGAAAAATTTAGTGCCATGACACCAGTAAGTACTGTGGATTTTCTTCATGAAAAATGTATTACTTGTACATGCACTAATTGAACCCTTCTTGCAACAAATAATTTAAAATAAAGTTTTATCAAAAGATAAATGTGGAAGGACATAAAAGACTAGACTGTGAATTTAGCTTCCAGGGAGTTATTTGAGCTTAGAGAGGTGTCAGACCCAAGAGGAGTTCCTTCCTGAATGCAAGACGTTTGCCAATGCTGAATCAATGACATTGATCAGTTTTTATCTACCAACTCAGTGACATGCACGTGTCTGGTGCACACACTCTACATGAGCAGACTATGTCCCTGATGATAAATCTAAGCAGCAGGGAAGCATTGTAGCTGAGGTCTGGCAGAAAAATAAAGTATCTGGTGAGTTCAGTATCACATTGGGAGGTCTGTGTCAAACTCCTAGTCTACAGACAATTAGGGCACAACTACAGCTCTGGTCTAAATCACTAACAATGAGTAGATTGATGTAAAATTTCCTCTAGTTAAAGTTGTTCCTCAGTAGGTAAGATGACGATAATGCACGGGTGATGAGTATAAGTTATGGCCCAAGACTTTAAGAAGGATTGATAGAATTTATAGCCTTAAACTCTAATGTAAGATTGACCAGCTTTGCAAACTTCCTGCACCAGTTGCACGAGGAGGGATACCAGGCAATAGCTGCAGAATATCAGGAAGATATCCTCATAAATAAATACATTAAGAATCTCTCCAGTGAAGCAATGTGACAACACTTATAAGTGAGGGGTCTTTTCATTTTTATTGAAGTCATGTCCATAATAACATGTTTCAACTTGGTAATATCAACATGGCTTCCTAAAAGATTAAAACCCACAACATCTGCCGTGAAGAAATTTTCACTGGTGAGTGGTGCCACATTAATATCTCAACCTAGATTAATAGAAGGGATAATCATCAACCACCTCCACAAAATAAAAATGTGGGGCAACCACCAATCACTGGTGAAAGGGTAGGGCGACGTGGGCACACGCAGTCACATCCAATGCCCTAATCTGGATATCACATGAGAGAGGAAAAGCAACACATTTTCTTTGATTTGGGTTTGCAAGACACTGACACAGGAGTTATCCATATCATAAGATATCACAGTGTTCGACTTGCACCAAGCAATCCACTAACTAGCTCAGCCATGTCACTTCTAGATGAGGCCTAGAAAGTTCCAATAAGGGTGAACTAGTGAAAAGCTGAGTTCATGATAGACATCAGGCCAAGGAGAACCCTTAGTCATTATAATTTTTCAAAACTTATGAAGGAAGCAATCAATGCATCCAGTAATCACAAAAGTAATTTGGGTAAACAGCGATAAACTAGATTCCAGAGAAGATGTTGATCTCTGACTCAGTCTAAAAGGTGTAGCCAAAAGAATGAAATTAGTTATTTCTGATATGGGATAAGCATCTTCAGGCTAGATGTACTATGGGGACTTGTCAAGCAACTTCACATGTGAAATGGGTGAACTGATGTTACGAAGAATCATACATTTCTGCCAAGACCTAACCTGAGGCCAGTGAACTATATAAATGTATGTGGCGGGGAGAATAATAATATCACATCGAAAAAAGGCGATATTTCATAGTATTAATACAATCCAGAAAAGGTCCAATGCATCTGTAGCAGATTATGCAATTATATAACCCACACAAGAAATATCATTTACAGTCCAAGAAGAAAGCAGCGTCCAAATGGGGCTGAAGCTCCTGTTTCTCTACACTTATGAATGATCAAGTATAAGTGCCTGGAACTAACGGTAATCTATGGTTGTTTCTGTTGCACCTTCATTTAAAACACACAGCAGTTGAAACATTTAAGAAAGATGATCGAATATTGTACTAAACACTTAAATACAATACAGCAAATTATTGACTGAATATGTCAATTGTGGGACAATTTGATTGAACAGTTACTCAATATCACATTGACACAGGCGGTACATGTTTGATAAAGCAACCACTGCACTAACTTGGAGCACTGGATAAACTGCAAGCACCAGGTGCTCTTTAGTCCATTTGCATATTATGTAAAACGGTTGAGTGGCTGTCATCTAGATGTGTAAAGGTCCGATGGCATCTTACATTTTCATGATGGTGCGTTGTTCAATGAGTCTAAAGTAGCAGTGGAAGATCATAATCTTTCATTTCTTGATGTTCATGAATAAATAATTGATATAATACGGTGTAGTTTTATTTCTATACTGTGGAAATACCAAGTATAGTTCTTGCTTCTTCTAACTGGTATTTTTCCATTTTGGGGATAATAAGCCCTCTTGTAGGTGTAATGAATTCCACTGTGCTTAGTACATCTTTAGCACTGGGCTGTATAGCCTGTTTGCCAGGAGGGCTTTTCTGCCATATTCTTGATACACTGAATAAGTGGTTTCAAATTTATATATTTTGCTTAAGCATCTTTCAGTTGAGTGTTAGATTATGTCATTAGCATTTGTAGATGCGACATTCTGCATGATTCTCTGTTGAACTTTATATTGTTTATCTCTACTATCTAGCACTTTTTTCACAGTATTTTCATTTTTCATTAACACATTGTCTTTGGAATTATGTGCAACCATTTATGCACGTTTGTCTAATGTGATGCATGATATTAAACTCATTATCTTAAAGGTTTTAGAGCCAATTTGCTATGTGACCCTACTGAATTGTGAAAATGTATCAGCCATTTCAGTTTTCTGTAATGCCTAGAGTACAAACTTTTGCCAATACAGGTAATGATGGAAATGCCATTGGGTTCGAACAAAACTCAGTAGATCTTCGAGAGTTGTACAGTTCTTTCATTTTGTATCATTAATTGCGTTACTGTAGTAGTCAATTACACGATCTTTTCCATTTTGCACTTGTGATAATATTTCTCTCACTGCATCTATATTTAAGTGGATCTTGAAGAGGACAAGTAGTGGTTAATTCTTACATGTCGTTGTATATGAGGAAATGGAATTTTCTACATGATGGATTTGTGAACTGGAGGAAGAGAAGTGGAAACATGGCCAACAAGAATGGTAACTAAGTCTGGCTAAGTCGTCTCTTGTATCTTGTACTTTGAAAATGCCATCTGAATGATGAGAATGACTGAGAAAGCTGTAACCCTGATGGTTATCCTTGAAATAAATAGATTCCAAACAACTGAGAATCATTAGGAAGGTGAATAGTTCAATGTTTTCAAGATTAAGTGGAGTAGCTTCTAAATCTAAAATATAGCATTAAATACCATTAAAATATTAGAAATAAATATAATTAATAGTGTAAAGAAAAAAAAAAAGGTATATTTTGAGATATAAACATATATTTGAGTTTATAACAGCGTAAAAATGGAAACAGAACCAACTGGAAAGGCTATAGATGTACGCATTGTGCGTCTGCGAAGGCTACGCACAGATATTCATATCTGGCCTGTGATTGGTGCTTTCAAACACACGAGCACCTTCCTTGGTGAACCTCTGTCTGTTTGAAACAACGTGCTTCGCGGTTCAAATCGTTTTACGCTGTGTCTCGTGATTTCTTCGTGTGTGACTTTGAACTTTTGTGTGTGTTTAAAGCCACTGCAATGGCTCCCAAACGTGCTAATACTTCTAAGGATGCTTCTACGCCTAAATGGTCACAAAAAATGATGACCATCGCCGAAAAGGTGAAGATATTAGATATGGTAAAAGAAGGAAACTCTTATGCGTCCATAGCCCGCCATTACGGAGTGAACGAATCCACCATTCGCTACACCAAGAAGGACGAAGTTAATATTAGGAAGACTGCTGCTATTACTTATAATACAACGGCTAAGAGGATTGTAACATCTCGTAATAAGAGTATCGTTCGGATGGAAGCTGCTTTGGCCATATGGATAGCTGATTGCCGTAAGAAAGGTGTTCCCTTGGATACTAACATTATCACAACGAAGGCTAAGATGTTGTATGATAATTTCGCGGAAAAGGATGAAGATGAAGAAGATGTAGACAACCCACAGCCAGAAACGTCCAGTGATTCCCAGTCTAAGAAACCGTTTTCTGCAAGCAAAGGCTGGTTTCAGAAATTTCAGCAACGATACGGCCTGAAAAACGTATCGTTACATGGAGAGGCTGCTTCGGCTAACAAGGAGGCTGGTGAAGCTTACGTTCGGGACACTTTTAAAGAAATAATCGCTGAAGGGGAATATAGGCCTGAACAGGTCTTCAACATGGACGAGACTGGCCTGTTTTGGAAGAGGATGCCTTCCCGAACGTTCCTGTTTAAAGATGAGAAAAAAGCCGACCAAGACTTAGAAGCACTGACGAAGTCTGCTGCCGAGGAAGACGACGAAGAGGAAACACTGAAAGAAGCCGAGGAAACAATCGAGCAAAGTGAATGGTCATTAGAGCGGTTAGGTAAACTAATGAAACTAATTAACGAAGTGAAGGAGTGCTCACAGGAATGGGACAACGATATGCTTCGATCAGTACAATTTTGCAATAAAATAGAAGAACTGATGACTCCTTATCAAATGATTTTCGATAGGCTAAAGAGGCAGAGAAAACAACTGCCAATAACAATGTTTTTCCAGCCGAGCAAGAAAGAAAGGGTACCGGTGGCAAGTACTGTTCCTGAAATTGTAACGACCGACGAAGAAATTGCCGATTCACCTTCCACAGAAGAGGAAGTGGTGTCCCCCGAAAAGACACCACCTGCTGAAGATATGTAATTTTTAATTTTAAGGCTTAATATCTTAATAATTGTTCTTATTATTTCAGCAATAATGAACAGTATTGTAATGGGAGGGTTAAATAGTTTTACAGGGAGGGTTTTAAAAGTCTAAATGCACATAAATATATACGTAAAAATCGGCGATCTCACTTCGCGGAAAATCTCCTTTCGCGGGGGGTTTTGGAACGCATCTACCGCGATACACGAGGGAACACTGTATTTCATAACGTATTACATCTTTCAAACTAGGAATTTTTTTAAAACAGACACATGAGAATGATCAAACCAGTAATCGAAACGTCGTATCAGTTCTAAAAAAAATTACTTACTGTAGGAGCTGTAACCTCCAATAAAATAGTATGAATTTTTTTAAAACTATTATAGAATATTATGGGCTTTTTAAAAACTATAATGGATTCTAATATATTGTTTTTTTAAACTATTTTAGGATGCCATAGTTTTTTTATAGCTATTATGGGATATTATAAATTTTTCTTTAGCTGTTATATATGTTACAGATTTTATGTTATGCCATTTACCAATAAAAGTATGACCTGATGTTGTTCTTGGTCCATGTACTAAAAATGAACTTCGGTAAAATATTTAGTGATTAATTAAAGATGATCAAAAGGTTTAGTGACGAAAGTCCATCCTGAAACATTGAGCCATTAACGTTTACCCTAAAAGTACCCTTCTTGTGAGGGTACTTAGTGGTACTTCCTCTGTCGAATAATTGAAATTAATATTTTGATTTTTCTCAAAGAGTAATTTTATTGTTTGTTTTTTGTGATGAAGAGGAAACTTTGGTAAACAAAGTTCAATGAACGAAGGGTGGGCAAAACTCTTAACCCATCATTTTTGATGGGTTCATTAGCTGGTATTTTCATGCTTACCCAAATCTTGTTAGTTCACGAGAACACCAAATTACCCTTACAAATAACTAAATGGTAATTTTTAATTGTACACAAATGAGTTGCTGAGAAAATATCTATAACGTTTATAGTTTTATTACAATTCTACATCATTACGATGTATGACTGAAACAGACACAAATGTTACTGTGCTCAGATATGTTTGTGTTTGACAGCAAGAGTACATTACAGTATTGCACCACTAAAGTGACAATTGTTTTACTACTCTTACTAAATCTTGTTTGTTACAATAAGTACAAGCTTCTACGAAGTACAACTTTTACTAAAAGTACATTATTTTTATTCTGACATTCCTCTCGGATAAAAATACGACAAACACTAACACATCGCCCGTTTTTGACCACATTAGCTACACAATGTATGTATAATAATTCATATCTCGTTCTCAAGTACATTTCATAATCTGGTTTCAAAACAATATCAAAACTATCGATCCAGTTATGCCAAGCTGCACGAGCTCACTTTTACTTTCAATCTTTATTCTCTCCTGTCCCTACGATTGTGTTTGTTACTTTAACTAATAAAAAAGTTATGTAATGTCTTAACCAGATCTTCGATGTACTAAGCTGTAGATTATTAGGTAAATATGATATATTCATGAAATTATAGATTATGAGGAAGATTGCACATATTGTCACATAAGATTAAGTTTCAGCAACGAATTAAATATTTGCTCGTAGTGTCTCTCTAAACGTGTGGCGACTAAGAAACAGCATACGGCTTTCTGAATTATGTTTCTAACACATGCTATCACTGCTTTCTAATGTATTCCAGGCCGCTAAAACCAAAATATCTGAGCCTTTTGGAATTGGTTACAGTTTTCCCTTAACTCTTAACGACAACACTGTACATATTAAGCCCATAACACTTTTTTCCCAACAACAGAAACATAACAGGAATAGTAAGTAATGGTTTGTTAGTAGCTTGATAAACTAAAATTATGTTGTTCTTTCTTTCTTTTACAGCTGTACATAAGCTCAAATTATGAGACCACAAAAAACTGACAAATAAGGACTTGAGGTATTGTGTGTTTAAGGGGGTATTACCTGTATTTTCTCAGAATATTGTCTTTTATATAGTCAGTTTAATTAGAACACATATACCGTTTCTCCTGATAACAGCCACAATGCTGGAATCATCATCATTATCTAGTAGGCAAACTCCTTTCCACATATTAGATCCACCATACAAACTAGAATAAGTAACTTTAAATTGTTCTCTGTAAAATTTTAACGAAAAGCGTTACTTAATATATAAATAATTCACGATGAAACTTTAAGAGTAAGAATACCATGAAGTTAAAATTGTATTAATCTCAATATAAGTAATAGTTTTACGTGTGATAACAGTTTATTCAACTTCCTATTGATTATAAACGTCAGTCATAAATTACAAGTGAATTAACTTTCGGATCAAGCTGGCGAAACATGATTAATGTACTTGACACCAGCTATAAATGTTAAGCCTATTACATTTATAATACTGAATTTTATATCTAGTCTCTTGAAAACTTTCAACAATTAGAAGAATGTATAATAATAGTATTCAAATCACACTGAATGTGGCCGCATCTCTTGATACTTATCAAAGCTCATCAATAAAGTGCAGTATTAAAAGATATAATATGATTAATTCTAATCCGTAGCATGAGGCCCCCCAGTGGCTCAGCGGTATGTCTGCGGACTTATACGCTAAAATCCGGGTTTCGATACCCGTGGTGGGCAGAGCACAGATAGCCCATTGTGTAGCTTTGTGCTTAATTCAAAACAACAACAACATCCATTGCATGAGAGGCAACATGGCGTCACAGTTCATGAACTGGGACCATCACAGATTTGATCAATGTTTCTAAATTTTAAAATAGCTGGTTTAAATCACTAATTTATTAGTTCGTTAACTTTCCTGACCATTTATATATTCTAAAAAGGATGATTAGCACTAATTTTTAGATTTATTCATTTTGTGAACATTTATATGTAAATCGCTCTTTTAAGGCGACATTATAAAATATTAAGCATTTATTAAAATTTACACTTTCATTAGTTTGACTTTATGCTATTAATATAATTTGATAAAATAATTCATTTACACATGTTTTACAAAGGTATGAGTTCTACATTTTCATTGTGTTACTAAAACAAATTGTGTTCAATGTCTCAACATGAGGTTACGTCATCAGTGAAACGTTTATTAAATATGCAATAATTAAACTTACACTTTCACGGGTTTGACTTAATGATATAGCTTGAAAAAATATTTTATTTATACGTGATACTTTATAGTTTTATCTTACAAGAGTTTCACAAAGGCGGACACTATACTTCCACATATAATCAATGTCTAAATTTAATTTTGTGAAAACCACTATTTTAACAACAGCCTCTAAGATCTTACAAATATGCTGTGACAGTGTTTCAGTACATATATTGTTACGACACCATCTCTAGTCTCAATTATGTTAAAACTATTATTTTACATATTTTATAATGTACTAATACAATTTGTTACAGTTAAAATATTAAGTGAATGACTTGTTGTTTATCAATTCATTTTCTATAAAATGTTACAATTCCATAAAACTTTGAGACTGCCTTATGCTATTATGACTTGATCACTGGCTAACAAACCTCTGACATTCTTTAGGTATACAAATCGTGTGAAAGTATGAATACATTTATAAAAAAACAGCTTTTTCAGACAATGCTCTGCAGGACACTTGCCATTTCGCTTTCACCAGTGAAACCTGCATATTATTCGAATGAGGCAGTTATTATAACGAATAAATTACTTTTATCGTCCTACAACTAAACATAATAAATGAACAACTTACTGTTTAACTTTACAATTACATGAAATATCAAATATCAAAAAAAATTTTAAACTGTCTGTATATACAACCCAGACACAAACTTTCAAGAATTACAAAGGTCACAAACATATACAGACAGTGATGCTAAAGAACACAAAACTACCAGTGAGATACCAATGTCGATAACGTCTATGCTTCAACGACCATTTAACTATGAAGAGTTTGTTTGTTTGTTTTGGAATTTCGCACAAAGCTACTCAGGGGCTATCTGTGCTAGCCGTCCCTAATTTAGCAGTGTAAGACAAGAGGGAAGGCAGCTAGTCATCACCACCCACCGCCAACTCTTGGGCTACTCTTTTACCAACGAATAGTGGGATTGACCGTCACAGTATACACCCCCACGGCTGGGAGGGCGAGCATGTTTAGCGTGACGCGGGCGCGAACCCGCGACCCTCGGATTACGAGTGCACGCCTTAACGCGCTCGGCCATGCTAGGCCTCAACTAAGAAGAGAAGAATGGTTAGTCTAACGAGTTTGATATTTAAGGACTCTGACCAGCTTGGTTTAAGAAAACATACAGGGCGGGACGTCAAATTTAGGAAAAAGCGTTTCGGTCTTTGGTATTAGCTAATCCTTGAATATTAAAATATAGATTATCATTAGGTGATTACTGACATATAATACTTGAAGGTAAAGTAGATCTTGTGTTCGTATCATCTGATTAATACTTTCATTTCTTTAAATGTATTTCTGTATATTACTTTTAAACTCAGTTTTATAAAGTCATACAAGGACTTGAAATTATAAATCAAATGATTATTTTAAAATTTTGGTAACATGAATAATAGAAAACAGTGTTTGTCTTAACCTTACATACTATCATATATACTTACTATAATAATCACATATTAAGTATATATATAAATTTGATAGTGAAAGGAAACTCTACATAATATTAAAGTCCACTTTACAAAACGCTAAATATATTAAGACTTCGAGTTTATACAATTTACAATTATAGTACAATATCTTTATTTATCTATACACAATATATTTAATAAGATATTTTTATTTAATTAGTTAGTATACATTTATTACACGCATTTCCCAAAATACTGTCAACTGTTAAATAAGTTTCAGTAGGCTCTGAATAATTTTTCAGAATGAAAGATCGATTCACTTTTACTTACATCTCTGAAATGTGTGAAATTTCATTATACACTAATTATTAAATCAAATTTAATGTTCTGAAACACACGTTGAAATAGTGAAGCTATATATACCCACAAAACACTACACAGAATGAATCATTAACATACATCACATAGGTCTAATTCTTAGTTGACAAAATGTATTCCATAAGCCACTTCCTTTACACATTATATTAATTGATATATTTTTGTGACTTTTACAACTGTCTCCCAAATATTGCCACACGGAAAAGGGAAATTTTATCATAAGAAAATTCTCTGAGTAAGAGAAGTAGAAAAATAAAGCACTTCGTCTACTACATACAATATATTGTTTGATCACAATACATACAGACTAACAAACATAATCGATACGCCAAATAAGAACATTCAAAATATAACGGACAATACAACGAAACATCTAGACAGCTGGGTTAAAGTAAGGTTATGCATTTATTCAGATTATTTGGATGAACGAATCAGCACATGGAATAAGGATCTTTCTCATCTGAAATGGCCTTAACTACCCTCAGAAGAGTAGATTAAAGTAAAAAAGATATACTATTAGATGATTCATTCAAAATTTAAGTTACTACATTGTAATTACTAGTAGACATCACATCATTCATTAGTGTTGATCAACAGTGCTATCAGTAATAACAATGACCTTGTTATAGTAAAAGCCTCATTGTTGCTGAGAAATGATACAAAATATAACAGCATTAGAAATCACCAACGACCACAACTGACATTTACGGGTAAATAATTGCATAATGTTCCAGAAAGACCATTCAGTTTTGAGAACATTTCTATATTTGAAAGTCATCTAAATTTTCAAATATATGTAGTATCTTTAGAAAATTTCAATTGTATAGTATAGTAAAACCTGTCTAAGCTGGAAACCGTATAGACCGGAAACCTATATAAGCCGGAAATATCAAAATTTTGTAGCATTATGTTAAGATTTCTCTTATAAATGGCCCGGCATGGCCAAGCACGTCGCGCCAAACATGCTCGCCCTCCCAGCCGTGGGGGCGTTATAATGGACGGTCAATCCCACTTTTCGTTGGCGATGGGTGTAGCTTTGTGCGAAATTCAAAACAAACAAACAATAGAACCAGAGTGAGGCATAAAAAATGATTTTGATTAAATATTAATTTCTTTAAATATTAATACATTTTTGTTTAATTAATAATTTGTTTAAATATTACTAAATTCTCGGACATTTTGTTACAGTAAGTATTAGTTAAATATATTCTGGTTTTTTTTCTTCCGTCATTATTTTTGCAGTTAGACCAAAGAATGTAACAAGAAAACAGGAATATTCTAATTTTCCTAGAAAATGTAACTTGTCACCCAAAAGTTCAACTTTCAAATGTTTGTTTAGTCTTTCTATCTCCATATACAACATCAGTTCCACAGCCACTAGATAATGGAATTATACAGCGTATAAAATTGAAATATAGAAAATTGATGCATCAGTAAATTATTTCCAACATGGACGGCTGTACGAGAGCATCTGAAATGACCATGAAAATTGACGTGTTAGATGCTATTGCGTTTTCAAATCATTCAGTCAAATGCATAATAAAGTGCTTTCAAAACTGTGGATTTATTACTGATAATGGCGGAGATTGTGGAGAAGTTGTTTGTTATGATGATTCTAGTGACATCCAAACTCTGATTGAGAAGATTGATGCAGATGATTTTGTGAACGCGGAAAGTTTTGTTTGTTTTTTTAATTTCGCGCAAAGCTACTCGAGGACTATCTGCGCTAGCCATTCCTAATTTTGCAGTGTAAGGCTACAGGGAAGACAACTTGTCATCATCACCCTCTGCCAACTCTTGGACTACTCATTTACCAACAAATAGTGGGATTGATCGTCACATTATAACGCCCTCACGGCTGAAAGGCCGAGAATGCTTGATGCGACAGGGATTCGAACCTGCGACTCTCGAATTACGAGTCGAACGCCTTAACCCATCTGGCAATGCTGAGACTAGGAAGGTTTTGTGAACTTTAACAAGAATGTTTAACAGAAATTGATTTAAAATCTATAATAGAATCGCAAAATGGCGACAATGTGAAAGATTCATAAATGAACAAAATGAAAAAGATAGTGAGGAAATAGAAATTCTTACTTCATCGTAAGTGTTGAGTTATATTAGCACTATTAAATTGTATGCAAAAATGAAGAGGGAATATGCACTTCATGAAAAAGCCGTAGAATTGGCCTTTTCTTTTAACCGCATGAGAAAGCTCATTAAAAAAACGAAACAGTTGAAAGCGGACACTTTCTTCAAATAAATTCAAGATTTTGTGTACTTATGTATATTTTGAATGTCTATTTTTGTTCTTATTCTAATAAATATAACAAACTTTATTCACAAACGCCTTACTTCTCTTGAGTCAAGCAAGTATAACATTCCGCTTAACAATTATATATAATTAAGGAAATAGATGTCCACTATTTAAGTCGGAAAACCTGTTTAAGCCGGAAAATTTATTTGGTACCGTGTGATTCCGCCTTAATCAGGTTTTACTGGATATAAAGGTCCTTCAAGCCAAGACATAATATACCTATAATACCAGATCATCATTTCAAAGTTATAATGTCAATGAAAAGATTCCTCGGTGTAAATTATTAATGTTTAGAATTTGATAAGGCATTTGAGCATTTAAATCAGCGTAATTGTCCTGAATATTGTAATGTTTGTCATAGTGATGATGACTAAACGTTCAACCATGGCTTATACTGGTTGTAACAGATTTTGTAAGTCTGTGGAATATTACAACTGACACGAATTAAGAAATGTTAAACAAACGACATATTTGTGTGGTAATTTTTAACAGCGTAAAATCAATTTTGCCGTTACTGGCAGTTTTTGTTTTTTGAATTTCGTGTAAAGCTTCATGGGGGCTATATGCGCTAGCCTTCCATAATTTTGCAGTTTAAGACAAGAAAAAAGGCAGCTAGTTAACACCACTCATCTCCAACTCTTGGGCTACTTCATTATCAACGAATAGTGGTATTGATCGTACATTATAACGCCCTTACGGCTGAAAGGGTGAGCATGTTTGGTGCGACGGAGATTCAAACCCGGGACCCTCAGATTACAAGTCAAGCGCCCTAACCACCTGGTCATGTCAGGCCCATTTCTGACAGAAATAATTTAATTCTGAATATCATCGATATGTAAAAATCTTATGTGTGAGTTGTAAATCGTATGACTGAAATGACCATTCCAAATATTCGTCAAGTAAAAAGTTTTATTTCGAGACAGATCAGTAAACCAAAATTCATGAGGTAAATTACTGGTATAATCAATTTGACCAATCTTGTCAATTATCATTTTAGAAATAACATATGAATTAAAATTCTATAGCGCATAATATGAAATGCTTAGACGGAAATTTTATTTTGAATTATCTTATTTGTCGAGGAATGAAACCCAAAGTTATCATAAATGATGAAAAAAAAGTCTCAGAATTAAACTAATTGACAGTTACGATTTTATACCTATGTCCTTTTCATTGTTTCAAAAACACTTGGATTAGAAGAACTACAAAAAGGATATTTCCCTTATCTTTTCAATATAAACTCAAATCAGGAATATTTAGAACAGATACTGGATGCCAGTTTTTTACCCTCCTGACACAATGTTAGCATCTATAAGACAAATGTTCCTGAATTGTCACTTTCGGCAATGAGAAAATTCGTGTACAAATAACAGAAGAAAAAACTGTCAATGTTGATTCTTATTCGTTTTTGTTGTTCCCTTGAAAATAATCTTGAAATTCTCATTTATGTACAAAAATCAAATGACTTGCTTTAACGGTGGTGAGAAACAAATCCTGAATTATAGAGTAGAATGTTTCCGCATGGAATAAAACATGATATACGAGTTTTACGGGTGCATCTGCTGAGGTTGTATAAGATGTTACAACACTGACATGAATAATGTAATTTTAAATGGACTCAAGTGGTTTATTAAAAATCGTGCATTTAAAAAACAGAAACTATTGGATGAGGAAGAGTTAACGTGACAAGAACTTTATGAACTATTTAGTGCAACATAAAAACAATTTTGAGATCAAGGAATTGATATAGGATATGAAGAATACTCGAAAAGATATACACATAGCATAACATGTTGTTTGGTGAAGCATGGAGACTTACAAATTGAAATGTTTTGGTTATGCCTTGCCTAATACTATAAATGTTCTAAAATATGCAAAATTTCATTCAATTTTAGAAATTAATAAATCTAGAAACCTTATATCTGATATCTAAAAAAAAATGAACCCATTAGAAATGTATTTAATACTCTCACAAGACGTATGTACACGAAAGAAATTAGACATATTTTATAGTGATCAACTACTCACCATGGTACAGAAAAACAGTTATAATCGTCAACCTGGATCCGAGTCATAAACCCAATAGTCACTGGGTTTGTGTGTTGTTAAGACGACATAAAATAATATTTTAACCCATTGGAATAACCTCCACATAATCTTAAAATAAGAAAATTCATTATGAAGAACTGTTGAAGGTGGACTCACTCACAAATAAGACTTACTGCAAGGGTTGTAGTGTTCAGAGTGTGGACAATATTATGCATACTATGTTTATTATCGTGGTCAACACGTCGAAACAAAAACCTTATCTAAATTTGTATCCCATAGATGTAATAATGATATATTTGTTCATGATTTTGTTGTGGATCGTTTTCATGTAAACACGTCCTTAATAACTGGTTCTTAAACATTAGTCTTAGCAGTAACAATGCTAACAAAGGGCTACTGGTATTTTGTACTGAGTATTTATTGTCAGACCATAATTATAAGTACCGTGGTTAAATCCAATGTCGGAGTTAAGTGTTCACAGTTGTTAGGTGTAATGTGTGAGTTTTATTTGGAAACTTGAGACTGGCATACACTTTCAAGGAAGCTATTGATGATTTTCAATTTTTATGTAGAATTTCTAGGTTGGAGGAGATGTTAGAGGCTATTCGAATTAGGTTAAAGAGAAGCATAGACCATGGGAAATGGTAGCATGAATTCAGTAGCTGCTTAAGCTTTTACATGTAAGGGATAAATCAGCTAACAGTGACTTTCAGGAAGGCAAAACAAACAGTATTGGAGTAAGTTTCTTTTTGAATTTCGCACGAAGCTACTCGAGGGCTATATGCACTAGCCACCCTTCAAGAAAAGTGGAGGGGAGCAGATAGAAAAATCAATAGCAGAAAAAGACTGGCCAGGTGCATTAAAATAACTATAAGAACCAGTAGTGAAGATAGGTTGTGATCCAAGAGTTGTCCTCTATGGGACAACCCCTCCCATCAATATCAGCACTACCTCAAAGGGGATTATGCTCATTAAAATCCCCCAAGATTAAAAATGGAAATGGTAACTACTCAATGAGGGCATCATGGTCTGACTGATCATAAGTCTCTTCAAGAGCCACGTAGAGAGAACAAACAGTGATGGTACAACCCAAGGAAACATAAATGGCTGCAGCATCCAAGTGTGTATTGATTGATCAATAGTGCCATCTTTCCACGTACTCGTTCATCACACAACACGTCATATCTGTAAAAAGAAAACTACCGAAGGGTGACAGCATTGACATGTTTCAGAAACATCTCCTCTAAGGAGAGAGACACAGGATGATAAGACAATCAAATCCTTAATGCAACTTTATTTGAATGAAACCCCTGACAGTTACACTGTATCAAAGCGTTATTTTTTATTTATGTGGAAAATAATGGGGTGGGGAATCCTTCTGTTTTAGACATTTTTTTTCTTTATTGGATGAAGATCTATTGGCCTCCATGGATCTTTCCCTGAATTAAGTAGGGAAAGCTCTGTCTGTGGACAAATATTTTAGCAACTGAGGGTGTGAACAAATAATCATTTTGCATCTCTGGGCTGCAGAAGAAAATGGACCCTTGGAAACCCAAAGCCAAAGGAAGTGGACTTGGGCAGTCGCTGGAAGAAGTGGCAGGGGCAAAGGTGAAAGGAGACATAGATTTGTCAACTTTTAACCATAGAAGGCAAAAGATTAAGATATTTTGCAAATGACTCTGCTGGAAACTCAAAGAGATCTGTCTGCACTCCCACTGTGGCAGTGGAATGGAGATCAGCAACATGTACCAGAGATGGAGTAGGGGAAAATAACTTCTAAGGTTCTGGGTAGAAGATATTGTTTATTGTTTTCAAGCATTGCACCATTCTCCTCCACCAAGTTAGAGTAAGAGGGGTGTAAACCACTACAGTTAATATAATGTGGTTCCAATTCACATTCATACGGGCCACCATAACAAGAAGATTAAAGAAGTGTGACATGATATCTTCAAGTGACTGAACTGCTGACACTGGAAACATCTGGAATGTATGACCATACCTTACAGTTCAGATAACCTGCTTTGACTGTGGCAGGAAGAAGTGGTAATGTAAACGTCAATATCAGAACAATTAGTAGGCATCATAATTTCGTCTTTGTGAGTGGAAATTCAGCACACAACAGAAATGCCTTAGCTGAAGAATCTAATGAGAACCTCTGACTTAGGAATACTGTTTAAATCCCTTTCAATTATAACCCCTTTGGAAGAATTCAAAGTTGTATGGGGTATATTAAATGGCTATATTCCCAATTGCTTTTTATTTCAAAAATTTGGTATGATGTGGTGAAGATGTTTCCACCAAATATCTCCAAAGCGTAGCTTCTTTACTGACTTGGGAAAGCCAACAAGCCACTCTAGTCCATTTAGAAAAAAAAAAAAGGGAGGGGGGAGATATCTGTCCTTAGAATTTCTCAGATGAGGAATGCATAATTAGAAATCTAGGTATATAATTTGACTGTGTTGGTGACTGTACAATAAAGTTGTTCATGCATGGTCATTTTCTGTTACTGTTTTATTTCAATTTTTAATTTTTTATTTATTTGTTCATGAATGGGGGTATCCATAATAAAGGCAATTAATTTCAGTGCTCTCTGATCCCACCAACCATGTAGCCCTACAATGTCAGGGTTTTATGACCACTATATCAACTAAACAGCAGCATCAGACACAATGTCCACAACCCCTGTTGAGAATGTCCAACACTTGTACTCAGCTGACTCTAGCCCAAGTGGACCTGCTTATTGAACATTAGGAATCTGTTTACAGAAACTAAAAGCCAAAGTAGTGTGTTAGGGTTGGACTCCTCAACCACCATGATCCTCTCCTCCATTTCATGGGTTGCTATGCATGACAAACAGGGGAGGCAAACTGAAAGTACAGAACCTTCTCTAGAAGGTCCCCTCTCCACATACGAGAATCCATCTTAAGGGGCACAATTATGAGAAGAAAACATTCAACCTCCAGCAAATATCAGTCGAAACATACAATTTAAATATTTAATTAGTCATGTTAAATACATATTAGTTTAGGTAGAGATATAATTATTTAAAGACAAAATACCCAAATGAGGTAAAACTTGAGAAGTTATTCTACTGAATTTTAGAACTTTTGTATCACACCATTACCATATGTATGTTTTTCCTACATGTCAACATATTTTGTTTTCAAACAACACTTGGGTGTCTTCAATTAAAGCCAAGAAAAACTCCACTGAAATCTGATTTGATAACTTTTTGTTCACTAATTTGGAAGATTGTGTTAAAATTACCTTCTGTGAAATGAACAAGAATCACACTATTTGAAAATATTAATTTTATTCAAATTTCAAAAGATTCACAAATTTGCACAAAAGAAAAATTATTAATGTACATTATTTTACTTATACTAAGAGAGCAGAAGTATCAAATCTTACAAGTTTTTATGACTTTATTTCAGTTTGCTTTAAATTGTCATGAATTGCATGTTTTAAATTAAGTACTGATAAGGAAACTAAATGCTATAATCCCCAAACAATCTCACCTTAATTAAAAAAAAAATCTAATATGAAAATTACATTTACAAGGAGGATCTGATATACACATTCTCAGGGTAAACATAACCTAATTATCTAATATACATAAGAGTGTATTCTGAATTCAATGATCATTACTTACTACATGATAATGCTAGAATAAACCATTTTCACTTAATCAAGGTGGTAAATAAAACAGCGAAGTATAGAATTCTGGTTCTGAAAGTTTGCGCCAATACCGGTTCACTATTTCCTGAATTTTTAATTTCCGACGAACATGTGGAGGTAGACAACTGAAAGAAATTCCAAACAGAGGAATAATTTGCATTAACAATGTTTGTGCTCATTAACAAACCACTCTCTGTTTAATAAAATAACTGTCCCAAAGAGATTTAGATGTAGCTATAAAACACCAAATTAATCACTATTTCTACATACACCAGTCTAATGCATTATTCATTTCTTTGAAGTTAAGCACAAAAAAATACAATGTGCTATTTATGCTCTGCCCACCAGGGGTGTCAAAACCTGAATTCTAGTATTGTAAGTCCACAGACATACTGCAGTGTTACTAAAAAGCTTAATTCATTATATTTTAGTACATATTCTTGAAATTACTCCAATAATATACAAACAAGTTACTATCCACATGTACAGGTCTGGTTGTAACAACAGATTTGTATATTTCCTTATATACTTTCCAACAACATGCAAAGAATTCATAACTTCCACTCCCACTTACACATAAGGTTGAATAAAAATAGCTCCTTCTATTTCTTACTAATCACATTTCAGCAGTATGAAAACAAAACTTATAAATCATGTTTTACATACTAGAACTCTGTGTATCTTTATGAAATTTGATAAACAAATCTGTTCTACACAAAAACCAGTTTTAATAAAATATTTATGGGGAAAATTTGTCTGAATGTCCAAAGCCTTTATTGAGTTAATAAGAGCAAGTTGATTTTAATATTATGAATAAATATACTTCCTTCAATCTTACAGTTCTCGTATTCTATTTGAGTAACCTCGAGAACCTTTTAAACAAACATCAAAAGATTTTTATCTGCTACTTTATCAACTTTAACACTAGCTAAATCATCAGTGTAAAGTGATATAAAAGTTCAAAAATTATGAAATAAATATATTTTCTTCCTTCTTTAAAAGAGTTATTCTTTTGTCATACCTTCACTTCAGAATTTCAGATGTTTATCTTTCCACAAACAGTGTATTTTAATATTATACTTTTATTTGCCTGGCTTGTACAATGCACAGTTTATTGCTCTGTCAAAAGCAACACATCACAGTGGAAACATATTATTAGATTCATAAAAAACTTGTGTATGTGAGTGAATCTCTAGACTTGTATACTTACAGTTATTTAACCCTTTGTTTTTGGTCTCCTTTGTTGTAGGAACAAAAATTTATGAATCTTTCATACCTTTATTTTACAACATAAATAAAAACATAAATCACTAAAACAGCATGTCTTAAAACACCTAAAATGCAACCATTTTTCTAAAGAAAACTAATTAGGGTAAAAAAAATCTGTCAAATGCTTTGCTTAACAACATGCCATTAATGAAATCCTATCGTTCAACATCTACTCCCATTATTTCAAAGGAGCCAATGTATGCTAAAATTATAATTTAAGCTTTTTCTATTGCTTTGAAAGTGAAGGATACAAGGGTAGAACATTTACAGTGCATTGGTAAACTTCATTAATTTCTCACCAAACTAAGAAGATAGGAAGTTGACATTGGACCTTGAAATTGTTTAAAATTGTGTTTACACAAGTCAGACAGTATATATAACCTGATGTATCACGTATTACACAAAAGTAAAGAATGAAAATGTGTTTTATAAATTTTATTTTCAAATTAAAACTTATAAATATAATTATAAAAATTTCTTTTGAAAGGTGGTGATATGTATATTCTAGTCAAACAGGAAATCCAAAGTTACAAAATTCCTAACTTGTAAAGCCTTTGAAACGGTGCTAGTTACTCAGTAGTTAGCCATGGTGGTCTGACAAAATAATAGGTAATCAATCCCTGTAATTCTGATGCATGTCATGTTTGAAATTTCTTATAAAAATTATTCTAGTATTTTGACTCGTATAATATTTTTTTCCTAATTTGTTGAGCAAGTGTTCAACTGATATATATTTCAAAGAGACCATTAAAATGTGAATATTCTTTTACTAATAAAATTTGCCCCATGAATGTTTTTTTAAAAAGTTAACTAAAATATCAGAATATTTTAAAATAGTATACCGTAGAATATGCTTCTTGTCCTGACTACTTAAAATCGCTATTTCGCAGGACATATGATTTCTTTACTTATTTGGCAGTCTTTTAGTTAATAATATGTCTCACATACAAAAAAATCATATCTTTGTTAAATATTTTCAATAAAATAAAAGATTTACTCATGAATATACTGAGCATTTGTTTTGAATACTTTGTTTATTTTTTTAATTTTGCACAAAGCTTCTTGAAGGCTATTGGTGCTAGTAGTGTAAGACTAGAGGGAAGGCAGCTAGTCATTACCACCCACCACCAACTCTTGGGCTACTCTTTTACCAACTAATAGTGGGATTAATAGTCACATTATAATGCCCCCACGGCTGAAAGCCAGGACTCTCAGATTACGAGTCGCACATCTTAACACACTTGGCCATGCCAGGCCTTGTTTTGAATAGACCATATGCTAAGTAATGTTCAAGCTAAAAAGATTAAAAATACTTTTCCTTGCCTCAAAAACCTCAAATGTCCTTTGTATAATCCCTAACCCCTCCAAAATGCATTTCAAATGTCTTTTTTTTTCTGTAACTCTTTTTAGTTCATCTGTAATTTTCTCTAAAATGGAATCAGTTAACTTGATCAACTTCATAATTCTAATAAGATCAAAACAAATTTATATTTTCCTTTATTTCTTTTTAGAATAATTTCAAATTGCAACATGAAACTACACTTGTTTGTCCTAAGTAGCTCCAAGTTCGTAACAGTATACCTCTATTTACAATTACATTTAGTGTTTTACTACCATTTTAACCATGTCTAACTGCTATCTGTGCCATTATAAGTTGTAAATCACTTGGATCACGTGCAGTTCACATTACTCATGAGCTACTACAAGCTACTCCTATGTGTGACTCACAAAAATGTTTATATTATTTCTATTATTTATTTTACTTAACTAACCAAAAATATCCTATTTTTACATTTTAGTTACTTTTATAATTACACATGAAAAGTAAATGTGAAAAACGATAAATAAAATATGTAAAATACGTAAAATTCTTTCTTCTTGCTCTTGATTGTCAAAGAGAGTTTACCCTATTTTTTTTAATAGTCGTTGTATTGCACTTAATATTTTTATTTAAATAAATAATGCATCAAACAGTATAGACTAATAACATGCAAAAAGTAGATAAATTTCCTTAATTCTAAACATTTTTCTGGCTTTGCAACTATGAAACAAGAGTCATTACAAATCCATCCAAACTATTCATTAACTTTCTAATGAAACTTTGTTGCAACATTTAACAATTTAGAACATAGTATTATATGTCATTTGACAGACTAAAACCTTGACTTTTTATTAGTAACAAGTAATGTACAATTAAATGTCAGAGAGAAAGAGAACTATTAATGAATTATTTAAAAGATGTGACAGGTAAAACTGACAGGAGGGATCTGATGTTTTATTTAATAACTCTAAAATCAAACAAAATTAAAGACAATAATACACGTGGTTTGTTTCAGCAACTGACAACTGTAATTTATGTTTAAATTTGAACATTTTCGAGGGGTGGTGGATAAAATTGGGAAGATTACATGCTAAGAGAAAATATGTTGTGTGTCACACTAGGGAAAATTCAGAAAATTTTGCAGAATTTAGAATTTAAAACTTGAATAATATTAAAATATGGATTATTAGCTTAGACCTTATGTTATTTTAATTGTTATAGCAAATGAAAAGTAGGTTAATAACACTTTGAATGTTAGAAACAAAAACCCTGTGTCATTCACAGTAAAGGATACCTGTGACAATAGGTTTAAATATATCTATTTTAATTAAATACTGTGCAAGTGTTAAAGTGTCCTAATTTTAAAAATCATACCTTTCTGCATCTAAGCGTCTCCTACGACACAAATTTAAAGCTGTTTGTCTAACAAGAGTTCCAAGTGTACGACGACTAACAACCATTCCATCAACCAAAGGAAGAGCCAGTGTCATTCTAAAAATGTTAAAGTATAAATCAGCTTTTGAGAACAGGTAAAAGTGGATGAGAAGAAACACTCTAATGGTACAATGTATACTAAAACGTATTTAGTTAAATCATTTAAAAATGGCTTACCTTCCACTTGGTCCTTGCATTTTTATACGAAACAGTCCATTTTGTAAAGCATGTATAAAGATAATAAAAATGTCCTTCTCTGAACAACGAGGAGTTAAAACGGGAGGCTCCAAACCAGTTGCCGTTTCTTGAACTAAGTCTCCTGAAATGGGAAGCATGCAACTTAATTGAAAAGAATTACAAAATTTAATTTAAATACAGAAAACGAAAACTTTTTATAGAAATATAAATGAGAAAGACTTAGTTGATTTGTTGAATATAACTTCTAATCAGAAGTAGAATTTGTTAATCATTGTGCAAATTAATTAATTCCTTTCAACTGATTGATTGTTTAAATATCTGGATAGTTGAAATAAAAGAAACAATAATAATGAAAAACTAATTTTCATAAGTTGATTACTTTCATGAAATATGAAACCAATAAACTAAACTGAACAAACTTAAATTAATCTATAATACATTAAGATGTAACAGCAGTATTTTAACAATAACTGGAAAACCTAATTTTTATTAATTGATTATTTTTACGATATCAACTGACTTAATCAAAGTAAAACTAAACAATGCTTATAGGTGATCAGTTAATCAGACTAACCACCCAGCTCTACTTGTAATTTTAAAACAATACACTGTAAACGAACACTTCCTCTAGCTTTATTATTTACTAACTGTACAGTTTCACTAAGATCTCATAAAGTAACCATTTTTATGGTTACTTAACCAAATGTTAATTCACATCCATTTCAAAACACAACTTTAAACAAGTACAGTACACTGTATAACTGAGATAATGTTCTTGTAACTTTACTTTTTTTTTGAAGTATTGTTTATTGGAAATCTACTGACCAACAAAAAGCTATGTCTCAATTTGTTTGTTAAATTAGGATTTCCTGTACTAACATTTGAAACATCAGAGAAAATCCAAAAATTCAATAAACATGAAAGTTTCCAATGTAATTTATAAAAAAAATATATATAATTTATATTTTTTCACATAAAAAAATTAACTGATACATTCAAAATGCACATTGGAAAAAAAAAATCTAAATTTTCTGAAGTGAAGACGTTTCCATACTATGTTACTATTAAATTTCTAGAATGTGGTTCTACAAAACACGAGTCATGCCACTATAATGTTTCTAACATAAAATACTATCACATATCAAATATAAAAAACACAAAAATCAAAGACAAATTTGAAACTAACACAAACCAGTAAATATATTAAACACAATTTTTAATTAGTCAAGTTTATGCTCTGTGTTTAAACTGGATGCCATTCGTGATTGGCAAGTAGTAAAGCCTGCTATTTATCATAATGACAATGGTAAATTCTAAAACAATTAAATTTTGCAAAGTCTATTTTCTATTTCATTTGACATCTTTTTTTCTCCTGCTGGTTTCCCCTTTTAATTTATTGTTCACACATAAACAGCAAAAGATAGCAGCATCACAACAAATTTGTTATTTAACCCAACAGAAGCACCTCCTTACTGGATATTATTAAACAGCTGAACCTTTAGGTCTCAACTGGCATTTCATTTACATTACTGATACACACAGTTGAACAGCTTTCTAGTATTATTAGCTTTAATAGCTTATCATTTTGTCATGTTGTTTTCTTCTTGACAGAAACCTAGTCATGCATTGAAAACAATAAATTAAATGACTTGTGCTACATTTTATTGATCTCAAACACAGCAAAGTATTCATTTGGTGATAGTTACAAGCATTATAGATTTGCTAAAATGCAAGATGGAAACAAGTCTGTGGCTAAAGTTCTGAATGATACAATGAAGAGCACACACAAACTTGCCAATAGTTCTCAAATCTCCTACCTTCCACGTGATTTAATTATTACACTTGCATCAGGAGGACATATACAAGTTCTGTTTTTCCACCATAATTTAGTTGTTGTTTTTGGTAACAATTAAAATTTATGCTGTTAACTTCACTAAATACAAAATCAGAAGTTGGCATGTACTACTACTGCAAATGTTTTAACAATACTGGAATACTTAGAATTTCTTACAAGAACTTTTACTCATGTAGTAAACAGAGAGTTTGTATCTATATTAACGACCCTTATTGGTCTGTGTATAAATATGTTTAATTCCAAGTTGTCTACTGCTGTCTAGTGAGTTTCAAAAGTGTTGATATTCAAATTCAGAACTTATGTCCAATTGTCATCCTGGTGATTAAAAACATGAAGGAATAAATAATACTGAAATATTAATATTATTTTGATTAGGCCTATTCATCTTCACTGTATGAAGAGCAAGACTTATCAGTTAGACCTAACTTCAAGAAGCTAATGTTAGTCTCTCTTCTCTCTTGGATACTTTTTACTTTCCTATTTTAGGGTCACTGGTGATGTTTTAAAAATAAACTAAGCATTACTAGCTTTTTAGTTAAGCCATCTTCTTCTATACATCTCATTCCTAACACTTGGATTCATTTTTAGCTTTTTATGTCATGTTTTCTCTCAATCAAAATAATTATTAGTTATCACTTCTCTCATTCTCTTGATTCTTGTTGTTAAAACAAAAATGTTACCTTGCAATCTTCTCCATTGTTTACAGATCATTTTCAAGCATTTGTTTTAGCAGCCTTAAGTTCTAAAAAGGTCTTGGGTTTTAGTCACTCTGAATTTAAGCCACATCATTGTTGATAGCAACTCAACAAAAACAGGACCTTTATGTTTCAGATATGTCTGCTTGTTTAGAATTAGAATTTTGAAAACAGTGTAAGCGTTTTCAAGTTGTTTCTCATTGCTTGAACTTTGAAAGATTATTCATGTAAAATTTATGTAAAAGTTATATAGATATAAAAAAAGAACAAATTCAATTTTTGAAAAATGACATTAGTTATAAATATGTTATTTAATAATTTGAAACATACAAGTAAAATATTCTTTACCAGTCTTTGAAAACATTATTTCTAAACAAGAATTTCTTTATTTAAAAATAGAATTGAATAACGTTATAACAAATTAGAATTATTTAATAATGAAAATTAAATCAACTTTGTTTGAAACAACACTCATAAATAAACCTTGTGATGCCACTTATAATTTATCTTACTAAATTAAAAAGAACAAAAATGTATTCTCAAAATGGTTGGTATGGGTATTAAAAGTTTAAATAAAATAAAAGTACAAAAAGATGACCCAAAAAGGCCAAAACATTGTTCTATATTTTATTTTAATTAAAGTTGTAATACTCATATCAGCCATCTTGAGAATACATTTTTATTTCAAGTGGGTTTCTTGCAGCCTATTCCTAAAACATTACAGTTCCATAGTCACCTGTCTTCAAATTTTTAGTGTTTTAAAGTTTGCTCCATTTCTCTTAAAAATGAAGGAATTTTTTTTGACAAAGTAATTAAACAACATACATTAATAGTTTTGCAATGTTTTCTTTTCATAAGTAAAACATTTTATATTTCAAAATAATATAGCTAAAACTTTAATATACCTGTTAAAATCCTAAATTATTGACAAAGTACTTTGTTTATTACTGAAAGATAAGGTAGAATAGTATTCTAAAATTTTAAAAGATAATTTTTTACCAAAGGGAAATGTTGCATGGTCTTCAAAACTTTCTAACCATACAACTAATACTTTAAAGTCACCACTACTACTGGAACTGAACTGACGACCAAATTTATGGCCAGATCCTGGACGAGTACGACCAAATCCTTCAGACGGTTCAAGGCTTAATGACAGACCTCTGGGTTTGTTACTTTCAGATGATGACTGAGAAGACAATGATGTCCTATCTTCTTCTACAGGATGATCCAGAGAATGACGGTCCGAAGGTACATCAAATCTGACTGCTATCAGAAAATACTTGTAGATTCATTACTGATTCTTTGTTGTTAGAGTAACATTAATAATTTGAAACTAAACAATTAATATAAAATAATTACCTGATTTCAAGGTAATAACTGAGAAGTTTAATGAGGTATTGTTAAAATACAAATTCACAGAATTGAAATTTTTGAAACACTGAATACAAGTAGAACAAAATTTAATATAGTTGAAAGTATTTTAACACACTATTTTAAAAACATATAATAATTTCAATTGATAATATTAAAACATCAATATCAAGTATGTTACACCATCCCTAACCTGATTAGAAAAACTTAAAGAAAAGAAAACAAACAATTTACTGTTTTTTTTTTCCCCATACATGGTTATTTTTAATTTTTTTGAAATATTTCAATAATAATATGTGAAAACACAAAACTAATTTCAAAACTTGATGCTGAAATAACATCACTGAACCAGTGCATTAATATTATGCCTCTTTGACAATTACCATGAAAACATCAAAAAAGGCTGTGATAAACATAAACCAGTAATAGTTGGAATACTGCATTTAGCCAGTTATTTTTTTTCACGCTAGTTGCAATAGATGATGCACAATTTTAGCACAAATTCATAAGCCAGCTCAGGTAGAGTACAGACAAGATTAGTCACTACACTTATGAAAATCTATTAAATTAAATTTTCTTAATACCATATTGATAGACACATGGTATGCTAAACCTGATAGTAAAATCATAGTCTGATTTAGAATATAAATTTCCAGGCTTCTTGTAAACTGTGCAAAACTTTCACAATTATTCAGGTTTACAGACCAATCTTAGCACTCTGACAGCATGTATCTCAAAGTTTTAAATAATTTGGTTCTTCTGAGGTAATTGGCAAAGAAGTAATACATAATTATTTTATTATTTTAACCTTGTGTAATATATATGTTGTGTATATGTTAGATTCAAAGTTTATAACTTAACCAACAAGTTTTGTTTTATACATATTCCAAGATTTCAAAAGATGCTTTTGACTTTGATATTCACATTTAAAACAGTATTTAATTAAATATAAGGAGGAGACATGGGAAAACCAAAGTAGTAACAAGAAAATATATGGTGTTTCCAGAGAACAAAAATTAATTTGTAGGAAAGATAAGACTCAGAACATCAAAATATAAAAAACACTTGTTTAATTATTCACCTTAACAAAGAAACAGTTTAAGATTTATTAATAAAAATGTTACTTATAAAAACATTTAAGATGTTTTTCTGTCAGATATTCAGAAATTTATTCTTAAGAAGTGACTGATTCTACTTCACAACTAGTTTAAATCTTATACTTTTTTCAAAATGACATATACATATATACATATACTTCAGTAAGATTATATGACTATTAACCTTCACTGATGTACAATTCTTTACTTGTGGAACTTACATATTGAATCTCATTGGGTAGTTTTACCTTTCTGCCTATTGCAACATACAGTTTAAGGAACTGACCAAAATACACGTATGAAGTCATCAATTGTAACATTTTAATATTGATGTTACTTTTGTTTACATGTATTTGTGAAGCCCACACAATATTAAGGAATGGATCTGGTAATTAACCAAAGTCATGAACCAAAATGCAATCTGGTGCATAAAGAATTTAGAAAAATGTTTAAACAGCTTATCAGAATTATGGTAACTCCACTGATGGAGTTAACAATGGTTAACTGTACTAAAGAGTAAATATGTTTTTTGTATTTAAAATTATATAAATACAGTTCATAAATATGTTGATATTCTGCCCTCTGTAAATTCTGCAAACACATTCATCTTACATCTATTTCAGAACAATATTTGGAAAGAATGGATTATACTAAACATTTCAGTAGTACTACTTACATTATCTGTTTCTCAATATGTTATAATGAATGGCATCTGCACAAAACAGTTTCAAGAAAAAATATACAAAAGTTATTTTCTAGAAAAACAGATTCAACTAAATATATTATCAAAAATGTAGAATTTACAAAACTTTAATTAGGTCCTTTTAAGACAGATGGTTATAATCATAAAACTTCAACCTGCCTTTGGTACGTAGAAGAACATCAGCTAATGAGTCAGTATCAGAGTCTTTTTGGTTGTCCTCGGAATCAGTCCTCCAAGATGTTCTTTGAGATGGCACGACAAAAGCTATTTCTGATGAGACATCTGACCAATAGAGAACTTGGTGGTGTCCACTGTATAAGCTACCACCATGATCAGTTGGAAGATCATCTACACAAAAGATGCTATGTTACAATTCTAGCCTTTAAACACACTATACAAAAAATCTAATATGATAATTCCAGACATAAAGTAGAAATGATCACATGTTATTATCTGGTATATTATTAACATAACCTGGTTTTAAAATATTTTGTGAGACATTACTTTCACATACAATTAAGAGGAGAAAACAGAAAAACAAAAAAAATATAAAGAAGGTAAAAATTGCAAATAGTGCCTTTAAACAGGTAATTATCAAGTTATATGCATGTTGGTAGAGTTTAAATACCATTAAATAATACTGTTATCACTGAAACTTTTAGTTACACTAGCAATTATGAGATCGTCGTTTATGAATTTAAACATTTGCTGAAATAAAATAGAAAAATAATATATAAAACAAAAATCACAAAATAGCATTTATTTTTTCACAAATGTTACATTTTATACACTTTAATTATGATAATACCTGGAATGTCACTGCTAGGAAGAACCCTCCAAGCTGTTGAAACATGTCCAGTCCACCCAGCATGTTTCCTTACATCTACTGGCCAGCCTAAAGACCTCAAAAACTCCAGAAAATGGTGATGTACATTTCTGTTGGAGAGCTGCAAAGAACAATGAATATAAAAACCTTGACTTATTTCCATAATAGCACCTTAATGAATATTTTCTTTCACAAGACAATTTTTTTCAATATGGGGATTCATTATTTTATGAATTCATTTATGAAAATAAGAATGGTTACTTCATCAATAATCAAACATAAATAGCACACATTTATTCACTGAAACACATTAAGTGCTCAAGCAGAACTGATATCCAACAAAGAACAAGTGACAAGAAAAAACAAATATCTACATTCCCAAAGACAAGTAACATTTCTGAACTTCAGCCAAAATAAAGAGAGTAACAGATGACACTCATGAAGCATAAGTGGAATTACTAATAAAATCTAAATGTTTGAAGTAGAATAAATTATTCCTGTACATTTTGGGGGAAAAAAAAACAATTTTCAAGAACTAATAAAGACAGAGGGAGAGAAGAGTTTCTCCAACAACCCACAGATAAATTTTATGAAAAAAATACCACATTATCAAGAATGTCAGATGCAGTAGTTTGTCCACTCTTTACATAGAAGATGAAGACCGTATCACTGCTTCGTGTAGAAATGTTGTCCAATGCCTCAAGTTGAGAACTGAAGGAGGAATGAGACTGATCCAAGAGGATACATGATGGATATGGCTGAGTAGCAGAGTCCTATAAAAATTATGGATTATCATATCAACAAATAACAAAATAACATATTGCTAAAATCTTGCTTTTATTGTCAACAAAATGAAAACATTTAAAAAAATGTTTCTTTCACTTATGAGATATACACAGTTTTAGAACAAAGAACACATTCTTAATACTTTATTTCATGTTAATTATCTCATGGTACTCTGATCATTACTGACCTTAAGTGCCTCTTGTGACAAAAACCCAAGGTGAGACAAAAGAAGTCTTGCAGTCTGGAAGTCTTGGCATACACTAGGAACAGAGAAAAATGTTAAAAACAATAATCTTGTTAAAAACAGAGATGTTGGTTACACAATAAGCAAAGTTCCATAAAAATATAATGGAGATCAGAGTTCAGCTCAAGAACAATAAGGTGGCATCTACGAAAACCTGTAAATGTCTTCAAAGGCTATACCAACTTCCACACCATGAAACAGCTAGGTTAAATTTTGCTGAGAAGCACCAAACATGAGATGTAGAAAAGTGGAAAAAGGTTTTGTTCTCTGATAAAAAACATTTAACCTGGATCGTTCAGATGGCTTCCAACGTTACTGGCATAATAGGGATATCCCACCGAACACATTTTCTACACGACACAGTGGAGAAGGTTCCATCATGATCTGAGGTACTTTCTTCTTCCATGGAACAATGGAGCTTCAGGATATACATGGGTGTCAAACAGCAGCTGGCTACATTGGCATGTTGGAGAGAGCATCCTTATTGACTGAAGCCCCTTGCTTATGTGGAAATGATTGGATCTTTCAGCAGGACAGTGCTGCAATCCACAATGCCCACAGGACAAAGGAAATTTTTATGGCAAATAACACGATTCTTTTGAACCATCCAGCGTGTTCACCCAAACTGAACCTAATTGAAAATGTTTGGGGTGGATGGCAAGGGATGTCTACAGAAATGGACATCAATTACAAACAGTACATGATCTTTGTAAAGCCATCTTCACCACTGGGAATAACATTCCAGCCAGCCTTCTGCAAATGCTTATATCAACCATGCCAAAGTGAATGTTTGCAGTTATTTGCAATGATGGCATGCAACTCACTACTGAGACCTCTTGTTGGGTATTTCATACCCTGTTTAGGACTTCTTTTTGGTATGGCCTTAAACTTTTGACCAGCTAGTATTTAGGCTAATTTCATAGTGTTCACATTTTCCCTATTAAATGCTAAATTTTTTTTTATTTTTATTCTCCCTTTCCTTATTTTCATCTTTCGAAGCTCTACTCAAATAAGTGGTTGAGTCTAACAATGCAAAATGCATATTTTTTCTTTATGTTCATTGGCCTTAAGATTTTTACCTGCAGTGTATATGTCAAAGTTGCAGTTAATTGATGTAAGAGACTCATACAAAATACAAATAAAGGACTGGATGAATGAAACTGAAAATTTTCCTGATGTATGTTGTGCATATCCAGAGTGTTTACACAATGAAAAACTTGAAAGCTGACAAATCTTTTAAGACCTGTAAGACCAGTTTGTGTGTGAATGGATCAAGGGTGTAGGTCACCATACCGTTAAAAACCCCTGCATAATGAAAGCACAGATAATTTTACATATGTGTAGTAGTTCAGGTTAACAGCAGTTACTTACTGTGTAGAAAAATATAGATAAAATAAAATATATTTAGGTAAACTTAAAATAATTTTAATACTTCATGGAAACCAAGTTTTTATGGAAAATATCTGCTATAATAATGTTTCCCACATATCTAATGATCAGATGAATTATGTGACTTAAAGCAAATGGTCAACATGTGTGTGTGTATTTCTGTTTTAATTTTACAGCCACAACATTCCCAGAGCAGCACATCACTTAAGCCATAGGTAGATGCAAAAAAATGGTAACATACTTAGAGGATGTTGTGATTGTATGGCAGGGTCAGATCAAGTTTGTAGTGTTGTTGCAAGTTTTTCTTTTTTATGAAAATGATTTAATAAAACTTAGAAACTCATAAACTGTAACACAAGCAGCAGCTTACTGGTAGCTGCCTAATAAATTACAAAAAAATAAGTATGAAGTAATAGCTGACATCAATTTCACATCTGCTAAAGAAATTAGATTAAAAAATAAATGCATCATGTACACATAAGGGACAGTCATATTTACTGAAACTTCCATGTGTATCAGCTCATTCAGAAAGTGAAGTAGCTGAATTTTACCAGAAACTACATGTCTCAATCGCTAAGCCTTTATTTTACATTTAATACCTGATTTTGAACCTTCCTAATTTTCATAATGTCTGGGAGACTCTTTTCCCATCATACTTTCAGAGTGAATATTTACCTGTCATAAAATAGTCAGAGCAGACATTAGAATACGTTATCAAATCAGCATTTTGATTACTGGCAGTAATCCAGACCTTGTGATGCTTTGTTAACAACTAGAAAGTTACACCTTCATGATGTTTAATCACACGTTGATTGGTATCAAATTACTTTTTCATATTGGAATCATAGGATCATCAAAATGATTATGACATTCATTTAAAAAATGTATGAAATGTTAATGGTGTAAACAAAATAATTTTCTTGTGTCATAAACAGCTTAGGAAACAAAATGGCACATGCACAATGAATTATGAGTTTGATGACATCACATCAAATTTATCTACTGAAATAAAAGTTAACTCTACTGAACAATGCATGCAATTTGTATTGAAAATTTGGTAATATTTTAATAATTCATGAGGGCGTGTCATAAAATATTAACTGTATTATTGTTAATTCAGTAGTTTATCTATGTACTTTACACAGTTTGACCCTTTTTTTTTCTCAATATGGTGTTGCTTATATTTAATACAAGTGGATAAAACATTAAAAAAAATTTAAAGTGTAGAAATGGGTGTACCAAAGTGAAAGGAAACATGTTACAAATAGACATAGTGTAATAAAACATCCTCTGTACACCTTCATAAGGGTCTATGTTCAACATCTGGTGGGCACATACTTTGTTTTCCAGTGTTTGTGATATTTTTTCCACTTGCTCATGTACTTTTTTCATACAAGTTAACATAAATTTATGCATGATTCTTTCATTTATATTGATAACCTGTATGAATACCATCAACTTGTGTGTGTACAGTAATATTATAGTATTACCTATCGTACGTCAAATAGCTCCTATTTATGGTACAGAAAAACACTAGCACTAACACATGGCCCCTGTATTATTATTTATTTTGGCACACTTATAACTCAGATAAGTCTGTTTGTTAAACAGCTAAAAGCTTTCAATAATGCAAGTCAATCAGTGAAACTGAGAAATGTGTGATTTTGAGAATTTTTTGTATCTGCTCTGATAACTTTCTCAAGTGGGTTTATCACTTGCAAATTTTATGGCTGGTTTGTTTATCACCTAAGAGTGTCTCTCAAATATTTTGGAAGATTTATTATTTGGTTGTTAAAGGTGTATGTAAGTAAACAGTTTGTACTACATGTATTGTGTATCTCTACCCCATTCCTACTATAAGCACTACTGTACTTATAATAAAGTCTAAGTTATATTTTAATATTTTTAAATGACATTCCAGGAAGCCACCAGGGGAAAAATATCAAAAAATTAGATGACTGAAAACCATTATTCAGAAATGTTGATGTTTTATTTTTATCAGAGCGTACTAATATTATTATGGAAAAAAATTCATAGAAAAGTTAATTATCTTCTCTTAAAGGCATTATTTAGTGCTCTTACCAAAAAATTCTATGATAACATATAATTTTTAACAAAACCTGTTCTCATTCACAAACCAAAACATACTGGTAAAATTCTTAAAAAAAGATGAAAAAGAGAGTAACTTCCACTAAAAAAAACAAAACTCACAGAATATTCTGTAATGTGTCAGTTACAGAAAAGATGTGAAATGCAAAAACAAATTTAACATTAAAGAAATTTAATTCTTTTTAACATAATTTAAACATGCTGTAAATGTCTTGCTTGTGTGTTTCCTGACATTAATTTTGATGACTATGTGTGTCTAGTTTTGTATATTCACAACCTATGGACTTCAATTAATTTTGAAATAATATTTATTCTCACTTTATCTCACAAAATGCAGATTATCTTGTTCATTTTTTAAATACACCTTATCCAATTACCTTAAATTTCTTAAAATGCAAGAATAATCAGTCATTTTTCATATTCTTCTCTTCAGCTGAGTTTTTTTTTCATACAAAATAAGAGTTTGTTTCACTTGATCTACCTATAAAAAAATTGCTATATTTACCAGTTGCAAGAATCAAGCATATGTGTCCTTTATGTGATTTTTGAAGGTTAAAAATGTTATTTTCTTTTACATTACTCAGATAAGAAAAAAAAAGTTACAAATGATGTTTCATGTGATTTGAAAAAGTTTAAGAAATGAGTAATAATGTATATTTATATCCTGTAAAAATTCAAAAGTACCATTAAATACCCACACAGTAACTTACAAAACAATTTTTTGATTGTCACGTTTGTATAATGTTTATATTCAATTTAATTTTTGGAAAAGGTGGATGTCAAATATACTGAAAAATATCATAATTAAGTACACCATACTAATGTTAAAAAGGAAGTAGAAAGGTATGAATATTATATCCTTTGATTACCAAGCATTAGCCATGCTATGTGAGAGCTATGTTCCACACCATCCCTGAATCTAAGATGAGATCCCACAGAACGGTAACACTACCCCTGTTGGGTAATTGCTGATGTAAAAATCCGCAACATGTCCTAGGGGAAGATCCTCTCTGCTGAAGATGAAATTGTCCTTGTGTTTCAACAGATTATGGCACTGAAGCAAGAGATCTGGAAACTCAAACTTCAAATTTAGTAAACCATCCTTCAGAACAACGTTGGGACATTTGAGAAGTTTGTTTGAAAAGGGAAGAATGTAGGTGGACAACATGTACTCTAGATTCCACGGAATCCAGAATTCCTGCAAAAATAGACTGTTTGAGAAAAGATGTCTACTAAGGAAGACAAACTTCCTCCAGAAAGGCATCTCTCTCCAAAAGATAACAAAGCTGATAACCTGACCCAAGTGAAAGTCAATAGATGACTAAGATCCTCTTAAATTTGAGTAAAAGATCTATGATAGGCCTCACACAACAGCTGTAAAGGATATAAGAAAACCAGGAAATTGTTATGTCTGACAAATTCTGGAAAACTAAGACCAATTAAGATGAACAGTGGTATATCTTGTCTAGAACCCTAAAATAAAGTAAATGGTCTAACCTTTGACAATCCAAATAAGGGTTCTCCAGGTGATGAAAAGCCAAGGCATGGCAGCACATTTCCTCAACTGATCTGCAAATCTCCTTGTATGGACAGTAATGTCTGGTGAAGATGGAAGTATCAGATACTCAGACAAACTTGTTTCTCCCAATAAAGAGTATGATTCATAAGCCACAGGAAAAACACTCAAAACATTAAAAACATGGCTTAAGTCGTTGTAAAAATAGTGCAGGAGTAGCTGTCCAAGCAAAGAAAGGTGCTGGAAAAATAGTGTTTAAATTCTCATTAGTTTGCCACTGACCATCCACAAACTGAGCCTTACAATCAACAGAAGAAAAAGCATTAGAGACCATGTAAGATTCTGTGTGTAAGGAACTATACATCCTGAACCCCAAAGAAAAAAGCCAAGAAAGTAGACAATACACTGAAGTCTTATGAACAGGATCTAAAATAATGCAAAAGAAAAAATTCCTTGTAAACATAAGGGTTTTTATTATCCACACCAAATACAATAATACTGTCATCAAATCAGGTTAATTTAGTAAGTTTACAGTTTAGTTAGTAAAGCAGTTGACAACAATATATACTTATGATTAAAATCTTTATTTTTGCCTTATTTAAAAATGTAAATAAATAAATAGGAAACTTATTACTTCATTATTAGTAATTACAATTGTAGTATGTTTTAAACACAGATATTGTTACCTTTATTAGTGACAGTGAAACATTTTTTCATTACATAATTATCAATTTATTTGATTTACAAAAGATCAGTGTGGGCTTTCTGTACATTTTATAAATACAAATAATAGTCACTGCATCATGATATTTAGTCAATGTTAGCGATTCATCCACTGTGTAGGAAATGCTCAAGTTATCTTTAAAATGGATATGACAAAATATTGTTTTTACATGTAGTACTTTTTCACAACACACATACAAAAGATATTTCACACCAAACAAATGATAACTTGAAAATTAATTTCAAAAAGTGAATGATAAACAGGAAGCTTAGCACCATGTCAGAATAATGCAGTAAATGAAAAGTTATAAAGCAAGCAAGCGAGTCTTCTCACCAACTTTTTGCTTCATATGTGGTGGAGATGAGAGTTAGTAATCAACTCTAAAAAACATCAAAAAAGAAATCTTGTGATTTTTTGGTGTATGTAGGGGCAGCATGTCTCAGGGGCTCCACAGTTTGGACTCATATTTGGATGATTTGGAAGTCTGAAGCTTGCACGTTCCATACTGTTGTGTCCTTGACCAAGACACTTTTTATAAATGTTAGCTCATGGCTAACATGTAATGGACTGGAATTCTGTCCAGGGAGAATGGATTACCATTCTGATCTGCTTGTGTCACTTAAAACCAGAATCCAAAAGCACAGGCCCTAAATGCCTTGCAAAGGCACAATGAGGATTTACATCGTAGGTATAATTGTAAGCAGTATTTTCTTCTTCAATATCTTTTACATGTAAATATATATATATAAATACACACACACACACTTTCTGAAGAAATATTTTATTGTACTCACAACTACTAGTCTTCAGTAAATGTATAATTTCATTTAACCTGCAATGTAAGTTGATACTATCAGTAAATTAGGCTATCCCCGAAGTTTTTAAATTAAATAATTGTATAATAATACAAAAATATAAAACTCAAATGTTCAATATTAGAGGTTCAAAATTAAAAATATAGTTGACTAAAAAACAAAATATAATAAAAAAAATAAAAATTACAATTATATAGGAATGAATATCACAGACAAACTGTTCCTACACTACCTAGGAGCCTTGCATTCAGTCTCTGGATTTGGATATTCCTTTTCCAGTGTGGATGTATTCTTTGACACAGACTCCTCAAAAATTATCTGGCTTTCAAGCAATTTAGCCAGCTTCTCATGCTCTGCAGGGTTATGGTTGTTAATTACAGTCTCCAGGGTTGGAATACTTGCATCACTAAGACAGAATAGAAACAAATATATCCTGATATCCATTTATAAAAATATACTGAGCCCCAGTACAATTTAATATGGAAAAAATGAGTCTGTAAAAAGTACACAGTAGATGCTTGATGTAGTTACACAAAGGTTATCTACCATATTTAAGACTAAAACTAAAATTAAGGAATGCCTATATGTGAAACCAATAACACTGAAAATGTACAGGAGTAATCAAAACATATAATTTTGTACTATTAGTACAATAAGGATTTATGGATAAAAGGATGATATTAATATATTCCTCATATGTATCTATATTTTCTTCAAACGTGTCTATATTAATATAAACCATCTAAAAATATTTAAAAATTAACCATTTTTTTCATTTAATCTTTCAGATGTATTTCATCTGCACTATGGAGTATGTACTCTTATTTATTAGTCGTAAATCATAACACACACAAGGTGCACAGTTATAAAACTGACATACAAACTTAAAGATTACTGTGATCATTTTCACACATTATGACTTGTTTTTCAGTTTATAAATGTTTGTAGGTGAGAAGAACTATATATTAATGCATAATGAGCATAAGTTGTGGGAAAAATATGAAAACAAGCATATACATACACAGACACTTTTAATCGAAAATCTTCACATCTTATTACACTTTTTCTTTTATAAGCAAATGGTAGCAGTATACACGTGTACATGCATGGGTGAAAATTAGAACAATATCTTGATTTGGAATACTATATACTTAAATCTATTAAGTAATTACAATGTTTTATGCTTTGGAACATAAAGCTTTAATTATTGTATTTTATGTTTGTGTATTCCATCAGTGAAGTAAAAAAGAAAAATGTGATAAAAACACATATTCCTTGAAGTTCTTATGGTAATTATTACTTCTATTAGTTATGTCCACGACATTTCAGTCACAGTTACATCAATTATGCTCTACAGCTACTAGCAAATCCGGCATGCTCTGCAGCAACAGAATTAATACAGCATTTTACTGCTTTTTATTTATTCCAAACGTTTGCCTGCTTCTCTTATGTATTTGCTAACTTTATGTTTTACCAAAGTTAAGAGATTGTAGAGTGCTTGATAAAATCCAAGTCAAATGAACATTTCAAATTTGTGATAAATCCTCTAGACAGTAAAACTGAAAACAGATATAAATAGAAGAGTTTCTACATAAAAATTTTCTCAACCCAAACCAGCCCTTTTTACATACATATTTTTCTTTACAAGTGGGTTTTCTCATCATCACTGAGTTTTGTACTATGTTCCTTGTGAGTTTGTGTTTTCTGATAAGAGAATTTTCACAATAATTGAATAACAGATATCCCACCATAATTTTATTTTAACTTAAATATAACCAAATTCCTGTTTGATGAATGTTATAATTCACCAACAGAAAAAAAAACTGCCATTTACAATAGTATCTAGTGAAAACCAATACAGTCAAATATCACAATATGTCTCTCCTATCAGAAATAATATACATCTAACAACATTCAAATTTACAGACTGTTCTAAAAACATGCCAGTCAGACAATACAGATCTGAATTACTCTCCATTTCATATCCAGAAGGAACTTTACCCCCAACTTAAATCTAGTTAAAACACATAACTCACATAAACAAACAGATAAGACTTAAAACTGGAAAAGCAGTCTTAAAACATTGGAAAAGATTCACAAGTGAATCACATATATGGCGAGAGTCAAGATAGACTTATGAAGCTTAGTAGCCAACTAAATATAAGTCCTGTAGAAGAAATGAGATCAGAGCAAAGGATGCTTCTCTTGTTGGGGCAAGAGAAAGCTCATTATCTACAGAGTAGTGGAAATGAAAGCCCAACAAATACATTTCCAGTGCAAATGCTTTCTGGGTCCAAGTGACAAAAGTATGTGGCTATAATAGAGCCCAGAATTAAAAACTCTGTCACAGATGATCTGACAGAAGTAAAAGACAGCTGGACAAATTGGCATGTGAAGAAATGTATATGAAACATCTACAATGATCATATACAGCCCAAGTGAGAAGACAAGAAGCAGAAGGGTAGGGACCTTATAAGGCTTTCAAGCATAAGGAACCTATTGGGTCTCCCTGGACAAGAAAAGTAAGAAACCAAGGTAAGCACAGATAACTGCTAAATTCAAGTTTCTAAGATATAAGGAGCATTCCTCAAAACCTTGTATCACAGAGAGTGTGCCATAAAAAGGTCTCAGAGATTGGACTGAGGAAGGCAAACTCCAGAAAGTAAAGTATCCTGACCAAGCAAATTCTAAAAACTATAAAGCCAAATGAACTGCGACACTGCAGAAAAAGATAATGATGCCAAAGCAGAGAACAGGTAAGAGTGATTATTTTTAGTGAATCTATCTGGGTCACAACATGCTCCAAAAAGAAGGTGAAGTATGGACAGATAGCAGAGAAATTCAACAAGATAAAGACTAGCAGACTAAGGATGAACGTGAGACAGTTAAAGCCAGTAATCCCCAAGCTGAAAGAAGAGATTTAAGGGACTGAAGCTCAAGTAAATAAGACTACCAGAAACAAATTGTCAAGAAAAACAAGATAATAAGAAGGAGGAGGTTCATGTTAAGGTTGTCCGAGATCAAGTTGAAAGAAGAGAAAACAGAGAAATAATGTCATACCTATCTAATCAAAGAAATAAAGGGCAAAGGTGAATTTATGAGGTTCTCATCAGGAAGAAAAAATCCAGAAGCAAAGGTAGGTGGTTTAAATAGTTGGTCAAAACTAATAACAACTATTTTTAGTTCTGATCTCAGGAGGCAGCTCTCGTATCAAAAATGATTTTCACATATTCCAAGGTGGTTTAAATAGTTAGTCAAAACTGTATAAAGTTGGAGAGGGCTCAGTTGAACCAAATGAGCAGGAGATGGAGAATCGTGGTTCTGAGATGAAAAAAGTAAAATGAAACAAACAATCTGGTGCACAGTGGCAGTAATATTGCTGGCTATCACAGTAACACCAGTTGCCATTGAAAATGTAGTATATGATTCCAGTTGTGTCATATTAGGACCTCAGGAGATATGAATGTGATATAAATGGAATAATCTATGAAACAGCATTTCTTTTATAAACTTAATGCATTTTTTTATTCCTAATTTTGTGACAGAAGTAATGTCAACTAACTTGAAAAGTCTAATCTTCATTGGTGTTAGAAAGTTGATAAACACCAACATCATGATGCTTTACAGATATGTTTAATTTTAAGTATACTTACGCTTTACATGGATATATTCTTTCCAAATTATCAGGAAAACATTTTGGGCGAACATTGTAATGTATGCCTACATCAGACATAGGCAAAGGTCTTCCTGGGTTAACTGCATAGAATTTATTTCCTGGCTGTAAATAAAAGAATATCAAACCTAATATCCTTAGAAATCATTAAGGCTATAAATGGTTAAAAAGCAAAGATATAAATTTCATATGATGTACAAAGAAGCTTAAATTACTTTCAGAACAAGATCTGGATTAGTACTATTTCATGAGAAAGTGGGTTAACAAATTTAAACAATAAAAATGATTTAATGAGCTAAACAGATCATCATATTTCACTTCTGAATGTTAAATACAGTAATTATTTGTGGGTATGAATTTATTTAATGATCACATTCCTAGGTCAGAAAAATTTCCCCATCATATGTAGGTTCTTATTAACACAATCAAAGCTTTGCGAAATGAAGAAAGATATTAAAAACATGCAAAACACAACTACAAATTCAAGAAAAACAGAAAAAAAAACAAACTCGGAGTCTATTTCTGACAATATAACAATCCTCTCTTTCAGACTTTCTTTCTTCTATATAGACACATGCATGACTTTGAGAACAAATAACAGAATGGCTAAAGGTGAAAAATTAGCGTACATGTGTGTGCACATTATACTTATGGAGCTATAATAAAGTAAGGATGTTCAAATTAATCAAATTCAAAATGTTTATGAATCTTCTTATATACTGTTTATCACATGGTAAGCTATTCCCGAGCAGGTCAGTTGAAACTAATAACAACAAAATTAATTTTGATACACCTCAGTAAATAACTTATAATTTTGAGAAATAGATAAATCATAAATTGTTATTTGAGGATGTGTAAAACAATGGTAACATTTCCAATAGCTAAATTCATTATTTGAGAAAGACTCGTACACTAGCATATGCAGTTCAGGTTTGTGATACCAAATGCCAGAAAACAGATATTGTAATATATTACTGAAATGCTGTCATACTTAGAAAGAGTTAGTTATCTTTTTAACATAATATAACCATTAACCTTTTCAGCTTCCATCTCTGCAATAAATGGTAAAAAATACAAATCGAGAGCTAGTCACATTGTAAATAACATTTACAATTGAAAAATCACAGTAAACAAAGTATCAGGTAATGAAAGCCACCACTTATTGACAAAATTTACAGTTACCACTATTCTTGCAAACCTATGGCCAAAAGATAATATCATAACATATTTTCAAACAACAATCAAATAAAAAATATAGTACATTTAGAAAACAATAATCAAAATCCAAAATATAATAGCACTACAACAGCAAATGAGCAAAATGACTTCAAATAACAAAAGTGCAAATACCATTAATTAATGTAATCAACAAAGGCAGAGAATATCATAAACTACAGAGGCACTAAGCTGTTATATGATGTTGATGAGAAATAAATGTAATTCTTTTAGCAGGAATTTTCTCACATGAATGAAAGTTTTTCATCTTTAAGCAGCAGTTACAGTGCATGTAAAAAAAAACATGAATTCAACTAACATGCTGAATTCATTGAAAATATAGACTTGAAAGTACACATGGTTCATAATAATTTCATAAAATCAAATGAAACTAAAACGTAACTAAGATACACAATAGTCATGAAACCAAAATGCAATAATTCGAGGAAAGAAAATGGCTACATTCTGCACCTATGTGGTTTTACACAGCAATGTTCCTCACTGTGTGCTCTGAATCTTAAGGTTATAGTCTTTTGTCTGTTCTTTAACTTGTGTATATTAGAATTTTAAAGTTATAATTACCCAAGGTTTGAATAAATGACAATAGTTTGATAGCATTAACTAGAACTGACCATCTTCCTTTTTTTGTCACTAGTTAGTTTTGTGTACCTTCACCAATCAAACTGTTTACTGTTACTTAAAAACTTTATATGCTTGCTTTTAGAAGTATTAATAAATTTTTATTCACTACTTTTAAAATGAGTTGTTGATTAATATTTTGGTTATTAATTTGTTTCTTAGTTTTGAAGAGATTGACAACACTATGATCAATGGATTTTGGTGACACGCCATTCATGTTACAGGATATGAAATCCTATCATAACCTGGCTTACGACTGTTCATCTTTACAACAACCTTGCAGTATAATTTCTGTAATCCTTATTGACTATATTGAATACCATTTCCAAAGTTATATCTGTATGGCTATCATGTCAAAAGCAAAGCAATGCTCTCTGTATGCTTTCCTCAACACTATCTAACACAAATTTTGTTCTTGGGAAGTATGTGCTATTTCTTAATTGCTTATGTTGTAAAAAGTACAGAAAATGGCCATTATTCTCTTCAAACTTTGCTTTTGTGACCTGGATAATGAAATTTAAAAATTAACCTATTTTCCAAGTAAAAATGAGCAAATTTGCACATTTTCATTTATATAAGGTCTGAATAAAACAACATATCAATCAAGATTTATATGAATTTATTTATGCTAAAGTTATGCAACAATGTTCAGAAGTGAGTAGTTTTTTAAGATTTGCAACTGTAATGTAAATCACTTTCACGTATCAGCCCCCAAGTATAGTCTCCCATTATGTTTTCATTATATGCTCTGAGGTCAAAAAAGCAAAGTTTGAAGAGAAAAATAGGTCATTTTCATTTACTTTAGGCATAAGCAATTGGGAAATAACACTTTCTGCCCAGGAACAAGAAAAAGTTTGAGGATGGCAGTATTTCAGTGCCTGTTTTAAAACTCCAATTGTACAGAAATCCATATGAGCTGCATTTGACAACTTAAATAATATGTCTTTGTATAGAATACCATGAATACTATTTCAATGCCCAACAGCTTGAGCTATTCAACAGTTGTACAGATATGTCATGAAAGCAACTGTCTTTCGTACTCTGTTGACCTTGTTTCAAAACCAAGACATTTCTTGGTTACTTTGCATATTATTGCCTAGAATGCATGAACTTTGCCACTGACTTGTATGTTCAAGGATTCTTACCAGTTACAATACATCACACCTTGCTTATCCCAAGTGAGGTACAATTTGTTTCAAGTTTTGTTTCTGGATGGTTCTAAAGCCCCAAGTTTATCCATATTCCTTTGTGTTTTCTAATGCCATTAGGTGCAAGGGAAATCATAAACACCTGACCTGAATACAACTTCACAATCCAAGTCACAGTATGAATATTTTGTCTCACAAATAAACCTTTGCGAAAGCAATACATTTTCAGTTGAATCACACTAACTATGTAATGTCAAATATTATCAAACTGTAGTTCTGATAAATCATCCCATTGCACCACAATTTTATATTGGATGTAGCTTTCACTTTGCTTGCTCATTTGCATATTCAAAATTGTTTTATTATAAATTTATTATATATAATACTATACCACGTATAAAATAAAAAAAAGTATTATATATCATACATTTTTCTTACCACTGTGTGTATGAGAGGGAGTCAAAGTATGCATTCAATGTCAGAGTTACAAATTATTTATTTTACCCTGCACTGCTGATTAAGCAAATAGTTCAAGGATGAGAAAAGTTACGTATGCAGTATATTTCAAAAACTGGAAATGTGGGTTTTGGAAGTTCTAGAGGTTATGCATCTCCAATTTGTAAACTGCATGATGGGTAAAAGTATTTTTATTCTTAACCTGAACATCATCTTCCACAACAACTTGTAAAGTCTGGTTCAGCCTGAAATCAATTCACAGATATACCTTGAGAATAAATACTTTTGTAGCATATCTGATTTTCTCTACAACAGATCTATACACTTCACTTAAAGCTTGCCACATTTGGCTTAAATAAACACAGTAATTTTTTTTAATGTTATAGTCACTATTCCTTCTCCAATAAGGCACACACATTTTGCTAAATAAGCTGTTTATTTGTATTTCGAAAATGTTCTAATACATATCAAGCAAGAAAGAATTCATATCTGACTGTATGGTATTTAAAAGGTACCAACAGGTAAGTTACTAAACTGTAGGTATAAAATTCATTAAGGTTTGCTTAGAGATTTGTGATTGACTTGACCAAAAAGTACATAAATTGTTTTCAAGAAAGAATAACACTTTTACTACTAAATACAAAAACAACACACAAAGACTTAAGGTCAGTGAAGACATTAAGCACAAATAGTTTTTACTTTATTAGCTCCATTAACAAAAAGAGAAAACCAGTTTCCACAATCTTTTATCTCATTATATAAGCAACATTTGAGAAACTAAATAAGACTAACTCAGTGAATTATCCAGCAAGCTATCCTAATATGTGGCCGAGTCTTTCACTGTGTATGACAGATTTTAAAAGCAAAGTAAAGAATTTTATATTATTAAAAGATCAAAAAGGTATAAATAAGAATATATAAATACACAACATTATACTGTTTTAAAAATTTCATTCCTAACCAGTACATTAAATTTGGTCTTCACTCATTACAATATACTTTAGAAATGAGAACTTTTAACAAAATAAATTAGAATAAAAATGACAAACATGTAGTTCGCAAAATAAGTATTTCAAAAACATGAAGAGAAAGGAAAAGCTGCATGTACAAATTTATTGATATCCAAGAAAAGTAAAGAAACTGGGAGGCTTTTATTTTATCAATATCTATAGTTGGCATTTCTGATTGGTGGATATTCTGAAAATTATGTAAGGAAAGAATGAAAGTCTATAACTGAGAATACAGAACAGACAGTCATCAACTGATATAGGGATGTGAAGACTGTGAACTTATTTACATATTTTCTTTTTAAATTAAAACTCGTATAATATTAACATTTAGTGATGTCGAGAAACCCACTTGTTGAGAATTTTATATGCAAAAACAGCTTGTTTGGGTTGAGAAAATATTTTAAATAGAAGAGCGAACAACGTTTCGACCTTCTTCGGTCATCGTCAGGTTCACAATGACCGAAGAAGGTCGAAACGTTGTTCGCTCTTCTATTTAAAATATTTTCTCATTGTGAACCTGACGATGACCGAAGAAGGTCGAAACGTTGTTCGCTCTTCTATTTAAAATATTTTCTCAACCCAAACAAGCCATTTTTGCATATAAAATATTAACATTTGAATTATAAAGTACATTTTGATGCCAAATCTATTGGTATACATTGATAACAAATTTTGAATGTAATTCTGTAAAAACGTTTGTGACGTGCAAACTTTGACCATCATATACTTGTAGTTTCGGTGTTAAACACTGACACTGAAATGTTGATACATAATTAAACTTAAGTCCTTTATGTGTTACTTTGTTCACACTTAAAAACAGGTAAGGTAGTTAGATATTTCAGCAAATTTACAGGTATGTTCTTCTAAACACCAAAGCAGATAATTAACAATGACAGCAATTGACAGCTGACAGCCATAACCAAAGAGCCATCTGCTCCTGACTCCCTTAATAATTCACTGAGTTCATGTATCAGTGTTGAGTTCAGATGATAAGTACAATCCTTATCTAGATACTTGAAACACTTGGGAAGTAGTGTGTTAATTTTTCATCCCAATGTTAGTTATCTACAAGGTTGGTCAATGTCAATGACAATTTCAGAACAGCCAAATGTCTGTAATTTCAAACTAGAATTAGCATTTAGATGGATAGTGTTTGTGCAAATACAGCTTATTTTACAAACAAAAAGCAGTTTTGTGAACCCATTCAATCACTACAGCAAATGGCTATAATACACTACAGATATAGCACACTAAAGAACACTATTTCCATACTCAATGATATCATTTCTTCTATCTCAGTAGGTACGCATGTAGTGTAATGTTCATAAGCCCAACCTGGTTGGCAGTTATCATAACATGATTTACTTCAGAACTACAGTTCACTTGTTACACATATGAAAAACTGACAATTTCTGCAATAGGTTAGTCATTGACAACTACCTTCATACAGTGACAAATACTGATAAGATAAAATGAAAACTGCTTCTCCAATCAAACTTTTCAACATTAACAAGAATGAAGATTGTCAACAGTGGTGACATTATTCATAGAACTTGAAAGACAAGAAATCTGAGTAAGGTCCTGGCTATTTTAATATTCAACTGAAATGTAAACTTGTGCCCATGTGTTATGAGAGGCACATATCGAGTGATACAAAGTCAATGGTTATCTAAACTAGCCATCATAATAATGTGTAAAAAACTGTGCATTTTCTTTCTGAACTGGTGGTCAAATCCAACTCAGGTTTTAGCTATCAACCCTCTAATACATGCTGCATCACTGTATAGAATGGTAATTGTGCTCAATAACCCTTTCTTGCAACAGGTAATGGACATTCCCATATACAGTATTTAGTTAACCCAAATTGAAGCAATGTTTCCACCATTGATGTTCCTGGCATCTTCAGGAGGTCAATTTCTGCTGCAAAAGTAGTAAAACTACATGGGCAAAGCACTACATGGACCTACACTACAACACCTTACACTGGAGCTATATGTCAATGTACTGGTCAAGCCTAAGAACCATCTCATAACCCGGAGGTATTATAAAGAAGAATCTATGGTTGCAGATGTTACTGCTGCTGATTTCTTCTTCTGCTCTAACATCCAATTCAACTAGTTCACTTTCATAGAAAAGTGTGACAAAAACTGTCTCCCAAGATGATTTCTCCCCGAGACATATTAGTCGCTGCATGGGATTGCTTGACAATTTCTCTACATATTTAGTGATGACTATCATGATTGGAGGGAGACTTCCAATGAAATATTTTCCAATGTAAATTCCTTATATTTTCCTAATAGATAGGCAAGACTTTTCATTGGAATTTCACAATTGAGTTTTGAACTCTGCCATTTGGGTTTCTTGGTCCTCCCAAGGTCCACATCTACAGCATAAATCCATGACAAATGTGTCCCAATCATCAGGTTGTTCTCAAATGATGCTCTAGGATGTGAATACTCAACCACTGACAATTGGAAACAGACAATGTATGATATCTCTCCCATTTCATCCATTTCAGTAAAAATGTATCCAATTCTAATTCGGAAATTTCTGCAGCATATCATGATATCAAAATCAGTTTCTATAACATTTGAACCCACCATGAAGTAAATTATGCTCACTCTGAGCTATTGACATAGATTTAGCTTAATTTCCTCAATACAATTGGGGGGAACGTTTCCTCATCCAAATATTTCTCAGCTGATCCAGGTAAAGTAAAAATGATGTGCGTCTCATACAGAGTTAAAAGCCCAGAGTAAATACACCAATTTTTTTTTTCATTCTCATAAGCTTACTGTAGAAGATGACTAATATAGTATGTATAGTGGGAGTGAACAAAATGAAATCAGATATGATGAAATAGGTTGAGAATGACTGTCACATCTTTACAATAAGCAGTATTTTGTGCACCATTTCTATTGGTACAAAGGTCTGAGCATTCATTGTAACAGCTACCTTCTCACAATGTCAGAGAGTTAAAACCTGTCTCTATACACAGGTCATATGGTAAAGCACTGAACTTTCAGACTGTCTAGATGTAATGATTTTTTTTTGTATTGTTTGTGGCATGAATTTTCTATGAAGTGTCACAGAATCAAAATAAATAATTACATTGAGTCCAGTTATCAAAATATAAATCCTGGTGTTGTACTGTAGTGATATTCCACATTTGAGACACTACTGGATTGTTGGCAGCTTGTCTAAAAGCTGTAAATATTTTATAATATTCCTTATACTTCATGATACTCAAATCCATTAGCAACCAATCTTGGATCATACTTACTTTCATTTGTGTTAACATACTTGGTATTAATAACATTTATCAGACATTTTCTATTAACATAGGAATTCAACTCAAAACAAATTTAAACACAACAATCATTTTAAAGATTATTAAAAAATAAAACGGTACTAGTACCTATCAATGTAAAATACAATCAATAATTTGATCTCTCTTACAACATACATGACTCATAATACAAAAATAGGGTTTCCCTTACATCTTACCATTTAACATTCAAAATTGATTTAGATGTGAGAATAATATTATGGTATTGTTTATAATTTATTATTTGTTATTATACATCATACTAACTATTTAATGGTGGTATTACAGATTTCTATTTTCTTTCTACCATAGTAAAAATAAAAATTATAGTTAATGATGTAGAAGTGAATCAAACAATATACTTTTAGTTTTATCTTTAGTGACAAACAAACAAACCGTAATACCACATGTGTGCTTGGATGAAACAAATACTAAACACATTTAGTGTTTTAGACATGCAATAACTGTTATTTGAATTTATAGTTTTGGCTTTTAAATTTGAAAATTATGAATGATCACAAATATCCTAGATTTCTATTTCATATTAAATATGAGATATTACTGTAAACTCTACACCTAACTTTGTAAATATTAAGCTGAATGAGTACGAATGAACAAAACTGTACATAAATATAAATGAAGGATAGCCTACACATAATAGTTAAGAAAAAAGAATACTTTATAATTTATTCTGAGTACAACTTTATAATTTTTACAATTTGATCTGGATAAAATAATTCATAAATAGATAGTAAAGATTTATTATAATGTTTTATAAAGCACAATTATAAAATCATAATCTACATTTCAGTATGCTTTTAGCAATGCATGAAAAACTGTTCATTTTTCAAACTATATCCCAGCCTTGAGCCAGCATTTGTAAGAAATCCTGTTTAATTTTCAAAAGCATTTAGTGAGATAAGATTCTTCACTACAAGATAAGAAGTACAAAAATCAATACTCAAGCAACACCAGAAGCCAGTTAGGCTTACGTTTATGATTTTACTACAAAATGCCTAACAAGCACAACATCTACCACTTCAAATGTAATTTAACGAAAAGATCTTACAAAAACATGTAAAAGTAAAAAAGTGAAAAAAACTTGGACAAGACTTACAAATGATACAATTTAATTTAATAGTTACAGGGGTAATTTAAGTTTTGTCAAAAACATTGACATATAAAATGTAGAGCAATAGTTCACAAGATAAATGCATTAGTGTAGTATTTTAGATTGAAACGTGTTTCCCTACATGTATAAGTTATGTCTCGTGAGATCAGCAGATTCACACAAGAAATAAGGGAAATGTCTTGTAGTTGAAAACTTAAACTGCGTCCTTTGTGTGTAAAGAATAAAGAAATTGAATAAAAATTATGAAAATAAAGCAAAGTATTTATCCTGGATAAGCAAAAGAAGATACCAAATGTACCTAATCAGACAACAAAGTGACATGACTAGAAAAGTCTAAATTTTTTTCTTCCACAGGACTACAAAAGAAACTACAACTGTTAACTTCTAGAACAAGGTCCTTAGCAGAATTCACTCCAACAAAACAAATAAAATGTACTAAAACTTCCAGATTGGCTCACTCTTTTTGTTCCATTTACAATGTCACTGTTTTTTATCTCTCTATAACCATAACATTGGTCAACTGTGGACTTTAGAGACATCATGATCATCCAGCAAACAGATATAACAAAATCCTACCTGTACTATAACAATATCATACAAGCAAATATACATCATCTACAAGAGTATAAAGAAAAAATAACTGAGTTGCTAAAAAATTAATGCTTCCTGAACCATATGTTACTGCCTGACAAGATGGAAACCTAATAACCAAACATTTTTCAAACTCCTATATTACAATAGATAATATAAAGTATATAATATATCCTCGTGTTACATAAAATGAGAATTCATGCCTAGAGATAAGCAAGTTCAGACAAAACCCAAACTATATTTTAAAAGGTAATATGTCAGATACAGTAAAAACTGACAAACAGAATGATGTTTTTGCTAATTTTAACTAAAAGTTTGTTTTAACTGAAATAAACCATTTCACAACAAAAACATAAAACTTTCTGAAGTAAAAACAAACAAACATAGCTGCAAACCATATAAAGAACTTTATATGAAGAGGAGACACAAATGTCTCTACCTAAAAAATTCCATGCTATTTAACAAACATTGCATACATGAATTCAAGAAATAATTTTTCATAATTTCTATTATTCTCAGTATTAAATTTATATTTTGGCAATTAAGATATTGTTTGTAAGAAACATAAAATGAAGTTAAATATTTAACAATATAATTTTTTCTTTTTTGTACAAATTTTTATTCAGTTATCTGTGTGTGTGCTTTTTGTATAGCAAAGCCACAAAGGGCTATCTGCTCAGCCCACCGAGGGGAATCGAACCCCTGATTTTAGCATTGTAAATCCGGAGACATACCGCTGTACTAGCGGGCAGCATTTATTCAGTTGTCATTAAAAATAAAGAACATAATCCCATGCTTGCTAAAAAGTTTCACAAAATAGCAAATTAAATTTTAAAGAAAAATTCTTATACATTATATAAAATGTTTACATGAACAGGTAAAATCTGTGGCTTTTATTGTAACATTAGTTAATTTATTGATACAGGTCAAAAACATTACACTTAAAATACTCAAGCACTGTTTCAATACTTTTTCCATATAATTCCAATAACAAGTAGCATTCACAGAATTTATCACAAAAGATAATTCATGCACCTTATTTTTTATAATTTAAAATTACAGTACTTTCTGGACCATATTGTTTAAAGAATATTTTCTAAAAAAATATTGTAACACTTGTAACTTTTTTTTTTCTGTGTGGTTCATTTGACCATTTTTGTTAAAAAAACAAAAAAATGTATTAGCTTTTGAGTGTACATGTGTGTGTGTGTGTGTGTGTGTGGGAGAGAGATGAGTAAGCACAACATTTATATAAAAAAAGAGAATCCTAGATTGAAACTTTAGGAGTTTTGGATCTTTCAAAATTCCAAGTCAGTTTGATCTAAGTGTCATATTTTAACAAAAAAAAGTGTATAATAAGAAGGTAATAACAAGAAATATCAAACCTTATGTTTTGGCAAATGTTGTAGCTGTAAGGTCCACGCATGTCTTCCAAAAGGCCCACGAATTAGACTTATAACTGTAGGCTCTGGATCTGACACCAAAGAAAATTACAATGATTCTATAATAACCCGTGCTTCAATCCATACCACTGATAATGTGTCTGTACTTGTTGAGTATTCATCTTCTACACAACTGTAACTCTTTTCATACTTATAATTAACCAAAACTTCTAACTGTCAAATATTTTATACAAAACAAAAACCACTAGATGGAGAGTTAATAATATTTCTAGTTATCAAAGTAAGTAAGGTGTTGAATTACCCCAAACTACACATACTGCACCATACAATTATGAATAAACTGGTATTTTTTCTTTGTTTTATCAAATCTCTAAAGAACTAACTGCATTATCTTTCCCTGCTATTAAAGTGATAGACTAAAGGAAAGGCAGCTAGTCAATATAATCTACCTACAATTCTTGGGCTCATCCTTACTAATTAACAGTGGAATTAACCAGCACATCATAATGCTTCCAGGGCTGAAATGACAAGCATGTTCAATGATGAAATTCAAATACACAAGTAGTTGATGCAATCATATATGATGGTTATATTACTATTAACCAGCAGAAATGCAATCTATGCACAGCTGTTTGTGCAAATAATTACTAACTATAGTATTCACTGAAAAAAAAAAAAGAAGAAAAATTCAACATCTTAAAAAACGATTCTTATGAACAGTATTGCATGGAAAATAATTTTGGATTGTGCTTATACAAATTGTAATATTTTTATATATTAAAAGTGATACCCTTCATTGAAGAAAAATACACCATGTTTTAAGACCTCCATTTTTTTAGAACTACATTTACAAAAAAATCAATACAGATATAACCAAACTCTCACAATTTATTATTACATACTCTCAGATGTTAATTATAATTTTTACTAGCATCCTATGAGTACATAATGTACTAACTTGTGAGCATCAATTCCATTGATTAACAACTGAAAAATAATCAATTGACCAAAATTAGTTAGAACACCCTATCCCCTGATAGCTAGCGTTACTCCTTCTGGCTAAAATAACTGCAGTGAGACACTTCTTGTAGCCATTACCAGTCTCTGACATCAGTTTGATGAAAGTTTGACCCATTCCTCCATGCAGAATTCTTTCAGCTGTGAGATGTTTGAGAGGTTTCTTGCATGTACAGCCCGTTTCAAGTCACCCTACAGCATCTCAATGGGATTAAGATCTGAGCTTTGACTCGGCCATTCCAGGACTCTCCATTTCTTAATTTTCAGCCAGTCCTTGGTGGATTTACTGGTATGTTTTGGGTCATTGTCGTGTTGTAGGGTCCAGTTCTGCTTCAGCTTTAATTTTCTTGCAAATGGTCTTACATGATCCTCAAGCACCCTCTGATATACAGTAGAATTCATGGTGGATTCTATGATTGTGAGCTGTCCAGGTCCTGCTGCAACAAAGCAGCCCCAAACCATGACACTTCCACCTCCATGCTTCACAGTTGGTATGAGGTTCTTTTCCTGGAATGCTGTATTTGGTTTACGCCAAACGTCCTCTATTTTTGTGTTCAAATAATTCAATTTTGGACTCATCTGTCTGAAGAACATTATTCCAGAAGTCCTGGTCTTTGTCTACATTCTCTCTGGCAAACTTCAGTCTGGCCTTAATGTTTCTCTTAGAGAGCAAAGATTTCCTCCTCACTTGTTCAGTCCCTTTCTGATTGTAGAGGCATGCACTTTCACATCAACAGTAGCCAAAGCCTGCTGTAGGTCCCGTGATGACATGTTAGGTAGGGTCTTTGGAGAACTCTTTTAGCATCTTGCGGTCTGCTCTTGGGGTGAACTTGCTTGGACGACCAGACCTAGGCATGTTGGCAGTTGTTTTGAAAGCACTCCACTTGTTGACTATTTTCCAGACAGTGGAATAGCTGATTTCAAAATCTTTTAAATACCTTACCAGACTCACAAGCTGCTAATTTTCTTTCTGAAGGCCACAGACAGCTCTTTTGCTCTCAACCATGATGTTCACTCTCACTTCAACAGTCAGGAGCACACCAAACTAAATGTCTGAGGTTTAAATAGGGCAAGCCTCATTCACAATGATGAGTAACGATCTTCTAATTACATGCACCTGGTGTAATACACCTGTGTATGAGTTGAGCCATTTTATGTGGGTTTAAATGTGGGGATGTCCTAACTATTTCCTCAGTTAGAATATGCATTTTTGTCGAATTACATTTTACAGAAGATCTTATAAAAGTCTTTTCTTCAGTCTTAATTGTTTAGTTATATTACTTTAATCTCTTATTATTGTTACATATATACACAGACTTTCATAGGGTGTCCTAATTTTTTCACACGACTGTACATGTAAAAATGGCTGGTTTGGGTTGAGAAAATTTTCATGTAGAGGAGTGAACAATGTTTTGACCTTCTTCAGTCATCGTCATGTTCACAAACCGAAGAAGGTCAAAAGGTTATTCGCTCCTCTACATAAAAATTTTATCAACCAAACCAGCCCCTTTTACATGTGCATTTTTCTCTACAAGTGGGTTTTAACATCATCACTGATTAAAAAGGTGGAAAGATATTAAACATTCACACGTCTAAAATTAACACAAAACCTTGCAATTCTCTCCTCATTTTTGACAATTACAACAGTAAATGGCCATGGCTGTTATAAAAGCTGTATAAATTTATCCTTTAACATCCATTGTATTTTAATAGTATTTAAAGTTTTGGTGTTCCATAGAAGCTTGCATAGATCTTTGTTTATTGGACATGTGCTGCCTGTATCTTTGAGGTGTTGAGCTACAATTGTTTAACCTAATCTGCTATATGGCCCCACAAGTACATTATCATATTCAACCAACACATCACTTAGCATGTAATGCTGTATTAAATCCAAACTGCTTGTATAACAATTAACTAGCAGCTTCAACTGCACCAGTAGTTACATACCTGTTCCTGAATAGAATGCCAACAATGTAACTGAGACAATACAAGTTTCAACTACCTCTGATATCAATTCCAGGGGGAAGCTTGAACAAATGTTCTTAATTATAGAGCGACACAAATACTATGCCACCTCTCAGACAGATTTCTGTGTGAGCTAATGCTCTCCACTTTCTGGATAAGAAACAGTGAGGAACAATCTTTATTCCATGGTACACCAGTCAATATTAGGCTAAAACACTTTAAACACTACAGTATGGGTTTAGGTGTTTTCATTATTTCCTACATTCTCAAAAATATTACATCCCTGTCCTTGATTGCAGAATGAAAAAAATACTATTAACAACTTGTTAACTAGCTGAAGATTAGTCCATGATCAAACACAGCATACCTGCAATCACAATAAAATAAGTATTGCCTCATGGCAGAGCAGCTCAGTTGATGGATATCTTATTCAGAAAATACCTTCAAATCTGTCTTGACTGATCTTGTATAATCTCATCATCAAAATAGTCTCCAGTCACCTACACATTCCATACACTGACATTAATCTTCAAGGAAGATTAATTCCCAAGTTCTTCATCCCAAGCCTGTGGCTGTAACAAGAATATGGTCAAGTACCATAATTATATTAGAAAATGTCCAACATTCAAGAGAGAGGACTTCTTTGAGACCCAATCTCTTTTTCCACAGATGTCTAGCCTCAGCAATGAACTCTTCCTCAAGTGTGTCAGTTCTCCTTCCTGTGAAAATGCTATTTTCTCATCTAAAGATGTTCCAGTTTACCCTATACGAGAGAATTGCACAGTGAGATACATGTTAAGAAAGCACTGAACCTTGTAAGATGTGTTGCTCCTTCTCAGTGGTGTTCTTTATTAGACATAACAATTTATTCTCAAACTGCAATATGCACAGTTAAGGTCTCGAAACATTTCTAGGAGAGTAGAGGAAATATATTTATTGAAAGTTCATTTTTTCCTCGTGTAAACAATGCTACTTGCATACATGTCAAAAATACCAATTCCCATATCAAACTGGAACTTACATGCTTAACAAAATATTTGTCTTATTGCATAGCTTGCAGTGAATGTGGTCAACCTTATACAGATCATATCAAACTTAAGATAAGTTAAACCACATTAGACAAAACCAAAATATTTGGAAAACATTTTGGCAGAATAGAACAACTGTTGAAAATTTCAAATATAGGAATGCTTCAGTACAATGTAATTATCAACACACAGGAGAAAGTGATTGGAAAAACTATTTATGAAATATCTGAAACAATTCCTAAATGCTGTTATTGAACACTATAGTAACAGTTGTGACCTCCATACTGTTACACATGCATTATTTAAGCATACTCCTGTTTTTACTGCATTACTTTTACAAAGTTTGTAATTTTAACTGTAAAGGAATGGTTGCTCAAACCTTTAAATTATATACATATTAACATACTCCTAAAACTACCTTTCTCCTGTCACTTGTGGGAATGTTTCACTCCTACTGAAGTAAAATTATTTAAATAAAATTAGAACAGGCTACTGAACCACTGAAAGTGATATTTCTCTGATGAATATATTTTATCAGTATGTTACTTCAATCAGGAACACACTTCCAAAATGCACCTGACTACCACTCAACTTAGAGTATTATTACACTCACCTCTACGATTCTCAAAATGTTGCTCCAACAAAGCAACAATATAGCAGTTTTCTACAACAAAGTAAGAGAAATGTTGAATAGGTTCTTCTTTTGTCAACTGTCCTTCCCAACCAGTACTCAGCTGCAAAATAGATTCTTCATCTAGGTGTGATGACAGGCTCTCAGCACCAGATGGAGGAGGAAAATTTCCCTGAAAGAAAAATCCTTAATATTATCTACAATTAATTAACTTTTTCCTACAGTACAAACTTTCTTCGCATTACTTTATGTAACTGTTTAGAATTTTAATTGACAATAGTTTTCCTCTTCAGGATGTTCATGAAATTTTTGTTTTCTTAGAAAATGCTATGATTTTTACTACATTCATACTTTAATGAATAAAAAATTACTGTAACAGTATTCTTTTTTTTCATATTAAAAATGGCTAGTGTACTGAGATTAGTAAGCATTTTAATATATCATTTACTCCATCGATAGATTCTTAAATGCATTTTAAGAAAGAATTACAAACCCCATTATGACCCCTAATCTATGAGATGTTCCTAACAATACCTAATCTATCACATGTTCCAGAAGAAATGTAACCTGTAAGATGTTCCTGAAACATTCCCACAGTTTCTGCTTGCAAAACCTAATCAATCATATGTTCCTGACATTTTCATTTTATGAAAATATTACAAACCCCATCATGACATTGGAACTCATCAACTGTACCCAGCCTAGTAAGTTTCTTGGCTTCACTTTCCGTAAATCTTTAATTAAATGTAGAAATTAACTTTCAGAAACCAATTTAAGCAAAATAAATCCATAGAAGTCCATGGGTACATAGTCAGTAAAGTTACCTTCATGTCATTGGCTTCAGTTTCCATGTAAACTAATACTTTATCCTGAAGCAGCTAAACACGTGATTTAGCACTTTATTCTTAGTAGCCAGGCAATGTTGTTCTTGGCAGTGTATCTCTTAACCAATTATACCCTTAAATTCAGGCAAAATATTTGTTTTACATGCAGTGACAGTGTGATTAAATATGGGATGCAGGTAGTTACATAAATAGTGTGGAGGAATACCATGTCCTGATACTGTAGTGGAAAATTCTTGGGGAGAACAGTTCATACATATATTATAGAAAAACATGCTCTAGTAGCAGTAGTCCCTACCAAAAATGAAGCATTGCCATGACTTTTTTGCAAAGAATATTCTTGATGAGCCAAATCTATACCCTTATCAGACATTACTTCAGTCCTGGGAAAAATGTCTTGATTCAACTACTACTACCAGATGCAGTATGACCACCTGTATGTATTCGTCCAAACATTTTCTTTTTTTGCTCGACATTGTTAGTATGAAGGGATTGAAAGATTAGGAAAAAATCACAAATGACGCATGATTACTACAGTCACAAACTTACAATAGTGTGACATTTCTTGATGATGAGAATCCCACTTGAAATAAAAATATATCTCAGAACAGCTGGTATGGGTATTAACACTTTTATTGATAAGAAGAGAACCATGTTTCGACCTTCCTAGGTTACCTTCAGGTTAAGAAGATGACTTAGGAAGGTTGAAAGGTTCCTTTCTTCCTATCAATAAAAGTTTTAATTCCCATACGAGCTGTTCTGAGACACAAGTGTGACATTTACCAAAAGACTGCATCATAATTTTAGGCTACTCTTGTAGTGGCATTTGAATGTCACCCTTGCAATACATCCAAGAATTGAAACATGATTTTGTTTTGGTAATAATGGGAATGAATGATGGATTCACTGTGCAACACTTTGTCTTTAGTTTACCAAAAAAGTGTAAGGTAATGTTGACAATAGCTAGAACACACAGACACCACTGTAAACATTGTGTTTATAAACTTTAATTAACCCAACTTCATAAAATATATTGAAATATTGGCATGGGAAACTTTTTGTTCAGATTTTACACATGAAACACCTATAACTGTGCTCCAAAGGAAGTATACAAATAGTCTCTATATAATAACAATACATTTGCAGTGAAAATAAGTTGTGTGTGACAGAGAAAAGAAAAAGTCAAAAGTCTGCTAAAGACAAAATTGTCATATATATGCAATGAAGATTAAATGTGTAGCCCTCTGAAGAATCAGTCTGCATAGAGGAATTTGTCATTCATATGTATCCTGATATATGCACAACATCACAATATTTGATACCATCACAATATTTTCAATCATGAGTCCATTACATGTTAAATGGTTGTCTTTTTTTTTGTCTTTTTTTTTTGCAAATATGTTAGAGGCACAGCTGATAATGGCATTGCATGATGGAATGTTAGATGTTTAAAAACATTAATTTTTTGTGTTGAAAACAAGTTCCACTTTAATTTAAAAAATGAGTTGAACACAAGCCAACCTCTTGAAGTTATTAAACATAAAATTTTATTTAATAAAGATCTAGAAATTGCTGCCACAAAAGTGAATTTTTGGAAATCTGTTCTGAAGATGACAATGTATAATATGCAAATTATAAATATACATTCCCTGGTATAAAAATAAAAAATGTAATTTCTCGAGTTTCTTCTGGTATCACGAAGATGATGGAATGTTTTTCATCAAAATGTGTTGAATTTTTAATTATGTGATTTTTAACTGTAGCTTAGACAATAAATTATTGAGTATTTCTAAACATCGAATGCTCTTACTTATTTTATGAAAAAGATGCAGAAAAATGGTCACAGAATATATTCATCATTGTTCTGTTTCCACCTACAGATATAATACTAGCGTGCTTACATATATAAAGTGACATAAGTAGTAATGCTAGCATGACTGGGCATGTTGACATACAAGAGAGTTTAGTCTGACAACTGCCACATAAACATTGCAATTCTGTTAAAAAGCTACACTAACACAAATAAAAAGCAAATAAGTTACCAGTAAAATAATATTGCATGTTCCAGGTTTTAATTTTACCAGTTGGATATACTCTTAAATTAAACTAATTGTGCTTATTGTGGTGATTTGTTGGCAATTATAATGGTACAAGTTTATGTTTACTGTTTTAAAATGCCCTGAACATAATGCAACAATTAAGTTTTCCACTTAAGATAAAAAAACAAGATATGTATGAAGTTTACTGTAAAGATTTATGGAGACATCATCTTAAAAACATATAAATACATATGGCCAATATTTTTAAATGGTGTGTTCAAAGCCCATTCAAGCATTCTCCCATTAACATAAGTTAATAAAAACAGGGCAAGTAGCCTCCCATATATTATAGCAAATGAAAAAATATAAGAAATGTAATAACTTGGCAAGCCTAGTGCTTTAGAGCTGGGATTCATGGAATCTCACCTTTCACAATAGAATTTCATTATTTAATGAACTTGATTAATTAAAAGAAACTAAAAGTAAAACTAAGTTGCACTATATTCTGAAGGCACTTAACTTCAGCAAACAGATCAGGGTGGTGGGGTCAAAAAAACATTTAATCAAATGTTGGTGGTACCCTTTCTGTAACATAGTGGTTCTCAACCTGGGTTCAATCGAACCCAAGGCGTTCGGTGGAGGTCAAGTCACACACACTGTGTGTGTGTCCGTTCCGTTCACCCAACTCGTATGATTCGTGACGTCATCCTCCACTTGGCCATCATTGGATGTGGCTGATCACATCACATCACTTGGTCATAATATCTGTGCTGCAGGGAACTTCATGCACTTAGCAGTCGACTTGTGACTGTAGTAATCGTGCATCATTTGTGATGTTTTCCTAATCTTTCAATCCCTTCACACTAACTATGTTGAGCAAAAACAGAAAATGGTCGGACGAATACGTACAATATGGATTCAAGTGTATAACGGAACATGATGGGAGTCAGCATCCTCAATGCATGATTTGCAATGCCAAGTTGAGCAATTCTAGTCTAGCACTGGCAAAACTAAGACAACACTCCCTAAAGCTGCATGGAGATGGGAAATACAAGAACACAATGCTTGCTGAATTTAAGGTAAGGTTTGATGAAAAGGATATTTTGCCTGTTTTTGGCTTTGTAACCATTGACAAACCAATCCTCAGAGCACTGTACGAGGTTTGCATACTTGATTGCAAAGCAGTGCAAACCACACACCATTGGTGAAGCACTCGTAAAGCTAACTGCATTGAAAATTGCAAATATCATACTGGGAAAAGATGCTGAAAATAAGTTATCCCAAATTTCTCTTTCAAATGACACTATCAGCAGCAGAATAGATGACATGAGCGATGACATCTTGACTCATGTAGTTACAGATTTGATCGGAAGCCCAGCAAAATTCAGCCTTTAACTCGATAAGACCACCGACGTTTCCAATCTAAGCCAGCTTGTTGTATTCGTGTGCTATGTGAAGAACGACGAGATAAAAGATTTTTTATTTCGTAAGCCTCTTACAACAATGACTAAAGCAGCCAACATGAAGAAACTTATGGTTGACTTCTTCAGAAACAACGATTTTTCATGAGATATGGTTTCTGCAGTTTGTTCAGACAAAGCCTCAGTTATGCTGGTACGAAACTCTGGTTTTGGTGCACTGGTGAAAGCCGATGCATTACACATCATTGCAATGCACTGTGTTCTGCACAGGCATGCGTTGGCAACAAAAACATTGCCTTCAAAACTGACAGAAGTATTAAAAATTGTAGTGGAATGTGTGAACTTTGCACAAAATAATGCCCTGAAGCACCACATCTTCAAAGAGCTGTGTAATGAAATGGGCTCTGAATTCGAGGTACTTCTGTACCTTTCTAACGTTCAGTGGTTATCCCCAAAAAAGGTGCTGAATCAAGTTTTTGCCATGTGTGTGGAATATGCCCTGTTTTTGCGAGAACACCAACATTGTCATGCAGATTGCTTCAAAAATCTGGGTTAATTTTCATTTTGGTGTACATGGCCGATATCTTCAATGCTCTTAATCATCTCAATCAAGGGATATAGGGCAGTGGAGTCAACATCATCGAAGCGGAAGAAAACTTGAAGGCTTTTCAAAAAAGCTACTGTTATGGAAACAACGAACAGAGAATGATAACTTCACTAACTTTCCCCTGCTGGACAACTGTGTAAGTAAGATTGAAGTTGTGTCTGAAATCAAAGACATTTCTGTACCCAGGGAACTGAAGCAAGTAATTGCTATGCACTTAGATGAGTTCACAAAGTCTCTAGGTGGATACTTCCCCACCAGAGAGTCATATCCAGCATGGGTGAGACAGTCGTTCATGTTTAGTGTTGTGACAGCAGATGTCAATGATGAATACCTCTATGAAATCATTGATCTTCAGCAAAGCCAGGTTCAACAGCAACTTTTAAGAACAACAACGCTCTCAACATTTTGGTGTCGCCAAATCGTAGTGTACCCTCTTATTGCTAAGAAAGACCTTGAGATACTCACACCATTTGTTACAACATATCTTTGGAAGCAATCCTTTTCGAGGATCGTAGACATAAAAATGAAGGAACAGACTTTGTTGCAAAAATGATATGAGAGTGGCACTTGCAAGGTAAAGCTGTGCATTTCTGAACTTGTCTCTGAAAGGCAACAGCAAAAGTCACATTGATTTGCAGTAAATATTCATTGAGTTATGCTTTTGTTTTTGTGTGATATTCATGTTTTATTGGTTTTGTTCTTTGAACACAGTGATATTGTGTGCAACTGATGCATGGTTCATTTTGTGCACTAATAAAATATCTACTTATGTTTTGAATTTTAAAAAATCATATTTTATTTTTCCAATTACAAAGGGTTTAGTGAATGCAAGTATGAAACTTCTGGAATTCAGTACCTCCAAGAAGGTTAAGAACCATTGTTCTTACACATTTTCAACCCTTTGGATGACTGTCTTCAACCTAACTGCTGCTGTAACTGGTATGAAGTACAAAACATTCCATATCAAACTTGTGTCCTTGGGCTTTGAGAATTATGTGTTCACCTGCATTTCCCATTATTACTGCTGAAATAATATAACTTTCTCAGAATATGCAGGTTAGTGTTAGGTATTTCTAGTATATGTAAATTACTAAATTCATTTTGAAAGTCTTTCAAAACAAACAGTTACAGAGATTCATATGGAAAATTCAAAATTGAGTTTGATATTAGGACAAACTCTTGGTATTCATATAGCTACAAACACTACATGTGCAGTAGGGAGAACTGTATGTTAACATTAACATTTTATTAGCATTATTGAATAAATTGATTAGAGAAAGTGAACAGAACAGATATAGTTTTAACTTCAGAGAAAGTTTAAAAAATTCACAAATTCTTTTGACTAAAAAACATATTTACTAATGCTTATTTACTTACCCATGTTTTTCAACTTAACCTATTTGTTTCTTACCACATGATCCAACATACAGGCTAGAACAGCTTCTGCAGAATCTTTGACTCTCATAGAAGCTGGCTTTAGCTCTTTATCTCCTTTAAATTGGGGTATATCTGAGGCTTTAGGCTGGAAAAGTAATGTACATCTCTGTAGAAGAATATGAACAACAACAAAAACTCTTCTTTTCATTCAACTATTATGGTTATCAATATTTACTAGGTTAGAAATTATGTTTTATCTGGACAGGCTTTATACATTGCAAAGTGGTGCACATGAATGTTATGTGTTTGACGGTTTGCAACAAGTCATAAACATTTAAAATTGATATTGATTCTGTTTCACATAGGAATACTTAAATTTCGTGACATTCATCCTCCCTTGGTTTAACAGACATTAGCACACATTTAAAATGTTCAGCAACATTTGGCACATCTTGTCTTAGTTTTATTAACACAAGTATTTCGATCCTTACAATGTTTTAATAATTAAAATAAAAGGAAGAGTATCATTTGAAACCAAAGGGTGTTCCTGTGAATCAGTGTATAAAGTGGAATGATTTATAACGAATACATATCAGAAACAAAATACAACAACAAGTATTGACAACAAGAGTAACATCAGACTATAAAACATCCTTGTGAGAATCTGAGCAAAAAAAAAGACATATTGGAACATCTGATTATCCTTTAAAAACAGCCTATTAGTTTTTACTATACAACAATTTTTAAATTTTTAATACAGTATTTCACAACTGGAGTGGTAGAATGACAAAGAATTAAGTAAAGTATTTGTTTGGCAGAACTGCAAAGAGTGAACTTCTGACTACTGTCAACACTTGGGTTAAGTACATTATTTTTAAAAGTTACAACCCGTTAATCCCATAGTATTCCATATAAGAAACTATTTGTATGTGCCTATATTCTGTATTTTTTTTATACTTAAGAACACTTCATATCTAAAAGCCACTATTATCTCCAACAAAATCACTGTGATAAGATAGATGTTTTCCCTCTGGATATAAATGATTCTGACTACACATTTATTCATATAAAATGCCAGTTAATAGCCTAAGTGTAACATTATTACTACAACTTCTTGATAAATACAGTTTTTAAAAGAGAAACAAACTATCCAAAGCAAAAAGAAACTTTCTTGTGAAAATAATTATTTTAAATGTTTAAACCTAATTTTACCTCATAATTAATTTCAACTAATTTGAATTATCAAATCATTTGACAAGAATTTTATTGAATGTATAAATACTTTCCTTCAATATTTCATACAGATGATGAATTTACATCTATTTTCATTTCCAAGAAAACTAAAACATAACAGCTGTATTGTTTAGATCTGTGAAATAGACATTACAGATGTGTTTTTTTTTTCATTCACTGAATCCATCGTGTATATTTAATAATACACTTTATGTATGGAATTGCTCGGAAATAATATGCAGAGTATATGATTAAGTGTGGCTCAAATATATCAAAAGAAAGCAGTTAACAATGTGTAAAAAAAAAGAAAGACAACATTTTACTCAAAGATGAACAACACAAAAATGTTAAAACACTATACCACTGAATCTCAAGATGACTGGTATGGGTATTAACATTTATATTAAAATAAAGTAGAAAGCAATGTTTCATCCTTCTTAGGTCATCTTCAGGTTAACAAAGAGAGAGTTTGCAACTGACCATTGCCAGGTACAGTTACAAACTCTCACTCTGTTAACCTGAAGATGGCCTAAGAAGGTTGAAACATTTTCTCTACTTTATTTAAATACAAGTTTTCATACCCATACCAGCCATCTTAAGATACATTTTTACTTCAAGTGGGTTTCTCCTCATTAAGAAACACTTTATCACTGTTTCAGGAGGTGCTGTACACTGTTGTATTCCCCAGATGACTAACAGTCACGACTATAATGAATATATTATCATGAATGATATTCAAATTCAGACATAACTAATTTTCCCAGAGTGTACTACCACTACATCATATGGTTATTCACATGCTGAAGATAAAGGGAAAAGTGTCATTTACAGTTTTACATCTATACAAGATTGATAAGACTAGGAAACCCACTAAGACAAACCTACAGGAATTCTCCAACAGCATCAAAATCAAAATAAACAAGTATGAAGAAAATGACTCAGGATACAGTGTAACTTGAAAAAAACAACAAAATCAGCTCATTTTGAAACTAATATAAATGCCATATGTGAATACAATCACTTTTAAGTGCCTTAAATTGCAATATTTTGTGAATACACAAACATTCAGATTTCTAAACAAAATTTAATATTTTTTTAGGTAATGCATAGCATTATTTAGTAGAGACATGTACAGCACAGATCTTGATAAATTAGGATATACCATGAACACGATATCATTGATAAATCATTACAACTAGATTTAACAATAAAAAATAAATTTTACAACAAAAAGAATAAAAGTAATGAAAATTATAATAAGGAAGTGCTTCTATTTTAATAGGCAGCATTGCATCGGTTTCTACAAAATGCTATTTTGAAAGTGTGTTTTCTGTACCTCCTGTCAACAAGTGAAGCATTCAAAATCAGATTTTTCAATAAGAAGTCAGTTAGAAAGTATAATGTCTGAAATACAAGGGTTTTAAATGGATTTTTTTCTATAATACGATGACGTGTTCAAAAATTAATCATTAACTTTTCTTCACTGAATGAAGATAGTTTAAAATATGGTTAAAACTGTATTGAGTATACGGTAAGTATGTATTAGATGTACAAAAAATTGCTGAATTAATGTTAAAAAAAAGCCCTCTCACAATACTACTTACTTTTCTACTGTCACAATCTTTGGACTTTAGCAACTCAGTCTCTCATTGACACAACCTATAAGTTTAGTCAAACTATAATGTCCCATGACAAGACACAACATAATATTACCACATCAGAAACTGTAACTGGCATGAAACAGCAGAAATATTTCAGAAAAGACACATAACTATCTTCACACCTGAGATTTTGTTCCAGATATGCCAAGCTCCACAACTTCCATAACAGTATGAATTGTCTCCTTGTCCTGTAGTAGATCTGGGTGTTCTGTCAACCAGGTTGTGACACACTGGTAAGCTGCTACTATGGCAGAATGCAAATCTTTAGAATGTGCTTTGGCTGGCTTTGAACACTGATTAACAATGAAGTCACAAATCCATTTTACTGCTCTTTTACACTCAAGAGAATCTGAGGAAAAAATAAAACAAAGTTACATCATTAAATTAAAAACTATTAATACAAGTAAAGCACAGTGGTTCAAAGAAATAAGTATGTTATTACAATGTATGTGAGTTTATAAACAGTAAAAAAAAGTAATAAATATTTTCATACTTGTTGTTTATTCTTGTATTTAAAGAAAAAATTAACTGAGCCTTATTACAGTTTAATTTATTTTACAAAATAATTTAAACAAATATAAAGCAACATTGTTTATTTCTTAACACTAAATCAATGTTATCCTCAACAGAGATAAAGGAACTGTATGACAAAACTATGTTGCTACACATGTCCGAAGTTTCCAACAGCAAAGTCATATGTGAAGAGAATAGAACCAAAGGAAAACAATCCTGGTAATGTGGAGATAAGGAAGGAAAGAATATCCCCCCCCAACTCCTTAATGGAACAGAAAAGTGCCTCAGAAGAGTGAAAAAGTACCATAAAAAAGCTGTAATTCCAAGATGGAGATAGAAAACAGGGTATAAGAGAAATGGATAGAATTTTCATGGTCAGCTCTGTCCCTTACTGGAAAAAGTGATTCTAACTGCAGTAAGTCAAGAAAGGGTTGATTACAGTGATGGTAAGCCAAAACATAATGAAAAGATACTCAAAGGATGAGGCATGCTAGTACCAGCCCTAAACTGAGAAATGAAATGTTAAGCTTGAACACTGATATCAGGGGAAGAAGTGAAACAAAGCTCTCTGAGGAAGGAAAAGAATTATATTAAATCAGTGAAATACATAAAATGAAATATACCTGATAAATCACATCCAAAAAGGGTGAGTTAGATCTGGAAGACTCAGCAGAAGAAGCTTGAGAGAGTCTCCATAATTATGTTTAGTAAAAAGGCTGTGAAAATCCTCCTTATCATATCGAGTGCAGCACTGAATGACAATAGTTATATTTGTAAGAGGATGTACGATACCACATCCTGTATTAGTATTGGTCAATAAGTATAAAAAAGAAGTATATATCATTTGTGCAGGAACTTTTTGCCAAAGTGTGAGCAGGAAATATGGCCAATTCTGATTGAAGAGGGGTACTTTATTACATAACACGTCAACTGCGTGTACTTAGCTTAAGGCAACAAAATATGGAACAGTGTGGTAAATGTTTCTTTTAACATTTACAATTTTATAATAAATATCACAGAGTTTTGTCAGTATTAATCATAACCCAAGATAAAAATATAAAACAGTACAAAAACACAATATGAAGTTTTGTAAATGTGGCTTTCTTTTGGAAAACTTTTCATCAATATTTCATTTCAAAGCTCATAATAATCTTTCCTGCAGTGAATGTGTCACTCTGATTTCACTGAAAAATGAAACAATATGACGTTGATATTAAAACTTTTGACAAACGTCATACCACTTGAATACTTTGGAAAATTCACTCCATCAATGAAGCTTAAAGACAACTCTATGATACTTACTATAAAATGGTAAATGTAAATCCCAACTCCTAATTTGATAAAACGACTGATTAAATATTAAAACTTGCAGATAAACAACATAAAAGCTGCCAAATTTTACAGATTTTTTTACCAACATAACATACTCCAGGTCATTTTTATATGTTGTGAAACATAGACAAATCTATTAGTTCTAGCTCTGGTATGTCTGCTGAAAACTTCTCTACCTGTCTCTGTCAACAACCACAATAAAGAAATCCCTCACACATCTGTCATGCCACAGTAAAAACACATCATACTTTTTTCATTTGACTGTAACATTAAAAGTGAATCCCATCTTCCTTTAACATATCTTCTTTTTCAACACAAATACTACACAACAAAGGCATGAAAGCTCTTGATTATACTCTGTTAAAACCTGACAAAACTGACACACAGACTATACCAGAGTTTTGTAGATTCCTTCTTACTCTTAATAGTTTAAAAGTAAATATGACTTTTTTATTCAGTTAAAAGGCATGGTTATAAAAGTACCAAAATGCCAACACAGTAATAATTTTATAGATGACTTGGAAATAGATTATTTAAAAGTTATACAGACAAGCAAAGAATGTAAAACTGCTACAAAACTAATAGCTTGTTTTCTCATACAGCTAAGAAATAAAGATTTCCTACTACCCTTTTATAGACATACCAATTATTCCCATAATTCTATTAAATTTACTCTATACTACTATGTTTCTTAATCAGCTTTAAGTTTTTTGGATATAATTCTGTAACTACCACAATCTGTACCAGAAGGTGACTGGCATATCACAATACATGCTCTATTAAAGTTGTTGCCCTCCACAAACTAAACACTATTTCATTCAGTCAAGCTTTCAGATTCAAGAAAATCTGCTTTATAGGTAGTAGCTATGGAAGTCACTTGAATTCTTTGAGAAAAAAACTGAATATAAGAGGTTATAAACACTATTATAAAATAAATAGAGTCAAAATATCTTGTGCAATGATGCCATAAAACAATCATACAAAAAAATGCATCTTGTTAAACCCCACCATGGATCCTGAAAAGATGCACTGACCTCATTCATTTTTTTGACCGATTAAAATTAATTTTTCCTGATGCTCCTGTTGTCTCTTACAATAAAAATGAAACTTCAAATTATTACTTAATTCATAAGAAGGTCAACTTTAACTCTTCAATATATGAAAATTACTTTTAAAATATCAAGATTTGCAAATCCTGAAAATGTTTGGTTATCATGTTGATCATGATAACCAAAAACAGTCCAAAATAACAAGTCCCATAGTATGTACCACAAGAAATTCTGTGGATCTATTTTAGTGTCAAAAATTCACCTTCCATACCAGCACAACTACAAAAGAAAATTTTAACAATCTATAATATACCAGAGAGCTTTCTGTGGTTAAAGACTTTGAAATGCTTGACCATTCCTTCCGTGTCATTAAACTCACTGCTATACACATTCAATATATACCAAAACAATACAGAAGAATAAGGAAGCTTTCCAGAAAACAAATATGAACACTGTGAAACCAAACTGCATCATTCTACACCTTGAATTGTTTACCTCTGTACCTTTCCAAAAAAGCTCTAAAAATAATTTGTTTCATTTCCAAGCCTTCCATTTCTTTCCAAGTTACTATTAGTATTCTATATACGTGCAAGATTTAATCTACGTTTTTATTCTATTCTGTTGCTTTATAGTTTTTAACTCATAAAAATAAAAAACAATTATGTTTTAAACTAATTCCTCATTCAGTTTTGTGTTCATTTTGGTCTCTAAAATCAAACATTTATGCTTTTAAAAACATTTTTTTCCTGCTTGTTTTTTATACATATTAAATACACACACTGATTTCACTTCAAAAAAAGGGACAAAGAAATCAGGGAATCATTTAGGATGATAACTCTTAATAATGTAATGTTAAATGGTTTCAATATTGATGGTAGGAATGTTGATATTTTGCATATTTATAAAAAAAAAAGCACCCAAATTACTTTTTTTTCATTTTTATATACCGTAGTACCCCAGCATGCATATGTTTGATAAATGAAGTTTTGGTGCAACAAAATTTGGAATTTTTCCATTATTTTACACAGAAAGCTAAATAAAAAGTAAAATAATAAATTAATACATAGAAATAAAAACATTTATTGACCTACAATATTAATAGGAATAAAATTATAATATGATATGGATTATTAAGTGTTGTGCACTAAGGTGTTCATATATTGTTTGTTAATATTCATCTCCATTGTCAAGAACTGTACTGAGCAAGATTCTTTACAATAGATGTCTGTGAAATAAAGGAAGACAAAATTTCATTCCTTCCAATAAAAACAATGTTCCTCATCACCAGCGGAAGAATAAGAGCCTCAATCTGGACTGTTTTCCCAGATAGATCCTACCAACCCTCCCCACAACTAACTCTACACTGAAGGATCCTGTCAACCCTTCACATAACTAACACTACATTGAAGGATCCTGTCAACCCTTCACATAACTAACACTACATTGAAGGATCCTGTCAACCCTCCACACAACTAACTCTACATTGAAGGATCCTGTCAACCCTCCACACAACTAACTACACTGAAGGATCCTGTCAACCCTCCACACAACTAACTACACTGAAAAATCCTGTCAACCCTCCACACAACTAACTCAACATTCCATCTCCCAATATAGCCATGAATAGAGCTATGGTAACAGTACGCTGTGTTTCTTTCATTCATATCAATTTTTAATTTTAATATTGTACAGTATAAAATACTGGATAATACTATTTTCAAATAAAGTGTCTTTGTAATGTGAATAAGTTAAGAAATGTTTACAGTACGAAATACTACATTACAAAAGCTAGAAATGCTTCCTCATTGTATAATATAATAAATTACTCAATATACAAAGTTTCAGTGTACAAAAGAAGGTCCAGATACACATATGAACCAAACATGGTTTTAGCATTTACATCACCTAACAACATATCGCTCTTCAACTAAAACTGGTGAGTTTTTATGGTCATCCTGACAAATACTCTTCCATATATATATATATATACATTGTTACGTTTTTTTTAATGTTTTTTATGTGGACTGAATACAACAGAAAGACACAGATAACAGCTTATATAATTTATTACAATAAACTATTATATATGTGACAAATATAAAATAAATTATATAATAACAATGACAGATATTAAGTTTCAACCTTCAAAGTTAATTACAATACAAAATGGTACTAGCCTTGTCTAATAATATGATCCAGAATGAAAGTCCAAAAGTCCAGATCAGAAATCCAAAATTCCAGTCTAGGGTGTGAATTTGGTCCCACGAAGAAATTCCGAAGTTTGAATGGGGAAGTCCAGAAACAATTCACAGTTCAATAAATTTGACGAAGTTCTTTTTATGATGTTTTCGATGAATGTCTCAAATTTGTCGTTCTCCCACTTGCTACGATCTCCCCTAAACAGTCCTATACGTGTTGACTTTCAGTATAACCACTAATTCGTAAAGAATCGTAAAGACTGACGAAATAAAATCACAGCTTCTGTAGATCTAGCTTCAATCACAAATCCAAGTTAAATAAACACACAGCAAACGTTGAAAATTTCTCGAACAAAGGCAATATCTCTTGAAACGAAATAAAAACGAATGACTGACTTCTTTTTTCTCCTCACGTCACCATCTGTGTTTATACTAGTAGGCTTACTGTGTTCTCCAACAATCATGTAACTTCCATAGAATTCCAGAGTACTCTGCGCATGTCTGTTCTTGCACGAGACTCGTCGTCTAGACACCAGGCCGACATACATTCATTTTATAAACATATGATTGATCTACCTAATTCTAGAAAATTCTGAATGTTATTTTAAATGAACAACAACATATTTTATTGGTTTGAACTTCAAAACCATAATATAAATATGGAAATATAAATAATAGATATGGAAATTCAAACACGACATGACATGGTTGTCGTTTACATAACATAAACATGACATTTACATAACACTCTCCTCCTTAAAAGCAAAAAAAAAGTTTGAACTTGTGAAAACTTTTTTTTTTTTTTTAACTGAATAAGGTCCAAATTTTTTAGCTTGAAGTGAAGAGCCTGATGTGGGCAATAAGACTAGTACTTGGTCACCAACATTAAAAGATCGCTTTCTGGCCCTTTTGTCATACCAGGTTTTCAACTCTTCCTGAGAAGACTTCAGGTTTTCCCTGGCAACATTAAAAGCATTGTGCAATCTGGTTTTGAAATCACAGACATAGTTCAACAAGCTAATTTGTGAGTTATTGTCCTCCAACCATTTCTCCTTAACCAACTTCAATGGACCATGAACTGAGTGACCATAAACCAACTCAAAAGGACAAAATCCAGTGGATTCTTGAACAACCTCACGAATTGCAAACAACAACAAGCAAACACTCTCACCCCAGTCCTTTGAGTGCTTGTGGCAGTAATTTCTAAGCATGGCTTTTAGAGTTTGATGGAAACGTTCAAGGACACCTTGTGACTCAGGATGGTATGCACTGGATGAAACTTGATGGATGTTTAGTTCATACATGGCTTGTTGAAATAGCTTGGACATAAAATTTGAGCCTTGATCTGATTGCACAACTTTTGGAATCCCGAACATGGTAAAGAATTTGACAAAAGCCTTGACAATGTTGGGAGCAGTGATTTTTCTCAAAGGGATAGCCTCAGGGAAACATGTAGAAGCACACATGATTGTCAAGAGGTATTCATTTCCTGCTTTGCTTTTTGGCATTGGGCCAACACAATCGATAATGACTCTTGAGAACGGTTCTTCAAAGGCAGGAATAGGCTGCAGTGGTGCTTTGGGAATCTCCTGATTTGGTTTTCCAGTCATTTGGCAAGAATGGCATGTCTTACAATAGTCAACAACATCTTGGCACATCTTTGGCCAATAGAAATGTCGTCGGATACGATCTAGGGTCTTTCTTACACCTAAGTGTCCTGACAACACATGATCATGAGCAAGACTAAGAATATCATTCCAATAGCATTTTGGAATGACGATTTGGTGAATAACATTCCACTCTTCATCAGCAGCAACGTCAGGAGGTCTGTGTTTTCTCATCAACACACCTGACTTCTCGTAGTAACAAATAGGGACAGTTCCTATTTCATTTTCATCAACGGCCAGTTGCGGAAGAGAACAAGTTTCAGGATCATTGTCCTGTTCCTCAACAAGTTTGTTTCGATGAAGAGAGTTGAAAAATGACTTGGAGTCATCAGTAGAAATAAAAGTTGAGTCAGAAATCTCATCGATGTGAGACATGAATGTATCAGATAAAGGGAAACCCTCTTTCGACTCCTGAGAACGTGTTTGAGAATGAGTAACATCACAGGCGGGGAAAACATCAGGAAATTCTTCAACGAGTTGCTCTGTACTGGGACTAACAACAGGTGCTTCAACAACCCAAACCTCTGGTACCACCTTACTACCAGCCAAATCATTTCCCAAAAGCATAGACACACCCTAAACAGGCAATGAAGATTTAATACCAACAGTCACTGGGCCCGAAACTAAGTCCGAATGCAAATCCAATCTATGAAGAGGGATAGAAACGACGCCACCTTCTACACCAGAAATGAGCACATTGGCCCCAACGGATGACTTTTCAGAAAACAGAAGTACACTTTCCAAAATCAAACTCTGAAAAGCTCCAGTATCCCGCAGGATCTTAATTGGTTGTAAATGTGAATCGCCAACAAAAGAAACAAAACCTTCAGTGATGAAAGGCTTAAATTTGTCCTCAACAAGATCTTCAGGTACATCAAGAATATTGGACTTGGAATCCACAGTGGACTGGACAGGGTCAAAATCATTGGGAACCAATGATGTATCCAACGAGGCCGAAATGAAACTATGGGGTGATGGCTTGTTTTTGATCTTATAGCACTCAGAAATCAGATGGCCAGGTTTCTTATAATAAGCACATGTTTTGGATGAGAATGACACGTTTTTAGTAGACGATGAGCTTTGAGAATGAGATGAAGTCTTTGTTTGAGAATCAGAAGTTTGCTTTTTCCTGTCTTTATTGACATTTGCATAATGCTTGAATGAGTCATTGGGTTTCTTTGCTGTGTGATTTGTTTTGATTTTGTATGACAAATCTTTGTGAGTCAAAGCATACTTGTCTGCCAAGATGGCAGCATCATGAATTTTGGAAGCTTTTTGTTCATCAATGTAAGTTTTGAGCTCTACGAGAATATATCTTTTAAATTCTTCAACTAATACGAATTCTCTGAGTTTTGTATAATCATCTTTGATTTCTTTGGAATCACACCACCTGTCGAACAGAGTTTCTTTTTCACGAGCAAATTCGACATAAGTTTGGTTGTCAAACTTTTGGTAACCACGAAATTTTTGTCTGTATGCCTCTGACACCAATTCATAAGCATTCAAAATGTATTTTTTGACATGCTCGTAATCATAACTCTGCTTGGCCGTGAGTTTGGAAAATACTTCCTGAGCTTTACCTTTGAGAACACTCTGAAGTAATACTGTCCAATATTCGGGAGGCCATTTTAGCCTAAGGGCCAATTTTTCAAATTGCTGAAAATATTTATCTACAACCTTCTCATTGAATGGAGGCACTAAACGTATTTGTTTGGAAACATTAAAATTATCCAACCGCATTTGGACAACCTTTTCTTCTGTCTGTGCCTTTCTCATACTGATTTCCTTATCAGCTTTAATGCGTTCTTTTTGTATTTCGGCATCAAGGTGTTTGTTTTCCTGTTCTGCCTCAATACGTTTGTTTTCCTGTTCTGCCTCAATACGTTTGCTTTCAATTTCTAAACGAAATTTCGTTTCCATTTCCATTCTTTTTAATTCAAAATCTGGGTCAAAATGAGCAGCAGGCAATTGTTGTATAACTTTTTGAGGCAAAACGTTTTGGCTGACTAAATGTTCAACAACAATTTGTTTGATATTTGCTTTCTTCATTGCTTTCTTCACTTCCAAATTGAAATGTTTTCCAACATCAAGCAATTCAGATTTTTTTAATTCACTGATCAATTCGAAAGAGGGATTCTGATTAAATTTGTCTATAAAATCTTCAAGTTGGAATGCCATTTTGAATACACAAGCTGTCGATCTGTATAGAATATAAATTTAATTTTGGAATAAAATTAAATTGTTTGATCTATACCGAACGAGCCCCCAATTTTCTGTTACTTTTTTTTTATGTTTTTTATGTGGACTGAACACAACAGAAAGACACAGATAACAGCTTATATAATTTATTACAATAAACTATTATATATGTGACAAATATAAAATAAATTATATAATAACAATGACAGATATTCAGTTTCAACCTTCAAAGTTAATTACAATTCAAAATGGTACTAGCCTTGTCTAATAATATGATCCAGAATGAAAGTCCAAAAGTCCAGATCAGAAATCCAAAATTCCAGTCTAGGGTGTTAATTTGGTCCCACGTAGAAATTCCGAAGTTTGAATGGAGAAGTCCAGAAACAATTCACAGTTCAATAAATTTGACGAAGTTCTTTTTATGATGTTTTCGATGAATGTCTCAAATTTGTCGCTCTCCCACTTGCTACGGTCTCCCCTAAACAGTCCTATACATGTTGACTTTCAGTATAACCACTAATTCGTAAAGAATCGTAAAGATTGATGAAATAAAATCACAGCTTCTGTAGATCTAGCTTCAGTCACAAATCCAAGTTAAATAAACACACAGCAAACGTTGAAAATTTCTCGAACAAAGACAATATCTCTTGAAACGAAATAAAAATGAATGACTGACTTCTTTCTCCGACTTCTTTTTTCTCCTCGCGTCACCGTCTGTTTTTATACTAGTAGGCTTACTGTGTTCTGCAACAATCGTGTAACTTCCATAGAATTCCAGAGTACTCTGCGCATGTCTGTTCTTGCACAAGACTCGTCGTCTAGACACCAGGCCGACATACATTCATTTTATAAACATATGATTGATCTACCTAATTCTAGAAATTTCTAAATGTTATTTTAAATGAATAACAATATATTTTATTGGTTTGAACTTCGAAACCATAATATAAATATGGAAATATAAATAATAGATATGGAAATTCAAACACAACATGACACGGTTGTCATTTACATGACATTTACATAACAATTATATATATATGTATACTGTGTATTTCTCTTTTGAGTCGATTACTCCTCATTCTTTTACCTTTTTGTTCCTGAAGAAGGGCAATCAACTATTCAAAACTGCTCAAGCTTCTGGATTTTTTGAAATATACTTAACCTTTAGTTGATCTAATTATTCTTTCAACACGGTCAACAAATATGTGACATTTATATTCTGTTTTCTACTGTTTAAAATAACAAAAAACAAATCAATTAAATGTGTAACATATTATGTATAGTTTAGGGTCTCATATGTTAAAAGTATCTTTTCAAGATAGTTAAATGTCTGTTGACTAAAATAAATAACATTACTGACAACTTTCAGAAGCAAGTTATTTTGTGAAGACAAGTTTTGAGATAAATTTCTCAAATTCAACATTCAGATTTTAGCACATTTAAGCTCATCTTATTTATTAGGATTAAAATCAGAACTACTACTTTCATGATGTTAGAAGGAACTAAATATAACGACTTTTGAACATAAGTAAATTGATGTATGAAACTATGTTGATGAAATACACAACAAACTAATTAGCTAAATGTACAAAATTCAGAATAAATCACATATTCTAGTACAGTTTCATAGCCTCACTATCATCAAACAAGAATTAAGGTTTACAATAATTTTACCTTCATACAGAAGTGAACTAAAGCTAAATTAATATCTTAGTTCAGTATGGGAAGTGAATTCTGACTGAAATCAATAATAAAAACTAATAAGTAAACTTCAACTCAAATTAGACAGTGTGTTTTGAATACTATTGCCATGAAGAATTAAGATAAAATGACATTTTACCTCATAACAGAGAGTGAATATGACTGACAGTAATAACATGGATCAAGATAAAAGGCCATTTTAACATTTAACAGAGAAGATAAATTCTAGCTAACACTAATTACAAGGGTTAAGATAGGAGAGCATTTTATTCCAGTATATAATGTAACTTGTGCACAATAGGCTGAAATTATAACAGTAAATAAGGCAAATGGTAATGTTTACTTCTTTACAGAATGTGGATTTCTGGGGGACAGTTGGACTAAAGTAGAAAAAAAAAAGTTAAATCAAGATCAGAAGAGGATCTAGTACTAAGAGTGAGAATTAAAGTACAAACTGATTTAGACTTTAACATACTGGTAATGAGAGGTATAATAGAAGTACTGTTTACTGAAGGAAGAAACTGGAATTTGGCTGATACTGTTACACACAACAATGACCAAGTTAGCAAAATACATGTGGATTCTGCCTAGTATTGATAATAAAAATAAATAGAGCTACAAGAACATTCAATGCAAAAATGGAAAGTATATTCCATCGAGGTAAAAAAGCAACTTATCTGCATATGGAAAACAGATTCTGGCTGATGCTAATAACAAGGAATAAGATAGCAAGACAATTCATTTGGTAGTGGAAATGGGTTTTGCCTAATAAAGATTAGCTTAAAAGGGTATCTTACCTCGAGAAGGAAGGTGAATCCTGGCTAGTCCTGACAAAACTTCCAGTGCAGCAAGAGACACATTTAAGTCAGCTTGCCAAGCTGACATTAAGCGATGACAAATCAGCAGTGTGGCTCTCAGAAAAACTCCATGAGCTGAATCTATAGATTATGTTCAAACATTATTTCATACCAGCAGAATAAATCATAAGTTTGCAGTTAGAAACAAATAATGAATATTTAAACTTATTTTTGACAAAAATATACTTCCATATAACTTCTAAAGTTAACTTTTATATAGTTGATGAAATTTGTTTGAATTTACATTAACTATTGTAATTTCAAGAATAATAATGAGAGCTTTATCAACTGAATATTACTTTTAAGAAGATAATTTATATCTTTAACAGTTTCTAAACTATATATATATATACATAAATAATGCACATAAGTTTTAAGATATTATTTTATGAAGAAGCAGTAGCAAGAGAACCTCCACCTGCAGAAAGACAGAAACTCACTCTACATGTTACACTACTAAGGTCCAGGAATAGTTCAAGAAAAACATGTTATGATAAGAAGCAGAAGAAATGATATATTTTAGATGAAAATCTCCATAAACTAAAACCTCCATCATAGTAAACAGCAGTGTGTGCTGCCAGGTCATATGCCAAACTACAATACAAATACAGAGGATACAAGTTTTATATATGTAGGGAAAAATTAATATTATATAAAAAAAAATTACAAACAGCTAATACTATAATATACTCTGAACAAAATAGAAATATTCTTCTATAGCTTTTTTTTTTTTCCAGCACGAAACCAAAGTTTGAAAAATGTGAAGTATGGTAACAGCCCTGTCTCAAAATAATAATAACAAAAATGTTTAAATATGTATACAGGTTTTAGGCTTAAAGCACTCTGTTGCACATCATATCTGGATGTATTACTATCACTTATCACCTAGAATACATGCAAGTATACTACCTCTAACTGGACTATAAACAGTATCTTTCTCAGATAAAATGTTGTTACAAATTTCTCTTTTTGTTGAAATAGGCTGGTGATTGACCTTTGTTCAAGAGGAGGATAACTAAACAAAACATTAGCAAAACCAAGATCTACAAAAACCAATGCAATATGTCTCCCACAACCATCTTATTTGATAAAGTTCTGAGAACACCATGGATTTTGAGAGGCACTATGGCAGAAATGTGTATAAACTGCAGTGAATATGCTTCACAAGGATAAACTCTCAACATATAAACTTAGGACTTTTGTGTATAAACTATAACATAAGCATATTAACCTATCAACATATAATACACAGGACAGTGAGTAGTAAGGTTCTGTGTAAATACATTTATTCACAATAACAAAAATTCCATAAATATGTTTTCTGGACAATAAGTCCTAATTTACCAACAATAAAGATACAATTTTATATTGTAGGTGAATAATAGTATTAACAATAATAATAACAAAAATATTTACATATGTATACAGGTTTTAGGCTCAAAGCACCCTCTTGTACATACTGTAAATTTTGTTTACTTATGACCTTAGTAAAATCTGAGAGAAATAACTCCCAAACATACCGATTTTAGTCCATAGTAAGTCTGCATTCTGATACTGTGAAAAGTATCATTTAAACTTGTCAAATTACCAAATTACAAAGAAATAGCAGTCATAGGGCCCTAACTTTATAAAATATTTTTACCTTTTGACCACATTAAAATCTTAAGACAGACATCAATCTGTGTAAATTTTCATACAATATAATTCTGCAAAGTCTCATTTTAATTGGTCAAAATATAAAGAATTTTCAGACTAACCTCCCCTTTTTTTTTACCTCTATCAATGATGGAAATATCAAGGAACTATTGGTAAAAATGTATATTTTGCAGCATTTGATCTTTGACCCCCTATAAAAAGAAAATGAACTTAAATAAATTAAAAAATGAATAAGGTGTCCAAACACTGGTGAAAAGCCACGTTATATTAGAACAAACTATCAGAAGACTTGAAAGTATAGAAACTAGCATAAAGACATTCATGCATACACTTCACTCATTCTCAAATTGGGGTATCATTTATATCCTGAAGCTTATAAACAAAAAATTGTTATAAAAATTCTGTTCCTAATGTATATTTTATCTGTAGAATATATTATTAAATACAGTTGTAAAAAATTCAAATATTTTCATTATTAAAGTTTATTTAGTATAAAGGAATAATTTTATATATCAATAATTTGACATTTGAAAATGTCCCTTATATTTCCTTTAACAGTTTGCATTGACGACTAATAAAAAGGAACCGATGTTTTAATTCTTTGTTTATATATATTGTTTTTATTAAAATGCAGCAAAAAAATATTCAAAAACTCAACCGTATTTTTTAATACAACCATTATAAGTTATATACATAATTTTTGGGTCAACTATGTTACTGCGAGGAAAAATGTCTGAACATAAATTAGAGCAACAAGTAATCACATTTGGCAGGTGGCATTGTCAGTGTCAATGCTAGACATTTTGGTGGGACCCTCAATTGATAGCCAAGCCTCCATTCCAAGAATCACGCAAGAATTCATTTCGAGGTTGGTATATTTCACAAATTCAAGTCAACATTGTTACCACCATAATGTGTTAAAAGAATATAGCTTGTAAATATAATTTTTAATGTTGTATTTTGTTAAAGATCCTGAGAAAGTTGCACATGTGGTTGAGCGGCAACAAGAATGGTGTATGTATGTGTTGTCATGTTAGGAGCAAATATGTCAATGTTGTTAATGATCAGCTATACAACCTTAAATAATAAGTTTACAGATTTAGTGACATTGTTGACAAAATTTATTGTATTACCTTTCAGTTAATTGTATTATGACAAAAAGAAAAATGTGTCAGTAAGAAGCAAGAATGGTGCTTGTTGAGCATTATATTAGAATAAGAAAAGAGAGGAAACAGAGAAGCAACAACAGACAAAACAGGGCAGAGACCAGAAGCAGCAGACAAGACACAGCAGGGACCAGCAATAACAAAGACACATCAAGGAAAAGAGACAGCAGAGAAGGGACACAGAGAATCTTTAATTCAATATGGAATACTGGAAAAGAAAGTGGATGAAGAAACACTGTTGGGCAAACGTGTTGTTGTGTCATATGATGGTGTGACCTACCCAGGAATAGTCCTGGATTTTAATGAACAAGAAATGTTTGTTAAATGTATGCACAAAATTGGATGCTACAGATTTTACTGGTCCAGGCCTGCATAGGATGTGTGCTGGTATACATCAAAAAATGTTCTTGTCATAATTCCCAAGCCACAGTGTGTGGGAAGTTGTCATTGTGAAGTTGATCCTAAAATATGGGAAGATATGATGAAGCATATGTCAAAATACCATTAACACTTTATAAAGACATTTTACAATTTGATATGGATAATTACGGTTACACTTTAATGTGACAAAGGCCAAGATGGTATTTAATTTAAATGTTTAATTTTAAACTAATGAGATGTTTTGTCAACTGTGTCACTTTTCTCTACACAATAAAGATAATATGATATTTCATGCTTTTTCACACTTGACATATTCCAAATTAAACAAAAAAAACTTGTATTAATTTGATTACATGAAAAGTATTTGATAAAGTAGAGATAAATAGATACTACAATGATTTGACTACACAAACAATATTGTCAACTATGTAGCATAAAGTACACTGTACTGTTTTATTTTTGATTGTTTAAGTTTTTTTCATGATCTTTCAAAATTCATTTATATGTTTGATCACTTTTGTATACCTAGTCAGTTTGGAAAAAATTATTTCCTATTTATGTTGACAAATGCTTTTTTTTTTTTTAACCAAACTTTCAACTACCTTAAATTCTTGTCAACTATGTTACTAATGTTGTCAGCACTGTTACATCTACTTATTTGACTATTTTGTTATTAGCTTATTTATGCAAACTGTACTATGTTATTGAGATACTAACAAGTTAAATATGCAGTAAATGTTTAAATCTAAAATTATTTTATACCAATAATAGAATTATTTTAAAAATCAAAATTATTATCAAGTAAATCCCCTTTGGTATGAAGTGCATACATATTTATTTTGTTACTATGTTAGTACAGATTTCCTTATGTATAAATTCATGTGTGAAAATATTTCCTGTAAGTCTCTTTTATGAAGAAAGGAAAACAATCCATTTTTATAAAAAAAATAAAAATAAAGAAGTAAACAGATTATTAAACCCAGTTAACTCAGTTGACAAATACTCTGGACCCCAGTCAATGAAAGTCTCTCCAACAGATGCTTTAAATGTTAAAAAGTGATGTCCTCTGACATATTTGTAATTCTCAATGATGCTATTATTTTTTTTCACAATAAAGATTTTTAATATAATAGGTTTTTATTTTGTTGATGTTGTTCATGTAATTTTGCTCCGATTGGAGAATAACCAATATAGGTTTTCATTAACTGTTACATGAGATTGTATTTTTTTTATTACTGTCTGTGTATATTTGACCAAGGTCTATGCCCTTATACTTGTTAGAAAGAGATTGAAAAAGAAAAAAATACAGCAAACACTTCAATAGACAAACATACAGTTACAAATGTAATTATTTTGATTTACTACTAAAAACAAAATAGAATTTGACAATCTTACATAAAGAAATTATTTTACACCTTTTTATTGTTACTATAAGAGTTAGACAGCTTACATTTGCTGAATGTTTATCCAAACATACAAGTTACTGCAACCTGACAAACTTCCAAGGCTTTTTTTTTTTTTTTTTTAAACTGCAAAAATGTACAAGTTCACAAATTTGGCTTTTATTTTCAAGACATGAAATAAATTTATAACGCACTGTAGTCTTGATACGGAAATAAAGTAAGATGATCCCAAAAATTTACAAACCAATATACAACTGGGTGATGACACTCTTTCCATAAACATTTTTACCAAACTTTGCAGACAAAACATCAGATCTTACTGACCGGTGTACACACACACACACACACACACACACACACACACACACACACACTCAATATCTCTACCTAATCAACAATATTCAGCCCTTGTTATCTGGTATATATATATGTTAATAATATCAAATATACTTCACATTAGGGTAGTGCTAAAAAAACATTGAAAAAGAGCATTTCAAATTGATGGTAGACATTAAAAATATTTTGTTTTTAGTTATTAATAAAATATTTGATCTAACATATCAATAGATATAATAAATTAAACTAGTATAACCAGGTAAAAGTAACTGACCAAGAAAATCAAAGTTTAACAATAACTGATAACTGTGTATATGTAAAAGTTTATGAGATTAAAAATGGAAGTCACAATTTTCTTGACTTTTCTAGGTTTTTCAATCAATTTTAAAAGTTTTCTATAAATACTGGACCTTTTTTACCTGATTTTAACAGTTTCATAACATCCTGTAAAGTTACTATTATTAAATTAGTGTAGTGGATTGACTACATAAAGAATAGCTACAATAAAGTTTGAAACTAATCTTCACTATTTACTGAATAATAAAATATAAATTTTTCTATTATCACATATGTAACTATATCTACTTATCAAAGAAAAGCTGGAACAAATTATGTGGAATGTTCCTTTTGACTTAGTACTTCAATTTCAAAAAAACAGAATCAACAGTGTGTGGAAAATATATCTGCAATCAAAGAGACTTTGAATAGACAGCAGATGTTTCAACGTTTTTTGTTTTTTTTTGTCTTTTTCAGTTAGGACGCAGTATAATTTTCATTTCACAGTATGGGAAATAAAATTTGAATCTTTTAACAAAAAAGTATTTTCATCTTTGGTACAGTATTTATTTCTGAATATTTATGTGCCAGTCAAACAAAGTTTATCAACCTAGTTAATAGCAAAAACTAGTAGTCACATTATATTACTGCAGCTACATATATTCTATTATAAACATCAATTACTGAACTTATAGTACTCAGCTTATCAGAATATATGTTTAGTTAAAAGTAAACTAATATTTTTCCCGTTGTAGGACTGAAATACTGTTGTTCAATACCAAGCAAGATTTCAAGTTTATCAGTGTTGTTTCAGGCAGTGTAGTTTTCACCAGCAAAACCATCAACTTGCTGTATAGAAATAAGACAGTAAATGTGATAATAATCAAGTTCTTCAGGTAAGGTGATGTGGTGACTAAACATGAATTATCGTTGTGGTTATTTAGGCTATACAATCACCAAGTCTAATTATTAATTAGTAACTTATTATTATTAAGCTTTTTTATTAGTAGGTAATAATTACTGATTAGCCTTTAGCCAACATTTCAGCTCCTAATCTGTTTCCATATTTAGGGAAAGAATATTTCTTTTGTTGGTAGTGGCTGAGATTTGATCCTAGATCTTCTTGATAGAAAATCTGGTATTTCATACATTATAACTTGAATCAACAAACTATCTGAATGTTTTCAAAAAGTGTGTCCATGTTTTGCTAACTTTTAAGTCGACTGGAGGGTATTATCAGTTAAGTGTATGTACGACTGAAAATATCTTTTCTCTTTATTTTCGTTGTGGGAGGTTCATACCTTATTATTTTTATATTATTCTAATTTATCATATACATTCTTTGTGGCATGATTGTTATTACTTAGATTTTATAATCTTTATAACCCTAATTATTTTGTTTTGCCAATGTAGTGGAATCAACACTGACAGTCAATGATGTAGATTGTGTTTTTCCTCTCTATTTATAAAGGTGGTAAAGCTGAATACAAATTAATTTACTAACATGTTAATTTCATATTCTGTACAAGCCTTCCTTTGAGATATCCAAAGAAAATAAGTAATTTTTGCATAAAAATAATATTAATTAAAAAATAATAATGGGTCTTTACAAAGTTTTATGTTTTGATGGAAATTTAAACAGCATAAACCAGAACAGTATTCAGAAGTCATTTTCCAATCCAGTTTCAGTGCATATCAAACCACCTGAAGACTCATCACACAGAAAACACTGACTACAAAACCCAATTTACTGGAGAAACACAAAAAAGATCAACAGAAGGTAGAATTCAAGAGTATAATATACATAGAAGACTCAGTAGAATCAATCTATCTGCAATAGCCAATCATGTCAGAGGAGGAAATCATGGAATAAATTGAAATACTAAAATAAGATATGAAAAGGAGAATAAAGAAAGAAAAAGAATGAAAAAGGAGAAACGTGAGAAAAGGAAAAATAAAAAACTCTATACATCCACCTAACTGATAACACATGCAGTTGACCTAACAAATCAATTAGCAAAACCTGTACACCTCCCTTGAAAATACTTTCTATCTGGGTGACCAATGACTGATACTTAGCCACTAACAATACAGAAATAATCTTAAGAATTTTCTCTGAAGTCAGAAATGGATTAGCAGTTGAAATATAGAATGAAAACAATTTAGTAATTAGTATCAAGTTAAAAAATTTAAAAAAAGAAAATTTTCTAATAAATAATTAGACTTAGGTGATCATATTGGCTACTAACTGTGACAACAAATGGTAGCTATCACACCAGAAACATGATCTAATCAACAAACAAGTTCACCTGTCAATGTATGTATGAATGCTAGTAATTAAAGTTTTGGCCTTACATTTAACATATTTTTTTATTATAAAAATAATTAATCAAACCAAACTTCCACATGACCTGGCAAGCTTAGTTTTGTGCATTCAGATTAAAGAAGACATTAGGAAAATAATTTTTTTTATAAGAGCACAGAGTGCTTGTTAGTTGTTAGATGAGACAGTGAAGGCAGATGCACACATTATTACCAGGATTAGATGAAACGCTGGTGGGTCCATGTAAGTTGAAACTGGAATCCAGTCCCTGCTCAAAACTTGAGAATTCTGAACATTGAAAACTAAGGGAAGAATTCCCTTCCCCTGCATCTGTTGTTTCTGGACAAAGTTGTCAGTTAACAAAATGGTGTAAGTTGTCTCACAATCCACGAAAAATAAAATAATTAAAAAAAAAAGAATAATACTTCTGAGAGTGATTTATCGTGATAAATTTACTGAGCAAGTTGGCTAGAGCATTACACTAATTCCTTTGTCCAATGCTACTATCGTATAAACATGCAGTATTTGAAATATCAAATATGATTTTATGCGTGTAAAGATACCTACAGAATGAATCAATTGTACAAACCATTGAAATTGTAAACACAATTATGCTAACTCACTTTTAGCAATATTTTGTAAGAGTTATCTAATGTAATTCACAAAGAAAAATGTTCAAATATATATTTTTTCACAGCTCCAAGGAGCTGCGAGTAAACAACATATTTATATGTGTTTTAAAATTTTTCTGCCAATCCAAAAGCACAATTTTACATTTCTTAAGACACAATGATGCCTTAAGAATTATATACTTGAGATTATCCACATTATTTAAGAAATCAAAATAAATGTATTATAATTATTAATTTCAATTTATTCAAGTATGTTTAGAAGTTCAACACCTATATACTACTGTGAAGCAGAAAAATTATCGCTTTGCAATCTTTGTATTATTAGTCAAATGAACTTGAAAACTGCTATTTTACTAATTCACACTTTGGTAGTTTGTATCAAAAATACATCATTGACATATATAACATCAATTCATGAAAGAAATTTGTATAAAGATCTGTCAAACATTACTATGAAGTTGCCATGTTGCATATAAATCAACTGGAATTATTGTTTTTTCATAAGGTATTTTAATTTAAAGTATTCTGGAGCAATTGTGTATAAGAAAGGAGGACACATGCTGATAACTTAAATATCTTGGGGGAAGTAAATACACTATAAGAAAGGTTAAAAAAATGCTTCTGATAAGATCAAATATGAAACTAAAAACTGAAAGTAACTTAATTCTTCATTGGATAAAATGCACATGATAGTTCTTATTTGTAAAAGTACACTGCAGTTCAATAATGTTTAGTACTAAAAAAATTTGGAAACAAAAATAAACAAACAAGTTCTATCATAAACAAAATTTTTTGGGACATAATCTGCAACAATAAAGAAAACATGAAGACATATGGAAATAGCATTTTGTTGATTCAAAATAATAAATTGTTGGCTCACTTCACTCTAAAATATTGGTGTGTACAAAATAATAACCCAATTTGTATCCATGATAATCCTATTATTCTCTACCTATAATAATTACATGCTGTTAATTTTATTGTTCTTTCATATAGTGAAAGTCCATGTAAAATTCATGTGCTCAAACACCAGAATGTGGTTGTATATTCTGTTGTTGTCTTCACTGTGTTCATGAAAAAAAAATCACAAATGTGATGCTAAACCTTAATTTATATAATTTATGTTAACCTCAGCTACTAGAGATTGCACGAGTCACAGTTTTATTGATTAATTTTTCTCAGTACATTATGGTTTAGCAAAAACGTTTCTACTTGGAGCACTTGTAACATTAACCATTTAATGGGAAGTTCTGAATAAAAGTTTGGAGTTTTTTAATGCACTTTTTCAGAATTTTTTTTTAAGTATTTGAAGACAAAGAAACGTAGTTTGATGTGAAGATACCATATATGTTAGTTAACTTTAGTAAGTACAATGATAACTGCAAGATATCCTAGCCAGTGAAACCTTAATTTATCAAATATTAATTTTGTTAATCATATTCAAACAATGTACATAAATAAATTGAGTAGTTGGCTACTTTATTATGTTTAAATGCAATCATGATATGTTTCAAATAAAATCATTATTACCATTATTAATGACAATATGTTTTATTTGATTTACACTAAATAAGTAAGAGGATCAGTACATATTTTAAGAGCAACGAATAACAACCACGTAGTTGTTTCAACATTAATAATTATCAAAACATAAAATTTTCATGAAGATTATCTTCAAAAAATATTTGAAGATAAGGTTTTTGCCAAAATTATTTTTTTTAACAAAATGTGTAAGTGGTAATTGCCACTTGTATTGAATGTTGTTAAAAAATGTCTTTAACAAAACAACACTAAAATGTATAAAACATTTTGTAAGTTCTTATTTGTGAAATTAATCAACAGTTAAATGTAATCAATTAATCAGCACAAAGATTAAATTATTTGGAAATTCCACTAATCCTCCAATTACAATAAGAACTACTGGTGTAGCTTAAGTTTTAAAAACAGTTACAGACAAAGTTTAAAATGTCATTGGATGAAGGATATTATAAACTACTTACAATAATGTAAAGTGAATAATGTGATATAAGGTACATCTTATGGTTAAACAAGAAAGTTATTAGACATAAATTATGTATAAATGAACAACAGAATCTAAAGGAAAGTTTAGAAAACTGAAGAATAAAACCCAAATCTAAAAATTGTTTTATAATTTCTTTTGGCATTCTTTTCTTTATTGAAGGTATCTTCATGTTAAATTGTATTCGTTTGAAAGTTACAAAAATGTTCTTGTATGACAAGGCATCAGGTTATCCTCATTAGATTTACAGCACACAATATGTGACAGCAAAATACTGTAATAATTCAAATACTAATTTTTTAAATATTAACACGATGTTTATTATATTCAAACAATGGACAAAAGTAAAAGAACTTGTAATTTATTAAAAGTACACTATATTTAGAATATACATCAAGAATACTGCTAGCAAAAATATCATTACCAAGGCTCACCTGAAATCATTTTCAAGAACAAGTTTCCACATCACTGATAAACATAGTTTCATCAGTGCTTTCAACATTTTATAGCTAGATGCAGTAAGATAAAGTACCAAAACTATGTTAATGAATATGTATCAACTAAAAGAAACTGACTGAATATATAAAATGGAATTTTCTGATCAACAAACCAATTTTAATATACAGTAAGATTTTCAACTTTCTTTTTCAAAACAGTTTCTCACAATGAAATTTTGGAAATTTCACAATATAAAAAATAATACAAAAACTAAATCAAAATGAACAAACCGAGTAAGCTGAAACTAGATACTACTTAGTAAGTATGTTCTAAATTTGATAACACTTGGTTAGGAAAAATTAAAAATATATTAATGATTTCTAACTTGGCCTAGAAGGAATTAAGTAAATTTGAATCCTTTTATGGAATTAAGGATTATTTATTAAAGCTCTTACACCTCACTGAACTAATTAAAAAACTATGTATAAAAATAGTAACACAATTAGTCGTAACTACTTCCACAACAAATTACATAATTCTCTCACCTTCCCACAATCTGTACATTACTAGACTACATGAAAACATCTATTATTATTTTTATTAAATTATCATGATAATTTCCTTTTAGTTTTGTAGAAACTTTTAAACACATCATAAATACTTTGCAACAATTTGTATATTTCCTAAATTAAGATTTATTAAATATAGCAATAAAGAAGTAAATATTTTCAAAACTAAAACAGGCCTGATATTACATAAAGTGTTTGAAAATGTACAATTCTTTTGAAGCAATCAAATAACCTATGAATTAATAACAAGTAATTAACTGATATCCTTTGATTTCTTTTTCTGGTATTGTACATAAGGACTCATGAACTGGATATGGTAAATGTTGTGCGGTTCACATATTATTACATATTTTACTTTGCTTTCATTCATAAGTTATTAAAGTTAATGTAGTTTTTTCATTGATGCTATGGTTGCTTGACAAACTCCTGGAACAAGGAGACGCACCTGTTGATTTACCAGTTCTTCTGAATAATAGTAAAGTCAGTAAAATAATAATAATATTATATTTTAATGACTAATAAAATGGGCAATAATTACAATTCACTCACTTAAATCTAGTTTACACTGTAATAGTTGGTCTCACGACAGATTCAGAACCTTGACCTCTACTGTGTTTCACTATTCCCAGGTCAACCTGACTAGCCCTGCTATTGGGTAAAAGACCTCATCAGCCCTGGATATGGCAAATGTAGTGTGAATGACATATTATTACATATTCCCCTTTGTTTTCACTCATAAGTTCTTACAATAAGTTTACCTGATGTCTTGTCATAGAAAAAATTTTTAGTAGTTTTCAAACCAATAGTGTAAATTGAAAGCATTTTTAGAGATGAAGAGAATATTGAAAGAAAAAAATCTCGAATCTGTGGTTTCTTCTAGTCTTCTAAACTTCCCATTAAATTCTACAGTTCTTCTCTGCAGGAATTATGTTCTAATCATTTCTCCAAGAAACTGTATATTCACTTGCCATTGACATAAGTAGTTCGTATCTACCAAAAGGTATTTAACCTTTAACTGTGTTTATTTTCAAAACTGAACTTTGAAAGTAGTTATTTTGACAAAATGTTGTAAAATCACAAAAGGGTAGAAATGTAGGTCAGTTATAATAAAAACTCAAACTGACAAGAAAAATCATGTAAGAAACAAGACTTGGATAACTGTATTCTCAAGAGATGGCAGTTTCCTTATAAATAAAAACCTAAGTTTATGTTTGACACAAAATTCTAAAAATTGATAATTAAAATTCCCAATAATTGTGCAGAAATGTAAGTCTGAACTTTTTCATATTTTTTTCAAATTTTACAACACGTACATATGTGTGAAGGTTACAAAATGACAAAATACTAACTCTGAACTATTTCTGGTTTGAAAACTGTTGAAATACATTAGAATTACTGTTTTTTTCTTGAATTTTAAAACCTGATATGCAGGTAAGCACTCAACACCTCTGAAGTGTGGTCTTTAGAGTGAAAATTGTTGAGGGACATAAATTTAAGGCAAAAGAAAATAAGACCGAAAAACCATGTCACTGTCTTCTATTATTTCATGTGTACCATTTCAGTTTTACTTGTGTGAATATGTTGTCCTTAGTGGATGAAACACCTTTTAGTATATTTCACAGTTCAAATCAGTTCTTTTGTTTTATGTAAGTTAATTAAAAAACAAAAAAATGTTAAAAACACTTGTATTTTTCTGTAATGATAGTTAATCTACTTGACTGAAAACTTTAAACAAAAACACACAAATAAATATTCACAGAAATTCAAAATTAACCAAATGGAAATTATTTTAATCTTTATTAATGGTAAATGAAAAAGATTCCTTACTTGTATTTTTCTAGATAGACAAACTTAGTATTATTAAATATAATACTATATATGATGACAAAGTATATACCTGAGGACAGAAGGCTAGATACTGACTCACTCCTAGAATCATTCTGTCCAATACTCTGCTCCACTTCCTCACTAGCAGTGGAATCTTGAACACAGAACAATAAGCCTCCTACAAAACATAAATATAAATAATTTTTCTGTTAATTTTTCTCAGTAAATGGCTGCAGCAGCAAATTCATTTCTAGTCCTAGCTGAAAGCACGTTTTTTCTCTGTAATTGTTTTCTTATTATTGTCTACAGAAGAAATACATCTTTCTTTCCTATCACCATACTACAGGATGATGTAGTAGCTGATCTAAGGCTCTAATTATTAAAATTAATGAAGCCATCAATGTCTTTAAAATTATACCTAAAATTAATTTTCATAAAACAATAAAAATAACAACAACATTAGAAGAATAGTTACCAGCTATAGAGATATCAACTATGTGCTGTAAATTTTGTTTAAAAAACAGTAAGTTGTTATAAGTGCAGAAAATAACAGGCTTTTTATTTTATTATAAAATGTTTTTGAAGTAGGTATTTCAGCAGATACACAAACATAAATTGACCACAAGACTTGAAATTCTAACAGTGTCTCTGAAATAAATTTAAATAGCTTAGTATTTACAAAATAAAAATAGAAATAAAAAAGTAATGTTCTACAGGGAGTGAATGAATGCATTTTTTGAGAGCTCTTCCAAACAGCTTTGTACCCAAAACACTTTATGGCTTTTATTAATTATGAATGCAGTCCAAATATTTTACATACAATGAAACCCTTCTAAAGCAGCCTGATTAGAGGGATGGCCAGTTTTTCTACTTCTTATAAGAAAGTACATGTACATGTAAATAACTAAACAAAACTAAATACATGTATTCAAATATTTCATTCGTCTTGATTTTGACTGAAGTATTCTCAAGTTCTGTTTCTAAATTAGCAACAGTTTGTCACATATCTAGCCTCTGATTTAAACAAAATGTCTTTAGACCTGCTGCTATTTTGGTAGCTTCTTCAATTGTTTTGAAACTGGACTTGAAACATTTCTTCTCCTCAAAAGCTGACATGTACTCAGCCTTGCGTTTGATTATACTGTTGACCTGCGTATGACCAACACCAAACATCTCTGCTAACTTGTGGTTGCTGTGTGAACTGGCATCTTTCAGCTTGATGAGTTCCACCTTTTTAAAAAGTGACAACTCCTGATACAATTTTTTAAACATGCTGAGTCCTACAAAAAAATTAACTGTTGTGTCTTAATTGAGAAGATCAAAATCCAGCCAAATTACTCTCTGAGCAATAAAACACACACAGGCAGCCACAGCTGTTTGGACTAAGAAATGCTCCATGTCAGTGAAGCATTTCTGCAGCATCAGTGAGCTGCTTGTTTTTCCCAAGTGAAGTGTGAAAACTGACTGGATTATGGCTGAAGTACTACAATGACTGCATCAGAAGGTGTGAAATGGCCATTTAGGACCAAATTAAGTGGCCACATGACAGAATAGAGGGGTGACCACTTTGAAGAAACATTTTAACATGGGGGTAAATGGAGGAAAAAAAGGGACTGTTATTGAATGACTGCTTTCAAGGGGTGACCGAATCTGAGGGGTGGCCACTTGGAGGAATTCCACTGTACTAAGAAGTAAAATATTTGGTTATTTGTACTGATGAAAACAACTGCCAAAGTTGTCCCCTAACAGATCTTACAGTGAACATAACACAGTGTGGGAGGCTAAGAGATTTGTAATTATTAGAACCATAAATGTGGTCTACAGTGAGGACTGTCTTTTATTACAAACATGGATATTAGTTATATAACTCTTGAAGAAGCAATGTCCAACCAATAATTAAAAAACTGTAGGGACTTTTTTCATCAACACATGAGATTATTTTTGATCAAACTATAAAGTACATTAGCATGTGAGATTTCTCAGTATAAAAGATGAGCAAGACCACTGATTTTAAACTAATTTATTGGTTTTTTTCTTTAAATAGTTAAACTTTTTCCTTAAATTGTCATATTGTTATTTATCCATTTTTCTATCTTACTTCTATTTTAAAACAACTCTGAAACCCCAAGATATGTATATATATTTTTTAGACAAAAAAAACGAGGGAATGTTAGTATTTTACTATAAATAGTTACTCTTTATGAATATTAAAACCCAATTTTAAAACAAAGTAAAAAACTAAAAGGGATTGCTTACAAAGAAACATATAACCATACAAGGAACTTAAGATGTATTTATAAATATCCTTAAATATACACACAAGAAACTAGACAAACTTAAGAATAATATAAGAATTAAAGTAACATTTCAGCTTTCACCATCTTAAACTTGCAAGATTGTTCACGTAGATTATAATACTGATATTAAAGTACACTGATATTAAACAAAAAGTGTACATAACATAATACATACATAAAATGATAACTTACATTTTGGTACATTTCCATAAATGCATTACTTCATAATGTTCAATGTCAAATTTGATAACAAGGAACAAGTTACAAATGTAAAAGGCTATGATGATTTTTTACTCATAATAAAGTTTCTTTCATTATCTATTCAAGTTATCTTCAAACTTTATTGTTTAAAACTGGTTCTTTGTCATAAAATTTGATGTAAAATATTATAAGGTAATGCATTTGTAGAACGATAATTTATACATATATTACATTACATACACATATTTAACCTAGTATTTATACTTATTTTAAACACTGATATTCCCTAAAAGTAGGGGGGGTGCCAATTTTCCTAAATTCGCCTTTTGAAAGCCTAAAAATAGAAATTTAAACAAATGCCTTCATCTTGAATTAAATCCTTCTTTTCATTAGTATTTCTCTAAATGACAATGTTTATAAGAGTAGTATAACTATTATCATAGAGAAAAGGCAGCCAACACTTGAGAAAGCCAAGGTATTTTTTGTGTATATTTATACAAATGATAAGTTTAGGCATATATATTTCATTCGTTTGTTAACTGGTAAATGTGTGGTTAGATTTCGAATGCACTCTTGACAAACCTCTTCTGCTCTTAAATAACAACAGAATTAAAAGTTATAAAATGTTTACAAAGTTTTGCATTGTTCACTAATGGTTCTCTCATCTAACTTTAGTTTTTTCTTTCATATTTTTCTTTTCCAAGTAACCACATTTGTACATCACCCCTGAATCTCTACAGAAACATAAAAATTTCATGCATATATCTAAACTGCAGATTGTTTTAAGTTTCAAGTTGTTTTTTGTTTATCAGGCATCTGCACAGACATCAGCATAAATAACGTTAATCTATTTTTATGTTTCAATGTGATAAAACAGTTTCATATTTTCTTACATTATGAAAATGCAACATGGCATTATATCAAAGTACAAAATACTGTTGCACTGTTGTTACTTCCAATGACACATTTGCAGTTGTACCCTGTATCAATTAGAACTGTATATGTAATATTGTTATCTAAAAAATGCACTTATGAGAATTTAAAAATAAACCTTGAATATAATTAAACCTACATTGGTGTATATTTAACACAAATAGATAATACATCTACATTTACAATACAAAATTAAATAGTTGCCAGTATGCAGATATGACAGACACCTTATTTCTTTCTGTATGGAGCATATATTTTATTTGGATAATTTTTTACACTACTCACAATTCACTGTTAAAAGTATATATAACACTGATGAGTTTTTCATTAACTCTATTACCCTCATTATCATTTATTACGCATAACAGAAAGTTTAAGTGTCTTACATTCAAAATTTCACTGAAGTACTTTTTGTTTATGTTAGACCAATTAGTATAACACAAAATCATGGTTAATTATTCATATCTTAATAGTATACAAGTTTTAAATTCCTAATTCTATAACACAATATTAAAAACAAAATATCCTAAATTTCCCCTTGTCTTCACTATATTATCAATCACTCTGAAAAAGTATGAAATTAAATTTAAATTACTCACTATAGAACAGTCTTTGCTCATAAAAACCATAATTTATATATCCGTCAATTTTGTTTGGTTACAGAGTTATGTAACAGAAAACCAGTCCTTCTCACCACATTGTTTTTCATGTTTATTTTTTATTTATTTTATAAAAGTGCCTAAAATAAAAAATAAGGACCTTTCTAGGTTAGTATAGATTAGATTTAATAAAATAAATAATAATAATAAAAATGTTTCACAAAGGATGCATTCAAGCATCTCATAGTAGCTCATTAAATAAAAAAGGGTAATTTAGATTTATTGCAATTTTTATTTTTTTGGTGGTTACAAGGTCAGTCAAACTGACCAATTCTATTTTGAAATGGGGTAAAGAAAATATCAGATAAAATATAAAGTTTTCTTAAAAAAGAAAACGTTTGAAATGTATTTAGAAAGTTTTAGGGATTATACAAAGGAAACCTGAGGTTACCGAGATAACAAAAAGTATTTTTAATCTAAAAATGAAAATTACCTTGCATATGGACTCTTCAAAATAAATACTTAATATATTCATGGACAAATCTTTATTTTACTAAAAATACTTCACTAAAAAAATGTAATTTTCTTGTATGTAAAAACTTACAGTGTTAACTGAAACTGTCATATTTTGTGAAGATACACGATATCAAAAGTTGAAAGTATTAAATCTATAAAGGCTTTAAATGAGTAAAAAAAAGGTTACATGGTTGATCAAACTGACTGAGCCTGTGTTAAGATAGTTAATTAAGGGCTAATGTTGACTAAAAGCACTAAATAACTTCAGTTGGTCAACTAACTAAGATAAAAAGAGTAAGAAAGGAAAAAATATATTCAGATGAGTTAACATCTGATAAATACATTCATTCAATCATCAGAAAAGTCTGAAAACAAGTTATATCAAGATATTCAAGTACAAATGAAATAAAATATTAATGATACTTAAAAATAGAAAGTTTAGAAAATATAACAACATGCTAACTTGAAATAACATATTATAGTAGTCACAAATTATGATACATCAAATGCATGTGATAGTTATTTGTCATTGTGTTAAGAAGACAAGGTTTAGCTGCATGATGTCTGTATATTATTCAGATGAGGATGGTCTTTTACAACTAAAGGGCATTCTCTAATGAAACATTCAGGTTTTATACACTTAGTAACGATGATATTAAAACTGTTAAGTTAGATAAGGAAACTGCAATTCATAACATACAACTGAAGCACCAAGTGGCAGGGTTTTACTTGTTGATGCCCAGTTTTACTTAGTTCACTAAATACTCACAACCTGGTATTTATATGGGATTTTGTTTTGCAAAAGGAGCTTCACAGTTCATACACTTACATTAGTTGTAATTTAAGAGTATACAAAATGCAGAACAAATTTTTTTGTTAAACTAATTAGAGCACTTTTAGTTAGAAGTATGTCTATTGATTACACTGGTCAACAATTTTTTTCGAAATCTCAGTTGCATAAGATTTTTTTACTCATTCTTACCCTTTGTGAGCTGCTAATTTCAAATATGAAAACAGTTCAGCTCTACATGCTCTAGTTTTAATGCAATTTTAAGTTTTTCATTCCAGCCGTTTGTGGTCAAATTAACACGTTTCCTGCGATGCCTATATTGGCAAACCGACAACTGCTGCAATGCTCTTGTACATCTGACAGCTTCAGTGCTGCATGAGCTATGATAACGTGAGATTGTCGTTACACTTGTCTCTAGCCTCTGGCGATCCTTCTTATGAGACCCCACAGTCATTAACTCCTTAACAGTTCAGCCAGCAAGAGTTGAATGACCTTGTGCGTGATTTGGGTCTCTCCAAAAATGCAGCTGAAGTGTTGGCTTCCAGGATGCAAAAAAAGTGTCATACTTCCGAAATCAGGAACAGGCTTTTGTGCCATTTTTTACAGAGGAGAATGTCTGTTTATTGTCATAATATCTCAGGTCTTCTCCAGGAATTAGGGATGCTAGTATACCATCCAAATGACTGGCAATTATTTCTAGATTGTTCTAAGCAAAGTTTGAAGTGCATTCTACTTCATAATGGCAATGTCTATGCAGCTGTTCCAATTGGACACTCTGTGTTTTTACGAGAGGACTATAATGACATTAAGACTGTGATTGACCTACTAAAATACCACGAGCACAACTGGACAATTTGTGTGGACCTCAAAATGGTTAATTTCCTCCTAGGTCAACAAAGAGGATTTACAAAGTACCCCTGCTATCTTTGCATGTGGGACAGCCGATCTCGAGAAAAGCACTGGAACCAGAAGGAGTGGCCCATACGTGAGACTCTGAAGGCAGGTATGCCAAATATTGTCAACGATCCAATTGTCAGTCGAGAAAAGATCATATTTCCTCCTCTCCATATCAAGCTAGGCTTGATGAAACAGTTTATGAAGGCATTGAATACTGACGGTGAATGCTTCCAACACATTTTCTGTGCTCCCTGGTTTGTCCTTCGAGAAGATCAAGGCAGGTGTTTTTGATGGGCCACAGATTCGTGCACTTGTGCGTGATCAAGAATTTGCCAGAAAGATGAACAACAAGAAAAGGATTGGTTTCATTTGTGGTGGCGATGGCAAACTTTCTCGGTTATAAAAAAGCTGACAACTATGAAACCTTTGTAGCGAATATGTTGTCAGCTTTTCGCGATCTTGGATGTAACATGAGTGTCAAACTCCATTACGTGTACAGTCATCTTGATAAATTCCCTGAGAACCCAGGAGCTGTAAGTGACGAGCAAGGCGAGCGGTTCCATCAGGACCTCGAGACCAAGGAAGAGCGTTACATAGGGAGATGGGACAAACATATGATGGCAGATTACTTCTGGAGCATTAAACAAGAATGCCCTGAGACAGTCCACAAACGCAAGAGCTACAAGCAGAAATTCATGCCTGCGTAGACTGCAATTGAGCTTTGCCTCCTCATAGTAGCAAATGTCTTATCTACTAATCAGTTTTATATAAATAAATTGAATTTATATAAATAACTTGAATACATTTATACTATCTTGCATTTTCTTTTTTATTACCCAGCTATATTAAAGAGTTTTATAACATATTTTATCACATATTTTTCATGATAGACTACGACATCAATGTGATAATGATGAAATTGAGATTTTAGAATACCTTGATTGCAAAAAACGTAGAGCACTGAGGAAAAAACTAGCTTCAGATCTGAAATCAGGGTGAGAAATTATGTAATACCAAGTGTTTGATATAAATGCAACAAAAACTTTGTTGACCTGTGTTATTTTGATCAAAGTGGCCTTTTTTCAATCAGAAACCTTTCTTTATACATTCAAATGTTTTATACATATAAAATACAGATTTATCTGTTTGCATAATTTACAGATTTAAAATATTTGAGTACTGACATTCACTTGCTCATAAACTGTAAATAAATACACATATAGTGATCATAAAGCCATATGCACCAGGATTGCTAAACATCATTTAAAAACAAGAGCCTATGAGGAACTAAAGGTATTCAAGAGAACTTAGTTACTTTTTATCTTGTCTTACCATTAATTTCACAATAAAAATTGATGTTTTACTTGTATGTTTCCTATTTACTTTACAGTTTTTAAGAGTTTACTCTGTTGCTCAATTATCCTTAGTGTTTCCTATGCTTTAAACTTTCTCAAATACCAACCAGATGTCACTTCATGAGTTTATTTTCATACACTTTATTTTCATGAAGTAACTTTCTTATGATGGAATAAGAATACTATATATTATGTAATTTGGATAAGTAAAATGTTTTTCATCCCAACCATAATCCTTTTTTTCATTAGTAAACTTTATTTCACCCTTTATCATGCAATCAACAGCTTCAGGTATTTTTCTTACAGCAGAAATATGTTTTATGAAGCTTATGAATTGTTTTTAATTATAACTTCTTCATTTCTAAGAATGTAACACTCGATTTTATGTACAGTAATATATTTCCTTTTCAACCGAAACATTTTAACAATGTTACAGGAAAATGTTAATAAAATAGAATCATTAAGGTTTCAAAATTCCTAAAACATTTATTATGGCTTATTAGTGACAATACAATTACAACTGATGTTGTAAATCATATAATTATTTTATTTAACATTTGTAGGTGACAAAATTAGATTTTGTTATCATCAAGGTCCAAAGTATACAGAAGTATAAGATTACACACAATATTGCATTATCCATAATATTACAATTTACTAAACACAAAAATATTCTATCGTTTATCTGTTTTAGTCTTTACTTTCATTACGTTAAGTTATCGTCATTTAATGCAAGACTGTTAACAAGTTTCTCTCATATAGATATACATACAAGATTTACAACTTGTGCGTTAAATTAAGCGAACAACTGTAGGTTTTTGGTGATTATTTTGTGTGTGGAAAAAAATATTTGTTTTTAAGTTAAAATTTGTACAGATGGAAAAAATTAAATGAAAACAAAATTCATAATTACATATCACAACTAGTCTCCTTGTGTAGTTCTCTCATTCAATTTCCAATACATTCTCTTACAACTGGAGCATACATTACTTTTCCAAATTTCTTTATATAATACTAGTAAAAATAATTTATAAAGATAAACTTTACTTCTAAAATCCAAAACATTATTCTTGAACAGAGAACTCCAAACATTTAATTAATTGTTGAACTTATTATCTGAACATAATAAACTAGTTACTATCAGTTACTTCTACATCCAGGTGTTTAACTATTGGGTGTAGCAAAATCAGTAATTACGAAATTTATGAGCAAAACTGTTTAAACATAAAAGCACACTTCTCTAGCCAGTAAGTGTCCACACAAGTCAGCCTACTATTATGTTCTAAACTATGTATAGGGCAGTGTTTGTTATGCTTACCATACAGTTGTAAAATCAAAAAGCAGTAATTTTAGTAATTTACTAGATACCTTAGTCTTTATTGTGTTATTTACACTTAGGAAGTAGGTTTCTGAAGTCACTATTGGAAAGGAATGCCATATTTCAGAAAATACACTTTACTTATGAACTCCAATGGTTCTGCTCCAGTAAACACTTATTTGTGTAACATTTCTTAATGAGAAGCAACTACATGTTGTGGAGAGTAAGTTATTTTTTTTATATGCACATGCATGCTTTCTTCCTAACCAAATAAAGATTCTTCTTTTTAAGTGTCACTACACACCATTTTATGTTTTTAATTTTTATCATTAATATTTGGAGAAAAATAAAGTTTAAGGTTCAAGCATTTTTTCCCTGTTTCTGGCAAACTCCAATAGGCTATACACATTTCAAACACTACCTCCACAAAAAGTTTAACACATCTTGTACACAGCAATATTCTATTAAAAAAACAAGAAAAAACTATGAACTAACTGAAATAAAAAATATCAAGTGTATTTGTTAAAAACAAATGTTTTCAAGACCTTCACCAGTTAAGTTACATATTCAACTAATAAAGAATGCATGAAAGTTTGAGATCCAATAAACCTGACAAACACAAAATTTAAAATTAACATAAAATATTATAAATACAGTTTCTCTAATAATAAATAGTATCAGATATCTCACCAAGAAGCATCTGAGTGTTAGCAGAATCAGTCTCATGCTGTAAAGCATTGGTCAACAGGTTCACCAGCCTTGGACGCAACGACTGAAATGTTGTAACAGGCTTTTCAGAACTTGCACTTGAAATGTCTGTAAAAATTCCAAATATTAAAAAATAAAACAGCAATAGAATGATCCATAACATTTCTCTATCAATGTAATGTGAAAGTAAATGAAAAAGTAAATGCTCAAAGCTTCACTTCTTGTACACTTCGCATGTAGATTATATCAAATAACCAAATACAAAAGTATGCACGTTCTTCAGTCAAAACTAAAACATAATAAAGTCTAGTATGTGTGATACAAGTGAAAATCCTGAGTACAGAGTATCAGCATTCAAGTTTTTATTAAATATTAAAAACAAAAGAATGTTGTTGTTGTTGTTGTTTGAGTATATTCATATTAAGTATAAAAAAAACAACAAAATTCTAATTCAGGCTGAAGAAGATAATTTGGGAGAAAAAAACCCAAAAAGTATTCATTCTGTTGCATTACCTATGTAACAATATTGATGAAGCATGCATGAGCACAGATAAAGAAACCTAGCAAACTAAATTCTTTGCAAAATATGTTGATTCAAAACTGATTACATTCAAATTTTAAATATCCCTTAAAGAATGAAGTAATTTTAAAAAAAAAGACTCTGGCAAGCTTACTTAGACAGGCTAGATAAAGGAAGATTGATTAGAATAATTCCACTGAATATGTGGTAAAATAAGAAAACAGTTTGTAATGAAGGAAAATAAATTACACGTGTAGGCTAGATACTGGAAGAAAAATAAAATACAAACATATACAGTGAATATAAGCAAACACTGAATATAAATAGTGCTGAGAAATGTATGTACTTCTACACATATCACCAAAACATTACAATTTGTATCAAAATGACACTAAAAAAACAAAAATCTTGATATGTACTTATTAAAATAAACAAAAACTGTGTTTAGTTGAGATAAACTGGATAATATTCTACTTGGCACTACTAATTGCAACTTCATTATAACAAGTCATAATTAACAGAGATGGAATGTATATGCCTGGTTTGATAGAATAAAAAAAAGGTGCAATACAAACACAGATGGGCATTTCCTAACAAAAGGTTTGCTTGTTATGAATTTTGCACAAAGCTTCACAAGAGTTACATATGCTAGTCATCTCTAGTTTAGCAGTGAAAGACTAGAGGGAAAGAAGTTAATCATCACTACCCACTGCCAACTTTAGGACTACTCTTTTACCAATAAACAGTGTGGTTATCTGTCACATTATAATGCCCTCATGCCTGGAAGAGTGAGCATACTTGGTGTGTTGGGAATTCAAGCCTGTGACCCACAGATTGATGAGTCAAGCTAATGAGAGGAAGGGCATCAGATGTTGTGATGGCCGGAGATTAGTACCAATTACTGCTAAGTATTTGGAGAACAAAATACCATTCACTATCGCTGTCTTTAATGGTAATGGAAAGAAATGGCCTATAGCAAATGCAAATCTTGTGAGAATATACTCAAAACCTCCAGGAAAGAATTTCAGCCTCTGTAGAGAAAACTAATGATGAGCTAACTAGTTCTATCCACTACATGCTCATGCATTGTGTAAAAGCTAGGTTTAAGATACAGTCAGTCAGTCAGCCTGGAGTCAGTTCAGCAAAGCAGCCAATTCAGTCTTGACAGAAAACATGGAACAACCATCAGCTTCTCAGTAAGATGTCATAATGTTCTAAAACTTTAAAATTGTTTCCAATTTTTTTAAGAGCATAATCCACTCAAAATATTGAACTTAAGATCATGAAGAGTTTTCTTATGAACAAATAATTGTAAACAGAAAACATTTACTAACTGTAAAATTTTATTTTGTTATCACAAGTCTTTGTTTTTCTTATTTTCACTCAAGTTATCTGTGCACAATTTCCACTGACTACATATTCCTGGTACTTCAATAATTACTCTAACTTCATAACGGTCTCACAATAATAGCTTGTTACACCTGTGAAACAGTATATCTTTATATTTTTCTCTAAAATTTCTCATAGATGTCATACATCAGTGAGCTTGTGTTTTTCAACTGGTCCAACAAATTTTACACTAGATATACTGATGAATATAGGAACAGACCATTTCATAATTTTGGAACATTTTCTAACAAGACTGAATGTCATGGCTATTAGACACTGTATGCTGACCCAGAGTATTTTAACATTGATATTTTTTCTTAATATCTCCTACTCAAGCAGAAGTAAGAAAATTATTCAACACAAAGACTTCCAACATGAAAGAAATAGAAGCAGACATTTCTACAGATACTGGAAAGGCAAAAACCATGCTTGAGCTGATCAGTAAGATGCAACCAAGAGAAATTAACAGAGAATAGAATAAATCATAGTCAGATTCTGGGACAATAGCTGAATTGGAGGAATACATACAGATATAAACCTTTCCACTCCTGACTTAAAGAATGAATATACTAAAAATGTTTGACAATGATGTGTTGGAGCCATAAAAAATAGGCTCCCCATCACTGAAGAGATGCATCTGTGAACAGATGGAACTTGGGATGAGGTGGTAGAATGGGTGCTGCAATAATGATGTTGCTCCATGTTCCAATCCAACCACCATCACCAAGTTACAATGTTGTTCCTGAGTAATGAGACAGGATGATTTAAAGGATTGGGATGCATGATCCATTGGTAGTTCAGTGACCACTGAATATACCTTATATGCACTTATTCCTAAGAAATGAGAGGCTTGAGAAATGCCCACATCCTCAAAAGAGAGAGACCCACCTGTGCAGTAGGAGAAGGAGACAGAAATAATAGCCTGACAGCACTTATCAATGCTTGAAACCTGATAGGAATTAGTTGGGGGCAACACAAGTGAGTAATGAAAAACACAACTAAATGGATGAGATATTGTATTGGTGACAAAATAGATTTCTTCAATCTGATAAGAAAGCCTGCTTTTATGGCTTCTGATAGAAAAATTTGAGTGTTGTTCTGCTAATTAACAGAAAAAGCAAGTTGTCCATAAAATTATATGTGCACAGGCACAAGCAATGCAGGTGATGACTGAGGTAAAAGTCTGCAAAGTTACCATATCATCCTTCAATTTGTAAGGAGAACAATGACAAGCTTCAAACAAATGTTGAGTTGAAGAAAGATACATCAGAACAGTCATGAAAGTAAGATGAATTCAAGAAAAATGTGATCTGATTACGTGATCACAGGTTCCAATCTAGATCTGCACTCAGTGATGTCAAGAAATCCACTTGTTGAGAATTTTATATGCAAAAACAGCTTGTTTGGGTTGAGAAAATATTTTACATAGAAGAGCGAACAACGTTTTGACCTTTGACGGTCATCGTCAGGTTCAGGTTTGTGAACCTGAACAAACCCAAAAATGCACAAACTCTATCAACCAACCACAGAAAAGGAACCAGTGTTAGCTATTCAAAATAATCCTCTGTTGAGATTGACCTAGTAAAAAAAAGAACCAGAAAAAGCAAGCCTAAATTTTAGCCAGTTGTCCCTGGGCCATTTGCAAAAGCTGCCTCAGAACCCCTACAGATAGACAACCTCAGTCCACATATATATGTCTCCATTTCGCTAAAAATCATATCACATACATTCTCAATTGAAAGTGACCCCTCTTCTTGTTGTTGATAAACACCTGACAGTAGAGGTGGAAGAAAATAAATCTGGTTGACCTTTGTAGTAGAAACTTTAATTCGGAAATTAATAACCTGTTAATAAAACAATTTTCTTATCAAATGATTTACATTATAAACAAAAACATTAATGGTAGAAATGCATACAATTTTCTAATTCAAAATATAAACAGTAAATTAGTACAACATTCCTCTTGATAGAAACTCCTTCCAAGTGCTTTGTCAAGAAAAAATAATTATCGGGGTGAGGTGCTTATATACAGAGCCTAAATAGTGGGTGCTTTGAAGTTGGCCAAGAAAGTTGCAATTTAGAATTTGCATTAGGTACAAAAGACTGGAACAAGCATTCTTAGTGCTTAGATAAGCAAAGAGTGGAAAGCCTTGAGACTGAGCCATAGTGTCAGCAGATGGTATATTTTGGAATTATAACTTCTGATATGGTACTTTTCTCCACTTACAAGATTAGTTAGACTCCCATATTAATCAGGTGGAGATACTCGTGTGAGGAAAGAAGAGATGTACCTCCCAAAATCATCCAAAGGATACCCCTGTAGATGAAAGTCAGATTTAAAGATCTAGAAAGGGGAACTGCCTCATTTCTGATCTAGGTATACTCCTTAACCAAGATGTGCATTGTTGAAAAAGCAGGGTGGAAAATTAGAGGAGCTTATTCTCAATTTTATAACAAGAAAGTGGGTAATTGAGAATGCATCCCATGGTACAGAATGACTAGGATGCAGTGGGTCATACTCAGCAAGTCAACTACATCCAAAACTTCCTCATGGGATACTGACATCCATGTAAGGGTCTGATATGGTGATACTGTCTTCACCTCGTATGCAAGAACTGGGGAATGAGGAACTACTCTGATTCCTGGGTATTACACAGGATTAGCTCTGAACTATTGATCCAGGAATTTGAAATCCAACATTGAAAAACAGTTTATTGCATACAATAAACTCCCACAATCATTCAACAGGTTGGGAAACATTCAAAATGGAATAACACTCATGTAATAAGAGAACAAAAGAGAGACAAGGACAGAACTAAATTAGTTCCATGTACCTCTACTGTGACAGAAGGTAGAATCATTGATTAGTTGATTTGGTGTTTTATGGCACAAAGCAGCTAGACTATTTGTGCCAAATGTCCAGTAAAAAGGTGAAAAAAAAATGTAGTAAAATACAGAAAAGGAAATGAAGGTATAACATAACATCATTGAAAAACAGAAAAAGCATAAAACCAATGTTGACACCTAGTTTACACTGTTAAGAGAGAAAGCAGAGTAAAAGAAGTTGTAAAGGACTTACTCTAGCAAAATGGTAATGATCATAACCCACCAGGAAGACTAACAGGGAAGATCAAGAACCACCATCAGTCACCTGAAGTTGGCCTTTCCAGTCCTGGTTCCAGGTTATGTGTCATAGCAGCCATTATCAAAATGTAAAATAACAGAAGTTTTAAAAGACATACAGCAAAATGGTAATAATGAGTAGCCAAATATCCAGTAAAAAGGTAAAAGTAGAGTAAATGGAGTAAAATTTGTAAAAGTAAGGCAGAATATCAAAAAAGGAAAATAGACAACATGAAACCTATGGGAGGACTTGTGTTGATTGGTTCACTAGACACCCATATGAGGGTAGAAAGAGGGCTCCTAATCAAAGGGATGAATTTCATTTGTAGGTCTCACTCCTTGTATTTTTTTTTTATTGCAAACTGAAAGATATTACATGATCACCATTGGCAGAAAACTATCACTCAACTCTTGAACTGAAGGATTACAGGAATCTACTATGAAACACATCCAGCAAGGTGTCTGTGTGGGCAACCACTAGAGAAGCTTGGAAATGGTAAGTGATGAGAACTTCCATGTTCCACTAAAAGAAAGGACGGTGAAAATAAGTTTTAGAACCTAGAGTAATATCAACATCTGAGACAGCACAATGTGTAATCATGAAATCCTCTTTTGAAAAGCAGATCCTACCAGATTACTACATCAAAGTATGGCAGAGATAGAAAGCAACCTCTTTCTGCTTCACCTGTAAAGTCCATGGGTTGTATGGGCTAATATATGAAGTAAATATCTCTAAATTATTTGCCTATAAAAAATCTTGTGAAACACCCCATCTGAAAGGTGAAAAAGAAAGTACTATAAACACAAGTAAACATGGCATTCAGTGAGGATTTAGAGTTCAAGACTTCACGGTCAGGCAACACTTGTTACAGAGCAGGATCCAAGCCAATTTGGGCCCCTGAAAGAAAATAAATTATTAAAAAAGATTTACCTAATGTCAGAGTCACACTGAAGATTTGAATATAGCTACAAGTGGAAAGCACAAACCCAAGGAAGCAAATGACCTTCCACTTTTTCTGATACACTTCCAGGGTGGAAGGACAAATGGACTGGGGAAAATACAAAGCTCCATGATGGGAGAAACCAGATTTCCTTGCCAAGGACCAGATAAAAGTCAGGTGTTAAGATGAAGGATGTGAAGTGCAAGGCATAGAACTGGTGAGTGGGACTGATGAAAGTAGTCAGGTAATTAGGAAACTAGTGTTGGAGAGAAAAACTGTAGGTGGAGTAAATGCATAAACACATTTCAATTTTTGTGCCCAATCCTGATTGAAAACATTGATATCCAATGCTTGAAGATAAGAAAGAGGGGTAACTGGTGATTGAAGGCACTGATGTAAGAAAAACCCCACTGATTGTAAAGAAACCAGAAAATGTGAAGATGAAGAGACCACTCCATTGGGTAAACCCTTGATGGGGTAGTAAAGACAAACTGCCATATGATTGGGAGTACCCGACACCTGACACACAGTTATATGAATGTGTTGCACGTGGGCCCAATACAAGATCCAACAAGCAAAACCAGAAGGATTTCCATTGGGTGAAATCTTGTTAACTTATACAAGCCACCACTCTGGAATTGTTAGAATGGATCATTATCAGACAATGTCTGGCACTGAGAAGAAAGTGATCCATAGTCCAACAACAGCTAGAAGTTCAAGGATGTTGATATGTAAAGACTGGTTAACTAGAAAAGCAACAGCCCAAAGCCTCTTGATGATTGAATGAAACACCCTCCACACACACACATGTAATAAATGCAAGTTAATTATAAAAACCCGCACTTAAAATGATTACATCTTAATATCTAATTTCACTTGATTATAAGATTTATTCAGAAAAGCCTGTTTATAGTACAGGGTGTATCAAAACTGTCACAAAAGGTTTTCAGTATACTCAACAAGCATGTCATGCCTACCACAGAAGAAGCTATTGTAAGAAAAATCTGTCTCGGACAATGTTATTGACTTTGGCCATATCATACATAATGACATTTTATTCACAACACATAAATGTTTCTCATAATTGTGAATGCTTGAACAATCACCACAGTTCACAATCCATGAGATTTAAGAATAAAAAATAATAAAAACTAGCAAGATAACATGAGGAAAAAAATAACATTTCTGAAGGAAAAAAAAAGTTTAAACTTACCAATGTATATTTTAATAAAATAAAATGATGCTTCTGCCACTTTTATTTATTTATTAATAATGAAGCCATAGTTTATGGTAATCGTTACTATAAATCAATAAGTTATACTATCAGATGTACTTTCACAGGGTCTCCAAAAGTGCTTTGTTTCAAGAGTAAATAAAATCAGAATTCAAAATAAGAAATATTTTTATTTCTAGCTTCTGAAGTTCATGTGTCCAACAATTTTATAGCCTACAATATGCATAATTCTTTTCATGATTCATGGAATGTGCACATATTACTAACTTCATAACAGTACAAACTGCAACAAGAAGTATCCCTTATGCAATATAATTTTAGTGTCTACTGACTGACTGACTGACAGACAAAATATTATTGTACAGTGGTGCAATTGGTTAAAACATGTGACCCCTTTGGCCTTCTTTCAAAAAAATTAAAATAAAGTAGTATGTACCTTTGATTGAAAGATTACCAAAATGTAGGGGAAGTGCCAACATGGACACCAACAGATGAATAGATGCTCTTCGAAGTTCAACCATGGGAATGGGTCTGGTAAGAAAATAAAATCACTCTTGTTGTAAACATATACATACAAAAAAACAATGTAGTTAAGCTGAGAAACAGCTTGCAACAATTTGTGAATAAAGTGAGCCTTATATACTGTATTACAGAAAACTTTTTCTTTACTGTGTTTGATGCATTTTTATTAACAAGGTAAGCTGCAATTATTGGATACAAACAAAAAAACAACAACATGAAAAACAAAAGAGCCTATCTATATTATCCTGGATAGAATGTTTTAAATATATGTTGTAAGAACTGACATTAGCATGTTTTTATCAACAGAAATTAATTATTACTTTCTAATCCTGCATGCATTATAAGCATTAAACTGGTATGTAATGCATTCATAGATACAGACTCACAGTAAAGAACTGATAAGCCATAAAGTATATTCTAGTAAAACATAAGAATAATAGATGTAAGGCTTACAACTAAAGCAAGATTCTAATCAAACAGGAAAATGCAGATGCATGCTCATTATGTGAAAACAAAAACATTATATTAAAACAGAAGACTTGATTATGGAAGTTCAACATTCTTGGGAAAATCAAATTAGTAGAGGCAAGTTTGTAATAAAAACCAATTTTCTTGAAAAACAAGAGAATCAGAGATACAAATTCCTTGTACTGGCATTTCCCAAGTTAACAGATAAGCATGAGAGTTCTCCAATATAAAAATACTTCTTTTCTCGTAGGTTTTTCAGTCAAAACTTACCCCTCTTATCACAAAAATCCTGATTTATTCTTTGCTAACAAAAAGTCTTTTTCTTGAATAAAATGCTCACATTTAAAAACAAGACATCACACAGTATCATTCCAGCTCTATCTTCTCTAAGTCACCCCTATTAACACACATCTTATAAATTTAATTGCCCAAATAGTAATGTGTTTGAGAATTCCCTTGAACAGAAATCGATTGCATGTAGAAGTTTACTTACATTGGTAAACTAACACTCAACAAATGATTACGCTTTTAAGCTGAATTACAGTTCCCAATGACCTACTTAAATCAATTCTGGATTATGAGGATAAGTACAATGATAGTAGCTTTAATTTCTAACTGACTTTAACTATGAATATATAGATTAGTTTGTCATTTGTAAACCTCAACATTTTAGCATTACATCTGATTAATATAATCACAATCGTTCAAAATATGTAGACCTGTCTTTGTACTTAATGGAGATTACTAATCACAAATAAATTTAATCAAGACATTTTTCTAGTGTTTAACTATTCTTTCACTAAAGCAATACATGATTTCATTATTGCCATTTGCATCATGTATGAGAGAGCTAACTATCCATAGAAAAGATAATGTCCTTGATAATCAACTTCTAAACAGGGAGTATTTATCAATGAATTTTGGGCCTCATTATGTCATTATATATTCATGTCACTGCAAAAATTAATGTTTTATCTGGTAGCCATGCATCTCGACAACAGCCACACAGCATAGTTTCCATTGCAAAGTATTTTATTGTAAAACTGTTGGGATGAAAGCACATCACTCCTCAGTGTTGTATTCCATAATCCTTTCAGCACTATTTTCAAAGTTCATTCTCACAGAAATCCAAAGATGTTGTAACTGGCAGAGCGACCAGCATGTATGCATATCGAATAACTTGAACAACAGTTCCATTCTTGGACTGCTTGAAATATGCAGTGGTTGAGCAGATATGTCATTTAAGAACTTGTGCTACTTTTCCAGAAGGAGACCCTTCCTGATTATGTTAAGTGCTTTTGTCCAGGGTATCCATACACCCTTTGCCCCAGTCCTTTTCATTTGTGGATCCTCATACATACATTATAAGACACAATACTTTGCTCACCACAGCTGATGTATGATTATGTGGACGATTTTGGTACTGTACATCAATCTATATTCCTTTGTTTTCCAGTGCTATTAAGTACACAGGATATTCCCAACCTAAACACCTATTTATGATCTGAGAATAAAAGTATTTAGTGTTGGAAAGGGCTCTTACATACTCTTCATAAAAATTAACAATAATAAGCTCATTTTACTCATTAAAAAAAGAAAGAAATTTTACAAAGTTCACAGACAAAATCTTGCTTCTACAGTTTGTAAAATTTGCATATCCTGAAAAAGAAAAATAATTATAATTAAATCCTGCTAAATTAGAATACCTTTTCATTTAAGTAGATTGGAATATATATTATGGCATATTATAATACAAAATATATTATGCCTCTAAACCTACAACAGTGAATTTTAACATATTTGAGGGTAATTTCATGTGATCTAAAAATTACTACATGATAACTTATCAAAAAAAAGTTGCTCAAACAGTTTTTACATTAAAATTAAACTTTCAAACTGCAAAAAATCTGATTTTTGTCTACTTTTTCACTTCTTTTTACATAAGTATAAAACAAGAAATGTAATTCTAGAAAGCATACTTGAATAATGTGTGCATTTGTTAAATTTTCTAAGAAAACAGACAAAATACTTAATAGCCTAACATTTCTGAAAAATTTGAATTTCTGTTTCAAAAACTAATTCCTTAACTTTACGTATCTAACCTATATAAAAGTTAATGTGTGTTACATCACTCCTGATTTTTCAATATAATAGTTCGGTTACTGTCTGTCTATAATAATTTTAGTGAGGGGTGTACAAGGGGACCATGAGGAAGTGCTATAACACCTTACAAGTGTAGTGAGTGCTGGGATCATCTAGTCCAGAACCAAGTCCATAAGAGTTGTTATCTAAGTTGTTGTTTTGAATTAAGCACAAAGCTACACAATGGGCTATCTGTGCTCTGCCCACCACGGGTATCGAAACCCGGATTTTAGCGTGCAAGTCCGCAGACATACCGCTGAGCCACTGGGGGGCAGTTATAAAAGTAAAAATCATTTCTGAATGAAGGCATTTTCTATCATATCACAAAAACAAAACAAACCTCTTTAATCAGTGTAGTCTAAATTAATAAACCAAGAAATATTTTTCCAGTTTTGTCATCAACACATTTCATTTTACAGTGTCAGTACATAGACTAATAACAATATCAGGTCATTCTTCTCTTGCTAAGCAATATGACATAAACATCATTGTTGGAACTGAATGTTATTAAAATGTTCTGTATGTTAGAAATTGTTAATCTACCCGATTTATACCAATAATTATTCGTTGGATAAGCCACAAATTAATTCCATAAATGATTTTAATTGGTTCACACAAGAATTTACTGATGTTTGACTGCCTCGATTGCACCATTCTGCCTCTTTGTTGGTCAAGTTTGATTTTTCAAAATTTTATTATTTCAATTAGCTTTGCAATGCAAAGTTAGTATATACTATGGAGTAGGGATCGCAGTACATGGACTGTCACTTGTGACTGGCTGAACACCAGTCTATGAATAAAGTCCAATATTTACAAAATACAAAATGTAAATGCAATTTTAAGTGAATGAAATAGCACGTTTGTTTATACATCAAAATTTTAAGAAATATTTAATATTTAATGTTTTGAAAAACAACTAAAGATAACATAAGCATGTTTTGTTGGTTACACTTAAACAGAAAATCTGTGGTGGCATATAAACCAAATAACTGAATTTTGTGCAGTTTGTAAGTAAAGTTAGATTTCTCATTATTCATCACACACTTACATATGTTTGTATTTATAATAAATCAATATAATTTTATTATGGATTTATTTTACACTGTTAGCTTATGATATGGATTTAAGGATGATCTACATCTATTTAATTGAATGAACATTATATTTTATAGGACTATAGTGGAAAAAATATTCATAACAATAAGAACATCCAATAAGAATCCATGAATTTTAATCATTCTCTTAAACAGATCATCATATTAAATTAGCTACATTATTTACTGTGTTAAATTTTAGTTTTCATCAATGTAGATAGCATGCTCTGATGATAAGTTATTGAAAAGTAAATTAAAACTGATGTTTTAGAAATCTTACTTAATTTTCACTAGTCCTTCTGGAAGCACAAGTTCTAGAGCCTGAAGAAAATGAGGTACTAACACCATAACACCATCCAAATCCTGTCTTAAGAGATCACAGGAATTCAGGAGAATGCTGGACATTACTTGACCTCGGGAAATCTAAATACATAAAGATGTTTGGATAAAAACAAATTCCAGGGAACGATATTTCTACAGAAATAAAAGTTTCAATTAACTTGACTGTGTTGACAATGTTGTGTTTAGAGTAGTAAAAATTAATAAAAACATTTGTCATAACATGTAGAGATTGCTGCCTAATTTAAACAATGTTGTCACTGCAATTTACTTGTACCAGTTATTCACTACATACACAAGTGCATTTATACAGATGATGTAACTTATTCTATTAGCAGTACGTGACTAATTTACATTCAATAAGAAATCAACAAAAAACATGAAGTTCATATTTTATATACTTCCACATACACAAACTTAACACTGTAAAAAATGTTTCACACTCACACTTTCACAAACTAACACAAACATGACCCTTTACTCTATATGTTTGCCATTTAAACCTAAGATTAATCATTGTTCAGATCATGGATTATTGTGAACCTCAACGATAAAACACTCACAAATATACATGTAATTTAAACTTAGGAACCCCACATAAATTTACACATACAGGTAGATGCTGTAAGATTTCATCAATGTAATAACCTTACAGCTATAATAAAACTATTTGCATGTGCACATAAAAATATTAATAAACTCAAACATGAAACAGTTATTAAAATGAGCAAAATTGTAGGCTTTAAGGTTACACTGTTTACCAATTAGAGAGAGATACAGATATTATCCAAAAATATATAACTGTGTTTTTGTAGAAACTGTATTTCTATCTTTAAATATTTTACATCACAATTGTGTGTGTGTGTATAAAGCTAGGGTTTAATTTGAACAGCCAATTTCCAAGTCACCTTTTCTGTGTGTGTGTTTATTTCTTTTACCCAACTTATTATTGTACTGTCTTATATCATATTGCGACATTTATGTGAATTGTAGAAAAGTATAAGATACGAATAATGGATTAAGAAACATCTGTTGCACTTCCTGGTTAAGAAGATATTCAGAGTAATTTCCATAGCCAAAAGATGCAAGGCAGAAAAGTAAATCTAAATCAAGTATATATGAATCTGACAATGAACTAAGTGTCACTTAGAGGTATCTTGCTATCAGTGTAAATTTACAAGTTTGTTGCTACATTATAGATTCAAGTTTCATTATGTCCTAGATGAAGGGGTAAAATTATCCAAAAAAGTAGAAGTAATCAACTGGGTGAAGTAGACCTGTTTTAGAAAATAAATATATATAAAAATAATATAAAAATGATGAACCAGCTCAAATAAGTCTCAATACAAGCTGCCTTAAAAAACAAGTTTCAACATTCATTACCATGAGTACTGGCAAATTTCACCCTTGGCAATATTACTGGTAAAATGTACACCATCCCACTATTCACTGTATTTTTATCTTGCTGTGCAGTGTTATCCTGCTTCTTTAAAACAAGAAAAGTTGCCCAGTTACAGCAATATCAAGGTTTGGAGGATAGCAACAGGTTTAAAGTGTTCCTTGTCAAGACAAGGAAGAAACAACTACTCAATAAAATAGTAGGAAATGAATGTATGAAATATAATCCACATGCCTGACTGAAGTATTTCTTCCAAAAGATGATGGAGGTGAGACACCAAGAAACATCTGGAATGGAATTTGGGAAGAAAGAGACAGGGAGGAATAGACTAACAAAATCAGTTGATGAATCCAGCTTGGAAAGGTAGAAAGAGAAAGGCTGCAACAGATGAATGGTGCCAGAAAATAAAAAGGTGAGCACGTACTAAATGAAGATTCTATCCAGATCAGACCAGGAATAAAAGAATGAAATGGGCAACATGTTCATAGACAAATATTTAGTAAAAATACTTCATTCAAAATCTGATTTTTTGTTTAAGATGAACTAAAAGACTGAAAATTTTTTGTAAAGATATACATACTGTATTAAATGTTATAGTGTAAAAACTATAATGAGTACAAAATGGTTACAATGTCAGCTGAATTGACTTACTTTGTAATGAGAGAGCTTAAAAATCTAACTTGCTCTGCACAAAAGACTTAAAATGTTTACTGAAAGATTGCAAAATTTCATGAAAATGCATAAAATATATTAAAAGTTACAATGTAGAAACTTTGAGGGTCACTTTGGGTGCATGGACTTGGTCAAATTGGCCTGAGATCATAGACAAAGAGAGTTAACTGTTCAGGTGTAAAACTTTTTAATGGGTTTTAGATTGTGATAAATATAAAACAAGAATTAATTGGTTAATAAGTAATATGTCAGCTACTCCACATATTCTTAGGATTGACCATTAATATCAGATTTATTTTACTGAATTAAATGTGTTAAAAGTTATGTAAAAAAACAAAGCCAGTCTTTATTTCAATTTTTTAAAATAATAATTTAATAATTTAAATTATGGATACATACTGCAAATATAAATAAAGACCAATCTCCAATAAAACATTTGGCAACAAATAAGTGAATACTGTTAATTCTTATTGTGATAGTTCACTATGATTAGATGTCTATATTAAATATAATCTCATTTTTTATCTTAATTTTTCTTAATCAAATTTCTTTATATTTGATACTTTTCTTTAGTTGGTTAATGGTGTTTTATGACAAGAACAACACACAAATATCTCAATGTAATCTCGTTACAACCCATAAATACACAAAAAAATAACATGGAAGTACCTACTACTTGTGTGATAATTTTTCAAGATTAACTAATATCAACTAGATTTCAGATAATATTTATGGATCTAAAAAACAAGAATACTAATGAGGAAAGAAATGTCTTCTTTTTGTTGTGGTATGACTTCTGAAGTCATAACACTATGCAGTACTAAGCATTTCAAATGCAGTAACAGTCTGACAATAATGTTTACAAATTATACACAAATTTTATGCAGTAGTTCTGATATTTTGCACACATAATGTGGACACAGTTATTGTATTAATTTCCATACTTTGCCTTGAAATGTTTAAAACAAAAAATGAAAAAATCTAAAAACATGGAAATGTCACACAGATACAAAACAAAATAATTTACTCACCTCACCACCAGACAATCCAAACTGCAAAGACAAGTAGAATCGAGCTAAGTAAATAGGTAAGATTTCTTCACCTGTTCGTTTGGAACAAAATAATCTACATAAAGTTCCAACAGCTTCTGCTTGGCCAGCTTCAAAATTATCAACAGTCAGATTAGATGGTATTTCTACTGCATCAGGGACATTTTGTGGCATTGGCTGACGGCCATCCAAAACAACTGAGCTTGGTCTCTTTGTTCCACCCTCTAGACCTAGAAATAAATTTATTTTTGGAAAAGTACAAAAACCTAATTAAATGTTAAATACAATGCAATTTTTCATGTTATTCAAGTAAAATAATCAGACATTACTTTTATTATACACATCTCACATGCAAAAAAATAATAACGAACACTAAAAATGAAATTCACTTAACGTTAGTGGTTCCTTTTGTCGGTATTCAATTTTAAATTTTCTTTATTACAAGTTAGATACAATTAAATTATATTTTGTACCATGAACAAATATGTCATACATGTAAATAAAGCTGTTGGTAAATAGAACACTTTGCTAACAACAACTGAATGAGAAACTCATTTAGGGCACACTTTCTGCACTACTTCAGTAATATGTAGCCGAGTACACAGAAGAATTACATGAGGGGTACTCGAATAGTGAAATTGACGGTCACAAATTAACACCCCCATGGCTGAAAGGGCAAGCATGTGCGGTGTGATGGGAATTCAAACTCATGACCCTCAAATTACAAGTCAAGTGCCTCAACCACCTGACCATGCTGGGTCTACATGAAAGGTAACTATTGTGCTGCAAAATATTAGGCAAAATTCCATATAGGTTATAAAAGGCAATGACATTGGAAAATATTACTGCAAGATCACTCAAAGTCATCATTCTGAAGTGTCACAAACATGTTAATATTTGTTTTTCTACTTTCGTTGTGATGTTACCTTTGCTTCCTATACTGCCACAAATAATTCTGAATATTAATTTTCTCTAATATTAAATAATTTTATTAACTACAGTTGAAAAAATTCTCATTTTATTATAACGTCATTATTTAGAATAACTACATCATTATTAGCTGACAATTATACAAACCTGAACTGCTAGTTTGCAGTTTATTCATATCTTAGAGACTAGTTCAAGCAAAGTGCAACATTTCAAATTTTCATAATACTTGTATAATTCTAACATTGATACCGACATAAACACATTTAATAACATAAAATGTATGATGACAATTACATTCTGATATTCACAGTAGTGTTTGGTGAAGCTTTCATATTCCAAAGTTTAGATCATGCAGAAAGAAAAAATAAATGAATATACTGAACAATTTAATTCAATAATTTGACAATAACTGTGTATAAAGCTATGAACAGTCCCTCTAAAGCACATTTACACTCACGACTAATAAAGTAGGTTGCAACATATGGATCCCACTGGTAATGAATGTTATAATAAAAAACAAATCGGTAATTGTAAAATTAACTAATCCAGCAGAATATTGCGAGGAAATCAAAACAATAAACATATACCCTTGAATTAATTTTCTTGAAATTTAGCAATACAGTTTGTTATTATATGATCTGTTTTATATTGTAATAAAAACATGCTCGCCCTCCCAGCCGTGGGGGTGTATAATGTGACGGTCAATCCCACTATTCGTTGGTAAAAGAGTAGCCCAAGAGTTGGCGGTGGGTGGTGATGACTAGCTGCCTTCCCTCTAGTCTTACACTGCTAAATTAGGGACGGCTAGCACAGATAGCCCTCAAGTAGCTTTGTGCGAAATTCCAAAACAAATAAACAAACTATCATACTGAAATAATTAGTTGTTCATGCAACATTCAAAATCCAGAGGTTCATTTCACTAACTTGTTCTTACATGACAGTACGATATATTGTCATTTTTATAATCTAGAACAAGGTACTGGAATCACATATTAATTTCAAAAGTATAATGTTTATTCACTTTATTCAACCATGCATGCAAAGGTTCATTAAAATAATAGTCATAATTAATTAAATGCTACAGTAACGGTAATATCTTATGCTAAAGTTATTACTGGTTAAATACACAATCGTAATATTTCAATATCTGTTTAAATGTACATGACAAGAAACAAAGGAAAAGATGATCATATCATGTATCAGGCAAGCAGTATCCATGTCCATATAGGAATGGCTCAGGTTGATCATTGAAATGCTATTTAAAATATTTCCTCAATAGGTCATTTGGACTTCACAAAACAAGTGATTCCTTTTATAACTATAACTATGTAATGACTGAGTTACAAGCTCTGGTAATGTTTGTAAATATCATAGAAAAAATTTGAATTTCTTGTTCTTCTTTCATGTGATTCTTTTTTTTTATTATTATTATTATTACATGTTAACACAAAAACCAAAACAATGGTATTAACCAATTTCACTGAGATGACATAGTTTCAAACAGAGTATCCACTTTCATCAGTACAATTAATAGGTAGCAGTAATTTTAAAAAAGCAGATTTCCAGTGTAAATAATGTTATCATTACTCCTTGAAGTTACCTTTCTCACAGAAGTTTACTTTACATAGCTTAGGTTTACTGAAACATTTTATTGAAAAACAAGCGAAATAGTAAAAAAAAACCCTTTTCGAATGCAAAGATGGTTAATATCAATCATTCAAAAACAATGCAAACAAAATAACATAGATGGCATTTGAATCATCCCTCCATAAAAGTACAGGCACAAATTAACATACTGCAACATACATAACCACAATTGAGATTAATTTATCCTATTTTTGTCTATTAACATTCTACATGCATGGTGTGTCTATGCCATTATGTAGGGATGATACAAATACCATCCCTACTTTTTGATTTGCACTGTTTTTGAAGAATCTACATCAGTCATCACTATATATTTACTTCCTTTCCTTTGTTCTGTTGGCTCTAACAAAAATTGATAAGAATTTTTGAAAATTTTAAATAAAATAGCATTATTTAAATAACAAAGTTTAATTACAAATACAGTAATCATGGATACAAGTTCAAAAAATATAATAAACATTACCTTGAGTAATTTCAAAAGAGAAATTTAATTTTTTGTTTAAAACATAACACTATTTACCTTATGTTTAGTTAGGAAACTGTATATTACTACTGTACATATGTACTTGAATGAACTTTAAATGGACACAGAGTCTATCATAGAACCACAGAAAGGAACTTAAGAATTTAATGAGAGGTAATGGTTAAAAATTAAGCACATAGCTTATGTAATGAGAAATTCTGAGCCAGACCAATCAGCGATTTTCACAAGAATGTGCACATAACTTTAAAATAAATTACTATTGAACTGGAAACAAAACAATTATGTTTAATTATTTATTCTGCACTAAATAATTATTAAACTAACTATGGAATCATGGAATTTATTACCATGTCATATTCTCTCCACTGAACCTTTTAATTAAGTTAGATTATCAAAATAGTGCAATATTCATGAAGTGTAATTCACTTCATATTGAGAAAAATAAATATCACGTACTGTCAAAACTTCTACTTCTGACACCTAATTCTGAGCCAATCAAAGAAGCTTCAAAAAGCCATGCTCCAAAAAGATGTAATACAGAGTTACACTTTGGTCGAGAAGGTGATAGCTGAAGATGAAGAGAAGACAATGTTGGACCACTAGGGGTGTTTATGGGTGACAGGTGTTGGTTCTGTGGTTGCAGCTGTTGATTATGATGTCCTCCTCCAGCCTTTGATGAAAGCCCTGCCATAAGTCCTGACTTCTGTGCTCCTAAGAATATAAATAGTCATGTAAGGAACAAAGAACACTTATTTTTAAACTGTTTTATTCACCAACACAACCTTTAATAAACCTGAAAAGACTAACTATTATACAAACATAAAACAATTAGTCAACCTACGAATATAAACTAAGCCTACACACATCACAGAATAGTTCTTTTGTTCATGAAAAAGAGCCACTAATATTACCATATTATTTTGGAAATAAATAATAACAGAATTTGTTTTCAACTTGCATTATCAATAAAGATAAAAAACAGTGTGAGAAAAAAGAGCTGAGCAAGTTCAATTCTGTAACAAAAATAATGTACTATTCAATAATAAAAAACACTTAAAGAAACTGAGGATTGTGTAGAAACATGCATTCAGTGATAACTTTCAGTTTATCCACAAATAGAGAAAATTATGCATGTAAGAAAACAGATGTAAAGAATGAATTTATTTTAAAATTTTCTTTTGAAATTGAGAATTTAAAATTTATACAATAATAAAATATGAATTTTAAACCATATTTTGATAACATACCTATTAAAGTAATATAATAATGCATTACTTAATGAAATTTTGAATGTTATTCTCTAAATCAACCTCATACGCACACTCTGATCCCACCTGCACACATACGATTAATAAGAAAATCTGTGAGATTTATCTCATTCTGTCAACCATCAAAGCTAATGTTAAATTTAGTTTAAAAAAATGACAAAAAAGGATAAATGTTTTGTTTTTTATTAATTTATAGATTGAGTTATTTGTTCTGTAATCATCACCATGAGTATGAAAATATAGTTCTTAAATTATAAGCTTTCAGACTTACCACAGAACCTAATACAGCTAATAGATTAAATAAAATACTTATGTCACAAGCTTCATCCAAGGAGAAGTTATTACCAAACTTTCACAGTTTCAGTAATTAGTTAGCAGTGGACCCTAAGATTAAGAATACTGTTGACAAAAATATTTTTACAAACCTAGATAAATTTGTCAGTTTTTTTACTGTTTTTTAATGTTATAATTTACAAAGTGGTGATTAAAGCAATCAACAAAATGTAATACCAAAAGAAATATTTAACTGAAATTCCAAGATAAAAGTAAATATTTTTAGTGTTTTTTCAAAATGATGTCTGACAAAAAATTCACAAGATAAAATTTGACAATAAAAAAAATTAAATTAATTTTTCAAAGCCAACACTAGATACATTTTAGTCACTCTATATGAGTTTCATGCAATTTTGTTAAGTGCTATAATTTTCCTATGCTAAAAATGTATTTCTGATGCTTTCTCTTACATAAATTGCTATTCTTATTCAGTGCTGTTCTCTCTTTGCAAAAAGAGAAACAAAAGAACTTGGACATGTTGTAAGCCTTGAATTTACCACATCTGAAATGAACTGATTCTAATGCTTCTCTCATGCAAATAATTATGTGACAACCCTCCACCAATAAAAGTACAACATATCCTCTTGATGCATGTTACTTCCTCTATTCAATTCTACTGAACTTTCACTGAGTTTTGGCAGTTTTCAGCAGGGAAGAAGAGTGGGAAATGTGAGGGAAGGTAATTACCTGTCAGAAATACATTTTCAGTATATGAAAATTATAATTTCTGATACAGTAAGTTACCTTTTCTCACATAATAGCCAGAATCACACATTGAACAGGTGGAAAAATCAATGTGAGGGAAAGAAAGAAGCAACCTATTTTTACTCATTTAATATAATTCCCACTGTAGTACATTATCTTTCCACATAAAAGTGGATATGATTAAAGAATGTGACCCTACATGTAGAGTGGCTAAAGCATGATGGACTGTACATGGCAAGTCAACTACATCCAAAACATATGTCACTGGGAACCAACATCCACACACATATAGGAAAGAGGATCTGACAATCAGTAAGTCGACTAAAATCCAAAACTGGGCCACCAGATACTGACATCCAAGAGGGGGTGAGAAGAATGATCATATCAGCAACAAATCACCTACAAACCAAAACCAAGCCCTCTAGTTTAAGTAAGTTAAAATTACAAAACATTAAAGTAGAAAGCAAAAATATTTCTGTTATCTTGAAATAAATTTTTGAAGTACTTTATAACATTCTTGTTGTTGAATAAAAGGTTATTTTACAGTTATCAAATTATAATCCAGGCTTTGTTCCCCACCTCAAAATAACAACCATTTCACCACTTTTTATTTTGTTAAATTTCTTATTCGTAGATACAGGACTTTAGTTTAATTGCAGAGGGCAAATAACTAGACTTAAAGAATATCAAAGAAATATTACCATGACAGGAACAACTGAAATATGTATGAACTGAAGCATTAAAAATATACAGAAAACAAAGTGAATAAAGCAATTCAGCAGAACACAAAACAATGCATTCATTACTCTAAAATGTAATGAACCTAAACTTTTTCTAAATAGTTCCCCGACAACCAAGTACTTTAATGAATAGAAATATTGTAGAAATTTTCACCAAAAGTCATTCATTTTGAATAAATATAATTACAGTTTTACCAGCTTACATTCTTTAAGACACTTGTTTTTAAGTTAGACCCTTTCTTATGCTTGATTGGGAAATGTTGTAGAGCACTATAATATTAGATCTCACTGAATGGGAAAGTCATTTTTTAATTCATTGAATTACCAAGTACTTCTAATTTCTTGGACACAACAACAATGCTTTTAAAAAATTAAATGCATGTAATTGTTTGATACCTTGAAAAATCTTCATTCCACACAGCAGTTTTCAATTTGAAGTCCTTATAATGTTTAAGAACTTAATATACCATACACAATGCAACACGTTTGTACAATATATTATACAAACTAATTTTAATTAAGTCTAAGACAGAGAATAGTATTTACAATGAGACAATTCACCTTTGTTAGATGTAGCCGAAACTATGCTTTTAGTTATACTTCGCCTAGGATGTGGTGGAGTTGATGATGTTTGAGAATGACTAATAGCTGTTTGCAATTTATGCTCATTTTCTGGTTGAGTTATGCCTGAAAAGCAAAATAATTTGAGCATGAAACAGAATTAAAAAACCAAATGTTTATCACTATAACTAGTATTAAATGGAACTTCTCAATACTAAGTAATACAACAGTTCACATGTGAAAAAAGCATTATCTAAATCAACAATTATCTTTGTACAAAAGAAAAATTAAGCAACTGAAGAAGAATTTAAATCAATCACTAACTGAAAAAACATCAAACAAAACTGGAAAATGTGGATAAATAATATAATTATGGTTTTTGATGTTGAAATATTGATAAAAACATCATAATAAAAGCAATGAAATATTTACAACCAAAGTTCATAAAAAAACAAGTTACTGTTAAATGTTTTAATCATATAAAACTGAGATAAAACCTCCATGAACATTCTTCACATTATTGTATAAAGCACAAGTATACTTAATAAAAAAAAATCCTTTATTTAGTATCATATTGTAATTAAAGAAAGAGAAGTGAGATGACAAATAAAATGCTCTTTTCATAATTAGCCACAAATAAAGATATCTCCTGTTGAAACTTACATGAATACTAATGTATCAGGTCACCCTATAATTAATGTCATTTCTTGGATAGGAAAAGTTTAAATGCGTATTTTGTGGCTAAATGAAGTTATATGGGATGATTTGGTAGCATTAAGTGTAAGCTAGTTAATTTCTTTACTAATTTTTGTTTTATCTATTTTAGAAGCCCCAAATATCATAAAGATATCAGAGGAGCACATAAGACATATAATGTGTTATGAGTTCAGAAAAGGGAAAAGTGCTACCAATGCTACACAAAGCATTCAAAGATGTACAGCAATGACATTCTGGATGTGAAGAAGTGTCAAAGATAACCATACGTTTAGAAGTGGTGACTGCAGTTTGACAGATGCAACTCATACTGGGCACTCTGTTGAGTTTGATAACGACCTACTTCTAACAACACTTGGGAAGGATTGTCCTCAGAAAATAACTGCTGAGAGATCAACTGAACACTGCATTAAAAAAAAAGGGAGACCTCCTTTGATGAATCCGAAAGTCGATTTTCACCATGACAATGCATGTCCACACACACTGCTGGGATCAGTTCCAGAAAAACCGAAGAGCTTCACTGAGAAAAACTTCCCCATCCCCCTTATTCTCCTGATCTTGCTCCTTTAGATTACCATCTTTTCAGGAGCTTGCATCATCATCTGAATGAAAGTCACCTTACTTTTAAGAATGAGATATAAATAGTCTTTCTACTTTTCTTTTTTGTCTCAAAACCACCTGATTTTTATGTGTGATAGTGAAAATACCTTGAGATGTTGACAGACTATTATTAAAAGTGATGGAAAATACACAATTGATTGAAGTTATTTCACTTCTTTTTTCTCCTTTAAAATCTTAGTGTAACAAACAACATTACTTATGTGATGACCTGATATTTACTCCAAAAGGTACAGTATAAAGCAGTTAGTGGTTGCTTGTTTCAATTTGGTAAGTTGCAAACTTCTGCATAATCTATAATATTCTCTCAGTAAAAACTGTTACTATTATATTTGAAACATGATGTTTTAATCTATTTTAGCTTCAAATTTGACAGACCTGCACTGTTAAAGTTACCAGTATGTCTAGACCCTTCACTGTGTCTGAATAACTTGATTGAAATGACAGTATGTTCCATAATATCTAACCATTGCACACAATAATGACAAAAATCAGAAGTTTCTTCCTACTTTTCCACAATTATTCTTTTAACCATAAAAGATGTGTGTGTGTGTGTGTGTGTATACATATATATACACATAATTTACTTTTCTTAAAAACCTGTACATCTATATTATAAAATTTAGTGTGTGCGTGTGTATTATGTAACTCCTCCTACACCACTGGTCTCATTGACATTCAGTTAGTACAAAATGAATTACCTTGGTCCAGAGGTTGGCACCAAGGTAAAATTTTTCAACACACTTCTTGGGAAACCCAGAGATTTCCCTAAATCCCTTTCTTCTGAATTGTTGAACCACCACTTCTACATGATGCCAAACATATCTCAGCCCTGAAGTTTATACGAAGGAAAAAATTTTCACCCAACCCCTTAGGGAACCTGGGCATTTTGTGAAAACACTTTTACATGAATTCCTGAAAGAGGACTCCATATCAGACATTGATTTACATTAGAACACATGAATAAGTAGACATACTAATTAATATTCCTAACTTAGTTAAACAAATAAAATTTTCATTAGGGGCAATTGTCATTAAACTGAAAAAGTAAAGCATACTAGTTCCAAATTGTCAGTTCTGTGTCACTTGACTCCTCCTAAAGCACTGGTTAGACTAACTTCTAAGTAATATCATATGAATCAACTCAATTGATAGGTTTGCATAAATATTTCATTACACTCCTTAGAGAACCTGAAGATTTCTCAAAAACCTCTTCTGTTGAACTTCTAAGAGGTGCCAAATGAATTGCCTCAGCCCCAATAATTGCACAAAGGTAAAAACCTTTCAACCAAACCCTTATATAAACTAGGTATTTTGTGAAAATTAACATTTTCTTAAATCAAAGAGGTATTTCCAATAATACTTTCCTCCTCTCATACTACAACTATCACTCATCTGCCAGGGTTTTCTTCCTTTGCCCATCAAAGAATTAGTAAACTTTTTTCTCACTTGTTACAGTCATCAGTTCTCCACTTAATTACCCTTGGTAATTCTGCTTTGTGACACTGTCCACCTACATCAATGTGCCCTCTATCTTTGTAATGTATATAAGTACCTCAACTCAGATAATGTAATCACTTTTTGAGACTGACCCAATCTGCAGTTTCCAAGTGAAGAGGAAAAGCAGGAGTGTGTGAAAGAAGATAAATATTGTTCAAAATACATTTTTGATTTAAGAAACTATTAAATTCCAAAACATACATACTTTTTCTCACATACAGCTAGAATCCTACATTGATAAGATGGAGGGGCTGGAAGGGTATTATCCATACACAACAGTGTTGCATTGATTATGGGTAAGTCAATAGAAGATTAGTATCTTAGTGAAGGAACTGCACTACATCCAAAACAGGTATACTCTTCCCCAGAACTAATCCATGCACTGTGGATGGAATTTGACATGATCTGTCATCACTACTAGCAGGTCCAAATAGGTAGCCAAGGTTACAATGCTTTGAATTGGCTTAGAATAAGGCCATAGTTCCTAAATCAACCAGAGTAAACAAAACTCAGGTCTAGAATTATGAACAGTTATCCTCACTCCCAGCTGTTGACAAGGTAAATTTCACTTGTTCCCAAAATCATGGAGAAGATGTGAAATAAACTGTGCTTAACTAAGAACCCACTGTGTGTTCATAATTATGAAGAGAAAATGAACCTTCTTTCATGATCAACATACTAAAGCAATATTGATCAAAAATAAAGAAAATACTCAGCTCAACCTGATAGCCAAGCATCAAATCTGAACTGGAATGATAAGTAGATTCCCAAACAAGTTGATGCCTCTCTTACCAACATGCAAGGAAAAAAAAACCCATCCAGGATCCTGGAAAAGAGGGCCTCCATCTTTTCCCTCATCTCCAAGAGTAGAGAAAATTAACTTGTGCATTGGGGAGTCCTGAAAAACAATGTCCTGAAAACAGTGCAAAAGATGAATCAAGTGACCTACTTTTTTTAAAAGCAAACTGATCCTATTTTTATTCAATCCAATAATTAGCTGGGCTAGGCAGGATTCTCTTATACTTTACTCATGGTAGTCCATGAGTGGTGGTCTAGCAAAGTATAGTATTGTTCAATGACCAAAACTATTTGCATATAAATAACTTAAGTATGGGCAATCTCATATCACCAGTTCCAGCCAACATTTTCATCACACAGACTGAATCTCCAACAACCAGTTCAGCCTTAAACCCACCAATACACTGGTACAGATACACTGAAAATACAATTGTTGGATTCACATCTACAGAGCACAGATTCAGTTTTTCAACCACAATAGCTCCATACACCCAACATTAAATTCACCTATGAACATGAGAAAACCAACCAAATAGCATTTCTCAACCTCAAGATCCAATACACAATTTAAAACAGAATTCTACAGAAAAATCACTCATACTGGACTATACATTCCCTGGCACATGAAACAAAACTATACTCACCTGATAAAACTTACCATGAAATCAACCAAATAAAACATTTCATCAACATCAACAAATTTACTTCAAACTGTTGAAAAACATTATACACACCCACTAGACCAACAACATAGGCAACAACAAACAAACTATAATAAAGTCATGTAAAAACGGTGGGTATGGGTTGAGAAAATTTTTTTACGTAAAGAAGTGAACAACATTTCAACCTTCTTCAGTCATCACCAAGTTCACAAAAAAGAAAGAAATAACTGACCGATAGCTGACCACATGTTTGAAGGAGGTTGTGTAACTGAGTGTAGGAATGTAGAGGGTGTGCTTAGATGTTTGATTATATTTATTAATACAGAGATAAATGCATCCTTTTGTAATGGTTTATTTTGGGCTTGAGTTGTTGTATAACTAAGGCTTCTTTAATTTTGCATTTGTTTATATTTCTTTCTCTGTTTAGTATTTGGGTGTTTTTTTATGGTTATATTGTATTTATTTTACTTGCAGTGTTCGAAAACGTATGAAGGTGACTTTTTATGTTCTTTGAATCTGGTTTCCATTTTTCTACTTGTTTCTCCAAAATAAAAGTCATGGCTGTTATCACATTGTATTTTGTAAATAATGTTGGTATGGTGTTTGTCAGTGTAGTTTTTACATAGTATAGACCTCAGTTTTGTGCCTGGTTTTTGAATAAATTTGGTATTAACTGGAATGTCATATTTTGTCACTAGTTTGCCAAATGTTGATTATTTTTCTGCTGATGTCAGGAATACATGGCATGCAGCAGTATACGGTTTCGTGATTTTTTGATTTGTGGGATATATTTACTTTTGTTGGTTGATTTTGCTTTCTGTCTAGGTGTGTGCATATAATATTTTCTACTGTTTGTGGAGGAAACTTATTGATGTTGATGAAGTATTGTTTTATTTTGTCTAATTCATCGTTAATTGTACCTAACAAACACAGTTTTATGGCTATGTTCATTTGGTTTCTTAGTATGTTGAGTTTTTGTTTTGCTTCATGTGCTGAGTCCTAAGGAATGTATGGTCCAGTATGGATGATTTATTGGGAGATTTCTGTTTTAAACTGCAAATCAGTTCTTGCAATTTTGAAGTTAAGAAATTATATTTGATTGCTTTTTTCCTTTTCATATGTGAAATTAATGTTGGAATGTACAGAATTAATGTGATTGAAAAAATTAAGTGTGTGTTCTGTAAATGTGAATCCCTCAATCGTGTCATCTACATATCAGTACCAGTATAGTGGTGGATGTAATGCTGTGTTAATTGCTTGTGTTTCAGCTTGTGTCATAAAAATATTGGCTAGAACTGGTAATACTGGATTGCTCATGCTTAGGCCATTTGTTTGTATTCAGTTGTGGTTGTTGAACACGAAGTTTGTCTTCATCAGAGTGAATTCTATGAGGGTTGCTAATTGGTTGCTGGGAATGTCTATTGATGGGTTAGGGTCTTGGATATAAAGTTCTATGGCTATCTTGCAGGCTTTGGCATTTGAAACTTCTGTAAAGAGAGATATAGCATTGAAACTGGCCATTAAGGCTTTATGATTAAGGTTAGACTTGTAATTACAAGAATCAATACACAATTTAAAACAGAAAGACGATAAAAAGTCATTTTTACATGTTTTTGAACACTGCAAATCAAATAAACACAACATAACCATAAAATACACCAATATATTAAATAAAGAAACAAACATAAACAAATACAAAATAAAAGAAACCTTCTTATACAACTGAAGCCCAAAATAAACCATTACAAAAGGACGCATTTATCTCTGTATTAATAAATATAATCAAACATCTAAGCACACCCTCTACATTCCTACACTCAGTTACACAACCTCCTTCAAACATGTGGTCAGCTATCGGTCAGTTATTTCTTTCTTTTTTGTGAACTTGGTGATGACCGAAGAAGGTTGAAATGTTGTTCACTTCTTTACGTAAAAAAATTTTCTCAACCCATACCCACCGTTTTTACATGACTTTATTATAGTTTGTTTGTTGTTGCCTATGTTGTTGGTCTAGTGGGTGTGTATAATGTTTTTCAACAGTTTGAAGTAAATTTGTTGATGTTGATGAAATGTTTTATTTGGTTGATTTCATGGTTATCAGTTATCTCTTTCTTTCTTTCTTTGTGAACCTGACAATGACCAAAGAAGGTTGAAACATAGTTCCCTCCTCTACACAGAATTTTCTCAACCCATACCATCCATTTTTAAGTATACATTTTTCTCTACAAAATGGGTTTTGATGATGGGTTTTCTCATCATCATGTATAACAATAAATTCAAAGAAACAACAAACTATAAAACCTTACACTGCTGCATATCATAATTCCAGTTATCACCAAAAAAATAACAAACATATGGAAAAAAACAAAACATAACATTCCATTAAACACTAAATGTATTCAAAAACTAGTTATAAATCTAAAATCCATACTATGTAAAAAACTACACTGATAAACATTATACCAAAATTATTAATAAAATACAATGCAATAACTGCTACTACTCCTATATCAGAGAAACAAGCAGAAAAAGGAAAACCAGATTCAAAGAACAACACTTTCACACATTTTTGAACACTGCAAATCAAATAAGGCCAAAATAACCATAGAAAATACCAACATACTTAGTATGGTAACAAATATAATTGCAAAATTAAAGAAGCCCTACTTATACGACTCAAACCAAAATTAAACCAATATAAAGAATACCTTTTCACCAATATTAATTGATAACCTAACATCTAACTGCAATGCCCCCTACATTCTCATATCCATTCATACTCCTGACCCTAAGACGTGTTCACCAACATTCAGTTCCAAACTCTCTTTGTTAACCTCAATTAGACCTTAGAAGGTCAAAACACTGTTTTTTATTTTATTCCAATTAGTTTTAATACACATACCAGCCATCTTTAGAACATATTTTTACTTCAAGTGGGTTTATCATTATCAAGAAAGTATAGTAATGCTGTCTGGTCTCCCTCTAGGTGGTTTCATGGAATACCTCACTTCTACAGAGCCTGTTGCAACCTAAATAAAGTATGTTGCACTGATGGCTGTTAGTATAGATTTGCTTTGATAAAAGCACACTTGCCATCCTGCAAAAAATAAGTGAACCTGGAGAGTAAAGAGAAGATGAGATTAGTAATGAATATAGTCACACCTCCTTATAATCTAACAGATGTGTTTACAATAGCTTCCAGAGGTACTCAAAACCTTTAGAAGAAGAGCTTTCCAGATCATGTAAGTAGCATGAGATAAAAATATTGAGGGAAGAACATATACCAAGCCCATAGAATGTCCTCCAGTCCATAATTAAAATTGGTTGCAAGAGGCACAGAAATGTGGCAAATCTGATAAAATGTAACTCACAGATGTCTCCTTACTTCCAAATACAGTCCAGAATAAGTGATATTTTTGTATCAGCCTCATCAAGGTAACTGGGGATAAATCCCAAGAAACTAAAAGATTCCACAAAATAATAAAAGTCATTGTGTAGCTCCTCAAAAGGTATTAGTGTAGACAATATAACACTTCAAGATTTTCATTGAAAATAACAAATGACTGAGATCTGATCAGTTATATAGAGGTAAGAAATAGCAATTGTATGAATCAGTGAAAATTATTTATCCCCTTACCTAGATAACAGCATCTTAGATAAGGATTTGTTTAGGTATAGGAGAATGCAGGCAAAATGATAAAGCATCCTGTGCACATGCAGTGTAAAAAAATTCTCACCAGCAGCTTGCAAGTCAGTAGCAACAAAAAATAAACTTTCAGGGAAAGAGGATACATGGCAAATGAGGCTAAGGGTAGCTCAAACAGATGTCAAGAAAGAGCATGTAATACCCTACATATGGATCCCAGTTAGGTAACTGAAAAGATCATTTAGTATGAAAGTCCAAAAATGACTTGAAGAGCTTGAAAATACTGAAGTATGAAATAGTTTCTGTCTCTTCAAGTACCTAATGGTAGCTGATAATGCTACCATACATAAAGTAATTGTGAAAGATAACAAACCCTTCTCAAAGAGTCAGGTCAAAAATAAGCAATAGATGGCACTTCTAGATGAAAATGTGTTCAACTTCCTCGTAATACAACACTGTCAACATGTACGTCATTTTCATTGATAAATGTCCATTGTGGGACTATGAGGAGATTGAGACAGATACATGGCAACCTTAAAACAACATAGAAAGAACCATATAACCTCCTTCATGCACGAAGCTGGAGCCCCGAAATGACTGGGTGTGGGATGTTGGATTGTGGTTGCCCAAACAGAGGTAGTCAAAGAGGAAGCAGGAGACCTGGGTATTTCTGAAGGTACCACAGAATCATAAATCAGGCTTGAGCCAGCTAATCCAGTGCTAACAGGCCATAACAAGAGGTTGAATAAAGCATAGCTAAGACTCTGGATATCATGTGAATCAGTGCAAATGTATAGAGATACAATCTCTTCCAGTCCCAACTGAATGCTCCTCTTGCCAATGTGCAAGGGTAAGGTACCAGAAACCAAAATGCTAGTAGTTGAGTGTTCCAGTGAATGACAGACACAGAGTATCTGTATCCAAAATGGAGCATGAATCCAACAGAAAAGAAAAAAGAGAATCTAGTTGGGTAAAATAAATTTACTGCTACCAAATTAATCACCCTATGAACACAGCATGTTATTGGATATTATTGGAGTAGGCCCAGTAAAAAAATATCCTATGTTCAAAAACAGTGTTCAAACAAGCAATATAAAGCTCTGTCATGGAATTATTGGAGTGAAACACAACAATTCTTCCCCCTCAATAAGTCCATGTTCCTAAAAGATAAAGAACTATCCACACAGTAACAGCCAGACTTCTTGATCTATAATAAGGAAACCAATGAGAGTTGGACGATTCCAACTGAGAATCATGTTGAGAAAAAGACACCCAGAGATGAATGACATATCAGGTTGGAGTGAGAACAGATATCTCAGCTCTAATAAATAAGCCTATCTTGGTTGCTTCTGAAGAAAGAATCTAAATTTGACATTCCCCAACTGATGAAGTGATAAAAGCAGTAACCAGTCATCCATACAATGGTGTATGCACATACCTAAGGATGGAGGTGACACAAGAAAGCTTGTGCAATTCATTAGTACATGTGGTGCTGAAGCTAGTCTGAAGAGTAAAGTCCTGAACTGCAGCACCTGACCTTTGTATACAAATGTGGATAGTGGTGGAATGACTCTGCTACAAGAGCATGCTTATAAGCAAAAGTAACATTGAAGATGCTCATCCACGGTTCCGGAAAAAAATGCCAATGCAGAGTAAGGAATGACTCTTATCATGAACTTCGTAAAATCAATGAATTGATTTAGACAAAAAAAGAGAAAAAACAAACAGTGTAAATAACTGTTTAGAAGCCAGGTGCAGTAAAGACTCCCTAACTCTACTAGTAGGATATGGGAGAGGAGGAGCTAATAAGCACTGGGGAGTCCTCAGGAACAATACTTTGGAAACACTCAACAGCAACTTTTACAGGAGAGCAACAAAAAAAATAAACCTTAAAAGAAAAGCGATAAATGATATACGAGCCCAAGAGTTCAAAAAAGAGCACATAATACTACATTAATATCCCTGTTAGATAATTGAAACCTAACAATGTTTAAACACAAGTACAACAGAAATCTCATGATACAGCATCCATTCTGTCAGAACAATCCAGCTGATTCACGACAATTGATCTACAATCAAATTCATTGCCCTGATTTATTCAGTATAATGACCAACATGAATGAGCAGGATCCCCTTATGCTATACTTATGATTGTCCACAAGTGGGGGATCCAGCAAAGTACAATTATACCACCTAGTCTAGCTCTAGGTGATTTTATGGAATGCTTTATTGCTGGAACAGGTGAGAATAAATCAAAGTAATGCTTACATGGACAAAGAAAGGTAACCAAAGACATAGCACAAGAAGAGGTAAGTGTGCTTTGGAAATACTTTACCAAAGATGTCCAAATGGGAACTCTAAATTTTGCATTACATTTACATTACAGCATGTAAATAATTAGGCTCACTAATTACAGTTTGTAACTTAGTTAAAGAAATTAAACTTTCACTATAAACACAATGACCATTAAACTGAAAAATGTGCAAAATAGTAGTTCAAACATAAAATATGCATCAAAGCAGGCCATAAGTTTACTAGTATTATAAGATTGTATAAGCAATTCAGATTTAAAAGAAATTTCTAAACACAATCAAGTGTAAATTTTCATAATGCATTAACTTCATGGCTCCAGCCATAAAGTTAATGCATTATGAAAGTTTACACTTTTCTAACAAAGATGTAAAAACAATTTATATTCCTAATACAAAGTGTATTTAAATAAACAGTAGATGTTTTACACGTTTTACAAAAGGACAATATTCAACAGTCTTAGCATTTATACCATCTGAAACCATCTAAAAGCAGAACTTCCCAACTGATAATTTGTACACTTGACCACAAACAAAATTATAAAACTTTCAATGACTTTTCAGGATAGATATATTGATTTTACAGGACCCCAAAACATTTATATAATATTACCTTATTAACAAGAAGCATACACTTTAAACAAATTGTTTTTTCCCAGTCTATAACTTGCATACTTATATCTACCTACTACATGCATGAATTATCCAAAATTCCAGTGAGATACAAAAATGTAGCTTTTTGGTTCATAAAATGCAGTTATGCCATTCTAAAGCCATTACTGACTAGAACTACATCATGGTGTAGTAGATAAAAGAACATTACAGATAAAGATCATTCTATCAGTATCTATCAGATTGAAAAATTACCCACAAGGGTGTCCATTAAAATTAGTGTGTACTTAAATATTTTGTTATTACATGCTTAGTCACCATATTATGTATAAATAAGAACTAAGGCAGTAAAATGACTAATTATATACACGTAACTGTTTTCATAGCCACAACCACAATGTAAAATTAACACACTTTTCTGGAGAGTAAACAAACTGATGATAGATCATAAGAGTTTAAAATAACTTACCAAAATTAAAATGTTATATTTGCTGATATTTGAATATTTCTGAATAAAAAAATATTTGATGCAAGTATTTTAGTTTCACACAAGTTTTTCAGACTCTTGGTTGCATTATAATTTTCCAGACTTTCCAGGACTTGTGCGAACCCTATCAAGTCTAGATACTTCACAAAAATCTCACTCTACTCCATTATTATAAAATACTATATTTTACAGTTTTGATCATGTATTATTTTAAACATCCATCCATTTATAGGAAGGTATTTAAACAGTTACACACTTTCTGTAAGACCATTCATTAAGTAAGCCTTAGAAAAATTTTACTAGAGATAATAATTTGCACTTTGACAAACAACTAATTAAAATTTGGAAAATATATCTACGTACACACATACACACAGACTAATTACATCTATGAAAAAAAAAACACAACAAAATGAAAGTTGCTTTTGTGGATGACAAAAAATTTAAATTTAAGATTTATATAATAAGAAAACTACTGGAGAAGATTTCAAGCAAAAATACAAACTTGAAGATACCATATTGAGACACCATAGAACATAAAATCTACAAATTATTGAACAAATTCAGGTTATCGATATTCCTTACTTATACATTCGGAATAACTGTATAACAATAGTAAAAGTGAAATAAAATTAGATTCCCTCATGTAATGTTGCATGTTCTCATGAAATTTTATTTAATCCTTTCAATATGTTCATTTTCAATGACCATAGCTAAAGAAATACATAAGAACCACACATTCCCAATCAGGAAAACCAATGACATTCTTCAAACAAAGTTAAATTACTTTGAATGTGAGAATGTTATATTTTAATTCCTGTTGTACAGCACAAACCATTATCTTCTATTGATGCAAAACTAACAAGCAAGAATCAACAATGCACAACAAAAACTCGAGAATCCATGAAACCTGCATAAAATGGAATTTATTAAAAGCCAAATATGTAAAGAAACCTCTGTAGCTGAAAATGAAACAACAGTCCATGATGTGAAAAACAGATACCAATGCATTACTAAAACAAGAATAACTACCACAAGTTCCTAACCATTCTCTGAAAATCAAAATTATGTCACAAGCTACATCTTTCTCACAAAAAATTTAAAGCCACTCTACTAAAAACATATTAGTAATTAGTTACTTGTATAATCTCTGATAAATGTTAACAGAAACAAGATCATAGCTTCATCATTTAGATAAGCTCTGAACAACATTACCAAAAATCAGATAAAAAGTTAGTCATTTATATAAGGTCTGAACAATATTAACAAAAACTTGTTTGAAGGTTAATAACTTACATAAACTTTGAAAAATGTTTATAAGCTATATTTCATTTTTTAGAACACTTTGATGGTGTATTTTATTATGATGTATAGAGTTAGAGGAGATAAAACAACAGATAAGTTACAAAGTTTTGCTGGAAAAAAGACATTTGAAATTTACTCAAGACATTTTGAAGATTACATAAATGAAATTTTTGAATTATCAGATGAAGAAAAATATTTTAATCTTAATGTGAAAAATCACTTTGCACTTAGAACAGTCCACATTTTTGGGTCCAAATATTCACAAAAGAATTTTTAGTGAAAGTACTTCATTGAAAACTGTGGTTTTTTTGTCTACAAAATATTCTTATTGCTTAATGAAAGCTTATACATTTCATGAGAATATATAAAACTAACTGTAATCATGAACTTGGTCAATTTGACCAAGTATGTAGCCAGTGTTAAGCCTGTGATATTTTGTGCATTCTTTGCTCACTGAAACAATCATGCAACCCAATTAAACTTCAAACATACTAAGCACTGCCATACTCATGAATGATAAGTATCATTACCTACTTTTTAAAATTGAAATCAAGACATCTTTCTGTAGCTTTCACAAGTAAATAATATAATAAAACACCATTATCAGCAATAAAAAAGTGTCACAAAAAACTAAAAATTTTCAGGAAGCTAAATAATTACCTAGAGAGTGTTTTGAATATTATTCAGCCTTTAAATATGGCTTTGGTTCTTGAAAACTTGTAAATATTCAACTTTCTGTTACAAACTTTCTGTTGTTTTACATCATTTTACAACTTATCTCATAACAAGCTAATTTTTACATGGCAGCATATTATCTCACCCTTTAGTTCACTTTGAAAATGGCATTAATTTTTTGAAGTGGAATTTAAAAATAAACCACTGTTGATTGTATGTAAAATTATAAATTCTTTATAAAAGGATAATCCAAACACTGGACAAAAGAGAATGTTAAGTGACATTAATGAAATTAATAGTTGTTCATTTTTGTAAAAATATTAATACTCCAATATGACTACAAGCTTTAAAAGTTAAAATAAGTAAAATTCATAATTACAATGCAAACTGACATTAACAATACAGCAACATATGCCATATAAATCCTTTTGCTTAGTACCTAAAAATGCATCAACCAATGTGGCTACTCCCTTCATAGCTTTCAGAAAAACTTGTGGTAAATGAGCCAAACATGGATGTTGACAAGGATCAATCACATTTTCACTGGTGAGAGCAAACTGATAGAACTTGGTGGTCTGACTGATGATATCAGGTCGACACAGGTCTACTGGGTTACCCAATGTGTGAAGGAACCGAAACCATGCTTGAGCAATACATTCATTACTCATATCTACTGGCACAAGGTGACTGTCTTCCTCCTCTATATAAAAAAATAAATTAATTAATTAATTAATTAATACATTGACAGATTATTACAATAAGCAAATGATATTAGAAATGTTTCAATTATGTACAATGTTCATTCCTTTCCAGTATTTTAAAATAGCCTCTTTCATACTATTTTAACATCTGTACACTAATTTTAGAAAATATAAAATAAAAATTTTACATTATTTTACTGAATAAACATAATGGCTATTCTGTTGTTATTTTACACAGCCTTGAATACAAAGTAATTGAAAAAAATTTGTAATTCAAGTTTTGTTTATGCTCCTTAATTACTATGGTTAACTAATTTCAAAGAGACCATTTGTCCCAAGTCCTAGCCATGCAGAAAATTATTTTGTTATTACTAGTAAAATGCACTTCAACAGGTACATGAAGATACTTGGATTACTGTTTGACATTTCTATGCATATTCTTTTATACAGTCACAACGGTGATGTTTAATACCCCTAGATATGCAAGTCAGGCATTTGACACATTAATATTGGTATAAAATACATGATGTTTACACTATTGGTATTTTTAAGTAACTCAGTTTGCTTTCAAGCTATGAATATGTAGCATTTTATTGATGAAATAACTAAAATGGAAACTGCTATTCATTCCTACTAGAGTACCATTTTGTAAATGCCATTATTTATTTTTAACAATAATTAATTAATAGTGTCATTATGTGTGTGTGTTTTCTTATCGCTGCATAAGGCTATCTGCTCAGCCCACCAAAGGGTATTGAACCCCTGATTTTAGCTTTGTAAACCTGAAGACTTACTGCTGTACAAACAGGGGGCAGTGTCATGTAAACAAATGAATAATTGCTTTAAAAGAAACACTTCTCAAATAAAATGATCAGCTTAATAAACTGTATGTTAAAACATGTATGTAATAGATACACATACAATAAAACAAAATCTGCTTATGCAGTACTATCCATATGTAGCAGAATGAAAATTTTCTCCATTTCAAAATCCACAGAAAGTTCCTTTTATGTCCTGGAGTGTAGAATTCAAGCTCAGTGGTATTAGTGGTAAAAGTACTACTTCCGTTGAACAGTTTCTTAATGACAGTTAAAAGCATTTCACTTTTTTTTTTTAACACTTTTTGAAATTTTTTTTAATAGTGATGTAAAAGGTAAAACTTTTTCCTTTTCATATCCCAATTAAAAATTTTTTTTTCAGTATTCACCAAATAAATGAAAGTTCAATCAATCAATCATATCCTCCCTGATTCTGAGAGTCAATAATTGTTTCTTTTCATTCTATTTCCAATTATTATTGAATCATTCAAGGAAATAATGAGAGGCAGGTGACTTGCGTTTCAGAATCATCTCTCAAATCTCATGGTTTTCCCAAAGCAGCATATCTTCAATTTCATGCACATATTCACCAACTGACTTTGCACATTCCAATACTCTATCAGTTTTCTTTCTACGTTGGTTATCACTGATTCATTTTTAATGTTAAATTTTAAATTTCCTGAGTGCCATTTCTGTTTATAAATAGAGGGTCCATGTTTTCAATTAGTAGAGTGAAATTGACCATAAATAACACTTTAATAGTCCCTTTTTCAGTTCAGTGGAAATCTCATTTCATCATCCACAATTCCTTGACAAAGGAATTTAATATCCTTGTATTCAGTCTAGAAAATAGGAATACCTAGATATCAAATGAGATAGGAAATATTCAAGAACACTTTTTAATCCTCTACTGTATTTGGCATCACAAAAAGATAATAGTAAAAGTCCACAGAAAACATGAAGTACAACATCAATTTCTCTTTGTTACGGAAAAGGTCTGAAACTTCCAGATCAAAACAAAACAAACAACTACATGCATGGCAGAAAACTTACACTAGACCAGAGTAAACAAACACAAGGAAGCCCCCATAATAACCAATCTGAAGACTACAATTTTGAGAAAGAAGAAAAATGGGAATATGTAATATATGAATACATAACTAGTTTTGAAACTCTTCTGCAACTTCAATATCACATGAAGGTATTACAAACAAAATATTCAAATACTGAAATAACCTCATATGACACAAGCATCTTCAGGTGGTATGTGAACAGATTTAATATTGACAAAAATAAAATGCTAGAAAAATATCATCAGTATTAGAGTTAGAACTGTAAAAGACAATCTAGTTCTGCAGGCAAGAAGATACAAGCAAAAGATATGCTCATAAAAAAAAACGTTGAATGTTAAACCAATGATGCAGCCACAGGAACATGATACCTGCCAGGAATACTAGCTGAGTTTTCAAGGCTAGCATGCAGCTACAAGTTTACTCTGCCCATACATGCAAACTGCACAAGTAAAGCTTCCAACTAAATCATAGAAATTCCAACAACGGAAGAAACAGTTACAACAGAAAGAATGTCACAGCAAAGTCAACAGGATAACTTTAAACACAAAAATCTAAGTTATGGCAGGAAAGTAGAGCTTATGTACGATCTCTTATGATTGCAAAAGTCCCATCAGATGAGTGAAGAATTATGAGTGAGTGGTGGGTGCTCTTTAATGCATAACAAACAATAAAAAAACATATAAAGTTGAAAAAAGACAGTTGTGAAAAATCAGAACAGGAAGGTAAAACTCACCTACAGGAAAAAAAAAAGAAAAGAATGTGACACTGGGGCATAAAAATCCAACAAAGTGAGAGGTAGGACTCCACAGTAAAGTAAGGCAACTGCATATAAGTACACAGCAAGGGAGACAAAGGAGGACAGGAGCAAACTTCTGGTTGAATGGGCTACACAATCAGATATCTCTGTAAAGTGCAGAACACGAACAGAGTGAGCAAGACAGCCTGACAAGGTACAATCCCTAGGATGGGAAGAGAAGATCTGGGGAGTGAGTAGAAGATGAGTAAAACAGAAGTCAGAAACCCTCATAGAGAACCCATAAAAGGAAGAGAACTGTCATGACATGTAGCCAAAAAGATACATAAGCTACAGAAACTGGAGAAAGTACACAGAACTAATGGACTAACAACTTAAAAATATGTCGCCTACACAGAGCTTAAAAGTTATACACCTGCAAAATTAAGAAAGTTGATCTGAAATGTTAATCAATAAGTAGCACCTAAAGTACAAAACAACTGAGAAGATTGATAAGGTAAATAACCTTTAAATATACAATGCAGAAGTTGACCCAAAGAAACAATAAGGCAAAAGACACAAAAACAAAGCTTACCCTAAAGAACATGAGAATTAAAAGGCATCCAGTTAACAAAAAAAATGTTGACTCAAAACTTACCCCCATTTAAAAGTGACTAGTAGTAAAAATAGGAAAAAGAAGCTTATAACTGAATAATAATAACAGTGTAATAATATAAAATATTATACTAAATCAATGCAAAAGCAAACTCTAAATGCAAATTGTAAACTAAAGTAACCTAGATGGTAAAGAATTATAAAATTCAAACTTCCATAACACTGACTACAAAAGACACAAATGACATACATTATCAAGTGAAGAAATTAAATTCATACACTCAAGCTCACATAAACATATTGAAAATGGGTATATCTCTGGGAAGTGAGAAACGTTGAAAAACTTACCATAGATTGCCTGAGAAAAAAAATAATGCCTAACTTGTAAGGAAAAAACAAACAAAAGTTTGTGCTTCCTCAGCAGATATTGTGAAATCAGAGATTGAGGCTTAGTATTATAACCACTTTCTGCTTGTGGTGAAAAAATTATAAAACACCACAAGAAACCAAAATTCATATGAACAAGGTATAATTTAGAAAACAGAAATATCTCAAAAAAGGAATACAAACTTGGAACTCATACACTACTGGCCAAATCTTAAAGCCAATGAGCATAAAGAAAAAATATGCATTTGGTGTTGTTAGACTCAACCACTTATTTGAATAGAGCTTCAAAAGATGAAAATAAGAAAAAAGAAAATAAAAATAAAAAAATTTTTTAGCATTTAATAGGAAAAATGTGAACACTATGAAATTAGCCTAAACACTTGCTGGTCAACAATTTAAGACCGTACTGAAACAAAATGTTAATCGGTAAACATGTAAAGAAATTTAGTTATTTGTGTTCAGAATTAGCATTTTCAACATCTCCCACTGACATCTCCTGTGTTACAATGGGTAAAAACATGGCAAAGGCTAAAAAGCTGACAGAACTCAAACTTGGCAGAATTGTCGAGCTGCAAAAGGAAGATCTCTCTCAACATCCCATTGCTGGTGAGATTTGGCATAGTAAAACTGCTTAAAAGACCCTAAGGGATATGGAACGAGAATTTCAAGTGGTTGGCCCAAGAAAATTTCACTGGCATTGAACAGAAGGATTTAATGGATTGTCCAGCAAAATACCAGCCAATCGTTGAACCAGGTTAAGGCCCTTATGGATGCAGAATGCAGCTCAAGAACAATAAGACAGCATCTACAAGAGAAAGACTTTAAAAACTCTCAATGTCTTCAAAGGCCACGCCTCCTTCCACACCACGAAATAGCTTGGTTAAATATTGCTGAGAAGCATCAAACATGGAACTAGAAAAAGTGGATGAATGTTTTGTTCTCTGATGAGAAATAATTTAACCTGGATGGTCCAGATAGCTTCCAACGTTACTGGCATGATAAGGGTATCCCAACTGCGACATTTTCTACACAACACAGTAGAGGAAGTTCCACCATAATCTGGGGTGCTTACTCCTTCCATGGAACAATGGAGCTTCAGGTTTTACCACGGAATCAAAGAGCAGCTGGCTACACTAGCATTTTGGAGAGTATCCTTATTGACTGAAGGCTCTCGCTTATGTGGAAATAACTAGATCTTTCAGCAGGACAATGCCTGCAGCACAAAAGGACTTTTTCATGGCAAATAACGTGATTCTTTTGGACCATATAGCGTGTTCTCCTGAACTGAACCCCATTGAAAATGTTTGCGGGTAGATGGCAAGGGAATTCTATAGAAATGGACATCAGTTCCAAACAGTGCATGATCTTCGTGAATCCATCTTTACCATTTGGAATAACATTCCAGTCAGCCTTCTACAAACACTTATATCGATCATGCCAAAGCAAATGTTTGAAGTTATTCACAATAACGACATGCAACACACTACTGAGACCTCTTGTTGGGCATTTCCTACACTGTTTAAAACTTCTTTTTGGTATGGTCTTAAACTTTTTACCAGCTAGAATTTAGGCTAATTTCATAGTGTTCACATTTTCCCTATTAAATGCTAAACAAGTTTTTAATTTTTATTTTCCCTTTTCTTATTTTCATCTTTCAAAACTTTACTCAAATAGGTGGCTGAGTCTAACAGTGCAAAATGGATATTTTTTCTTTATGTTCATTGACCTTAAGATTTTGGCCAGCAGTGTATTAATTGGAGATCAAACATGATAAAAAATTGTGCTGTCACATGGAGAATGTAAAACACATATCTATACATGAAAATGCCTATCAAGAAAGTGAGGACCATGCCCCAAGGGTAGAGAAAGCGACCTGCAATAGTACAGAAAATTTAATAGGATTGGTGGAGAGTGTTCACAAGATCAGCAGACGTTATTGCAAGATGTTAAAAATGTAGGGGGCTAAAAACTGGTGCACTTTTAAAATGTTCACCAATGCCTAGAGGGCAAATGAAGATTGAGATAACTGTAGTGTAGAAGAGAGTGGTAAGATAAACAATACTGAGTAAGACAATATCTGTTATAAATAATGACTGGTTTAGAATTTTCCATGCCTGTTCTTCCAGACATTGTTTCTCTTTACAGTCTGATATAACACTAACTTTCAATTTCTTTTTTAAAGTTGTCTGTATGGAAGAAATGCTGTATTCATTTAAGAAAAATTTATTACCATCATTAAGAAAAATGCAATGTCAATTTTAGTTTAAGTAAAAGCATGTAGATAAAGTCCATTATTTTCAGAAACCTGATAAATTATTTTAATAAATTTTTGTTTCATAATTACATGCACTTTCCCTTCATTTTATTTCATGTGGAAAATTTTTATTGATATTAATTTATCTATAATATTCTATCTTCTTCTAGGTTAGAAATTTGTTTTTAATGGAAATCATATGTTCAAAATTCAATGTTAACATAACAAAAAAACAATACAGGCTGAAAAAAATTATGCTCATTATACTGAGTTAAAAATAGTTCTTATGAGAAGTAATCAACTGTGTTCATGTGAAAGTAGTACAATCAGTCAGTAAAAATGTTGGTTAGAAATTTGTGAAAAGATATTCCTACTTGTAAATAACTGTCTGGTAATGTAAAAGAATTGCATAAAAATTGTGTGAATTGAATGGAAGTTATAATTTCCCTATACTGAAAATGTATTTGTGATAAGTACTTTCCTCTACTTACAAGATAAGCTTTTCCCATTTTGTGCTGCCCTCTATACACAAACTTTTTAGAATGGATACCCCAAACATCCCATACCTCCCTAATAGAATAAAAAGTTCCAACGTGTCTCTCATGCAAATCATCATCTGAAATCTCTCCACCAATACCAGAGTACTACTTTCACATAACACAAGACTCCCTGTATGTATCACAACCAAAACATCACTTTGAAGCTTCTCGTAAGACATAAGCACTGGAAGAATATAGCAAATAAGGTGAGAAATGTGAATGGAGTGAAGTACTAATCAGAAGTATTTTTCAGTTTTGAAAAATAACTTCCAATAATGTATTTCTCCTTTTTCACAAAAGTAACTAGAATCCCACATTGAAAAGGATGTACAGATACAGATGGACAACCCCAAACTTGTGTGAGGATCTATGTTGATCCACTCACTCAAGATCCAAAACCAGCCCATGGAGCATCACTATCTGCATTAGAGTAAGATGTTGGTGCCTAATCAAAGTAAACTTCACTGAGATGTCTAACTCTGGTGTATCATTGTATCCAGATGTGATACCTCTTACACTGGCAAAACACTACTACCCTATTCTGAACTAAATGGTTATAGCTACCTATATGAAATCTATCCCGTAGGATGCATTTACAGCCACTCACCCCAACAGATTGGAAATGGTAAGTAATAAGGACTCCCATACTCCACTGAAATAAAGAGGGGAAAAGAGTCTTGGAGAGTCCAGAAGGACTGCTACACATGAGACAGTGCAATTTGTGATCACCAAACCCTATTTTGAAAAGCAAACAATACAGCTTTTTTAATCAAGACATAGCAAGAATAGGCAGCTATCCCTTTCTACTTTATCCATGCCATTGTGGGTAGTACACTCTGGAAAGGACCTAATTATAAGCATATATCACAAGATTATTGATCTTCCAGTGATCTTCTATGCATGTGAATCAATAAAGCATACAGTGCAGATTGGTATAAAAGAAAAAATACCTAGTCAAGCACCCTTTGCCACAGAATGGGACCCAAGATATAAAATTCAAGCAACAACCCCTGAAAGAAAAGGCAAGAATCAATAGATTTACCATGTGTCATAGCTGCACCTAAGTGAGAAGTACACCCACAAGTGGTAGTTGATACTCCAAGAATGCAGAAAATGTGGTGCAATGGAGATAATGGGACTTCAATGTCTGAAGAGTGATCCACATGCCAAACTGCAGGATCTTCCCTAAAGGCCTACTGAGATGAGAAGCACGGAAAAAAGTGAGGTAGCAGATGTGATGGAAGGTAACACAAAACAATGTTTGTCAGCAGCAAGGAGGGGGGGAGAGGAGGAACGAGCCAACTGGAGTAAACAACAAAACAAATTGGTAAACATATATGGAGAAAAATCCCTAGAGTAAGAGAGTTGATAGGGAAGGAATAGATGGGAACAGGAACCACTGAAAGAAGCCATGCAGACAGTTTAATAACGAAAAGCACAGAAATCTATTCAGATCAGGATGAGTGTAGAGATGAGAAATAGAGGAGAGAGAAATGAGCAAAAAGGAGTTACCTTCATGAGCTGCTGATCTCTGGATTAAAGAAAAGATATGTATTGTGGTACAATGACACTGACAGTAAATATGGCTGACCAATGCTACCCGCAGGCAAAGAGGAAAAGGAAATATGCCTTAAGGGATAGGTGAAACAAAGAACAAGTGTTAATTGGCTCAAACACATGTAAAATAAAGGAAGGGAATGTAACATTAACATCCCAATCCAAAAGTAATGGATGCCTGGGTGGCAAAACATATCTGGAATAAAATGAATCAAAAGGGTAAAAAAGAAAGACCATGCTGTAAAGAGAAAAACAGAAGATGTAAGATAGAGCTGCCTGACACAGATATCAAAGAGACTGAAAACCACTTCTCATGAAGCCATGAAATAAATTCAGAGACACCAGCAACCACTTGATGAGAAGCTGGAGGCTCTTTTGAGCCAGGACCCAGGTGCAAAAATGCTCCACTTTCACTGAAAAACAGCACAGATAAATGAAAAATAGAATGAACTAGATGAAACACCACCCCACATGAGAAAATGGACATCCTCAACAGGAACCAGACAATAGTTAGACATGAAGACAGAAAATGTGATGTGTGTGATGCAGAAACAGCTGATGTGGTTCATGAAGGAGATTAAGGAATAAAGGGAAAGAGATGGGAGGGAGAAACTGTAACTGTAATACATGAAAAAACCAAAGTTAAGCAGACCAGTAAGAAGCAATCAGACGGACTGAACATGGAGTGAAATTAAAGAGGGAGACTACCCAATGAAATAATCAAATAAAAAAATAAAAATAAAAAGGGACTTGTATGACCAATCATGATTGAAGGCATCTACAGCCAAAGCTTGAAGATGTGGAACTAAGATCCAAAACAAAGGTAATAACAAATGCACTGATATGAAAAGCACTCCACAGATCACAAACCAACCAAAAACTAGGGGATAAAGAGACCACACTGTCAGATAAATCCTGTCTGGTTGTGATAGGCAGTGAAATTGGTAAACCATCCATGATGAACAAATTGAAGATAAGGACAAGAAGACTCCAACATGGGAGTATAATAGGTAAGCATCAAAGTCATCCAAAGACCTGGATAAAAACCCCACCAAAGGACAAAGCAGGATTTTATGGTGAAGCATGAGACTGAACATACTGATTGTGATGGAACAGGTCAATGATCAGCCTCCAGTCCCAAGACTTTCAGGGAACCACAAAGAAGCTGAAGTACCTCCCACCAACACACAAACTCTGGAAGCAAGTGAGGTAGCCTGTTGTGTTGCACCACCTCAGATAGATGCTGGTATGACAAAAAATCCAAAGGAGAAAGAAAGGAAATAAGCATGCTGAATAAGGGAGAAGGGTGAGAAAAAGTATGTCCAACCTATCTGACAGTACTCTGGAAACCCAAACAACAAAGATGAAAGGACTTCTCCAATGAACATAAGTTGTCAGATGAGCTCCCATCAGACCTGAACCTACCAGATAGTCAACAGAACCACTGTTTCCAAACCACACATCACTGAAAAACAATGAACAGTAGCACTGCAGGAAGGAGGAACAATTAAGAACTGGGAATGGGAAGGTCAGGCGACAGAAACTGGTGATGTGTTTGATCTTGACAGGAACAGATGAGCCACCAAATGAAAAAGGGTGTATTGTTGTTGGACCGAAGCTACCCTTAACATCAAAGACTCCAAAATTGTCTCAAACAAAATGACTCAAAAAAAAGGCCCATCCACAGGTTTTGTAGATAAGGAGCCAAGGGAAGAGTCTGCAACAATATGTCAAAATGACCTAAAAGGTCCCAACAACAAAGAAAAAACATTTGCAGGGCAGAAGCCAAAAACAACAGGTGGGTATACATGGACCTGAAAAGGAAGAAAATATCAAGAAAACCCTTCTGGATTCCTTTATGAAGAGCCTCAGACAGGAGGTGGATCAAAGAGAGGCACCACAAAAGAGTAGTCAGGGTAAGATGGAAATACATGGCATTGGTAAGATGGATGGAGGCTTCAGAACCAGCACCCACAAAATAGGCAAAATTAAACCCAAACTATTGTGGTTCCAGATATATGCAAAGTCCACCCTATTATAAGAGAGAGCAAACTGATTGAAAGCCCATCAAGGATAAGACATACTGACAACATTACCCAGATTAGAGGCAAAACACTAAGTATGAACCTAAATATCAAGGAACAGGGTAAAAACTAAACATGCTGGGAGACAGAATCATTTTATCAGGAAGAACCTGGATTATAAAAAAAAGAGAAACTATAGACAAAACAACACATACCTGAGAAATAAATTATGAGAAAACTGACGAGGATTGAGCAGAATTCTCAGGTAGGGTTTGGGAATAAATGCCAATAAGTCCCCCCAAGGTTCAACTGTACCTGTGGCCTGAATTATGACATTAGTGGAATGAAAAAAGATGCATCTTATGTGGTAACATTAACTTGTTGGTATCTTATATTCCAATGGGGAGAAGATGTAAAATGCTTGTTGCATGTGCAACAAAAAGTTTGCATTGAGAGGGCAGCACAAGACAGAAAAAGCAAATTTTATGAGTAGGAGTATTGTACCTGGGTGTATAAAATTGCCGTTTTAAACTTACTGACATATAGAAACAACTTTGTGGTTGGTACAAATTCATTCACTTGCATATTGGCTTTGGGTGGTTCAAGTTCTACCTTTTGAAGTGAAAACTACAAACACATATTACACAGATTTTATGAACTGCTCAATTAAATTGGAACTTTAATCATTTCAGACAAATCATAAAAGGTGTAGATGAAAAAATCATTTCTAAGAAAATAAAAGTTAGCAATATAGAAGTCTACTGGTAAAAACAGTTCTGACGTCAGTTTCCCTTCTACCATCATGAGCTTGTAACCTGTTGCCCTTAAAGTTGTGTGTCTGTGGTTCTCAGGATCTATTCCAGTCCAAGTCAGTTACTTGTTAAGCATTACCATTATCTGTTACTTTGTAAATAAACATATTTATCTAAATTAAGATCTAAAAGCTTGGTTTAACTTGCTCTCAAATCTCTTTTATTCACAACCCACAATTACTCATCATATTCTTCTCTTCGAAATCATTCCCTATTCCTGGTTTAACTCTTGAGAAATAATTAGAAACAATGAAGGCATTAATGTCCTATTTAATTAAACTTTATCATTAGTAAAGAACTCTGCCACATACAGTGTTTATTAGCGTGGGAATCTCTACTAAGAGAAAAAGAGGTAGTACATAAACCATCACTTTACAGACACTTTTAAAAAACTAAATGTATACAAGTTATCTAAACATTCTTATTGAGCTGCACTTTAACATATTTAAAAATTAATTCCAAAAAATATCCTAAACCAAGATGTTTATTTTAAATTAGTCACTTCCCTTAACTTGATTTAACTGTAAATGTGGTATTAAAATGGTTAGAATTAAAAATTTTACAGACATCCAAAGTTTTTTAGGACTCTTTGCTCCTTGATTAATTTATAATCCCATTCTATGTATCCACACAACATAACAAATGTTGCTTAAAAATTACAAAACCTTATTCTATACAAAAGGAAGTTTTTCATGATAATAATTATTCATATGAAATTACAATAAAACTGATGATACAACTTCATAGCATGTTGCTGTCCTAACATTTAATTACTTTAAAGACAGGAATGATAGCATGTCAAACTTACGTAATTTCACCTGTGGGAAATCAGTTCCATACATAAATTGAAGAACTCGTGATGTAAGTGCAAGGCAGGTATGGTTCCATTGATCTATCAAAGACACACGATGACGCCAGTTACAGCAAAGCTCTCTAAATGTTTTCCACAATGGTGGTGATGGGAAACAACGATGACAGGCCAAAATCCAGATTTCAAATAATACACTAATTATCCTTTCACATAACTGGCTTCCTATATCATCTAATATAAAACATACATAGAGAAAGTGTTAATTACATGCACATTAAAAACAGTTGCACTTATAGAGAAGAAAACTCTCTCTTACTTTAAAAATAAATTAAAAGAAAATAAATTAGAACTTTTCTTGAAAAATTAATATATACTAAAAGTGACCAAAATAAATCAATATACAGTATTTTACATTAGCAATAGTTTTAAAATCCAGTACAATAAGGAGTGCATAAAAACAAACCTTTATGAATCCAATTTCTACAAAAAAATGTGTGTGTTAACTTATGTTTTACCAAAGAAAAAATACATACACTTCACTTTTAAAATGAAGGTAATGTATCAAAATCCTATGAAATATCAAACTAGTTTTCATCTGTTAAATTAGCACTAAAACTGTAACTTGTATTGATGACTGAAATATATTTCTTCTGAACCAATACAAACCAAAGTGATAAATAACAAGTTGAACCAAGCAATTAGTCTCAATTACACATGAAGATGGGTAGAAAAATGAGCAATTCTAACACCAAAAATGAAGGGCATTTATTTCCATGTAAAGCACAGATATGTTTGCACCAAACAAACAGATCACGTGCTACGACTCAAACATACAGAAGAAGCACATCTCATTTCGGCTTTGACTCGTACCTTTATTTCCACACAAAGAAATGATACGAAGAAAAGTTTACATTTACCATAGAGTAATGTTTATGATTTGCATCATGATGACTTTAGTTCAAAGTGCTCAGAAGTCATATATGTTACACTTTGTAGAAAAAATTTTCACTCTACATGCTAAAATCTATGTGCAGAAAGTAACAGAAAGCTTGTTTGGGTTTGCCCTAATTCTATCCACTGAGAATAGTATGGGCACAGTTGCATGCAGGTATACTCAACAGAACTGTACTAACCTGCTGCTGTTTTAGCAACCAACAATTAGGAAGGGGAAGATCTTCCAAAGTAAAATACAAACAAGCAGATGTTGTGTTGATTTAATATTTATTTGTACCAATTCATTAATCTACTTCTATTGATTAAACAAAAACTAATACAATACTTCCTGGCTAAAGGATAAATATTTGTGAATAAGTGTATATATTAAGAATTCTTTAAGTAAACATTTCTTTAAAGACAAAAATAACTTAACTGTAAAAATTTTACCTTTCACTACAGGTGGAGCAAGCAGCATATCATTTGTTGCTAGCAGAAATAACAATAATGATTCCCAGGTTTCTCGATCAATAATGGTTGATTCTGCTGCAATATACTGAATAGTTCTTAGAACTCTATGGCACAACACAGCTTGCTTGTTTATATCAGAAGCTGCAATAGCAAAATATTAGGAAATATATACAAAGCAACATCATAAGGTCAGTACATAAAATTTGCACATATCTGCTAACAGTAGATATAAGTGACAATAAAGTAAATAATTTTTGCACTTTTTTTTTTAATCTTATGTTTGAAAAATAATTATAAAAATAAAAATTTCTGCATAAAGTCTATCACTAAAATGTTATGGACTTACAAACAAAAATTAAAAAAATAAAAATAAAGCTACACTGGCATCCCAAAGTCTATTCTTTTGGCACAGTAAAATGTCTGTGGATTTAAAATGCTAGAAACCTGGTTTTGACATTCATAGTGGAAAGAGCACAGATAGCCCATTGTGTAGCTTTGTGCTTAACGTCAACCAATCAAATCTTTTGACTTCTAGGGAAATTGAGAGCCTAGTTTCAAAAACTTAAAGTACTCTGGACTTCATCACTAGCTTATTAATGCTCAAACTCCAGCCAGAACTTTGCATGATAAAAACAACTTGAGCAAGAGTGTGGCACAGAGCTGAAACTAAAATAACAAAAATTAATAACTCTTTAATCACTTTATATCAAAATTATATCATAATTTCTTTTAGTAAAAATATGATGTGTAATAACCATGCTTCAAACCATGTAAAATGGTGTAAAACTTTACCGTAATTATTCTTTATAACTATACAGAAGTACAAGAATTATTTTACCTTTACACAAAATATATTCTATTTAAATTGAAACATCTTGAATGTTGTAACATACCTTCCTCAGACCTTGGAACAAAGAGGTTGTACAAATGATGAAGCATTCTTCTAGCATAGTTGTTTGGGTCTTCACATACTGGTTTTGGAACACAAGCTTTAGGCTTGGTTAGAGCCAAGAACCATTCACAGTATACACTGACACAGTCTCGAATTGCCTCATGTTCAGACATTGGCAGGCTTAATCCAAAGCAGACAACCTTTAAGATTTCAAATAGAAAAAAAACAGGTCTTAGTATCCCATGTACAAAACATTTTTGCTGTAAGAAATTTAGTTAAATTAGCTTTGCTAGTTTTAATTTTAGTTCCTTTGTTCATGACATCACAGAGTAAACTAGAAAATACAAAACTTTTTTTTTTAAAACTGTGTAATTTTAATAAATCAATCTAAGCATTTCATTCATGTACTTGGCACAATTTCACGTGCATTTTATGTCAATCTTTCTATGTTTGTTCAACAACATTTGAAAAATGTTTTTACAACATATTATACATATTTTTCAACTTACAGACAATAAATTTAATTAATTAAAATAAAACAGTTCCATTCATTGCCTAATATATAGGTCTAATGTTCAATTTAATTTCCATAACTTGTTTTAATAATTTCGAAATAATTGAAAATATACTTATTTTCTGATTAATATTTAGCTATTTAAACATAAGAAAATTTTTAGTAGTTAACATATTCTTAGACTGAAAACGTACACAAAACTATCTTGATCTTCTTTCTGCCTTCTAAGTACTGCTTTAAATAATAAATTAACACTCATCACAACAATCTATATACCTACAAGTTTTGTGACACTTTTTACCGTGTATATAGCATGTGACCCTCCTCAATTAGTATCATGTCACCTATATTGGCTCAGCTAGCTCCCTCTGATTTTCCTTCTCAATACTCACTTTTGAGATTGGAAGAATGAATAACACTGGCAAGGGGAAGGGGGTAGGTGGAAAGTATGAGGGAGAAAATAAGTACCTATCAAAAATACATCTTAGTATAAGAAAATGTTAACTTCCAATGCAGTTTTACTTCCTCTCACTCAAAACTAGAATCCCACACTGAAAAGGTTGTGAGACCAGAGTAAGCACATAAGAGTAAATTCAAGTGGAAAGAAACTGCCTAGAAATAACTGGTGTGCTCAGAGATGAAATTATAGCATACATGCTGGGTACTATACTATTTCTTAAACAAGTATGCTCTTTGCCCTGTAGGAAGGAAATGAATCTGACACAGGCAGAAGAAAAGGATGTGCACAACCCCAGTCCAAGTACAAGTCTAAACCATCCTTAATCACTCAAAACAAGCAGAAAAAAGCCAGCTTCCTTAGGTGAAGAATCTCTCTATGAAACTAAAATCCAATTCCCACATGAGGAAAAATGGCAAGTCAAGGGGCAGTTTTCCAAGATATAATGAGGAACAAAAACATCCAGCCATGGCTAAACTATCCAACTTCAACTGGATGGGCAATTTTCCACAACCTGTCCTCAGCATTAACAAACAGAGTCACCCAGTTAAAAACAAAATTAGGGTAACCATGTGGTTAGAGCAGGAATGTGAATATATATATACACCAACCCCAACATTAAGTACAGTGTCATACATCAAGCAACCAGAACTATGAAGAGGAAGTTGGCACAAAGCAAAAACCAAACAAATACATCCAAAACATTTATCCAAGAACAAATGATTTACAAAAACAGTTAAACTTCAAAGAATGAAAGACTTGATTATGTAAGACTATTTAGATAAAGATGAAATCTGTGTTGAAATTTATAATTACTGGTCCACCACAACATTATGCATTTTATGGTTCAATTGAATGTTTAGTATTCTTGAGAAATGTTTGACTGCCAAATAACTCAATGTGTGACTTTTCCACAAACATAACTTGCAGATAACCAAAACTGTGATAGCAATACAATTAACCTGTTTACTATACTTAGTCAACGTTTCTTTATTCACACAGTTCACTACTTATTACCACTTCAAAACATTTAATTTCATAACTGAGAATATTCTAACACTGAGAACTTTTAGTTAAGTGAAACAAAACATGTACCACCAAAAATCTCTAAACAGCTTAAAAATAATAATATTTAACCTTTTTTTACATTTATTCACAGTGTTCATTGGGTAGCATTTCCAAAATTGCCAAATAGGATATCCTCATGATCCAATGGAGCCATTGCAGGTTAAGTCTTACCATGAAAATTACACAGATCATCCACGTAAATGGTGAACCTTTCTGTGATACCCCCCTTTTAAGCCTTGAATTCTACCTTAGGAATTACTCTAGTTGCAACTCATTCAAATACTCAATGGAGTCTGGGGCCAAACCATCTAAACTTAGAACCAAGTGTTGGATGGCATGTTACAAAGTCCAGCTATTCCAGTTAGTAATCTATTTGAATCATTTAACAATGGTCTGAATCTTTTGTTCCTGTACCTTTAAACAGAATGGTTTGTTTTGTCTCAGTTATGAGGAACCATAATTGAAGCCACACTCTTTTTCACATTTATCTGACATTATCTGACCAAGATATATATGACACTATAGGCACAGCATTGTATGATCTCCCATGGACTTAAACATTCTTATGAGCAATAAGTCCCTGCTCTAGAGTGGCAGCATGATGATGTGTATTTAGCAGCTCATCTATTATCTATTCATGATCCCAGCCATAATCAATTGCTATTTCTACATTACACAACTTAGTTTGGAGAGACTCACCATTTCCCCATATTCTATTCACTTTGCATTTTTTGTCCTCCTTCTCAATCACTAAAAGCCATACAAAGACTGTCCCACTTAGTTTCAGACTTGCCAGATGTCACACCACCTAGATGATTCTCAATCATCCACATTTCTCTTGCACTAAAGTGTATGAACAGCTTTTTCTTGGTATACCAAATATCAGCAGCTCATTCACCTGAGAAGTTAGCTGTGGAGAAACAGAAGTCATGAACTACACTGTATCAATGAAAGTCCTATATCCAAGACATAAATTGTTCTGAATCTGACAAACACTTCCTCTCAATGGTCGCTACTACCTCTTGGTTATAAATACTTCTAGTTGTGAAAAATTAAATTTCCTTTAACAGAGAAGCATAAGAGTTCAAATAGAAACCACTGGAGCAGATGTGTCAACATCATCATCATGGCAAGAGAGACATGCAGAAGAAAGCAGTGGTGTAGACTTTGTGCGACTTAAAAATGTTAATTTTTTTTTTTACATAGTATGCTTACTTTTTCTTTTATAAAGTTTTTTATACAAGGTTAGGGCACTTTCAATATTGCAGTTAAGTTTCAGGCTTCAATTACAATTTGAGTTATTTTTAATCAGGATTTCCATACTTTGATCTCTCTCTCCTCATCAGCAGTCACTTCTCGGTCAACATTCATAAATATTTCATTGGTAAGTTGTTCAAGGTGTGATGTCAGTAAGTCACTGATGTCTTACTCTTTCAATTCCATTAAACTCAACCCAATGTGCTAATGAAATGATTTCTTTAACAACAGATTCTGTATCTGTGATGCCTTGAAAATTATGCACATATTTTTTTCTTCAAACTTCCTTCTAAAACTCTGGTATACTGTTTATGGCATCCTTGATGTTGAACAATTTCCACAAATCTCTGATCAAGGTGTTTGTATTGCTGTTCACAGCCTTTATCATTTGTCTGAAAATGCATCCTTAGTAATATACTTCAAAAACAGATATGACCCCTTAATCCATGAACTGGATCAAAGAAGTGGTGTTTAGTGGAAGAAACTCCACACGAATGTTCGTTAATAAGATGGTTAGCCTGATAGTAGCACACTGTTGACAAGCAACAGTGCTTTATGGAAAAGATTTTTTATAGAAAAATAGCTCTCCACTGTATGGCAGAAAAAGTTGGTAAGTCAATCCTCAAAAATTGTATTCATTATCTAAACCTTCTTCTAAGGCCTCCAAATGACTAACATACTGATCTTGATGTACCCCTTAAGTGTCCATGGATTCTCAGAATGGTAAACCAGGAGGGATTTTGGCTTGAAATCACACTCTGCATTGCCTCCCATAATTAGAGAAACTGTCTTTGAAAGTTTTGTGATCTGGTGCTGTCTTCTCTTCCTTTGACAATACTGTCCTGTCTGACATCTTCCTCCAATATGGACCAGTCTCACCAATGTTGAAAACTTAACTGATGATACTTGCTGCCTTACTAGTTATCTTTAGGTTGGGTAGATTGTGTAATTTTTAAAACTACCAAGCCAACTTTGCATGCAGTAAAAGTTGTAATTTCTTTAGTACTTGTACTAGGTCCTGGTTCTGCCTGTTTATTTTACTGCAGGTCTTTAAACAATGAAAGTTCCTTTACCTGCAAAGAAATGTTAGTCACTGGTGAATCCTTCCACTGCTTCATGCCATCCACCCACAGAGCAAACATGCTACATTTCTTCCATTTTTTTCAGGTGATGCCTAGTTAGTAACTTAGAAGATGTAGGTATCAAAGACCTAACTCTTTGTTCCTGGTTTTGTGGTCCACGAGTGTCTTACTTTTTACTATGAATTAAGCAAGTACAAATTTACTGTGAATCTTCACAAAATTTGGTAAGCTCTTGTAAACAATAAAAGTATTTGTATGAAAAAAATTTTCAATTTTGATAAAGTACAGGTTGCCCGGTTAAAGAAAATTTGCAGTTATGAAAAAAATGTTTTTATATCAAACCACGTTTCCCATGAAGTTTTTGGGGATATTTTACACTATTATTGTTATTTGTACATATATTACTTAATTTAGCTTTATTTAGTGTAGAAGTTTCTAGTTTTTACATGTTTAGTTACTTTGACAATAACAAACAAAGAACAAATAAAAACAAAATATATAATAGTTACTTTTGTAATCTTTTTTTTTTGTTATTAATTTTCCTTCCATATTAGCCCTAATACTTGTCCATAAAATATTTTTTTAAGTAAATAATGCAGGAAATAACACAGAGTACTTTCTTTTGAACAGCTGAGAAACTAGTGTTTTTTTGTGACAAACTTTCCGGCTCAAATCACGACTTGAATTGTTAGAAATTCAACTTTATCTCCCACTTTATTCTCATAAGAAAAAACAGTTTCTCATCAGCTAACTTGTTGGTTATCTTTAAGATCCATAGGAGGGATCATGCTTTAATCAGTCAGTTGTATTCTAGGCTAAAAGCCTAAAAAGCAAGAAAAGCACATTTCAGTTACAACAACATTGGAAGTAATCAAAACATTTGATGAAGGCCAGAGATTCACACAGATCAGCAATACATTCAAGTTCTCACCATCTACTTTATCAAGTATCAAGAAAGAAAATATTTTTCAAAGTTCTAATAGCTGAAAAATTTGGTCAAGATGCCAATGATAAAATAATGCCAAACCTCTGAATAACTGGGTCATGAGAATAAGTGAAATATAAAGTGGTTGAAAAGTGAAATAAAAATGAAAATTCTTCATTATAACAGACAGAAGATAAACTAAATCTTACTTGTTTTTACTTATACAGGACAGTCACTTTTTACTGGATTATCTACATTCAGCTGTTCAAATTGAATCCACGGTGTGAAACTGTTTAAATTCAGCATTCCTTAAGTTAATAAGAAATACTGCATTTATGTAGGCCCAGGCAGGTTTTTCTCTGTGGCTTCAGAGGAGGTCAAAGATCAAGTTGGCAAGCCTTTCTCTCTTTCAATTTTCATTAGTCAATAGATCCTTATTACTTTGTATATTATCTGGGGTTCTCATAACTGGTATATTGATATGACTGCATGCCAAAAACAGAATGTGGACATCTGTATTGTTTTTAAGATATGAAAGTGTATTTTCAGTGTGTTTTTTCTTCTAAAGGATATTCATTTATTAAAAGTACTTACCATTGCAAACTCAACAAGTTCAAACTAATGTACACTAAAATATCTATAATATCCATCAGCCACCATATTTAATTTATGTAACCTTTAAAGTACTGTGATTTGTTCACTTTGATGCAAACTGGAAACATAGTACTAGATTAATAAATTACAAAAGCTGATTGTCTCAAAAATTTCAACACTTATATTTGTGTAAAAAATTGAAAGATTGTATGGTCTGATGTTATCATTAACCAATTAAAAAAATTCTTAGGTGATTAAATCATAGAAAAAAATGCATGAGAACTTCAAATATTCACAACATATTTTAAAATATTTCTAAGATGAATAGCATTAAAAATTAAAACATGGAAAGTAACAGTGCATAATACATATGCAAAATATTTTATAAGCACAGTTGTTTCTCAAGGATTTTATCAGATATCTGCTTATATATCTTACAAAACAATGTGTAAACACTATCTTGTTGTGTATTCACTGTAAAATGTCTCCATTTTCATTAATTTAAATGTCTTTGCTTTTATAAGTTATCACAGCAGATAAAATATACTTCATTCTTCTCTGCTTCTACCTATAAACCAAAATCAAAATGTCTGAACTATGTGATGTTTTCAATTTGCCTCCTCTAAGAGGAATTCACACAAATGAAAATGTTGCAAAAACACAAATATTTGATAAAAAGTGGATTAATGAAGTTTTCTAGCTTAAACCCTCAGTAAAAGAAATATAGTGCAACTTACTGATAAAACAAAAAATTAGTAAACAACTAAAAAATGTTTAGTCAATCAGTGTTTGAAAATTATTAGATAAACACTGAACAAAAAGACTGTGCAAGTTTCGTTCATTGTAAATGTCAATCCTGAGGAAAAATCCATTTTCATATCACATTCTCTACCCAGCACATTACCTAGGATATTGATCCAAAACAGCTAGTAACTCAGTTTCTTAGTTATCAGATATTGTCTGTTTTTACATGCATTATTTAAATAAAAAATGCTTAGTGTAGTGGTTCCACTAGTTGAAGAAAGTGGGGTTAACACTTCACAGCCAAAAAAAAGGAAACCCAGTTAAGAGCTTTATTTCTTGTTTCTCATGTGTATTCTTTATTTATCATTACAGAATTAACTAAATTACAAAAATTGAAAATTTTAAGGTTATACAAGGTAAGGTAAAATAACGAACAATAACAGTAAAAAGTTTTCAAATTGACCAACCTTGTACAAAGTTAGGGTAGAGAAAATAACAAATATAGTTTTACTGAAAAAAAAAACATCTGAAATTTATTTAAGTCTGAGAGATTATGAAAATGAAATGTTTTAATATGAAAATCATTTTGCACTTGGAGCAGTCAACACTTACTCAACATATATTCAAAAAATGCTTAGTGAAAATATTTAATTAAAAATTATTTTTTTGTCTATGAATAACTCAAGCTTTCATTAGTCATTAAGATACATAAAATATATTAGAAGCTACACCATAGAAATGATAAAGGCAAATTTGGGATCATGAACTCAGCTGATTTGACCATGCCTATAGAAAGAGATTTAACTATTGTTTCTGCTTTAGAGTACACTAAGCTATGAATAAGTTGATTAAAAATGTGATCATTCACTCAGAAATTTTACAGAAACTTCCATCAAATACAGCTGTTAAAAAGCCACAGACAAATTTTACTAAAATGAGACATGTATTCTATAGGGGAAGGCTGAATGTCTAATTTGAGTCACATCTACAGATACAAACTATGACCACATCCAAAACACTAAACTTCGAAACACTCACAGCTTTAACTTTTTCATTGACTCTGAGAGCTCCTTGTGAATTTTATGTGAAGGAAAGCTGCTGTAGTTAATTGGGAAACAGAGACACTGGAGACAAACCTTACCAACAGTTTAAACATTATACAGTATATACATGAAAAATGATAAACTTAAGTTGAAAATCCTTTATTCCACTATGATTAAGAAATTAAAATTTTACCCATAATAAAATTTCTTTTGTTAGTATTCAATAGCCTCACTTTAAACTTACTTCCATAGTCCATTGTACTTCCTTGTCTAGTAACAACCCACTTTGTTCACAATGTCCTGTGTTGATTCCAAGCGTAGTAACAAGAGGACGCACAACAGCTATCACTACATCTCTTCCGGCTGTACCTGGAAATTTATTCAAAACACTCCATCGTAGTTTTTCTGCCTCAGCGGTTGCAGAAATAGAAACCCATTCAGAATACATTTCATACTCCTAAAAGAAGAAAAATATTTTAAGATTTATTCATTATAAGACATTTATTGTATTGTTTCTATTTAATCTGCCTCGTAACCCTTGTACACAACAAGCTTTCTTAAGACCAATGCATTATTTTTAACTTATTTCACTAAGTTGAAACTTCCATAATTATATGAGACTAAAAACAGCATTTATGAAAAGGTAAAGAACATACTATGTACATTTCCATTGTGATACACAGTTTTCACTTACAACAGCCAAATATTAAACATTAACCTGAAGAACAAAGTAGTGACCATTTACACAAAGTTCCCATGCGAGAAGTATTTGATACGTTTTAATACCATAAAGAAGTACATATAACTGCCAAATGATTATTCTAAAATATAAACTTAAATGATTTTCATAAAACATTCAATTGGTAGATTAGTGGCAATTACAACATGATCAAGCCTTACGGTTTCAATACTAAATAAAGCTAAACAGTAACAGATTATCAAGCCTTACGGTTTCAATACTAAATAAAGCTAAACAGTAACAGATTATCAAGCCTTACGGTTTCAATACTAAATAAAGCTAAACAGTAACAGATTATCAATTATTCATCTATCTCAAAAGACCATCTAATCATCTAGAGATAATTCCACAATTTCAAACATAAAAATATATAAAATTATAGCCTAAGTATATTATATGGAAGAATTTTAAAGAATTTATTAATATAATAAATAAACAGATGTAATACAAAATTACCAAGATTCCTTGTTGATTACAACCTACAAAAACTCCAAGAGTAATATATATATTTTTAGAATACTATTCATCCAAAAAGACAGTATAAATGAATTACTTAATTACAACTTTGTAAAAAATGTAACTCTATTATAAAGTGCATGACCAAACAAAATGTATTTAATAAAGTGCATCAGTGATAACTGTTCATGCTATTCACCTAAAAATATATTGCACAATAACAAATCATTAAATATTTTGGTTTATTTATTTATTTACTTGTTGGCTACCTTTTTCCTTCAATTGATTTTCTACTTGATAAAAACTCAATGAAATATAAAACTTACAGTAACTAAGAGCCTGTATATTCACTCCAAATGACCATTTAAACTAACATTTGTGTGTCTCGACTTGTGTTATAAAGTAAAATTACAAGCTGAGAGCCCAATTTTGCCATTAGATAAGAACAATTTTGATTTGCTATGTTTTGTTCATCATCCAAGACATGTCAGATAAAACCACTACATTTCTTGTTCTGTTTTTTCACTTCATTTAAAAATGAAAGTCACACATTTTTTATTGTGTAGCTTTCCAATAGTTCTTAGATCCACATGACCTATGTTGTTGAGTGAAAGAAAACAATGAATTCAAGGATCAATAATTTTGATCATGTGCAACACCTGCAAGTGCAAGAGTAAACCTACAGTTATCAAAAGCTACAAATTCAAATTTGCTTTTAAAATATGGATCTATTATATCCAATAATGTAAACCTATTTTTATAAATATTTTATTTTTATTCATATTAACTTAATAGTTATTAAAGCAGCATCTACAATATTCCATGTCTTTCTTCTAACAAACTCATCCACATCTTGTGTTTTAAAATTGATATTGTTTCAGTGTGGAATATTCAATGTTTTCCGTACTTATCTCAAAGAGGAGTTAATGACTTCATGTAGTTTGGAAGCATCATAGTTTCTATTCTGTAAATCTTTAGAATAAGGTACTAATTGAATATCTCTTTGATCTCGTGTTGTTATTTTTATAATTATTATTTATATTCTTTCATATGATGACTGTGTAATAACTTTAGGTCTAATGATTAAAATATGAATTATGTCTGGTCAGATGTTTGTAAAAATATACTTTATGTTTAGAAAACTCTCTAGTTAAATTTGGGACAAAAAGAACCACAAAACACACAGCAGTAGTAAGTGGCTTACAAAATAATCATCTGAAATCAGCAATAAAAACATCCTGTCAAGAAATAAAGCAGAATTTTTAGAACTGGTAAAGAACAAAATTATTTTGTCATATTTTGAGATTAAAACAATATCAGCTAAAACAATTTTCTCTCATAATGTAGTCATCTTTATAACATTTGCTTTCTCTCATGCACTGTATCTGCAATTTCATTTTTTATTAACCAATAATTAACTCTGATTTATCTTTCCCATTCAATAATGATACAGTAAATTTATAAAATATTAGATTAAAACATTCACATACTTTTATCAGCTTCTTAGATTGATATAAAAAATCAATTTCTACAGTACATCAGATTTCCAACTTTAAAAAAACAAAAAAAAACTGAAGAATTCTTTGTCACATACCTAAAACAAGGTGTATGTCTACTTATACATTTGATTCCCAGTTTGACCCTGATGAGGAATGGGTCACCTTTCAAAAGTTCTCAGGTTACAGGGATTTTATCATCTAGTATCAAGAGGTCTTAGGGTTACAATTTTTTCTGATGCATAAAAATACATTTATGTATAAATCACTAAACACAATTAACAGAAATTGAGTAAATTGTAAAGTAGTAAAAACTGAAGAATTTTTGTTTTGGAAAACCGATTAAATAATTCCTAACAAGTGAACAATTTGAGTAAAGAAACCCAATCAATTTTATTATGAGAATATGTAAATATTAAATATTTTTTCTTATAATTCTTAATGGTTATAACCATAGCAGGTATCCAAGAATTGGAAATTTTATATTATCTATTTTTGAAGAGTTGCCTTAATATTAAACTTAAAGACAAGTTGATCTTGTTTCTGTAGCGATTAAAATTTTAGTTTAACAAAATACACCTCACAATTCATTCAGTAAGATAATTTTAAAAAAAGGCCAACACAAAATAGAAAACATGCCTTCTAGTATGTTTTCATATACTACATAAAATTATTTTTCATCTTTATTCTAAGCTTCTTCTCTACACAGAATCTACTTTAAATTTATATTACTTAACATGATTATTACAATAATTATGTCTATGTTAATTTAATCTTTGCTTCCCTCAGTAACTGGAGTGCATTTAAACAATAAATTAAATTATTCAGTTTTAGAAAAAAGTCACATTGGGTTATTTTATGAATGTCTATTGTGCCCACAAAATGGAATCAAACCCCAGAGTTTTAAGTTGCCATTCAATCATCTTAACGCTGTCCCACAAGGGGATAAATTATTTGGAATGGCTCAATAGTAACTACAGTACTACTAATATTTATATTCTCAGTAGATACCTGTTTGTAGTTAAGCACATAACTGCACTATGAGTTATCTGTCCTCTTCCCACCACGGGTATCAAAACACGATTTACAGAAGTATAATTTCATTGACATACCACTGAAGGTCTCAGAAGATACAACTGAATAATAATAAAACTACAAAAATTACATGTAAAACGAATGGGCACTGTATCACTATCTATAATGAAAAATGAAAATAAAGTTAAATGTGGAATCATTTCACAATTCCAGTGTTGATCCGGTGTTCGTTGGATATACATTGATTTTTAAATTGTTTTGCATGGTTGTTTTTGTTTTATTTTTTAAGTTATTCATTAAAAAAGCCACAATCAGAAGTTCATGTCTTAACTCGGTTTTTTAAACTACAACAAGAATACTCAACAGAACAATTTATATCAACTTACGAATGTTAGTATGGCTGACAATACCTCTTCGATATTTGGAATTGCTGAAGAATCCCAACTCCAAAATCGAAATAACTATATCCTCAAAACGTGATATACCACATTATTAGACCTAGACCCCACATACGAAGTTAAACCTCCAACTTTACTTTGACGGTGAACCCACACCTCCAGACTCTAGTATTTCTACAAAATGACGTCGCAATATTAAAAGGACCATTGAAAAATAAAATAAAAAATAAAAGGTGTTATTTCCAAAATAACTGAGGGCATTCGTTACAATACTGCATCACAATTAATTGTATTTATAATTGCAGTTATGAAATTACATGATTCCAACATATGTTGTCACTTTATGTGATGCTGTCATCTGACATAACTGTTAAGAAAGAAGCAATACAAAATACTTAAAATGAAATTACCAAAGGCCAAACACATGGATATCAGTTATAATATGGGATATTAACTGATATTGAGAAAATTTCATTCCTTTATTTTAATTATTAATGAAGTTATATAATTTGTTTGTAATGGTGTATATCTTTTGCCTGGCATGGCCAAGCGCGTAAGGCGTGCGACTCGTAATCCGAGGGTCGCAGGTTCGCGCCCACGTTGCGCTAAACATGCTCGCCCTGCCAGCCGTGGGGGTGTATAATGTTACGGTTAATCCCACTATTCGTTGGTAAAAGAGTAGCTCAAGAGTTGGCGGTGGGTGGTGATGACTAGCTGCCTTTCCTCTAGTCTTATACTGCTAAATTAGGGACGGCTGGCACAGATAGCTGTCGAGTAGCTTTGTGCGAAATTCCACAACAAACATCTAAAGCAAAAATTTATCGTACGCGACCAAGTTAGGCAGTTTCTTTTTAACACAGTATAGTAACGTGGTCGTGGGCTGACTTGTAGGCAGGTCTAGAGGGTTGTTTCGACTAAGCCGTTGGAGTTTCGACTAATACTATCTGCTGTTTCATGAAATATTTATTTGAAGTGAGGATGCAGTCAGCGAATGGAGCACACGAGTACTAACTCAAGGATTTACAGTTAAAACAAAGAGACTCGACACTAAGACTTCCAATAACACTTTTATTTAAATCATCAAACATTTAATATTTACACACACATAATTTATCTTTATCAATGTTTATCATAAACAATCATTTCAACTCTACTATCAAAATGACTAATGTTTAAGTAAAAATGGTATTATAATACTTGCAAAGAGCTTGGTCTAGAAATGGTCTTTCTACTAACGATAAAAGACATCTTTTCTCCCTTCTCTTGAATGTTCAGATAAGTCGTAGTGCTTGCTAGAGTTTGAAGATATTGTCTAATGTAGCGTCTGTTCTAGATCCTTTTATACTATCTGAATGGGGAATTGTTGGGCAAAGTATAATACTTAGCCTTCCCGTTTGTGATTTCTCACGCTCATTAATTACGAATAGTTCTTATTGATGCATCATAAAACGATCAAGGCTTCTCTCTTGTTTACAAACTTCTAAGTTTGTTAGTGAATCGTCCTCTTGGAAACAACAGCCCATACTGTAGTATGGTCCACGATCCAAGGTTTTCTTGGTTTCAATATCCAAGATTGCTTAACACTTTTTAATCCAGATTGCGTCAATTTATTTCAACTCAAATATATAACGGACAGTTTCTCATATTTATTTTATAGTTGGAATAACCCCTTTTAACGTTGGTAGTGTCCATCTGTTCCAATATAAACAATTAGCGGATGTTGTTTAGCAGCTTTCTCTGAATTTCTGTTTTGAAATAACTTCTCTGTTGTCCATGATAGCGTCTGTTCATCTCAAACTAAACATTATTTGAACATCTTAGTATGTTCTTGGAGTTGTTATTGTTCTATAAACATCATGGCTTTATAAACGTATTTTCTTATACTTCTTTGTTTCCTGTTTATTAAAGTAATTATTTGAGGCATCTAGATATCTAGCGATGCCTCTGTATACTGTGAAATGACTTTTTATATTATTAATAAAATTGTGGTTGCTTTTTGTTTAGAACTTAGCACAAAGCTACACAAGGTGTGCTCTACGCACCGCTGGTATTGAAACAGTTTTTAGCGATATGAGTCCGCAGACATACCGCTGTACTTCTATATAGGAGAAACAAGTAGAAAAATGGAAACCAGATTCAAAGAACATAAAAAGTCACCTTCACACGTTTTCGAACACTGCAAGTCAAATGGACACAACATAACCATAGAAAACACTAAAATACTAAATAAAGAAACAAACATAAACAAACGAAAAATTAAAGAAGCCTTACTTATACAACAACTTAAACCCAAAATAAACCAATATAAAGGAACACCATTATACCTATATTAATATTATAGACAAAATTATATATTCAAACCGCGCCCTCTACATTGCAACACTCAATTATACAACCCCTTCCAAACATGTGGTCAGCTTCCGACCAGTAACCCTTTCTTTGTGAACCTGACGATGACCTAAGAAGGTCGAAACGTTGTTCGCTCTTCTATTTGAAGTGTTTTCTGGGCCCAGAAGAGCCGTTTTTGCATATAAAAATACCGCTGTACTGCTGTGGAACTATTAAAACAAAGTGTGTCACCAATGTACTTGGATATGAGATGAGTGTGTGAACCAATATTCTTTATGCCCAGAGCTACAGAAATGGTTAATTCTCCTCAGTCTATCAGCTACTGCTTGTAAAATCAATAATTCTCTAGCTGGTCAGCTAAACCTATGAATGGAAGTGGAAAGCTACCAAGAAGTAATTACTGACTGTGAATATTTTAAAACCAGTTATGATGGAGGCTCAGCATCTAGCACGTTTGGTACTCCTTGCTGGGTAATTCCTTTGGAAGTAACCGTAAAAGAGTTGCAGTGAATGGACATGGTTCACCAATCTTTCTACACCTGCCTTTCAGAGGTGTGGTTACATAACTATCATGATGCGTACGATATTCGTTATCATGGCTCAAGCTGGGAACCTTCGCGTTATAAGAGCAGAACTGTTGGCACGTTATATCAAATGTAACCTCATATTCGATAATTTAAATCCATAATAATTGTTAAGTTGATATAATACGGTGGTCAACATTCCTCTCTTGAATTGTTTGACTTTTTTCTATTTTGCAAAGTGTTCTAGTTTATACATAATTTTTGTGCAACTGTAATCATAGTTTCTCTTTCCCTGCCGACTCTACATGTCTCTAGACGGAAAAAAAGTATTCAAGAATCTACAGACAACGTTGTGCACAAGCCAAAGAGTGTGTACTTGTGATTTCTCTTTTGAGGTAGTGAAAAAAAGGCAGATTTTGCCTTAATTTTGCAGTGGAAGTTAATCCTGAAATTGTGTAATATAACTAGAAATTACGAAAAATAACAGTGAACTATAGAATTAACATTAATAAACCTATTAATATACCAGCTGTTCCACTCTTTAACCTACACTTGCTCTTGAGAGATGTGTTATCAGAATAGGAAACACCAAAGTTTTAAAGTTTCTGTTAGCAATAAGAGGCATGCTTTATCTTTCGTTGTTTTAAAAATCTCATTGAAGACTGATGTCAGGAATTTTTATTGTGACTACAGTTTTAATATACATGTATTTTTTGATAGATTAAAGTTTAAATAATTATTGTGTATATGCATAATGTACTTATGTATGTACATGTTTTAGTTAATTTGTTTGAAGTTAAGCATAAAATAATACAATGGGCTATCTGTACTCTGGGTATCAAAACCCAGATTATAGTGATAAGTGTTAAAGGTTTTAATTTGTATGTTTAAACGTATGTGTTACAACGCATAATACAGTTTTAGATAGTTTTAAAACGTAGAAATATAGGATTAAGACATTTTCATTTCCTGTTGTAATTATGTTAAGGGGTTTATTTTTGCTATTATGTTGAAGTGTTATTTTAATACGTTTTCGTTGTAAAATGTATTTATGTTATGCAGTGTTCATGATTCTTCGTTGAAAAGTTTGTTTTACATTTATTAATTAATTTAACCATAACTGTAGTTTCCATTGTCGGAAGAGTCATTTGATTGTCAATCTTTGATTTTGTTCTACTGTACAATTATTGATACCTATCATTGTTAAACGGTTTTAGGGTTATGTATTATATTACGTATTTAGTTTCAGTTTATTATGCATTAAAAATATCAATTATCGCACAGTAGAAGAAAGTTTTTTCCAAAATAAGCATTGATCACTATGATCATCGTTAAAAGACTTATTAATTATGATGAAAACTTATTGTTTTCTGTAATGTACTTCTCAGTTAAAGGACTTTGATGTGGACCCGGCATGGCCAAGCTTGTTAAGGCGTTCGACTCGTAATCCGAGGGTCGAAATAAAAAAAAACCCAGCAAAAAACAAGACTTTGATGCGTGTGTGGTGGTTTCAGAGGTATGAGACTACAGCAATCCTCAATCAGATCATGAGTTTAAAGTTAAAATCAATGTTGATTTGAGAACAAGTCTGGAGACGGGAACCAAGGAAATTCTAGCATATAATTATATCACGCTTTTTATCATTTTGTGTTGATACAGTACAGTTATGAACTTATGGCGTATTCTGTATGTGTAGTTATTACGTATTATGTGGTCAATTAAGTCAAAGTGATTTCCTTAGTCATCGTTTGAAGATAACGCCATTTCTTATGGCAGAAAATATGACTGAAAGCCTATAATATTTCAAATTATGCACGAATGTAGGCATCTCTTGATGACGAGAAACACACTTGAAATAAAACTGTATCTCTGAACGGTTGGTAGGGATATTGACACTTGTATTGATAAGGAGAGAACGACGTTTCGACCTTCCCAGGTAATCTTCAGGTTAATCTAGGAGGGCCGAAACGTTGTCCTCTCCCTATCAACAAAAGTGTTAATACCCCTACCAGCCACTCTGAGTTACAATGTAGGCATCTGTGTCATCCAATCATAGGTCAAGTGATACAGTCATGTGAAAAAGTTAGGACACCCTATGAATGCCTGTGCATTTTTGTAACATTTTTGGATATATCGATATTTAATATCAATTTCAACAATACTGAGAGATTATAAGAATATAACTAAACAATTAAAACTGAAGAAAAGGCTTTTCAAGTTCTTCTTTAAATGTAATTCTATGAAAATGCATATTCTGATTGAGGAAAAGTTAGAACACCCTACCCCCTAATAGCTAGTGTTACCCGCTTTGGCTGAAATAACTGTAGTGAGATGCTTCTTGTAGCCATCTACCAGTTTCTAACATCGGTCTGAAAAAAGTTTGACCCATTCCTCAATGCAGAATTCTTTCAGCTGTGAGATGTTTGAGGGGTTTCTTGCATGTACAACCCGTTTCAAGTCACCCCACAGCATCTCAATGAGATTAAGATCTGGGCTTTGAGTCGGTCATTCCAGGAGTTTCCATTTCTTAGTTTTCAGCCAGTACTTGGTGGATTTACTGGTATGTTTTGGGTCATTGTCGTGTTGTAGGGTCAAGTTCCGCTTCACCTTTAATTTTCGTACCGATGGTCTCACATGATCCTCTGATACACAGTAGAATTCATGGTGGATTCTATGATTGTGAGCTGTCCAGATCCAACTGCAGCAAAGCAGCCCCAAACCATGACACTTCCACCTCCATGCTTCACAGTTGGTATGAGGTTCTTTTCCTGGAATGCTGTATTTGGTTTACGCCAAACATGTCCTCTATTTTTGTGTTCAAATAATTCAATTTTGGACTCATCTGTCCAAAAAAACATTATTCCAGAAGTCATGGTCTTTGTCTACATTCTCTCTGGCAAACTTCAGTCTGGCCTTGATGTATCTCTTAGAGAGCAAAGGTTTTCTCCTTACACACCTCCCATGCAAGTTAAACTTGTGCAGTCTCTTTCTGATTGTAAAGGCATGCACTTTCACATCAACAATAGCTAGAGCTTGCTGTAGGTCCCGTGATGATATGTTAGGTAGGGTCTTTGGAGAACTCTTTTAGCATCTTGCGGTCTGCTCTTGGGGTGAACTTGCTTGGACGACCAGACCTAGGCATGTTGGCAGTTGTTTTGAAAGCACTCCACTTGTTGACTATTTTCCGGACAGTGGGATGGCTGATTTCAAAATCTTTTGGAATAATTTAAAATCCCTTACCAGATTCATAAGTTACTACAATTTTCTTTCTGAAAGCCTCATACAGCTCTTTTGCTCCACCATGGTGCTCACTCTCACTTCAATAATCAGGAGCACACCAAACTAAATGTCTGATGTTTAAATAGGGCAAGCCTCATTCAAAATGCTGAGTAACGATCTTCTAATCATTTGCACCGGGTATTATACACCTGTGTGTGAGTTGAGCCATTTTACTAGGTTATTTCGTAAGCATCTTATGACACTCTAAGTTGTTAGGAATTAATTACACTATCAATCACGTTTAAAAATGTGACAAAGAATAAAAATACAGATTTATTGTGTGTTATTGACGAGCTGTTTTAGCATGAATAAAATAATTAATAATTACTTTTCGCGGTGAGCGGTAAAACTGGTAACACAATTAACCTTCTTAAAGTCCAGAAAATAATTTAAATTGATACATTAACTTAAACTTTTTTCGTCACTGGCGACGGATACTTTTACTTGTCAAGCAAGATCATATTTTTGGTATTAAGTATAAAGGGAAACTTACGACATCAAATACCTTCTACTTGCACGCTTTCATTAATGGTCCACGGTTTAAGAAATAATTGGAGAGACCTGACATACCCAATGACATCAAGAAAACTGCAGAGCAATTCACTCTAAGAACATTTCTTTATGAATGCATATTATGCATGTGTTTCTGTACTGTTTTATATTATGGGCATAACAATTTTTGAGCATGTTTTGTATATTTAGGCCTTGAAATAAGTGACTGTTAAAATCAACTCACCATATGCTAATTTTGTTTTGGACTTGTTTGGGAAGATAATAAAATAATATATTTTAAAGCGGTTAAATAATAAACAGATGAAAGTGCTCAGTTTGAAGTGAAAAATTAAAACACGTGAAATTATGAATAAAAAAACAACAAAACAGAATTTGCATAACATCCTGCAACATAATGTTTTATTGAAATCTATTATACACCCTCAGATATTGTCATGCAAGATAAAATCCCCACTAATGAGAGTCAACAGTTTGCTGTACAATATGGTATTTCATATTTGATCTCTTAGTAGGCCTTCTCTATTCTGTAGGTAAGATTTAAAATTCCTTTTGTAATTGGTTATACTCTTCTAATGTTTAAGCTGTTATATTAACTAATTGTCATAAAGTATCTTAAGTTCATAAGAAACATTACAAAAGCAACAACTACCAAATAAAAACACTCATTCAAATTTACTGACTAAAAGATAATGTATATATAGAGAATAGGACAGCGTCTTTACTTTTACCAGATAAAGCTGATTTTATGTAACAGCAATGATACAAATCTTCAGAACAGTGACATTTGATCAGGTAAATAACACACTGCTATATTTGAAACACTATACTTTATTTTCTTAGACTTCTGTATTACTGCTAAAAAGTTCAGGATATACATCAAATTAAAACAAACTACCAGCTTAAACATAAAAGTATGTTGCTTAAATTCTGTTTCCATCATCATAAGTTATATTAGAAATTATTTTGCATAAAGTTCATTTTAGGTTACGTCATTATAAATAACATATATTAGCATGATATTGAGACTTCTTCATTAAGGTTTTTCTAACATTTGTTATGCTACATTAACACAGCATGATTTATTTGTCACTTTCAACAGTTTGGTATGAAAATGCCTATTTTATGTTGGATGAGTTGGAAAATGTGGGAAGTAAAAACTTACATCTGTCGAGTACACAAGTTTGATATCTGCCTCACGACAGCATTAAAATATAATTTTATCAGCTTCTTTTAAGCTTTATTGCTTTGACAGTTTTAAATATAAATTAAAATAAGTTATGAATATACATTACCTTAAATAGATTTACATCCCATTTCTTATACAGTAAAAAGAACTGTGAATATTACCATAATAAAATGCTGGCACATTTTACAGACAAAACATATATACATCACAGACAGAAGGAACATCTTATACTGATGGCAAAACTCAAAATAATAAAAAACATGCCACATTTTAGCCTAGTATAAGATAGATTAATTTTGATTAATTAATTTATCATTATATGACTACTGTAACAAAATATAGTTTTAAATTAAATCACAACTACTGATAAGTTTTGAAAGCAAGTACAAGTCTAAACTAAAACAAAACTAAGTACCAGGAAAGGAAAGAAGGAATCTTGGCCAAGACACTTTTATAGATTTCAAAGAGGATTATTATGAGTTATATCACCTTACATTACTTGATCTTATAACATAAGAATATTTTAAATTCAAACATCCTATTCCAACCCACAACTACATGCTGATTTCTGATGTTGTGATTACATTTTTATAAAACAGAACACAACCTACAACTTAAATAGGAACTGAAAAGTGGTAATATCACTGATAACTTTTAAAACTTCAAAATTTTCAAAGATATAAATACAAACAAAAAAGTCTGAAACTTTTTATATTTATGAATAAAATATGTTCAGTAATGAATAGCTTGTATGTGTGTACTTCTATTTTAATGTTATACTAACAGCTATCAAACACACTGAATTTTACATTGCCTCAGTGACAGTTTCTACATTTGTGTTTTATATGTTGTTATAATCTTTTCCATGCAAATATCCTGCAGTCCACAACAGTTGCTTTCTGATTAAATGTAAAACCAAAATCAAAATCAGCATAATTCAACTGAAAATATTAACATTTAAAACTTTATACAAGTACTTTGTGGTGTTAAAGCCTCACTCTTTATTATAGTTTCTCTTTAAAGAGCTGAAATAATTTAAAAAAAATCAGCTTTATGCTGAATGTTCAATGAAGATTAGTTAGGAGTTTTACTAAGAACCATGCTTATTAGAAGACTGAACTGGTAAATACAAAAGCCGAAATACTGTGAACCTACATTTTGTTTTATGAATTGAGTAATTTTTGACTGCTAAACAAATACGAAATATTGTTGCACCAAAGAACTTACTTACTTCAAAAAAGCACCCATAATCAATGAGATATGAAATTGAGATTTTAATCACCACTATAAAAGCAATGAATCCTGGTCTGGGGTTGAATTGTTTGCATTAAAATTTAGAAATTAAAATTTAACAGCCCATCAATGTACACAAATTATAATGAAAATTGAATGTCCTCAATGGATTACACAAGACTTGTGACCCAAAAACGACCATCAGAGTTTCCATACTATAACTTTTAATTTTTTTGTGCATCTTCACAAACTTTTGAAGATATTAGAAAACATTACAAGTCAAAAATTAGAATCTTTAATAAAGCATTTTTACTGAAATATTCTTGGAGTCAAGTGTGTTTACTGCTCCCAGTGCAAAGTGATTTTCAAGCTAAGATTAAAATACATTTCTTTACATAAAAATTCTAAAAGTTTATTTGGATGGTCTCTAAAACCTCCTAAATAAATAGTAAGCATTTTTCCTTCAGAAAAATTCTCTCTAAACATGGGTAGTTGATTTGACTGACCTTATAGCCACCATAAAAAAAAAAAAGGAAATAAATGCCTTTATAGAATGCCCACAAATTATAATCACAACTGGATATCGTGAGTAGCTTAAAGCATGTAACAATATACACATTTACACCTAACTTTATTATCCCTTGAGCCATGTCTTACTGATAATCCTACTGTGCAAGTTGTAAATAACTCAGCTAACACACAGCTAACATTACCACACTGAATTACGCAATGCACAAGCTTTTCATAAGCATACTTTGTGAAGGAGTTTTATTATTATTATTTTGCATTATCTTATCTAGTCCAACCTAATAAATTTATAATTTTTACACTTTATATTAACAATTGAAAAATACAGTGCTTACATGATACTGTTAGTTGTTTTTCTGTTGACTTTCACTGGAACTTAAAGTCTACTTCTTTGTACTTTGGTACTACTACACTAAATTCTTATCTAATTATACAATGCACCTGAGAAAACAGAATAATAACGTGTAAAGCAAATAATCTCCTATAACTTTTCTGACTTTCTAACAACTTCATAAGTGACTTTAGTAATTCAGCTAATATTGTTGATATATTTCCCAAGGTGTTTAAAATTTGAACTGGACAAATATGCAACTATCTAATCAGTTGACTTTCCATTGGTTATACATAATATAGCATTAAACACCACAGAAAACTACTGGCTATTTGTGAAAGAGATGACGTGATAGCTAGGTGTTGAGAGCGGGTCTGATTTTATGGTTTAAGATTCAATAAACAAAGATTAAATGCTATAAAAACTTTGCTTTACCTGAGTAACAGCTTCCATAACAAGTACCTTATATAAAATTTCATACATCTCAGAGAAGGTGGTTAATAAATTAAAGAAGGGAGAAGAGTAAATATGGCAAGTAAGTATTTTGTTAAATATTTCTATAGAATATTAATAATTTAAAACATTTATAATATTATAACTTAATTTATTAATTTCATTTAAATATCAAATTTATTCGAACATACAGTGATAATAATGTAGTTCAATTAACTTTTAAATGTAATTCCCTAGAACAGTGGTTCTCAACCAGGGGTGCTCGTACCCCCACGAAATAGAGTTCCAGGGGACGCGAGATAACATTTTTTCTTTTCCAAATGTTTCTATTTTGTTTATATATCATTAACAACTAATTATAAAAATTAGTTTTGGCCATCTTCACTTTTATTCTCAAATAAATAATTACTGTGAGAGGTGCAAGAACATATTAAAATTTTTTAGGGGTGCAGGTCATAAAAAAGGTTGGGAACCTAGAAAGTTATGATGTGCATTTTAACTTCCCTATAGCAAGAAGGTTAAAGTCATAAAAAGGTAGAACAAGTAAACAGAAGTAAAATAAATTGTTAGGAGTAAGATAAATGACAATTATGACACATAATATATGAATAAGGGAAGTCAAATAATTAGAACAATAAACAAATCTGTTATAACAAACCATAATACTAATTTCATGAATTAGCAACCAGTAGTAAATCCAAAAATAAAAACTATCTACCAAAAAAAGAAAGTTTTCATATTTCTTACAGTGAAACATGTATTTCATGAAGATTTTTTTCAATTTGGTTAATGATCTCATGAATTGTATTTTAACTCTTTTATGACAGGTCATGAGCCAAAGGCCATGTTATGGCATTTGTTGATCTGCATTCACAATTTTATTTAACTGCTATTTTATAAATTTATCTCCTTAAGTTTAGTGCAAAACTGTAGATAATTCATATTTTCTTATTAAAGATTATTATATTTCTTAATTTAAAAGGATATTAAACAAACACATCTGAACCTCAATTTTTGTGTTATATGGCATATTAAATGCAGCAATCATTCAAATTATATATCTGTGATGTCAGAATTCAAAGTCTATAGTTTTTTAACAAATTATAAACTCGCATTACCAATACTGACAAGCCAGAATATAAAATAAAACTTTTCTTTTTTATTTACTGACCTCTCACTATACTTAATGAATCAAACACAGTGGCTCTGCTCACCTCTTTTATTTCTTGAAAATGGTTCCTTATACATACTTACCTCTATTCATTACATGTAAATAACCAGTCGGAAGCTCAGAATGTCTCCTTAGCAATTTTTTCAGCCATTTTGAAATATAACGACATCCTCTCTTTCTTTCTAGAAAAAATTTGTACTAGTACGTCTTTAGCCTGTTCAAGATTTTGTACTTGTTTATACAAATACAGATTAGTTATTAAACTTGATAAATTATAATTGAATTCTATGATATGTAATTTACGAATTTTGGTTATTCAACTGTTTATAGAAAACCTAAAAAAATTTTGTTTCACATCCTCCGTGTAAAACTCCTCAAGGCTTAGCAAGCAACTGGGTACAAAGGTCATAACTACAAGAGATAATTGTTTGCTTTATTTCTGTTCTATATTTCAAGAAAAATAAGTTTAAAACCTTATTTGTAAAGGTTTTGACTCTACATACACATGCAATTTACCAATTACTATTCTATTAAAACATAGCCAGAAGTCAATTTTATATTATTTGGATACAGTAACATAAGTGCAGATGCCTTGTCATTGTAACTTCTGTATTGTTGGCAAGGCACAGCTAAAAGGTCAATATAATAAAAGTAATAAGTCAATATACATGTTTAACGTTATTAGATTTAAGCTATTTCGGTAAAACTTTTGCGTGATAAAATTATTTGAACCTGATAAAGATTCTGCATAAAAGCATTTTTAATCTTAAAATGAAAATTTCTTTGCATATTGGATGGGCAATATATGAAAATAATAAGAATGAGAAAAATGCTGTTTAACAAAAGTTAAGACTTAATAAAAAAAAAATCTGGTATTTTGCACATAAAATCCTTGTAATGTTTACTGATAATCTCCCAATTTTCGTGAACACACGTTTACTAATTTAAAAGTAATAGAATGAAAAATGTAACAAGCAGTAAATGGTTATGAAGTTGGTTCCAGAGACTGTCTGTGCTGAAAGGGTTAAGATCCAGTTTTACATCTTTAAGTATAAATTGACAAAACGTGTCCAACTGAATAATGTTCGTTTAATAATTTACAAATTTGAAATGTAATGTTCATCAGCTTTTAATATAATCTCCTGAAAATTACAAGTTAATCACAATTTAATACACAGTATTTAAAAAAAAAGTGCCTAAAACTTACAAGGTCTATTACAAATACAACAATAATATACACTTCCTTTTTCAACTAAATATTTTAATGTTGGCTTACTTCACTTTGGGACGTGTGCACGTGTATATAGCATAAACAAATTAATAACAATACATTTAAAACCATATATTCTGTTTTCTCGTGAATTTATCTGATAAAAGTTTCAAGTTCTTGCATATCCTATTACAATTTCTAAATATCCTTTGAAGAAAAGTTACACCTGCATGCTTTTTAATACAAAGACAACAAATTAAAGATGTCAAAACTAATTCTTGATAAAATGTTAATTCTTTTTCTTCTCTTCAACTGAATTGCCAGCATCTTCTGAAGTAACAACTGTTCCATTTGCCATGTTTCCACCTTCTTCATGCATCTCTCCACTTATTCCAAATTCATTGACTCTTTTTGGATCTACACGATAAATCCATCTCTGATACAAGAATATAAGGAACACGATGTCTGTGGAAACAAATTTTTTTTATTATTATTAAGTATTAATTATAATATTTATTCACTATACTAACCTCATAAGATAGAAGTTATAATGTATTACAGGTTTTATTATGAATGAAGTTTAATTCACCAGCAACTCTTAGTATTCAAATGATCAATGGTAAATATTTACTGTCACAGATTTTAAAAAGGAATTTTAAATTTTACTAAAAACATCAGAAATTTGTAATCATATAATTTTTATTAACAATACTGAAAAAAACTGCTCCACCAAAATTGGAATTTCTTTTCCATGTATTAATCAACAAACAAAATATTTATGGAATTCTAAAGTGTGCTCCAAATGAACCTTCATTATCACTTCCCCCATTATGTGGGTAAAATAAAATCCACTTACCCCAATAATTATGGGAAGGATGTGGAACAAACTGTGTTCAACCTAGGACACAGGATGGGATCACTCTATGTTCATAATTATAAGGAGACAATGGACTCTTTCTGTCGTAAACAATGTACTGAATTGACATGGATCAATAAGAAGGGCCACCCCACAACCCAACTAGATAACTGAGCATCAGGTATGAATCAGTATTATTAGAAGATTGGTGCCTCTCCTACTGATATTCAAGAAAAAAGAATCAAGTGGCATGAGAAAGAGGACCCACAACCTTGCCCTCTTCTTGACAAATGGATAAAAGTCCCTCAAATACTCAGGTGAAATCAACCCTGTTCACCACCAAGATAACTGGAAACAAAACATGGTAAGAACTCCCTATATCCACTAGTGGGAAATGAGAGGGTGGTGAACATTAGAAAGCCCAGAGGAACAATGCAATATTGCAAACAAATTCTGTATATATGTAAAAACAAACTGTGGAAAGGACCAAAACATCACACACTCAACTTATCAACCAAAGTAAAGGAACCAGAAGCAGTTGATCCAAACTGGTCTTATATAAAGTTGACAGAATAAAAGAAAGCACTGGAAAATGCTAATCTAACTTCTCTCCAGAATGTCCAATAAACCCACAGGAGGAGCTTCAGAGACCCTTGTGAAATACCACTGGATTAAATTTACACCCTTGTGCAAATTAATTTAAACAAGAAAGAAAATTAAGATTTTTTCATTTTTTGTTTTATTTCTGAGAATCCAAAAATTACTCACAAGTTAACACATGATGTGATTGCCTTTATTTTTCAGAAAATCATTAATCTGCTTTGGCATCAAGTCCACGAGTTGACTGCAATCTTTACTAATTTTTGGATAGCAGTACCACAACTCAATTATGGCCTCAATTAGCTTATCATTCATAGTATAGCCTTTTCCCTGAAGTCTTTCTTTAGAAATTGCCCAAATATTTTCAATAGGATTTAAGTCCAGAGAGTTTCCAAGCCAGTCCACCATCTTTATTTGGATTTTAGTCATAAAATTCTTCACAAGTTTCGATGTGTGGCACAGAGCTTGATCTTGTTGAAAAATGCCAGATCCATCTGGAAATCTATTTTAAAATTCTGAGAATCCAAAAATTACTCAGAAATTGATACATGATATGACTACCTTTATTTTTCAGAAGATCATTAATCAGCTTTGGCATGAAGTCCAGGAGTTGACTGCAATCTTTACTAATTTTTTGATCGCAGTACCACACCTCAATTATGGCCTCAATTAGCTTATCATTCATGGTATAGTCTTTTCTCTGAAGTCTTTATTTAGAAATTGCCCAAAGATTTTCAATAGGATTTAAATCTGGAGTGTTTCCAGGCCAGTCCAGCACCTTTATTCGCATTGTCGTCATAAAATTCTTCACAAGTTTAGATGTGTGGCATGGAGCCAGATCTTGCTGAAAAATGCCAGATCCATCTGGAAATCTCTTTTTCAATTCTGGAACGTCTCTTCTCTGCAAAACTTTAATGTACTGTAGTCCTTGCATCACACCTTCTACGATATATAAGCCTTCGATGCTATAGTAGCTGAAAAAGCTCCAAAACGTCTTCTTCAAGGGATGTTTTACAAACTGATTGATGTGAGATTCTTGAAGTTTCTCACCTGGAGATTTGCAAACATGCAGACTTCTTTGACTCTGTATAAAGAAACGAGTCTTGTCACTGAATAACATCTTCTTCTATTGTTCTTGTGTCCATTTCTTGTATTTCAGACCCCATTGATACCTTTTTTTCTTCATTGAGTTGGTAAGAATATGTGTTTTTTTAACTGGTCTCTTTTCCCCTCTAATACAATTTTGAATGATATAATATTCCTCAAAATTTCATCATATATCCCAAAAGTAGATCGACCATACTGCAAAACACAGTTAATGATGCCGTCTGTGTGACTATTAAACTTGTTAATGAATGTTTTGTTGAGAAAAAGTGATAATATTATTGGAAGAAGGTGTTTATATACAGTACCAGGATAGAGAGTGCATTGACTTAGAGACACTGCCAAGAACAATTATGTGAAAAATGAATGGCTGGAGCATATGAGTAAAAGTCACTACAATGTTTAAATGGGAAAAGGAAGAAACCCAAGCAGTCAAGTAACAGCTATAGTGTTAGAGAAGGTAAGTATGTTTTGGAATTATCTTCACTCAAGAATTTAATAAGTCACTGCTGCAACAGTCACTGCTTTGCTTTTTTACTGTTACATTTTGAAGAACTCATTTAAAGTACATTTGGAAGCAATAAAATACCTGACAAGAAATCCCACATTGAATACAAGATAGATAATTTCTTTCACCTCTCAAATACTATAACAGTTATTACAATTAAGAAATTATGATCCTTACCATCTCTAAAACAACCCAATCGATACATTGTAGGCATTTTGATAACAAATGCAAATATGTCATCTATGAATGTATTAAGAAACTTGTAAGTCAACATTCTCCAGGGAAGATGTGCTACAGACTTGAGCTTGTAATTGATAAACAGCTGAGGGGTCATCATAATGAATCCTAAACAAATTAAGGACAAAGAAGAAGTCTGTGAATTCAGAATGAAACATAAAATAGTACAGGATCTTAACACTTCAATATTCATGGCTGAATACATTACAACTTTTTCAAAAGTGAGCACTAAGCAAAATTTAAGTTGCGTACATGTCAAAAAGAAAAAAAAAATTAGTTAATTTACAGATAATCATATAATGTTCTTAGACAAAGAAAATATTATAAAACATCATTCATATTACTTCACATGCTACTCTTTATGCTATAAGTGCAGTTAATGTATTGTGTGTTTCACAATCGATTTGAATTTCTCTCTCAACAAACGAAAAAAAGATAATTTTAAAGTTGCAATGTATGTGCAAATCTATGAATAAATATGTCCAAAACATTAAATAAAAGAATCATATTTTTCTTCACTTAGTTGGACTGTGACTAAAATTGTCTATAAAAGGAATGATGTTGATTAAACCAAGCAGTACCAACATAGAAAAATTCCATTAAGATGAAAAATACGGATGTTTCATAAATAAAGTACATTCCAAAGTTTATTTGACAACATTAACTCTCTTACTACAGGATCACTTAAACTGACATAAATCTTGACCCTTAAACTGACCTTTAGTTTCACAGTTAACATTCTATGTACCTACACAAAATTTTGCAAGCTTTCTGCATATATTACAAGTCTTAAAAATGTGACTCTTACAAGTTGCAACATGTTCACTTTGACCCAACTGTATTGAGTGACCTAAGTGATCACAAAACTTTTTTTTTTCTCCACTGTCTTTCATAGCTAATAAATTACTTTAGAATTGACATTTGCATAATAAACCATAATAGCTTATTCTTGGAAAATATTAACTTCTGCATTTAATATTTCTAATTATACACTGTTGTTTTACAACTATAAACAACACATTGAAGAAACTCCACTTTCTCAAACATACACACCCTGTAACCAACATTAGTATCTACCAGTTCTCTAAGCTTTCTGACTTATGTAAACTGAATGGTATAATATTTTATCAGCTATGTTTTTCTTAAACAAGCATACCCCACCTCATGTGTAAAAACCTATCAGCATTTGGAAGAATTAAAATAAACTGAAAATATTAATTTCATTCCTTATAAACAAATCACATCAAATTACAACCAATGGAGCAGAGGATATGAGCAACTAGAAATTACTTCTGAACACAATTACCATTTAATACTGTGCCTTAAATCCTTCCATGAACATCATACCAGTTTGGTAAAGTGGTGTTACGAATCTAAGTGTGTGCAGCTGACCTAACTGTAAAGTGGTGTTACGAATCTAAGTGTGTGCAGCTGACCTAACTATATCAATTAACCAGAAGTTGTCCATCAGACTGTTTTCAAGATGATTAAACAGTATCATTACTATACATATTATTTTAATAATTAATGTGTGTATTCATCTTTTTCACCATCTGTTATTAAGAACTTGTTTAGAGCATGTTAATCAAACCACCTGCTTAAGTTGGTATATGTATATATACACACACACACTTAGAGTCAGTGACCATAGAACCATGGAATGCCCAATGCTGCATCACCTGCTTTCATTGTCATTCAATCTTGCATTAAGACTTTAGATTTTATGCTAGAATAATCTTCTGTGTTTTATATTAATGTGCAAAAATAATACCTGCAGAGTTCTTACATAATCTAGCTCTATATAGCCTGTCAGAATGTCATACATTTGTCATAAAGTTCCTTTCACTATTTATTTGTAGTCTCCAAAATTTAGTCACATCAGTTAGCTAAGTGTACAAATAACAAATCTGACATGACTGTTACCTTTGATCTAATATTAACACTCAAGATTTGTATTATTTGGTTTCCTCAACATGTAAAAGTATCTAGATAAGAATTATCAGATACAATACTGTTTATGGTATCTGTTACAAATGATATCATTTATATGCTTATATTTTAAATGATTTATGAAATATCCTTCATTCCTTCAACATAACTGAATGATATACACACACACACCGCTATTACTTCAGTATTACACCAGTCAATAGACATTTTATCAAAGCAAAATACTACGGCTCCCTAAATACAAAAATGTTTGAACTTCATTGAATAACACAATTTCTGATGTGTAATCACGTGACTGGCTCTACTAATGAACACGTGATTACACTAATATGCAGAATGTATATAAGATTTGTAGCTTTACTCTTTGGTTTCCATACGTTTCATTTTATTTGATACCATAATTTTTTTTTTGTGTAATCACATGATAAGCACATGATCTCATTAGCTAATGCACACAATATATATATATATATGATAAGCTTTTTGGTTCCTCTTTTGCATATTGTAAATGTACATTTATTTCACAAAAGAAAAGTACAAGTACCTTAAAATATAATAGCAGGCAAATCTTAACCATTTAGTATAAATAATTATGCTTATGGTAAAATAACCTGCACCATCTTTAAACAAGATTTCTTAACTATTTATCACACCTCATAATAATAACCAACATACTGAAGACTGAAGCTGTTTGAAGATGGTGCACATGTTTGGAATATTGATGCAAAGGAAGAAAAATGACAGCAACAAAGCAAAACCACACCAGTAAGTCAACACAAGATTCAGTGCATAGAACATTAACAAGGATGTGGAAATAGAAATATTCATTTCAATAACTTGCTGCAGAACCCTTCAAAAGGAAACAGTTATTTATTCAGCTTCTTGTATAGACAAATTCCTCATTTAAAACACTTGTCCTTTATTTTGATACCTCATTTATTAAATTATTATTTTTTAAATTTTTGCAAACAAATTAACTATTAAAATTTTTGTCAATACAAAAACAATAAATAAAATACATGCCCCAAGAATTACACGTCTACAATCACAAATGAAACAGCAGAAGCACGTGGTGAATGATAATTATGATATTCAATATGACTGAAAAGTGCTTTAAAACTACACAGATCAAAATAAGTAAAAAATATTTACCAAATGTAAGTAAGAAGCCATACATCATATTTAAACTAAAAGAATACCATCCTCTATGTTCCACATAGATCAAGGAATAAATAAAGTAGCATCCAAGAAGAGGAAACAGTATCCATGACAGGTACTTGAAAGCAAGCTGAAAAACAGATAAACTGTATATAAATATATATACATTAATCTTTAACAAATGTTTTCTTTTTGTTATTTAAAAAGCAGAATTTCATCAGTCATGATGTAAAAATTTTTTTAAATGAAAGTAGACGATCAAATCCATAAGGATACATTTTTATCTAAGTTTGCATTAATGTAAGACTTTCAAAGAGTTTATTTATAGTAACAAACGTACAACAACATCACTATTGAATTCAATATAAGTGCTGTGCTGCTTGAAGAACAAAGGAGAATATCTTCCTCTACACTCAACATAAATAAATAAAATTTTGTAACATTTTACATTATATTTTAGGTGCTACTTCTCCTTACTTACCTAAACACATGAATAATTTAATTATTTTCATAACACTCAATTACTTATTCTAAAATGCAATACATTAGGACTTGAATACACAAGGAATTTTTTTTACCAACAAGGAAAATAACCAGTAAAAAATTACTAACATTAAACTTTCAGCTATTTGTTTCAATAATGAAAATGTTAATCAGTTAAAAAATTGTTTTTAAAACAAACTTCCCTAATTCCAACAGATTTTTACCTGACAAGCATGCACGCACTATATATATGTATACCCCTTATGAAGCTTAACTAAAATAAGTTTTAACATAAAATAATTATGATGAATATCTAATTTAAACAGTGACTCCATTCAATGCTAGATTGTACCCATACACGTTTGAAAACAGAGAAATATATAAATAAATCCTATCCATTAATTTAAATACAGAACAAAACATAATGATGTCATACATGCTATAAAGAAATTATATATATAATAGCGAAATGTCTGTCTGTCTGCCATACTCATATGTCCTGATCGGTTAACCGTAACAAAAAAATATATATCAAAAACCTTCTTTTAAGGAATAGTATTCATTTTTTACAATTCCTAAAGTATCACTACGTGCTTAATGGCAAAACCTAAGAAAAACTTGTTAAGCAAAAAAATATTTCTGTAAGAGAATTTCATTTGAAAAAAAAAACAGAATTTCTTCCAATGACTGATTGAGAGAAATATTCTGAAAACAAGAACATGAATGGGAAAAAAGGAAGACATTTGTGTGTGTGTGTGTGTGTGTCTGTATATATATCTGTTATTGTTGGTTTGTACACTTATTTTTTTTTTCATGCCAGTATTACATACATGAATGATTTAATTACACCGTGTCAAATAAACTGATTTAAATATCTAAATTATTATTTGAATAACTGACAACTGCCAAAAAGTGCTCACTTTGATGGTAGCCTTTTTTATACATAAAAATAAAAAAAAGACAACAAGGATTAGTGGTATCTGGTGGAAAAAAAAAGTCACTACAGTTGCTTGGGATACTTGAGTGTCCTTTCCTTATGATAAGTAGGTATTTCATGTTTATTGGCACAAAGCTACTAGGCTATCTGTGAGAAACAAGATGTAGCATACTATAATGTTATATGAAAATTAAGGTAAAAATATGTAAAATTAAGACCTGCGAGGAAGACCGAAGCATTAAGTTCAAACTTGCTGTCGGTAATCTGAAGTTTGCCTTTCCAGTCCTGGTTTCAGGTCAAAATAAAAATTAAAATGTGTAAAAGAAATCATGCTAAAACAGTGTATAGTCTAATAAAAACCTTAAATTAAATCAAAAAGTCCAATGGCTTTTAAAAATGCAAAAACATGAGTGATGTGGGCAGTATTACCTATGACATTGGCTAATGTCAAGGGCAAACCTGTCCTAAAAATATGTTTAAAATGACATTGTTGTTCTGAGTTGTAATGGCGGCATGATAATAAAATATGTATAATTGTGATCTGATTGCCACTCAGGTGTGGAACAGACCACATATTGGTGCATTAGTACCAGATAAAAGGAAGTAGTGAGTTGAAAAATTGTGACCAATGTGTGGCCTAGCCAAAACAACTTCCTACCTTTGATCTCTACAGAAACAAGATGGCCAAGGAGCTAAAGAAAACTTGTTTTGAAAAAGCTTATTATTTCATTGCTCACTCCAGGTTGGCTGCCAAATGATGTAGAATCAGGTTTTGATAAATGGACCATAGTCCATGTATGGAACAGGTACAGTGGTGATAGAGCCACAGTAGATGGATTTTGCCACTCTGTCAGCTATCTCATTCCCACAAATACCAACATGATCTGGTATTCAAAAAACCTGGACAGAGGGAGATCGGCCAGTTGGTTTAGGATACTGATAAGAATAGGGTAGTAACTAACATGGAATGATGTCAGGGCCAATAGACAGATCAGTGAATCAGTATAGATAATATAATTCTTTATAGTTTCAATATAATTCAAGGCAAAAGAAATGGCACACAATTCAGCAGTGAACACAAAAACTGTAGAGTGGATTCTGTGTGCTACAACCAAACTCTAACAAACCATGGCAGAACTTACAGAGTCACCTGATTTTGAACCATCTGTATATATGGGAATGGATGGATTGTTTAAAAGATGTTCAGCAAATAAAGAGCGATATTTCCAATCAGAAGTACCAGCCTTTCTCAGATAGGTCAAGTTGGAAAAAGTAATTAGCCATGGTGAAAGAGTTCAAACTCTTGATACTGCTACGCTATTCAAAGGTATATCCAATTTTTATGATTGTGCCCAAATACAAAGGCTAAAAGGAACAATGGAAGATCTTCTATTATAGAAATTTATGGCCCACTGAGGATAGAAAACACAACCCCAAGTAGGATGCTGTGGTAAAGAGCAAAGTTTGGAAGCATACACAAGAGACAGTTGCAAATGGCAAATATGCAGAGGGAGTTCATGGAACTCCACATACAAACTTTGGACTGGAGAAGTACAAAAGACCCCAGTGTAGAGCTGATGCCCTTGATGGTAGATAGGATCCAATATTTTTAGTGATGACATTGTGGCAGAACTATAAACCATAGACCCATAGTCAAGTATAGATCAGATAAGGGCATGATAAATTTTAAGCATGGAATATCAATCTGCTCCTCAAGAGGTGGAAGAGAAGAAAGGAGGATGTTCAGTGCTCTTATACATTTGACACAAAGTTGCTTGATATACGAAATAAAGTTTATTTTACAGTCAAATATTAGATCTCAGAACTTTGCCTCAGGGATGACAGGAAGTACAATATCATCATTATGAAGTTATAGATCTGGATGAATACCCTGTTGGCAACAGAAATGTACACAAACAGTTTTAGAGAAAGTTGAAAACCATTTGCTGTGGTTCACTTAAATATATGATTGACTGCAGTATGTAGCTGCCACTCAATAAACCTTATGTTTGATGACTGACATGAGATGCAAAAGCCATCAACCAAAAAACATTTGCAAGTGTGGGGGTTCACTGATGACATTAATCTTTATTATCAAAAGTGTGATGCTCAGAACACAGCCCTGAGGAACTCCAAGTTCCTGTGGGAAAAATAGGAAAGTTCATTAAAAAATGCTTAAAAAAAAGTGGCAAATGGCCATGCAATGTATATGAGTGAAGATCACACTAGATGCCTTATCTCCATGTTGTATCAGAAGCTTTCTCTAAATCGGAAAAAGAGAAATGAGATGTTGTCGCTTCAAAAAGGCTTCTCTGACTGGTGTTTCAAGGTGAATTAAGTGGTCTATTGTGGAGTGTTGTCTTCAGAACCCACACTGAGTGGGTGAGAGAAGATTGTTTGATTCAAGGAACCAAGCAAGATGAGCATTAATCATCCTCTCTAAGATCTTACTGAGACAACTCGTCAAAGCAATTGGATGGTAATTTGAAGGAATCTTTGGATCCTTCCCAGGTTTAAGAATAGAGAGTACAACAGCTTGGAATCAAGCATCAGGAAAGACATTTCCAGTCATATCCAGTTAAAGACAGCCAGGAGAATAGTAAGATAGGCAAGAGAAAGGTGGCATAGCATCTCATAAAGTATATCATAAGGTCCAACTGATGTATTGCCAGACTGATGAAGCACAAGTTTAAGTTCCACCAGTGTAAAAGAGAGATTGTAGTCATAGAGATGATCAGTCAAAAAGGAAAGAGGCAAATGTTCAACTGGTGTTTTAATAGCTAAAAAGAAAGGGGATGAGTTTGAAGAGCTAGATACATGAGAAAAACATTCTCCAAAAGTATTGGTAATGTTTTGAGCATCTGCAACTTCATGACCATTTGATATTAAGATAGAGGGGGAGGGCAGAAGTATACTGTCCACTCACCTTCCGGATCTTGTCCCATGTGACTTTTGAACTGGCGATTGAAGAAATATTGGAGGTGTACTTAATTCAAGATTCTTTCTGGCTTTGATGTCTAACTTGCCAAGCACCTGGGCATGGTCTTACTGAAATGTAATGCAGTTTTAAAGCATGGGATATCTATGAAATTTATCCCAAGAGCAGAGAGAAAGATCTATGGTAGTAAATGACTGACTGAGTGCATGAAAATAAGTGTAAAAGCCAGTATTTAAGAGATGCAGGTTGTGATTCAAGAGCATATGCTTTATAGCATGATCTCTCACATCAGTACTAGAACCATCCCAGATGGGATTATGCCATTAAGGTCCCCAAAAATTAAAAAGAGGATTGGTAACTGCTCAATGAGAGCATCAAGGTCTGATTGATTTTAATTTTCTCCAGGGCGTAAAGTACAAAGAGCAAACAGTGATGGTACGACCCATGGAGATATGGATGGCTACAGCCTCCAAAGGCGTATTCAATGACAAGGACCGAGTGGGTACATGCTGATCAACCAGCAGTGCTAATCCCCTGTATCCTTGTCCAACACATGACCTGTCATTTCGGTATAAGGAGTATTGTCAAATTGTTACTCTATCAGTAGGTTTTAAAAATGTTCCCTGCAAAGAAAGATATTTGTGATAAGTCAACCAAATCCTTGATGCCATTCACATTTGATTGAAAACATTGACAGTTCCATTGAATTAGTGTGGCCATTTTTATTTATTTTGGAGAAGAATATGGCAAGAGACCTTCTGATGGTGACCACGTTTTTTTTCTTTACTTGATGCGGGTCTGTCACCCACTATTGATCTTGCTTGGGATCAAGTAGGCAGGCCAGTGTTTGTAGACATACGTTCCAGTAATTGAGGACGTGAACAAGTGGGTTGTTTAATTTCTGGGGTGTCAACAGAGGAAGACCCCGTGGAAACACCTGGGCATGAACAAGGTGAAGTTGGGCAATAACTGGAAGATGTGATAGAAACAGAGATAGAAGTAGATACTGATTTGTCAACTTTGTTGATTTTGAAAGATACTAGATTAAGTTGAGCTGTTAAAGATTCTGTAGGAAGTACAGAAAGGTCTGTCTGGACTCATACTGTAATAGTGGAGTGAATTACAGCAGCATAAGTCTGAGATAGAATTGGGAATAGTAATTTGTGAGCCTCTGGGTAAGCAATATTGTGAACTGTCTTTAGATGTTGTACTTCTTTCTCTTCTACCCATTTAGGGCAAAAAGTAAAATAGGAAGGATGTGGACCACTGTAGTTAATATAATGCAGTTCTAGTTGGCATTCAAAAGCATCATAGTCTTTTCCAGCACAGCAGGTACATGTCAAGGAACCACAGCAAAATGTTTTCGAATGACCAAATTGTTGATAATGGAAATAACTAACAGGGTTAGGAATATGAGACCTAACCTCAGACTTCATATACCTTGCCTTAATTGTGGTGGGAGGATGTGATGTTTTGAATGTTAACAGAACATTTGTCGGCTCCATAATCCCGACTTTATGAGTAAAATTTCAGTGTATGGCTGTAACACCTTGGCTGGTGAAACCTATGAGGATCTCTGACTTAGGAATGGCTTTTAAATCTCTCTCAACTGTAACCCCTCTAAAAGAATTCAATATAGAATGAGGAGTAACCTCAATGGATATATCCCCAATAGACTTTGATTTCAAGGAGTTTAGAATGTTGTGATGAAGAAGTTTCCACTAAAATGTCCCCAGACCATAACTCTTTTCCTGATTTAGGAGAGTCAGCAAGCCCTTCCAAACCTTTCTGAATAAAGAATGGAGACATCTGCACTAAGGGTTTTTCAGTTAAAAAATGTATAATTAAAAATTGTAGGACAGATTCAAGGTATGAGTTTGACTGCACAGAGTCATCAATGTATGGTCATTTGCCAGTAGTCAGATTTTTCTTTATGTTGTCATGCTTATTTATTTTATCCATAATAATAATAATAAAAAAATATTTCGGTGCCAACTGACTTCACCCACCATGGAGCCCTGTGAGGGGATGCACTACAGTGCCATATAAGGTCACCCCGCAGCAATGCCAGGGTTTTGTAAGCACTATACCTGAACACCAGTATCACACAATGTTCACAACACCTGATAAATTAGTCCTTCACAGGCACTCAACTGAACCTGGCCAAAATGGACTAACCAATTGATTTTTTTTTGGGGGGGGCATCCCAAGACTGCCTTCTACATGAATTCAAGGCCAAAGTAGTGTGTTGGAGAGGACCCCTCAACCACCAGGATCATTCACAAGTCATGACGCACAGCAAACATGCAGGTAGAAGTTTAGATCCCAAAGGAGGTAAACTGAAAGAACAGAACCTTCTCTGGGAAATCCCCTCACCATGTACAGGAATACAAACCAAAGGGCCTTTTCAGATGGATGCCCCCATTTCATTGAATTCTAAACATTTTTGTCAACAATGCAATGCAATCAGTCTCCCTTGGTTAAAAACAAATGCAATTTAATTTTCCTTCTTGAAATAACATTTGGAAAAACAAAGGTTTACATATTGCTATAACAAAAATATAATTCCAATAATCCTTAGTTCCTCTAATAATTTAGCTTAATCTTAGATTAAAGGTTCTCTTCTTTGTTCATCTGAACAATGGTATGAGGTCAACCTTACTTGCTCCAGTTTTTATAGCCCATTATATCACCCCTTGTGATTTTAACCTTGTGACAATCTTTACCTGTGTCAATGTGAATATATAAACTACGTTATTCTTTCTTAGTCACTTTTTCAAGACTGACAAGATTATCAGACTCTAAAAATAACTGTCATAAGAAGGAAAAGAAGATGGTTGTGAAAGATGATAAGCATTATCAGAAATACCTTTTTGATATAAGAAAATATAAACTTCTGAAACACACCTCATCTTGCACTTTAGCTAGAATTCCACACTGAGCCCAGTCTAAAAGAATAATTTCAAGAATGCCCACATTCCTAAGAGAGATTGAACTATGCATGTTGGTGGAGAAGAACTGCCTGTTCCAAGGTTTGAAGGAGTAGAGAAGAAAGTTGGCCCCCAGTTGTGTATGGAATTGAAAACATCCCTAAAAGTACTGTGTGAGTATAAACTACTACTTTTTGACAATACACCCAGTTCTCACAGTTTCTGATATCAGAGTTCAAGTGTATAGTAAGGGGCAAGAAGTCAGTCTTCTATGTAATGGTAAGTGAGAATGCTGAGGGAGTGAAGATGCTATAAAAAACTCTGATTATTTAAAAGAAAAACAACAACATATATAGAACAGAAATGAGGCTGATTGATAACATGAAACTGAAAAATCTGGTTGTCTTGCATGAAACAAAAACAACATCTTGAAGACTTGGCAAACAATATAAGTAAGCAAGAACCTACAATGTTGAATTCTTTTCATTTATAGTCCAAACATCTCCAGTGTAAACCAAGGAGAATGAGATAAGAAAGGCCAATGACTGACTGCCAATCACCCATTGTTTCTGGTACTACAAACAGCCATAAAAAAAACCTTTTGAGAGGAGATGATGAACTTTATTTCCTCTTTGCACAAAAGATCCTGGATAGCTTATGCTCAGTGATGGAATGTAAAAGGGTGTTTGGGGATTGGAAAACCAACTGGCATGAGATACAAATTGAAGTATCTATCCTCCACTAAGAAGGTGACTTTCGTCCACACAGACATGAACTTCATAAGGTAGTAACTGATGCCACAATTTACACTACCAGGAAAATCTCTAGTGGTAAGGTCAAAATCACCATTGTGTTTCAATGAATAGCAGCACTGAAGTGGGAGATCTGGAAAAATGAACAGTAGATGAGGCAAACCATCCTGTATAAGAACTTTTGGACAGTCAAGAAGCCAGCAAAGTAAATAAAAACAGATCCCTCTTAGATCCCTCAAAGCCAATGCAGGATGGTAAACTCCATTCTGTAAGGTATCTATCTCCAAAAGATCTCAGCAACATACCAACCAATGTACAAAGTAGAGATCAGAAACCTATAACCTAACCAAAGAGGAAGTTAAGAGATGACTATGATCCTCTTAACTTTGAGAAGGAAGTATCTGGTCTCAGGCAATAGTTGCAAACATGATAAAAAATGAAAAACTGTTGTAACAGACAAATTCTGGAAAATTTAGATTGCATAAGATGAACAGTGGTATATTTTCTAGAGCTCAAATAGGAAATACAGGGTCTAACCTTTGAAAGTCCAAATAAGGATTCACCTGTCAATGAAGACCAAAGATTTGTTAATCCCATATACAAAAATAGGACAAGGTATGGCAACACCATTCCTCAGATAATCTGCAAATCTTGTATATACTATAATGTATGGCAAAGGTTGAAGGGCCAGGTAATCAGATGAACTAATCTCTCAATTAAGCAGATTAACATATACGAGCCACAGGAGAAATAATTAACATATTATAAATGTGGCATACTAATTTTAAAAAATAGAAATATGCAAGAAGCAGAACATCTGTCCAACATTCATTTCTTAGCAAAGAAAGGGACTGGAAAAATCAAGTCTTAGTTTACAACAGTCTACCTTTGATATCCAGCAAACTCTGCATCAGAGCCAGCAGACTATGTGTAAGATTCTACCCCTCTGCATATAAAGAACTGTTTGTCCTCTGATATTTCTTTTTAATTAAAAGTGTGCAAAATCATAAGTAGGGACAAAAAACCCAGTTTTATTGTTTTACACTTTTTGAATATTTTTCACTATTTATTTGAGCTATCTCTAAACTTTAATTATATCAGTTATATTTTAAGGTGTTACAATATTTTAAAAGTGCCCAGTTTTAATAAATATGATAGCTTTATTTCACAGAGCCACATTTGAAAACATAATAATGCTGCATACAACATTAAATATTTGTTGTTTATACATGGGCAAGTTGATTTCATGTAATCAACATGATTCTTTCCAATATTCTCATGAATGCAGTTTCAGTATGGCCCAATATGTACAGGTGTGATACATGACACCTTGCACTGAACATAGGATAGTGCATGATACTATCTGCAAATGTTGAAAATATAAAACAATAAAAGTCAAATTGTTAACCAAAATAACAAAAAAAATTAAAAAGGCAGAATGAAGTTTGTCCACCATGGTTAACAGGATACTCATAGTTGGTGTTTCAGAAGACAGCTTCCAAGACTAGTACCAATAAAGCCAATGCAAATTATTAAATTATTTATAAATTAGTGTTGCAAAACCCTGCTAGATCCAAAAATTGTTTCTAAGTAACTGAAGTGATGGTCAAGAAAAAAACCCAATTTAAAGCCATGAAAACCATAAACTTTTAATTATACATGCTACAAAACATATATTTAAATGATTTAATTCTTTTCATAAACTTTATTTCAAAGAAAGAATATATTACTTACAATATCATAGTCTTTAGTAGAAGATTCAACATACGATCCTTTGTCAGAAAATGTTATTTTAGGTAGAATACCAAAAATCTTCTGATCCCTGTTCATTTGGACATTTACAACTTTATGAATCTTCCATACCTCTATGATCAATCCAATAAATACTGATATTTTTACCAAAGTATTAGTATCATTGTCAAGTACATACAGCAACACCACTACTGACTGGAATACATTGAAAAAGATAGATCTCACTGACAAGCCTTCAAGAGATTTTCTGTTCTTCCAAAACTGAATATCTAGGAACAAAAATAATAAATTTATAGATTAGAGGTAAATTTATACTAATAAAATGAGCAACAGTAGATAAAAAAAATGTTATATAACTTACTTCAGAATTTGTGATCTAAATTGGTAACAATGCCACACTTGCATTACTTATTTCCATTTTTTATTTTATTTAAATTACACTTAGGTGCAAACCTATGTTACGGATGTTATCTAATTAAGGTAACATTCGTCTATAAACTTGTAGTAGCATATCACAGACACGACCTAGAGCCAAAACTCAACAAGAATAAATCTAGGCCATGTTCCACCATATGAGTGCTTACCAGGCATCACCAACTAATACATTTTATGCATAGTACTAATAAGACAAATTTGAGATACTTTCATGAGTGTTTCACTAAAATGAATCAATGTTCAACAAATCAACAGTTGATGTAATGCCTCGGAAACAAGGTTAAGCCTACAAGTTAAGGAGATTACAGAACTTCTGTGCACTATTGCAACTCGTACATGTGAGATAAAGTTCTTGTAGTTTTAATGACTGTGAATTATAATAAAAATTATTTAGAACGAGTTAGAATAAAAGAAATGTGAGGAAGCAATTATGAAATTGGAATTACAATTAAAGACTTCCAGTTCTACACTGAAAAATGAATGTTCTCAATATACCAGACCAAATTACTAAATGCAAAAAATGCTATAATAAAATTCATAGTTTCTTTTGCATGAAAAGATAACACAGAGGCAGCTGTCAATTTACCAGAAAATTAAAGTAGTCCCAATCATGTATCATTGTTGTTGTTGTTTTGAATTAAGCACAAAGCTACACAATGAGCTATCTGTGCCCACCACGGGTATTGAAACCTGGATTTTAGCGTGTAAGTCTGCAGACATACCGCTGAGCCACTGGGGGGCCCAATCATGTATCAAAACAAAAGTTAGTGAGAATGACGTGTTCTGAGCTGCCAGTTGAGGATGTTCTTAAGATACTGCCTTGTCTGACCACACAAAGTATCCCTACTTTACTGTTCCCACAGAAAATTTATTGGCATTACAACAGAATGATAAATTCATACTTGGGAATTGTTAGTATGGTCACAGGCACATTTTAAAGATTCATACCAGTCACCATTATGTACATACAATTATATAACTTTCAAAACTATACCAACTGCTAATACTTTCACCAATCACCAATCTCAACAGTTGACCATGTAAGCTGAAAGTAATAGAATCATGTAAACTAGGATTCCAATGTAATGATTAGAATAATCTAAGGAATGAGCCATTTGGAAATTTTTAATTACTATAGCCACACTAGTTATTTACTGCAACCAACACAACCATATAATCACAGAGGTAAATATACTCTTAAAAAAAAGAAACACAGAATGTAACATTTGAGACATAGTGTTAACAAGTTTATTCCGGGTAGTTCTGTATGACATGTATGAAACTTTGCACATTCACTGCTGAACATCCAAAGTGTGCAAAGGCAAAGTCCATGCTCACTAATTGACATTTAACGTCACTCAACATCAATAACGAGTATGGCCCCCGTGAGCATCAATAACTGCTTGGCATCTCCTGCCCATGATAGCGATGAGATGACGAATCATATCCTATGGAATGGTTGTCCACTCAGCCTGCAAAGCTGCTGCAAGCTAAGCTAGAGTCTGCGGTTGAGGTTGTCGCCGTCGCAGACATCGGTCCAACTCATTGCAAAGATGTTTGATGGAGTTTAAATCTGGTGATCTGGAGGGCAAGGGAAGAATGTTGATGTTGTGGTGTCTCAAGAAGACAATGGTGAGTCGGGCTGTGTGAGGACAGGCGTGTCATATTGAAAAACGTTGTTAACTTTCACCATGATAGGTTGCACATGGTCTGATCGGAAATCTTACACAGCCCTGGTATGGTTCAGGCAGTAGACATTGCAGTGGTGGTCCTATCCCAAAGTTGATGTAACTGGATGTAGCGATCTTCTGCAGGCGTGGTCACGCAAAATCTGCCAGATCATGGACGGTCACAAGTTGATCCATGTTGTTGGTGAGGATTCCATAGCCTTGTGATGGTGCTTGGTTACACATTCACAGCTCTGGCAACATCTGATCGAGATTCACCTGCTTCCAAGCGGCCAATGGCATTGTTGCGTTGTGTTTCAGTCAGTCTTGGTGTAACTGTATTGCGTGTTGGTGACTTAACATTGAGCTATGGAAACCAAGAACCCGTCACTTTTATAGGGATTTTGTACATGTTGCACTTGCAAAACATGCAGATCTCTCAAACAAATTTTTTGGACATGAATGCATTTTGGTGAAAAATCCAATGTTTTCCTCCGTTTTCAACGTGCACAACTTTTATTGTCATTTTGGTCTGACAATCAGGGCCTTAACACGTGTAACATCACATACTCTGAGCTTGTAACATTATTACATATATTTCTCTTTAAAATAACAAAAATATCCCTTCTGCATTTCTTTTTTTGAAGAGTATATAAGTCTGACAAAATATTCAAGACCATGGATGAAAAGAGTGTTGCAACTGACAATGATACAAACAAAGAGGGTATAGCAGTTACCCAAAGAAACATATTATAATAATCTCACAACAGTTTACAATTGTATTTACAGCAATGCAAAGAACTAAGGTTTTCATTCTCCAAATGAACTGCTCACTACTCTGAAACCATTGGTGAAAGTATGTTTTGCCTTCCTCATCTTATTCAAACAAAGTCTGTCCAAACCTTAAAAAATGACCATCTGTCTAAATGTTTAGAAAATAATTACGCTTTCCAAACTTTTCATGAAATGTATCACCTTCCTTCACTCAAATAATACACGAGTTCTTCTACATCTTTACACTTACCTCAAAGAATCACTTAACAGTTAAGACACAAACTTCCCATGAGCTGTTCTCGGTCTTTATCCTTACCTGAAGGATTCACTTGACAGTTAAAATACAAACTTCTCAAGAACTGTTCTACATCTTTATTCTTACCTCAAGGATTCACTTGACAGTTAAAACACAAACTTCCCATGAGCTGTGTTAAATCTTTATACTTACCTCAAAAAATCACTTGACAGGGAAGAAACAATCTTTTCATTAGCTTTTCTACATCTTTATACTTACCTTGAGAACCACTCCACAAACTTCCCCATAAGTTGTTTAAAATGAAACTAGAGAACCATTTGACAATTAAGATACAAACTTCCCCAGTTATAGGTTCCAAAAAAAAAAAAAGCACTTCCCACAGTAGATATGATTACAAACATAAAAAATGCTCTTCCCAGAATATGATGTACATGAAGTACTTTATGAAATTTGCAGAAGACATTTTTCTTCCTAATGTTGATGAGAGAAGTTTGATTTGGCTGGATAGAAAAATAAAGAAGGTTTGTGAAACAAACCAGTTATGTTTAAATACAGAAAAGGTGGGTGTATTAACTTAAAATCAGACTGTCAGAAGACATGGAAAGGTATGTTAGAGATATTTACACTGAACAATGTAGCTGTTACAATCCTTAGCCTCATTTTCTTTTCACATACCAAATGATTCTTTAGCATGTATATGTTTATGAACTATAAAAAAATCCAAAATACTTATAAGAGCTCTGGCATGCTTAAGTACATAACAGTTTTAGCTCGAAGATCTCAGACTGGAACTAAATTGTGTGCAAAGCATATTCCCAATATCATCAGAACCTAATGATGAAAACACCACATTTAAAAAAAGATGATGATGATAAGCCTTAGAAGTTGGAGCAAATGTTTTAGATTGGAAACAATAACTAGTAGACACTGAAGAACCATATGAGGAACCAAGAGCAATTATAATTAAGTGCGAGTTCTCAAAGACAGTTTGTTAAGTTGTTTAAAAAAAGTGTTATTTATATTTAAAAATTAGGTCCAATTATGAATATAATTGATAAAAAACTTTAAATACAACATAAAACTTTCACACAGTTGTGCTTAGCATATATAGAAGAACACATGTTATTACCTAAATGTATTGAGGAAAAGTAAAGTGAAAATAATTAATTAAATTAATTATTAAATTAATTAAATTCTATAAATTAAATCAACTATGACTATATTTAGTTTAGGACCTCTACTATTGAAAATATTAATAATTTAATCAGTCTTCACATCTGTATACATTTAACTTTCAATATTTAAATAACATAAATATAGTGATTATGAATATAAATACACAAACACCAATAATTATATTTTATTAAAATACTCTACAGTTCATAAGAGTCACAGAAATGTTAGAAAACATAAATTACTTCCATGGTAAATGTATTTTAATTACTGGTAATTTTACGTCATTAGTTATATTTGCATAAAAATTTATCAAATGCAATCAATATTTGATAATACTAATATTGGTAAATGTTCTTCAGTTAACAAACACCACATATAAATATATTTAAGAGATTATAAACAGTTAAAGACAATTCTGGGCATTTTTTACAGTACTAACTAAATCATTTTCCTTTATTTTTATGAGTAATCTTACAATACAAGTTTTTGCCTACAATATCAGGTTATTTGCAGATGTTACATTCTGAGAAAGCTAAGCAACATTTATTATTTCCAAAACAAAATAATGACAAATAATCAATAATGTTTACTTTGATTATGTTACTTTAAGTCCTTTAAACATTTTTCAAAATCTCTGGGTGCGTAAAATAGTTATTTTAAACCTCTTCATTTTGGTTCATATGTCAGAATCAATAAGAAAGTGTTTTGAGTATCTTACAAACATTAGTAGCTGAGTTTGTGTAGAAATATAAATATTTGATGTTTAAATATATATTATATATTTCATTTTTTGGTTATTTGGTTTGCTATCTTGATCTTGAAACAACACATTGTAACAAACTGTATGTGCAACTATGTTGCTTCTGGCCATCCATGTTAAATGTTCCAATTCTCTCTCTCTCTCTCTATATATATATATATATATATATATATATAGTAAAACTTTTTATGTAGTTGATGAAAAGAAAGAAAATAAATAAATATCAATTTTTAATTCAAAACTTTCTTAACAGCTTTTCTAATAAAATCATGAATTCCACAAAACACAAGGGTTTGGTTAAAACTTAGAATGGTTGATTTTATATAACAGTGCAGAAAAGTATACCAGTATTCAAGTAATTCAATATAGTTATTAAATTTAATTGATTGAAAACCTTTTACAGAGGGTGGCATACCATTTCTTAGTTAGCCCAGTGCAATCAACATACTGAAGAAGCAGGAATTGGCTAAATAATCATGTTTCATATTCTAAAGCATTCTGATAAGTTGTACACATTCCTAAACTGCCATGTGGAGTTCTATGAATGGTTCATAACATAAGAGGAACTGAATGAGCTCATCAGCTTGAAGATTTTTTGAACAGACCTGACAACATTTAGGCCAACAATAAAATTACTGAGCATAACTGTCAACACAAGGTTGTATGAATTCATGACCAGGAGAAGGTTTGGTATAACTTGACAGAAACATGGTGACTATTCATTTGCAAAACACAAGAGGACAACAGGTGGTGTACCATTCTACTATTCACTAGATGTCACTTGTTTTTAATAAATGGATGGATATCAAGGTCAGTGAAATGGACTGCACACTATAAATACTTTATACTATTATACAAACCCACACAGACACAAATATATGGGTATGTGTGGAATCATCCAACACTCAGTGGTTGTCACATGTTCACATAGCCTCGAAACTTCAAATGGAGAATATTAACAGCCTGCACAACCATAACTCTGTAAGTGCTACAAAACTTAAATTTGAACCTGAGTGAAAATAACAAGGCCAAAGAAAACCATGGTGATGAATAATTTAATTACAAATTCCTAACATACTTTTGATCACCAATAAATTAATTAAGATGTACTTATAAGGACTAAAATGTTTAATTCCTCTAACATGACATTTTAGAGTGGTTAATTTAATTAACTACAATGATAACTTTAGACATGTAATACATACAAGACATTAACTTCCGATATGCTTAAAATAGATCAATAATTCACTAGCATAAACATTTTATATCAACGAGATTTTATTTTAACAAGATAATTTAATAATCTAAAACTTTAAAAACCTGTAACAGATTAAAACAATTTTTAAAATATTGCTAAAATAATCTGAAGTAGTTTAAATTTTTCATACCATTTTTAAATGCAAGAAACTCAAAGACACTGTGAAATAAAGAAACTACAATGGTTATGCCTAGTAAGTATGGTGATGTCTCTAGAAACGTTTCTTTCATGGTGTCTTGTTCCTCATCAGATTCTTCCATCAAATTTTGACCCAAGACAGATGTCCAGCGAGACCTCATGGTCTGAGCAGCATATAATTGCCAGCGAAACAGGGACAATGGTTGGTAAGTAAGACGTAATGGAAGATATCTAGAAAAAGAAAAATTATTTTACAGAAATATAATTAGGACACATCAGAAGCTAATTAAGAAATAACTGATAAATAATTAGATTCTTAAAAAAAATGTTCCAGAACATTTTCTTCATAAATGGATGCTTTCAACACAGTTTTTAAGAAGCACAAATTAGAATGGTGACAATTATAAGATATAAATTTATTTATTTTGAAATTGTGAGTCTTATGACTTGATTCATATAAATTCATACTTTCCTGAACATTGTTTTCAACATATCAAAATTTCCTATACTAAAACAAATTTAAACTGAGTCTTTCATTTCTTTAGATTTCTTAATATATGCATTTTACAGAAACATCACCCATAATAATTTCATAATGTATGTAAGACAAGTGACAAGAAAGCAAATTCATGAACCCTCTTTAATCAAAACGACCAACATATTTCAATTTAAGTCCTAACAATGATAAAAATGACTGGCTAGGTCTTAATTTCTTGTAGTAAAAGAAGCCATTATTCAAGCTTTCTGATGAATCAAGTAATTTCTAAATATGATTACAAAAATCCCCAACAAATTCAAAAGCTTATTTCACAACCTCTATCTTAAATTAATATCTTTAGTCAGTATAATTACAGATAGTTCACACATTCACTCTTAGTTCTTTTCTGACCACAATGATACTTTTATTCTGTTAACTGACAAACCACTAACCAAAGAACATCTGGAGTATTAGACATATATCAAGCAACTTGGGGGAAGATAGGAGCTGCTTTGGCAACTTCAATTTTCAGAATCTATTTTCAAAACAATTTCACTTACTCTGATGTTTTACTAACATTTATCACAATGTTTCAATATAATCAATTCTGAAAATAATTTTTTTGCATTTATAATGAATTTTACATGTTTAGATATTACCTTAAGGGTAAATACAAAAAAGAAAAGCATTTTACTTATTGTTTTGTCTCGACATTTCAGAGTATGACTAAACTGAGTGCAATCACTACTAAGTTTCCTTTAGTGAACTATCTATTTTAATTATTAAAAAAATAAAACTGTAATTTAGTGTACGTATATTTTACAGAGCACATCTTTTGAATTACGTTTTGTACACAGCAACCAAAAAAAAAAAAAAATTTACACTGACTGGTAAAATAATGAGTAAGCAAAGAGAGAAAAGCAATGGTGCATGCTACTTTTAGGATATAAACATTGTAAAATGTTCACATGCTGGTTGTGTACAAGATGTAAAAGACAGAAGTATACAGAATGCAGTACTTTAAGATGCATAAGATAAAAATAAATAAAGCATTTACCCATTTGCAATCTACATATTATCTTAACTTAAAGTAGCTATATAAAAAGACAATAAGAAATTGGTTATTTTTATTATAGAAAGTGCATATGCTAAAATGTAACCAGATAAACAAGGCAGTAAGAAGATAGATCAACAGAAATTAGTCTAAAAATTTACTCGTGGGAATGTCAATTTCAATTAAGCCATGTTTGTGACTAAAAATTTCTAAATGGCAACATAAAGAAAATAAAGTTAAAATCTGTTATCCTCTGAAAACTCTCATAGTATAACTATAATGTATTCTAAAAATGCAATTTACTGATGCCTACTGATAATCTCACATTGAAAACCACAAATCCTTCCATCAAATGAATACCCATGACCAATCAATGCAGCCACTACATTTCCGGAGTTACAGAAGGTGAGCAAAATGAAAAGGTGTCAAAACAAAAAAGTAGCTAATAGACAGTACATAAAATCTAACCATGACAATAGTGTGTTAAATTCATACATATTGGTATCCTTAGAGGAAATAAACAATGAAGATATGCCAGAAGGATGAAGTGAGCAGAGAACTTTAAAAATGGATCAACAATAGATGACCTGTTAAAAAATGATGGAACAAAGAAAAGGAGCATAACTGTTCAACCAACATATTTTACCTGGCTTAACAATATTAAAAAATGAATGTTGGTCCAACTGATTTTGCTGCGTACAAATCTTTTGACACCAATCATATGTGTCACAATGGTAAAGTGCAAAGAAATTACCTTATAGTTCCATCAGCAATTTGACAAACTAGTAGCTAAGGTTGGTTCTACTAATTATATAGTAGGTGAAGATGCTGAAGTCTTTCTCGAGGAATGTCAGATTGTGTATGTGCAATTTTTTAAAGTTTATCAACTGACTGTTATAATACAGATGTTAATGCACTCACCATCAAAAGGTATGAAAATAATTTTCATTCTTTCTAAGTGTATTTTATTTCTATAAATTAAAGTTTTGACGAGCAAATTGTTTTCAATCAGCCAACTTAATATTTACAATAATCCTTCACTTTAAATAAATTAGCAAAGTATATCTGGCTGTTCATGTACTTCAAAACATTTTAAATTTTTAATTATCATATGTGTACTACTTACATATTAAAAATATAAGAGAAAGAAAGAAAATTTAAGTTGGTTTGTTTTGAATTTCATGTAAAGCTACTCAAGAGCTAACTACACTAGCCATCCTTAATTTAGCAGTGCAAGAGACTAGAGGGAAGACAGCTAATCATCACCACCCACCACCAACTCTTAGGCTACTCTTTCACCAAGGAATAGTGGGATTGACTATCACATTATAACATCCCAACTGCTGAAAGGGTTACCAAGTTTGGTGTGACAGGGGTTTGAACCCGCAACCCTCAAATTATGAGTCGAGCACCTTAAACACCTGGCCATTTAAGTTGGAAACAAAGTTGTAAATGATATTCATTATTTTCCCACCTAAGCTCAATGTAAAAATGGAACATCGGGAGATGGAGTGAAACTGTTCTGTATCTTGTATGATGAGGATGAAAATGACCTCTGAATGGTAAAGGTGCACTAAGGGAAGTAGCATACAAACACAAATTTGGAAAGAAAAGAAAAAAGAGAGAGAGAGAGAGAATACCTCCATATAGGGTTCAATTCCAATACTATTTCATACTGAGCATGTTTTCTCAGTTTTTAAGTATTTCTACTGATTCTCTAGTGGAAAAAATTGGGTTCTGCATTGATTTTTGATTGAATAAAGTTAATCTCATGGTGATTTTATGAATGTGTAAAGTTTTATTTCAATTTCCCTTCAATGACAGTAGTCTTTGCATTTCTTTACCCTAACAGAAAGATAATTTTGTCTGAGGAGCATGAACAATATTATGAGAATATGAAGTGGAATAAATGCCTTGTCTGTAGTGATTTCCTATCTCATCTTTCCTTCTATTAAATTTATTTGAATTGTTTTTTTCAATGATGTATAAGCTAGTTTAATTTTTTTGTTTTAAAATACCATCTAGTTCGTTTAACATCAAATGGTAAAAAGAGTACTGTTAGATAAGGACAGTCTTTTAACCTATTTTCAATTATTTGATTTATGTTTTACAAAGCTATTTAATTTTGTTGTACATTTAGTTCATATCCTCAAAAAATAGCAACATTTTTGAGTTAGTTCAATTCATCATTAATGCCACTCTTAGTGGAACATAGGTTCAACATATTTTATGATTTGGTCTCAGGAGGCTTAAAAACAATGAAGAAATCACTACTTGCATATCTATACAAGGAACAGAACCTATCCAAAAAGTTTTCATCAAAAGAGGAATCAGAGATCAGAATGATAATTCATGCTTGTCTAGCAGGCAGAGTTTGAAACATGAAATATCACAACAGCAATGACAATCAAGTCATCACAACACAATACACTTTTTTGTTACCATTCACAATTTTTGAAATTGCAGCACATCACTAAACTGCAGGTACAAATAAAAAAAAGTGGAAACAACAGTTGCATAACATTTGCCTTCAACTAACTGATTATATGTCAAAGTTACTTCCCACCATTTGTGCTTTAATAAGCGATGATAAAGTATCTGCATTCTAAAACATTATGGGAATGGGGCAAAGAAAACCAAGCATTTGAATAATATATAGAATAGTATAAAAAATTATTCTACATAATAAAAAAGGAGTTTTTCAACTGAACATACAAAAGCCCTAAGACAAATGTTTCCAGTGTGGCTTGTTCTTATTTACTTTTCATGAGTTTAACACACAATAAGTGAGAAGATCAGGATAAAACAAGATATGGGCATATTATTATAAGTATCTTAAATTCAGAATACATTCAACATTTCTGTATCATAAGATAGTTAAACTGCATTTCAACAGGCATTAAAAAATCCTATCCAGGTGTGTAATATGGACAAGTTAACAAAAATTTCTCATCACTCCCAACACAAGTTTCTAACGTATAGAAGACAATATGAACCATTATGCTACACAGTTTAATTCATGTGCAGTATTGTTTTTTATTTTTCCTAGCAAAAGCATACTTAAAACTACCAATAATAAAAATTTATGAATGTTTGGATGGAAAAGTAAATTGAAACAGTATATGATATGATTATAAATGAAAGATGAACCTTTTTGCATCCTTCATGTGTATATATTCTAGCATAGACCTGCAAAGTATTGGCTACAGTATGCATTCTCACAATTCTCTATGAGGTACTAAAACAACTTCTAAAAAACATTACTCCATTTTTTACCTTTTAACCAATTAGTAACGAGAACCAACTTGGTGGTCACGAAATTAATATTCAAGTATACAGCTTCCAACTGTTTCTTTGATTGCATGCTATTAACTGATTGACACTGATAATTGATAAAAAAAAAACAAAGTAATCTTGAATGGTTCACATTAGCTGACTGTCATTACATAATACCCATAGCATCCAGGCAATATTGTATGCGATGATGACACTTAGGTTATATGTACGTATGTACCTGTCATTATAACATGCTGAGAGATTACAAGATTGCTGTGTCCACTTGAGCTGTCAGAAAAGTTAGCACAACTGAGAGGTAAAGCTTACCTCAAATATTTCCATGACAAAACTTAGACAGTTCCTCATCATGACTAGTGTACAAGTTTTTCACTTACACTGTAATGAAGTGAAACTACAACTTTACGGCAAAGGTTGCCACAACCTACTACTCTGAATTATGATGAGCAGGAGATAGCTACAGTTGAAACAAGTTTAACGGGTTATACAATAATGTAGAAACTTTTGAAAGGTCACATGACAACTGATATGATCATTTACAGCATTTACTGATACAAATTAAACAGTTGTCAGGTTTGAATGTTCCCGTGAGCAATAGGTCTCATTTCTATCTTAGAATGTCATCTGGGCCACAATACAAAATGGCAGTAAACACGAACCCACTGCAAAAGATGAATCAACTAACAATCATATAACAAAGAAAAATTTAAAACACACTATTCTAAACTTACTGCTTAATTGATATTTTATCTCCTATATTCATTACTGTCAATGGAAGAGGTTAGCATGATATAAGCAAATTTTGAGAGCATAATGAATGGTTGAAAAAAAAATTATTTATAAGATATTCAAGGATTTCTATACACTGTTAAGGTTAAAAAAGCAATGACTAACTAACAAATGTTGCTTGTCTGCCACTAAAATCTGAGTGTGTATTAATATGATTGATTCAATTTTCATCTTCACACTCTATGTTGCAACTTTTTTGTTTGTTTTTGATTTTTTCTTACTGTTTTCTCTTAAAAATAATAGTTCATCTGCAGTTATAAATAAAGTAAGTAAACTTTGCATAACGATTTTTTAATACCTGTCAATAAATTTAGAAACAGTTGGAAGGGAAAACACCATATGTAACTCCACAATTCCAGTCATTTTCATAATTTTCCCACATGCAAACAATGGAAATGCCCTACAGGTCACTTTGTCAAAACCTTTTTCCTGGAATGTCATTTTTTATGATTATTTTCGATTTATCACATAGATTTGCTTAAAGATAAAACCTTTATGCAGCTTATACTTTTATGCACATGCAATGTTTTCTGCAAACTAAAAGAAATACAGAAAACTACAGCCTTATAATATAATAAAACTTCATAAACTGTAACAAAATAATATTACATTACGTATTTCCTAATTACAGTATATCTTATATTTCAAAGTACAGTTATTTACTGTTGTTTTAAAAATGTTTATGTATTTGAAATGAGAATACATACCTAACTATTCACAAGTAAACACACCAAAATGCATTGCTAAAATGTCATTCTTCTCAGCAGTGGCTCATAACACATTAAATCAACTTTGCTGTTCAAGAAAAGTTTCACTGATAAAAATTTTATTCAAAAATACCAATTCTAACAGCTTTATGTACAACACTGTATTCTGGTCACAAAGCCATCACTGAGAAAGCAATGTATTTCACAAACTTGTTTTTGACAACTTCTCACAACATAAGAGTGTGATCTTGTAGTGAAACTAAATTAGGCCAAGAGCTAAAAAAAAACAACATGAATACTATTTTTGTACAATGTACACTGTTGTAACAGAAAAACATGAATACTATTTTTGTACAATGTACACTGTTGTAACAGAAAAACATGAATACTATTTTTGTACAATCTACACTGTTGAAACAGAAAAACATGAATACTATTTTTGTACAATGTACACTGTTGTAACAAGAAAACATGAATACTATTTTTGTACAATGTACACTGTTGTAACAGGTACTTAAGCTGTTAGAAGGAGTGGATAGTTCTGCCTAGGAAATTCAGTTTACAGATTCATTCACTGAGAACTTGCAGACAATGTAAAGCATATGTGTTAATTATAAAAACAACAAAGAGAAAAGTGTAAAACCTAAATACATATAATTAAAGTCATAAACCTATTTAACTATTTAGAGTTTACATAGAGAAATTAAAAGTGAAGAAATTCGGTACACAACACATTGTGGGTTCAAAGAATATAACAGAATACAAAAGTATATGTAGAAACTAGAAAATCTAAAACATGAACACCTCACTATTCCTATATACAACTAATGTCAATGTTTTTAAATACAATATTTTCATAATTCACAAACAAAGTTAACCAAGTATTTAATAATAAGTAAAAAGTAATCATTTTTACACTGTTACAGCTTACATTTTATAAACATCAATTATTTTTGTAGAAGATTTGTTAAAAAAAGCTGCTTACTTTGTTGTTTTATTGATAGGCTGGTATTCTCTCATAAGATTCCAATAATCATTCAAGAAGACCACAGGGTAGTACTTGCCAGTAGTTGGCTCAAAATCAATATCTTAAACAGAAATTTTATAAAATGAAATTAGGAAAAAACAATGTCCAAAATTAAAGTTTTTGAAACATTTAAAATAATGAACATATCAAATCATGGTAACAAATGTTCTCAAAACAATCATGAATATTTATACAACTTTTAAATTGAATTTCAGTTATTTCACAAGAAAGAAATAAAACATGGATATTAGGACAGACTGAGAACCAGCCTCATTAAACTGCTTATAATAATTAACTCTTTCCATACAACACGGTTAAAGCATGCATATCATGGTCTTTTACAGTTATTTTTAAAATCTAATTAAATAACTACACGATCAATGTTAGTCAACAAACTTGGCATAAATATGTAGATAACATTAAATATAAGTTATAAATTTAATTCTAACTTTAATTTTAAAATAAAATATTAATCATAAAAAAACTCAGTTTTCATTCCTCTATCTTGTGTTGTGAATTCTCCATTACCAAAGAGGCTCCTCCCATACAATAATCGTTTTAGGGTAAATTATTAAAGAAAATATTATGGTAATCTGTGTTAGAGAGGATGTAATACATAGATATGGCAATTGGGTTTAATCATCTATCTTACACCTCTATAAACAAAGAAGATTTATGACTATAAAAATTAGACTTTTGCTTGTTAATATCTTATATTATAATGAGTAACAATAAATTCCATACTTCAGAGAAGGGTGATAAATAAATTAGAAGAGAGGAAGACCGAGAAAGCAAATGTCACAATTCTCATACTAAAAGAGATTAAGTATTTTTATTTTAAAATATTTCCTTATGCAATCAAGAACTTAAATCATATATAATATTAAAATTTGTTTTATTAACTACATTTTGATGCTAAGTTTATTCATATACATTACAAACAAAGTAATATAATTAAATTTGAAACATAATTCTGTTAAAGGTCATGACAACAGTGCTTTAACTTATCCACAGTGAGATGGTTAATAGAAATACTTTATTTGAAAATATACTTTTTGAATAAAGCAAATATACAGTGTTTGCTAAGAATTTGCTAAGTTTGGTGAATACACAATCAACAAGTTCAGTTTTAGCACGTATAAATTTACATTTCCAAAACTGGCCCACAATATGTTAAGGGATATTCAAAACATTCAAAATTCATATATTACACATAATTTTGGTACTCTGTAAACATCGCTTTTACAACCAAAAATTCACTTTTAAAATTGTTAATTTTCCTATTTAAGTATCCCAGTGATTTGATACTGGTGTTAAAAATATTCAACATATGCAAACTTCTGACATTTTACTTTTTTTTTCATGCAGCATTGTAATATTCACCATTTGCATTATGCATATACATTGTTACTGTGTAGAAGTATGGTTATTGAATGAACCTTGTATCTTTAAACAAGAATAAATAGCTTTAAAATGAAATTCTGAGCATATATTCACATAAAAGGAATTATTATTTATTGGAAAATATGTAAATAATATGGTAATTCTAAGAGAAAATTAACTTCAGAGCTTCAAAACAAATAATTCAAAATATTTCAAAACTGAATCTTAACCAACACATGCTGAATTATAATCTTAACTAAATAATGGTTTACAAGAAAACAGCTTCTGAAAACTAGTTAGCTTATGAAAGTGTATAGCAGTTACCAATTCTTAAAATGGATAATGAAATTAGAAAAACTCTACAATATATATAATGAACTATTAACTTTACAAAATGTTTAATATATGATATTTAAAAGGTTACTTGTTGTATAATATAAATCTTACATTCATCCAATGGAGGTGGAACGTGTCCTTGAACCCAAGCTGTATGGTCATCAATTATGTTAACTGTTATATTTGGATGCCAATGTGAGACTATCTCTTCACTGTTTTTTTCAGATTTCTGTGGAAACAACACAACAATTGTTAAAAATACCTCACATTAAATATAAATGTTAATTTCACTGTATGAATTAAGTTATTCTGTAATTTATCAAAGGGAAGAAATCAAGTACCTGACTGACGTTTTAAATTAAATAGTCAAATTTCATAAAACCAAAATGTCCGAGTACTGAGTACTTTTATGAGTACGTAAAAAATAAGACATTTTTGTTTTTTACCAGAGTGACATTATGACAAAATGCTCAGTTACATACTTTTAGAACATTAATTCACAGTACTGAAACACTGTTAAAAGAGGTTTAGTTCACAACAATGTGTCATAAGTCTCAAACATGTTGAAGGAAATCATGTCAGAAAGAGATACATGTAATTCAAAATGCTAGTGTATAAAGTAGGTTTCAAAAAAAAAAAATGAAATAAACTAGACAAGAAAGGTTGATAACCTTCAAAGAAAGTTTAACAAACAATTTGGTTTCTTTATGTGATATGAAGACACATGGTGCACTTTCTTCCTTCTCATTTTAATGTGGGCTTTTCAAAAAAATTGTGTTGGTTCTAAACCCCTAGGCATTTATTGTATAACATAGTTTAGAAAATAATGTTACCATAGGTAACTCAAATGCTTCCTTTTAAATAAAATTTGAACATTGGAGTACTGAGTTAACTGGTTAATGAGAATAAATGTTTAGGGAAGAAGTCAATCTAATTAACTTACAAGTGCAAATAACATTTTAGGTCTTTAATTGATAGATTTTGTTTTCATCATGTTTCTCACATATCAAGTCCAATTTATTTATTTATATACTCAACTTTAATTAGTTTCAGTTAAATTTAGTATCACTTCATAAAATATACTGCCAATTCTCCTATTATATAGTGCAGCATTTCTCAACTGATTTGATACGAGAAATGGCTTATTGGTTCGTTGATTTGATGTTTTATGGTACAAAGCAGCTAGGCTATATGCAAACATCTGGTAAACAGTTAAAATTAAAGTAAATTTAGTAAAATTCATAAAAGGAAATTAAGGTAACACAAAACAAATTTCAGAAAAACATAAATAGCATAAAACCAACATTTACATCTAGTCTACAATGTTAAGAAAAAAACTACAGTAATACAAGTTGCAAAGGACTGTCTGTTGCATAACTGTGATTATCATAACTCACCAGGAAGACTAACAGGTAAGTACAAAAAACACTAACAGTCACATGAAATTGGCCTTTTCAGTCCTGGTTCGGAGTTATTTCCATTTTCAAAAAGTAAAGTAAAAGTTTTAAAACACTTGGAACAAAATTTTTATTACAACTTGCCAGAATGACTAACAGGCAGTTCAAACAGCAGTGTTAGTAACCTGAAGTTGGTCTTTCCAGTTCTGGTTTTGAGTTATTAGGCATGATGGCCATTTTTTTTTATTTCAAATTGAACAAGATGTGCTTTGATTTTTAAAAGAGAATCACATTAAAAACAGTCTAATGTATAAATTAAAAACTTAAATGACATTAAAGAGATTAATGACCTTTAAAAACTAAAATGTGGATAATGTCACCATTACCAATAATACTGTCTAATGTCATGGACAAACCTTGGGACAGAACAGGTTTAAAATGGTGCCATCATTGAGAGTTGCAACATTGGCAAAAAAGTAAAATGTGGCTTATTGTAACCTTAATGTTACACAGACCACACACTAGTGCATTAGTTCCAGATAAAAAAAAATGAGTTAAAAAACTATGACCAATGTGTAGTCTAGTTAGAACAACTTCCTCTATCCGATTCTTATGGAAGCAAGATGGCCAAAGTCCAATATGGGGTTTTATTTGGAAAAGCTTGTTTCCACTTTTCTCACTCCAAGTCGACTGCCAGGTGATATGAAGCCGAGCCTTAAATACAGAACCACAGTCTATGTATGGAACACACACAGCTGTGATAGTGCCAGAACAGACAGATTTAGCTGCAGTGTCAGCGAGCTTCTTCCTGTGAATGCCAATGTGGCCCGGTATCCAATAAAACTGGACAAAAGTAGATGTTAAAGAGAAATGGACCAGTCAGTTTTGAATATTAGCAAGATCAGAATGTGAACTAATGTGAAGCAATTCCAGGGCCAATAAAGAACTAAGTGAGTCAGTATAAATAGTGCAATATGAGTACTGCTTAGCTTCTATGTGATCCAGTGCAAGAGAAATGACATACAGTTCAGCAGTGAACACAGAAGCTGTAGAGGGGATTCAGCACACAACAAACCAAGGTAGATCTCACATAGTCACCTGATTTTGAACCAGCTGCATCAATAGGAATGGAATGATGGTTTGAAATATGTTCACCAAATAAAAGACAGGGTATCTAATCGGGAGTGTCTGCTTTTCTTAGATGACTTAAAGATAGGTCACAAATGGGCACTGTAAGAAACCACAATAGGATAGACTCACCAGTGGATACAGCAATCTTATCCAAGGAGATACCAAATTTATCCAACTTCGCCTGGATACAAAGGCCAAAAGGAGCAATGGTAAATTGTCTGTTCTGAGAAAGTAAGGCCCACCAAGGAAAGAAAACACAACCCCAGGTGGGATGGTTTGGTAAGGAATGAAGTTTTGAAGCATATAGTAAAGATAGTTACAAAGAGGTGCAAAGAAGGTTCATGAGACTCTATATTTAAGTTCCGAACGGGGGAAGTGCAGAAAGCCACAGTGCAGAGCCAAAGTCCTTGATGATGAATGAGGTTCAGAAATTTATGGCTGATGTTCTGGCAGATTCACAGACCAGCGATCCACAGTCAAGTTTTGATCAAATAAGAGCATGATGCACCTTTAGCACAGAACATTGATGTGCTCCCCAAGTGGTGGAAGAGAGGACATGGAGGATGTTTAATGCTCTTATACATTTGACCCATAGCTGCTTGATGTATGGTAGAATGGTCAGCTTACGGTCAAAGATAAGCCCAAAGAACTTTGTCTCAGGGACCACAAGCAGCACAACTTTACCAATAAAGAATTCAGGATCAGGATGACAAGTGGCAAAAATTATTGCAAATGATTTTAGAGAGAGAGAGAGAGAAGTTAAAACCATTTGCTGTGGTCCACCGTAAATGATTGAGGGCAGTCTGTAGCTACAGCTCAATATACCTCATGTTCGATTATTTGTTTGTTTGTTTTTGAATTTTGCACAAAGCTATCTGCATTAGTCATCCCTAATTTTGCAGCGTAAAAGACTAGAGGAAAGGCAGCTAGTAATCACCACTCACCACCAACTCTTGGGCTACTCTTTTACCAATGAATAGTGAGATTAACCGTCACATATAACGCCCCTACGACTGAAAAGGCGAGCATGTTTGTTGCGACTTGGATTCGAACCCGCGACCCTCAGATATGCCTTAACCCACTTGGTCACTCCGGGTCCCATGTTTGACGACCGACATAAGATGTGAAAGTCATTGACATAGAATCTGTTTGCAACAGTGAGAGGGAGTTGTCCAGTGATGGCATTGATCTCTATACTGAAAAGTGTGACACTCAAAATGGCCCTGAGAGACTCCAAGTTCCTGTAGAAAAGAAAGGGAAAGTGTTGAACATTCAAATGAACTTGGAATCTTCTGTCCATTTAAAAAGTTTTAATAAAAATGGACAAATGGAGACATAACCCATATATATATATGAATGTCTCGCAAAATGCCATACCTCCATTTTATATGCAAAAACGGCTCGTTTGGGTTCAGAAAATATTTTAAATAGAAGAGCGAACAACTTTTCAACCCTCTTCGATCATCGTCAGGTTCACAAAGAAAGAGGTAACTGATCGGAAGCTGACCACATGTTTGGAAGGGGTTGTGTAACTGAGTGTCGCAATGTAGAGAGCGGGGTTAGATGTTTGAATATATAATTTTATCTATAATATTAATATAGGTATAATGGCATTCCTTTATATTGGTTTATTTTGGGTTTAAGTTGTTGTATAAGTAAGGCTTCTTTAATTTTGCATTTGTTTATGTTTGTTTCTTTATTTAGTATTTTAGTGTTTTCTATGATTATGTTGTGTCTATTTGACCAGATTCAAAGAACATAAAAAGTCACCTTCACACATTTTCGAACACTGCAAGTCAAGTAAGCTAAGAAAACCACCATGAGAACATTCTCAGCTTTCAGTTAGTTATTCACATGTCATAGACAGAAGTACATGTACACACGGAAGTATTTCCAAACACAGAAAGGGGTGAGTGGAGGTAGTGTGTTTGATTCAGTACGAGTGATACCTCAGCAAACAGAAAACATAGGAGGTCTTATTCTGTATTCTACTTTGTAAATCTCAGCCACTTGAGTCCCAAAATTGTAAGAAACTATAAATTTTGAATTGTATTTGTTCATCACAGACATCTAATCTGAATTGATGCTGCACTTAACTTATGATGTTACACACACAAAATCACTATTTTCGGACTTCTTTTTTAATACTTAACTGTACATTAAGAAATCAACTAATGGATCATACTAAAACTTGAATTATAATCTGCAAGTTCACATCATATGTATTAACAAACAATTCACAAAATAGTAATCTGATGAAATTTTAAATATGAATCAACAAACACAATAAGACATTGCCTTTGATTCATAACCAGTCGTGATAGGGTTAAGCTGGTAGCAGTACATTATGTAATTCATGTGAGACACCAACTACTGTAACATTAAGATTGAAATCGTGACAAAAAGGTGATACACTATATTCTTAGTTTTCCTTTACCGTAAGATTTTTTGGCCTTCTTATACAGTTATGTACATTATTTTTTTTTTAACCTCTGAAGTGGTGATGAGCATGAGAAAGGATATTTCAATACTGAATTACAGAAAAACTCTCCCACAGACTGATTTATGTGACATTTCTATTTTTAAACAAAACACATAATAATTTTTTAAAATTCTCACCTTTACAAGCTCTGGATCAAGAGCAGTTTCGCCAGTCAGAAGATTGTGGGTTCGTTGATAACGAAGTTTCTTGTACTTGTTCAAGCCTACAGTAAAGAAGATTTTGATAGTTTTTTACTGTGTTTGAGAATATAAGTTTGCATTTACTCTTAAAAAAAATAATTCTTCATATCTGAATACCACAGAGAAGATTTCAGAACCTACAGATTTCACAGACAAATATGTAGCCAGTATGCTTTGTTCTTAATATTTTTTTGCTGAGATACAAAAAAACCTGATCCTGTTACATAAATGTTTCAATGAAAAACCATTTATTCCAATAAATATTTGAAAAATAAAAATAACATGTTACAACACAGATTCAAAGTATTCCAAAGAGGTATACATAATCCATTTTATCATAAAACTAAATAGCTTTAATTGTACTACTACATTTCCATGTAATGTAAGATATATAAATAAACACCTTTTGAATCTTATACATTTACATTGTACTAACCATTTATGTGGTGTATACTTTATGAATTAAAAACCTGTGTAATCTTAAAGTATGATTTATATGCAAACAACAGCTTGCAACAAAGGTTACTCATCTGAAATTTAGGGCAAATGCAAGTGTTTATGAACAATATATAACAGAATTCTTTTTTTAGTTATCAGAAATGTGATAACTTGCTCTCTTAAAAGAATAAAACATTTCATTGCTTTTGCTTTGAAATGAGAAAATTTAAACCTGGATATTAAAAACAAAATAAACTGTAAAGCTCCATCAACATATGAGCTCTACAAGTTCTGAATATGCTAATTAATGGATCTAGTCTTTCAGTGGTCCACCTACATCACTACATGCATTCAAGATGCATATTGCTTTAAACGTATAACATTACCTCTAATAATTGTAACAACTATAATTTGCTTCCTTCACTAAAAATAAATTGATTGTATTCTAGTAGTAGCCAGTGAATTCTGTAATAAAATTTTATAAGTGAAGTACTAGTTACCACGGGTTATAATATACATGCTACATGATTCAAAATGTACAAAAATGACAGTGCATTGTATAGTAAATAAACTAAACTTCTATACTTTATAACCCTTTGTAATACTGACAAGTAATGGCAAACAATAAATTGTTAAAAATATAAAAGAACTAAGAATAAATCTATCCTATGCTCTATTTGGAGTTATTTTAATAATTCAAAATAATGCATACGGATGTGTGTGTATATATATATATGACACATACACAGGGTTGAATACATTTGATTAAAATAACTTTAAATATGCACATCAGCAAGTCATATCTGTACCTCAGTTGTGTTTATATATACACAACACACACACAGAGAGTCATGGTGCAACTACACTTTGAAACTGGCATTACATAGATAGTGCAATGCTACTGGAAACTGATTACTCAGATGTGTTTAAAATATGAATTTAGAATTTTCCCAATGTGAATATCCTTTTATCTAATAGCACTGGAAAACAAAATAACGTGGGTCAACTTTGGGCACCCAGAGCACTTGCAAAGAGATCTGCAACAAGCCAAGCCCCCAAATATAGTAAACCAAACTGGTGCATGTAACAGCTTAGAAGCAAATTCCATCCACATCTCAAGCTCTAGTACCCATCACAATCTAGAAAGATTTTCATTTAGAATAATGACACAAGTTCTTTCTGCGACACACCAGCTCAACTGTCACATACTTGTTGGAGAACAAAACTGGCACTCATACAAAGGCATAACAGAGGCAGCAGGGATGGATTTCTGCATGATTCAATAACTGAAATTGGCACCAGAATAATCCCAATATTGGGATTATCGAAAGTTTATCAGAAAAAGTAGTGTGCTTTAGATAAGATACTCTTAAAACAGCCTTCTGCTGTACCAACTACGGCTGCAGTATTATTATTAAAATGCACAGTTTTCTGACAGAATGTGGCTAGATGTGATGACATGGATGTTGAAACATGATGAGGTTACAAAATCATTTTTGAAAAGAGTAGCTCAATTTATGTGTGTGTATATATATAATATTTTGTTGCTGAATTTCATATCATTATCCACAGCAACCTATAGTTAGTAATATAGTAAAGTTCTGGTAAAATTACAATACATGAAATTTATGCCACATTTTAGTACAAGTTATATCTGTCGTGAAGGCAATACTTTAATTTTCAAATTTTACTGCATTGGCTGTACTATTTATAATAAATTTTAATTAATTTATAATTTTATTATTGAAGGTTATATATATTTATAACTATTTTCTTGAACACAATTTCTATACACATTGCTTATGTTTTGTTTTTTTCAACTGCTAAATGCACTTCACCATATAATACTTATTAATTGCAGGTCTTTACTTTCTTTCTTTCTATATGAAGTCAAAGTTAAAAAGTACAGTGCATGATCTCAGCCAGTGATAATGTTTCCACAGAACCCCACTAAGCACATGTTAATAACTTTGGTTTTGTTTCTCAAGCTTCACATGCAATATTCTACTGTAATAGACCGAAAGATTTCACTAACATGTGAATATACTTAACTATTTCACTACTATGTTTACTTTTGAATTCACATTAAAAACAAAACAGGTGTTTTAATATTTAGCACTTATCTGACATTTGACACTAGTGAACATTGAAAAGTTTAAAGTTTCTTAAGGTCAGATTCAAAACTCCAAACTCTAATGGAATGCTATTGTGGAAAGATATGTTCATAGAAAACAAGTAAAAGAGTGGAAGGGACCTTTCTCTTTGAGGAAAGTTTTGAAATTTAAATCTAAAGGGGCACATTCTGATGACTTTTTATACATATATAATCTATGAAAACTTAACTCAAAACTTTTTTACTCAAAATTTTTATTTATGATAAAATTAATATTTTATATCAAAGGATATTTGTATCTTGAATTTTCAGTGTTATACACAAGCACACATGCACATTCCTAGTTACATCAGTGCAATGAGAGAATTACATCATCAATCCTAATTTTTTCACAAATAGTAGAAAACCTTTTGTAAATGTAAAATGATGTATGGGTACCAAAAAAATACAAACATACAAGGGTGATGTAAGTATAAATACATCATCGTTTCACGAATTTCAATATTAACATTTAACGTTATACTGCAAAATGCACGAGTACAAAATGATTATGAGGTTGGCTAATTTAACCGACCCTGTAGCAGAACTTGTAATAATCATATTTTTCCATATCACGAGTTCAAGGCTCTTATTTATAACACTACAATAATACTTACCTTGACATGATCACAATATGATAAACAAATCGCATATCAAAAATCAGAAATATACAACTTCCAACTGCAATAATATCACGTATTCTCTGAACGTGTGTAATAAAATTTAATATTATGTGTACTGATTTCCTTTAACTCCTGCACTTCATACATAATATAGAGGTTGTTCTCTCAAAGACTCTGACTTTATAGCATTGACTATTCTACATGTTACAGTCATCTAAATGTTCGCCTATTATTGGCTGGTAATTCCTGTTTAACCCTGAACTTGAGCTTTTTAAAGGAATACCAGATTTCCTTAAAACAAGCTAACTTCAAGAGGTAATGACAACATTGTTTACATTAGTTATTACAACTAAGTGATGACAACATGCACTACCTGGAAACACACAGAGTAGATTTAGGTTTAAACTGAGATTAGTGATAAAGTAGTGGTAATAATTGTAATAATAAGAAAAATGAACAGTTTAATAGGTTGGCCACTTTCTGATCTGTTATTTTAGTGATAGTTTCTTGCCTTGTTGGGTAGAGAACCAACTTAAAGTGAGTGGCAATTTTCTTTTGATGTAAAACTCTATTGATTTTTTTAATGTGCATATTTCTATAGTACTAACTGAGTACCTTGTACTCTATGTACTCTTTCACATCAAACACACACCAATTTTACTTACAAAAGTATCTGTAACTTATTTCAATTTAATATAATTTGGAAGGAAAACATTTTACTGAAGGTCAGGTTAAGTATTGTACTTCTGATATGCAACTACACAAGTTACAATGTAAACATATAAAACATCAGCAACTTTAAAAGACAAAAAAAATAAAGTTACAGACTGCAACCTACGTTTCTTCTTGTAAACAGTATAAATCCTGGAGTGTGTTTTTTCTGATGGGTCTGGAGATCTCCCACTCTTCACAATATATACATGAAGCCACAGACTTCCATTGTTCTGTAGCTTCTGCAAGAAAAACGTTTAAATATTTGAGCAATATAATCAGAAAGCATTCGGGTAATAAACTGCATTTACTTTAAAACAGATTTAATTTGATATGAATTTTATAATATTATAATAATTTCTGTAATTCTTACACGACTTGTGCTTTTCTTTTAAATATTACACTGTTCTTTTCAACAATTTGTATGAAAAAAACAAAAAAATATTACATTACTCTGCATGAACCAATTATTCAACATTTAGTTTTTAACACACTTTGTAAAATTAAAAAATATGTTTGTTATTCAATATAAAAAAAACTTAACCAGGGAATTTAAACACATTACTACTATCATTAGTCATAAAAATAGCTCAAATATGCTGTTACTTTGTTTCTAATATCTTAATATAATGGAGCTTGCAATGTATATGCCCAAAACTTAGATCTAAGACACTACCACACTGGTCATCAACAATCACAACTGGGTGATATTTTCATAACTCAGTAGTATTTTTACAGCTGAACAACAAATAAAACAATTGAAATTTCTACAAAAATGATGTGCTTGAGATTTAACCAATAAACATTACAAAAAGGAGAAATTTCAAATATGAAACAATCAAAAAAACTTTAAAAAATTTTGTTTTTCTTCAGCAAAAATCTCATGACTCTTGCAACAAAAAAGTGAGGCATTTTCATATATAATTGTTTCTATAAAGAAATACCTCGGTAAAATCTACTCTGTGATATTATGCTGTGATGATAGATCATTTTTAAACTAACAATTCAATGACATCCTTTTTTCTTGTAAATGGTTAATATCATTGAATATCAAGTATGAGAACATTTTTGTAAAACTGTCAGACAATTACAGAAAATACTGCAGACCGAACAGCCTTCCATATGAATTAGCATTTATATTTGCCTGGAGGGTGGGTATTTCTGGTAGTATATTTAATCTTTCAAAGTACATATAATATTACATTGTTTTCTGTACAGTCAATTGTACAAAAGTATAGGGTTAATGTGGTAACTAAATTTTGCATAGATAGACACAAGACAGCTTCTTGGAGAGTCTTTAGATATAATGGATGAAGTTTATGTAAGGAATTTAAGGGAAGGCTTGATAAATATTTTAAATATGTGTTGGCTTTAAGTGTTTCATTTTAATTTCAATGTTTATTTAGTAGATAGGATGGCCCAGATAGACCAAGTCCTCTACTGTCCTTATATATTATATAGAGGTATAACAAAGTAACAAATTAATTTAGAAAATAAATTTATAAATAACAGATTAAATATTCCAAAATTATGAAAATGTTTACAATCTTATTTATCCATAGAGTTAAGGTGAAATTAAAACTACACTTTGCAAAATATAATTTAAATGAAAATATGTAGTCTCATTAAGTACCTGAATCCTTGTGGGAACAAAACACTGTTTAGAACATTGTGGTTACCTAATACATCTTATTCTAGCATCCTGAATTATGTACTTAAATCCTACTCTTAAAAAAAATATGAATTATTCAAATGAATGTTCACTGCATGAAAGAACATTACTCACACTAGAAGCTACAATTGTTGTTTCGTGTGTAGAAGTCCCATCACCATTAGATCCTCCATTCCAGTCACCATACACTAATCCTTTCTCTAACCACACCAACTGTTCTGAATCATTAAATATTGGCTGATTTTCATCTTCACTTACATAGATATACATATCCTGAAAATAAAAAATGTTTTTCGCTAAAAAATGTTCACTGAATAGTAGGTAATCTGTAGTTAAATATAAAGCTCTTTAATGAAATAGATATATTATTTGCCCTCAAGAACACTGATTTACATTTAAGATGGTATAAACAAATACATCCATGTTCAATATTGAAAGATGTTACAAAATAAAGCTGGTTTCTAAATTGAGTTTGGAATATGCAATGGAAGAAATCCATACATTAGGTATCCCACTTAGCATTTATGTAAATCTGCTTTCTTTCAGTTCAGTTTGGATGCAGAGTCATTCAAGTAAATAAAGACCCTTCCTTACTCCTTACACAAGACCTGAATCTATTAATAAGCATGTGGGGTGAGAAACCTAGCACTACTGACTTTACTTCAAGAGTAAGAAAGACTTGACACAATGTGAATAAAGTGAATGACCTCACTCACTCAAAATTTCAGTAACAACTGCACTGAACTGAAGGCAGCTGATTTTGTTGAGATCATCTTCACTGCACATATTATGCACAGTTACTAAGAGCCAATTAATAGCAAAATGAGAGAAATTATATTTTAAAAATAAAACCTGACCTACTTTCATATGTTGTATGCTACTTTAGAACAATCTTTTTCACAAAAATACACAATTAACACCATAGGATATTGCTCCTAAATAAGTGAAAGCTATAAGTAAATCTTTACAATGCTTGTCCTTGGTTTACTTATGGTTAATTAAAAAGGGTGATATTTTAAAATTTCTGAATCCACTGTAAGATTAAATGTCCTATCAATATTACAGGAGCTATTTCTTTGCCAATTTCTAGCCAGCTGTCAACTAGATCACATTGACCATGGAAGGAAGTTATTGTAGGTTATATATCAGTTAAAAAGCCAGTAAAATTGCAATAACTCCAGACCTATCTTCTTTCCATGTATAACTTCTTAATGTTATAAACTGCATACTTGAAATAAATAATAAAAAACAGTAATGAGCAAAATAAATTCCCTCCAAACAGAGAGTTAATTTTTGTCAAAACATAAAGACCCGAATGACAACAAAAGCACAGGAACCATATAAGCACACTAATTTTTTTAATATATATTTATTCATTGTTATAAAACTAACTAAATTGTGAAAATACAAAGTTATTATGTTAAATATGAAAAATCAATTGAACACAATATTTAACACAATCACCCAGAAGCATCTGTTACAAGTTCAATACTGTCTTAACTTAATCAAACATGTTTGTAACTTGATACCATGTTTACAACCAGCTCTCCCAATTATGGTAATTAGCACTAATTATGGCACTAACTTAAGAGGCAATAAAACAATAAAGTTAAATGACTTAAACTATTTAATTGTTTTATCTTTGGGTGTGAAAATCAACACTATAATTTTCTATTACAATGTGTGATCATTCTAAAAAGACAAAAAAAATTAGATTTTTTGCTTTTTTGTGGTACAACTGATCAAAATCTAAACAGTTATTGCTAGCTTAAGAAAATTTGTTATTGTGTGGTATTCTGTAAAAAAAAAAAAAGTAAAAACATGGAAAAGGTCTGACGAAAAGTCAGGACAATATAATTATTTTGAGGATAACCTCCAGATTACCCTCTGAACAACCCCAAAAAATCCTTAGAATTGTCCACTGTTATTGTGTGGTATTCTGTAAAAAAAAAAAAGTAAAAACATGGAAAAAGTCTGACGAAAAGTCAGGACAATATAATTATTTTGAGGATAACCTCCAGATTACCCTCTGAACAACCCCAAAAAATCCTTAGAATTGTCCACTGTAGTACCTATAAGCTTTTCTGAAAGTTCTAGAACTTTGAAAATTTTCTTTAGTAACAAAAGAATGTAAGAAATTCTGAAAATGATTTCTTATCAGATGTATAAATATCATGCAAACAGCTGAATTAAGCGATACATAAAACCATTTGATTTTCAATTATCTACTTCCAAAAGCATTGGAAAAAGTTAAAAGGACAATTAGATATGAGAATTATCATTACTATAAAGGCGTTCAATAAGAAACATGAGACTTACATAACTTTCAAATCAAACTAGTGCACATAAAAATTAGGGAGTGGAATCTTTGTTAATTGCAACAGCATTTCAAAGTAAGGATTCTGATTAAACAAAATGTAGGCCATAAAAACTGCATTTGAAACCACCCTTAAAATGTCTAAATGACAACAATGACTCTCTTAGAGTACTGGCTGAGCACAATTAAAGCTCACTGTACTTACAAAAGCTGTCTAAACTGCTATATGTGTATTTATTGAAAGAATCAAAGTTTAACAATTTTTAAGTTACTTTTCTAAATAAGTATGCAAAAGAAATTACAAATCTTATTCCTCCAACTCTTTGACAGAACTCTTCCATCTGGGGTCCCAATGATTTATTTCTTGTAACAAAAATAATAATAAATATATATAAAAAATGATAATACACTACTTTTGTCATACAATTAGATTTAAGGGTAGGTTAGTACAGATCCTGATGTGTAATAAAATAAAATAAGCTTTACAAGTACCACACTCTTGGTACTACTGGTGTACAAAAATACAACTAATAAAAAGGAAACAAGCAGCTATAATTGAAAAAAAAATTGAAATTTTGTAAAGACAACTAGGGATTCATACATACATAATCCAGCTATTGTAACTAGTAATTTAATAACTGAAGATAATTTGGGGGGAGAAAACCACCAACTATGCTTTTAACACTTGCGTGGTTAGAGCACAAATATGCTGGCACAGTTTCATTTCACAAGTGTCTAGCATACTGTGGTTGGAACTGTAGACAAATAGCAACTCTATAACACAGATTTCCATAATCTTAGTACCAGATTTCAGTCTTGTGAGTTACAAAAGAATGCTATCAGTTCTTGTGCAGATGTAAATTCCCTTGGCAAAATTAGCAGATGCAAAATCCAGAAAACCAGCCTGAAAGAGAGTGAACAATGTGGTAGCCAATACACAACCTTGCTTGACATAGTGCTATTGGGTAGAATTATGATGTGGCAACTGTCCATCCATGCCATCAAGAAATTGATGAACAAATGCAACAAACTTTTGCAGACATCCAACTTCAGCAAGCAGTGCCTACAGCACTTCTCTCTCACTACACTATCAAAAGCTTTGGTGAAACTGATAAACACAGCACATAACACCCTGTTTTGTTCAATACACTTTTTCTTAATTTGCCATAATAAGATAATATTGATCATGAACTGTTTTCCAAAAACCACATTGGCTTTCTGGTAATACTTTGGCCACAATATTCCCTGGGATTAGTAGGAACAAAATACCTTAATAATTTCCTCATTCATGTTGATCCTTATTATATTTTTAGACGGTTACAATTAGGGCATTGTTGAACTCTTAAGGTAGTTCTCCAGAAAATCAAATTATTGAAAAAGGTACAACAGTTCTCATTTTAATACTCATTCCACACTTGAAAATTTTGGCAGGTAGACCATCCAAACCCAGTGCTTTTCCAGATTTAATTGCCTTCACAAGTTTTCAGGTATTGCATTAATTGGTAGTTGTAACACCTGATCCATAATTGCATCATGAAACAAGTCTTATTCAGCAAAGTATCAAAGTGTTCTTTTCATTTCTGCAAGATATCTCATTTGTAAATAGTTGGCAACTATCAAGACTCTTGAATGGAAAAGTTGATCCATATCCTATCTTCAAAGTGTCAAAAAATATTTTGTATTGTGTTTGGCAGATAAGGACTGTATCTCCTCTGCATTTTATAGCCACCATTACTATTTAAAATTTGTGCAGGTGTTTCAGAGATTTGATTTAACTGCTTTCCATTGCTTAGTAGCTTGTTGAATATGTCTGCCATCTAATAAACCTTATCTAGTTTGTCTTTTCTCACCTAAACTCTTGGATGTTTTCATGTCTATTTGTTGGTCTAAGTGTGTATGTGTAAAATTTTTTTCAACAGTTTTGAAGGAAATTTGTTGATGCTGATAAAGTGTTGTTTTATTTAGTTGATTTAATCATTAATTTTATTGGTAAGCATAGTTTTGTGGCTATGTATATTTGGTTTCTTGATATGTTTAGTTTTTGTTTTGTTTCATGTGCTGAGTCCTAGGGAATGTACAGTCCAGTATGGATGGGTTTTTTTTTTTTTGTAGAGTTCTGTTTTGAACTGTGTGTTGATTCTTGTGATCTTAAGGTTGAGAAGTGTTATTTGATTAGTTTTCTCATGTTCACAGGTGAACTTAATGTTGAGGTGTATGGAGCTAACACAACTGAAAAACTAAGTGTGTGTTCTGAAGATGTAATTCCAGCAATTTTATTGACAGATCTGTACCAAAATAGCAGTAGGTGTAAAACTGAATTTATCACTTCAGATTGAATCAGTGTCATGAAAATGTTGGCTACAACTGCTAACATGGAATTGTCCATACTTAAACCATTTATTAATTCAATCTGTATTTCATTTTGTAATTTTCATTTCGCAGATAACATATCAATTCCTTGCCAATCCATGTGTATGTATGTATCGTATTTAGTTTAATGTCCAGTTTGATAATTAAATTTTAATTTCTTTTTTTGTAATTATCTTCTATTTGCTTCAAGTTTAGTGTTGTAAAGTTTAATTTGGTTTTTAATTTAATACTGATGCACATAGATTAAGGAAGTATAACTCTGCTCTATAATGTTTAATTATAAGATTACAGTCATCAAAGACCCTTATATATGGAAAGTGGATGAGATGACAGATAAAACTATATTACTTCCATAAAAAGAAAAATATATAAAACTGTGTTCAGGCAAATTTGTCCAAATTTTCATGTAAGAGTTCTGCATGCAACTAGATGGTACTCTTGCAAACAAGTTGTAAAAAAGATCTTAAATACTCTCTAATCCTCTTGTTTACTAGACAAAAGTTACATGCATCACTCTGTAAAGGTTAAGATTCACTTAGCTTTGTTTTTGTTTTATGTTAAGAAAAGTGAAGTTGCACCCCTTACAAAGAGTGGTACACAGAGCTGTATGTTGAAGGTTTAACTCCTTTGAATATTTTTAGCAAGACTGACTACTGAAGTACATATTCTACGAATTTTAGCTGACTTGAAGTATGGTATCACTATGAATACTAAACATATCTCTATCTCCATTAGCTATGTATCCCTCCTACTCAAGCAACCAGTTAATATAAAATATAAAAGTTGATAGCTTAAGTAAAGTTCTGGCAATATATTTCTCTTGTTGTAGGAATGAATACAGTTTTATTCTTCCACATGTATTTGGTTCTTTTCCTCTGCTGTCCATGTTTGAAATTGTTTTCTGCTCAACAATTTTTCACCTTGCTGCGTATACATGCCAGCACTGATGGGAATGCACATTTGAGAGTTTAATTTTACAAGTAACATGTCAACTTCTTGCCAATTCATGTGCGTATGTATATATACACACATATGTATGCATTAAAAATTAAAATATCCTAATTTATTTGTAAGTAAATATGAACTATCTGATTGTAAACTTTTATCTTTTCACAAGTAATGTTGCTAATGATATGGTATACTGCATTTATTAATTTTAGTTTTTCAATGTATAAGGAAATATAATTTTAAGGGTATGGCTGTTGAAACTGTAAAACTTTTAGACTCTGATCTACCTTTAGTAATTAATGGTACATAGTATTGAAACTTATAATTAAGTAAATTATTGTGGTAAGATTTAATTTAAAAATAAGGAAAGCAGGAATTTTTTTACAGTATTTTAAATACAACATTATTTCCACTTATTTTCATTAAGTTGTATTTAAGGGTGAATAAAATGTTTATTATTGTAAAGAAATGCTATTAAATTACAATGTAAAATCTCTACAAGAGTTACTTTACTAAAATGCCCAAAATGTTTATTTCAAAGAATTTGCTAAAGCCAAACAAATAATGCAATTAATCAAATAAGTATGTGGTATTCTCAGATAAGATAGAGACAGTAGTAAAATAAGTTACTAAAACCACAGCAACTGTAGATACTGTAACATTTGATTGAGAAATTAGTAATTAAATTTTAGGTTTGAAAAGAAATTATTAAGAAATTGATAAAGCTGTTTTATCACAATGTGATATGTAAATCTGCCATGTGAATTAATAAAAAGGTGAACACAGACATTGAATACAAATTAAACACTTTCTGGTGGCTACTGAACAAACAATAATTAAAGATATAGCTAAAATCTCAAACACTAAGAAAGTTATTGACCAAAAATGATTCCTCAGAGCTACATAAAATATTCTTAAAATATAACCAATACCACCAAATTATTAATATAAAAGGGAAGCTACAACTTCTGACCATTATAACTTCTTATATAATTATTATGTATGGTAATTTGCTAAGATCCACTCAATAAATTACTTAAAAAGCAGCCTAGGCAAAATAAGAGCATTTAAGGCCTAAGCATAACTTCAATTTTTTGAAAACTTAGCACTAATGTAGATGGTTCAAGTTATGCTGTTTACTTTTTACAAGAAGCAGATAGATATTTTGAATGTCAACATTTAGATGTTACATGAGTTAACCATTACACTTAAGGACTTTGTTGAAAGATGATAAACTTGTAGAATATGAAAATGATACAATCACTTAAACACTTTTGGACGGAAACGTCAGTAAATGTCATGAAATAATCAAATTTATGTAAATATTTAGTTTTACATCAGGTTGTAAATTCAATGTAAATAAATGATTTTTTTTCCCTTATCAGTAGAAGATAAATGCATGCTTCTCAGCTGGATTGTCTCTTTCTTTTATTTGGTGGAGAAATGTGTTTTTCTAAGATACTAAAATACTAAATACATTCAAATGCAAAAAAGTTTTCAATTAGCATGCAAGTAAAAAGCACTTTTTGCTCAGAACAAAACATTTTGAAATAACTGGGTTTGAAAGCTTAAGATAGTAGAAACCTCAGAAAACTGTTAACAAAAACAGAATTATGTGTAATTCTATATAAGTGATTTAAGTTTATGCTTATCTTTTTTAACTTGGAAAACCGTAATTATTTTGTAAGTTTAGCAAAGTTAGTTTAAAGTCTGGTGATTAGTCCTTCAAACAAGCCATGTTTTACTATGATCAAGAAAAGAAGACCATTTTGCTTTTAGTTCGATTTTGTTTATGTAAATGCTTTCTTTAAACAGTGTTTGCCTTTAATTGTAAATTTCTGGTGTATCATTTTGCAAACAAGTCAAAAATATACAACATAAGCATCACCACTGAAAAAGTTTACAAGATGACAGAAACTAAAAAACAAATGTATGATTCATTTTGGACTAAATTATAAGCACATTTTTAATTGTTGTATTTAAAATAAGTGACTCATGAGGTCAATCGAAAAGGATGCTTACCATAACAGTTCCATTGCTGAAGATATTGGAAGATGCTGCACTAGGTGAGCTAGAAAGAGACTTATCTGTACTTGTCTGAGGTCGACGGAAAAAACTGGTGATAAAATAAATTATCAAAGCTCGAATAACAATGCCTTTTATCACTCCAGCCCATGAAAATGCCTGTTGCTGCTGCTGTTGTGGCTCACTTGTTTGCTGATCAGGTGGTGAACTCTAAAAATTACAAGAAGTACAAACACAAACAAAAGAACAAACCTCAAAATACTTGTCAATCACTTACAATGACTCTGTTGCCCACTGTTAAATTTAGAGATGCACATGGTGGGAATTCCCCTATGCAATAATCTCCCCCCCTTCTGAAGTACAGCGTTTTCAATTTTGTTGAATTTTAATATTAATCCAATGCTCCCAGCTTTAAATCCCTCACTTCCTCCAGATGTAAAGGCCTGGATTCAACTCTGCTACTGTGTAATAGGTAAAGTCTTTCACGTGCATTTTAACTTTAATTTGAACTTTTGTTAAGAACTTAAATCTTTAAAAGTAACCAAATTGATATAATATTCAAAACTTGTGGTTTTAAAAAAATTTTTTTTTGTTGCAGGTCAGAAATATATGCAACTGAGCACTCACATGCTCACAAATAAATAAAACTTGAAATTATTTTTAAACACAATAAAAAAGTAAAATCGATGAATTATCACAAAATTATTTGAACATATGTATCAACAGAATTAAACTCATTATTCGATATCTACAGAAAAATATGTCACTGGAAGCTTTTGATTAGGATCAGTCATTCAATCTTGTTTCATTATCACTGGCAGTTTTAAAACAATATAAAAATATAAACACTGCAATACTCAAGTACCATGTACCAGTTTTACAAACAGGATTACAGTTACAGTTAAATTTACACCAAAAGAAAAGTGACTCCAAATATTAGGCATACAAAAAGAATGCACTGAACAATATTGAGTCAAAGCATGAGCATTCATCATGCACAGAAAACACAGCATGCTGATCTCTCAAGACAACTGGTAGACAAAATACTAAACATGTACCCCAATGTCATGTGATTGAAAAAGGACAAAAAATTTGGTGACAAGTGTTTCTGTCTAAAGAGAAGGGAGATAAAAAAGGATGCCCAAATCTACATAATTTGATTCTGGCTCACCTGAAAAAGTAAGAAGTAGTTAATAGATAGGAGACCACTCAGCTAATATGAAGACAGCTCATGTTGCACAAAAACAGAAATCCTTAGCTGATATTGTTGGACCTAAAGCCATCATATTAAGTTGTTTGTCACTAACTGTGTCTGAAAATGTAGTAGTAGTAGTGACTGGAACCTTGCATTTCTAATAAGTCATTCACAGAAATTATTCAAAATGAAATTCACTTGAAGTACAAGAAAAACAAATTCCAACTTGTTCGTCAAGAGATTTGAAAATCCAAAAATAACTTTTTGAACTCCAAACAAAGTTAGTAAAGAAATGTCTGAAGTCTCACAATTTTCACAGTTAAAAAATGTTATACAACAAATTAAAAAAAGAAACAGTATCTAGATCACTGATCACCATCATGCCAAATCATGATAAAACAATGAGTTAAAAAACTGTGACCAATGTACAGTCTAGTTAGAACAACTTCCTCCTTCCAATCCTTATGGAAGCAAAACCGCCAAAGTCCAATATGGAGTTTTATTTGGAAAAGTTTGTTTTTGCATTTCTCACTCCAAGTCAACTGCCAGCTGGCATGCAGCCTAGCCCTGAATACAGGACCACAGTCCATGTATGGAATAGGCACAGTGGTGATAGTGCCAGAGCAGACAGATTTAGCTGCTGTGTCTGCAAGTTCATTCCAACAAATACCAATGTGGCCTGGTATACAGAAAAACTGGATAGAAGTAGATGTTGAAAAGAAATAATCCAGTCAGTTTTGAACAGTGGTGAGAACAGGGTGTGAACCAAAGTGTAGTAATTCCAGGGCCAGTAGAGAACTAAATGAGTCAGCATAAATAGTGCAGTTACAGTACTGCTTAGTTTCTACATGATCCAGGGCAAGAAAAAATGGCACACAGTTCAGCAGTGAACACAGAAGTTGTAGACGAGATTCTGCATGGAACCACCAAACTGCAACAAACCATGGCAGAGGCCACAGAATCACCTGATTTTGAATCATCCGTATAAATAGAAATGGGAAATTGTTCAAAAGATGTTTAGTAAATAAAAGACAATACTTCCAATCAGAAGTATGTGCTTTTCTTGAATGACTTAAAGAAAGGTCACATTTGGGGCTGTAAGAAGCCATACTGCAATGTTATCCTGAGACAGACCCAATTAATCCGACCGTGCCTGGATACGAAGGCCAAAAGGAGTAATGGCAAATGGTCCGTTCTAAAAAAGTATGGCCTATCAAGGAAGGAAAATACAACCCCAGGTGGGATATTCTGGTATGGAATGAGGTTTCAAAGCATATAGTAAAAACAGTTGCAACAGCAAAGGTTAAAAGAAGGTTCATGAGACTTTATGTATAAATTCTAAACTGGAGAAGTGCAGAAAGCCCCAGTGCAGAGCCGAGGTCCTTGATGATGAATGGGGTCTGGCATCTATAAGTTTCAATTGAATAAGAGCACGATATATCTTTAGCATAAAACATCGATCCACTCTCCAAGAGGTGGTAGAGAGAACACAAAGAATGTTCAGTACTAGTGTACATTTGACTCATAGCTGCTTAACATGTGGTATAATGGTCAGCTTATAGTCAAAGATAAGCCTCAAGAACTTGGTATCAGGGACCACAGGCAGTGCAACTTCATCCCTACAGAGTTCAGGATCAAAGTTGGCAGCAAAAGTGCATGTAAATGGTTTTAGATAAAGAGAAGTTAAAGCCATTTGCTTTGGTCTACTTCAGTACATGATTAAGTGCAGTTTGTAGCTGCCGCTCAATGTATCTCATGTTTGACAACTGACATGAGATGTGAAAGTCGTCAACATAAAGCCTGTTTGCAACAGGGAGAGGGAGTTTTATATGCAAAAAACGGCTCTTTTGGGCTCAGAAAACACTTCAAATAGAAGAGCGAACAACATTTCGACCTTCTTTGGTCATCGTCAGGTTCACGATGACCGAAGAAGGTCGAAATGTTGTTCGCTCTTCTATTTGAAGTGTTTTCTGAGCCCAAAAGAGCCGTTTTTTGCATATAAAACTCCCTCTCCCTGTTGCAAACAGGCTTTATGTTGACGACTTTCACATCTCATGTCAGTTGTCAAACATGAGATACATTGAGCGGCAGCTACAAACTGCACTTAATCATGTACTGAAGTAGACCAAAGCAAATGGCTTTAACTTCTCTTTATCTAAAACCATTTACATGCACTTTTACATCGTGAACCTGACGATGACCAAAGAAGGTCGAAATGTTGTTCGCTCTTCTATTTGAAGTGTTTTCTGAGCCCAAAAGAGCCGTTTTTTGCATATAAAATTCTCAACAAGTGGGTTTCTCGACATCACTGATTGAGGGAGAGGGAGTTGTTCAGTGATGGCATTAATCTTTCTAATGAAAGGTGTGACACTCAAAACACAGCCCTGAAGGACTCTAGGTTCCTGTAGAAAAGAACGGGAAAGTGTTGAACTGACATGAATTTGGAATCTCCTGTCCATTTAAAAAATTTAATAAAAATGGGCAAATGGCAATATATGAAGGTCTCTCACAAAATGCCATTCCTCCATGTTGTGTCATAAGCCTTTTCAATGTCAAAGAATATTGATACAAGATGTTGTTGTTTGAGAAAGGCTTCTCTGATTGATATTTGAAGTCAAATTAGATAATCCATGGTGGAATGCTGTCATCAAGAGCCCACACTGGGTGGGTGAAAGGAGGTTGTTTAATTCGAAAAACCAAACAAGAAGAGCATTAACCATCCTCTCTAAGGTCTTACAGATACAGCTTGTCAAAGCAATTGGACAGTAGTTTGAAGGAATCTTGGGATCTTTCCCAGGCTTAAAGAAAGGTTGGACAATAGCCTGGCACCAAGCATCAGGAAAAACATTATCCTCCCAGATCCAATTAAAAATAATTAAAAGAATATCAAGAGAAGTAGGAGGTATATGGTGCAATATGTCATAATGTACATCATGTGGTCCAACTGATGTACTGCCAGAGTGATGAAAGGCCAGTTTCAATTCCACCAGTGTAAAGGGGTGATTATAGTCATTGAGACAATCCACTCGAATGGAGAGAGGTAATTGCTGTGCCCAAGTCTTGATGGCTAAGAAGGTGGAGAAAGAAGCAGAAGTGCTAGATACTTGGCAAAAGCTTTCACATAGGGTTGGCAATGCTCTGGATATCAGCTACTTCCTGGCCATTAGAGAATAAGATCAAGAAGTGGACAGAATTGTATTACCCACTTACCTTTTAAATCTTGCCCCATATGACTTTGGAACTGGTGTTAGAAGATATGCCAGTTGTGAACTTAATCCAAGAATCCTTCTGTTTTTGGCATCTTATCCACTAAGCATGTGCACAGGCCCACTGACTGGAAAGCGATGTGGTTTGAAGGTGTGGGATATCTACAGAAAGTATCTCAGGCACGTTTTTGAGCCTTCCGTGCTATGTGGCAGACAAAATTCCACCACGGACGAGAATATAGTGAAAAACATGTCAAGGTTTTAGGAATATACTGAGCAGTTGCCTGTACAATACAGTCAGTTACTGCTGCCACACAGTCATCTCTTGATGGCTAACAGACAATGGCAGGATCAAGTTCTGCGAGAGCAGTGAAAGTGATCCAGCTTCCACCAGGGCACGTGCGTGGAGTGGCATTGACCATGGTCAGCATGTCTCAAAATTATAAGAAAATGACCACTGCCTCATGGATTATTGTCAACCCTCCAGTAAAAATGGGAGAATAATAAAGTGAAGCAAACTGAGAGATCAATAACAGTAAAGGACTGACTAGGTGCATGGAAATTAATAGAAGAACCAGTATTGAAAAGAAAAAAGTTGTGATCAGAAAGCATATACTCTACAGAGTGACCCCTCCTATCAATAACAGCACTTCCCTAGAAGAGATGATGTCTATTAATGTCCCCCAGGATTAAAAAGGGAGACAGCATCTGTTCAACGAGAGCATCAAAGTTTGATTGATCATGTGTCTCTCCAGGTGACAGGAGGAGAGAACAAACAGTGATGGTATGACCCAAGGAAACACGGATGGCTACGGCCTCCAAGGGTGTGTTGAGTAGCAAAGACAGGGTGGGCACATGCTAATCAAACAACAGTGCCACCCTTCCATGCACTCGTCCATCACACAGTCATTTCTATACAAAGAAAACTACCAAAAGGTGACTGTATGAGCAGATTTCAGAAATGTTTATTGTAAGGAAAGACATAGAGGATTGTAGGAAGCAATCAGTGTTTTGATATTACCAGATTAGAACATACATCTTGACAGTTCCATTGCATGAAGGTGGCTATTTTTAATGTCATGTAAGCAAATTGGCTGGAGAACTCTTCTGTGTACGACCACCTTCTTTTTTCCATACTGTGCTTCTTCAATCCTGGGTCAATTAGACAGGTCTCTGTTGTTGGAAGGAGATTCCAGTGACTGAGGATGAGATGAATGATTGTTTTGCATCATAGGGTGGGAGAAGAAGATATATCTGAAGAAATTCCTGGACCTGGAACCAAAGGCTGTGGATCTTGAAGTTTGTTGGAATGTATGGGAGGGACAGAGATGGGTGTAGGAGTTGAATCATCAACTTTTTTAACCATGGAGGTCAAAAGGCTTTTCATTTGTTTGGAGAACAGTCCTCTTGAAGGCACTCCCACTGTAGTTGTGAAACTAAGTGCAGCAGTATACATCAGAGATGAAGTGGTAGACAGCAATTTTCAAGCCTTAGGATAAGTAATGTTATGAATCATTTGCAAATGCTTTGCCTCTTTTTCCTCCAACTGTTTAGAGCAAAAATGAAACTGAGACAAAGGAAAGCCATTGCAATTAACAAAATGTTGGTCCATTTCATAGGCATCATGGTCCTTGCCACCACAACAAGCGCATGTCTGGGAATCAAGATATCTTTGAGTGACTGACATTCAAAACATCAGAGGGTTTGGAATATATAGCCATACCCTGCAATTAAGATAACCTGCCTTGATGGTGGCAGGTGCAAGTGATGATGTAAATGTCAGAATGAGTGACTCCATCTTTGCGAGTGGAGATGCGTCTCACTGCAAAAACTCCTTGAGTGGTGAAACTAGCCAGAATCTCTGACTCTGGGTTGATCTTTAAATACCGCTCAACAATAACTCCTCATGATCAATTCAAAGTAGCATGAGGTGTAACCTCAATAAGTATATCCCTAATTGCCTTTGAATTCAAGAGGAATTCACTGTGTTGAGATGTGGATGTTTCTACCAGTACGTCTTCAAATCGAAGCTTCTTTACTGACTTTGGAGAGCAAACAAGTCCCTCCAGTCCCTTCTGAATAAAAAAAAAGGGGATATTTGCCCTAAAGGTTTCTCTTAAAGTGAATGTAAGATAAGAAAATGAGGTACAACAGGTTGTACAGATGTTGAAGGTTGAAGCTCAGAAACTTCAAGATATGGTCATTTACCTATTAACTGTTTTTTCACTATTTTATTTAAATTTTTGTTTGTAGGATCCATAGGAATAAAGGAAATTTCAGTGCCCACTGACCCCACCCACCATGAAGCCCTATGAAGGGACACACTGCAATGTCAAGCGAGGACACTGCAGCAATGCCAGAGTTTCGTGAGCACTGTACCCAAACACCAGCATGAGACGCAATGTCCACAATATCTGTTGAGAACTTCCAACACTAGTACTTGGTTGACCCTAGCCCAAGTGGACCAGCTGATTGACCCAAGAGGACCCACCCAAAGGCTGCCCATCAAAAGGAATTAAAAGCACCCCTCAACCATCAGGATCCTCTCCTCTCATTCATGGGTCACCACACACAGCAAACACATGGGTGGATGTTTAGATCACAGAGGAGGAAAAATGAAAGAATAGAACCTTCTCTGGGAGGTCCCCTCACCATGTACAGAAATCCAAACCGAGAAATAGACTAACTGAAATTTAGGTTTACAGTAAAATTTTCAATTATTCCAACTATTTAATTCAATTATCCCATTTTGTCTGTTGTTAAACCAAGGTGTGCAATGAGTGTTATAAGCCTTTTTTCTACTCAATTTATGTGAGAATAACTGATAAGTGAAATATCATTGATTAAATAAAAAAGTTATAAATCAACTAACACATTTATTAATCATCCAGCTCTGTCCTTAAGTATTTATATAAAATTTACTCTTACTTGTTTACATTTTAAGTTGGTTGTTTTTTCACAAAACTTTTTAAATTTAATTATGTCCTTTTTGACCAACTCCAATGATCTTTTACAATCATCTTGAATTTTAACCTTTATATTATTTCTCAAAAATTCTGTTTTTCTCTTGTAACCAATGCCCTTTTTTTGCACATAAAAAACATATTTGTCTTGAATATTTAAATGTGAATGAAGAAAATGATCTTGGTTTTTGGTCATGTATAAGTCACTAGTACTAGTGAGACAAGGCTTTGATCCAGTGGCAAAGCGAATACAGTTTTTGGATCCATTTACAAACATACATCTACTGATTACAAGTCTAATTCTGATGCAGTAATCATCTATCAGTGCAAATAACTAAACATGAATGCAATAATCTGTGCAGTTTTGATTTCCTTATCCAAGAAAATAAAGCATCAATTTATTGAAAAAATAATTCAGAGTTAGTCTAATAAACCAATTTTAAAGATGGATGTTTATCTTACAGGAATAGGTTAAAATGTGACTTAGATCACCTTCAAAAAAGAAGAAAAAATGGAAGATAAGAAAGGTCTTTCTGAACTTTATAAAATTATCTGGGAAATCAATAAATTAATGTTTCCCATTTCTTTCTTCTCTATCCTTAAAATAAAATAATTAAATTGAAGATTTACAAAATATAGATTTGGTTGCAGTGAAAACAGTCTTATTTGCCTAATGATAAGTTATGGAATGACTAGTAGAGGTCAGCACATTGTAAATGCTTAAGACACAAATCTATACATTCCTGAAAAATAAAGGGTGGAATTGAAGTTGTAATTAAACTATCTCTCAGGAGTGAGTAGCAAGTACAGTCTTTAACAGTTAAAAGGTCAAATGATCACTTGTTGTCCATAACATATTTCATTACATAGAGATGGTGATACAAGTTGGGATAACCCAGATGGACCAAATGCTAATGGCTTTCTGTTATCTTTTGGTATTGAAACTTAATAGATCAAGAATGGAACATCAATAATGATTACAAAGTTATGTATGTGAAAAGAAGTACTCAAAAAATAGTGCATAAAATAGGTTCAATGAAATTCATCCCTATAACAGTAACATATCAACTCTCAATAACAAATAAGCAAATTATATAAACTCATCATTATTTATATATCTACCAACTTAAGTGGTGTCATAAGTTGGAGTATTTGATTACTGTTTGGCTTACAGATATTTAATTTAAAGTTATACACGTTTGGTGTTTATAAATAATTCACATTATGAGGTAAGTTTATTTTCGTGATAAAAACGTGTGAAGTATTCGCTTGCAATAACTAAAGGTAAAAATAATATCATTAGTAACAGTATTACTACTAGTATAAATACTATCATAGTGTCAACATTCATCTTATTCAACCTTAGTTTTTTTAAGTTAAACCTACGCCTACTTTACTTTAATGCTGTTAGTACTAAATTTAACACAGCACTTTTATTTCTAGTATCAAAATTACCTCATTTTGCACGAGACTGTCGTTTCTCACATTGTTGGAAAGGTCATCTTCACTCATTCTGTAATTTTTAGCTTGTTATATTCAGCAATGGAAAAACCTTTACTTGATATCACTAACAACTTTCCTCTTCAATTTAGAAAGTACTTATAAGATGCTTTACAACTATACTAAGTAAAACTGCTCGGCAATAAAAGAGCCGGCACTGTTAAACAGCGTTTAAAACGGAAAAGCTGTATTGAGTAAATAGATCGAACTAATAGATTCAAAGTGAAAGCATATAATGATTGAAATTGTCAGTATTGTATATAATTTGTATTTCTAAGATGAACGTAATTATCAATACAACGTTTTATACATGCATCTTACATAAATAATTTATTTCTCTGAGGTGCATTGTGGCGATTCTTAAAACACCAAATATACAGAATGTTAACAACTGGCTAGAGCTAGTCCTTTAAACTCATATATTTAACAAACAGATCTCTGAGGTGCATTGTGGCGATTCTTAAAACACCAAATACACAGAATGTTAACAACTAGCTAGAGCTAGTCCTTTAAACTCATATATTTAACAAACAGAAGTCTAAATTGATTTATAGTAACAGCTAAAAGTGTTATGATAAAATAAGAATATCGTAAGTGAAACTTTTATACGACTGTATCGACACATCACCCAGTACGACACGATTTGGCCCGGCATGGCCAGGGTGATTAAAGCGTTCGACTCGTAATCTGAGGGTCGCGGGTTCGAATTCCCGTCGCACCAATCATGCTCGCCCTTAAGGCAATGGGGGCATTATAATGTACAGTAACCTACTATTCGTTGGTAAAAGTAGTCCAAGAGCTGGCAGTAGGTAGTGATCACTAGCTGCCTTTCCTTTAGACTCACACTACACTATAAAATTGGGTAGCTTTGCGCGAAATTCTAAAACAAACAAACTATGTGATTTATGTATTGTCACGAAATTTCGCATGCTATAAGCAAACCTTTTAAGTCCTTTGTATAGAATAAAAATCAGAACTTTAAATAAAGTATTTTTATTAAAAATAGTGATTCGTTAAAGGTAGATGAGTACTAAATGTTTGTTTTCTTTTTTTGGAAATTCGCACAAAGCTACTCGAGGGCTATCTGTACTAGCCGTCCCTAATTTTGCAGTGTAAGACTAGAGGGAAGGCAGCTAGTCATCACCACCCACCGCCAACTCTTGGGCTACTCTTTTACCAACGAATAGTGGGATTGACCGTCACATTATACACCCCCACGGCTGGGAGGGCGAGCATGTTTAGCGCGACGCGGGCGCGAACCCGCGACCCTCGGATTACGAGTGCACGCCTTAACGCGCTCGGCCATGCCAGGCCCGAGTACTAAATGTTGTGTTCAGTTTATCAATAACAAAATATATATCAACTTTTCTTTTATTATTTCGCTTTTTTTTTTTCCAGCAGCCATTTAGTTGATCAAACCTGAGAATTTGGAAAAAACAATGTAAAGTGTGAAGTAATTAAATAAAACAATGTTACTAATCATACTATAATTGAACTCTTGCTTATATGATACTGGAAAAAAACTTTTTTATCAGGCGATATGCAATCCTCAACTTCGCGTTCTGTGGCATTTTCTCACTCATCAATTTCATCAAGACTTGTCAGTTAGGATCCGCCAAATAGAGGTTTGAAAAACATCCAGTTACCGAATATGGATTTATCTATCTTATGGATCTCAGACTTAGTTCGTCAGAAAGAAAGAGTCAAATATCGAAAAGTGCACAAGAAAAATCTTTATTAATAAATACAACAACACAAGCATAAATGTGTCTGTTATGGTAAATGGTGTAGTGCTAAATTGTATAGAAAAAGAACTCTGCCAAAATGCGTCATGTAATGTTACCATGGTGCAGGAAAAGGCGAACCGAAATGGCCGAGATAGTCCCCAATTTGTCTGTTTTTCATTACAGTTTGTCCCAGTGTTCCGAGAAAAGTTCTCGCTAAGCGCAGAATGTCTCTGTTTTATGATAAATACATCAAATTTTCCGTCACATTAAATTACGAATTTATGTAATAAGTCTATTTGACTTGTTCATTGCTGTGGTATTATCCTGGCGTCCAATTCTCTGGAAAGTTCCGTTTGTACGTGATGAGAAACTGAGAAACCCAGGTCTGCGTACTGTGATCCAAATTTGTGTTCATTGTTAAAACACACTTTACACAATCGTGTACTGAATGTTTCGATTATTTAATGAAAAAAAGAACTTCTTCACTTTATTAATTATTCACAAAAACATGAAAACATGTTAAATATATGTGCATACCACATATTCCTGACATCAGCAGAAAAACAACCAATTTGACAAAAACTAGTAACAAAATATGATATTACAGTTAATACCAAATGTATTCAAAAACCTGGCGCAAAACTGAGGTCTATACTGTGTAGAAACTACATTGACAAACAACTACACCAACATTATTTATAAAATACAATGTGATAACTGCTTATATTGGAGAAACAAGTAAAAAAATGGAAACAAGAGCCAGATTATTTATTAGGCACAGTACCTAGTGCCTAAAAAAATTTTAGAGGCTACGAAAATTATAGATCCATGAAAATTTTTCTTAAAAGTTAGTCTTAGAGGACAAAAAAAAATAGGCATAAATATATGAAATTCAGATTTTACTGTAAAAACTTTATTACATCTTTAAGTTATACGATATATTTTTGCATATACGTATTAATTTTTGTACTCATATTCACATAAATATAGTTAATATTTAACAACAATGTATTAATACACATACACAGCAAGTATACATTTGACACATATAAATACTTAAATTTCAAGCCAGAATTTATAATTTATCTTACATTTGGTTTAAATTTTATGGCTAGCAGGCCTACGAAGCAAAGGTGCCTAGGCCTTACAATCGTCTTTATCTGGCACTGATTACAGCAGTAATACACCTCTGCTCCTGGCTGCCTCGATTGTCAAGAAAAAAAGAGAAGGTGAAGTCTCGCTCGCCCTCCCAGCCGTGGGGGTGTATAATGTGACGGTCAATCCCACTATTCGTTGGTAAAAGAGTAGCCCAAGAGTTGGCGGTGGGTGGTGATGACTAGCTGCCTTCCCTCTAGTCTTACACTGCTAAATTAGGGACGGCTAGCACAGATAGCCCTCGAGTAGCTTTGTGCGAATTTCCAAAACAAACAAACAAACAAACAAACAAACGTCTAAGTAGGCACTCTCTCGCAGTCCAGAGGGTGCCCTGCTATGCGTTCAACTAGATACATGTAACACGAAATTAAGCTCAATGTTAAGTTAAAATTAAACAATGTCATTTATAACGAGTGTAACAGATATATATATTTTATTAGCTACACTTGTTTCATTATAGTTTTCTTTTTTCATGTGAGGTATATGGTTAACTATGTATTGGGCAAGTCCCACCTGTTCTAGAAGTTTGTACACAGTTCTTGAATATAAAAAAATTAACAATACTTATGTTACGAAAACGCCAGTGTACTCGATCGTTCTTGAAAATTCTAAAGTTTCGCGTGATTGATACATAGAAAACGACTCGCTGAGAGACAGAGAGGTTATTATCAAGCACATACAGTCAGTGTGCTTTTGGCCTAAAAGGTAATAATTGTGATTAACACCCATTAATAAGAAAACTACAGAAATGGACCAGGTACATTTATAGATGTCGAACATTAGAAACTGTTTAATTTCAGTGAATTACTTCGAACCTTTTTATATCTACGAGGAGATTAAACATCTCCCTCGGTAAAATGTGAACTTGTAATCGGTATGTGGCCAATCAGTCCTAACTGTGGAGTGCTGTGGTGCATGAAACCCTCGGAAATTGTGTTATTTACCCTTAGGTAAGATGAACCCTTATTCCTGAAGATCATATGCTATCTTAACAAAGCAAAACATTAAAGGAAAAGAAGGAACATTTTGGTTATTCTGGGCTTCTTAGTCATTAAATTAAACTACACTCTAATACTAAAACTGTCATAGCCAGTCCATATCATTCAAATATTTATCAAAGTTTCCTTAAATTTCTTTAATTATTGCATTCACCACTTCCAGAGGCAACCTGTTCCAAATACCAACCACCTTGTTAGAAAACCAAAAGTGTCTTTACTGAACAAGACTCCTACCCTGTCAAATTTTACATTTGTTTCCTCTAGTCTTATTACTTTTGGCCCGACATGGCCAGGTGGATTCAGACTTTCGACTCGTAATCTGAGGCTCGTGGATTCGAATCCCCATTGCATCAAACATACTCGCCCTTTCAGCCTTGAGGGCGTTATAATGTGACAGTCAATCCCATTATTCGTTGGTAAAAGAGTAGCCCAAGAGTTGGCTCAATTAGGGACGGTTAGCGCAGATAGCCTTCGTGTACCTTTGCGCGAAATTCAAAACCAACTTATTACTTTTACCATTAAATATATATAAATATAAAATGATGAGTGAACAATCTTAAACACGTTAACCAAATTCCCTCTATATATGTTTTACTCTCAAAAGAAAATAAATTCATAAATCTTAGCCTAGCCTCTTATGATAATATTTTCATATACCAGGTATCATCTTAACAGCCTTCATCTAAACCTTTCCAACACTGTGATGTCTTTTAAGAAACAAGAAATAGAAGACTGGATACAATTCTCCAAATGAGACCAATTGATGACCTATAAAATATAGATACAGGCTGGAGATTTATTTGTCATGGTGTTAGTAACAGCATACTGCTTGGAGTCTTAAGATAGTGATAAACCACTTTGTCATGATACTATTCTTTTATGACACTGCTAAGATTATTCTCATTTATGCTAATAATTAAAATTATTATAACCAACATGCGTAATCCTACATTTATTATAATTAAAACCTGTCAACCATTGATTTATCTAACTCACTAAATGATCTAAACCCTTTTGTAAAGTAGTAAAATTTTCACTGCTGGTAACACCGAAGATTTTAATATCATCTACAAATGTAAGTAATTTATTTACCATTTCTATATCTATATCATTGTTACCAATCAAATGGTAAAAGTTTTAAGTCGTAGCCTGAAAGTACCTACTTGTCGCATTAACCAAATTGTACAGAACTTCAAAAAGAAAAAAGCCTAAGGCCAAGTTTGAGGTATTCCACTTATAACATTAATTCAGTTTGACTAAACTGCATTTATAACAATCCTTATTCTTCTATCCATCCAGTTTTGTAGCCAATAAGCTCATCTAGCATCCCTGCAAGAAATTCAGTTAATTGCCAATTAAAGAACAAAGAAATCTTGTACAGAGCTGGAAGAGGCAAAGTTAAGAAAGGCTTACGTAAACAGCTGCATACAAATAAAGAAAGTTAGAAAAATTACATTAAATAATGAAATAGAAAACACATTTTACTAGTTTGTAGAATATTTTCCATTCCCCTTTTCTCCATGCTGATCCAGCCATTCCTAATTATAAAACTACAAACAAATTAAGCCCTAACTCAAGCTATTTTAAAACTTGTTCTATCTTCAATAAAACTAATTGTTTAAAGATATTAAACACTACTACGAAGGAAGGAGCAGCTCAAAAGACTATGCATGACATAGTCAGAACAAAACATATCATTAAACAAAGAAATAATACAAAAATAAGAATCTCTTGAACAATGAAAATTATATGAAAATACCCTTCAGCAAACATCAATTAAAAGCAGAACAAAATCATTTGAAATGGAGCATTTGAACTCAAAGATAATATATAAACCAGTGCATGCACTTAAAAACAAATGTGAAAGTAATACAAAAATGACATTCAACAATGCAAGCATTCTTCACACATTAAAATTCAATAAAATAATTATTTAAGAACGAAATATAAAATAAACCTTCTAAACAATGAAGATCCTTATGTGAAAATATAAACTATTTAAATATACAGCTCGAAATAGCTATTTAATAATTGAGATATGATTGTTTTTTTATTATTATTTCAGAAGTATAATTAATTGTTTGTTTGTTTGTTTTAGAATTTTGCCCAAAGCTTTTCGAGGGCTATCTGTGCTAGCCGTCCCTAATTTAGCAGTGTAAGACTAGAGGGAAGGCAGCTAATCATCACCACCCATCGCCAACTCTTGGGCTACTCTTTTCACCAACGAAAAGTGGGATTGACTGTCACATTATAACGCCCCACGGCTGAAAGGGCGAGCATGTACGCCTTGAGATGTGATATATGAAATTGAGAAAAAACTTATAGTTTGTTCGACATTCGCAAAAAGCTGCAAGAGGGCTATCTGCGTCAGTGGTACTTAAGTCATTAAAAGAACTAGAAGAATGGTAGTTAGTATTCACCATGCACCACCAACTTTTGGGCTACATATTTTTCAATTAATAGTGAATGTGACAGTCACATCATAACACTCTTACAGCTGAAAAGGCGAGCATGTTTGATGTGACGGGATTTTGAACTCGAAACCCTCAGACTGCGAGTAAAGTGCCCAAACCATCTTGTTATGCCATAAATACAAGAAATAACAATTTAACAAAGAAACATATTAATACATAAACAAATTATCCTCTAAGTTTAAACTGAACTAAGTACACTCATGTAAAGTTATTCGCATGACAAAAACATATAAACTCCCTATATATATACATATATATTATAAATACATACAAAAACAAGGTATGTTAGAGAACCCTTGTATGTACATGTATATATAGTTCGTAGAAGTTTCAAAAACTTAATTTAAACAAAATAAGTATATTCACAAAGCAAAACAAAGGAAAATCCCTAAATATAGTCACGGGCCTGGCATGGCCAGGGGCTTAAAACGTTCGACTCGTAATCTGAGGGTCGCGGGTTCGAATTCCCGTCGCACCAAACAATGTCTCCCTTTCAGCCGTGGGGACGTTATAATGTGACTGTCAGTCCTACTATTCGTTGGTGAAAAGAGTAGCCCAAGAGTTGGCGATGGGTGGTGATGACTAGCTGCCTTCCCTCTAGTCTTACACTGCTAAATTAGGGACGCTAGCCCAGATAGCCCTCGTGTAGATTTGCGCAAAATTCCTAAACAAACAAATAACAAATACTCGCCACCCTGTTGGAAATATAAACATGATACTCAAGGTAATGAAATAAGTAAGTACAAACGTAATTTAAAACAGATATATTCCCATCCCACATCCACAATAATAATAAAAAAACTGTTGAGCTTCCCATGGCAACTTCATAATTCCTTTCTTTGGATCACAGATTAAATTCTGTGGATTAATGTCTTGATGACACATTTCAAAGAAGGGAGTGTAGGCTAGAATGTGGACCAACTGGTACATGTATAACTTTATACATCAGTATCATTCACTGTGATCCATCATTATATTTGTTTATACTGTGCACCACTTTGACAATAAATTTAATCATACTTAGCTATTTTATTTTCACTATCTGAGAAGAAAAGGGTACTTTCATCGTTCATATTGCGATTATTCGTTTGTCATATGGTAAATCACATAAAAAAGTCATATCTGGTAACGTGAGTGTCAATTCAAGGCACTTTCTGTGATCTGTGACGTTCGGAGCCTGGAGTTGTCAAAACAATTGTTGCGTTTCCAGTAATAACGTAAGACTCTTCTTACTGAACATCCCTAATTGACAATGATTGAAACTGTTGTCCCTATTCACCTTCTATAGTCTACTGTAGATCATATGGTGTAATTTGTAAAAATAATAGAAATATTAATAATTGACCAGTTGACAACAACATGGCCAGAAGAGGTTAAAAAACGTTATCTTGAACAGAAAACCTAGGGCCAAGTTTTGATGGGAAAATCGTTAAGTAGGCGGATTCCTAAAGCTCTATGCTCTACTGAGCATTAGCTCTTATCCCAGAAGCTACTCAGCAGTGAGATATTGAATGTATCTCATCTAGCTTTTGAACAAACCCTCAGATTTGTTCATAATTCATAACTGCCTCAGCTGCTTATTTTCCATCTGGTAAAGTGTCATTACTGACCTATTAATCATTGTTGCCAGTGAGGAAAGATCAACATACTCGTATTGATAGGTTAACTCACACTGACAGCCAGTGTCACCACATGCTTGACTCTTGGCTCAGCGAGGGGTCAATATTTCTTCATGAATGGGTTTAAATGATATTTTACAAATTCTTATTGGTATTATCTGATTATTTTCACTCTCTTGTCAGCTGGCTTATGGTGGTGGAGCTCGTCTTCCAAAGCACTTCTTGTGTTACTTTTTTAGATGGCACATGTATTTGGGGTTTTATTTGGGTTAGACTCAGTCTCAGAGGAAGAGCTTTGTCAATATTTTCAGGTGTTCCAAGCAGTACTTGTTTCCCATTCTAAGCTCATGGTTGTAAAAGACTTTCGCAAGATCAGCAAAAGTCCTAGATCCAAGAGAAGACTTCTTCTAGCTCCAGCCATCCTTCCTACAAGTTATTCTGTCTTGGCTATAGATTCATGCACTTGTTTTCTTGTAGAGAATGCCATTTCAATATATATCTAGATTACTGTACTTTACTGGTGCATTCAAAAGTTCAATTTTTCACCCTTTCAGATCTTCACAGTAATGATACATTTAGTTACAGTACAAACATTTCACCTTCTTCACAACATGTTGATATTTTCCAGCTCATGTATTTCATTTATAATAATCATACAGGTAGCATATGTAAAACACCTTTTTTGTTTTGTTTTCACAATTAATTGTTTGTTTCGAGTTTCGCGCAAAGCTACACGAGGGCTATCTGCGCTAACCGTCCCTAATTTAACAGTGTAAGACTAGAGGGAAGACAGCTTGTCATCACCAGCCACCGCCAACTCTTGAGCCACTCTTTTACCAACGAATAGTGAGATTGACCGTCACATATAATGCCCCCACGGCTGAAAGGGAGAGCATGTTTGGTATGACTGGGATTCAAACCCATTCACATTTGATGTTTACTCGTTCATACAATTTCCATCAGTGTTTTTGAAGCACCTTTAAGGCATCTGTAAACATATGTCAAATAATGTGGTTAGCTTTAGTTTAATGTATTGCATCTATTGAATAAACATTATTTTCATGTCCTAGTTTGTTTTTGAGCTTTTTAAATTGATTTAGTAAATTAAAAGCTCATTTTATGATACATTTTCTGCTAAACACCTAATTAAGGTTGTTATTATCTGCATCTGTGGGTATGTAAAAAGAAGTAGTGTTGAAATTTTGGTATTGTAATAACAATTTTTTTTTCAATTTCTAAATGTTGATTTTTTTACTTCTTAATTTTCTCATTTGAACCTAAGGGTTAACTTCAAAAATCTAGAAAATTGTGTTTTATAGATGTGAAATGTATGGATAAACGGAGGGTACAGTTACTGAAGGAAAACCACAATATGAAAACAAGTGCTATTTAGCAAAGTTCTATTCCGAATGCCGGTCATCCATAACAAATATGTAAAACGTAGTTTACAATTGTTGTTTTGAATTAAGCACAAAGCTACACAATGGGCTATCTGAGCTCTGCCTACCACGGGTATCGAAACCCGGATTTTAGCGTGTAAGTCCGCAGACATATCGCTGAGCCACTGGGGGGCGTGTACAATTACAAGTCAACTGCAGTTTCATTGAGGAGAGCCACAGTTTAAGAAGTCCAGAGTTACCAGATCAGTCCTAACCTTAAACTCGAAGGCCCGGCATGGCCAAGCGCGTTAAGGCGTGCGACTCGTAATCTGAGGGTCGCGGGTTCGCATCCCCGTCGCGCCAAACATGCTCGCTCTCCCAGCCGTGGGGGCGTTATAATTTGACGGTCAATCCCACTATTTTTTGGTAAAAGAGTAGCCCAAGAGTTGGCGGTGGGTGGTGATGACTAGCTGTCTTCCCTCTAGTCTTACACTTCTAAATTAGGAACGGCTAGCACAGATAGCCCTCAAGTAGCTTTGTGCAAAATTCAAAAACAAAAAAACTTAAACTCGATCTTGAGGACACAAGACCAACGAATGACTGTCGGTAGAAATTATGAATTGAAGTCTCGAGTAGCTGTAACTAAATGGAAAAGTATTTATGGTGTCAAAAGGTTGCTGCCAATCAATGGAGTTGAGCTCCATCACTGCTCATTATCACGTGTGACATCCTGGAAGAAACTGGAAATGCTGCTAGAAGAATATCCATGTCAAAAGTTACCATCTCATTGCCAGGGTAAACAGAGTTTCATATATATAAATCACAGAACACTGATCAGTAATTGATAATTTTCACCTGTTCGATTTTCTATCCATAAAGTGTCAGTAAAAGATAATTCTGAGCTTTGTTTATTGGTTGCATGTATTTCAAATACCACACAGTATTTCGTGTGGTATATAGCAACATTTTTCACTTAGAGATTCAATGTGAGATTCGAGGCATTATAACCTAAGATATTTAAATAATTAGATTGAACTTGCGCTCAGTCAAGTGTATAATAAAATCACATATATTTCTCACTCAAATAAAACTGTTTGAACTTCTGACTGTTTAACTGCTGTATGTAAAGCATAGTATCAAGTGGAAACAAAACAAAAGCTGTATTATGAGTGAAACGTGCTGTCAAGTATTGAGAAATAGTGTATTGTGAATACGCGTTTCGTATTTTATGCCGTTATGTAAAGTGAAAGAACTATATTTACTGATTTCAAAACTTAGTGATATACAAAGACCTTAATTATAGTACTGTGAGCATTAAATTCATGAAAATAATACAAGATTCGGTAGAGTTTTAACCGTTAATTTCAATACTAAACAGGGGCGTATATCCTAGGGGGATGGGGGTGCAATCATCCCCCATACAGTTTGGTCTGTTGAATTCTTTTCTTGCATCACAGTACCATAAATTGTGTGTTTGTTCTTGTGATTCTCGTGTTCTTACCAATCGTATTACATAATTAGGCCTAGATGGAGGCATTTTTCAGTTGCCGAAATGCGCATCTTTAATATAGGCGTGTTTCCAAGCTTTTCGGTCTAAGCGATAGTTCGTAAGTATCAGTCAGTAGGCCTAAGTATACATGCAATGCTTGCAAGCACTATCACAGAATTTACCTACGTCTTTTACGGAATGTAAGATTATGTAAAATTGTCATCACAACAGATTGAACAGAGCATGAAATTCGAAAATGATACTCCCAAGCGTAAACTGTTGTGATCTACACCTGGCAGACTATTTGTCGCTTGTAGCTGCATCAATCTCATGTGAATATTGTGCGGTTTTCCTACGCCATTTCTTCTTATGCATGTCTAGTCGGTTTTATTGTCGAACGCCTTACTCTCCTTAGCTGCCGAAGGCGCTGACCATAGTGAACGTTTTGTGTAGAGTTAACGCAGGTTCGAACCGCTCGGATATAGACGCACACTACATCGCTCCTTTTAGTCTGAGCCTCGATTTTACAACAGGGCTCAACAGACCTGTGTTTGTGACCCTCATTAATCCATGAAATTTCAGATTATCACCGCCCTCTAATAAAGTTCTGGTGCTTTATGGTAAAAGAACTATATATATTCTCTCATTGTATATAGTAAAAATATTGTATTTTCTTGTATAATTAGAACCCAAAAGGAGCGATTTGAACGGCCTGAATCCTGTACTCATATTGTATTGCCAGTTTTTGTTTAGGTGTTTTTATTTAATAGACGTGCTTATAGACATTATATCACAACGTGTTTGCCTTTTAACGAGCTTTAACAGGAATATAATATATTTGTAATTCTTTAAGTATTTTTCGAGAAACTTGCAATTACTTGTCTTATAACTGGCACACATCATTGTCCCAACGATGCCCAAACGGTCAGTCGGCTCGATATTCACCGTGAGGTTCACACGTTCGACTTAAATACATTGTATAATTTAGTCCTACTTCAATTTTGTTCTATCTTCGTTGGTTCTACGTTAGAATTTTTCCATAAATAGACTATTTTAGCCTGTTGAGTCATCTGGGAAACAGATTCCAATTATAACAAGCAAGCGTCTAAAACTGTCCAATATTAGACAGTTCTGCAAGCCAGTTACTGGTACTACATGTGACAATGCAGAGGAAATACTATGTTCATCAGAGGACAAGTCTGAAAATGCTTGTGTAACTATTGCACATCATGAATCGCCAGATAGTTGTGAAACAAGTTTGTACAGCAATAAAAAATCTGACACTCCACAGATAGAGTGTGGAAAGCCATAACATCGAGATGCACAACTAACACCTCGACAGAAAGCAAAATCTCAAAATATCAACTTCCAGGGCAAGTGGTTTGAAGAGTTCCCATGGCTTCACTTCGACAATCAAACTCAAAAAGTCATATGCTTTCATTGTGCCAAGGCGGAAAATAGAGGCCTTTTACAGGAAAATCGAAAAGGCCAGTGAAGTATACTTTCATATCAACCGGTTTTTGCAATTGGAAAAAGTCCGAACAGAAATTCAACGAGCACCAATCCTTCTTTCAGCACAGATACGCTATATCTCCAGAAGGTTCATTTGATGTAACTTCGGTGACTGTCCAGCTACATGATGGAAAAAAGAAGCAGCAGGAAGAATGCAAAAGATGTCTAGCCAAAATATTCAGAAGTTTACGTTTCTTACAGCATCAAGGTTTAGTATTACGTGGACATACTGATATAGAGGGGAACATCTTGCGGTTAATGGTGCTCCTGGAAGAGGAAGATCCTGAGTTGGCGGCCTACTTGTCAAAGAAAACCACATTCTCATCACCACAGGCTCAGAATGAAATAATGAAGATGTTCAGCCATCAAATACTGAGGAACATTTCACACGAAGTGCAGCAAAGTAAAATATTTGCATTAATGGTTGATGGCACTCAAGATGTTACAGGTGCCGAACATCTGTTTACGATACGTAGATGAGCCTCGACGTTCATGAGACATTTCTTGGTTTGTACAGTGTTTTTAATACAACTGGTGAAACAATATCCTCGACTATACTTGATGTACTGACCAGACTCAATTTACCACTGTCAGAATTAAGAGCATAAACTTATAAGAAGCCGCTAACTCGAGTGGTGCGTACAGTGAATGCCAGGAAAATAATAAAAGAGAAGCAACCGTCAGCTTTGTTTTTCAATGCGGAACACACAAGGCTAATTTAATAATGCAACATGCAGTTGAAGCTTGTGAATGTGTTCGAGGTTCTATCCAGTGGGAACATGAACGTGGTGTCTTGCTTTAGAGGTCAGGCAAATACAAGACTATCTTTGAAAATATTGCATCGTCAGACAGCCACAATGGTACAGTTAAATACATTCGCCCACTGTGTCCAACACGCTGGATGCGCCGACTATCTGAAATTACATGTGCTAATGATCACTACAGTGACATTGTTGATTCTTTGGATTAGCAAATGAAAAATCAGATGTAGCAGTGAAAGCACGAAGTCTGCTGGACAGATTTGACAAAGTAAAGACAGTTTTAGAATTTTTGATGACTCAGCATCCATTAGCTGAATTAGAGAAACTAAACCGTGCATTCCAAGCAAAATGAGCGACAGTATCTAGCATGATTGAAGCATCTTCAATGATAATTGAGCAATTACGGGTATTGCGAACAGAGGAAAATTACGACAAGATATTTGATGAAGCTGAGAAAAAGGTAACTTCCCTATACCTGATGCCTTTTGAATTACCAAGCATTTGCAGACCCCCCCAGAAGAATCACAGGTGATGGCTCGCAAACCATTCTGCAACACCTAGAGATTACTACAGAAGCCAATATTTTGATTTTGTGGACACAGTCGTAGAACATCTGACCACTAGATTCAATACAGACAACAATTATTTGAGGAAATATTTGGCACTTGAGAACATGATCACATCTGGCAAGATTGACAACTCGGTTATAAACTTCTATCCAGAAATCTCTGCACAACGACTCGAATTTCAGTTGCCCATGTTCAAAGGAACAACAAAAGCAGCACATCTAAAAGGTGTGCGAAGGATGCTTACTGTAAAATGTATGAAATAAGCCAGCAGATGTTTAGTGAAGCGTTTCTTCTCAAGAAAATTTGGTTTGTATGTCCATTATCCAGCTGTGAATGTGAACGCAGCTTTTCAGCATTAAGACGGTTGAAGACGTGGTTAAGGTGAACTGTATCTCAGTGCCGCCTCAACCATGTGGTAGTTTGTCACACTCACAAAGATGAGGTCGACAAGATAAATATAAAAGAGCTTATGAAAGAATTCATAAACAGATTATGACAAAGGAGGTCTACGTTTGGGAACATGTAGACTTAAATGAATCTTACTTCAATGAAAAGTATGAATAATTATGTGTTACATTGTAGTGATGTGTAATTTTTAAAAAAGCAAAAGCATTTTAATTATTTTTATCAAACAACATGAACAGTTTTTCAGTAGATATAAACTCATCAAGTGTAATTACTAATTTTATTAATATTTGAAAACGTAATTCATGCTATGAAAGTTATTAGTAGCTTGTGAAGTATTCTTGTGTGCAGGAATAAATTCGGGTGGCAGTTAATTTGTCTTTATTCTGTTAACATTTTGAAAACTGTTCACAACACCTCATTTGTTCAAACCTACATGGAAACCTTGAAGTATCATGAAAACAAGATTACTCTATGACTGCATGTTTACAGCTTTCGGGTTCACGTAATCAGAGATTACCAATTTGCTGAACAGTCCACAGTTGCAAAATTCATCCCAACATTGGGTGTATACTAAATACATAGACAGCGATAATGTATTATAACGGGCTTGGTTAACTCATAAGTTACCTTTGTTATCCATAAACCTGCCGCAATACAATTTCCTCCTTAATGAAAAGATAGATAGAATTTCTTTTGGGTCCAACGATAGCCAGTAGATTATTAAATGTATCTCAGAACGGCTGGTATGGGTGTTAACAATTTTATTGATGAGGAGAGAACAACATTTCGACTGTCCTAGTTAAACTTCAGATAAATAGATACATTTTTCATTTCAAGTGGGTTTCTCGTCACAAAGGACAAAAAGTTCTAAAGTTTTGGGAGAGTATTATATCCCGAGCGTATTGCACTATGACGGCACGTGTTTATTGAAGATTACCACAGGACATTATTTTGTCACTTAATTAAAATAATCAAAGAATTACAGTTAAAAGTCGATTATGTTCATTTGTGTACACGGAAAACTACTAAGTTTAAATACGTGCGTAGAGTTTTAGTGTATTTTTTCTATGTGGCTTATGAACCAAGGTCAAACCCTGTAATCGACTATTGTTGAAGCAGCATTCACAATGCTATATTAGTGACAACCTCCTTAAAACAATGGTCTTAATTGCAGCTTTGAAGTTTTAAGGGATTTTAATATTCAGTAGAATAAATGGATAAAGAGTTAGTCATTCATTTATTACTTTTAGTTGTATCAAAATGTATTACTAAAGATGATAAAGTCTAAAACTCAACACGTGAAAAAGTAATTTTAAAAAATTATTTCATGATATTCAAATAAATGTCCTTTTTCAGTACCATTAATGATTTACACTCTTCAAAACAAGAAACGCAAAAGGGATATTTTTGTTATTTTGAAGAGAAATATACGTAATAACGTTACAAGTTCAGAGTATGTGATATTACACGTGTTAAGGCACTGATTTTCAAACTAAAATGACAATAAAAGTTGTGCACTTTGAAAACGGAGGAAAACATCGGATTTTTTGCCAAAACGCATTCGTGTCCAATAAATTTGTTTGAGAGATCTTCGTGTTCTGTAAGTGCAACATGTGCAAAATCCTTATAAAAGTGACGGGTTCTCGGTTTCCATAGCTCAGTGTTAAGCCACCGACACGCAATACAGTTACGCCAAGACTGACTGAAGCAAAACGCAACAACGCCATTGGTCTATTAAAGCAAGCGAATCTCGATCAGATGTTGCCAGAACTGTGAATGTCCACCCAAGCACCATCGCAAGGCTACGGAATCGTCACCAACAACATGGATCAACTCGTGACCGTCCACAATCTGGCAGACTTCGTGTGACTACGCACGCACAAGATCGCTACATCCGGTTACGTCACCTTCTGGATAGGACCACCACTGCAACGTCTTCTGCCTCAACCATACCAGGGCTGCTGTAGGATTTCCGATCAGACTGTACACAACCTTCGATTCTTAAGCCCCATGTGCAACCCATTATGGTGATCGTCAACGACGTCTTTCAACCTAACAACGCCTGTCTTCACACAGCCCTTGGTACAAGTTGGACCGACATCTGCGACGGCGACGGCCTCTACCGCAGACTCTATCTCAGATTGTAGCAGCTTTGCAGGCTGAGTGGAGACCCATTCCACAGGATGTGATTCATCATCTCATCGCTTCCATGGGCAGGAGATGCCAAGGAGTTATTGATGCTTACGGGGTCATACTCGTTATTGATATTGAATGACGTTAAACTTCAACTAGTGAGCGTGGACTTCGCCTTTGCAGACTTTGAATGTTCAGCAATGAATGTGCAAAGTTTCACACATGCATACAGAACTACTCGGGATAAACTAGTTAACAATATGTCTCAAATTTTGCCTTTTGCGTTTCTTTTCTTGAAGAGTATACATCAATCCATTCAAATAACATGTATTTTATATTATAAATAAGAATTTTCGCCTTCTAGTGACATTGACTCAGACTGTTAGAAACCGAGTTTCAATACTCGTGATGGGTAGAACTTTATTCCAAACAATCAATAAACAAAGAATTTTCGTGCTTTTTTTTCAAGAAAAAATTATAAAAAATTAAAACCATAATAAGCATGTTAATTAAAAATCGGTTATGGTAGCTTGGGTGTTCGACTCGCAATTTGAACGTCGTGAGTTCGAGTCCCCGTTACAACAAACATGCTAACTCTTTCAGCCGTGGGAGCGTTATAATGTTACATACTATTTGTTGATGAAAGAGAAGCAAAAGAGGTGGTGGTGGATGGTGATACCTCGCTGCCTTCCCTCTAGTCTTACACTATTAAATTGGGGACAGCTAGCAGATAGCTTTTGTGTAGCTTAGCGCGAAATACAAGTACGAAGATTCAAAATCGGGCATATATTTTTTTGTTCTTTTACATAAAAAACAATATTTTATAAGGAACAGTTATATGAACAAATTAGTGAAACGGTAAGACGAAATAGTGAAATAGTATATTTTTATAATCCCACGATATTTAAAAAGACTTTTTTTCAAGATAATTTATATATAAATAGTCAGGGAATGTTTTGTTTGTTTCTTTAATTTCGCTCAAAGCTACACGAGGTCTATCTGCGCTAGCCGTCCTTAATTGAGAAATATGAGATAAGATTGAACGCAGCTAGTCATCACCATGCACTCGCCAACTCTGGCGCTACTCTTTTACCAACCAATAATGGGACTTACCGACACATTATAACGTCCCCACAGCTGAAAGAGCGAGCATGTTTGGTGCGACGGGGATTCAAAATCGCGACCCTCAGATTACAAGTCGAATGTATTAACTCACCTGGCCATGTCAAGCCGTGTCAGGGAATGCAATTACATATAGAACCAATAAATTAGTGTTTTAAATCCAACCACTATGTTGAGACAAATTCATACACTTCGTAGATGTCATGTCTGCCTGTCATAGTGACCGAGCAATGTGTTCTTTGTTTCAAGTAATGGAACTGTTATTTAGTTGTCTCCGACATCATGTACGGCTGTCATGACGGTGTAACAACACGTCCCTAACAACGTTCAAGCCTCTAACGACATCATTACAAATCCACTATTGTATAAGGCAGAGAGAGTATCCTAAACTTTCTCAGTTCACGGCGCCCCTAGGCAAAAAGAGAAACCTGACGGTTCAGTTTATAAAGTAGTTAGGTCCAAACAACTTAATACTTAATAAGTATTTATGTTCTAACAGTTTAGTAGACATTTAAAAGAATAATACATGTAAACTGAAAGTAAAAACAATATTTTTATTTCATATTTAAATAACCATAATTACTAATGAGATGTGTGCACTTCTTAGTCACTGCACAGCTTCTCAAACCTTGAAATCAGATTGGACACCGCCACCCTCATTTCCTGTCCCACATTGATTTTTCGAGCGGTACTTGCTTTTTATCATAGCAACCGTCGAAAACCCAGTTACGCAGAGATATGACGTCGCAAATAGAATTAAAATTCGCTGAGCTTTTGCAGTTAGCAGCGAATATTCATCTTTTACTAATATCCAAAACTCAGCTCGTTCCATGCTGCCAAATTTTGTTTTGAAGTCTTGTGACAAAACAGCTAAATAAGATTTTCTTATTTTGCAGAAATAAATTCAGATGGGGCCTTAGCCTTGAATTAGTCTTGTATCTATGCATACTTCTCCATATTTTCTGGAAAGTAATGTTTAAACTATCACTGAGCTGTGTTAGGTACTCCTCAAAAATACATATTAGTTCGCGAGTCAAATCAACTTCATTGGATGTAACAAACTGTTGAAATAGGGGGTAACAGTCTTTTCCACCATCTTCATTCATTTTTCTTCTCCACAGCACTAAGTTTTTTCTAAAGGCTGAGATCTTTTCTGCGAGTTTCAGAATGTGATTGTTGCTTCTCTGCAGAGAGAGATTCAACGCATTCAATTTTTTGAAGCTATTACATAGTTATGCTAATTTTGACAAGCAACCAGTATCCAAGAAATTTTTAGCACATTCGTGTTCTTCTTCTTCGACATAAGAGTAGAGTTCCTGTCATAATTTGAACACACTTGACAGTACATTCCCATCGTGAACTACAGTCATACAACAAAAACGGATACTCAGATCCCACATTCTCACAGTTTTTTAAAATATATCCTCGGTTTATGTGGCCGAGTTCTTAAAAAGTTCACCACTTTCAACACACTTTCCAGGACTAGGTTCAATGAAGGGCTCAAGTGTTTTGACACAACAGTTTCCCTGAGGGTTACGCAGTGTGTCTACAGTGCATCAAGAGCTTGCTTCGTATGAGTGCCTGCAATTCTCCATAACAGCCGAACATAGAGCGACCACTATCGGTACAGACACCAACGCACTAAGTCCAGTCTAAGTTGTTTTCACACATAAAAGTGTCAAGGATCTCAAATAAGTCTTAAGCCCTTGTATTTATAGTGATGCTTTTACAAAACAGAAGGTCTTCCACAATTTTGTCACCATCCACGAACCGTGTGTAGCAAATAAAATGAGCATCCTTGTTACTATTCGTTGCTTCATCTAGCTGTAACCGAATCCCTTCCCTTTCATTTTTTTTTTAATTAACTGATCACTGAGGTCTTCAGCCATGCGTTGGATTCCACAACTTATAGTATTGTTGGATGAAGCCACCAATGAAAGCAGTCTTCCCGCATATTTACCAACTATAATGTTTACAACATCCACTGCAGCTAGTAAAATTAGTTTTTCTGTTATTGTGTGAGGCTTTTCATATTTTGCGTCTCTTTATGCCACCTTGTAGGACGCTAGCAAAACATTGCTTGGTATTGATGCTTGTTTCAAAAATGTACCTTTCTGTTCTTTCAATTCTTTTAACTTTTTGATAAAGTAATCACGGGATTTACTAGCCATGCTAGGATGACTGGTATCTAAGTGGCGTTTTAGTTTACTTGGAAGCATGCATTCTGGAGCCCAAACTTTTAGACATAATACACACTGCGAACACACTTCATGATTGTCATCTACCAAAGTACAACCAAAATCTAGATTCACATTATAACTCCCCCAAGGCTGAAAGGCCGAGCATGTTTGGTGGAACGGGAATTCGAACCCGCGACCGTCGGATTACGAGTCAAGCGTCTTAACCTACCTGGCCATGCCGGGAAGCAAATATTTAACGTGAAACTTTGAAAATGTAGCTCACATCGCTGCCCCCCAGTGGCTTAGCGTTATGTCTGTGAACTTACAACGCTAAAAACCAGGTTTTGATACCCGTGGTAGGTAGAGCACACATAGCCCTTTGTGTAGCTTTGTGCTTAATACAAAAAGCAAACAAACAAAAACTCACATCGCTATTTATATTAATAATCTCCCTGACAACAACCTTAAAGGTGTGAGTGAACTAAATTGGATAATTTGTTAATCGCCCCCCAGTGGCTCAGCGGTATGTCTGCGGACTTACACGCTAAAATCCGGGTTTCGATACCCGTGGTGGGCAGAGCACAGATAGCCCATTGTGTAGCTTTGTGCTTAATTCAAAACAACAACAACAACAATTTGTTAATCGATTTTATTTCTGTTGCAACGCTTTAGAATTACGATAAAAATTACTAAGAATACCCCCCTCCCTTCAAGTGGCAAGCAGTATATCTGCAGTCTCACACCGCTAGAAACCGGTTTTAATACCCGTGGTGGGCAGAGTACAGATATTCATTGTGTAGCTTTGTACTTTATTTTAAACAAACAACTACTTAAGGATAGAGTATTTATTTATTTTAGTTAGATCTATTAGTAATTATCAATTTTCTTTAATTAATCTGCTCATTATCATGTGATCTTAAGATCTGGTGAAAGAGTATGCTAATTTTTTTGATCCCTAAGCTAAATAAACAACCACAGCGTCAATGGAAGGACTTTACATTGGTAATTTTTTTATATAAATGACTTCTGAGACGCATAAAGAACAGTTTCAAGTGACATGTAAATTACAAAATATCTACTACATCCTGTACCAACAAGGCATTATGCCCAATAACAAAGCTTTCAAACTGGATGAAATACGATATAGTATTGAATGAGCTACTACTTATATTAGCAGTTGGCTTGACAACAATTTTTACTGTGTAAACTGGAATAAATTCGCGAAAGTGTACTTTTTTATGGATATGTATATCACAATACATTAGACAATAAGATACATCCCTCGCGACAAGGGATTTGTTTGAGTTTTTGCGCAAAACTACTCAAGATATATCTGTGCTAATCATACCTAATAGCCCGGCAATGTCCACATGATTAAAATATATGCCATGGGGGCACTATATTATGTGATGGTCAATCCTAATATTTGTTGGTAAAAGAGTATACTAAGAGTTTGTGGTGAATGCTGATTACTAGCCGCCTTCCCTCTAGTCTTACACTGCTAAATTAGGTACGGCTAGCGCAGATAGCTCTCGTGTAGCTTTACGCAAAATTCAAAAACAAAACAAAAAATCAATCCCATAGCAACAGAGTGTGAATCATGTGCCCTAATTACTAGGCTATGCTGGTCTTCAAGAGATGTGGCCGGCTCTTTGAACAGAATAACAAGATCAACCGTCGCTTTTATGAGTCACCCATAATTGAAAGTGTTTTAAAAGCTCGGACTCCTTAATCGCCTTTCCGCTATGTACGAATAGTACGAGTATGCTATTCTCATAAATTGATTGTATAGCTTTTCGCAAAATTCTGAATGAAAAAGGAAGTCAACGTAGTGACTTATCAAAATATTTATCTGTAGACTTACAGGAGTCATTCAGTGATGTCGAGAAACCCACTTGTTGAGAATTTTATATGCAAAAACGGCTCGTTTGGGTTCAGAAAATATTTTAAATAGAAGAGCGAACAACGTTTCGACCTTCTTCGGTCATCGTCAGGTTCACAAAGAAAGAGGTAACTGACCGGAAGCTGACCACATGTTTGGAAGGGATTGTGTAACTGAGTGTCGCAACAAAATACAACATTCCAGTCAATACTAAATTTATTCAAAAACCAGGCACAAAACTAAGGTCTATACTATGTAAGAACTACACTGACAAACACCACACCAACATTATTTATAAAATACAATGTGATAACTGCCACGACTTCTATATTGGAGAAACAAGTAGAAAAATGGAAACTAGATTCAAAGAACATAAAAAGTCACCTTCACACGTTTTCGAACACTCTAAGTCAAATGGACACAACATAACCATAGAAAACACTCAAATACTAAATAAAGAAACAAACATAAACAAACCCAAAATTAAAGAAGCCTTACTTATACAACAACTTAAACCCAAAATAAACCAATATAATTTTGTTGTTGTTTTGAATTAAGCACAAAGCTACACAATGGGCTATCTGTGCTCTACCCACCGCGGGTATCGAAACCCGGATTTTATCGTGTAAATCCGCAGACATACCGCTGAGCCACTGGGGGGCAACCAATATAAAAAAACGCCATTATACCTATATTAATATTATAGATAAAATTATATATTCAAACATCTAACCCCGCCCTCTACATTGCGACACTTAATTACACAACCCCTTCCAAACATGTGGTCAGCTTCCGGTCAGTTACCTCTTTCTTTGTGAACCTGACGATGACCGAAGAAGGTCGAAACGTTGTTCGCTCTTCTATTTAAAATATTTTCTGAACCCAAACGAGCCATTTTTGCATATATAAAAAAAATTTACAGGAGTCATTGTTTCTAATAATTAATATGAAAAATATGAGAAGCTGTGTATGTGCGTTTTGTTATAGTAAAGCTACATCGGACTATCTGTTGAGTCTACCGAAGGGAATAAAGTCAGTACATTATGGTTAATTTATGCAAATTATTATTATTATTTGTTAAGGGGATAATCGAATCTTTTAAATTTTTTCAACTATATCACAAATTCCTTTCATTTGATTCTTATGTTTATAGTAGAAATAAACTACTGATAATTTTTATTTTTATGTTCAAAATTTTAGGTTATTTATTTAATTTTTATCAAGACATCTTATTACAAATTCAGTGAACAACTTTCTTGTAGTTACTTAAAATCAAAGATGTTTCGTTATTTCCGTGATGTCAGGTCTTCTGATATTTGTACGATCGTGTCGTGTTGCAGATTGTGCTCAAACGAGTATGAATTTTGAAAAAAATTTAGGACAAATTTCTTAGTGCTCACACCATTGTAATTTTAGTGTTAGTGCTGTAGACTAAATTTTAATTTTAGAACAGAAATGTCTGTTATTCTTGAAACAACACTTGGTGACATCACAGTTGATCTTTATACTAGTGAAAGACCAACATCATGTATGAATTTTTTGAAACTTTGTAAGAGTAAGTACTACAACTTCAATTTGTTTCATAAAGTTGAACGCAACTTTATTGCACAGACCGGTGATCCAACTGGTACTGGTAGAGGTGGAGAATCTGTGTTTTGCCGGCTGTATGGCGAACAAGCAAAGTTCTTTGACGCTGAAACAAAGCCAAGAATTAAGCATCGCAAATTAGGAACATTATCAATGGTGAATAATGGTAGTAATATGCATGGTTCTCAATTTTTCCTTACATTAGGAGAAAACTTGGAATACCTTGATGGTGTCCATACTGTGTTTGGAGAAGTTGCTGAAGGAATGGATATTCTGATGAAAATTAATGATGTTATTTGTGACGAAGAACATAGGCCTTATCAAGACGTTTTAATAACACACACAGTTATTCTTGATGACCCGTTTGATGATCCTCGTGGATTGGAAATACCAGATCGTTCTCCAGAACCAACCAAAGAACAACTCAACAGTGGTCGAATTGGTGCAGATGAAGAAATTGATGATACTAAAGGAAAGACTGTGGAAGAAATTGATGAAGAAATCAAAGATAAGACCGCTAAAGCTCAAGCAATAGTGCTGGAAATGGTGGGTGATATTCCAGAGGCTGATGTGAAACCTCCAGAAAATGTGCTTTTTGTATGTAAATTAAATCCGGTAACATCTTCAGAAGACTTGGAAATAATTTTTTCACGGTTTGGCCCAATAAAAAGTTGTGAAGTTATTAAAGACAGAATATCAGGAGAATCATTACAATATGCTTTTATTGAATTTGAAAATGAAAAAGATTGTGAAAATGCTTACTTCAAAATGGATAATGTGTTGATTGATGATCGACGTATACATGTAGACTTCAGTCAATCCGTAGCAAAGTTGAAGGAAGAAACAGTGCGAAGAAATAACTTAGGAAAAGAAGTTAGGTCAAAATATTCACTTAAAGACAAATCTTCAGTGCAAAAGGATGCTTCATATGAATTAATATTTGATGAAAGTGTTAATGTTAGTCCTAAGTTAAACTCAAAGAAAAAGAAAAAAAAACACAAAAGACTTGAAAGTTCAAATGGTAGTGACAAAGAAGTCAGTTATAAAAAACATAAGAAATATGATTCAAAATCAAAAAGTGGTAAAAAACCAAAGCACCAGTAGTCAAAACCATTTACAGGTATATTTGTTTAAAGAAAACTATACATACGTAAATAAAATGGAATTAAATAAAAAAAATAAAAGTTGTAAATTATTTAAAAGTGAACTGAAATATACCATTCTATAATACTAAGTTAAAATTGTACAGGAATTAAAATTATGTATAACTGTAACTAAAAACTTAATTTTTTTTATAAATGTGATGTTTTGTATTTGTAAATTGTTAGTAATATGTGAAAACTTGCATTTGAAAGAATATTGGGGAATATTGAACTTAAGCAAATTATAAAATATTTTTTTAAATCTAATAAGAATGGATAAGAACATCAAAATATTGTATGTAACTGAAGGGAAATTGCAAAAATAAATGAAAGTTGCACTTTTAAGCCTTTCATTTGAAGTACTTGTTTACAAAATCAGGTGTTCAGTTATTTTTATTATTATAATGCAAGAGAACGTATAACTGGTTAAAAGAAACTAGAACTTGATAGAGATGGCTACAGATGATTTTTGGGATTGGTTTTTGCTTAGGAATGAATTCTATATCAGGACACTACTTTTTCATTTTCATCTTTAGTTTATCAATTGATTATTTTGTTAAGTTTATGTTTAGATTTCATTGTTTCCTGTTTTTGTCTTTAGTGGTCTCTTTCTCTGTATGATGGTTGGTTGTATTTTAGCACTTTTTTCTTTTCTGATTAGTAAGTTTGAGTTAGCTCAAGTTTTGCAGTTTATCTTTTTACCAAAAAAATGTTTCTGGCTCTAAAATAGTGTTTTTATAACATTTTTTAAAAATTTCAGTTGGGTTTATGATGATCTTCATATGTAGTTACATTTGATTGCATTTTTACAGTATATATAGTTATTTCTCATAAACATTCTGATAGATGAAGTGTTAAAGTGATAATGGTCTTTCTGTGTATATTTGTGGCAGATATGTAGTTTATTTACCACCATGTATTTTCTTTTAAACTTTTGTCTGTGTTTCTAGATTTACTGTGGTGGGTCATGTGTAACTGTCTTTTAGTGTTGTGTGACTTCTGGTGCTTAAGATGTTTCCAGTTATGTTTCTTAATGTTGCTACATCTCTTGTGTTTTACCGATGTTAGAAAAAGCTAAGTATCTTGCTTTTCTACAGATTCTAAAGCATGTTCCATCTATTTTTCTATATTGATTTTTCTTTTCATTAATTTTGATTCATCAGTTTCATCTGTATTTCACTTTTCATTTCAACCATGTGTTTTACTTTTGCTTGTAATATTTTTTCTCTGTAAGGAAAACTGCTACATTTGAACTATTTAGTTTGTTGTTTTCTGATATGTTTCATTTTTTGTTAGGTTTGTTTTATGTATTTAATATTTTTGTTTTTGGGATTGGGCTGGAAGGTAAGTGAAATTTTCTGATAAATTAATTTACTTATATACTCATTATATTTAACTAATTGGTTATTCTCACGTGAAACTTGAGTTTGGATAATGGAAAATAGTAGTAATAGAAAATAGTAATTTTGGATTGTTGGATATTTTCATGAGTTTGTACACTTCATTTCAGCTGAACAACCTTGAATTTGTCAAACATAATGGCCAGTTGGAGTATTTGGAAATGGTAATAATCAGAAACAGACAGTAATTTCTGTATGTTGATTACTTTACATGACACTAATTGACATAATAGATTTTTGTATGTAATTCTTTTAGTTCACTATTCAGCTCTGATTTTGTGTCACAAGTAAATTTATTTCCGTACAGCATTTTTTGCCTATTTTTAAATTTAATGATTTGAGAGATGCTTTAAAAGGATTAGATTTTTCATTGTTTATTTTGAACATTTGCACATCATCAGTAGTCCATTTTTCTATCTCATTTTTGTATTTTTTATTTTTATGTTGTCTAGAATATCTTTAGTGCTTAGGTTTAGGAGCATGTGACATTTAGTCTTTTAGGAGTGGGGTAGTTACGGGTATTTCAAGCTTATTTTTCTCAGTAATGTAGAAGAATTGCCAGTTTGCAAGTTTTTAATATTTGGAAAAATAAACTTGGAGATTAATTCATATCAAATTACAGTTTCAAGCCATGAAACCTGTTGGTAGGAAGATGCTTACACTTCAGTTGGCAATGATGGATGTTCATAGAACAAAAATCACTTTTGGTGATGATTCTTGGTTGTTTAATCATTACGAAAATAACTTGTTGTGATAACAAAGATGAGAAAACAAGCTTTTGCTGCATACAGTATTAAAGTTTTTAATAAGATGCTAGAATATAAAATAAACAAGATAACTGAAAACTACATATAAAACATGTTTGGTTCTCCAAGGCCACACCACTCTCTTTTATAATAAATTAAAGAAATGGTTTAATCTAAATGTAGCCCTTTGCATATGTAATAAACAAAACAATAAAATCGGTTTCACTGTAGCTATATTCAATAACAAGTTAATTTTAGCTACCAGGACACACTTTATCCTGACATAAAATGTAAAGGCAACAAATGATCATGTGATTCTTTAAGGCTGTTCCTGAACACTTAAAATCAAGAAAAGGTAAATATTAAATCCACCCTGCATTTTTCATATAATTATTGATTTCTGCAAAAACTTGTAAGGTGTTTGTCTCAACTACTAATACCAACTCATTCCAATTAGAAGAATCTATGTGTGGAAGGGCTGTATTCTTGGGATAATTTAAAATTTCTTAACTTGTTTCCTCTTTAAAAAGGGAGGTGCAGGAAGTGAACTAGTTAAAAGTTTGCAAGTTTATCTAGGAGATGGTTTTGATTTCTTTGTGCTTTATTCTGAAGACATGATGGGCACAAGTTTGATGTTTGGAAAAACAGATTAGGCTTCAAGAAAGAGTTTAAATTTTCTAACAGTGACTTGGCTCACAAAATTTTCTTTAGCAGTAGGGGTAACTGGCATTTTACAAATGTTTAAAGAGAGTGTGATGATTTCATAAAATCTGAATTTTTTTTTTATTTTCAATGATGGAAGAAAAGGCATGGCTTTGAAGGACCAAATGGTCTCTTGTTGTCTGGATGCTCTGTTATGCCAGAAAACTTAATCTGAATGCCTGCCAACGAAGTTATTATTTTGAAAATAAGGAGGCAAAACTAAACATAGAATTATGAGTGAAGCCTAACTCTTGATTTATACAGATAAAATTACCTTTTTGTTACATGTTAATCAACAAGAATACATTTTAAATGCCTTATTATCTCAACTTCTAACAACACAGCATTGCTCTGATGGTTTAAGTGATCTTTATAACATTTTGCCAAGGTCATTTTCCTCAGTTATGTTGTGGAGTTGGTTTTCAACTGTATTAAGTGTGTGTAATTCAAATTATGGTAACTACATTATTTTGCACTTGATGCAAATGAAGTTCATTTGCCAAATATCTGTTTAACCAATTGATTTAAAAGCATGATGTCATATCTTCAAACGTTACTAATTATGCTTTTATCAATATCAGAAATGTAGGAAAGAAAAGTAAGTACTAAACATTGAGTTACTTCTGTAGTAACAACAGAGCATTGCTTGTTACAATGTTGTTTTTTTTATACACCCATCCAATTCACTAAGTCTTTCTTTAACCCCCACTAATTTGATTTCTTAAGCTGATATTTTGTGGCACCTTGTAAAAAAATTTTAAAATTTAAGTTCTCCAGGTGCATACAATCTTCAACATTCAGTTAATGTGTAACACCCTCGAACAAAATTCTTTACATCATAGGTTTTGTTAGGGGTGTTGCTTAAGTTTAACTGTCATGAAGAGATTTTAAATAGGTCAGTAGAACCAAAAATAGATTGAAGTCTGTGTCTTGTTTAAAGGAAGGTGGATGGATAAGTGTTTGGGTTTGATTTGATGGACACAAAAATTTTTTGGAATGGGTAGTATTTATTTCAGAGAGACAGAAGTTGCCTTTTTAAAAACATTATTTTAGCTATTCTGAAGATTTCTATTATAGAGTGGTTAGTATATAAATGTTGATTTAGGATGTACTTTAGGTAGTTGATAATATAGAATATAAAAAGTTGTTTAGGTTGAGTGACAAGAGGGATATATAATGCCAACAGAGATCATTGTGGATTACTAAAAGGTATTATTCATTTTAATAAACTGTTATAGGAAAAGACTTTTGTGATTATACTATTAAAGTATAAAAATATAAAAAAACTTAACTTTAAGTTATTAGTACAGATGAAAGATTTTTCGTGTTATGGAAGATGTTGATAATTTTCGAGCTTCTGGGTGCATGTTATTCAACAGTGATAGAATACTTAAAGAATGTGGCTGTTTGTTTTACAAATCCATCACAAATACATGGGCTGGAGGATATTGGAAGCTAATATAAATGTGATGGCTAGATGGTTAAGGCGCTGGACTCGTGATCTAAGGGTTTGAATTCCTGTCACATCAAACATGCTTACCCTTTCAGCTGTGGGGCATTATAATGTGATGATTAGTCCCACTATTTATTGGTAAAAGAGTAGCCCAAGAGTTAGCGGTGGATGGTGATGACTAGCTGCCTGCCCTCTAGCCTTATGCTGCAAAATTAGGAATGGCTGGAGGAGATAGCCCTCGTGGCTTTGAACGAAATTCAAAACCAAACAAACAATGTGTATCTGTATATAAGGGCAGGAAATTGTTATAAGCCATGTAATCACTCATGGGAAATTTATATGAAATTAGAAATACTTCTACTAAAGTTTTGGTTATGGGAGATTTTAATTTTAAAAATATTAATTGGATTGTATAGAGTCAGATAGTGAAGGTGAAAATTTTGTATGCAAAAACGGCTCATTTGGGTTGAGAAAATATTTTACATGGAAGAGCGAACAACGTTTTGACCTTTGACGGTCATCGTCAGGTTCGCAAAGAAAGAGGTAACTGACTGGAAGCTGACCACATGTGTCGCAATGTAGAGGGCAGGGTTAGATGTTTGAATATATAATTTTATCTATAATATTAATATAGGTATAATGGCGTTCCTTTATATTGGTTGCCCCCCAGTGGCTCAGCGGTATGTCTGCGGATTTACACGCTAAAATCCGGGTTTCGATACCCACGGTGGGTAGAGCACAGATAGCCCATTGTGTAGCTTTGTGCTTAATTCAAAACAACAACAAAATTATATTGGTTTATTTTGGGTTTAAGTTGTTGTATAAGTAAGGCTTCTTTAATTTTGGGTTTGTTTATGTTTGTTTCTTTATTTAGTATTTGAGTGTTTTCTATGGTTATGTTGTGTCCATTTGACTTAGAGTGTTCGAAAACGTGTGAAGGTGACTTTTTATGTTCTTTGAATCTAGTTTCCATTTTTCTACTTGTTTCTCCAATATAGAAGTCGTGGCAGTTATCACATTGTATTTTATAAATAATGTTGGTGTGGTGTTTGTCAGTGTAGTTCTTACATAGTATAGACTTTAGTTTTGTGCCTGGTTTTTGAATAAATTTAGTATTAACTGGAATGTTATATTTTGTTGCGACACTCAGTTACACAACCCCTTCCAAACATGTGGTCAGCTTCCGGTCAGTTACCTCTTTCTTTGTGAACCTGACGATGACCGAAGAAGGTCGAAACGTTGTTCGCTCTTCTATTTAAAATAATTTCTGAATCCAAACGAGCCGTTTTTGCATATAAAATTATCAACAAGTGGGTTTCTCAACATCACTGAAGGTGAAAGTTTGTTTTGAGGCAATATGGTACAGTTTTCATCATAAAGTAAAGGTGATGGGACTGTGGATTTAATATTAATCACTGATTAAAATGTTTAGAAGGTTAAGGGGGAGAGAAAATTTTGGAATGATTACTGTATAATTGGATTTGAGGTTTTATTGCATGTTAATGTTTAGTTTAATAATATTTTAACTCCAGTTCTTAGAACAGCCAACTTTAAGACTATGAGTTAAGAACAAACTATGTAGTGTAAACTAAAACAGGCTGTTAACTGGGAAATTCTTGTCTATAGTGGAAAATCTTTGAGACAAATTACTACAAAATAATTATTTTCAGACTGTATAAAGAAAAAAACATAATGTAAAACTGAAGTGCATATGGCTTATAAAGGAAAACCTTTACAGATGAGTACAATTCAATCATAATACTAGAATGGAAGATTTAGCACCATATTTTAGTACAAGAGAACTGATTAAAGACAATATTGGAAAATTAAAAAGAGGATACGAGAAAGAGAATGTTAGAATTGGAGCTGGACTTTTATTAAACATCTAAGATCAGAGGGTTAAATAATCACCCATACATCCCAGTGCTGTAATGTAATCGCACTGGTACCTTGTGAATGAACAAGGCTATCCTGTTATATTCACGGTTTAGTTGCTGTAGTCTATACTGATGATGCTTCCACATGGATGTAGTACAAGAAAAGAAGAATAAAGTATTGTTTTTACTGTGGAGCATGGGTTACCTTTAATTGAAATGGCCATACCTTGCTAAATAGTAAAGCACACAAGGTTGCTGATTTTGACTCTCAGTTTGGAAGGGAAGGGAGAGCCAATAGCATGATGAACACTGCTACTACAGTTCTGGAAATCCAACTGAGCCCATTATTATTAACTTATCAAATACAACAGATGGCTTGCATAGAAAGATTTAGTGGTCAGCTCAACAACTCTGATATGGTTGTATGGCTGTTGGTACATAACAGTCAGACTACAAGGGTAATACAGAGTTTTTGATCAGTACAAGTGTAGCCAAAACATTGCCAGAACTCATCATGTATCAGGCACTCAGAACAAAACCACCATTTGGGCCAGTCTGCTGAAATTTTGTTATGGTAAGTTAGATAAACTAGATAAAATAAAGAGGTGTGTCTGTAACTATGCCTAGGATGTGTCACTCATAGAACATAGGCAGTTATTTCTGACCTGAGTTTTAGCATCATTATCCTTGAGAGAATATATTGTGGCACTTGTCACTCAGTTTCGTCTGCTATTCTGTGAGAAAGTTATCTGATGCTGGTCAGACTGGGTCCATGAATAGTGGACTGCATAAAAGTATAGGGGAGAGAAGTCACAGAAACCCCATACACACAAGCGATGTTCCATGGTTTATAACAGGTAATGTCTAAATTGTCAGTTCCATGTAACATACCTATAGAGTCCACATGAAATAATTATTTCCTGCCAATAACCAATCCATGTTAACTTGAGCTGTCTTCTTGCCAAAAAGAAATGAAGTTCTACTATGTGGATGTTATGAGAGTTTCGTTATCCAATTCACCATTCGAATTGTTATTAGCACAGTAAATGAAGTGGAAGTAATAAAGGATATTGGTAATGTTAGGGTTGTGCCCATTGTGCTGTTTCTGAAATTATGTATATGGTTACCACAACATCTAATGTCATTAGTTGATGAAAATGCAAACAAACCTTGATAAGTGCAGCAGCATAAACTTGGTCAACTTACTAGCTTAGCATGTCAATGCATTTGTGGAACCAGATGGCTGATTGTGTTAAACAACAATAACCCAACATCACACAGATACAGTTGATGCACATCTAATTAAACGATTGCTGTGCAGGTTTTCCTAGAGTGCTAGAAGTGTAGCCAGTGGTACAGTACATGTTAAAGGACTGGATTATTGGCCTTCAGTGAGTGCATTGCTACTTCCATTAATGGTTGCCAGAAAAAAGGAAGGTGTGGTTAGGTTCTATATTGATTTTAGATGGGTGAACATGTAAACTTTTGTTAATGCTTGTTTTCACTGAAGACAAATGAGTGCCTGAATACTTTGGAAAGACCTCTTTGGATCAACACTAAATCTGGCACCCAGTTGCTGGAAAGTCAAGTTAGATTATGAGAATATGCATAAGACAACATCAAACATGAGTTTTACCTCATATTTTTTTGACATTGTTATGCACCTCCCACTTTCGAGAGGTTAATGGAGTTTACACTGAAGGGGCTACATGTAGACAAGAGTCTGATTTGTTTTGATGATGTCTTAGTGTTTGGTTCCACATTCAGGTCTGTGGCTGAGAACCTAAAAATGGTATTTCATTACTTGAAAAGATGTCGGCTTGAGACTGTAACGAGGAAATATAATTTATTGATCATGTTTTGTGTATAAATAAAATCTTCATTACCTTGTTAAAATAACAGCAGTGTGTGTGTGATTAGTCTCAGTCAGTGACCATGTGAAAGTCCAAAGTTTTTCAGTTTGTCTTGTATTGCTGAAAATTTGTTGTCAACCTCTCTATTATTGCTACACTATTATTAGCTCTCACTAAAGTTGAGATGCATTTCAGCTGGAGTGAAGAATGTGAGCAAGTATTCTAGTTTTTGATGCATGTTTGAGCAGAAGATCAAATGCTTCCATTTCCCTGACAATACTGTGAAATTTTGTTAGGTACTGATGCTACTGATAAAACAATAGTAGTGGTCTTATTGCAGTTTTTGGACAGGTTAAAACATCTAATTATGTATGTTAGCTGCATGTTCACAACTCTGGAATACATGTACAATAAAGAAAGAACTGCTTGCAGTTGTAGTCTCCATAAAATACTATCAGTACCATTTGTATGGTAAAAAGTTCACTATTTGAGTGGAACGATGTGTCACTGAAATGGTTGCAGAAGATTTCACTAGTGAATGCTGCAATGAAATGTTTAGGGAGATGGAAGGACTCAGATAAAGCATTTGGCATTTCTAGTTTAACTAGTTCATATTGATGAATGTACTATGGATAACATAATCTATGGAATTTATGAGTGAATGAAGGTATTACCAATGACCAAATTCTGGTCTTCAGTCTGTATTGCAGACAGCAGCTCCCCAGAGATTTGAGTCAGAAGATTTTCTGGACTTTGCATAACATGCAGACTGGAGGGCTCCAAGGTATTACCTCCACTTGTGCTAGCATTATATGATGGCTCTACAGGCCACAGTCAATTGAAGATATTCAACATTGTTCTCAAGATTAAATGGTGTGTGCAACCTCCAAATAATACACCATACACAGGATAAACTTCATTCAGAAAATTTTTATTTTCCCCTACAGACAACAGCTTTTAATATTTCTAGTTCACTCCCAGAGATGAAAGTTTAAATATATATACTGTGGCAATCAATTACTTAAAAAAGTGGACCAAAGCTTATCCAATGATCAATATATCAACATATTTTTTGGCTGATGCATTAGTGGAACATTGGATAAAGCATCCTTTAACACTTGAAGAGATCCACAATGGTAAAAAAAAACTAATTTCATATGTTAACTCTTCTTTTAAGTTGTATAGTGTTAACTGTGGTGAATACATGTACTTTGCTTCATCCCACGAGTCTTATTGTTTATTAGAATATGTAATACACTGTCAAGTAAGTTCATTTAATCTGTATTAGCAAACAGGGATAAGCACTTACCATACATTATGATGATGTACCTCACAACTGAATGCCCCTCAGAAGTACAGAAATATGCCTGTGGACTTACAATGCTTTAATCCTGGCTCCTCTACCATTTGTGGGCAGAGCACAGATAGCCCATTGTGTAGCTTTGTAGTTACTTCCAAACAAACACAATTTAACAATGATTATCAAGTTATTTGCCAAGCATTATCAAGTTTGAGTGTGAAGTCTTGCTTCTTCTAGATGTAATGTATGGTCCTCCCCTAGGGAGCATATTTCACTATGTCCATAAGAATTTGTGGAGTGGTTAACCTGTGTTAGTTGTTGTGAATGAGTTTGTATGTCAAAATCTAAGAACAGTTGCCATAAAACAATGAAGGAATGAATGTACCCATGTAGAAACTACTTGTTACTTTGGTATGTGCCAGATGCATGGAAGCTGATTTTCTCTTACTGAATAGGACCTTACCCTGTATTCTGAAGCCCATTCTATTGGGGTGTGAGTTACAATAAATGAGAGATGTACAAAAGTATGTATTGCAAGTCAATCAGTTATAAACAGAATTACCAACAAACATATAGTGAATAGGCTCAGACAAGACAGAAGAGGAAACTGATGAATACTATTTTTATTACCCGTTGGTCCAGAAGCTAAGAAAGATATTGCTGAGAATAATGTATCAAATTAACTATTATGTATTTATTTTAATATTGATGCTTGTTTCAGTTAAATATTTATTTAGAAATGCATGTAACTAATAGTGGTATATGTTTGTTGTGAATGTTCTACCTATTCTCTAAATTTGTAGAAGATTCTTGAGTACAAGAATCAATATTTTATGCATGTATTTAAAATACCAGTGATTTCCAGTATCGTTATCAACTGAACTTTCAAGAACCTCTCCCAATGTTTATAAATTGATATGCCATGAGGCAGTTTATGTATATATTGTTGGTTTGTTATGGTTAGTATACTATAAACATTGGAAGTTATACGTGTGATTAACACTCATTAATCAGGAATGTTTAGAGAATTCAAACATTACAAAACATTCAACCTCAGTGAATTCACTTTGAACATCAACATTTTTGTGAAAACATTATATAACTTCAGCAGTGAAGAGTCAGTTTGTAACTAACGTGAGATCAGGAAAGAATATACTTGTAGGTGTATTTTTAGTGCTTAATTTCGAAACAAACATTTCAATCAGACTGATCATTGTATCAGCACTCTAACAAGTATTTATATGGAATTTAAAGTTAAAATGATCATAGAGGGTTATATGGATGCCACTTTGGGTATGTAGTTTACAGATTCACTGCTGTCCAATGGAGTAGGGAAACATTTCCACTAAAACACAGGCTTAATTTATTTAATATGGAGAACAAAGGACAATAAACTAACACAAGTGAGTGAAGAAAGAAAGTATTCATTTTTAATATGTGTCTAATGTAATAGACTATTGAATGGCATCTAATTCTGCGTGAATAGCTGCTAGGGATGAAGCCAGGAGAGAGAGACAATTCTACAACCAGTGGCTAAGATACTACAATTTTAAAGTTATCCCAAGATAGCTGTGAAAGCTTCTGTTTTGCCTGTTTGAATTCTTTGCATTACTAAGAAACCACTCAGTGTTTCCCAAACTATGAGATCAATGTATACTATTGAATGCAAGTAGTTAAAAGAAAAATATCTTTACATCAGTGTACACTCACATGTATACATTGGAACTTGTTGACACTACAACATTTAATATTTAGTGAGAGTGACTTACTGGGGAAACATCAAGTACAAGAGGAAAGGGGGCACTGTCTAAAAAAGTTGAACCACTGATTCTGACAACCATGAAAATAAACCAGTAGTTGAAAATTAAAACTATACCTTTAAACATAAAAATACCCAATCACACACATACACATTTTCTTTCTCTTTTTGTTTGTAAATACATGATACCTAAAATAAGATAATCTGCTTCTGTGTAACTGAGTGAAAACAATAGTGTTCAAAAGTTTGCGAAGAATACATTAAGGTGTGATCAAGCAGGTAATAAAGAGTATAATGTTAGCAAGTTATTACTTATTGGCAAAATGTTTCAGTGTTTTGCATCATTCATACATTACAAGTATGTATGTGTCACAATAGCAGTAAATTAGGTGTTAAATACACTGCACATGTCGTTTTTTTATTAGGTATCTTACATATTTTACATTTTAATCTTTAATATTAGTTGCACAACATTTTTATGTGTTAGTTACACATTATTACTATGTTTTAGCTTCTTGTATAAGTGAAACAACATTACTACTTTCATGTGTTTTTTTAAGGGCACTAAGTAATAATACAGATATGTTGTAGTGTTTTATGTGTCATACATTTTGTCTAAGATTTTGGTCCCAGTAACAAATTATTAATGTTTTGGTGTTTGGCCTTAATAAAATACTGGCATGTTTTGGTGTGGCTTTTGTTTAGTTACTTTTTTTTTGTCTCGTCAATTTGTCACAGAATACAAGGTAATGTTGTTTCGATGTTAGATATTTTTATATTAGATATTATGTATTTTTTATATTCAGTGTTTGGTCTTAATAGCAAAGTATCAGTGTGTTTTGGTTTGTTTTTAGTAACACTTTTTTTTTATTTCGGTATATGAAACACTTCATGTTTCAGTGTTTCGTTTCAACAACACATTTTTGTGTTTTGAATCATTAACAAAGATTTTACACTTTCAACATCTTGTTTATGTAACTCAACTCTGGATGGATTAGAAATTTCCATCATTTATGATAATTTGTCTCAACACATTCTTCTTTCAGTTACATATTATTCAATCAATAATGCTACAGTATTTAGTTAAAGATTTATCAGCATTTTTTTCATAAACATAGAAAACTCTCAAGATTTTGTAACTCTCTTATAGTGATTATAAAAGAGAATTTCACCATACAGTGGAGATTGGCAAATATTAAATTGTAATGAGCTACTATTACTAACAATCTGATTTGTATCCATACTCATTTAAAAGAAAGCATGCTTTGATATGTCAAGGTGTAGGTATTGAGCCACAAATAAAGAAACTATTTTGTTTATGTTATTTATAACAGTGTAGTCAAGATAATTTCCATTATCAGTTTGCTTGTGCCAATTCTCTGGAAATGGATCAGTGATAAGATGTAGGACTGATACACCTGTGGAAAAAAAAAGAAATCTATAATTTTGCTTTATAAATTCATAAGTAACAGAAGAAAGTTAGGGCTTGTAAGAGAAGTCATTTTATTGTTTTTGAATTATTTTAAGTTATTTGTATATAGTACATAAGAAAATATTTCCCAAGTGTGTTTTTATAACTTTGTATTTTTAAACTTATACATTGTTTATATTCAGTCAGTTAACATAATAACACTTTCAAAATGGGGAAGAAAGAGATATTCATATGTTTTTGTTGTTATTTGTCAGGTATGTCAAGGAATTCAAATATTTTTTTATAACAAATGTTTTTATAATGGACATGGAAAGAAAACATTAAAAATAATTTAAAAATCAAATAAAACTACTTCAAGAATTAAGATAATACTGAGCAAATCAAATGCTTGAAATGTTAAAGATACTAAGATATTGTAGATATTTACAAAAAAAGAAAAGAAGTGATTTTGTTATATTATTTAACTGGTGTTTTGTTCTTGTGTTTTTAATACATTAAACATCAGACTAATGTTAACTGCACATGTTAATTAGGAAGTCAACCTTTAACATTGGAATTAATTAATTTTATCCACAAAAATAACATATGGTTTGATTCAATTTAACACAAAAAAACATTAAAATATCTAATATAAAAAGTGCCAGCAGCACTGGCAAATTCACCAGATGTGTCATATGTCCCTGAACTAAACTTTCTAAGTTCCAAGACTTTTCCTGACCTGGTATGATATATTATTTTACCTACCCAAACAAATGCATGTGGTACAAAGTGGCACCCTAGATTTCCACCTGCTAATTAATATGAACCTTTTGTTTCCTTTCAGTTCAATTTGAAAGCAGAGAGTTACTCAATTACACAATATAAAGTTTCCTTACTCTAGCTGCACACAAATGAGATTTGCTATTGGTCATTAGGTATATTGTTTTGTAGGAAAGGCATCAATGAATTTATTCATGATGTTCCAAAACAATATTGTTTCTTAGAGTAAATCACATAATGACCCAATTCTTCCCCACTCCTGTGTTTAAGTTACAGTGAATAAATTTTGCATGGATTTGATTGCCATGAGTAGCTGAGCTTTGTTTGCATTATTGTTATAATCTGTTCTGTCAAGCAGCATTGTTATACCTATTTCATATTTGTTTAAGAGATTTTAGCATTTCAGATACAGAGATATGTTGAGACTTAAAGACTTTGAGCAGATTTAGTTATTTTATATTTAGATTTACAATGGGTTTTCTTGATGTTTAGTTAACTTGTTTTATATACTCTTCAAAACAAGAAAAGCAAAAGGGGTATTTTTTCATTTTAAAGAGAAATATATGTAATAACGTTACAAGCTCAGAGTATGTGGTGTTACACGTGTTAAGGCATTGGTTGTCAGACAAAAATGACAAAAGTTGTGCACTTTTGAAACGGAGGAAAACATCGGATTTTTCGCCAAAACGCATTTGTGTTCAATTAATTTGTTTGAGAGATCTACGTGTTCTGTAAGTGCAACATGTGCAAAATCCCTATAAAAGTGACGGTTTCTTGGTTTCCATTGCTCAGTGTTAAGCCACCGACACGCAATACAGTTACGCCAAGACTGACTGAAGCACAACGCAACAACGCCATTGGTCGCTTGGAAGCAGGCAAATCTCGATCAAATGTTGCCAGAGCTGTGAATGTCCACCCAAGCACCATCGCAAGGCTATGGAATCGTCACCAACAAAATGGATCAACTCGTGACCGTCCACGATCTGGCAGACCTCGTGTGACTACGCACGCACAAGATGCTACATCCGGTTACGTCACCTTCTGGATAGGACCACCACTGCGACGTCTACTGCCTCAACCATACCAGGGCTGCGTAGGATTTCCGATCAGACAGTATGCAACCGTCTACGAGATGCAGGAATCCGACCTCGACGTCCAGTCAGAGGCGTCATCCTCACCCAGCAACATCGTCAAGCACGCTGCAGTGGTCTCGGGCACATTGGGTATAGCCTCATCGACGATGGAGGCATGTTTGGTTCAGCCATGAATCACGTTTTATGCTTCGTGGGCACCACAACATCAACGTTCTTCCCTGGTCCTCCAGATCACCAGATTTAAACCCCGTCGAACATCTTTGGGACGAGTTGGACCGACATCTGCGATGGTGACAACCACAACTACAGACTCTACCTCACTTGCAGCAGCTTTTCAGGCTAGTGGACAGTCATTCCACAGGATGTGATTCGTCATCTCATCGCTTCCATGGGCAGGAGATGCCAAGCAGTTATTGATGCACACAGGGGGCATACTTGTTATTGACGTTGAATACTTTCCATTATAAGAAGGAGCAGTTAAATAAGCTATATTTTCAATGTTATAACTACTTCTTTCTTTGTTAGAGAAAGCTCCTAATCATGATGAAGATGTTGCAGTACCAAGAAGTTATGTAAATGTTGAGGATAGAAGATGCTCCATGTAATATCGAGAGATAAAGATATATTATTTATAAATATCAGAGTGAGTAATTCAGAACAATTTTAGTTTTGAATGTTATCACTCTGTTCACCAACTCAGAAAATTTGCTGTGGATTTCTGTAAGTTTTTTAGATAGATGGACATCAAGGCAAAACAACCTGCAAGATACACTGTGTGTCATTAACAAGAGTGATAGTTTAGTAATTTTCCGATATACCACAAATTTTTAATGGAAATGCTCCACTGGATTTTTACTTCACATGCCATATTTCAAGGTTATTCATTAAGAACTACAGTATATACAAAATCTTCAATAGTTTTTTGTTTCTGAATTTTGCCCAAAGCTACTCGAGGGCTATCTGTGCTAGCCATTCCTAATTTAGCAGTGTAAGACTAGAGGGAAGGCAGCTAGTCATCACCACCCACCACAAACACTTGGGCTACTCTTTTGCCAACGAATAGTGGGATTGACCATACATTACAACGCCCACACGGCTGAAAGAGTGTGCATGTTTGATGTGACTGGGATTCGAACCCGCGACCTTCAGATTACGAGTCGAGTGCCTTAACTATCTGGCCATGCCGGACCGATCTTCAATAGTGACTTAATTTCTTCCTATATTTTCTTCTTCGCATTCGCATTGAAAGTATGAAGCATGTGGGTTCAAATCCTTATCCTATCAAACATGCACTCCTTTTCAGCAGTAACTTGTTGGTGTGTATTGAGAAAAAGTTACGATATCTAATAAATAAATATCTTAGGGGTGACAAAAGGTGTGGCCAAAAGAGAATTGAGCAACTTAAAGGAATGAAATCAAAATTGGCGGTCAAGCAGTTAACTACACTTATAACATTGATAAGAATTTTACAGCAAATAATCATTCATTTGTCAGCCAGGCCATATTTTTTGTTAAGACTGGGCCATCAATGTGAATATAATAAATGAATATTTGTTGTAAAATTATAATGCAGTCAAAAAATGTAGCTACCAGTTCAGCCGCCAATGTTGATTTTATCCCTTGGAGTCGCACCTTTTTTCACAAACCTAAGGTGTTTTTGATTAGATACCATTAGTAAGAAATTTTTTGTTGACATATGGTATTTTGATGTAGGTCTACAATTTGTATGAAAATAAAAATAGCATATAGAAATATAATAATTATTCATAGTTACATGGACTATATTTAGAATTAGTTTTAACAAATAATCTACAATAATTTGTCTAATGAAAGAATTATATCACAACAGTTATTTTTTTCATTTTTTATGCCACAACTTTTCAACAACTAATTTTATTCTCAGTGGAAACCTGAAAAAGAACTGTTGTCCAAAACATTGTTTTATCATTAATTAACAAACTTCTTTTTACTTGGCAAGTGTTTCGCCGCGATTCTTTTACATCTTGGACTTTACTCTCCTAGGAAATACCCTTCTTATCAGAATTGTTGGAGTGATCCCGAGCAATCTCGGGGTTACGAGTTCAATTCTCATCACTGAATGTGCTTGGTCTTTCGAAAAGCAGTGGGGGCTGTCAGTTCTTCATTTATTAAAGTATGATGTTTATTATTCAACTTTTTAAAGACAAGTAATATCCAAGTTATATGGGGGTCATTTAGCTGCTTCTCTCAAAACATTTAATTTATTTTTAATCGTGTACTTTGTGATCACTTCTGAGACAATAGCTTTTACAGCAGCATGATGTGCCAAATCAGTATTTAAAAAAAAAATCAAATGAAGAAAGATGAGATCCCACGGTTTAGTTATAAAGCCATAAGCCATCTTTATAGCACTGCTATTGTTTTAGAGGATGGTCTTACAATAAATTTTACTTTGAAATATTGTAATCTAACATATGATTAGACAGTCTAGGTGCTTGAAGCTAATAAACCATTTCAATAATACATGATTCACTCAAATAACAAACCTCTTTTCATAAAAATGGTGGTTGTGCATGACAAAAACTATAGCTACAAACAGAAATTTCTTTGTGGTTTAGTTACAACATTCCCAAATGATCACTAAATATTTCATGTTTACATTTACTCCCTAGATATCTTCCTTAATTTACAATAGCATTACCTCAAATCCACTGTTGCTAGTTTATGTATTAATAAAATGTAACTAAAATGCCCATCAATGAAAAAAATAGTGTGACTTTCTCAGAGATGCTGATCACTAAAAAGGTAATACAGTGTAAAGCCAGAAAAACTGTCAACATGTTTCTTTGTCTTAGGCTAAACTCAATCCTTATCTGCTGCAGTTTTTACAGGATTAGTGGACTCCACTTTTGTGTCTACAATTTGACCAAGGAGTTTTTATTTTGTGCACATTTGCTCAAGTTAAATATCAAATTTTTATTTCGCATACTCTGAAACACTATTTTGTATGTCATTTACATACATTAAGCACCTATTCAATTACAAACCATCCAATGCGAATCTTTCTCCTTTTTCAAAGTGGCCAATATAATGTTACACATGTCTAATTAAATGCATGACGAAAAATTCATACAGCTCGTCTTGAGTGCTGAAAGAAGTTTCTGATCTGCCTCCATTTGTCAGTAACTGGGTGAAACATCTGATGTATTGAATCGTTAAATACTTTTGACACATCAAGGTATCCATCCATATGTGCATATAACAAAACATGCATGGACCTGAGTAATCACATTCATCCACGTAAAATCAACAAATTATATTAGCTTCCTCCTTTGTTTCTTCCTAATAACTAATGATAAAGAGCAACCACTTTTAATATCTGAATTAATCCATCATAGAGCATACATGATGCTCCCACTTGCCTGAGTCAAAGCGTCACAACTATCTGTGTAACAATAAGCTCAGTTTGCCTTCTCCCAGTACTATTTTGTACACAACAAACAGCTGGTAAACTATTCCAGTTGCTGACTGAAATCTTGCTCCTGTCTTTATCAAGATTGCATACACAGTCTTTGATCAGTAATTACTGGTGCTATAATAGCAAACGTGTTGTACGTGGATGCAGTGTTGCTGAAGTAATGGTTGCTAAATTGTTAGGTTCAGTTACCTCTTCCTCCATATTGATAACAAGTGGCAGTTTCACAATCATCTGTTCCTAGTTAAGAGAAAGGAAACCAAGCAAGCCTTAGCTCTATCAAGATGACATATGCCATTAATGGGTGAGATTGAATAGTAGATGCAGTGCCAATGCAGCTACAGCTAACTGGCAAGTTGTTTGGAATTATCAGTTCAAACTGTGTTGCCAAAGAAAGTAACTTAAACCTGTATAATGCCAAATATTGCATTTCTACCTATTTTGATTTATTAGTCCCAGGGTTAACAATATCATTTAGAATGCTGCGAGGAGTTTGGGTTTGCATACACATGTGATAGGAAAGCTTGAATATTTGCTTAAATCTCATTGACTAGACTCAGCATTTAAGTCCTGTGATCATTATCAAAAGATCATTGATATCGCATGCATTCTGGGAGTTCTTAAAAGGTATGGAAAAAGATGTAATTTACAGTTTATCTTACACTCGAGGAGTAACGGTTAAATTCCACTTTATGATAAGAATAGCCTCTTCTATCAGTTGAAAATTATAATAAATTAGAGCCAATATTATTTATATCTTTACATAAATATTTAAAATACACACAAATAAATAAACCATTCTTGAGAACGTTAATATAAAAATCAGAACCTTCTAATTTGTAACTTAAGTATGCAGATGTTAGGTTTAATACATTTGTTTTATAAATTTTATCTAAGTCATGTTTGTACTGTTCAGTAATTTGTTTTTTTCAATTTAGCAAGATTTATTATTATGTAATATAATTATTTTATACGTCTAATGAATAATGAATCTCTTAACTTACGAATATATATATAAATGATTTATTAAGTGAAGTCCTTTCAGAAAACAATGCCTCTTTTCATATGGCTTCTAACACTAAAAACCGGATTTCGATACCTGTGATTTCAACATCAAAAATATTCCATTGTATAGCCTTTTATATGTAAAAACGGCTCGTTTGGGTTGAGAAAATATTTTAAATAGAAGAGCGAACAACGTTTCGACCTTCTTCGTTCTTTGTGAACCTGACGATGACCGAAAAAGGTCGAAACGTTGTTCGCTCTTCTATTTAAAATATTTTCTGAACCCAAACGAGCCGTTTTTGCATATAAAATTCTCAACAAGTGGGTTTCTCGACATCACTGATTGTATAGCCTTGTGTTTAATAACAAAGAGACTAAGATTTCTTAAAATAATTGAAAGTAATTATGAGCTGAAGAAAGACGGACACAATATTCATATCAATGTATGAGTTTGGAACTATGTATTCGCACAATTTATTCAGTTTTTAAGTATGTCCAAGGTAATGTTAAAGCATAAGGTAATTTCATGATGTTTAAGTTAATATTACAACGTAACATCATCTTCATAACGTTAAAGGTAAAGCTAAAACGTAAGGGCGTCTTAAGAATGTTCAAGGTAATGCTAAAATATTAAGTCATCTTCAAAACGTTCAAGGTAACGATAAAACATAAAGATAATTTGAATGATAAGATACATAGTTTACCGTATCAAGTTGGCTCATTTCATGCTTTAAACCAATGTGATGAAAATTTGGTAATGGAAAATGTTAATGGATATCTCGTTTATTGTAATTATGTATTAAACAAGTAATAAACTATTTGAAAAAATAAGTATAATGTAGGGATGACAATTCCAAAAAATGCAGAAACAAGGAAGGAATAATTTAACAAACTACACTACAATTCCTACATAAGTAGCCAAATCTTTAAAAAAAAACAACAAATGTTTGTCTAAAATTAGATATAAAATTATTTTCATTCACATGAATTAGAGTTTAAATAAAGTATTTAAACTGAATAATTCTATAAAATATTTTCGGCGACGTTGGTTAGATATCTCATTGGGATATTGCAAATCCACCAGATGTCCGAAGTTTGTTTGTTTGTTTGTTTTGGAATTTCGCACAAAGCTACTCGAGGGCTATCTGTGCTAGCCGTCTCTAATTTTGCAGTGTAAGACTAGAGGGAAGGCAGCTAGTCATCACCACCCACCGCCAACTCTTGGGCTACTCTTTTTACCAACGAATAGTGGGATTGACCGTCACATTATACACCCCCACGGCTGGGAGGGCGAGCATGTTTAGCGCGACGCGGGCGCGAACCCGCGACCCTCGGATTACGAGTGCACGCCTTAACGCGCTCGGCCATGCCAGGCCCATGTCCGAAGTATAGTTTAAGAGTGGCGCTGTTATTAAATTTTCCTTGCATTAGCACTACTAGTAACGTGTGAGGAGATTACAGATTTTATGGAGTGAAATGTGTTGTCACTAGTCATTATATTCAACATACATTGTTCAAACACACAAGTAATTGGATATTACTTACCTCTCTCAGCAAAGGGCACGTGGTCATCCTGCACAAATCCTGAAGATGACGAAGTTTTGAAATAATTAGTTTTTCCAGTTGGGCTTTCTAGCTCATGTAACGAATTCAGACGTTGCTCTAAATATCAAAAATAAAAATATTGGGATCAGTTTTTGCAAAACAGAATTTACGATAACAAATAGCGTTTAATTAAACAACTGTAACATTTGCAAACATGTCAATTTAGGGTATTTTTAAGAATTTAAGCGTGGGGATTTACTGAAGATTAATGAGAACCAATGGAAACTATGTTCCAGATCTCGTGCTGACTTAAAATTATTATCATTGTTAGCCGTATTCAGATAAATAGCAATGATTACACACCAAAATCTGACACTGAAATATTCTTTGTAACAAGAGTTTGCAAGGGAATGTAACGTCAATGTTAGACAGTTTTAATAATAGTTTACACAGATCCTTCACTTTACGTTGAGTCACTTTGAAAGTCCATGCTTACATAAACGAAAATACAAAAAAAATTACACCTTGCCTTTTTGCCTATTTAAATATGGGCTTTTAGGGATTCATATCAGATGTATGATCAAATCAGATTGCTGTGAGTTTTTTTCTGGCGATTTTTCTCGTAAAAACAGTCGCTAGTTTCAACGTGTGGTTAAGTTCCAAGGACGAATGATTTATTTGTTGAAAAATGAACCCTAATAAGAAAGAGTAGAGCTATGGCAACAGTTGTAAATATCTTTAATATTTGATGATTTCGGAGTTATACATACCCAATCTATGAGGTTATCTGAGGGTTACGGGTTCGAATTTCTTTCACATCAAACATGAACGCCCTTTCTGCCGTGGGTGCGATAAAATGTGACGTTCAATCTCACTATTCGTTGGTAAAAGAGTAGCCCAAGAGTTGGCGGTGGGTGGTGATGACTAGCTGCCTTCCCTCAAGTCTTACACTGTTAAATTAGGGACGACCAGCGCAGATAACCCTCGTGTAGCTTTGCGCAAAATTTATAAACAAACAATAAACCATCTATGAAAATAATTAAAAAACAAAAATATTTAAGAAATATTAAAATTTAGTGTGTGTGCTTTCTTATAGCAAAGCCACATCGGACTATCTGCTGGGTCCAGCAAAGCCACATCGGGCTATCTTTTGAGTCCACCGAGGGGAATAGAGCCCCTGATTTTAGCGTTGTAAATCCGTAGACTTACCTCTGTACGACTTACAGCGAATGTGTGTTAGAAGTTTAAAACAGTTACTTGAAAAGCTATTTAGCTAAACTAAAGGAGAAAACGTTGGTGTTTATGCTGTCACTTGGGTTTTCATAGCAGAAATTTTACCTATTGTGATATAGAGAAGACAAATGGATAATATTCAAGTAGTTTTTGTCAACTATTAGACAAGGACGTAGTGAAGAATATGTGACGAAAGAAACATTGATATTCTAGTTAAAACTTTGACGTGACACCATTCACGAGTCTAACATTTAAACCAAGTAAAATTAACTGATAAAATTAAATATATGTTCTAAGGTGTTCAAGCATAGAGGTTGTTTCATGATTCGAAATGTTTATGTATGATAATGCAAAGTACAAGTTAAAGTGGTGTTTAATTTCGAGAAAAAACAAAGTTAACAAATTCTAGTTGTTGGAGGGTGGGAAATGGGAAATTTAAATTAGAAGTACTGTATTGAGGCCATATAATATGGGATATGTAGTAACGAAGTTGACTGCATAAATTATCGATTTGTAAAGCAGTAAGCCTGAAAATTAATTATGGAGTGTATGTCTCTGAATTAAACGAATCAAAACAGGAGAGACTTGGCAAAAATTAGCACTGAGTAATGTGGAAGTAAATAACTTATGGATTACTCAAAATGTATTAGGGTAAAGTTATAACTTTATTCAGCATATTTACGTAAATACACTTAAATTATGCCCCTAGTAGCTTACTGACAAGTCTAGAAGTTTATAATGCTAAAATTCTGGTTTCAAAACCTGTGGTAGGCAGAGCAGAGAAAGCTCACTTTGTAACATTGTGCGCCACAGAAAACAAACGTAATATAAGTCAGCAGCCCATTGGTTTGATTCGGTTTAGTTATTCTTGTTAGTATACTATCTATCTAGTTAGTAGTTTATATTTCTGTGTTAGCTATAATATAATATATCGTTCTTACATTTGGTTTGTTTTGAATTTCGCACAAAGATACACGAGGATTATCTGCGCTAACTGTCCCTAATTTAGCAGTGTAAGACTAGAAGGAAGGCGACTAGTCATCACCAACCACCAACAGCTCTTATACCAATAAATGATGTGATTGACTACAACATTATAATGCCTCCACAACTGAAAGGGAGGGCATGTTTGGAATTCGAACCCGTAACCTTCTGATTGTGAGTCGAGCGCCCTGATCAGGCCATGTTGGGCCTATCATTTAAGGACCTATTGGTCCATCCAGTCTACACCATTTGGTAAACTACCTTACTATAAATATACAGTAAAACCCCTCTAAGTGGCCACCCCTTGAAAGCGGTTATTCAATCACAGTCCCTTTTTTGTTTACATAATCCCTAATGATGTACAGTGGAACCCCTCTAATCAGGCCAGTTTGTCTCAGTCCTGAAGGTGGCTGCTTTAGAGGGGTTCCACTGTATATCTGTATATAAATTTGAAGTCAATTCTTATCATTCGAATAATTATCAGTTTTCCCCAACAACTATTTGCAAACTAAACTATGCCACCTGCTCTATATATTTTTTCCATTTCCTACGCTTTTACTTTAGGTTTTTACTGGTACAATTTCTTTGAACAAACAATTTCATTAGGCAATTCTTACATTTTCAACATTTGTAATTCGAGGGTCGCGGGTTCGAATCCCCGTTGCACCAAACATACTCGCCCTTTCAACCATATTGACGTTATAATGTGACGGTCAATCTCACTATTCGTTGGTAAAATGTAGCCTAAGAGTTGGTGGTGGTGACTAGCTGCCTTCCCTCTAGTTTCACTCTGCAAAATTAGGGACGGCTAGTGCAGATAATCCTCGTGTAGCTTTGCGCGAAATTCAAAAACAAAACAAACAACATTTGTATTTCAGTCACTTCATAAGTATAACTAATTAGGACAGTATTTCTCTCCCAGTGACATTTGAAGTGATAAACAAAAGCCCACGTTAAGAATGTTCAATAAGAGCTGGAATTTTCCTCAAGTACATCTGATAACTATAATGGTTACAGTAGAATCGTATTTACTCTTATGCTCCCCAGTGGAACAACGGTATGTCTTTGATTCTCCTCGATGAACACAGCAGATAGTCTGATGGAGCTTACAAAAAGAAAAACACACTTTTACTCTTCCAATAAACAAGCAAAAAAGAAATTATTCTGTTCATAGTCAAGTACAACTTTTACTACTGTTATACAATAAATTCAGGTATTGACTTACATCCATACTTTACTTTATATCCCCTACTTATATTGTGTATACTAAGATACCTACCTATGTAAATAAATTGTGTGTGGAGACCATGAGTATCCAAGAAGTAACTAATAAATCTTGGATTTTCAGCTCCAAGCAAATCCAACAGCACAAACATTTTCTGAAATATATACATATAAAGTACATGCTAACACTTTTGTACTCCAAAATATTCTCCATTATTAAATGATATTTTATTTCCTATTTACAGTGATAATACAGGGTGTTCAGAAAGTCACTTGCAGTTTTGTCTGTTAATAAATATATAAGTACACAGTGACTTTCCGAAGATCCTGTATAATTACAAAGTGGTTCTGTGTTTATTGTTATATTTTATATAGCTGAGATGTACGATATATGTATAAAACATGGGAAAAACTGAAAACTAACAGCTTGGAAAGTATTAAGTTAACTTTCAAGCAAACAAAGGAGGGCGATATCATACTTTGAATATGATATTATAACAATAAAGAGATCGTGAATGATCATAGAGTGACTTTCATAATCTTAATGGTAATTCCAACAGAAATAATGCTTATTTCACACAGTGTATATGTCATGTAACAAGAATAAAAATAATGCCATATATATGAAAATACTTCTAATAGTCCAAATTAATCTTTTATATCACATACATAATATTATTATCGCATACATCTAGGGATTTTGATTTCTAACCTCGATGTTTTAACATATTTTCAACTGTATTGCTTACATATTTTAATGCCGTGTAGAGCTAAAAGAAGTGCAATTCAGTAATGTTCTGATGTAAAGTCCCACGAATTCCATTGTTTCTTTTTATTGACTGGTATTGTGACTTACAATACAAGTTTACCCACTAAAAACATTACTTTTGAGCTGAAACCAATCAAACAGCTTGACTGTTTTGAACAATTTTTAGAATTTATTATTTTTTATCTATTTTGACGTACTATTTTGTCTAACTGGTTAGCGCCATTTTCCTGACATTCAGAATCATGAGGTTCCTGTTCCCACTTTCTAGCAAGATGACGAGATCCATACAGAGAATCAGTTGGCATCCACTTCTGAAAAGCTTCCTCACCATCAAAAAATATCAGCTGGAGTGTCATGTGTGCATTCTACACATAAATGAAATGTAAAAAAGAAATTAATATGTAACAATATGGAATTTCAATTATTATTTGTAGTGCAGTCCATTTTTATCTCCAAAGGCACCAAACTGAAGCGTTGGTTTACAATATATGTAAGCATAACCATAGAGAAACAAACAAACGAACAGAGGGATAAAAGTTTGAAAGTGTATGTCGTGGTGTTATAGATGTTAGAAATTCTGATAAAAACAATTGTCACACAATAATCAAAATTAGTAATTAGTATTATTCTCGATTATTCCAACTATCTGAGTAATCGAAAAATTTACAAAACGTGTTCGATCTGTTTTTGTTATTAAAGCTGTCTTAAGCTAATGTATAACAGAATCTATCGGAAATTGTTTTTTTGCAATTCTTTTTCTTGTCGGTAAACTGCTGGCTAGAGGGAAGGCAACTTGCTGATGTCACCCACTGTCAAGTAGTTTTGTTTTGCTTTTTTGCGGTGTTTGTGAACTGCAGATTCGAAGGAAGACAACTTTGGCAGATTTTGTCAACAATGCTGTCTTTGTTGTTATTGTTTGTGGAACATTAACTAGAAGGAAAACAACTCTGTCAGCAATTTTCACCAATATTTTGCTGACTATTGAAAAGGCAAGTGAATGTAACAACAGCAACACCCTGCGCCAATCTTTTTTCTTTTCTTTTACCTATCATGGTTGGAGAAACAGTGAAATTATCAATTAATCAAATGTAATTTATTAATCGGACCAAACTGTTTATTGATTAACATAATAATAACAATATTTATCAATATATAAATCTCTCACCATTAACCAATTCATGACGGGGGCTGATGATTATCCATTGGGCAATACATTGATATAGTCTGTAGCTGATGTATGGCGGACCAGTGGATAACATGCCCTGGCACATTGGATCAAAGATGTAATTTAAACAGCCATTTGTTCTCTAGTCATATAAAGTGTTTGATGTTATGAAGGTACTTGCTTTGGTATAAGTTACCCTTAAGTCAAACGGTTAGCAGAATAGATAACAGAAACTACCAAGTGCATGTTTGCTTGGTTTGCTCATCTCGGCCAAATGGCTGGGATGAACATTTGTCATACACTATGATGGAATACAAATCAACTGAAGTTAGATCTACAAACTATGTACAAAACATGCTTATATTGGTGCATGAAATACTATACACTTTTGAATATTTATCTCAATGTTCAAAGGAATACGTATAGCATTCAGGGTTTGCATTAGTCAATGCACATGAACTCGTCAATTAACAACTTAAAAAACAACAGTTGTTAGTGATAAAAGCAATACTTTGACAACATGGTAACAGAGCCCCACCAATGTAGAGATTGGATTTGATACATGCCAGCGTCATGGAAGCAAATTGGATCTAGCTGGACTTGAGCAGACTGGCCCCTTGTTCTACCAGATATGCCAGATGTGAAGTGCATACAAGCCATATAACATGTCTACAAGCTGCATCTATACATCTCAGACAAATATATCTTACAGTGGCTTGGTCAGGAGTTTAAAGTGGAGACTAACGAGACTGAGAAGGATGAAAATTCCATCTCAAGACATATTGACTTACCAAACGTCTGTCCACATTAAGCTAGATAAAGAAACATTGGATTTAGAGATGAAAGACAATTCCATGAGTTAGTCAAGCAACATTTCTTATCGATATGCTTGAAGTTAAGCAATCATCACGAATTTTTACATTGTACGACTGCCACTCAACGATCACGAGCTAGAACAGTCACTGTTTGTAAGGTCATCGTTTGAAACAAAATAGCAATCCTTACTTTCTAAGCTGTCAAGTACAGCTATAGAGGATAAAAAAATCGCCCAAATGATAGCTGCTCGATTACCGAAGCTACGACACTTGGACTGAATAGATGCGATACTTAATACATCAGCAGTATGCATGAATGAGGATGGTAGTTAAAGTTTTGAAAACTCGGTTTTCATCTCCGGGATATCTGTATTGATAAATAGTCTTAAAATCCATCGATTGCTGTAATTTATCTTCCACATTAAAGATTTTCTAAACTCTACCTATCGATTTTATTATAAACATTAACGGAAATTGTAGACATTTCACAACTGCCAATACATACATCATGACATGAGAACTGGAAGTCAGTCTGGACCACCATCAATGATGGTTTCCCCCAAGAGCCTCCAGTCTTTCTAGTCCTCTTTAAGGCATATATCATGTACTTTGTCCATCTTGACAGTCTAACAAGAATATGTTTGTTTATAATAAGCTTATATTGAAAGTAAAATGCAATCATCCTTTGCTAGAATGAAAAAAAACAGTACAACAATACAGGCATGGTGATCAGCACTGCCAAAGTTGCAGTTATATTCTGCACACATACTCACAGACACTCCTCTAGAAGAAACACTAAAGTATCTGGGAGGTAACATCTGAGAAACAAACCAAATTAGCACTATCATAACCGCATCTCCCACAGGTATCAATAGACTGAAAGTTGCAATAGAAGATACAGTTGAAGAATTTATAAGTTTTATTAAGACATGTAACCACTCTTCCAACAGACGCCGCATTATGCTCTACAAGTCTTAGTAATATTGCAGAACAACAACAAACAGTGTCTACAAATAAAATTACCACTGTGGCTCTGTAGTGTAAAAACAATACATTCTGCCATTGATCCATTCTACTTCTCTTTTACATCACTTTACCTTCACAGACACTTCAGGTGACATTCATGGATAGACAGCAGCTCTAAATTAATCACTACTATAAACTTAAATTAACATTTCAAATGCATTCAAGTAGAATAAATGTCTAGTGTCAATGGGATTAGTAGAAATTAGTCTAACACAGAATAGGGTTGAATAGAAAAGATTTAAAAACATCTCAGCACTTATTTCAAGATCAGGAAGGACAGTCATCTGTCATAACCACAGATGGTTCCTACAATAAAGACAGTAAAAAAGATGGTTTGGAAACTCATTGTTTGACAGAACAACAACATCCTGTATAAGGCTGATGGAGAGCTCAAGCTTCTCACAAAAATAATGGAGCTAAAATTAATAAAGAAAGATCTCCACTAGGATGCTGAAAGCAATGAAGTACATATAGACATTGCTATCAACATAATACTTGCAACGACTAAAAGTTAGTGCTGAATAAAATTCAGAGTCTGTTGTTCCCCAGATGAATGATAGAAAGTAAAGCAACTGCATGATAAGAGTACCAAGTAAATGTATGTGCCAGGCCATACAAAGGTAAAGGTGAACTGACAAATCTTCAGAATTCCTTTGTCAAATCTAGTATAAATGTACTGACAAAATATTAACTTTCTCATAACCGGCAGTAAGATGAAGGTGGCAACCAGGGAAAGTCTTCATCGATATCCAGAGAAAATGAGACTGCTGCAAAGTCGTGTAATGCAGTTAGGAAAATCAAATGTAGGTACTCGGTAAGACAGCTTACGGCTTAAAGGTCATATATAACATCAGTAAAATTACTTTTGTTACCTCCGATGGCATAACCATTCTCAGCATTTGTTTAAATAACCCCTGGTACTACCATCTGGAACTCAACTGATTTTATCATGCTTTTCACAATAACATTTTGCCTTCATACACGCTGTGCAATTTGAAATTATTATAAAACAGTGTTCAGTTGTTGAAAACAATGTTTAATTACTGCAAAAGTCATTTTTAACAATTCAGTTCCTCATGATTATAATATACACGAGCTGCTCAGTACTATCGCTAATTTCTCTCAGGTAGCAGAAAGAAAGTTCCTATCTCATTAACAGCTCAAAATTGAGGTATTTTTGCCTCATTCTTGGAATTTTCTCATCTGAATGATAATCCTATGCGTCTATAAAACTCAATTTAGGTTGTAAGCACAAAATACCAGCCTTAAAGAGAAGAATCACATCCCATTGAAATATTATTCACATGGAACTTTTATTCTACTCAACAAAAAAGAGTTTCAAAATTTTGCAAAGAGCTATACAACGCTATTTGCGTGTGGCCGTTCCTAATTTTGTACCTCCACTCAATCAGTACTCAGCATTAACTCTTGAATTACTCTTTTATAATGGTATTTTTATCATCTCCCACACACACACCTCTAAAGTGTTTGTTTTTTGTTTTTTGGTATTTCGCACAAAGCTACTCGAGGGCTATCGGTGCTAGCCGTCCCTAATTTAGCAGTGTAAGACTAGAGGGAAGGCAGCTAGTCATTACCACCCACCGCCAACTCTTGGGCTACTCTTTTACCAACGAAGAGTGGGATTGACCGCCTCTAAAGTGAGTAGCTCATTTCTACAGCAAATTGTCAGAAACTAAGAATAGTTTAAAGCATTCAAACAACTTGACCATGTTTTACCCTCTAAAAATATACCTATAAGCCTGTATAAAGTTCAAAATAATGATTTTACCAGTTAATATCCACAACTAGGTTTACTACATCACATGTCCCCTACTGGAACAGCGGTAAGTCTTTGGATTTACAATGCTAAAATCAGAGGTTCGAGTCCCCTCGGTGGACACAGCAGATAACCCGATGTGGCTTTGCTATAAGAAAAGGAATATGCGCGCACGCTAAATTATCATAATAAATCTAAAAACACATTTGAATTATTTTCAAAACAAACTAAAACCTTGTTATAATAATCAACTTTGAGAAGGCATATTTGAAGTACACTGAAAAATATAAAACAGTGTAAAAATATTCACTAATTATAAAATGTAGTGATTTGTGAAAATGTAGCACAGATAATAGTTTGAAAGATTCGGTTACACTTTAGTAGTTGACAGAAAGCTAAATTATAATTCTCATTTATAACAGTGATTAGTCTGAGCTTATTCTAAATTAATTTTACACAATATTATCACACATAATTATTTTAGAAACGCTCATTATGGAACATTTTTTAAGTTAATCAGTACTTTTAACAAGTGGCTGTTATACTGTAATGATGGAAAACAGTTATTTACTGGAATTTGTACATAAAAACAGCGAGTAAGTCCATACTAAAGCTTCGGCTGAATATTGTGAAGTAGAAAAAGTAGATGATTAAAAATTTTGTTGATAGAATATTTTTTTGCTTCGATCACGTTTCAAAGTTATAGAAAATAATAATCCAAACCTTTGTCTGCTGAGCCTTCAAATGTCTGTCAAGAAGTCTGGCCAGGTTTATTATCATTGCACAAGGCACTGCGGCATCAGTAGCTCCAAGTAAAGTTTCGTTTGTACTGAATTTAGAATCATAATGACATGCAAGTACAAGGCGCTGACATGCATTGGGGTTCAGCGTGGCAATGACATTGGCAAATTCTTTACTGCCCAATGGTGTGGCATCAAGAAAGCTGTCGACCTCCACATCCCACTGTAATGCTTTCATCGAATCTATTATATACTGAAAGAGATAAAAAATAACTACACGATGTATTAATTGAAGCCAGTAAAGTTATTCTTGCTATCTGCTGTAATATCTATGTACATTTAAAACAACTGACAAATTAGTTACTTCACTGAATAATTGTAAAAAAAATACTCATCATAAATGTTAAAAAGTAGAAAACATACTTGTACGAGAATTCTTAATATGATTGTCCTCTGGTCAGAAATTGATATTCACATTCTTGACTTTTCATGTGATATACCTTAATATATTCAGTTTTTTGTTAACTTGTGAGGCCGTTCTACAATATGAGAAGTTGGCTAAAATACAAGAAGTGCACAGAAGCAAAAGTAGTGGATAATGAAGTGAAACGTGAAGGTTTCTTGATATGTCACTTGAGGGCGTAGCAAATTAAATATATATGTGTGTGTGTGATTTTGTTTACCGTGAAAAATTAGGCAGAATTAGAGTAAATTAATCTATGAGACTTTGGCATGATCAAATATATCAATTAAAGTAGTTTGACCTCCTGCATCCATAACTGTAAGTTGATCTCAAATCGGTCAAGATATAACAGAGCCACGAGATAGAAGTTTGTATTTGAAAAACTTAGAGCCATTCTATTAGCTGCTATGCTGCGAATAAGAAAAGCCCTTTTCATCGTTCATTTGGATAACTAGCTTATGACTTCTCACACCAAAACAACCGATATTAAGAAATGTTGATTGGTTTAAATCGATACAACTACACTTCTACTGAGTTACAACATTCAGTGATGTCGAGAAAACCCACTTGTAGAGAAATATATATGCAAAACGGCTCGTTTGGGTTGACAAAATATTTTACATAGAAGAGCGATAACCGAAGAAGGTCGAAACGTTGTTCGCTCTTCTATGTAAAATATTTTCTCAACCCAAACGAGCCGTTTTTGCATATATATGAGTTACAACATTGTTTCCCATACTTTAAATAGCGGCACTCCCCTAACTCTGCAGAGTTTCCATTGCCTCTCCCATACCAGGCCTGGAATAGCCAGGTGGTTAGGGTACTTGACTCATAATATGAGGGTCGCGGGTTAGAATCTCCGTCAAACCAAACGTGTTTGCCCTTTCAGCCATGAAGGCGGTTTAACGTGAGGGGCAATCCAACAATTCGATGATAAAGGAGTAGCTCAAGAGTTAGCGGGGAGTAATGATGACTAGCTGCCTTCCTTCTTGTCTTACACTACTGAAGTAGGGATGGCTAACGCAGATAGCCCTTGTGTAGCTTTGTGCAAAATTAAAAACAAACAAACCACCACCCAGTGAAGGTATTTTAGTGTCCACAGAAATGTATGACTATAGAAAGGATATTATATTTTGTGAGAGTAGAAGGATAAAACGATAATACGTTAATAGAAAAGCAAAGACAAGAAAGTAAAATCATAAACGTTGAAGCATGGGGACTGGGTATTATTTTTATTTGCCACTTGTGTTTAAACATCTCAGTGACGGTCATACCCTTGAATAGCTTGTTTACCATTAATTAGCGAAGTAAATCAATCACTTGAAGGATAAATTAGAGAACAGTGCGTTGTGTTGTTTTAACTGTGCTTATGAAGAGAAAAAAATGTCACATATATTTATAATAACTCAGACCAGGTTGAGCCAGAAGTAGTACAGCCCGGCTATTCAGAAAATCATAAATGTATCATCAGCATCAACTTTTAATTTCGTATAACTGGTATGAAGTTCAATCAGTTGTTGGAAGAGTATTATATTTTTTACTATTCAAACAACTGCAGAATTCCATTGCCAAAAGTTCCATACTTTCTGAATCGTAACATTTTATGTTATTCATAAATAGCAATGGTTTGGATGATCGTATGATTTGAGGTGTGGGTGATTACGAGATCAACAGTTGTCAGTGTGCAAAAAATCCTTATTTTTAAGCTACAGATTTGGAAAGATGCATTTGTTAGGTTACAGAAAATTCCTGGATATAGCTGGCTCCATTCCAGAGCTTGATCAAGATAATATGTATTTACTGATCTTTAGTGACCGTTTCACCAAATGGGTTGAAGCTATTTTCCTAGTTCATACATCAGCACAGTATACTGCTGATGCGTTATTTAAACAATCGATATAATTACATAGTACAACTGGCGAAATGCACATGGATAAAGAAGCAACTATTAACAATAAATTGATTTTAAAGCTATGTGAAGTGTTGAGTGTAGTGAAGATGAAGTTTATTTGGAAGTCAGCTGTAAGTTTATAAACTTATTACATTAAAATCCAAGGTTCAGTCCCCCTAGGATGCACACAGTGTGTCTAGTTCATTTTGTAGCTTTGAATTTAAACAATAATCGAAAATCAGAACTCTTTACCATATCATCAATAGTTTGAGGGTTTAGCAGAATGGGTAATTCAGATTTTCAAAGTTAAGCTTTACTTTTGGTAGTTCCAAAATAGCTACATGTAATTTATTTATTATAATGTTATTTAATATTATTGCCCTTCAATTACATATGTTGAAATTTCTAAGGTTAAATCCTTACGTATAATTTACTTTAGCTTTGTAAAAGTTTATGTTTTTATCTTAGCATGGAATACTGTATTTAATTTTGTACGATTAGCTTATTTTTAGTTAAATTCAATATTGTTAAATATTGTTTTTTCTTAATTTCTTTTGAATTTCGCACAAAGCTACACGAGCGCTGTCTGTGCTACAAAAATCTAATTTAGCAGTGGAAGAGTAAAGGGAAGGCAGCTAGTCATCGCAACCCATCACCAACTCTTGTTGTTTTGAATTAAGCACAAAGCTACACCATTGGCTATCTGTACTCTGCCCACCACGGGTATCGAAACCCGGATTTTAGCGTGTAAGTCCGCAGACATACCGCTGAGCCACTAGTGGGCTCACCAACTTTTAGGCTACTCGTTTAACTACGAATCGTGGAGTGAAAGGCAAGCATGTTAGGTGTGACATGGGTTCGAAACCGAAATTCTCGGATTACGAATCGAGTGCCCTAACCTCCTGGTCATGCCAGGCCTACCTTAATTTGTAATAACATATTAAATCTTACGACATTAAATTATTTTACTATTGGTTAACTTTAACCTTGTAAAAAGCCACTTGTGCTATTGAGGTAAAATCAAAAATTAATTTGCTTTAAATCCATCTGTCGTTGAAATATATATATGTATTTGTGTGTATGTGTGCGTGCGTAATTCATACTTCACTAATCAAGAAACATAGTGTAGGATTGTACGGCCCAAACAGAAAGCTGGACACAAGGTTTGAAGTCTGTTAAATAAATTTATTGTGTATACATAACTGGAATATTGGTTTTGTCTTTATTAAATGTAATACATAATTATATGTTGAAATTAAAAATAAAACTTGGCTTCAGAAAATAAAGAATGTGAGATAAATAAAGTTGTTTTTCTTATTTTAGGCTTGGACGGATGATGTTTTTTTTACCTAAAATGTTTGGAATCTTTCACACACGCATGTACAGTCAATACAAGTAAATTCTGGAGTGTGGGCGACTCGTGATTTCTTTGTATCATTCATTTTGGTGTCATTCATAGCTTTTTCATGGAAGAAATTTCAGCGAGGTTATGTAATTTTTGGTACGTAGTTTGTGTACCGGTTTTGTGATAAGGTGGGCTGGTAGGCTTTGTGGCACGTTAAAGTAATCCACTCAGAAAAATAAACGAGAAAGTGAAATCGGTTGGATACCGTTTACATAGTATTAATGAAGAAGCACTGCTTTTTAAAAATATTTTTTACTCTTATCTATCCCAAATAGCCATTTAGAAATGTTTAAATTTTGCTGTTTAACGCCCACGTTTAGTAAAACTAAGATTCTATTGACTATTTTCTGCAGGAGTCTAACCCTAACCGTTCCTGTCAATGCTGGTGAAATGACCAACGATTTAATTAACGCATATATACTCTCTCTCTCTCTCTATATATATATATATATACTCTAGAAAAATTGGCAGCGCCGTTAATACCTTTATTACTTTATTCAGACTTTCTACACATTTCATACGGAAGTTATGAAGCAAAAAGCTCTCTCCACTTTTGAGAAAACTTTGATTGTTTTTCATCTTCAATAAATACTCATTTCATTTTTCACTTTATTTTACATTGTATTTACAGAAAGAGACTAAATCAGAATCCAAGTTCATATTTAAAGCTGTATAACATTTTCAGTTTTTTCTGCTATCTTTAAGGTAAACGGCACGTGAGAATACCACATAGTCACGCCTACCAACGCCCCTTGATATCAAAGTAAATTAAATAAAATGTGTATTTAAACTGATTAAATACTTCATACTAAAGTACACGTTAGAACCTCGGTCAACACAAAACAAGTGTGTTAGTAGTTTCTAGGTATTAGAGGAGTAGATATTTTTACACCCGATGGGGGAGATGATTTTTGCAACCACTTATGTGGACTTTTCAATTTGCAAATTGTTAATCTCTGATTACGTGAACCTGAAAGCTGTAAAGATGCAGTCACAGAGTAATCTCGATGCCACGATACTTCATAGTTTCCATGTAGGTTTGTACAAGTGAGATGTTGTGAACAGTTTTCAAAATGTTAATAGAATAAAGATAAATGTGTCACAAATTAACTGCCACATGAATTTATTCCTGCACACTACACAGTATAAAAGATGGCTATTACACTTGACAAGGCTACTAATAACTTTCATTGCATGAATTACGTTTTCAAATTTTAATAAAATTAGTAATTACCCTTGATAAGTTTATATCTTCTGAAAAACTGTTCATGTTGTTTGATAAAAATAATTAAAATGCTTTTGCGAACTCTTGAAAATTACACATCAGTACAATGTAGCACATAATTATTCATACTTTTCATTGAAGTAAGATTTATTTAGTCCTCTAGTCTATATGTTCCCAAACGTAGACCTCCTTTGTCATGATCTGTTTATGAATTCTTTCATAAGCTCTTTTATATTTATCTTGTCGACCTCATCTTTGTGAGTGTGACAAACTACCACATGGTTCAGGCGGCACTGAGATACAGTTCACCTTAACCACGTCTTCAACCGTCTTAATGCTGAAAAGCTGCGTTCACATTCACAGCTGGATAATGGACATACAAACCAAATTTTCTTGAGAAGAAACGCTTCACTAAACATCTGCTGGCTTATTTCATACATTTTACAGTAAGCATCCTTCGCACACCTTTTAGAGATGCTGCTTCTGTTGTTCCTTTGAACATGGGCAACTGAAATTCGAGCCGTTGTGCAGAGATTTCTGGATAGAAGTTTATAACCGAGTTGTCAATCTTGCCAGATGTGATCATGTTCTCAAGTGCCAAATATTTCCTCAAATAATTGTTGTCTGTATTGAATCTAGTGGTCAGATGTTCTACGACTGTGTCCACAAAATCAAAATATTGGCTTCTGTAGTAATCTCTAGGTGTTGCAGAATGGTGTGCTGAGCCATCACCTGTGATTCTTCTGGGGGGGGTCTGCAAATGCTTGGTAATTCAAAAGGCATCAGGTATAGGGAAGTTACCTTTTTCTCAGCCTCATCAAATATCTTGTCGTAATTTTCCTCTGTTCGCAATACCCGCAATTGATCAATTATCATTGAAGATGCTTCAATCATGCCAGATACTGTCGCTCATTTTGCTTGGAATGCACGGTTTAGTTTCTCTAATTCAGCTAATGGACGCTGAGTCATCAAAAATTCTAAAACTGTCTTTACTTTGTCAAATCTGTCCAGCAGACTTCGTGCTTTCACTGCTACATCTGATTTTTCATTTGCTAATTCAAAGAATCAACAATGTCACTGTAGTGATCATTAGAACATGTAATTTCAAATAGTCGGCACAACCAGCGTGTTGGACACAGTGGGCGAATGTACTTAACTGGACCATTGTGGCTGTCTGACGATGCAATATTTTCAAAGATAGTCTTGTATTTGCCTGACCTCTGAAGCAAGACACTACGTTCATGTTCCCACTGGACAGAACCTCGAACACATTCACAAGCTTCAACTGCATGTTGCATTATTAAATTAGCCTTGTGTGTTCCGCATTGAAAAACAAAGCTGACGGTTGCTTCTCTTTTATTTTTTTCCTGGCATTCACTGTACGCACCACTCGAGTTAGCGGCTTCATTATAAGTTCGTGCTCTTAATCCTGACAGTGGTAAATTGAGTCTGGTCAGTACATCAAGTATAGTCGAGGATATTGTTTTACCAGTTGTATTAAAACACTGTACAAACCAAGAAATGTCTCATGAACGTCGAGGCTCATCTACGTATCGTACACACATGTTCGGCACCTGTAACGTCTTGAGTGCCATCAACCATTAATGCAAAGATTTTACTTTGTTGCACTTCGTGTGAGATGTTCCTCAGTATTTGATGGCTGAACATCTCCATTATTTCATTCTGAGCCTGTGGTGATGTGCATGTAGTTTTCTTTGACAAGTAGGCCGCCAACTCAGGATCTTTCTCTTCCAGGAGCTCCATTAACTGCAAGAAGTTCCCCTCTGTATCAGTATGTCCACGTAATGCTAAACCTTGATGCTGTAAGAAACGTAAACTTCTGAATATTTTGGCTAGACATCTTTTGCATTCTTCCTGCTGCTTCTTTTTTCCATCATGTAGCTGGACAGTCACCGAAGTTACATCAAATGAACCTTCTGGAGATATAGCGTATCTGTGCTGAAAGAAGGATTGGTGTTCGTTGAATTTCTGTTTGGACTTTTTCCAATTGCAAAAACCGGTTGATATGAAAGTATACTTCACTGGCCTTTTCAATTTTCCTGTAAAAGGCCTCTATTTTCCGCCTTGGCACAATGAAAGCATATGACTTTTTGAGTTTGATTGTCGAAGTGAAGCCATGGGAACTCTTCAAACCACTTGCCATGGAAGTTGATATTTTGAGATTTTGCTTTCTGTCGAGGTGTTAGTTGTGCATCTCGATGATATGGCTTTCCACCCTCTATCTGTGGAGTGTCAGATTTTTTATTGCTGTACAAACTTGTTTCACAACTATCTGGCGATTCATGATGTGCAATAGTTACACAAGCATTTTCAGACTTGTCCTCTGATGAACATAGTATTTCCTCTGCATTGTCACATGTAGTACCAGTAACTGGCTTGCAGAACTGTCTAATATTGGACAGTTTTAGACGCTTGCTTGTTATAATTGGAATCTGTTTCCCAGATGACTCAACAGGCTAAAATAGTCTATTTATGGAAAAATTCTAACGTAGAACCAACGAAGATAGAACAAAATTGAAGTAGGACTAAACTGTACAATGTGTTTAAGTCAAACATGTGAACCTCACGGTTAATATCGAGCCGACTGACCGTCTGGGCATCGTTGGGACAATGATGTGTGCCAGTTACAACACAAGTAATTGCAAGTTTCTCGAAAAATACTTAAAGAATTACAAATATATTATATTCCTGTTAAAGCTCGTTAAAAGGCAAACACGTTGTGATATAATGTCTTTTAACACGTCTATTAAATAAAAACACCTAAACAAAAACTAGCAATACAATATGAGTACAGGGTTCAGGCCGTTAAAATCGCTCCTTTTGGGTTCTAATTATACAAGAAAATACAATATTTTTACTATATATGATAAGAAAATATATTGTTCTGTTACCATAAATCACCAGAACTTTATTTCAGAGCGGTAATAATCTGAAATTTCATGGATTAATGAGAGTCACAAACACAGGTCTATTGAGCCCTGTTGTAAAATCGAGCGTCAGACTAAAAGGAGCGAAGGGCGGTGATGTAGGGTGCGTCTATATCCGAGCGGCTCGAACCTGCGTTTACTCTACACTAAACGTACACTATGGTCAGCGCCTTCGGCAGCTAAGGAGAGTAAGGCGTTCGACAATATAACCGACTAGACATGCATGAGAACAAATGGCGTAGGAAAACCGCACAATATTCACATGAGATTGATACAGCTACTAGCGACAAATGGCCTGCCAGGTGTAGATCACATCTAGATCTTGTTTACGCTTGGGAGTAGCATTTTCGAATTTCATGCTCTGTTCAATCTGTTGTGATGAAAATTTTATTTAATCTTACACTACGTAAAAGACGTAGGTAGATTGTGTGATTGTGCTTGCAAGCCTTACATGTATACTTAGGCCTACTGACTGATACTTACGAATTATCGCTTAGATCGAAAAGCTTAGAATCACGCCTATATTAAAGATGCGCATTTTGGCTACTGAAAAAGCCTACATCTGGGTCTAATTATGTAATTCGATTGGTAAGAACACGAGAATTACAAAAACAAACACACAATTTGTGGACCTGTGATGCTATATAACAATTCAACAGACAAAACTGTAGGGGAAATGATTGTATGCACCATACCCTCCACCTAAAATGAAGGAGGGGATGTATCCTCATACCGCTAGGTATAGACGCGTAATTGTTTCTTTTTAATATGTGTAAAAACACTCACGTTTGCCCTCGCTGCTACAGTAATCATCCCAAGAAACAAAAATCTACTCGATATTATTTCAAATATATAACGTCTTATGCTTTAGTTAGAACATCAAGAACCACTTATTTACATTACTGAATTTTTGTTGGCAAGCCTTTAATCTACAGCAGTATCTAAAGACCAGCTTATGTTAAATCAATATTTAATACATAATTCGGTCACTAACACCTCGCAACCCATGTCACAGAGAGACTGATTTTTTATCATACACATCTCTAATAAGACAGTTCGTGTGTTTTTCCTTATAACAGTGCCATAATAGGTCATCTGTTGTGTCCACTGAGGGGAATCGAATCGCTGTCTCACCGGAAGACTTAATAAGAAATTATGAAAATTTTCAAGTGAACGTAAAAAAAGATATATCTTCTTTTTCATTGTTTTATTAGCTCTGTGTTCAACACAATTATATTAAAGTTTTTGCATTGATATATTTAATGTTTCAGGCAGATTTTTGGTTGTCACCATCCAGTCTAAGCGTAGATTTCACGTTCTAACGAAATATCTTTTGGGGAGTAATTTGTAGCGGACGAAATACAGTTCAGAACTGATATTTTTTACGTATCTCTTGTTTGAAATGTGTAATGGATAGGAATGTATTGAAAAAATTGTCTGCTATTTTAATATGCTTCTTATTATGAATATCAGGCCTTTTTTCAACCTTTCTCCAATTTTCAGCGTTCAATATCGTAAGTTTTAAAATAGTGCAAAGTTAAAATGATATAAAAATAAAAAGCTTTTAATTTTGTTACCTTTTTAACGTTGTCGTGTCCAATCGTTCCGGGAACTCTGGGAACAAGTAGATTCTTCAGTATTGCGTTGAAATCACTTCGACGACTGGTAACAGCATGACTTAACGTTCTGATATCTTCATCAGAAAATAGTTTTGGTTCAATAGGCCACTGTAAAAAGTTTTGTAATACTTATCCATTCAGAAATCATACACATCTATGAATTATGGGAAGGCGCATACGTCTGCAAACTTTGCGAGAAGTAGGAAACAAAGCATTACAATATTGCGAAACTTTTAGAAAAACAGTAAACTATAACAAATGATACGTTAGTAACGATTTAATTAAATTGAAAATTCAGATAATTTTAAGACATAAGTTGCCATACATTACAAAAGTTAGGGATAAGTATTGTATTACATTGATTTATGCTTTACTGAATAAACTTAATAAAACTACTTATCAAATAATATAACAGTGGAGCAGAAATATGACAATCAACCGTGTTTTTTTTTTGATAAAGGAATGAAATATGGTATGATACTATATACGTATATACTAAACATTTTCAGATAGCTTTTGCTTGTTTGTTTATTCTGAAGTACAAATTTACACAATAGACAATCTGTGTTTTGCCACCACGAGTATCAAAACTCCATTTTTGGTGTTATAATTGTCGGTGCTGAACTCCTCTGTAATTGGCACACATGAGTAAGAATAGTAACACATTCCCTCTGAATGAAATGCCATTTCATTTCTGTTCAAAATAACCCCAGCTAATAGCTGGTATCCATAATACAGTTGGGTAAACGAAAGCAGGCCTCAATTCCAACCATCCGTCTACCAGTTAAAAGCGCCAAGGTCAAAGAGTCCTGGTGTCTCTAGTAAGCAGGAGAGGCTAAAATAAATGGGCATATTTACTTGTTTAGAGGACGCAGAATGTCTACGTCGTTAGGGCGTTTGACTCGCAATCTGAAGGTCGCGGGTTCAAATTCCACCAAACATGCTGGCCCTTTCAGCCGTGAAGGCGTTATAATTTGACGTTTGATACCACTATTCGTTGGTAAAAGAATATCACAGAAATGGTAGAGGATGGTGATAGTTTCCTTCTCTCTGGTCTTTCTGTGCTAAATTAGGAGTAAATAATTGTCGTGTATTGTTCCTCGAAATTCAAACCAAACTAAAACTTGTTTAGAGCCAAGAGAGCTAGATTAGAGATTTCTGATGGATCAGTCATATTTTGTTTTAAGACTGCTACCAATTGTATAAGACTGTCATAAAATGTGACCGATATTGATCATATCCAACTTTATCAATACAAGAGAAACCGCAACTGCCCATAAAGAGACCCGCCTGTCAAGCCAGTCACATCTGCGGTCAGTCACTCATCCGTATATTTCCAAAATAACATTTCCAACAAATGGGTATGTGATAGTAGCACCCATTCTCATTAAAACACAATAAAACACTGTTGTGTTCCTCAAAATATTTTTGTTTCGTGTTTTATACAAATTTTATAAAACATAGTTATTCAATAACTTCAGAAATTGTGCATCAATTAAATATTTTAACAAGCTTATTTTTGAGGATTACACTGACTAACACAAATCTTTTGTTTGTTTGTTTGTTTCTGAATTTCGCACAAAGCTACTCGAGGGTTATCTGTGCTAGCCGTCCCTAATTTAGCAGAGTAAGACTAGAGGGAAGGCAGCTAGTCATCATCACTCACTGCCAACTCTTGGGGTGCTGTCTTACCAACGAATAGCAGGATTGATCGTAACATTATAACGCCCCCACGTCTGAAAGGTCGAGCACGTTTGGTGCAACCGGGATTTGAACCCGCGACCCTCAGATTAGGAGTCGAACGTCTTAACACACTTAGCCATGCTTGGCCGACACAAATCTTACCATTGGAGAAAATGCAGGTCATGCAGGTAATTTTCATGGTGCTGAGTTCAAAAATGTAGTCAAAATTTGTTCTTCGCCTTGAGATTTTGGGTTATTGTAATATCTTAATACTTTTTCAGTGCTATGTGAAATAACATGTAATTAACTTAATAAAATATGTTTATACTGTGAAATTAAGTTTAGTTAAACAGTGTAATAGTGAAAAGGATACATTTTTGGCGACTTAAAACACTGAATGTATTAGTGCAAAAGTCCAAATATATTGTTCATGTATGCTGTTTGTTCTCTATATAAGTGTAGCGAATTGTACTATTTTGCTTCATTCCCACGCTTATTTGATCCTCCTGGGAATTATATAAACCTTACTTGCTCGGCTACCTAAAACATTCGAGAAGTTCCTTTACTGAGCATAAAATGAGTGGAGTCAGAAACTTTTCACTCACCCATTTGGTCACTTTGCCTCACTCCGTGTGTTGTCAAAATAAATTACAATCTTTTTCTTGCCCTATATGCACAAAGTAATAAAATTCTGCAAAACATGGTTTCAAGATATTTTATACTTTAGCTCTGTAAAAGAAAATCATTGTATATTGTACTCCAAGTTCAAACAACGCTCAAAAGTGCAGAAATCACCCAAATAGTTTCTCGTACATTTGTGGAAAATATATAACAGTTTCACGATGAAAAAAATCACAAGCAAGGTAAAGATAACTTCCTACCACTATTTTGGGTATAAAACTTGTGACCAAGAAAAGCATTGGGCTCCACAAGTCTTGTATATCTAGTTTGTACATTTGGCTTGACACAGTAGCTGAATAAGAAGAGAGCAAGTATGCAACTCCTATGATGTAACGAGAGCCCAAAGATTATTTAACTGATCGTTATTTTTTTATGACTAATGTTTCTAGATGCTCAGATATTGCATATGCAATGAAACCAGTAACCTAAAGGGAGTTGTCTTCCAGTGTCACATCCACAAGCGATATGGGAAACAGAAAAGCTATCCTGCGAAGACAATAAATAGTCTTCATCCTCTTCAACTAGTAATTCTAGTACAAAGTTACATTGAATAATTCTATCATAACCTGAAAACTAGAGATGATCGATGATTTTCAACATGATTTTAAGAATCAATATCAACAAATCAATCAGAATCGGTTGCATTTCACTCTAATAGCAGAAAACACATTTTAGTTACCCAGTGTTATTCTCAGTTACTTAGTGTTATTGTCCCTCAGTTACTTCGCGGTATGCCTGAGCACTTACAACGTTAGAATCCACGTTTCAACACCGGTGGTGGGCAGAGCACAGATAGCCCATTGTTTAGCTTTGTGCTTTATCACAAACAATTTTTGAAAATTATCAAGCCCCCATTACTTGATGCTAAAATTCGAGTTTCGATAGTGCAGGTGGACAGAACACAGATAATCTATCGTATTGTCTTGCGCTTAACTCCAACCAAACCGAAAACATGAATTTACACTTAATTTTTTTTACACAAAAATCACTTCCTTAAATTACTAAAATATGAAGAGAAGTGCAACAATCACACGATTCTTAAAAGTCTTAAAACACAGTCTTATTTCACTCTGTTTAATTACATATTTTAAATCAGGTTTTCTGTTTCAATACTTCATTAAAACTTTTCAGACAACACTTTATTCATAGGCAAATGTATTAAGTTTGAGGATTTTGTAAGTTGCTTTTGTGAAAGTAATTCTGTTCAATTTGTTTGCACTGACCATCCTGACGTTAAGGTAAGCATTTAGCATTGGCAAAACTAATTTACATAATAAAGTACTACTAAAATGCTCGAAAAATAATCTGATTAGTCGAGTAACTCTTGATAAAGTATGAAAGATTTAGATATGTAAATTTGTTTTTAATTTCGCGTAAAGCTACTCGAGGGCTATCTGCGCTAGCCGTCCCTAATTTAGCAGTATAAGACTAGAGGGAAGGCAGCTAGTCATCACCACCCACTGCCAACTCTTGGGGTATTCTTTTACCAACGAATAGTGGGATTGACCGTCACATTATAATGCCCCCACAGTTGAAAGGGCGAGCATGTTTGGTGTAATTGGAATTCGAACCCGCGACCCTCGAATTACGAGTCGAATGCCTTAACACACTTGGCCATGCTAAGACAGATATGTAAGAAAAACAATGGTTATGTTCTTCTCTGTACTAATATAAAATAATACATTAGAGAAAAATATTTTACAGTAACTAGAGAGTAAAATGCAGAAAACAATATGACAGAAAAAGTACTGTACAATTATTTTATGCTCTGTGTGTGTGAATTTTCTATTTCAAATTTAATCTGAACTTTCAACTTGAACAGCACCTTATGACTAGTGCGTTAAACAACTATATTGTCGTATTGTCGTCTATAATTTTAAAATATTGACTGCGGGGAAAGCAGACAGCCAGTAGCTTCTACCTATCCGAAAGTGTGGTTTCTCTGCCTGTTTGAACTGAGTAACAGGATTAATTTTTATATTTCCATGGCTGAAAATGTGAAGAATGTTCATTAGCATCACGCTTCGAACTCTGGTCCCTTCGACCCACAGAAATACATGTTATCCACTGGACCGTGTCCGGCCCTTCAGTTTTAAAACTGAATAATATCATATTGAAATAATAAAAGTGCAACTTGTTTCTTTTTTCTTTTATCTGCTCCAGGGCTATCTGCACTAGCCTTCCCTCATTTTGAAGTGATAAACTGAAGGTAGGGTAACTAGTAAACACTATCCACCACCAAGCTCTTGAGCTACTCTACTTCTAACAAACAATGTCATTGAGAAGCACAGTATAATGCCTTTACGCCATTTAGGTGACAAGTTTTGAACATAGCATCTTGCCAGACAAAGGCTCTAATTACTAGGTCATGCCAGGCTCCCTGCATTTTGTAATTTTGAAAACTTTGGCTTTTTCCAAATCATTTGTTTTTAATCTGTTAATAATTTATAGTTCTGCATTTGTTTAAATGATATTTTTAGGTAAAACAAATAAGTACAGTAGATTTTTACTCTGTAAATTATAATATATTTACGTCTGATGAAAGTTGGTATACATTTGGACCATGACTCAATTTAAAAGTAGTTAGTTTTTTATGGCTAAGACCACAAAAATCTTAATCTGTTAACGTGGATACACATTTTTATACCATCTTTGCTCTTTAACTCAGCCAAAAATAATCGGATTTTGATCAAATTTGGCAGACATATGTAGAATAGTATAATTCATTCTGCCGCCAGATATGGCACGCATTCATTGATGACGACGACATGCGAACACATTTTTAGTTTTTTGAGAGCCAAATATGATCAGTCCTCCAGTGGCACAACGAAATGTTTGCGGAATCTCATCGATAAAAATCGAGTTTTGATACCTTTGATTGGATAAGCACAGATAGCTCATTGTGTAGCTCAGTATTTAATTCTAAACAAACACGTCCCCCACTTGGATAGCAGTAAGTCTTCAGATATACAAGGCTAAAATATGGGGTTCGATTCCACTCGATGGACAAAGCAAATAGCCCAATGTGGTTTTGCTATAAAACACACTAAACAAACAAACGAATTGGATGAAAGTTGCTTGGAGGAGGTATTCGCTTTAGTGTGTGTCTTGTTTTATGTGCATTAACGATAGAATGTTTACATAGTAAACTTTTTGTTTCTTATTTTTAAGCTTTTTGAATTAAGTGGTTCATAAATATAATTCATTTATTATTTTTAAGTAATCTTACTTGCTTAGGTAAAACCCTTTGTTCTGAAATCATAGTGGTAAGTCTGAGGACTTATGACACTAAAATCCGATTTTTGACACTCGTTGTGGGTACAGCAAAGATAACCGATTACGTAGCTTTGTGTTTAACTTTGTTTGAAATATTTTTTTCTTCTGAACCTTTCTCTTGTTTTCTCAATAGTGATTTGAACGGGTTTTTGGTTTGTTCAAAGTTAAACACAAAGCTACACAATAGGGCGTCTGTGCTTTGTCTACCACGGGTTTTGCATCCCGGTTTCTAGAACGGGAAATAGAACTAATATCCGTGAACTGAAAGCAATTCAATTTTTACTTCAGAAACCGAACCTTAACGAAATGTTTTGTTAAATGTAAGTGTATTCAAAAGTTGACTCATTTATCTCTATCTTTCGGTAATAAGTTTCAGTTCCTCAAGCTACATCTTGTAGTAAATTCTATATAGTGTGTTTATTGTTGTTAAGTGCAAAACTGTACAATGGACTATCTGTTTTGTATGAAATCTTTATTTTTTAGTATTGTACGCCCTCAAACCTGCCTCTGAGTCACTGGGGGCATTGCGTAGTGATGCACACTTATTGGCTGTTTTAGTTTAAACTGTACATGTAAGATACTGAGGCAAAATGTGCAGTATTTAGGCACAATAAACAAAACCATTTTTTCTTCAATACAATTTTTGAATCTTACTATTATGAAAGATAAGACAGTGTTTTTTTTTAAACAAATACTTTCTCTTTTTTCAAATCTTCTTGGAATTAAAAGAAAATTATATTGTCTAAAAGCGTAATTTCATATTATTTACCTGATTGAAAATATCATTTCTAATTTCGAATAGTGTGAGTGTCCAATAAAATTAAAACAATTCACTTGTGCTCGCCCTTTTAGCCGTGAAGTCGAGTCGTTATATAATGTGACGGTCAATCCACATATTAGTGGATAAAAGAGGAACTCAAGAGGTGGCGGTGGGTGGTTTTGGCGAAAAAAATCAACAAATACAAATGAAACCAGATACAGATAAACACAATAAAAATACCAACAGTACTTTAGTTTCCCCAATATTAAGTAAAGTTCGGGACATAAACATATTTTAAACAAATCAAGCAAAAACAATTAAGAAAAACGTCCCTGAAAATCTTCTCTTTAGGCTCTTTTTTAAGGACTGGTGGGCCAAGTGTTAACTAATGATTAGAATGTAGAATTATGGATCCGAGTTACTCATTAGACCGTCTCTACCACTGAATACAAGCAAACAAAAATCTCGCCAAGCATTTGGGGTCGTGAGTGTTTTATAAAAGTAACTATCAAATCACATTATTCCGTTGGAATAACCCACAAGTTGGAGGCAGGTGGCGTTAACTAGCTGATTTCCCTTTAGTCTAACACTTTAAAATTATAGACGGGCTTACGCAGTTAGTCCTTGATTAACTTTGCTCGAAATTAAACAAAATCAAATAAACTTCCTTTAGGATATTTCACTTACCACTTGTTTCGTATTCCTATCAGAATCCTATCATTTTATACAGGATTTACTTACTTTTCTATCGAGCCAGTCGGTTCCAGGAACAGGTGATGTGAGAACATTGTTTAAAAAGAAAATCAAAAATAGTCCTTCAGTAGTGGTGCGTGTCATGTTCTCACTCACCGTCTCAGCTAACAGAAACGAGAGATTGACGCGTATTTAGTCTTCTTATAATGCTTACACTGTAATGATGTCATGGTCACAGCACGATGGTTTAGTTTTGTGAAGGATACCTGTCGAGTTCTCAAGGTGAAAAAGCATTCGGTGAGGAAGAAATACGCTCCTGATACAATCACACGAAATATATATCAAACGTCTTTAAATAAAGGTAGAAAAATTATGAAAGGTCACACAACAAACATAGAGCGTCTGAAAACACGCTTTTTATATACAAGTAAGTTCTTTGTTACCCGACTACAAGGTTTACAAGAAAACAAACAAAATTAATATTAATCGAGTTGCAAAGGGCATTTCAGATGAATTTCTGATGAGACCCTATATATAAATATTATACAGATGTTGTGTGAAAACAGATCTGAAGTGTTTTACGTTGTAAAATATAACAATAATTTTAAGTAGGGTTGAGAAAGGCGTAACAAAATAAACCATTGCTATTTATAAAAGACAAACGAACACCAAACGTTTTCATAACCGAAGTTTTTACTTTTCACTGTTTTACACTTACCTTGTAAAATAACAATGTATACTCTAACTTCATGTATCGTCACCCAAGTTACCCATTACATATTACAGTATTATAGTTTCATTTTTTCAATGTATATAAATTCCGTGTATTCTAATCCAGTGTAACATTACCCACTACACTGGTATGTTTTTACAATTACCCTGTATAAAGATCGTGGATACATAACTCTTCTGTACACTCACCTAAAGAGAATTATAAACATACTGGTAACAAAAACAAAGTGCCAGAGAAAGCATGCCTTCCAAAAATAATTGAACTTATCCACGTATGACACCAAATAATTCTAAAAAACATCATTTGTTGTTCGGGTAAAATACATTAACCCAAGATACAAACTAATTTATCCACAGTTTCTGGTGTTCTCACCTTTAACTAATGTTGTTAGTTTTTGTGATGAACGATTATGTCATATAGAATCAATCAGCATATGATTTTGATAATACAACAACTGGATGCTAAGTATTACACAAAACATTAACAAATTTAACGTTCTGCGCATCCTTCTGTTCCGGGTGGACAATAACTATTCTAAGCTGTCAAGCGCGATCTAGACATTTGGCACCTAGGTCTAAGTAATTTACGTAATAAATTAACATTAAATCTGTACATTCAAATTACTACAGTGTCATATTACATGTCAGAGATCACTGACCTACATGTTATTTGCTGCCCTTTCCTACTTCAGCAAACAAAACTTGCATTTCTCCATCAACTTTAATAATTTTCTGCTCTCCTGCTTTGTTTAATGCTTTAGAATAGTCATCTTTTGATCAAAGCACAAGCACTGTGAGAATTAGTAGCTCTGAAAGAACATTTTTCTGTTAAGTTTGTTTCTGAAACACTTTTTACGTGTAAATGGCATCATGCATCTGTGTTTATACAACAACAAACTCTTCTGTCATACTCTAAACCGGTACGTCTCCAATAATGATTTGCTACAAGAATACATAAATATTTGCTTCAAAACTGGCTAAAAATCAAATTATTTTGAACGTTAAGCGATAAGAGAAAGCATCAACTCCAGATGAGAAAATTTTAAACTCAACTCAACCATTTGACAGATGCAAAAAAACTCTAGTGTTACTGATTAGTTGTGTTAGTCTTAACACTCACTTACGAGTATTCTGTCAAGTCATACAAGAATCTCCAGTTTACACTCTTAGCAAGTTAATAAAAATATATCAAGGAATTTTGTTTATTTATATTTTTATTACAGAATTTTAATAACGTGATTAGTTTGTTTGTTTGTTTTGAATTTCGCACAAAGCTACTCGAGGGCTATCTGTGCTAGCCGCCCCTTATTTAGCAGTGTAAAACTGGAGGGAAGGCAACAAGTCATCACTACCCACCGCCAACTCTTGGGCTACTCTTTTACCAACGAATTGTGAGATTGACCTTCACATTATAACGCCCCCGCGGCTGAAAGGGCGAGCATGTTTGATGCGACCAGAATTCAAACCCATTCACATTTGATGTTTATTCGTTCATACAATTTCCATCAGTGTTTTTGAAGCACCTTTAAGGCATCTGTAAACATATGTCAAATAATGTGGTTAGCTTTAGTTTAATGTATTGCATCTATTGAATAAACGTTATTTTCATGTCTTACTTTGTTTCAAAGTAAATAAAGTGTTTTTAATGTCAAATTTGTTTTTGAGCTTTTACCATTGATTTAGTAAATTAAAAGCTCATTTTATGATACATTTTCTGCTAAACACCTGTTTGTTTGTTTTGATTGTTTGTTTGTTTGTTTGTTTGTTTTTGAATTTCGCACAAAGCTACTCGAGGGCTATCTGTGCTAGCCGTCCCTAATTTTGCAGTGTAAGACTAGAGGGAAGGCAGCTAGTCATCACCACCCACCGCCAACTCTTGGGCTACTCTTTTACCAACGAATAGTGGGATTGACCGTCACATTATACACCCCCACGGCTGGGAGGGCGAGCATGTTTAGCGCGACGCGGGCGCGAACCCACGACCCTCGGATTACGAGCACACGCCTTAACGCGCTCGGCCATGCCAGGCCTGTTTGTTTTGAATTAAGCACAAAGCTACACAATGGGCTCTCTGTGCTCTGCCCACTACGGGTATCGAAACCCGGATTTTTTAGCGTGTAAGTCCACAGACATACCGCTGAGCCACTGGGGGGCACTAAACACCTAATTAAGGTTGTTATTATCTGCATCTGTGGGTATGTAAAAAGAAGTAGTGTTGAAATTTTGGTATTGTAATAACAAAATTTTTTTTTCAATTTCTAAATTTGGAATTTTTTACTTCTTAATGTTTTCATTTTAACCTAAGGGTTAACTTCAAAAATCTAGAAAATTGTGTTTTATAGATTTGAAATGTATGAATACGAGTCGCACACCTTAACACGCATAGCCATGCTGGTACTAATGTAATTAGGAATTCTTCATAAAATTTATTCCATTGGTTATACGCAGGCCTTCTTAAAAGTTCAAAAAGGTCCGCCCCCCAGTGGCTCAGCGGTATGTCTGCGGACTTACACGCTAAAATCTGGGTTTCGATACCCGTGGTGGGCAGAGCACAGATAGCCCATTGTGTAGCTTTGTGCTTAATTCAAAACAACATCAAAGAGGTGCGTTTCTATTTTTGAGACTCTTGGCTATAATAATAACAAAATCAAAACACATGAAAACAAAATAAGACAATAATTAATCCAAAAGGTGAAACATTATTTGAATATATAATTTGTTATATAATTGCATCTCTGAAATTGTGTGTGACATATTTTGGTCTCATTCGGAGGCACATACAAACAAGTAGTGAAACTTAAATGCAATAAACTACAAGTATTCACATTTGAGGTCATTTTGAACTTGAGGTCCAGGTCAAATGTTTCTCTTTTTCAAATTGACCTAAGCTGTACATATTTTTAATGTAATCTACATACTAAAAAATGAAGTCAAGAGAAAAATGAAATTCAAAACAAACCATGCCCTAAAAGCTTTTCACACCTGTTCAAAATCCACTCCCAACTGTTTAGTCTAACATGCAGAAGCAAAGTCATGTCTTGTACCATAAAATTAGGGACAACTCTGTGCAATTAATCTTCTGTATAGTTCTTATGGAGAATTCTCAAACAAACTAAACGTACTGTTTTAATTTTTAAACACCGAGATAAGCGAAACCTTACGAACTAATAAGCTAACTCTACATTTGTAGACTTTGAGATTATTGGATTTGAAATATATATATATATATATATATATAGTTAAATTGAGCACATATAGAGAAAAACACAGCTAATAATATTATTTAATAAATTCAATACTATTTCAATTCTGCAGAAAATAAACGTAGCGCTTAATTTTTGTTTAATTTTTATTTTATAAAATGTAACGTTTAAAACACTTTTCCAAAAAACATTCTCAATTCGATAAACATGGCGTCTAACGCATTAATTGGACGTGTTTACAGATCTCTGAGGTAAATAACATATTTAATATCATATAATTTTTACGTTTTCTTTATATAAGCGTACGTATTACCTTAATAAAACACAATATTTATTTCTCTAAATTAGTGTAATAAATCGTTGGTGTTAATAGTAATAACGTTGATCGTTAATGATACTGATAATGATAATTGAGCACGAAAACCTTGATTCAACCTGATATTAAATTTAGTGTTCTTATCCTGTTATAATAAAAAATAAATAAATTATGTGACGTCATTTTTCATCTTAATGCAACAAAACAAATCCTAAATTATAACTTGTTTTAGCTGTGCAGTTCACTTATCAAAACAAATTTTCCAGTGTTCTGGAAATTAAATTTTTATTAATTAATTGTCATTCTACGACTATCACTGAGATTATTTTGATATTCTTTGTATCATATATATTTCCAAAAAGTACAGTTAATGTTTATTTGACAGTTATATAACTATATTCAACAAACTTTTGATACCTAATTTCCCGGGAAGTTTCATGAAGTTGGAAAAACATAAGCCCAAACCATGTTAATGTTACAAAGTATCATAAGGAAACAAACAATAAATGACTTGTGCATTTTTTAAACTGAAGAATAAGCTTGGCTAATCATTTTCAATGTTTTCATTTTAACCAGATTGATTTACCCATCAGCTAGTAACACTAGACTTGCATTGAAATTATCACCCTTACAACTATTACTGCTTTTTTACATATACACAAATGTTCATATGTCTTCTAGTTCCTACTCAAAGTTTGTTTTGACCTGTATAGCAGAAAAGCTTGCATTATTTATTATTAATATGTTTTGTCCTGTTAAAAACTTTCATGAAATTTTGTTTCTAGTTATCATTATTATGTTCTGTTTAATTCATGGATTTTCCCACTTTTCTCTTGATAGGTAGGCCTTCTATATTTCCTAGACTTGATTGGTCATGTTTGTGAAAAGTTAGGCTTAGATCTATGCATGTGTAATCAAAAGGAAGTCAGTGTTTCAACAATGATGTATGATGAAAATTCTGAGCTTGATTTTGTAAATTTGATCATTTCAGTTCCTAATGCTGATTAAACATTACTAAATTGAAACAATCATGTTTATTTTATTGTCATAAATATCTGTTCTATAATTTAAGCTGACTAAATATTTGGCTTCGCAGCATTAATTTTCTTTGAGAATTCCCATAAACATTTTGCAGTTTAATGCATGTTATTGTAACTGAACTGTGTACATTGTACTGTGTTATCACACATATTTATTTGCATTCAGTTGAATTTCATAGAAAATGTATTTGTATGAAGCAGGTTGAAGGTGCAGCTAGTCCATGATTAAATGTTTAGTGACTAAAATAGCATAATAAGCCAAACAAAAGCAAACTTCTAATAGTTTCAGCCTCTTTCAATGCATTTTACAAAATGTTCTCTTGCATAAAGTACAACTTTTCTTAAAAGAAAAATGAATAAAAATATATATTTGTGAACATTCAAAATTTTGAGTTTATGGTCAGTGGATTTACTCATGATTTTGATTGAAGATCAGAGTCAACATTATATCTACAGTATGGTTATGAATAAATGTTCAGTAGACTGAAATACTGTTTTGTGTAAGAGTCAGTTCCAGGGCACTAGTCATCTATCAGACAAGTGAGGGCTCAAGTTGGTCACCTGAGGAAGGTTTTGGTCATGAACAAATGATCGATAAATTACATAAATATGCTGTTGATACTAAAGTCTTGATTTTTACTGGCTGTAAAGAGAATGTTGCTGCCTTACAAAAAGAATTTTGATTATTTGGTGAGTTGGGTGAATAAGTGGCAGGTGGTTTTTAATTATAATAAATGAAAAATCATGTATATAGGATATAACTTTTAAGGTTAAGAATAATTTTGATAGAAATAATCATTTTGATATGGATTTTGTTTGTTTTGTTTTTGAAGTTCATGCAAAGCCACGTGAGGGCTATCTGCTCCAGTTGTCCTTAATTTAGAAGTGTAAAACTAGAGGGAGGGCAGCTTGTAATCACCACCCACTGCCAACTCTTGGGCTACTTTTTTACCAATGAATAGTGGGATTGACCATCACTATATAATACCCCCATGGTTGAAAGAGCTTGCATGTTTGGTGCAGTGGTGATTTGAACCCGCAACCCTTGGACAACAAGTCAAATGCTTTAACCCACCTGGCCATGTTGGGCCTTAACATTGATATGGAAGAAAAGGATCTCGATGTTCTAGCTGATCAGTCTCTTAAGCTATCCAAGCAAGTGGGCTGTTGTTACTGGTAAGGTAAATAAGATTTTATTGAAAACAAGTCTAATGGGGCTGTAATTTCATTGTATGGGTTATTATTAGTTGAGCTATTTTTGAAGTATGTATTCAGTCTTGGACTTTTTAAATTAGGAAGTGCACTGAACTGTTGGAAAGTGTTGATAGGAAGGCTACCAAGGTGAGAACTGGAATGGAAAGATTGTCAAATGAGGAAAGGTTAAGATCTTGGAAATTTCTCTTTTTTTGAAAAGAGTTGAAAAGTGTCTGTATAAACATGGTTTTTGTGGCCTTGTTTTTCAAGTATTTTTAAGATTAAGTTAAAAAATAAGGGTGTAACAATAAGAATGGTAAAAACAGTTGGTAAATCATCATTATCTTAGTTCACCCTGTAGTTTAGTAAGACTTGTATGATACATACATGACAAACCAAGTTGTGTATTGTATTTTAAGAATAAACTGAAATTAATAGAAATTTCTACAAGAAATTAGTGATAATATTAATCTAAGTCTTTTGGTACAAGTATTAGAAATTTTAAGGCCTTTGTTATCTTATCTCTCAGATAAGACATCATGATACTGCCTTTTGTTAAGTAAATTAAAAACTTTTATTAATCATAAGACCTTTGGGTGATTTTGAAGTCTCAAAGTGATTGAATAATTTTAGTACTCTAGTTACTTTACTGTAATAATTTGAACTCAGGGTTACAATTCAGGTAAGTAATATTTACCAGTAAATATTCAGTTATGTTTTTGGTTTGTTGGTAATTTAATAGATATATAAATTAACATGAATAATAATAATATGGGCCATACATACATCACAGATTAACATTTATTTTTACATTTAGTATCCAAATATGCAGAAGCTTTAACACCATCTCTTGTTCTATCCATTAGGTCAGTTTGTACTAGGAGAGCATTTATCCAAGAGTATAAGCGCTCAATCCAGACAACAAAGTCTTGTAAAGAATTGATGGAATTTTTTGATGATCCAAAAAACTGGGGTGCTCAAGAAGTTAAGTCAGGTAAATAAATAAGAAAACATAGGTAGTAAAGAGAAAAGTCTTCTGTCACATGGTTAAATATTCCGTGAGAAAGTTTTCAGTTGGTGTTTTTGGATAAACATAAACCACTCATTTTATATAATTGTAAAACTTGAATCCCCAAACTAAGAACTTTTTTTTTTTTTTTTAAAGGCTACCCACTAGGTGGGAATATATTTGCATTTACAGTTGTTTTGGTGAGTTACACAGTGGTGTGATGTGAATTAATAATTCTCATTTTCAAATAACATTAACTTCTGATGCGATATTAAACAGTATTAATGAGAAATGAATATTTTTTGCAGCTTTTCAGTTTGTATTCTAAGAGTTCAATACTAAAAGTGCTATACTGCTGTAATTTTGATGCCTTCATATTACAATGTCAGTATTAAAACGAAAGACAAATTATTGGATAAACCTTGAAAGTTTTATTTCTAACAAAGTATCTTACTTCCACTTTTGCCGAAACATTTGCCGAAATGTTTTTGCAAGCTGCAAGCATTTTACTCCCATGGATCTTTAGTTTACATGGTTTAAGTGATTTTCACATGCATATTATCATGTGATACACCTTCACCAGTAGTAGTGGCACACACCCACGTGACTCATGATGGGGTATGCAAAATTATAAAAGATTAAGAATTGAAATGTAGGTGGCAATGGCTGTTCAACTCTCCCAGGCCACAGTGTGCAACATAATAAAGAAGGATCTTCATCTGGAAACAAGGCAAACAGGATATGGATTTAAGATAAGCCTACAGTTTTACCTGTGTACCTAAGTCATTTGGAGAATGAAATGGGCATCTGTGCTGTTCTGTATGAAGACATTGGTTAAGCTTTTAGATGGAATGCCTTTGGATTTCTGTGCAATCATATGGTTCAGTCAGTCAGGTACTGGGAAGCCATAATATTTGTACAATAAATGGTTCATGGAAAACATTCTGGAGTGGAAGTGGTGAATTTTAGACATAAAAGCCTGATAACTGAACCTTTTGCAGACTATGTAACGTAGACTGTAGCAATATGGTGAGGCTCCTAAGTCTTTTAATATAATTTACTCAACCTTGATATATCTATTTAGTCAGAGCTTGGTGTATTTTAAAGTTTTGTTTGGGTACTTTTATTTTGTGGCTACTTTACAGCCAAACACAATTTGATGCAAAATTGTTTTGTAATGTTTTAACTTGTAAGAAAGAAGAATAGTACATGATTCTCTGTTGATAAATAAAGAACTGTCTTCAATTACTTGGTTTAGTAATGTTACAGAATTGTATACATATATATTAGATTGATTCTAGGTTTACATTGTGGGAGGCATACTTATAACTAAGTATTTGATGCATAACAAAGTATAATTAAAAAATGAATTCCAGGGTAATAAGAGCAGAAAATTAAAAAAAAAAATTACTCCTTACAAGACTTGTATGAAAAATGTGCATTTGTTTTTTAGGAAGAGCCTGGAGAAAAGATGACTTGAGAATTAAAAGTAATGTCGATCTCCACAAACTTTGGTATGTATTTGATAATTTACTCATAGCACCATTAAGTTTGTTTCACACACTACTGACAAATACAGTATTAAAATTAAACCATGCTAAAACTAATACTTTAGTGGTAATGGTAACAGAAACTATTGGTATTTTTCCTCAAAACCTGTTATATTACTAGCCTTTGCTAGGACGTAGCTACACACATAATTTTATCCACATTCATGTCTTTACTCTCTAAATAAGTTTCAATTACATTAGTTTTGCTAGTCATTGTTACAGCTTGTAAATTTTGTGCCCAAGGATGCAGGCTGTTTCGGTGAGATTGCTGATCAAAATAGCAACCAACATTGACTCAGTCAGTCAGTGAAATTGTTGTTAGTATCATAAAATTACCATCAGTAGGAATCACACAAGTTCTTGTAACAAGCATTGGTTATTTGCTTAGCTGTCAAGACCAAAGTAGTATCTTTAATTATCCTTTATATTTTTTTAAAGCAGTTACGTTTGTTAGCATATGTAAAGATAAGTAAGATCACTTACATGTTGTTATGTTATTTTTAGTCATTGATTAATTTTTTTTAACTTTTTAAACTTATTATTCAACTCTCTATCATTATGTAGTTGTTTTTAGTTTTTCAGATATTTCTTCTGATTAAGCAAAGGTTACAGTGATGGGACATTAATAAATGCTCACATAAGTATTGGTTAGTAATATTGTTACTATCACTGGATATTAATTAGTTATGTCTTACATTTTGGTTGCCAATCTGCTTTGTGTTCAGGGAATTCATGAGAAGGATTGTATGTTATGACAGGAGCCAGGATTAAGTGTGTGTTTTTTGTTGCAAAGGGTGGGTTGCTCTAAATGTTTTACATTCTTCTTCTGTTAAGATTTGAATCAGTTATATGAATGTTTTAAAGAGAGTTATCCAGGTTTTGCTGACATTTGTGCAAGGCTAAATTGAATTATCAGTTAGATGGATGTCAAATGCTTCTTTTTTTTTGGGGGGGGGTGTTGGTTCATATCACATTATTATTTTAGTATTATCCAATTTTTTTAAAATATTTTCTCTGACATGATGGGCTATTGAGATTTGGCTGTTTCTATCAAATTCTGACTTTTATTGATTATTTATGTTTTTACAATATGTTGGAGTCCACATCTACAAAGAATGTTGTTGTCAGTTGCTGTGCTCTCCATTGGATCAGTAGGAGGTTTGATGTGTATCTACTGTGCTTTTATTGTACTGTTGTTTTTAAATATCGGTCATTTTGTGTACTGTTTACACATACTCTGCATCTTTTCAAAGTCCATTTTGTCTGCTTTTATCTTTCAACTTCTTGGTTTTTAACTTATTTTCTTTATCAAGTCTCTCATATATCCATTTTAAAGGATGGTTATTTTGATACTTTTTTTCTTCTTTGTATGGAGACTAGGCAGTGAAGACACCCATTTTTGATATTATAAAAATATATGTATTGTTCTAAAAAGACAAGTGTTTGGCGTATTACAAACATATAATCTTGACTGTATTATTTCATTTATTATCTACAGAGACTTTTATGTTGTTTTATTCTCTCTTACAAAGAATGTCAGGACAGGAATAGAAGCTGAAACAAGTTACTGAAGTGCAACCAACAATATAATCATTATCTTGTATTGTTTGAATTATTTTCAAGTTTACATTAAAACATGAACAATAGATCATTTTAATGTTCTGGGATTTTCCAGTTGCTGCTGGTACTTTCTGTCTCTCCTTGGCATATTTTTTATATTACTGTCAAGAAAAACTTATAATAATATTTTTCTTCATGGTGAAACTAACATAGAAAGTAAGAAATTGATAATGTTATTGCATGCTGTGCATCACACAATATTTGGCTCTTGTTATTTTCTCTACTTACTCTCAGTAATTTACGAAACCTCGAAGTTAAATGTATTCCTTCAAACTGCTTCCACTATCTGATCCTTAAAAGTTTTAGAATTTTTATATTAAAAACAAGTGATAAATTTAAATTTAAAACCTGGACAAACTTGTTAGATATATTTTATAAATGGTGTATGCTCAAATAAATAAAATCTTTGTAAATTTCTTGTAAAACAATCATCACAATAGTCTTACACAACCAGTAGCTCAGTCTCTCTGACCTTCAGGTAAAGAAATTTCCTTGTTCCTGGTAGTTCCTACATCTAGACACTTGGATTGTTTTAAAATTTTGTTGTTGAATATAGTCATCACAATTTATAAGTGTAATAGCAGGTTGTCTTTTGAAAAACGTCCATGTAGCTGCTTGTTTTTGTTCAACTCAAGACTGTCTTAGGGGTAACTCCATTTTCCTTTTCCTTAGAACACCACTTTTGTGTGCTGTATATGCATGTGTATATTCCTTTAAAGTTAACTGTGATACTCTAAGATGGAAATGTGTATGTTTTACTAAATGAATTTAATGGGGGTAACATAACTTATTTTTAGTATTTTAGTAATGAATAGGTAGGTGAACGTTTACACAGAAATGCTAGTGTATATGATCAAAGTGTATAAATACTACGTAAAAAAATATTTGATTCTTCTTTGTAAAGCATTCTTTTATGATTTTATTTCTTCTATTTCTCTTTTTCATTTATTATTTATAATTTATAATTAATTATTCATAATTTTTAGCATAATTATAAATGTAGCATGTATGTAATGTGTTTTTTGTGTGTAGAGAAGCCATTTTTCTAACTGTTGAGTTTGTTTTTGAATATGGTTATACTGGCTTGAGTAAATTGATATAGGAAACAGTGACAGTATAATCACAGTCTTATAGTGACATTTTGCCACAATAAGTTAGTAATATCTAATGCAGTGTAAATAAATTCACTTCAATAACAGAAAAACAATAACAGTATAATATTTACTATTTGGCAAACCAAGTTGTAATTGATAATGTCACAAAAGTACTGAACAAAACAACTAGAAAAAAATTGATTATATCATAAGCTAAAAGATTCATACTTTTGTTTTTTGTGCTAAGGAAAGCAAGGAGATATAAGCAGTATTTAAACTTATTGTAGTGGAAAATAACTGTCAAATAATATGTTAAGTAACTGTGGATATAACTATAAGGAAACCTGCTCTCAAAAGGAAGTAAAATATTTAAACTATAATTGATTATTAACAGGTATATTCTGTTGAAAGAAAGAAACATGTTAAGAACAATAGAACATGCTGCAAAGAGTGAATGGGAACTTTTTCCTAGTCCAGAAAGAATTGACAAGGTAAGAAGAAACTCATACTAGTAATTAATTTGCACTTACTTTAATGATACTTATTATTACATCTATAGAATAAGCAAGCTCAAACTAGAATTACAGAAGGATTTTACTAGGAAAGCTTTAAAAGTTGATAACAAGAAATCAACTTTTTAGAAAATAAATGTCTTAAGACAATGCTTTTATTTAATAAAACTTTATTTTTATTGAGGTAATAAGTGTGTTAAAACATTACACAATAACTGGAAATGAATTTACTGCTTTTCAAATAATCCATAAAAAGTTTACCAATAAGAAATGTTGTGTATTTTAACTACTGATTGAGCTTGTTAAGACTAAAGTTTTAAAAAGTTAAGTATGCCTTTCTACAGCTTGTACTTAAACTATTTTTAATCTATTTTTTATATTTTTTAGAACCATCAAATATTCCTGCAAGTTTATTATCATTTACACAGAGTTATCCTTGTATTTCTGTTAGTAATCACTGATTGTAGTTGCTCCAAGAACTGTAAGCTCAGTGAAATTCCCTGACTAATTGTTGAACTCATTCATTCATTATTTTTCATATGAGACTAAATGTTCTTTCCTACTTGTTTGTGGCTATTTTAAAGACACTTGTTAACTACTGTTCATAAAATATGAGAAATCATCAGGTACAACAGTCTAAGGTTAAGTTACATTTTTAATTTTAAAGTATACTTGAAAATGTAAGAAATTGAAAATGGTGCTATTTGGGTTTCTTTCTACAAATGTTTATAAGACTTAAAATAAGTAAATTTTTGTTGAGGAGAATAAATATTACTTTGTTATATTGATTATACATTAGAAAAATACAAAATATAACAATCTCAGGGTTTAATGTACGTAATCCATATACTTACACTTATGAAATATAAGCCTGTATAGTAATAGATGCTTTATAATAAATCAGTCAGAAGGCTGAAAAATTGGCACAGAAGACTGATATATCTGGCTTTTATCTATTGATACTAAATAAACTAATTTGTTGTTAAAAATAATTATCCTGAAATTACATGTTACAAAACTAGTAAACATTCTTGCTTCAGTGTGTGATAGATAACTTATAATTCAGAAAAAACAAATTCACTCAAATCCTGAAAAAAATACCAAAAAAAACAGTTAAAATATTTATTATTTGGTAAGAAAACTTGTGATAGTTGGAGGTGAACTCTTTGGAGTGATTCATAAGGTGGAAATCAAAGTCTTATTAGAAATATTAAAAGTATGGCGGTGTGAAAAAATATTTATTTACAAACATTTTAAAATATTTATTTCTAATTCCATCATCAACTTGAAAAATGTAAATATAATTACCAACTTGTGTAGCATAAAAATATCATGAGCTTCCAAGGAAGAAGTTATTAATATAGATGCAAGTTTAAAAAGAACACACTAACTCTTTCTGTGTAGAATCAGACGATGTAACAAACCTTGTAATCACAAAGTAACCATTTTCCACACTATAACTTTTAGTATGTTTTGTGCATCTCGTGAAGTTTGATGAACTTTAGAAGGTGATGTAAGAGTAAATAATGTGTTATAAATCAGTTGTGGTGAAGTTAGGAATTTTGTGTTATTCATTATAGCATCCAACCCCACATTTTCTTAAGTTTATAATCCAGACAAAGGATGGGTATCTCTACTTGTTATCTGTGACATAGCAGTTCATAGAATGGCAGTAAGTGTTTTAAGTACAAACTTTTAGCTTTTAGCTCTGTCATCTCTTGATCAATTTGAGATCTAATTACAGTTTCAAACTTAGGAGGTCAAACCTTTCAGTTGATGTATATGACCATCCTCAAAGTCTCATACATTAACTTACTCTATTCCTGCCCAAAAGAATTTCAAGTGCTGTGCCTATTGAAGATTCCCTCTTGTTTTTTTTTTAATTCTGCTTTGTTTTTCACTGAAATTATTCCAGATATTTCATTGATATGACAGGAAAGAAACATTCTTTGCAAGTTATAGATTGAATTATAAGTTACTCTTGCTAATATTTTGTATAATTCTGCTTTATTTCCCTGAGATTTGTAATAACTTTTTTTAAAAACATGTATACTTTATTACATGTCATTGAGCCAAACACCATAGCATATTCTTTTCCAGTGGATTGAGTGATACCTTGTTTTTAATCTACTTTCCACCCTCTAATGTTTTCCTTTATTTTTACACATGTTTAAATAATACTTGTGTGTGTACCAGGTTGAAGAAAGTATGAAGAATTTAGAAGAGGTGATCAGAGAGCGTAACCGTGCATATTATGTGTTAGAGACAGGAGAAACTGGAGAAAGGCCATCAGAAATCCGTATTGATCCATTTGGAAATGAGTACAAGTAAGTTTTATTTTTAATACAGACAGGAATTCTTGATTGAGTTGTTCAGTAATTTCAAAGTATACAAACTTGATCTATTGATTGGATATATTGTATGCATTTTTATACATATAGAAGTATTTGTTCATTGGATACTTTCATCATGTTTATTGTAGTGTGTTGGTTAAAATATCTTATTTCAGTATTTCACACTCAGTAAATAATTCTAGTAAATTTTGTTAAATTCTTCAAGCAATGTTTGTATGTAGTGATGACATTACTGTAAACCTCAGACATGTGTACCATAATCATTGTACTACAGAGATTATAATTCTTTGTTCCTGTAGTGGGGCTTGTCTCATTTCAAGGAGTGGTTCAGAGACTTGTACTGATAAGTGTGAATTAGGAGTTTACCTTCATTTAACATGTATGATAAGAAGGGTTGTTGATAAATAAATGTAATTATACACTGTTTGATCACTCAGAATGTTTTATCAAACTAATTTATTGTAGGTACCATTACATTTACAGTGTTTTTATTGTCTTTTTCATGAAAGAATAAGAAGTAGAAAGTAATATAATCCAATCACAGCATAATAAATAACTTCTGCATTAGGTAAAGTTACCAGTCAAATCTCTAAGATGAAAGTGAGCTTTTGAGAAATTCAGTTTTTGATCAGTAAATTTCATCATTGAAATACCAAATGGAATATTGCACATTTGATTAAATGCTTCTGGAAAATTCTTTAGCCTATGCCACTGGACAACCATTTAAGGTAAAGTTATTGTATTCTTTATTTTCATACTGTGATGGAACATGCTCTGAGGTTTCTTCCAATTTATTCTCTATTTCTGGAGAACAAGCCAGTTTTGGCCAAACAATTTTGGCTCTAGTGAAAAAGAAAATCATTCTTTAGCATGCATGCATGTTCATTAAACAGTTGGTCCATCATATGATACCAAATAATGAATTTGATGAAATGTTTTAACATTATTCACATACCTAAATTATATTAGGTTCCTATATGGTGAAGTAAAATGGATTCAAAATCACATTATAGTTAGTATCTTTATTTAGATACGTGCATAAATAATTTTCGAAATATTCATGAATGTTTTTGCACTTAACTGTAGTTTTGAAAAAAAAAGTAAATGCTGTGGTTTCACATAGTAGCCCTCTTTTTTTTAAGAAAGCTCGTATTTGTCTGATTACACCTATATTATTTTTCTCTTGGATATAAACCATACTTAAGCCTAAAGGTGGAACAGAAGTTTATACAACTTAGTATGAGCTGGGGTTTATTCTCCTTTGTAAATAGTGGGAATGATTACTGAAACATGTAAGCTAGTATACTGCACTGTTACATAAGCATGGCAAAGGTGTGTTGTTATCATAATCCTGTTTGTCCTTTGTAAAGTTGTTTCCTTGTTGTCCCATATAGTCACTAAAACATAGTAATGTAACAAGTCTAGTTGTCCAGTATTTTGTGACATTGTAAGTTTAAAAACTTGCATCAGAGCTTTGTGCATCAACAACTATATTTTTGTTTGTTTACACTTACTGCCCCATTTGCATGTTTTCTTAGTCCATGTTCTTCTCTTGCAAATACATTTCTCCAAACCTCCTATTTTATTGACTTTAACTTACTGTTTCACTTTTGAACATCAGTGCAAACAAGAAGCAGGTAGCAGCAGATAATATTCTGCTTCGTCATCTTTCTCTTGTGTAGACTTTGTCTTTGTAAAATATTGATGAGAACAGAAAAAATTATACCTTAGAACACTACTCTATAGGTACATTCTACCATACGGCTGTGTACTCTTCAAATCATGAGACCAGTTCTAGAAGTATCTATGGAGATTTGTATTGAAATAACATTAGAAGATTCTGAATTTAGAAAGATGAACAAGTTTGATGCAGGAAAAACATAACCTGCTCCCTAGGAACATAATTTGAGAATTGTCTAAGTCAGTTCTAATAATGTTTTCCAAAATAAAATTTTAAGATGTTCCTCAGGTGGTTAATTTGATCTGACAAAACTAGGAACAGTTTAATTCGGTGATTAAAATTAGTAAAGGAGAGATGTAATACATTTTGAGGATAATGAAAATAAAGTGGTCAGCTGGAACCAAAATAAAATGTTCAGTTCAAATACGATAATGGCTAAGGTCACAGTAATCTGTTTCATTTTTTAATGAATTTTCATTTCAGTGTGTTCAGTGTACATACTTATCTACATTAATAATTCTGTACTCTAAATACATACTTCAAGTACCAAAATAATTTAAATAAGAAAATGTTTCTTGATAGCTTCCCAAATAATTCCTTCCCTTATCTGGGTGTCTTAAAACATTGCCCTTTTGTAGCTTCAGTACAGAAAAATAATTTGAAGATGGTGCTGATTATTCATTAAAAAATTGTTAATGAAAGTCATTAAAAGGATAGTGCAAGAAGAAAGATAAAACCAGATTAACAATTGCTCTGTGTCTGTTAGAAATAAATACAAATTTCAATTTCATTTCTAATACTTTTGTTTATATTAAAAGTTTTTAAAGTATTATTTCTCAATTAAGTAGAAATTTCCTCTCTTTACAAGTCTCATGGCTGTTATTTTTATTTATTTATTTTTTTCACGTATAACTAATGTTTTTGCTTTTTTTCTTCAGACACCAAATGGAAGAACACGTGATTCCAAAAGAACTTAACAGTGATCATAATGAAGATGATGTGGTAGAGTTTTCTTTTGATGTCATAGACTTTCAGAGAAAGTTTAAAGAGCAAACTGTTAGAAATCAAATCAAAGAACAACAAAGAAGAAGAAACCATGTTCAAGGACTGCTTAAACGTTATCCTAATATTGACATGGAAGCCTTAAGAGAACAGTACCCTGATATTAATATTGAGGCTATACAAAAAAAAATAGCATGATATGTTCAAATGAATTGATGGAACAAATTCTCGGGAATATGAAAGATTTTTTCAAGATTTTTGTGCTTTATTGAAAGTTGTAATCTTGAATGTTAGGTTTTTTGGGTTGACATTTAATTCTAGTTTGTTTATTATTATTGACTTTTACTGTTTCTTTTAAACAAAATAATTCAAAAGTAAATTACTGAGGAGGGTTGAGCTCTTGAGTGATATTTGAAATAAAACATAGGTGTGACAGTTACTTGTAAAAATTTTAGTTTTAGCCATGTGTATTCCATCCCGAACAACTGTTCTTTAAATATGTGTTAGATATTTATTAGAAACGGTAATCACAAAAGAGTGTAACACATGATATAACAATAGTTTTTTAAGTACTTTGAGGGCAGCCTACACATATGAAACAAGAAATTTCAAAATACATGTTTGGTCATCATTTTTGTTGCTTTCTCTAGCTTTACACTCATGATCAAATAAGTAATTTTACGAAGTATTATAACATATACATAAAATGAATAACTTTATTTGTAATTGAATTTTACTTACTTCGGTGAATTGTGAAGTAGATTCAGATGGGTAAAAGGTTTATTCTAAGATACAAGTTCTGTTTCTAACTCATAATAAATATGAGAAATCACTTGGTTAGTGATAAATATTAACTAAAATATTTAAAAGTTTCTAACATACATGAATTCATCAATTACAGATTAACAAGGTTTTAAATGTAATAAGATTTTCCTAGAAAGAAAACAATAAGTGAAATAGTGGACAATAAAACAAAATGAACAGGTATTTTTCAAATTGTTTTTCTTGTGTTTGAATATTTTTGTATACAATTTGGTCTCAAATACACTAATTTTCTAGAGGAAAGTTTAGTAATTGTTCTAACAGAAGTCATCAGCAAATGTGTTTTAGAGTGACTTATGAAGAGACTTTTCAAAAATTTAAAAATAAAAACACTAAAAAACTAAGTCAGTAAAATGCTTGCTAAAAACAGGATCTGTACTGAAAATATTAACCCCTCCATTTAATAAGGGTATTTCTCTCAGAATGCTTTTGTCATCCATGTCTGCTAGTTGCTCTTGTTAAGAAAGTGTGTAATACAGACAGTTTGGGCAAACATGAAATGTATAACACTTATAGACCGAAAATAAATATATCCCAATGTATTTATTCCTCCACTTATCTCTGAAAATCAAGGAAATACACTAAAACTGTAAATGTATGAAACTCTACCCTTGTGTTGACAAACTCAGTGGTTGCAAATGTCACTGTCACAGTCAGAAGCATGTGGACTTATTTTGAGACCATCACTATAGCTTGTCAGAAGCCTTTAAGATGACTGTTATTTAACAATATGAGCTCAATGCCTCACACTGACAATTCAGAGAAGCAACTGGATAGTGAAACAGTTTGTAAATAATCAAAAATAGGCTTCATAAGATTGATCTGCATTTCAGTTTGCCAGTGGTATATGTTCCTCTAATTTATTGTCACAAAATAACTTATCTTCAGTGGAATAAGGAACATATAGATTGGTCACACTGCATGTGAAGTCCACCTTTGAAAAATGTCATAAGATAAATCATATTTTACACTACAGCTGGATATGACATAAGTATTGTGTATTTTGAGATTGGGTGAAACTAGGTCCATCTCTAAGGAAGAAAGAAATGTGTATGGCAGAGGTGGTATGCTAACCTTCATGTGGTCTGACATAGCACTATATACATACACACATGTATATACCACAAAATGCAAGATTTATGTCTTGATCATTAATGATGCCACATGGAGATGAAGTTCAGAAGATCTGTTTTATATATGAGCGTAATATGCTGAACTGGCTAGCAGCTTCCCAGAAGAAAAAAGTATAAAGTGAATTGACTGGTCAGCCTACTCACCAGATTTAAGTGTAGTTTAACATGCGAGATGCTTGATACTCAAACTATTAATGAATGAATGGGTCATAGTATCTCAATGATCCATTCATTTTAAGCACATCACATCAATGTCTTGTTCGTAAAGAACATTTATTGGATAGCAGCATCTGTAATACTAAATGAACATATGTGAACATGGACTTCAGTAGTTGTCACTCAGACATTAGATCACAAGTTGTTGCTTAACACTTGTATGAAAATGAATTCCTAAGTGCCAGTGTTATATTTTTTCTTAGTGGACACTGCTAGCAAATCAAAAACCCCAACATTGATTTGTTTTGGCAGTATACTTATTTTGTTTCACACTTTTTTAAGTTTATGTTTACTGTAATCAAAATACCAGAAAATAACTTTTATAAATTTTTACATTAAAAGTATGTTTAAAGCATATTTACTTTATGAAGCATAATTTAGTAATAATAAGCCACTCTTAAGCTGTATATATTACATTTTTTGCAATACCTCTTAAGTTTAGAAAGCATATAGTTTTGGGTCACAGAAATTATAGGTGACTTTGGTAGTTTTGAAAAAGAGTTAAAACAAGTTCTTATTGTACAAAACTAATGTATTGTTGAACAACTTATGGGTCAAGCTTAGAAACTAATTTAAACTATAGAGTACTACAGGGCTTGGAGAGTATGAGCACTTTAAAGAACTCCAACCTACAACGGAAACTGTTAATTTCAAGCAGAATGTGGTTTGATCCTATGCCATAGTATGAACCATTTATCATGTCATGCAAAAGAAAGTCAGGACAGTGATGAGTTTATTCTCCAAGAACTAAATGCAGAGATATAGCTAAAAAGCATATCACATTAGAAAATTACATTCAAATAAGCTTAAGCAACATCACTTATTCATTAATGACTTTGTAGCTGATCTGACCCCATTATATTAAATAAGAAGGAAATCACAACATCCTCTTGACGTGACAGATACCTCTTCTGTGAAGCAACTTTGTTGGATGACTGAACAAAACTGCCTAAAGAACAAAAACAACAACAGAACACTTCTAGACCATGAGAAAGAATAAATGCTTTGGTAATCTGATAAAGGCTAAGTGTTCTAGTTCTACTGGCCTGATGTTTGGGTATTGGTAGGTGAAAATCATATAAGTCAATGGGCCTAAAATTTCTTCCTTTAATAGAGGTTTCTTTGAATTAAAAGTGGTACTATTTGTACAATACAGATCTCCAGTTGTTGAAGTATTAATAAAACTAATTTTTAACAAACTCCAAAGGAAAAACTGTCTAATCTACATGAAATAGGAACTAGTATTTGGTAGAAAGTTTTCAAGAAAAAGCTTCTGTGCATGAATATAGGTGATTGTAATAAAGCTAAGGGCAAACAAATGTAATTTGGTAATTTATCAGTACATATCCATTCTGAGACGAGTAACATATCTTCAAACTCAGTACAAAACTGCTCACAACCAATGACTAAAAAGCAGGGTTCAGATTTTCTAGATTTGTATTTAACTTGTATTGCAAGTTGAATTTCATTAACAAATATCTGATAAAAATATTTATTAGATCTAGAGTTCCATGGCATAAAGAAAGGCTAAACAGAAGTAAAGGCATCACTGGCACATGGCCCAAATTATCGGTTGTTGGTGTCTTGAAATATCAGAAAAGAAAATCATAATAAAATGCCAAAAGTTATAACACAAATAGGTCCAAGCCTCAGACCATTTGAGTACCTAGCAATGCCTCTAAGCAAATAACAGATTATAGCAGATAATGGTGTGGATACTTTGAAAATGTTGCAGCTATTATGTTTTTTATCAAGACTTGTTTAAAAAAAACAATTTTGAAGAAAGCTTCAAAAAGATTTTTCTTAAATCCATTCTTTAAAAGGAATAACCTTCTCCGATTTTTTATAAAAATAACTGTAAATCATTAAAAGGTGTATCCATACAGTTATTTTTTAAAACAATTTCTTAACAACTGTCTTTTACACACACTATCTTGATGCTTTATGACAGCATACCAAATACTTCTAAAACACAACACTTAGTGTCTGCATTACTGGATAGTAAAACTGTGATACATTTCAGCCAGTAATTTTCATACAAGATGTATACAATAACGTTAAAGTCAGAAATAGTCTGGGGACCAAATCACAAACAATGGTGCAATATTGCATCATTAATCAATCTACCTTAACATATGAAATATGAGACAAAAAGCTGCTTCCAAAACTACATGTTTAAATTAAGATTCTTTCCTCTAACTAAAGCAATTAGATTTCACATGCACACAAACTGATGTTAATCAAAGAACTGACTCAAAATCATGTTTACTTGACAGCAAAAAGTTTAATGATAAAAAAGGTATTTTTTACATGATAAATTAATGTGAGTGACTTATATAATTAAAACTGATGATAAGAAAAAAGTTCATAACTTCCTTATTGTTACAAAAACTTGTTAGAAACACAGGAAATCCAGTATTCTTCACTATTTACATAAAAGTATATACAATTATTTTAAAAAATAGAATTGGAAAAAAAAGTTAATAAAGTTTACAGTATGAAGGGTAGCTTTATGTAATACATCAACTACGCATTTTCTGTGAAGAAATTTAAATGTATCCAAGGTATTACAACACTTCAAATATTAAATTGTCAAAAACATTTTCTTCACTGACAAAAAATTAACGAATTTAACAACTGACTTCTGTCTCTCTACAACCAAGAGGTTAATTATGGTGCATGCTAGCTATACCAAACTTGAAATAGCATGTTTTTAAAATTTAAGCTAAAAGATTTCTTAAAAAAAAAGGATTTTATCCTATTTATTTATCATGCTTTTAGAATTCTACAATTAATGACATTATTAATAAACTTATTTGAGTATCATACTTGCAGAAGTTAAAGAAAAGATAGTACGAAATATTTGTGCATTTCACAAATGGTAAGGAATAATTACATACTGCTTTTTCTAAATTACTTTTATGACAAATTCATCACAACATCTCACTAATTTCAATGCCAAGCCCAACAATTTTCTCTTTGAGCTCACTGGCCTTTTGTTTCTCCAAACACCTTTTCACATGAGGGAGGTAGACTGTGGCTCCATCATCTGGCAGAAGCTGAAGAAATGATTTTGGAGACAACAGTTCTGCTAAATGGGCTACAACACCTGAAGAAAAAGAGAAAACATTCCTCAACAAACCTTCCCACAATTTTAATTTTATGATAACCATTTTGTTGATTATTAAAGTACTAACCATTATACACTATACTTTTCCAGTACTATATACATGTCAGGAATGAGCTAAAACACTTGTTAGTGTAGCTGTGACAACTGAAGAAAAATACGTATTGAACTTTTCTGATATGAGGATGTAGTGATAAATATGCTGAAAGAGGTCATACATTTTTGTTTGTTGTAACTGTGTAAATAGTGCAATGTATTAACTGCACAATTGCGACTGATTTAGATGTTATAAGTGGGCTAAAATACTCATGGCACTGTTCTGTTAAAGAGTATTTGTATAAGATAACAAAACACAATACTTTCTTAAAATATCTAAATATATAAAAAATGAAAATACTCAAACCATATTCCTCAAGTTGTACAACTGTGTTGAGGCTAAATTGGAACAGATATCATATCTATCTGTAACAAAAAATACATTACTGTAGTTGTTACAGTAATGGGATAAAATTGGTGCAGGAATTTCTTGGTAAGCGTATGATGTGAATAGTGAATTGACACAAAGACGGTGTTTGTTTGGTATAAATGTGCTAAGAACAAGTTCAAATAAACACCTTAAATCTACAAAAACTATCACAAAAAATGCTATGATGGATGATATTATCAGCAATTTTGTAACAGAATAACAATGTACAAAATAGAATGAAAAGTTTACTGGGATAACAACAACACAGTCATTTTCATATATATCTATCTATATACAGGTAGTTCTTGATTAATGTGATAGCTGCGTTCCAAGAACTGGTCGCTTTAATCAAAACAGGTTAAATCAAACACTATTTCCCATGTAGCATATATAATGCATGCAATCCCAGTGTGAATACCATTAGTGAAGCCTTAATAATACTGCAGGAGTGCCACCTATGTTCACATAGTCAACATAATATATCTATGGAAACATCAACTCCAGCGTGAAGACAATATAACTTGATTTTAATTACTTTGTTACATGACCAAACGAACCAAGCAACCATCTGGCTACTGCATTGTAATGCCACTCAACTACTGTGCGCCATGTTATCGTGGATGTTATTGTAATAAAGCATCTGCATTAGCTAAATCTTGAAGCATATGGTGAGTAAATGCTTCTGTTTGTACCATTACAATACAGAAATTGCTTGAAAATTGTGTTAATCTGAATTCATAAGTATAAACTGTGTTATTCCACTGATTGCATTAATCCAAAAATACATAAAAGGAATTTGCTTAAATCAAGAGTTACCTGTATATATATATATATATAAAAACGTTTCATATTCATATAACATAAAGGAGAACATTATATTTGAATTAAATATTCAACATGTACACAAAATATACTTTCATGAAATATTACTTATAAACAATATTTCTGGTCTGAGTTAATAAAGCATTTTTACTATTATTTCAGAGCTTCAGCTGCTTGAGTTGTAACTTAATCTTTGTGGAAATGCAGCTTATATCAGAAATATAAAGAGACTAGACAAACTAGTGTATAGTATAGAGCACAATTCAGTCAAAAATCAAAATGGTAATGAACAAACACAAAACCCGTGAAACTATTTTTAAAACATGTTGTTAAACGGTCCAGTTATTTGGTGTAAAATGTTGTTTACAGCATCCTGCAATATTTCAGGTTTAAAGTTAGCAAAGAGGCTTTTATTGAGGACTCACATTAGTTCTGTTGCAGGAAATGTGTTGAAATATATTTCTAGCTCTATTGCGATGTCTCACTGACGCTTGGTTATATATACATATTCTAATGTACACAGTATGTATTTATAAACATAATGCACAAAAACTACAAATAAAAATAGAAATAAAGTATAATTGTAAATATTGCATTGATTCTACCATAAAGAACAATTAAAAAAAAGGATATTCCTGCAGCAAAAACGAGCAATCAGAAAAGTTTCACACTCAACCTTCCTTGGTGCAACCAACACATCTATTAATACTCAGAAGGAAGTACCTAGTTTTCATACTTTATCACTGATGTATGAAAGTTATTCAATGCAAAGAAAAAAACAAATGCAGAATGAGTCCAAGATACTACAATCTGATACACATTATATGTACTTATGCACACGTTAAATATGAAGCAAGAAACAGAATATAAAAATACTTCAACCTTTAAAATTAACTTGTTTTTTTAATACATATTTCAATTTTACTATAAAAACAAGAAACATGTATTTTGTTCATGCATATTTGTGTTGATAAATTTTATTATCTACTTTGATTGATAAGTTAAAAGATCAAGAACTGCATCTAAATTCATTCTTCAGCTCCAAGTTGTTTCTTTATAACTAGATGAGAAACTTTACCCTGGAAATATTTTCATTACAGATTGACAGTGTAAAAAAAATAACAGTTAAATTTAGAACATGACAATTAACTTTTAGTTCACAGTTTTAATTTAAAATATAAAACAAATGCCTAGTTGGTCTGATAGCTAAAACAAAGAATATAAGCCAGCCGATACAATTTCATGATTTACAGAAAATAACACAATCATTTAAGACATTTGTATCTCGGGACAGCTAGTGTGGGTATTAACATTTTTACTACTAAAGCAGGGAACAATGTTTTGACTATTGTTCCATAACTATTGTTATAATCTTGGTAAACAACAAAAAAGAAGAAAAATATTCTATGATGTTAAATTTGTACTAAGATTAGCCATTAAATATGTTCTAACCACCTTTTTTCAGTTAATGGTTATGAAAAACTATAACCTTAAAATGACATAATGGTTAAACTTGAGAAGTTAAAAGTATTCACATTCCTTACTATTCTGTTTCTAACATTAATCCAAGAGAAACACTGTAGATAACATTTCTGAATTACATGCATGATACATATATATTAATTTGATACGTTTTGCATATTACAAACTATGTGTAAGATTAGTTTGGATATGATAATGTATTCACTTTTTGATTTTCCAAGATGTGGGTACCTTGAAAACAGTCTTGTGAACATAGTGAGATTTAAAGCTCTGTTATCATAAAATGAACAAACAGAACTTTAGCAATTTACTCTTACTGATGACTTTTCAATATATAATGAAATACTTTTAAATTGTACATGAAAATAAATATTTTAATGACACTTATTATCCTAGAATATCTATGAACAAGTTATCGATTTTCTACAGCATAATCTACATACCAAAGAAGCACACTAGCAAGTTTCTTTTCAGCATAAAACTGGTCTAAAAATTGTGTGTAAGTAAAGATAATAATGAAAATGCATCCACAATCATACACACAATACCTTCATGGGCTTCAATTACGTCTTTTCTTCTTGGATTGTATGATGGAAGTTCTTTCAATATCTTGTCCACTGTTCTGTACAGCTTACACCACTTTAAGGATATATAAATAATTATGTGTAATTTTTCAAATCTATTATTTAAAAATAACTGATTACTTTCTACACAAAACCAACAAATGTTTTTAAGATATTTTATTCAAGAAATGACTAAAATAAATAGACCACTAACTTATCTACGTTAATAACTGTTTGTTCAAAACAAATAACACTAACATATAAGTTATAGAGTTTGCTATAATATAATATCTTTTGTACACATAATTTAACTCTTTCCATACGGGATTGGATGATGTGATTGACCTTACAATAGCACAGAACATTCACTATTCATATTATAGCTTTAAATATGTTTTGTGTATCCTCATAAAATTTTCCAAGCTGTCAGTAAACATTAAAAGTTCTTTTTACGTGTCTTTTGTACATGAAAAAAAATCATTTTTTTAAATATATGTTATTTTAATAAAAGACTTCTTTCTGAATAAATGGAATCAGGGTGTTGACTGCTCTAAATGCAAATTTATTTTCATGTTAAGATTAAAAATACTTTTCAAATTTCATTTGTGTTACACATCTAAAACCCTTTAAAATAAATACCAAATATTTTTGTTTTTAGAAAAGCTTTGATTTTATGTTATTTTCTCTACCTCAACTGTATATTGATTTAATAAATTTGATAATCCTGGTAACACAGTAAAAAGAATTCAAATAAATATAAATTACCGCTTTTTCTTTCTAAAATAACAGCAGGTCATACTATAAAACTACAATTGTTATCCCAAACAGCTTAAACCTCATAACAGTCAACTTCTCTTTATATTTAAATTGACTGTTTCAATGCCCTTTGTCTAAATAACCTGCCACACAAGCGGTAAATCACTTGGCAAACTCATGACTTGTGTTATCAAATGAATGATGTAATGCATGAACTACTCGTAAGCACAGTTCTTTTTCATAATCTTTTTCAATCTAACCTAATAAGTTTCTAATTTTTAAATTTCAGTTACTCCTTTAACCATAATTAAATATAGTACTTACCTTTGAACTAATGTTTTTTTGCTGTGAGTTACCAAGGAAATTACCTACTTTTTTTTTATAAAGACGATGCCAGTACACTAAATAATGCATGTAAAAACACAGAATAATAACATACACAAAGCAAACAATGTCCTATAGAGATTATAATTTAATTGGCATTTTAACTAGGACAAGAAGAGCTTAAATTAATTCTATTTGTTATTCAATATGAACATCATAACATAAGCTTTCAAACTGAACACAACATTAACAATGAAGTGTCATAGGTCATTTGACAGTTTGGAACTTTAACCTTCTCTTGGATATAAATCATATTGTATAAAATGCCAAAATTACTGGCAATGTATGAGAGAAAGGACGTGACAAATAGGTCTGATTTTCTAATTTATGGCTTTGTAAACAAATATGACTAATGGCTGTAAAAATTGAACTTTGTCTCAGTAATATACAGTAAACAAGTGTCACAATTTACATACAAAAGGAAACTGAGAATTTTTCAAATATTTCCTTATAAAATTAAGAACATAAAAACTTGTATATAATATTAGTATCTGATTTAATAGCAAAAGGGACAATGGATTTTCCTGAGAACAGGTTTCAACGTATCTCTTCTAAGAGTAATTTAACAGATTCTTTTGAACACATATCAATTTTATAATAAAAATGTATATTAAATTTATCATCTGATGCAAACAAAAAGATGTCAGACCATGTCTTACTTCATCTGGATTATCTCCAACATTATCACGTGAGTAAAGCAAGAGGGATTTAGGACACTGTTGGATTAACAACAATAAGGCTTCTTCCATTTCAGCACACAAAACTTTGAGACTAAGGCGTCCTCGTACAGAAGATTCGAGTTTTTCAATCAAATCACGCAGTTGTGTCTTGACTTTGGTGGTATTATAAGGAGAACACAGCAGTGACTTGAGAAAAAAATCAACAGAGGAATTACAAGTAAAATAGCAGAAACATATCATGAAAAGATCTTAAATCCATATATGTTTAATGTTACATAGATAGAATCTTTCTAAAGTGTTTTTGTTTTATTCAACCAACATTAATACAGTTATGCTGATATTTTCACACTGGACTTTAAAACTTTACAGACTCAACATTTCAAATATTTGAGTATCCAATGTTAGTTTATCACATTTTTAAAAATGCATGTAAAAACATACATTTAGTTAAGAAAAACCACAATTCTTTATTATCATTTACTGAAACACATTTTTGGTTTAATATTAACTTTTTAATTGGTTTATTCATATATCTTTGAATAAGAACTTTGCCTCAGGGACCAAAATCTCCAAGATAGAACTAGGGATTAAGATAAATATCCCTCGTTAGCAGCAAAACTGCATGCAAACAGATTTAAAGAAAAAAAAGATAAAACAATTTGCTGCAGTCAACTTCAAGAAATGACTGAAAACAGTCTGAAGCTGCCACTCAATAAACTTCATACTTGATGACTGACATGAGATGTAGAAGTTGTTGATATAAACCCCATTTGCAATGACAGAAGAAAATTCTGCAGTGACAACATTAATCATTACATTGAAAAGTGTGACACTTGAGACACAGCTTTGAGGGGCTCCAAGTTCCTGAACAGGAAAGTGTCAAGCCCATATAGACTTGGAATCACCAGTCCATTAAAAGGTTTTGGATAAAAGTGAGTAAATGGCCATGCAAACCACATAAATGGAGACCTTACAAAATGCAGTACCTCCATATAGTATAATAAACCTTCTAAAAGTAAAAGAATATGGAAACAAGGTACTTTCACTTGAGAAAGGCTTTTCTGATCAATATTTCAAGTTGTATCAGGTGGTCCATGGTGGATCACTTCTCTCAGAATCCATACTAAGCGAGCAAGGGGAGGTTAATTTGAGGAACCAAACAAGACAAGCACTAACCATTGTCTCTAAGACCTCACAAAGACATTTTGTCAAAGCAACTGTATGATAGTTAGAAGCAATCTTGGAACCATTCCCAAGCTTAGATAAATGGAGGACAATAGATTGGTACCAAGTATCAAGAAAAACATTCTTCGGCCAGATCCACTTATAAGCAACCAGAAGAATAGCAAAAGAGGTAGGAAAAAGATGGTATAGAACCTCATAATGACTGATGTACTATCCAAACAATGAAGAACAAACTTAAGTTCCACCAGTATAAAGAGACAAGTTACAGACATAGAAAAAGAAAGAGGTGATTACTCTGGCTCAGACTTGATAGCAAGAGCTTTTCTCATGCACTTTTGTCTTTTTCTGGCTAGGGGCACAGGCCTGTTGAAAAGCAATGCAGTTTGAAAATGTTGGATACCTATGAAAGGTATTCTGCCATTTGGCAGGAGAATTCCACCATAGACAAGAATATAGTGGAAAATGTGTCAAAGTTTTAGGAATAGAGTGAGAAGCTGCCTGGAGAATACAGTCAGTCACTGTTACCTTGCAGTTTTAGGGTAGATGTTTCCATCAAAATGTTCTCAGAACATAATTTCTTGACAGACTTGGGAGAGCCAGCAGCGTTCCTTTTATTCCTCTTGGATGAAAAGGGGAGACACTTGCCCAAGAACTCGTCTTATAAATAGTGGAAAATTCAAGATTGTGGAGTAGATTCTGAATGTAGTGGTGATTTTGTGACAAAGTTATACATGTATGGTCATTCACCAATTAGCTGTTTTTTATTATTTTATTTTTATTAGGGATTGGGGAATCTATAATACAGAGGAGAACCAGTGTCCACTGACATCACCTACAATGGAGCCTTACAAGGGGACACACTACAATGCAAAACAAGGACAATGCCAGGGTTTCGTTAGTACTATATTCAAACACCAGCATCAAACACAATGTCCGCAACACCATTTGAGAACATCCAACAGTGGTATTCAGATGATCTTAGCCCAAGAGGACTAGCTGACTGACCTTGGGGTGCCCAAGGCTTGATTGATTGATTGATTTAGTGTTTTATTGCACAAAGCAGCTAGGCTATCTGCGCCAAACGTCCGGCAAAAAGATAAAAATAAACTAAATGTAGTAAAATACAAAAAAGGAAATGAAGGTAAAACAAAACACCACTGAGTAACAGAAAAAGCATAAAACCAATGTTGACACCTAGTTTACAATGGTAAGAGAGAGAGCAGAGTAAAAGAAGTTGTAATGTACTTACTCTAGCAAAATGGAAATGATCATAACCTGCCAGGAAGACTAACAGGTAAGTTAGTCAACTTCAGTACACGATGGAGGGCAGTTTGTTGTTGCCACTCAATATATCTCATGTTTGACAACTGACATGAGATGTGAAGGTCTTCGACATACAGCCCATTCGCAATAATGATGCCATCAGTGATGGCATTTATCTTTATACTGAATAGTGTGACACTCAAAACACAGGCCTCAGGGACTCCAAGTTCCTGTACAAAAGAACGGGAAAGTGTCGAACCCAGACGAGCTTGGAATCTCCTGTCCATTAAAAATTTTTTAATAAACATGGGTAAATGGCCATGTAACCCATATGTATGAAGATTTCGCAAAATGCCATACCTCCACGTTGTGTCATAAGCCTTCTCAATATCCAAGAATATTGACACAAGATGTTGGTGTTTAAGAAAGGCTTCTCTGATTGACATTTCAAGTCGAATTAGGTTGTCTGTGGTGGAGTGATGTCCTCGGAACCCATACTGAGTGGGCGAGAGGAAGTTGTTTGATTCAAGGAACCAAACAAAAGGAGCATTAACCATCCTTTCTAAGGTCTTACAGGGACAGCTCGTCAAAGCAATTGGACGGTAGTTTGAAGGAATCTTGGGATCTTTCCCAGGCTTAGAGAAAGGTAAAATAATAGCCTTAAGCCAGGCATCATGAAAAACATTCCCCTGCCAAATCCAGTTAAAGACACTTAGAAGGACATCAAGAGAAGCAGGAGATAGATGGTGCAGCATGTCATAGTGTACATCATCAGGTCCAACAGATGTACTGCCAGATGAATGAAGGGCCATTTTCAATTCCACCACTGTAAAGGGATAATTATAATCAAAGAGACAGTTTGAAAGGAAAGAGGTGAATGCTCTGCCTGAGTCTTGATGGCCAAGAAGGTGGAGGAACAAGCAGAAGTTCTGGATACCTGGCAAAAGCTTTCACCTAGAGTATCAGCAATGCTCCGGACATCAGCCACCTCCTGACCATCAGAGAGTAATATTGAGAGGGGGACAGAATTGTAGTGCCCACTGACCTTTTGAATCCTGTCCCATATGACCTCAAAACTGGTGGTATAAGATATGCTAGTTGTGAACTTTATCTGAGATTCCTTCTGGTTTTGACGTCTTACCCACCTAGTATGTACATGAGCCTGTTGGAATGCAACACAGTTCAAAAATGTGGGATATCTATGAAAAGTATTTCTGGCCCATTTTTGAGCCTTTCATGCTAAGTGGCAAGCAGGATTCCACCACAGAAAAGGACATCGTGGAAAATGTGTTGAGGTTTAAGGAATACACTGAGCAGCTGCTTGTATAATATAGACAGTTACCACTGTCACACAGTTATCTATTGATGGCTGATTCACAATGGCAGGATCAAGTTCTGCAAGAGCAGTGAAAGTGGACCAGTCTGCCTGATCCAGCTTCCAGTGGGGCACGCAGGTAGGGTGGCATCGGCCACGGCCAGTCTCTCTCAAAAGTATATAAAAATGATCACTGCCTGGTGGATAATTGTCAACCCTCCATGAAAAATGGGAGAATAATGAAGGAGAGCAAACTGAGAGATCAATAACAGTAAAAAACTGACTAGGTGCATGAAAATAAGTTGAAGAACAAGTATTGAAAAAGGAAAAATTGTGATCAGAGAGAATATGCTCTACAGAGCAACCCTTCCCATCAATAACAGCACTTCCCCAGAGGAGATGATGTCCATTAAAGTCCCCCAGGAGTAGAAAGGGAGATGGCAACTGTTCAACAAGAGCATCCAGGTCTGATCGATCATATGTCTCTCCAGGTAACAGGAAGAGAGAACAAACAGTGATGGTATGAACCAAGGAAACACAGATGGCTATGGCCTCCAAGGGTATGTTGAGTGATAAAGACAGGGTGGGCACATGCTGATCAACCAAGAGTGCCACCCCTTCATGAACTCGTCCATCACACAGCCTGTCATTTCTGTACAGAGAAAACTGCCGAATGGTGACTGTATCAGCAGGTTTTAGAAATGTTTTTTGTGAGGAAAGATAGACAGGATGGTAGAAGGCAATCAGTGTTTTGATATCATCCAGATCAGAACCTTGATAGTTCCATTGTATCAAAGTGGCCATTTTTAATGATGGGTAGGCAAAGTGGCTGGAGAACCCTTCTCTTTACGACCACGTCTTCTTCCTTACTGTCCTTATTCGGAAGAGGTTTATCGACCTCCATGGATCCTGCTCTGGGTCAAGTGGGCAGGTCTTTGTTATTGAAAGAGGATTCCAGTGACTGAGGACGTAAACGAATGATTGTTTTGCCTCCTGGGGTGGGAGAAAAAGATGTATCAGAAGAAATGTCTGTATCTGAAACTGAAGGATGTGGATCTTGAGGTTTTTTGGAATGTATGGGAGGAACAGAGATGGGTGTGAAAGTCGATTCATCAACCTTTTTAACCATGGAGGTCAAAAGGCTTATTATTGGTTTTGAAAACAATTCTCTTGGAGACCCAGAGAGATCTGTCTGCACTCCCACTGTAGTTGTGGAACGAAGTGCAGCAGCATATGTCTGAGAAGGAGTGGTGGGCACCAATTTCTGAGCCTCAAGATAACTGATGTTATGAGTTATTTCCAAATGTTGCACCTCTTTTTCCTCCACAATTTTGGGCAAGAACAAAAGTAGGAAAGGTGAGAACAATTGCATTTGATGCAACGTGGGTTCTTGTTACATTCATAGGCATCGTGGTCCTTGGCACATGTCAGGGAACCACGACATGATGTCTTTGAGTGGCCAAACCTCTGACACTGGAAACATTGGAGAGGGTTTGGAATGTATGGTTGTACCCTGCAAATTAGATAACCTGTCTTGAAGGTGGCAGGTGCACGTGATGATGTAAATGTCAAAACAAGGGTATTTGTTGACAATGTAACTCCATCTTTTTGAGTGGAGATGCACCTCACGGCAGAACCTCCTTGAGTGGAGAGACCAGCGAGAATCTCTGACTCGGCGACATTTTTCAAATTCCTCTCAACAATAACTCCTCGTGATGAATTCTAGGTAGCATGAGAAGTAACGTCAACAGATATATCCCGAATTGCCGCTGAATTCAAGAGGAGTTCACTAATGTTGGTTGTGGATGTTTCAACTAATATGTCTCCAGATCAAAGCTTCTTTACTGACTTTGGAGAGCCAGCAAGACCCTCTAGTCCTTTTTGAATAAAAAAAAGGGGAAAACTGCCCTAAAGGTTTTTCTGAAAGAGAATGTAATATAAGAAAATGAGGTACGTGTGTTACTGATGTTGAAGATTGCTGCTCAAAGTCTTCAAGACGTGGTCGCTTACCTATTGACTGTTTTTTCACTATTTTATTTACATTTTTTGAAGGAAGATCCATAGGAAAAAACAAAACAAATTTGGTACCCACTGACCCCACCTACCATGGAGCCCTACAAGGGGATGCACTATAATGTCATGCAAGGACAATGCAGTAATGCAAGGGTTTCGTGAGAACAATACTCAAACACCAGCATCAGGCACAATGTCCACAACACCCATTGAGAATTTCCAACACTGGTACTTGGTTGACTCTAACCCAAGTAGACCAGACGATTAACCCAAGGGGAGTCACCCAAAGGCTGCCCGTCTGCAGGAATTCGAGGCCAAAGTGGTGTGTTAGGGTTGGACCCTTCAACCACCAGGATCCTCTCCTCCCCTTCACGGGTTGCCACTCACGGCAAACACGTGGGTGGATGTTTAGATCCCAGAAAAGGTAACCAGACAGAACATAATCTTCCCTGGGAGACCCCTCACCACGTACAGGAATCCACACTGAGGGGTGCCCAAGGCCTCAAATGGCCTCTCAATCATCAGGTTCTTCTTCTCCCTTTCATGGGCTGCCATGCATAGGAAACCCACTGGTGGATATTCAGATCCCAGAGGAGGTAAACTGAATGTACGGAACCTTTTCCCTAGAGATCTCTTCAGAATGTTCAGGAATTCACGTTGAAAAGTGTTTAAAGAAACTTACAGATACAAGTAAATACTAAAAATAAAAACAAATCAATTCAACAATGAAAAAAAGGCTTGGTGAACTGCAAGTTTGAAAAATGAAAAACATTTGTTTCACCAAAGAAGTAAAAAAGGAAGTAAAACACATTCATACTATAATCCTTAACAATGGACACCAGAAGTGCTTATTAGAGAATAAAATAAAACTTAACATCAAGAGTAAAGGGGAAGAAAATTACAACCACATTTCCCTTTGTCAAAGAACACTCTGAAAATAAGTTATATAAATATAAAGCAGAGTAGTAATCAGAAGCTACCACACCATCATAAACACAGTTTATGAATGCAAACTCCTACACACTGTAGAAACAGAAAAATTAGAATTAATGAGCATAATAGAAATATGTAAGTCTGCAATACCACTCTATCTGCAATAGCCAGATCATGTGGGTTAAGACCAAATGATAAAATGGAATAGTACTGAATTAAAAAACAAGAGAGATAAAAACTTTCTACATCCACCTAATTGATAACATACATAATCAATTTTCAACACAATTTAGCTGAACCTGGATAGTCGTATTGAAACATCCAATAATTAATTATGTTCTTATGGGAGAGACTCTAGCCAAGTGTATAATGCACCAGATTTCAACCAAGAAGTTCTAGGATCAAATTTCACCAATAATAATACAGTAATAGCCTTTTTGAGGACTTCTTTCTTGATGACTGTAGATTAGTAACTAAAATAAGGAATAAAAACTACTCTGAGGGTTTAAAACAGTTACTGCAGCACCTCAATTTGATAAATGTTACATTTTTCATGAGTTTTCTGTTAAAATAGACTTATAGGTAACTTGATAACTGACCCTAATACATTTAATGTTTTATCAGAAGGTACCAATACTTCAAATTCTAATTCTGTTAGTAGGTGACCATATACTTCTAAAATGTTCAACAACATTCTTAATAAGTTGTTTTAATATACAAAATATATTCAGTGTGCTAATTATGTAAAGCTACTTACTTGTAACCTCAACAAATATTGGTTACAAGACCAACATAAACACTGTTCTTCAATTTCCTGCTGCATGCCACCTTGATGATGTGCTGTGCATATTCGACTAACACTACGTCCTGCAAATTTAACAATACAATTTGATCACAAGTATCATGATGTATTACACATTACAATATTTATCCTGTGTTACTGCAATTATATTTACACTTGTATGTTTTTAAATGCGGGAAAACAAAACTATTTCACCTTCTGAAAATTATATTGTTAATGAAATGTGGCATGAAAATTACATAAATTGTTTGGCTTTGCTATTTATATAAGTAAGAAAACTTCTTATAAGCAGTAAATTTGCTCTATGTTACAAAATACCAGTTAAAGATAATGTTTACATGTTTAGAAGGACTGTTAAAATCAACTAGTATGGTTCAAACAAATCTTAAGACTTTTTAAAGTTTATAACTTGACACACACCAACACGTTTGTTATTTGTTCACAACATTTCTTGTTACAAGTTATGCACTATCTTATAGTTTGTTCAATTTAGAGTAATTTTCACTATCTTCACAGTATCTTATAACTGTTTGTTGTTAAAAATAAAGGTACACAATGAAATATCTGTGTCATGTCCATCATTAGTATTTTTATAAGCATTCAAACTTACCACAGAGTCACTGCTGGGCTTTTTTTTCAAAATAAAATGTTTTAGTTTATGTTAATCACATTTTCTTACCATTAAACGGGGGCATCTCCTTCAACCACAGCTGCCTGGTTCCGAATATGGATGACGACTTGCTCTGTAAAACACGTAACATCACAAGTATATCATATGAAGTATACACTTTGATTTTAATTTTTGTCAGACACCAGTCTGACAACTGTTGCTATTCATATATTAGTTGAAATATTGAAATTATAGTTACTTAAAGTGGATTCTCCACTATTAATGTTTGTACTAAAGGGCTGTTTTTCTATATAAAATCAAATTTGAATGATAAACTCAAATATAATGCATGTAAAATTTCCAGCACAAAGCACCAATTCTTGAATGAGACCAAAACCAGGCCAAATCACAGAAATGTGAAATCTTAAAACAATAGAGGAAGGGGTGCAAATACACACCTACCAATTTAAGTGTTTAGTTTAGTTTCTTCGTAAAAATTAGCTACAAAACGTTTTCACAACTAGAAAATATTTAACTGTAATGAAAGTGAAATAAATTATACATATAATTAGCTAATAGCATAAAGAACTTGGCTGTTCATACACACTGTATCTGTTTCCTACCAGTACAGCAACAAGTCTATGGATTTACAACACTAAAATCAGGAATTCGAATCCCCTAGGTGGGCACAAGAGACAGAAAACACACACACCCTATTGTACGTATTGTTATCAAATGGGTGTGAGAGATATCCTTATATTTCTGTTGCAACAAAGTTAAAAGTGGTATTTGGGATTGTTACAACTATCTTAAATGTTGTAACACTGGTTGGATTTCAATGACTGAAGCTGCTACATTATAAACAGAGCTTAAGATGCATAAAAAAGTCATTTAAGTAATGGAAATACGTGTTTCAGACACGTAATATTATGAGGCTTAGGTCCAGTCCAGGCCACTTAAGACCTAAAAACTGAATAGTTGCAACCAAAGAAACATTTAACAAAAGTAATTCAATATAGTACATTCTCTGCCCACACTTATATGCTTGAAACTCCTGTAACTGTAGGAATGTCTGTAAATTAGTATCAAAACATGACTGAAATGGTAAGAAACAGTAAAACCAGCTGCCATCTGCAGTATGCAACATACCTGCCACTTTTGAGACGTGACTAAAGTTTAAACAAAAGGGGGAGACTGTATTAATCAAAGTTGCAAAATTGCCAACATAGACCAGCCATTCCTCCCATTAAAAAGAGTACATAGCACCAAGTTGTTATCCATACTTGTACCAAGTTCCAATTGTTCTCCAAGTTGTGTGAAGTTTCAGGTGTAATGAATACAGGAACTTTGCCTTAACTCCTTCATTCTGACAATTTAACAGAAGAGATAATACAAACTATGGAGCATGTGTTTGCTAAGTTTGTTAATTTCAGACAAACAAATTAAACATCATGATGATATAAAAAACAGCTGAACAGAGATACACATGTTCAGTAACTGTACTCTTGTTTGGATATAAAAAGCCTGCTCTATGTTGATGTGATATATGGTTCCCATCCCTCACCTAGAGTGGATATCCCACAATGTGTGGAGTGGTAATGGTCTTCATTAGTTGATGGGCAGGAATTTCAAGTCAACCGCTTGGAAAGACATTCATATGATTGAAGAGTTACAGAAAAATAGTAAATGCACTGTCACACCATTGTGAACCAAATGTATTTGAAAACATTTTGAATGGGCCAATAAGCTGCATCCATAAATTACAGATAATTTTCTCATAGAAGCCAATTCATGAAATGCTGGAGTTGAAAGCTGTGTACCAGTCACTGAGTCTTATCTACTCTAAATGTGCTACAGCATCAAACATAAGACAGTGATTTACCATTTGTCCTATTTCTGTTTCTGCAAGCTATAGTGCAGAACTTCCAAGAATAAATAAGCATGTGTTTACAACATGACACATCTCCAAGAACAAAACACAGAATTTATTTGCATGTTTACATGACTGAGCTTGTAATGTGATTTGCTCAAAATATTAGAAGAGCACTTTGAAAATGCATAAATGTTTATGATACAATGACAACCCAATAAACTTTGAATATTTATCAGTGTTAGCTTCCAAACCTCTAGGATGGTGTAAAATTTAGTTGTATAAATGTACAAGGTAATTAGTGTCGGTGCTTACAAATATCTTATTTTCTATTTGTCAATGTTTACACATAAACCAATATCCTGTTTCTTCTAATATAACAGTCCATTTTGTGTTAGCTAGTAACTTATTTTGGTTTTTCGGTGTGAACTTCTTACAACCTACAAGTAAATAAACAACCCAATAAACTTTGAATATTTATCAGTGTTAGCTTCCAAACCTCTAGGATGGTGTAAAATTTAGTAGTATAAATGTACAAGGTAATTAGTGTCGGTGCTTATAAATATCTTATTTTCTATTTGTCAATGTTTACACATAAACCAATATCCTGTTTCTTCTAATATAACAGTCCATTTTGTGTTAGCTAGTAACCTATTTTGGTTTATCGGTGTGAACTTCTTACAACCTACAAGTAAATAAACAGTATTTATATTATACATGAAATCTCTGATGAATAGTTTCAATATGTAGTTGTTGATCAAAGTCCAGTGTTGCTGTTTCTATATTTTAGTATATCACATGCTGCTACTGAAGCCTAATATACACATAACAGAATATACTGTTAACATATGTTTTCTTTTTTCCCATTACACTGCTGTTTTGTAAAGTTTACTTTCCCTGTAGTTATCAAACACATTCATTGGTGTTTACTGACTCTCACTTAGAATTAAGTAATTATTATTTATAATATATGTAAAATCTCTGTATAATAGTTTCAGCAAATAGTTGTTGATCAAAATATTACTGTAGCTGTTTCTTTAACATAACATGTACTGCTACTGAAATATGTTATACACAAAGAGGAATACATTTTTAGAGAATATTAATACTGAGTGCGAAAATAGCTTAGTTATTGATAATTTTCAGAAATATATTGCTATTGGTAAGTTGAAAATTATAAAAGATAAAATATATGTGAAATGGCCTATGAGGATCTAAATAAAGGATAGCTGTAAAATGTAATCAGAAAAATAGTCTAAAATCTATTGAAAACACCTTATACACCTAGATGATTTCTGGAATGGAATTTGTATGCAAAAAACAAAATTATCCTGTATAAAATTAAAGAAATACCATACAGATTTATTGTTTCATTGGTCAAAAATAACATTAAAAATTGCAAGAAAAATATGTTATTGTTTCCATTCATAAGGCTAACTGTAACTTCTGTAAAAGGTTTTATGCATTAATAATGATAAAAGAAATCGATAGTACTCAAACATTTAAACTTATTAACTAATCTAAAGATACTGTAATGGATAATTTCATTAAAACTCATAATAAACTTCATTCTAAACAAAATTATTATGTAGATTTAACTTTTATGTATGCTGTTCCAAAACTCCATAAATCCCCAATTAAATTTCGATTTATTTCTAACTCAGTAAGAACAATTATTAAACAACTGGTAATTTCATTAAATAAATTACTTAATATTTAACTGGATAGAATTAAAAATATAAGTGTCAATGATAAAAAACATATGTTTTGGATTATAAAATATCTGAGAAATTGTGAACAAATAAATAACATTCATAAACCTGATTTCATCACATTGTACACCCCAATTCCATTAAAGGAATTAATCTTTGTTTTAAATTGATTAATATAACAGTTCTTTTATCTTTTTTATAGAACTGGAAGGTTTGGTTTGATTTCTTTTCAATTTCACGTAAAGCTACACAAGAGCTGTCTGAGCTAGCTGTCCCTAATTTTGCAGTGCAAGACTAGAGGGAAGGCAGCTAGTCATCACCACCCATTGCCAACTCTTGAGTTACTCTTTTACCAATGAATAGTAGGATTGATCATCACATTATAATGCCCCCACAGCTGGAAGAGCAAACATGTTTGATGCAATGGAGAATCGAACCTGTGTCCTTCAGGTTATGAGTTGAATGCCTTAACCATCTGGCCATGCTGGGCCAAAATTGGAAGAAAGAAAACTTAGCTCCAAAAACATAAAAGATATATTATGCTTTTGTATTTACAGTAATTTTATATTTTAAAATTACCAGGTTTTTAAACAAGTAATAGGAGTTCCAATGGGAACTAATTATTCTACTTGAATAGCAAATTTATATCTTCACTATTATGAGAAAAGATGTATTGAAAACTACAATAAATACAAATATTTTTACCTTAATTTACAGATATATAGATAATCTAATCAGTATAAATAATCCTGAAATAAATAATGTTATTAATACTATTTATTCAGTAGAATTAAAAATTGAAAATACTTCAATATCTAAAACAGAAGTACTTTAGAGTTAGAAATTAAAATAATTGATAAGGATATCAATATAAATATTTTTGATAAAAGAAAATATTTTGCCTTTCCATAGATTCTTAAATTTCAGTAACCATGTTAATGCTCCTCCCAAATCTGCTCCTACCTATCATAAACATTTCAAAGAAAAGCTTATTGTATACCTTATGAAAGCCTTTGTTTCCTACTACATTCCTGAGAGGTAACTTTTAATAGATGAAGAAATATTGGGTAAAAATATGGGATTGGTTTCCTCCAGTTTCTTCCTAAGAAATGTTAGCTAGATGTCTTGCAGACAAAACTGTGTTTGAATTAATGTATTACATCACAGAGTTTTTATGATAACTTTTACACTTTCCCTTCATTTATTTGACAAGTTATTGTTTGCTGGAACTTAAATGTGGAGCTTGACAGCTGTAAAATGGACTGACTAATGAGACATTTATGCCCTTTCCACTCTAACAGTATAATAACTGTAAAAAGAAGAGAAAAAGATAATGAAGTTATAAAACCTCAGTTAGTTGTGGACCAGAAGTTCATAATGGGATGGTGCAAAATAAGCAACACAAACTACTATTCTACTGTACAAAATGCAAACCAACCACTCAGTTTGACCTGATCACTGCTCTCATTCAACCTTTATCTTAGAGAATATTAGATTCTTCTTATATACTACTATAAAAAACTGTGCAGAACTCTTCACCTGTCAGACTCATTCTTGGCAGACATTACCAACAATCATTGAAAAGAGTCAAAGAAAAAACGCATACTCTTTCTTAAATTCAATAGGGTACACATGAGATGTACACTGTGTGAGGAGTTTCTGTATGTAATACACTTTGAAGATTATCACACTGGTGATATTTTTCAAAGAAGTTAAATGCTTATTTAATACATAACTAGCAGTGCTTAAATTACCACAGGTGATTTATTTTTATATTATGGCATCATAAAATATGTCAAAATAGCATACAAAGTTTCTAAAGTATTGTTTATATACTTGGTATACTTAAAACAGTTTGCTATTTTCCTTTAACAATTTCTCTAAATGCTAAACAAATATCTTAGTAACATATCCATATTTATGGTTACCTTTTACTTCATGGTAACATTCATACATTCATTGTTCTTTTAGCTATAGATTCACTTCACTGATTTTTGTAAGACATTTTGTCCTTTAGAAAGTTCATGAACAAGCCTTTCTTGAATTGCCAAGTTTCTAATTTTGTATTATTTGCTTTAATTCTCCCACAGTGTTATAACACAAGTTTAACAGACATAATTATACTATACTCTCCATAATAAAACTGGTTAACAAAGTAACAATCTCCAATGCTTCTTACTAAACTGTAAAATGTAACATTTTGATTATGTATATGTACATATTATTACTTATGAATTTTTAAATTTCACTTATTTTTTCTCAAAATAAGGAATATTAAATAAAGAATGTATAGAAAACAATGATCTCTTGTATTAACAAGGTTAAAAAGTTTTGTACTTGTGTATCATAATTATTAATCCTTGTTATAAGTCTTGTTGATTCTTGCACATAGAGTGAGTAAATGCATCAAATGTTTGTAAATTTTATATATCCATTTTGAAGTGCCAGAATATTATAAATTACTAGATTAATATCACAAAAAAACACATTCAGTAATTTATATAACTTCTTAAAGGTAGTTGTGTGTGGGTCTAAAAAATATCATCCCTGTTTAGACTGTTGCTCTGATCATCATACTTCTAACTCTCAAACAGTATAACAAAGTTCCTTGTGTCAATAACATAGTAAGATGAACAATAGTTCATAGTTTGAAATGCAAACTTCTGAATGATTATAAATATGACATCAATTAAAAAGAGCATGCTATTCAACTTTACTTTGAAATCTATAAAGTAGGGATGGCATCTGTCAACAGTTAGCATAAATTTATTTTTCCTGTGACAAGGAAGCATAGCTCTAAGGAGTTTGAAAGAAAAATTGTAGGCAAAGCAATTAGAACAGTTCTGTCTATACACAGAAATCTTTAACTTACACAGTTGTAAAGTTAAGAGTTTATAAACTCATGCATCAAATGGCAGTAAAATTGAAATGTAAGAACTTTAAAGTTTTAATTTCTTTATTTGAAAAGACAAGTTAAAGTATAATGTACATTTTGTTGCTAATTTAATTGGTATACACCGATAGTAAAATTGCTAAGTTAAATTATAAATACAACAAAGTAAAAACATGTTACATGTGCAGAAAAGATTGCCTGTAAGTGAAGTGTTAATAGAATGACTCAGTATGCAGGACAAGACTTTTCATCTTTATATCTATATCTCATTGCATCCTTGGCTACCTGAATTGGTTTTGGAGTGTCATTAGACTACCTAATTAAAATGTAAGGTTCTTGACTAACTTTTACTTTCAATGGATCACAGCAATGTACTCCTGCTCCACCAAACGTGTTTATAAAGTTTAGTAAACTTTATCCTGCTTGTGCCCCCCCCCCCCCAACTTTGCTTAATCACTGATGAATCCACACACTACCTGGATATGCATTTAGAGTCCATACAGATCATTAGGATATTCAAGGGGTGAATTATCAGCAAATAAGTGCCAGTACTCACAAACACATTACAAAAATGGATTTTAAATTTATAATATTCTTTAGTAACAAGAGGAAAATAAATACAACTATAACTAAGATGGTTTTAAAGAGACAAATATATGTTAAACAGGAAAGTGAGTTAAAATTCCATAGTTGAAAATTTATTGCCGATATTTTTTTGCTTTCCATTCTACAAAATGATAAAAGGGCATTACATATTACTGCAGTGGGGAATACCAATCATAGTCCATTAGATAAGAAATACATAATTTCAATACATTTATCACTACTGGCCAATAATGCAAATCCTACTACCAAATCAGATTATCTGATTGGTCTGATAATGATTGATATCAAAGCTGCTAACAAATTTTTCCTTATGATGTAACTAGAAACAAGAATTAATATTGTTAGGTTACTTACTGGTTCATCTTAAAGATAGTTAATGATTGTTTAGATTCTCTAAACTATGAAATATCTCCTTTCTAGCAGTGCAAAGGTGTAAGGGTTGGATGAAAAGCAGATCAAATGAATCCCAGTATTGAATATTGGTGTTAAAATAAGTCCTAACAATGGGTACCACGAGTACTGGCAGAATTTTACCTCTGCATTACAGTCATTCAGAAATGCTCATAAATCTTCTTAAAAGGGGATGAAATTAAAGATGCTTCTCTTAACATGGTTAACAATATTTCTGGGTTCAAAGGAATAGTGAAACTAAACCATGTTATAATCTTTGTTAACACTATTGCTTCCTTGAATCCACCACAGTTTCCACATGGTTTTCTTGCATAATAGCACAGTTCAAATGCATTACTTTAGATTCAATAGAACAATAAATATGTTTAAAATGAACTCTCCAATAAGAGAAGAAATGTTTCACAATTTTTAAACCTAATCTCACCTTAAGAGCTTCTATTTTCTACATTTTTAGTTACTTTTACAATAACAGAAAAAAATACATATAAAACTAAAGAAATAAAGCACTTACCTGACCTTTTTTCTTACTGTTGACTATGAATAACACTTAACTCTATAATACTAATGACACTACTGAAATAAATATTTTTCATTTTATTAAATAATGCACCAAAGACACAGAATAATAACTTGTATAATACAGATAATGCCCTACAGCTATCATAATTTTCCTGTCTTTCTATCTGTGCATCAAGAACTGTTTCAAATTAATCCATGCTTTCATGTTTACCATAGGAATGAAGCTAAGAGAAAATTACATTCTGAAAACAACGTAATATGACACATCATTTGACAGAGGAAAACCTTGGTTGTAGATAACATAACATTAAACATAAAATCCTGAAAAGAGGATGTGAAAAGTGGGTGTGGCAAGATGGTTCTGATTTCCTAATTAATGGCTCTGTAACCAAACAAGATTTAATGCTGTGAAAATTATGCTTTGTCTGAGCCACAATAATCTGATACTGAATAATTCACATTAATGTTCATATTTGTTGGAAGGATTGTAAATAAGCTTGAAGTTAGTGTGAATTACTCACTATTAGAAGAGGAGATGTCAAGAGATAAAACGTCACGTTTTTCATACAAAGAAAAAATAGGAATTTTTTTCTAATACTGCCTCATATGATCAAGAATGTAAAACTTGTATAATATTAATATATGGATTATTCTTTGTGACTTTATTCTATACTACTTGGTATAACATAAACAAAAAGTAGTTTATTTCAACTTTTAATACAAGTCATTAAAATTTTGAGACACAAGCAATAAAAAGTGATTGTCACAAAAAAATTTAATACTAACATTTTCAGGAATGAAGGGAATGTTGAAATAAACCATAAAACAAAATCAGAAACCTACAGTTTGTTCCTGAGCCTTCTGAACTTCCCATTAAATTGTGTTAGCTCTTCCCTGCAGAATCTACATCTAATCATTTTCTCACAAAAAACACAAAGTACTTTTCACAGCACTTGACTCATTGACTCACTCTACAATAACGTAAGTAGTTTGTAATCCAACAGTATTTAAACTTTACATATAGCTACTTCTGAAGCAGTCTTTTGTTAATGATTTTTCAACTCACATATTCCAAAGTTATTAAAATACTGTGAAAGATTCCAAATTGATAAAATCAGAAAAAGTGAATGAAAACCATAAGAAGAATGAAAAAGTTAGAAATTATAATTCTCATATGATGTTAGTTTCATAGTAGATATATATCTGTGCTTTAGGATAGGTAAAAAATACCCTAACAAAAACTTTTATAAGTGCATTGCTTACATGTGAAACTACTCAGAAATGAATGGAAAGGCAATGTGAACTGTTTCTTATTTTTCCTTTGTAAATTGCAAAAAATAAATGTTACAAACAAACAAAATATTTGTTCTGAAATTATATTTTTGTAAATTTTGTAACTTTACATGTAGGTGTACACAAGACACCTAAAAGGTGTAACTGGTAGGTAGGTTGGTATTCAATCCTTATTGGCACAAAGTTACAAGGCTATCTGTGCCAGACAAAATGTGGTACAGCATAGATATAGGGCAATTAAGGTAAAAATTAAAATATGTAAAATTAAGAACTGCCGGGAAGACTGAAGCATCAAGATCGAAGTTGCAGTCAGTCACCTAAGTTGGCCTTTCCAGTCCTGGGTTCAAGTCAAAATAAAAATTGAAATGTGTAAAAGAAATCATGCTAAAACACTATATAGACTGATAAAAAACCTTAGATAAAGTATAAAACACCAATGGCTCTTAAAAATGTAAAAACATGAGTGAGATTGGCAGTATCACCTATAACATGGGCCAAAGTCAAGGGCAAACCTGCCTTACAAATATCTTTAAAATGGTGTTGTCGTTCTAAGCTGTAATGACGGCATGATAATAAAATGTGAATGATTGTGATCTGAGTGTCACATAGACAACACATTGGTGCAGCAGTACCAGATAAAAGGAAGTAGTGGGTTAAAAAACTGTAACCAATGCATAGCCTTGCTAGAACAACCTCCTCTCTTTGATCCTTACAGAAGGCCAAAGACCTAGAGAAGGTTTGATTTGAAAAAGCTTGTTATTGTATTGCTCATTGCAGGTTGCCTGCCATCTGGTGTACAGTCTGGAATTGTCTGAGATGATAAATCCAGAACAAACAGACTTTGCTGCTCCGTCAGCCAGCTCGTCTCCACAAATACCAACATGACCTGGTATCCAAAAGAATTGAACGTAGACAGATGAGAGAGAAAGATGGGTCAGTTTGTTTTTGATATTGATGAAAAGAGGATGGTGACTATCATGGAATGATTCCACGGCCAAGAGACAGCTGAATGAGTCTATATATATTGTAAAATTCATGTTATTGGTCTGGAAATGATTGATACAAACAGCATAATGGTTAAATTAAAGAAAATGTTACATAAATTCACACACACCATGCCAGAAGTGCCACTAGAGTGATGACTTGAAGAAGACATCTGAGTAAGACGTCGCAGGTAGATTCGAGATAAAAGTATCTATAAAAATAAAAAAAACATACTTTGTAAATATAAATAAAAACTTTTGAAGTATCTTTCATTAAAGATATTTAAACATAGTTTTTACTGTCCTACAGCATGTAGTGTAAGTTAATCCTCAATGTTAATGTTTATTATGTATCTACTTTTCAACCATGAGAATCTATAAAGCACATAAACATATTACAAACACTAACTGCCAACTTATTAACATTTTACTTAATATCAAGTTAGACCTCCACCTGCAGTTACTAATTTCTGACAAATATATGGCCTGGACTACAACAACGCTAAAAGATGTCTTGCTTGATTGAAAACCATGCAACAAGAAGTATGGTCTACAATTAATTTACAACTATAAATTGAGGATCTGCTATTAAATGTAATTTAATATTAATCTTTAAAATTATTATTCAACAGAGCTCTGGTGGCTGCATTATGAACAAGTCTTAGATAATGTGGGTATGATGGAATGTGACAGCCTTTATGTAAAAGATTATAAATGCAGTGTGGTAGACATCAATATTAATGAAATTCAAGTGCACTCTTTATGTCACTGACCCTGCTAAAGGAACTCAAGGTATGGAATTTGGGTTCTGTGACACCCTAATATGTTAACGATGGTCAGTAATACACAGATGAACATTGAATTTTTAAACAATACTTTCAATAAAAAATGAAATTCAATTTGTGAAATCAACATTTTTTAAATCTGAATATGCATTTCTAATGGATACCTCCTTCAGACAGATAAACTGCATTTTTTACAGATTTACCTATGAGACTTGCATGCTACTAGCCTTGAGGCAACACTGACCTAATTTCATTTGTTTTAAATTAACTGCACTGGTAAATGATTACATCATCATACAACAAAAGTCTTCCACCAATAGGATGGCAACACAACCTGTGTAGTTACTCTCCTTATGTTGTTGCATTCCTGAGAATTCATTTGTTGATGAGGCAAGACAAAATACATAAATGATTACATCATCATACAACAAAAGTCTTCCACCAATAGGATGGCAACCCAACCTGTGTAGTTACTCTCCTTATGTTGTTGCATTCCTGAGAATTCATTTGTTGATGAGGCAAGACAAAATACGCACCAGAAGTCGGATAATTAGGTGGGAATGTGTATGAAGGTATCTATCAGAAATACATCTTTAGATTAGTACATTGTTAACATCTGAAACAATACCTCACACAGAAAAATCAGAATCCACTGTTCAGTTACTGGAGTGTTCAGTGCAAAACTGTACTTAGGTGACAGAAAATGTCGTACAGAATGACACCGAATGGTAGATGCTCTTCAGGGACACACCACTGGGAGACTGAACATCATCTTGACCAGGATATAATTAATCCCCTTAATTTAAGGGTGGAATATGCAAATAAGTGCCATGCATCATAGGGATGGGCAGAATGAGAATATGACAATTCAAGCACTTGCACACAAGTGGCTGGTAAGCCAATATATGTAGAGTGGTTGGGAGTGTATCTAGACCTCCTGTGCTCACCTCAAGTCTAGTGAACACCCTAGCTGCATGATGAAATTAACATTAAAATTTACATTATAATTTAAAGTTTTATATTATCTGAGTTTTAATACCGAGTATTTTTCCTAACTTTATAATCAGTAATCTATAAAACATTCTGCATTCACTTCAAATGTTTGTTTTCATTAAAATTTCATACTTTATCTGTAATTTAACTGATCTTGTAAACACCATAAAAAAATAAGAAAATAAATACAAATTATGCTTTTGTTGTTGCAGGATGACAACAAATCAGACCATGTAAATACAAGGGTTTAGTCTAAATGGCTTAAATCTTATAACATTTTACATCTATGTATATTTATCACTGTTACTGTATCCAATAATATAAACTAAATTTCAGTCTTTATGAAGTGACCTCTCTTGGCTGAGGTTTCTTGAGCTAGTATTTTGTAAAATACAGTTACATTTAAATTATTATACATTACACATGTATATAGATTATTAACATTTACAAATAAGGTTAAAATACAGAATATTAAATTAATAAGAATAGCAAACGACTATATCTTCTAGCTATGTTGACCTTTGTATTCATTTGCTTCTTACCAAAGGTTGCCAAGCCTTTTCAAATTTTACATGTGGAAGATGTAGAACAAAATAATACTTTTAGGTTTTATACATACCTTTGAAATAATTAAACTATCCCGAATAACTATATCAATACCACAGAATTACACTATAATTTATCTTGTTTAATAACTAGGCTGTAATTTATCTAAACAAAAATGTAATTCTGGATCAAACTGAAGACACAACATTCTTGCTTGCTATCTTGATTCAAAAGAACAAGGTAGCTTCCTACAACTTTAAAATGGCTGAAAAGGTTATTAGAGGGATATCCTGAGCTTTTTACTGGTTATTCACATCATATATTAAAGTAAGTGTAGATATGAGACTGTTTCCAAAATTAGAATGTGGTTAGTATGGTCACTGTGTCTGATTCACTACACAAGCCATATCTTAACAAAGAAAATATAAATGAGGTTCTTATTTTATATTCCAGTTTGTCAATACTAATAATATGAGTTCCTAGTTTGTATGAAATGGTAGACTCTGTATCCGAACATGACATACAAAAATTAATATTTAGGTGTGAACTTCTAATATTTACTTTTAAATTAAGAAATTAACTAATATATAGTATTAAAACTTGAATTATGATCTTTAATTTTACACCAAATGTATTGATATGAATTCATAAAATATTGGTTCAATAAATTTATAATGTAAGTCAACAAATACGATCATCATCATGAACTTTCATTTGATGTATTACAAGGTGAAGTTTTGTTTGACACATAAAATCCAAATTTGCTGCCCATGAAAAATTATTTCTGTAGCACTGCATTGAATAACATTAGCAATACTGAACAATAAAGGTTTTGAAACTTTGTAAAATATACTGCTTTCAGGACCTGAAGATGAAACACAGAAGGCTTTCAAAATATCGTCCTCCACAACAGGCAGTTGCCATCCATTCTACAAAGTTTCATCACAAATATTCTGCATAAAAAATCTATTAAAGAATAAAGATTTTAAATTTACACATATTAAAGATGCTCCAGAATTCTGGCAGCTGCTTTGAATCTCGGTCATCTCAGTTATTTTGAGTGATATGAACTTGAAAAAAAAAACAAAAAAACAAACAACTAAAGTTGTAAAAACTTCATATTTGAAAACTTTTTAAATCAGACAATCCAAACCAAAATTATCAGTCTTGTACTTTATGAAAGTGATTGATTTTTGTCAAAATGCATAAAATTGTGTTTTATGATGGTGATATTATAAATTTGATTTTTCAACTTTTTTAAACTTTGTCTTTGGGAAACAAAGCTCTATTGAAGCAGCATAAAACAATATAATTGAATTACAGATTGACCTGAAATTCCTATTAAAGGATTACACTTCTATTAAACTACCTGCAGCATCAGAAGGATACAAGTAGGGCCTGTGGCATATATTGTTTTTTCTGCATTTTACCTTAACTATAATTACAGAAGGAAAAACATAACTTGTCATGGCTCGGTACACACTTCTTGTTGTATACGGTTTGTTATAGTTTGCATGCTAAGAATCTTTGATGCTGCACTTTGGCTATCATATGATAGTCTCTTTAATTACCTTGTGTATATGTGCTTGTTATTATAAAAGTAACTAAAATGTAAAAAACAGAAACTTATTACATTAGATAAGGTCAAGTTATACAAAACAAGGACAAAATAACAATAAAATTATTTCACAATATATGTTTGTAAGTAGTCCATGCATTATGTAATTCAAGAGTATAAGCTGTATGTTTGCTAAACGATTCACAACTTGTATGGCAGGATTATTAGTTATACATGGTTTAAAAGGTAATAAAACAAAAAAATTAAGTGTAAATAAATGTATACTGTCACAACCTTTAAGCTACTCAGGATATACAATTGTGGTTTCCTGTTACAATACTTTGTCATTCCAGAAACGAAAAAGAATAATTTAGAATTGCTTCCTACTTTATTTTTTCATGTTGGTTACAAAATTGATCAAGTCAACCAAATATGTACAGAATTACAGTAGAGATAATAACAGATAGTTACTCCAATAAAATATATTTGATCTTTATTTAGATGGATTTAGAGATTATGCAAATAAAATATTAAATTTTTCAGAATAATAAAAATATTTTTAATCTTAACATGAGAAATCACTCTGTATTTAGAACAGTCAAGACTAATACACATAATTATGAACAAAAGTTTAGTAAAAACGCACAAATAAAAACAGATTTTTGTCCTCAAAAGACTTTTAAACTAACTGAAAACTTGCCAAATTTTCTGAAAATACATTTGAGTACTTTGAAGTCATAGTATGTAAACCATCATGGTTACATGTTGGTTACAAGGTCATCTAAAATACATGAGCCTCGTGTAACAGGATTAAGGTGAGGTGTTCAACACGTGTGCATGGGCCTAGTTCTGATAAAGTGGCAAGTCATTTTAAAATAATAGGATTATAATAATAAAATTTCAAGTACATTTTTTTTTATTTTGGTCTATTTGATTAAAATAAAAACCAGAATTTATAATTACAAAAAGTAATTTTAAAATCTTCACTAACCACTAAATCTTCATTTTTGTTGTGTGAATCTGGTGAGGTTTTCCTTTCTGTAAGAATGTCATAAAAAAAAATTTTACACATCTGATCACATAAATCTCATTAGTTTCCATTAAAATCAATTACTACAAAAGATATAATGGGAGTTGACAGGAAACCTGTAGCTATAAGTAAATACCTCAGCTATAAATAAAATAAACCAAACAGGTAAAAAACCACAGACTTTCTGGTTTCCTGAATGAATGACATTTGTAATACTGAAGAAGCTAAGGAGGAGAAAGAAAAACCACAATCTTCATTAATAATAGGTACCAGCAACAGTTGATAGAGAAGAAAATAATGAAAACAAAACTACAAATTTAAAGCCATATTTCCCTATATTACAGGTATTTCTGAAAAACTTAAGATGAACATTAAGTAACAAAGTTAGAACATTATTTTAAAACCAATATACAATGTAATCACAGTTAGTACACATAAAATCACCTAAGACCTAATTAAGAGTAAAAAACAGCACTTGCAACATGAACATGGATTACAATACAAAATAAGAATAAAAACAAATTTAGAACTCTGAAATATAATAAACACAAAGGAATCAATAATACTGATCTCTCTGCAGTAGCTCACCATGTTAGAGAAGACCATATGATAAACTGGAATGATAGAAAAATAATACAGGATATGAGACAAACAAGGGTAGAAAGGAAAATGCCTTTCACACCCACCTAATTAATGGTACATGCAGTCCACCTACCATGGAAGTCAATAAAACATGAGGTTTCAACTTTGACAAAGAAATATAATTTCTTCATAAGCATTTTATACATCCATACTTTGTGAAAATAATAAGGATTTAAGGTTCAAATCCATAGAAAGGCTACAAATGTAACTGAAAATCTGTACCTATAATAAAATAGAAACTAGAAACTCTGCAGTGTACTATGTAAGCAACATTTCATATAAACTTTGCAAACAGTTTAGGTAATGAACTAAAGACATCCTGAGATCTTCTTAGAAAAACAGCTGTGCAGAAAAAGTTGCTAAGAGAATAAATGACACATTTAAAATAACAAAAGCATCAACCAAACAAATGCAAATTGAAAAAAAAAACTTTATCACCACTACATTTCACAACATTGAATATATCAGCAAAACTTAACTGAATTACAACAAACAGCTTATGAAGAAATACAACATCGATATAAACACTACATTCATACAACAGTGAGGTATGCAAATCAAGAATCTTATCAATAACAATTACCCCACTGAAAATAAAAACAATGTAATCCTTTAGAAAATCAAAAGCAACTCTTGTAAATACTATTACAGCAAAAAAATTAAAAGAGAAATGAACATCAGATCAATATATCATCTTTAAAACCTTCAAGCTTTTAAACATATCAAATAAACCTAAACATATCATTACTGAAAATCATGTTAAAGTTATCTAAAGAGACGCACAAATCAACAGAATAAAAATAGCTGAAGCATTATCATTAGCTATCATCAAAACTGATGCTTAATAAAAACCTATGAATCCCCTTCATTTATATTAATATTTCATCCACCTCTTTTTCCTAAAATGCTAATTAAAAGCCAACAACAAACAGTGTGTTCACTATCCCAAGTCTGTAACAAACTTTCAAACACAAACTATTCATTGAATGTAACTGTTACCTGATACTGATTTTAGACTATGAGTCAAGACATTGTAACAATTAAAATCTGAATATTTCTACTCTAAAAATTACTGTTATAATATTTTTGAATTAAAATAGTTAATCAAAATTGAAAAAGGAGAATATTCCAAACAAGTGGATAATGCACCAGACATTTCATCAAGAAGAATTCTGGCCCTTACCAACACATAAACAGAATATATAACAGAATACTTGTTAACAAATAGTACCTACTTATCAACAAAAATTACCAGTCAACAATTAAATCTGCCTGATTACATAAAACCAACTGCCTATATCTATAGCTGTCTCTATAGCAGTTAGCAAGGAGTTTAGCATACCTTCAGTGTTGTGACTACAGCTTGGTTTATATTCACCAGCAATATTAACAATAAACATTGTTAGCAAAATATGAATTTGAAATGTTTTAGTAGTGTACTCAGATACGCTGAACAATTTAATAGTCATTAATTTACGTTTATGACATGTCACCCATAATAACTAAACAAGCAAATTAAGTTTCCAAATGTTAAAACACAACACGAACATTTTGTTTATACATCTTAAAACTTATGTTCCATCTTAAATTCTGTAACAATTATTTAATACTATACAAATGAAAGGACCAAAGTGTGCTACGACAACCATTTTAAAGTTATATTCAAAATTTAATTAAACTTCTACATTATTAATATACATTAAGAAACCTGACATCAAAACATAGTTTATAATTCAAATCTGTATATTATCTAAGTCTTAATATTTTAATTTCAAAAGGATACATTCAAATACACTTCAAAATTGCATTTTTGAGTAACATCACATGGTGGCACTTTGATGTTAAAATTTTCTAACATGAAAATGTACTTCCAATGGTTACTTACCTCTCTCACCTATAACTACCCTGACTTTCATGTGAACTCTAAGCATTGGTAAACTTTTCAAAACTGCACCAGTCTTTAATACCTCTACTTTTTGTGTCATTCCAACAGCATGTGCTGGTCATGTATGACCACCCTCCCCACCAATCCAATTGTGCCCTCTATACTATTGAATGTAACACCATCTACCCTTGAAACACCTGAAAACACCAGCAAATCAGTGGGGAGGAAGTGTTTGAACTGGATTAGTGGAGATAAATATCTATCACAGATACAAGCACCTTGAGATATCATGTACTATGACAAGTGCAATCCAACAACAACCTGAAAACAATTAAAAATAAAAGTAAAATTATTAAAATACCCAAAAAGGAATCATGTTAAAATACGACAAAGTCCAATTTTTGAATTAAATGCTTAAACTCAGATAAAAAAGGCCAACGGCTTCTAAAAATTTAAAAACACGACTGAGGTGGGCAATGCCACCATGATCAATGACATTGTCATGGGTGAACCCATGGTTAAAATGTGTCTAAAGTGGTGTCATTGCTCATGGTTGTAACAAAGGCATGACAGTAAAATGTTGGATTTCATGACTAGAGTGTCACACAGACCACACCACTGGTGCATCAGATCCAGATAAAAAAAAAATGATGAGTTAAAACACTGTGACCAATGCACAGCAATGGAAGCAAGACAGCCAAAGTCTAATATAAGGTTTTATCTGGAAAAGCTTGTTGTCTCATTGCTCAATCCAAATAAATTACCAACTGACACAGAGCTAAGTTTTAAACACAGAACCATAATTCATGTATGGGACAGACATGGTCGTGATAGCACAAGAGCAAAAGACTTAGCTGTGGTTTGAGCAAGCTCATTCCTATGAATACCAACTTGCAATCACCAAACCAAAACAAACCATGGCAGAGCCCAAACTCTCAAATAATTTAGAACCATCCATACAAATAGAAATGGAAGGATGGTTCAAAAAATGTTTAGCAAATGGAAGACGGTACTTCTAATCTGGATTAACTGCCTTTTTCAGATGACTCAAAGAAAGATCACATTTGGGGATGGTAATAAGCCATGGTGGGAAAGGTTTAACAGTGACAACAGCAATGTCATCCAAGGACAGACCCATTTTAGCCAACTGTGCTTGGATACAAAGGCCAAAAGGGGCAATGGGAGACTGTATATTCTGAAAAGGCATGGCCCACTGATGAAGGAAAACACAACCCCAGGTGTTATGCTGTGGTGATGACTGATGTTTTGCCATATAGAGTAAAGACAGTTGCAAATGGTCGATGTGCAGAGGAGCCCCAGTGTACAAACTCTGAACTGAAGAAGTGTGGAAAGCCCCTGTTCACGATCAGGAACACTGAACATCCTTGTACATTTGACACACAGCTGTTTGATGTGTAGAACAAAGGTCAGCTTATGGTAAAATATAAGCCTCAGGGACGATGGGGAGGACAACTTCTTTGAAACGGAGTTTAGGATCAGGGTGAACACCCCATTGGTGGCAGAAGTACATGCAAATGGTTTTAGAGTGAGAAAAGGTAAAACCGTTTGCTGTGGTCAACTTCAGTAAACAACTAAAGGCAGTTTATAGTTTCTGTTTAATAAATCTCATGCTCAATGACTGACATAAGATGTGAAAGTCATCGACATAGAAACTGCTTGGAACTGTAGAGGGGCAGTTGCTCACTGATGGCATTATTCTTTAGAACAAAAAGTATGACACTCAAGACACAGCCCTGTGGGGCTTCAAGTTCCTGTGGGAAAGGACAGGAAAGTGTCGAACCCATATGGACTTGGAATCATTGGCCCAATAAAAAATGGTAAATAAAAACAGGCAAATGGCCACACAATCTGCAGAGGTGGAGGTCTCACAGGATGCTCTACCTTGAAGTAGTATCATAAGCTTTCTCAAAGTAAAAAAACTACTGAAAAAAGAAGTCACTTGAGAAAGGCTTCCCTGATTGACATTTCAAGTTGAATCAGGTGGTCTATGATGGAGTGCTGTTGTTGGAAACTGCACTAGGTGGGTGAGAGGTTGTTTGATTTGAGGAACCAAATTAAGTAGACAACTCATCAAAGTAATTAGATGGAAGTTTGAAGGAATCTTGGGATTGTTCCTAGGCTTAGAAAAAGAGAGACCAATATCATGGTTCTAAGCATCAGGAAAAATATTTTCCTTCCAGGTTTGGTTAAAAGCAACCAGAAGAACAGCCAGAGAGGCAGGAGTAAGATTGCACAGCATCTCAAAATGACTATTGTCAAGCCCATCTGATGAACTGCCAGACCGATAAAAAGCAGGCTTGAGTTCCACCAGTGTAAAGAGATGATTATTCTCATAAAGATGATCAGCACAAAAGGAAAAAGGTGATCACTCTGCCAAAGTCTTAATTACTTAGAAAATGGCTGATGAGGGATGGGTCAGAAGTGCTAGATGAACAAGAAACACTCTCAACACCAGCAACTTTCTAGCCATCACAGAGCAAAACTGAAAGGGAGGCAGGAGCATACTGTCTATTGACCTTTCAGATCTTGTCCTTTTTAACTTTGGAATTGGTGGTAGAAGAGATGCTAATTGTGAATTTAATTCAAGATTCCTTCTGGCTTTGACATCTTACCTGCTGAGCATGTGCACAGGTCTGTTGGAAAGCAATGCAGTTTGAAACTGTGGAATATCTACAAAAGGCATCCCAGGCTATTCTTAGCCTTCCATGCCATGTGGCACACAGGATTCCACCATCGAAGATACTGTGGAAAACATCTCACAGTATTAGAAATAGAATGAGGAGCTACTTGGATAATACAGTCAGTTATTACTGCCACATAGTCATCTATCGATAATTTACAGATGATGGCATGATCAAGTTCTGAGAGAGCAGTGACAGAGGACCAGTTGGCCTGGTCTAGCATCTACCATGGCATGTGGGTTAGGTGTCTTCAACCACCATCAGTTTCCTTCATTATGATAGGAAACTTATCACTACCCCATGGGTCACTGTCAATTCTCAAGAGAAATGACATATCAGTAACAGTAAAAGACTGACTAGGTACATGAAAATAGCTATGAGTACCAGTATTGAAAAAGAGATACACTCTACAGAATGACCCCTTGCATCAATATCAGTAGCACCCCTGTAGTCACCCAGGATTAAAAAGGTAGAAGGCAACTGTTGAATGGGAGCATAAAGGTATGATTGATCACAGGTTCCCTCAAGAAACAGGCAGAGAGAACAAACAGTGATGCTGTGACCTAAGGAAACAAGGATGATCTCCTTGAATCATGCCCTGGATCGAGTGGGCAGGTCTCCATGGGTAGATGAAGATTGCAGTGACTGAAAGTGTGAACAAGCACTTATTCTGAATTATGGAGCTAAAGAAAAAGGTGAACCCAAGGAAATGCCAGAAATTGGAGCCAAAGGAGGACAATCCAGGGAGCTACTGAAAGAAATGGTGAGAAAACAAATATGTCAACTCTCTTAACTGCAGAAGGCAAAATCTTCTTCAAGTGGCTTGAAAATGACTCTGTCAAAAAAATGGAGAGATCTATTCACAATCAGTGATGTCGAGAAACCCACTTGTTGAGAATTTTATATGCAAAAACGGCTCGTTTGGGTTCAGAAAATATTTTAAATAGAAGAGCGAACAACGTTTCGACCTTCTTCGGTCATCGTCAGGTTCACAAAGAAAGAGGTAACTGACCGGAAGCTGACCACATGTTTGGAAGGGGTTGTGTAACTGAGTGTCGCAATGTAGAGGGCGGGGTTAGATGTTTGAATATATAATTTTATCTATAATATTAATATAGGTATAATGGTGTTCCTTTATATTGGTTTATTTTGGGTTTAAGTTGTTGTATAAGTAAGGCTTCTTTAATTTTTCGTTTGTTTATGTTTGTTTCTTTATTTAGTATTTTAGTGTTTTCTATGGTTATGTTGTGTCCATTTGACTTGCAGTGACCGAAAACGTGTGAAGGTGACTTTTTATGTTCTTTGAATCTGGTTTCCATTTTTCTACTTGTTTCTCCAATATAGAAGTCGTGGCAGTTATCACATTGTATTTTATAAATAATGTTGGTGTGGTGTTTGTCAGTGTAGTTCTTACATAGTATAGACCTTAGTTTTGTGCCTGGTTTTTGAATAAATTTAGTATTAACTGGAATGTTATATTTTGTTACTAGTTTTTGCCAAATGTTGGTTATTTGTTTGCTGATGTCAGGAATATATGGTATACAGCAGTATATGGTTTCGTGATTTTTTGATTCGTGAGATATATTTACTTTTGTTGGTTGATTTTGCTTTCTGTCTAGGTGTGTGCGTATAATGTTTTCTACAGTTTATGGAGGAAACTTATTGATGTTGATGTTATTTTGTCTAGACAAAATAAAACAATACTTGATGTTGATGAAGTATCAACATTTCACTTGGGTTGTCATGTATGGCAAACATGTGGGTGGATGTTTAGATCCCAGAGGAAATAAACTGAAGGTACAGAACTTTCTTTGGGAGGTCCTCTCACCAAGTACAGGAATCCACACAGAGAAGGATACAAAAGAAAACTTATCATAAATAATCTGAGAATAAAAAGGGCACCATGTTAACAAAAACAAAGGTTGTTTCAAAACTCAATCCCAATTAGAAGTGACTTGCAGTAAAGATAAAAAAAAGGAACTATAACTAAATAATATTAATAGTAGAAATATAAAATATAAAACCAAATTAAAACAAGAAACAAATTTTAAATGCAAGCTGTAAGCTAAAGAAATCTAGATGGTAAAAAATATATAAATTTCAAACTTTCATAACATTGATGAGAGAAGATATGAATAATGTAAATTACCAAGTGCAAAAACTTGAGAAAAAAAATTGCTAGCTTAATGCACGACACAAAATCTCTATGAAGAAAAGTTCATGCTTTTTCAACATACATCATGAACCTTGAGACTAAGGACAAGTGACGTAACCACAGTCTGTTTATGATGAGAAATTTATCAACCACCATAAAAGACTCAAATTCAAATGAACGAAGTAGAATTCAGGAAACAGAATAATTTCAAAAACAAAGAAGCAGAAAATTAAACTTGAAACTGATATTAGTTGGTGACCAAGCATAATAACAAATTATGCAGTCACATGAAGAACAAAAAACACATGTCTATACATGAGAATTGCCAATTGAAAAATTGAGGATTGCTCCAATAGTGCAGGAGGTGCAGTGGGATTTGATGGAAAGTATTCACATGATCAGCAAATGTTGCTGTAATTAAACAAAAATAATAAAAGATTGTTGCACTTTTAAAAAGTTTACCAATGCTTTTTTGTTTGTTTGTTTGTTTTGGAATTTCACACAAAGCAACTCGAGGGCTATCTGTGATAGCCATTCCTAATTTAGCAGTGTAAGACTAGAGGGAAGGCAGCTAGTCATCACCACCCACCACCAACTCTTGGGCTACTCTTTTACCAACGAATAATTGGATTGACCGTCACATTATAACACCCCCATGGCTGAAAGGGTGAGCATGTTTGCCTCAACATGGGCAAGAACTTGCAGCTCTCGAATTATGAGTCACACTCCTTAATGCTCTTGGCCATGCCGGGCCATTTATCAATGCTAAGAGGGCAAATGAAGATCAAAATGGCTATGGTGAAGTGGAGGTAGTTTTTTTTTTTAATTTTCCTTTTATAAATTTTCTTTTCCCTTAAAAATACTTCAGATTGTTCAACCAATATCAAACACAAAATAGAGTATAAATTTTCAAAAAATTATCTTTTCACTTTACTGATATATCACTATTTGTTCAAACCACATAAAATACCACTTCCATGATCTCAATGTTTTGAAAAATATCTTCTAACTATTTGATATTGTTACTGGACAGGATTATAGCTATCAGAATGAGTTCATGCTAAATTACATAATCCAAATGTTTATCTATTTTTGTTTTATCTTTCAAAGCAAACAGTTCATTAGGCGACTTTGATGTGTTTAGACATTGCTCCCAACAGTAATAAAGTTTTTAAACCTATTTATAGATTACTTTAGTAAGCCACATAAATCACAGTAGTTTGGAACATTCTATTCTAGTATCTGATATATTTTTTATTTTCTAAAATGCATATTTGAAAGCTATATTAATTTGTTTTGAATAGACAAAACACTGACAAAAATAGGCATAATTAACTTTTCACTCAAGTGAAAAAAATCTCAGAGCTAAACTAAGTGCTACATTTCTTGCATTTATTAATGTATTTTATGTATTGTTATACATTTTTTTTTAATTAGTTAAACCTAAAAACCAGAAACTTAAGTTACATGATAAAACTTAAATTTAAAAAAAACTTGTGACAACTGTTAAAGAAATCCAAGAATAAAAGGTACTTTAGGTTTCATTGTGTACTTTTTAACATTTTATTTACTGTACATTGATTATTTCATCAGTATTAAGGTAGAGAAAATAAGAAATAAAGTCTTATCAAAAACAAACTGATATTCATTTATAATATCATAGAAAGTTATGCAAATGAAATATGACAATTAAGATAAAAACAAAGTATTTTTACTTTCAGCATGAAAATTAACTAACACCCAGACTGATTCAGTAAAAACTTCATAAATTCACACACACATCTCTTATTACAAAAAATCTAATTTTTTGTGTGCAACATACCTGTTAGGTTTGTCAAAAACATACCAAATTTTATAAAAATACACATTTACTGAATTTAAATTATAGTACACATGATTTAATAGTTACAAAGTGAAAAAAACTGGACAAGCCCATCTCCACATGTTCAAAAGATATGAAATATTGGCTATTAGAATAAGTGTTTAGGAGGCTGAAAATTTAAATTGTGATTGCAACAATAACTACAAAAGGCCAATTTTTTTGTGTTACTGACACAACAATAACAATGTCTGATAGAAAGTATTTTATAATAAAAACACAAGACACAACTGTACAAGCATATTGATATCACTTCTTGCTCTAAAACATTTAACAGTTTTATAAACTTACCACTAAGGAAAGATTCAAGAAAATCCCTGAGTAATGGAACTTGGTAAAATTCTCTCCCTGGTGCCTCTGACTAGAAAAAAAAATACACACAAAGAAACAAAAATTTATGTTCTTTGCAAAATTAGTGGTTTTATCACTTTGTTTTCCTCTTATATCATATTTATTAAAACATTAATATTTTCTAAGGCCTAAATATATACACATCATGTGACAGTTCGGTCCTGTCTAACATCTAAAACAATTCATTAAAATGCACTTAACCTCAACAAAAGTTTCATGTGGCTAATAAGTGCTGGATCCCATTAAAAAGCAAATTTTATTTTTGCTGGAATAAAGCCTTTAAACACTGTATTTTTTTTATTAATTTTCTTATGTTAATGATTTGAAAATAGAAATTTTAAAGTCATAAACACAATTTCTAACATTCAACAGCTACAATATGATAAAGAAAATGAAATACACTTTTCTGGTTACAGTTTGAGTTTTCATGTAATTATGAAACTTTCTTTATTAATACTACAGCAAGCTCATTTTACCTGCAAAATTGCTACTATTTCTTCTGGTGTAATGTGTTCCTGTCGAACTAGACACAATAAGAATTCTGAGAAGACTTCAGGCCGAATTTGTTTAACTAGCTGGTAACAGCATTAAGAAAAAAAAATAACAGCTCAAGTAACCATTTCTGACAATTTAACAAAATAGTTTACAAGCAAGGAAACCATCTCATTTTACAAATAACACAAATCTACTATAAAATACTTTAATAAACATTTTTCTGTTGAATTAAACACAATAAGAATTAAGAGAAGTGTTCAGGTTGAATTTGTTTAACTAGCTGTAAAAGTATTAAAAAAAACATAACAGCTCAGGCAATCATTTATGATTATCTTACAACAAAAAATCAGAAGCATCTGAAAAATAACCCAATGTATAAACAAAACCAAGTTACCATGAACTTCTTTAATAATAATGCAAGATATCAAGTTATGTATGTAATATACAAACTATTAAAGTAATAATCAATTTTTGAATTTTCTAAAAATCCACAATTACCTCACTATCTAAATTTCAATGGATGTAAACATACTTCACTAGATAAATTTGTGCAACAATATATTAAAAAGAGGTTTCATGTCAGACTGTACAAAAATAAGTTTTTACTGATAGTATTAAGTATGATGAAGTTTAGCTTTAACTAAACTAAAGCAAAAACATAACCTGAAAGTGACCTAGGAAGATTGAAATGTTGTTCTCTCCTTATCAATAACGTTAGTACCCATACCAGCCATTCTAAGATACAAACTTGCTCATAGCTCCATACTGATTCAGTCTAATGTCATTAACCTATACAACACTCAATGTGTAGGCAAAAACAAACCAAAGTTGTTATCAGATTACGAGTTTTTGCTTTTAAATGAGATTATAACTTGTTGGGTTTCCAGTAGACTCTCAGTGACTTTGGCAGCCCACCTTTTAGACTCTATTCTTCTCAATGAATAAATTTCTTCAGCACCAATATCTACCTATTCCCAATGCCTCAAGTCATATGCATATTGACAATGTCCCTTCCTTTGGTGAAGTCAACAGCATTTTGCATCAACGTTAACATTAGGTATACCTTATTTGTCTGGAATCTTCCAGAATCAAGATAATACACTGAGTGCTGTATCGTGATAATACTATATATATCTTTCTCATCAAATTCATTCAACATGTGCATTTCAACATCTATCATGAACAAGAGTGACATGCTTCTTAACATGTGAAGGACATGATTTGTGTCAATCCTTGATAACAGACGAGTTACATACTGCAACAAGCTGTTCAGTAAAGCTTAAACTTGTTTGACCTAGTTTTATACTGTAACTAACCAAAGGTTGCATTTTGCTCCTCAAGAATTGGTTGACAAACTTGTCAAATTTGTACAAGTCAGGGGTCTATTGCACTGAAAAACATATAATGAGCATGACTGCAACTGTAAGTAATCTAGGACTCTGGAACATAACATTCCAATCTAACGAGGCAGTATATTATTATTTTTTCTCTGGTTTCCATCTTGTTTAGACATATTCCTCTCTAGAAGTCAGTGAATTCATACAATGAACTTTGAAGCAACTTTGTTCAGTGAGATCAAGAACCTTCTTTGTTTGTGGGAATAAAGATCATTATATTTTTGTTTTACACTGACATTCAGTCTTTTATTTCCCTGTTCATATTTATTCTTTGCATCAAGTTTCCTAAATCTGCCTATTGCAGACTACTCCTAGTTTATCTACTGGCAGTCAATGTATACAAATACCATAGATTAAGTTATTATGTTGCATTATGATGCCATGATCAAGAAAGAGTTTATTCTTGTGGAGTTTTATTTTTAATAAACCTTTTCCATTTGACTCAACTGTGACTGTAAAGTTTCTAAACCAAAATGAAAAATATCAAAAATATCTAGAACAAATTAAGGTTATTGCACCCTTTAACTTCCACACATCTTACTTATAACATTATAAGCATATAATTTGTTAATATAAAAACTTTCAGTCATTTATATACCAAGGATATATAACCATACACAGAGATTTCTCAAGCAAATGATTTTTAACTGATTGCACAAGCTTTTGATTTTTGTGCATTTAAAAATACCATATCATCTGAGAAGAAATGCAGAATATAAATGGAGATGTTATGCTGAAACTTTTACACAGCAGAAAATGTAGAATTACATGGAGAAATTTTATAAGTGAGCTACTATTTACTTTTGGTAGCATTTTAATGAAAATCCAATCATTAAAATCATCCCTTTAACTCTAAACAATTTCAATATCCTACCAACAATGAAAGAAGATAATTTATTTTTACTTAAAGATTTAAGAACAAATTGAAAACACTAACTTGGCCAAGAGGAGTAAGACTGCTGTTAGACGTAATAACTTGATGAACTTTTGTTACAGCTGTAATCATGTCTTCCTGAAAAATTAATAATAACTATTTTTACCACCATGCATTCTTAAGGTTTTGTTTGTGAAAATAACTTCACAATTAGAAAATTAAACTTTATACAGAATTAATCCATGATGAAAACAATATAACATGTAATTTCCAACAATTTTCAAAAGAGGAGTTGTGTTTGCAATTTTGCATTATAGAGGAATGATTTGTGTCAAAGAATTGACATATTAGAGTCAAGGAAATTTATTAAATGAAACAAAAAACACAGGCATGCATGTATTCACACTTGAATGAAAATACAAATAACTAATAACGCAAATAATACAAATAACTAATAACACAAATAATACATATAACTAATAACACAAATAATACATATAACTAATAACACAAATAATACATATAACTAATAACACAAATACAAAAAAGTTAAAATATGAAATGATGTGTAATTTTAGATTAAGAAACACTAATCATTATAAAAATTATATTTTGACTATCTGACATGAAAAACTTGTTGTATCTTAAAGAAAATAACAAGAAAAGGTAATAGCACATTTCATAATTCTAGTGAAAGTTACATCTACTGTTTTTGTTAAACACTAGTAAAGAGTCTTAAACTTCTAATAATTAATTTACTAATTCCACTTGTGGAATATCTGTATTTGAGACTGATTTCAGAAGCATTTAAAGGAGGTATTCAAATAGTTTCAATGAAAAAAACAAAGTATCACTATATATCATAAACAAGCTTATGTTTCGTGAGTTTGGCTTTGTTTAGAAGCCACATACTTTAGTTAACTTGGTGATGCAATCAAATGTTTTGAATATGCATCAAAGTGATGAAGATAAATACCTGAAATACAAAATATCAACTACTTACTAAGTTAATATTTGAGGATTTAATGTAAGAAAAAAAAATGTTTTTATGTGCTAATGATATTTTTCAAGGCTGTCTCACCTTCAACTTTATATGCAGTTGTATTTTCCAGGGCAAGAGATGAATGTCAAACCATCGGAATTTGCTAAAAACGTTATGAGAGACTTGGCAACATATTACTGGTTCTCCTTATCCAGCAAAATTTTGACCATAGATTCAATTTTCAAATAAATTTTTGCAACATGTTATAATTAACTTAAAACGAACTTCCTATGCACACCACACATTTTACTAAACAGAAATTGTACTTCCAATAATATTTATCTCTCCAGATAATACAGCTGTTCTTCAATCTCCAGGGTTTCTATCTAAACACTGAGAATAATTGTTCTAGTCTTTTATATCACCAACTTTAAAGTGCCCTCTATCTAGATACTGTGTAAAAGCATCTCATTCTGGTAACGCAATCATTTTTTTTGAGACATGAGTTACATTTTAGTGGGGACATAGGTCAGGCAAGTATTAATGGAAATACACTTTCAGTTCAGGAACATGTTAATTTACAAAACATACTTATGATTCACTGAAAATATAGATAAAATTCCACACTTAAAAGGTAGACGGACCATTATTGGCATGATCCATACAGAAAGCATCTTTATAGAACAGGAGTGTACCAAGATCAAAATGACACAAGTGTGGAGAAATCACACCACATTCAGAACAGGTATGCTCTTCACCTGGAACTTAGTTCCTATATCAAAGCTGGAATAGAATATAGGCTATCCCCAAACAGACAGCTATGGTTCCACAACTCAGAGTTGGAATTAAGGGGTCGTGGTACCTACATCCCACATTGGTGGCTAGGATTATTGAGCTGCAGTGATATATATATATATATATACTTTTGACTGGATCTCAACCTATAGCCACAGAGTAATGTATTTTGCACCACCAGAACACCAAGAAGAAAGTATGCAACACCTAAATGGATAAACACCAAAGTTAAAAGGCAACACCCAAGGCACAGGATAATGGGATTGTGTATGCCATGCTCAATCAAACAAAGTAAACTCATCTAGTTCAAGCCAAAACTCTGCTATTATCTCTAAGCATGAAGGAACAGTCTCTGTCTGCCACTCCAGTGACTGGATATTGGAGACTTCTGAACTACCCTAGTAGATTTTAGGGGTGTGGGGAAAATATGTTGTGGAGTCCTGAAAAACAGTTCTCTGCATTTTTAAAAGCAAACCAATCCCTTTATTTAACCTGAAGATTGGCAGAAATGTGCAGGATCCCCTTTAACTTTACTTTAAGACCAGCCAGTGGGTATCTAGATGGTCTTATGGAACATCCAATTTCGATAGAGCCTACTGCAACCTGTAGTCATTATGGTGTTAGATAGTTCAAAATTGAATAGAGAAAGTACATGTGACTGGGCAACACTTACCACAGAGTGGGATCTAGTAATAAATAAAAGGACCCTGGAAATGAAAAGAGTATAGACTTAGAAAAATACTCACCTCTGACTAAAGTCTCACAGATGTTATCAAAATAGCTACAGGAGACAACAAAAAACCATCAAAAGAGAAAAATGCCAGATCGTGTAAGTAATAAGATAGGAAAGTATTGGTAGTAGTCAATATACCAGACCACATCCTGTCTTCAAGAGAGAAATTCAACAGAGCAGTTAGTGACATGGAAAAATGATGAATCTGATGAGATTCATAATAATACTCTGATAATAATTCATTATACAACACATGAATCAATTTCCAAAGCCACCTTGCAAGGATAATGAGAGAGAAGTCACGATAAATGAAAGATCCCAATAAATGAACAGATGGTTCATAGTACCTTAAGATGAGTTAGTATGAGCCATATAATATTAGAGACCTCTGAGAGGACATACCAAAAAAATCAAAATCAAGGTGGTCAAAAAACTGAGAAATGGTTGGCAAATAGATTGATGAGAATGATCTTTCCCCTTTCCAGAGTGCTAGAATCTCAGGAAGAAAAGGTCTATCAAGATAAAGCAGGACAAATATGAAATGATAAAAAGTCCTATGCATGTGGATTGTAAAAAGCTCTAACTGGCAATGTCCATAAAAAAAAAAATTTAAGAGAAAGGTGAAACAAAGAACACAAAACTTAGGGCTCCAAGCAAGGATGAAACCACATGTAAAACTACTGTAAAATCCCAGTTCTGTAATTGAAAAGATCACTTGGGCAAAAGAATCTGAAAGGATTTTAGTACATCTTATATAAATGGAGATTCAAAAACCTTCCAATATTTGTATTACCTAAAAAGCAAAAAGGTTTAAATTCCTTTTAATACACCAATGACAATAAATATTCCATTTCCATTAATACATGATCATATCTGGCCAATGGAGAGATTTAGTTAAATATAAAGAAACCCTAGAAAATAAACCCTTATGCTGAGCAAAGGACTTCACCACTTCCAAACATGAAGATTAAGTTTTTGAGCATCTGGGTGGAGAGTATCTGATAAAAGTTGTATCAACAGAGAATGCCACTGTGGAAGAAATGGACATTCTTACAGATACTGAGGAAGTGGAAACTATGCATGAGATGGCCAATATGGTGTAACTTAGGGAACTTGATAAAGAGTAGATCAACAAAACTCAGGGCAGCAGTTAAATCAGTGGAAAGGCATGCAGATATAAACCTGAAAAGTGCTGACTGAATGAATTTACTGCCAATGCTTAAGGATGAGGTGAAGTTTTAGAAAAAAAAACAAATGCAATTGCAGTAAGTCACAAAGGCATTGACTATTGCAGACCCAATTGAGAACAAATTCATTGAAAACTGGGTCAAGACAAGTGATCTGCAATTAACTTCTTCACTCCTGGAACACTACATGCTAAAATCATGATACAATGGGAATAAACCCAGTGGAGAAAGTCCAAGGTATAACAAAGACCTCAAGAAATCTGAAATACCACCAAAAATTTTTGAAAGGCACTATCACAATTTTTCCCTTCAAAAGAGACAAATCTTAAACCATTGCCTTATGTACTGCAAGGACTTCAATAAAATTCATATGGAGGGCAGTCACATCCAATCCATCCACCATTCTCAATCAATGATGTCACTCCTGAGTAAAGAGAGAGGATGATCCAAAGGATCATGATGAGTGAGCCATTGGTCATGCTGTGACCACTGAAGAGATCTCATGTCTGCTTGCTCCAAAGGAACAAGAGGTTGAGAAATGCCCATATTTCCAAAAAAAAAAAAGAGAACCATTTATGCAGAAGGAAAAGGAAAAGAAATAAAAGCCCAGCAGCTCTTTTCATGGCTTGAAGGCTGATAGGGATTGGTTGAATGCAACTTAAGTGAATATTGAAAAACACAGCCAAATGGATAAAACATTGCATCAATGTCAAAATAAATTTCTCCAATCTGATAAGGAAGCCCAATTTTGTGGCTTCTGAAAGAAAAAGCTCAGTGTTGTTCTCCAAATTGATAGGAAGGGACCAGAAAAAGCCAATTGTCCACATATTAATGTATACACAAGCCTAAGAAATGCAGGTAATAAGAAACAGCTCAAACAACTCTGAAGAAGACAAAGTGGTGATACAAGACCAAAGATAGAGTCTGGTACTGCAGCACCTGACCCTTGTGCACATAACTGAGAAACCTCCAGGAAGATCTTACTGTGGGAATATGAATATAAGTGTCAGTAACATCAATAATCCGTGATGATGAAAAAACCCACTTGTTGAAAAACATATATATGTAAAAACAGCTCGTATAAATTGAGAAAATTTTTATGTAGAGGAGCAAACAACATTTCGACCTTCTTCAGTCATCATCATGTTCACAAAGTAACATCAAAGTTAGTCATCCAGAGTCCAGGTACAAAGTACCATTGCAGATTTTTTTTTTAATTCCACTGTACAGCAAGGAAGATCTAAAAATTGGCTGACTATAGACTCATAGGTGATTAAACTCCAATCTCCAAAGTAATTTATAAATAGAAACGAAAAAATAACCATAGAAATGCCAACTGCATTCAAAAAACACAACTTAAGTAGAAAGAAATCACAACACTCCTGTTGATAGAAACCTAAGCTGAATGCTTTGTTGTGATAAAGTAATAACATTATCTGAATGAGTTTCTTAGTTTCTCGTGACAGTAACTAAATAAAAAGTGCACTGAAGTTGGTGAAGAATTTTTACAAATTAGAAAGTGTACAAGGCATTCAACTGAGGTATAAAAGACCGGAGAGAAAGATGCATTGCTTGAGAGCATTCAGCTTCCTTCTTTGGCCATTAGAGATCTTGAAGAAGCTCCTTTTCTCTGACAATTTTGCAGGTATTCCATATTCTATGCTATCTCGTGTTGATATGGCCCTTTTCCACACTTCCCTGCTGACACTGGCCCCTGACTCCCAGATGGATTACTGCACCTCCTATGTTGGTTTCTAGACCTACTGTGTCAGTTCTGCATTCTATCTGAACACAAGGGAGATACTGCTCTTATCAGCAAGCATCCTCAGCTTGTGTGTGTGGAATGTTGACAGTGGCATCAGTGACTACCCTACAGCATCTGATAAATTGTGTGTTTACAGGAGATCTTCAATGATCAGAATATGATTCAGGTTGTTAACAGAAGGATGGCTCTTCACTCCTCCTCCTCCACTGTTTTCCATATAAGTTGTCTTTCCCCTCTCCAAGGATTGTCTTATGTCCAGTTTTCAAACACTAGCAATCCAAAATCTTCTGCATAAATAGGTCACAGAGTGCATCGACTCCTATTTCAAAAATAAAAACCTTTGAGACTTTCTAATACTGAAGAAGATGGGTACTTGGCAACCTGTTGTTGGTCTTTCTTGTCTAAATCGTTTTTTCTCAGTTTCCTTAGCTTACCATAGTTTTTTTCCAATCTCGGCACTTTGCACTAGGTTTATGAATAACAGAGTTCAATATTGCAGGTACCTACCTTCATATTCCAAGCATGGAGCCATAATTTGTGTCAGCATCTCCATTTTGTCCAAGAGACAGTTTTTTCATTTCATGCTCTACTATTTGGCCCTTCATCCTCCCCATACATGTTTTCCAGAGAGTCTGATCCTTTTTGCACCATCTTAACTCACTGGACATTTATACTAACCATTACATGGATTTCTGGCTTCTTCTTACTTCTTCTTGCTGTTTGGTAAGGCTTCACATTTGAGTTCTTTTATTCAAAAATGCAAAGGCTGGGTTTCTCATTAAAAGAAAAAGTCTATTCTTTCTCTTATGCAGTGCTTTATCCATTTGAGGGTATTTTTCAATTCCTGTCTCTGTAGGGCTCAATTTTCCCCTTTATTCCTCAAGGCCAGTCTTAAATACAGTCTTATTCTTTGCCATCAGTAAGGGTGATTGTATCTCGTTCGGAGAAGTGCATAGGCACCCACAGAAATTTTTACAGGAAAGAGCAAAGTTGGCTGAAATTGTGAATTGAATTAAGAGTTCATATACATATGCTGAATGAATAAAAAAAGAGTTACATTCCTCATTTTTCAGAAGTCTTTAAAATGGCCAAGGAGAAGTTGGCATCCTTGGAATCACTAATTCCTTGGGGCCAACAGAATTTCAAGAATATGCTGAATTGTCCAGCAAGCCTATAAGATTCCAAGCAACTCAGTAATTTTGGCAAAAAGGTGAACAAGAATAATGTGACAGTAGATGTCCCTCTTCAAGCCCCCATGTCCAGATATAGATCTTTTCATGAATGCTTTTATCCAGGGACTGAGAACTTGTTAGCAGATATGAAATTGCATATCCTTGGAACAAAAAGACTCTTCTCTTCCTATAAATGTTTTGCAGTTTATGTCATATCTTGGGCTCTTGAATTGTTGTAAGGGGTAGTGGTAAGGTTTTACTCTGATAATTGCACTTCGGTGTTTCTAAGCAAAGGAGCACTCACTCTAGGTCTCTTTGTTTTGGACCATCTTGTTTGGGCTCATAATTATCAGATTGTTCTTGTACTTCTCATATTCCAGGCATTATAAATTTAATACCAATTAGTTATTTCTTCATGCAAAGAGGGGGGGAGAAAGATGCCTATTGTGATGTTGTTCCTGTTCAACAAACAGCCAAGGTTGAGCAAGTTAAAAGCCAGCTAATTTGTAAGTGACTTCATTTCTTTTATATATTTACTTATCTCTTTTTTTCAGGAACCTTCATTTTCATTGGGATTACACTCTGTGGCAGGTGTTGTCTTGTAAAGTACACTCATTTCTGAATCCATAATAGCTATTAGTTGGTCAATCAATAATTTTTCTGGTAGTGACAAGCTTTGTTGAGATGGGTTTTTCTTAAGACCACCTCGTGCATTTTCATGGTGGTACACAATTACAACACAAAAGTAAATACTGGACTGCCACTGACTACCATGAATTAAGTTTAAGGGGGGTTTGCCTATCTCTACGGACTCCTAGAGTGAATAAACTTGAAGGCAATACACTAGATTAGTAAGCAAAATTATTAAAATGTATTTAATTTTTTGACCAGGTCAACAGATCTACAATAAAAACTTGCCCTTTTTTTGTACTGTCTCTTTCTCTATGAGAAAACTCAGAAGAAAATGCCACATACAATTTTTAACTCACAATCCACTGTGAAAGAAATTGGTGTGCCAGAAATTACCACATGGCAAATTCTGGATTTCTAAGTTTCTTGTACATTTCATTGTACATTGTACATTTGTACTAGGACTGTTCAAAGACTTCACAACCCAGAAATGAAAGTACTGTAGACCTTCTTTCTTTATATTCTAATTTAAATTTTTGTATTATTGTTAGAAGGAATTTAGCATAACTTGATGAGGTGCATCATCTAAAGCTTTCCTGAGTTCTAAAATTAAAATTATATGATAACTTGGGGTGAAAAAAAGTCTAATAATATGTAAACATAAAAAAAGATGGATAGTTAATTACTAAGAAGGTTAATAAGTGAGACAGTCAGCTAATTAATCTGTTAATGTATATAGCCAAATTCACAGTTTGTTTGTCAACCAGTTTTAAGTTGTGGCGTAGAGACAGAAGAATATAAATAAGTGACTGTTTAGTTGTATTTGTGAATTATGACTATCAACAAATGTAGTCTATATAATTTCTATGTTACAGTTGAAGAAATAAGTTAATACAAATAAGTTAACTGAATGTTGAATTATTTTCACTGAATAATCAAAAGTACCTGACTAGCAGCATGATATAATAAAACAAGCTTTGTATTTTAATCTTTACACTTAAACGCCGTAACCTAAAGGAACACTAGTGAAACTTCATTTATAAACATATATATATCTAAGATGTTAGCTGACAAAAATTAACATTTATTTCTGTTTAGAATAATATCTATATCACTATGAACATTTCCTTCTTATTTTTCTACTAACACATACCTCCAGTGAAAAGACGTAAAGGTTTTTTAAGTTTATATATATATATATATATATATATATATATATATATATACACACACACATACACACACATCATTAGATTAAAAACAAACCTTTCCAAAAGAAAGCAGCATCTTCTGAGCAGCTTCTGCATTTCCTTCCCTTAGAAACAATTGGCATATGGCTAGGGTATCTATGGCCCCAGTGTTCATGCCAGAGTGACTGTCAGAAAATATTAATATCATTAGTAATACATGTAACAACAAGAGACTTTTGAGGTATCTCTAAAATAGTTATGTCAATACAAATCACATTAAAAAAAAGATACACACTCAAGAATTAAACAATAGGTGTTGCTGTTTATACAATGTTAATGGCATGCTTCACGATATAGCATTTTTAATTATATGGCATTTTAACTGAACAAATTATATAGTGCTCTATTCTGTTGGCCTCCGACATAAAAAAGTGAATTACTCAGGATGCTCATCAGACAGGCATGTTTTAAAGAGTAGGTAAGAATGATGGCTATAAAAAGAAACTAGTCATAAGACATTAATATTAGGACTGTTATACTTTCAAACATCATATCTTTTAATTATTCTGTTACGAATTTTCAAGAATATATACAAATATATAATAACAGTATTTCAACCACACTACATTCACTGCTGGCATCATGCTTCACTCAATCTAGAGCTCAACATTCTGACTGAGATACAACAAATACTTTATTGGTCAGAACATGTCCAAGCTGCATATTCCAAATTTTCTTTCTACCCCAAAGTCTTCTTGCCTCACTGAGATATAAATAATAAAACGTAAAGCCTACACAGTATTCCCTTTTCAAGTCATGCTGTCATTCAAAAATTGTCATTAATTATCTCTTACATTGTAACTGGATTACCTCAACAAATACAAATAGTTTTTTTAATTTTACAGGATTCTTATACTTATATATATTTTGTTTTGAGTAAATTGTAGTCATAAGCAGATATTCAGTCTCAGTTTAATTATTTGTTTATGTTTTTCTGAAAAACTAATCGACATAAAAGTTTAACAAGACCAGCTAAGGAAAACTGTTAAATGTGGCTTTAATTTTATGGGTTGTTTAGACTAAGTGAGTAATTGCCTGTCAAATTTAGTTGAAGTTGGAAGGGATTTGTGAAGTAATACAATTGACAGCAAAAAAATGACAAAATGTTAGGCAGTTGAAGATATAATAAATAACTGTAATTTTCTATTGAAATCTGCAATTATTCTATGCGGGGAAAAAATAATATATTTTTGATTTTATCTCATGTTTTTAATTCTTTTTCCCTCTATACACTGATGATTCTGCTGAAGTTGGAGTTAAGGAAAATAAAATAACAAAAATAGTTTCACAAAATATTTTAAATAAAATATGAGAAAAGTATTTTTACTCAGCATGAAAATTATATTTCACTTACAATAACGAGCAAAGCTTTATAAATTGACAAGTAAATCTTAAAATGCAATAATTTGTTCAAAAATCTGTCATTATTTGCATACCACTGACTGTAAATGAATACTAAAAGCTTTCCAAATTTCCTGAAAATACATTTAATAAGTTCATGATTACAGCAAACAATAATAATTGTGGCTTCATGGAGATATGGTTGGTCCAATGGACCAATGCCACAAGCACAATGTTGATTATTGTGCATACAATAAAGATAGAAACCAATCAAACGGTGCCAAAGGATCTTGGCACTGAAGTCAATATCTCATTTTCCTTAGTGAAGAATGTATTTGAGACAGATATTCATTTTTATGTACCACTATGAGCTACTACCTCATGTGCACTGTTGTTTAATTTATTTCTCACATTACAAGATATCTGCCACTATACATCTATTTGTACTGTATCAAAGTATGATGTAATTATCATTAGATTACAACCCTCCATCAACAGGAGAGCAACACAACCACAGTAATCCTCATAAGGACTTTAAAAGGCAAACTAAATTCATTAAAAGTACGAAAAAACAGCAGGGGTGGTGGAGAGTATCTTTTTTTTTTCAAACACAGGTTTCAAACAGATATGTTTGTACCTTTTGTCTGCTAAATTACATTTTTTAAAAGACAAAAACAGTTTAGTTACTCAGCTTGATAAATTATAGTGGAATTTTATGGCATCAATATATCATTTAACATTTTTTTGGTTATTCAAATGTACACAATAAATCCAAAAATTTTTTTTTTTCGTGTTCTCCACATGCAAAATTTTAAAAGGCTTAGCAACCAAGTACAAAGGTCACAGCTAGAAGAGATAATTATTTGCTTTACTGCTTTATTTACTGCTCTATGTTTTAAGCAAGATATGTTTGTGAACTTATTTCTAAACAGTAATAATCAATATAATGTATAATCATTAAAATGTGACTATATATTACAAAATACTAATCCAGTAAAACACAGCCAAGACTTGTAAAGACAAAAGGTCAGTTTTATTGCAGTGCATGTGTTGCGACAATGTAACTTCTACAAATAAAATAATATTGTATGAAGTTATACTGTTATGAAATTTAAGCTATTTGGTCTAAACATTCATATTTTTGTCTAATAACCTGTTGTCATTCTGGAATAAAAAAGCAAAATTTACATTTATTTACCAATTTCTTGTGGTGGTTACAAGATTGGACAAATCCACCAAACCCAGACAGAGATTCATCAGAGGAAATTTCAGATAAAATAACGTTTTCTTGAGAAACATTTGACATTATAAGATTATACATGTGAAATTAGGAAATTTTCTGATGGATAAAAGTATTTTTAATCTTAAAATAAAAATTACTTTGCATACTAGACAGGCAACATGTGATAAACAAAATGCATAAGAAATGCTGCTTAACAAAGCTAAGGACATAATGTTTACTGCTAGAGTTGACAAATTTTGTTAACATGTATTTACTAATTTAAAAGTTATAGCATGAAAACTAAAACAAGTAGAAAATGGTTAAGAGGTTGTAGCTACTAATGCTTGTGAGATATACCTACAAACATTGCTTTACCTTTTCTTATGAGTCAATCTCTTCTTTAAAATTAGTTTAGCTTTTTCTGAAAAAAATAATAAATAGTTAATTTTTGGTCCTAGGGAGTGAACACATGCTGAAAAAAGTTAAACTTATAACTACTAACTGCAAGATCTACCTTCAAACAATGCTTTATACCTCTTCTTATGTGTTAGTCTTTTCTCTAAAATAAAGGATTTATTCTTGATAGATTGTTTAGCCAGAGTATTCATGATAAAATCTTTGTAGAATGGAGAACAACTTCCTGTTGTGGAGACAGAAGTGTAGAGAATGTCTTTTCTAAAGTATTCTTCCACACTTGTGTTTCCACAACAGGCAGTTGCTGTCCATTTTACAAATTGTTATCAAAGGATTTATTGTTAAACTCTTTAAGTCAAGAGAATTCAGGTAGCATAGTGCAAACTAGAATGGCAACATCTTTGCTGAAGAGACACAACAGCAAGTTTTCTGCAAAAGTTTATTTCCTCACTTTTCACGTAACAGCTTTACCAAGAAGTAGACACTCCAAACATAGTAGACTGCTTATATAATTAAAAATTATAAAAATGTGTTAGCTAAGTATGTAACATGAAACCAAAATAATGTCTCAATAAATAAAACCTTTTTTTTAAATTTATGCAAGACAAAAATACAGAGACAAAACTTAAATTTATCTTTATGCTTTTAATTTAACAATATAAGATCATTCAAATCTATAAAATGGACCTTTAAAGAAATAACCAATATCAAAGAAAAAGTACAAAAAATGTTATAATGATTATTTTAAATATTCATCCTATGTTAGGAGATTAATGAATATAACATATGTCAAAATGATTACGTTAAATATTTATTTTCATTTTTAAAACAATTAAGTTACATAAAATAAATGTATGCCAGAACAGTTATTTTAAATATTTGCTTCAATTCATAAATAGTATAGCTCTGAATGATACGGCACAATATGTAAGAATCAACATCCAAATAAAGTATGTATCTGAGAATGGTTATTTCATATATTTACTTCAGTTCATAACTTAATGATAAAGTAAATGGAATTCAAAAACTGTTTCAAAAATTGAAAGATTACTTGTTAAAACTGTTTTGCTTCTTACTGGAAAATACGAGAATGATTATTCACCCTGACTCTGTTACATAATAAAAAAAGGCTTATTTAATTATTTTGTTATTATGTATAATGCTACACAATAGGTTATCTATGTTGTGCCACCAAAGGTACTGAAACCCAATTTTCAGCATTAGAAGCTGTGATATTTACCACTGAGTTAGCAGAGTGCCATCAATTAATAACTAACCTGTTTTATATGTAACCATTTTGGAGAGTAAAATAATATATCCTAGCTTTTCAGGATCATTTTCTGCAAAGATGTCTAAAATCATGTCTGCAACTATCTGTAAACAAGAATAAATATTTGAAATTAATGGAGCTCATTAGAACTAATATTCTTTAATTACAACCATCTAGAAGATTTTAAGAAGTTCTGGGCTTAGACAAGTACTGAGTAATTTGAAAAAAATCTGTGGTATAAAGAATTGCTTTCCCAAATATCATCCTTAATATCCCTTCATGGACTAATTCATAGTGAAAACTATGCAAGCTCTAAAACTCCAAGTAAACTAATAAATTTACTATTGCAACCAGAAAAAAATTAAACTATCAAATGATGACAATAAAGTAAAAAAGAAAATTTAACTATGGTATCAAAAATCAAATGAGATACAGTCATTCACAATAAGAAAAAAAAAACGTCTTTAGGAGAAATTCAATTTTTACCCCAACAGAATTTTGTACATGCAGTTACAGACAGTAGCATTTTTAATTCACTCTTCTTTTTTGAATATAACTTCTCTAGTTTGTCAACAATAAGGTAATAGTTTTATTAGTTTAAGAGTTCAATAATAAAAGTTCATTTTCTGTTCATTTTTGCTATATTTTCACAAGTGAAGATGTAATGGTAGCTTAGTGGCAGGATTTTCTAGTATTCTAAGGAGAAATTCTTCCCAAGTATGAACTTTTTAGCTTGTTTTTAACCCAAAAGCTATGAAATGGGGTATTTATGCCCTTCCCATCATGGCTAATGAAACCAAATTTTTAGCATCATAATCACTTGCACTCATTACTGGGGTTAGTGGTATTACAAGTATTATAGTTTCAAAACTCCAACAAAAAAGAACTGCTGATTTATGAATGAAATAAACCTACATATGACACACTCAATCTTATAAAATTTACTTTGTGTAATTTAAGTAGTTCATAAGATATTCCACAGTGTGAACCAAATTGAAATCATTTCAGATGTTCAAACTTCTTTCTTCAGGTCAGAAAAACTTGTAGGTTCAAGAAGCTAAAACTCTATAATCCAAGTGCTTTTGAAAGGTGTTTTATCTGGACAGTTTTTTTATTCAAAATTACTATCCTTTTGCTATAATCCACTTGAAGAATTACTGAATTATTTAATGAACTGATGTGTTTTATAGCTCAATATGTTATTGTGAAAGTGTTTATTTCGAATGTTGCTTACCATACAAATATTGACACTCACCAACCAATGGTTACAAACCGGTCATCAACAGTCAAATATTGTATTGCAACATTCCTTACTTGTTTCTACAAGCTAATTATTTTCAATATAATTATATGTGCAACATGTGTAACTGTATCTTTGGGGCAATCTTTTTGTTTTGTTCATTAATCCTGACAAAAAATAAAGGAAGTACGCTATATATAAATAATTTTGAAGCATCACCACATCATCACAGTCCAATCATCATGCCCAGTTATACTGTATGTAACAATAAGTATCTCTCTGCAGCATACTTTCTATTGCAAAAGGCTCTCCTATAAGACTATCTAGTACAAAGCTTACCAGGTTTTCCTGCAGACTTTCCATAATGTACCTAGTGTATGATGACAATTATTTTACAATACCCATTTTAGTAGTTTAGTCATACAGAAACTTCTTGTTTCTGTGTTTTTATATGGAACAGCATGAATATCTATTTCATTCTTCAGCTCCTTTAAGAATGCAACAACTGAACAAAAGATATGACTGCAAGCTTTGTCTTGGTAAACCCACAGCTTCTTGATCTTGCTTCCAAACAGAAATCCTTAAATATGTTGCATTCTGTTACTTGAGAAATATGAATGGCATTTGCCACTGATCTGTGTGTTTACAAATTTTCACATTCTATAAAAGGCCATATTTTGCTTTGATACAAATGGCTAGTCTATGACTTGTTACAGATTACTTTATAGATAGTACTGGTTCTGTAACGTGATCCATGATCCTCTGTTTTCCAATGCTATTATGTATGGGGGATATCTCCACTTTAAAATTTATAAATCTCTGATTTGAACACATTTTAAAGATATCAGTGCATGCACTATTTGCATCAGAAAAGGTTGCAACATACCATTCCAAAAAATAATGTATTTTTATAGCATCACACTACCAAATAAATGGCAACAATTTCAAAATCTAGTTCTGACACATTACTCCACTGTGACTTTATACTGGTTGCAACTGTAAAAACTTGCTAAGTTACACATTTAAAATCATTTTAATACATAATACTCAACCCTATTTTAATATAACATACCCAACCCTCTAGCCTACCTATATGTCAGCAGTGGTGATATTATTATAGATAGTTCATGAAACTATAGAAATGTGAAAATGGGAATAACACAACTAGCCTAAATGAAACAATTATTATTTAGCTAAGCCAATGTACATGTTTATTTTAACTACAAACAATTTTAGTGTCCAACAATGTTTACACAAAATCAAGTTAAGTGAATTTGTACAACATTAATTTGTTATTGCAACTTTACAAACAAATAACAAAATAACTCGATTTATTTTTAACTGTGTGCCTTTAAAATATTGTTAACCGTATGTCCTACCTCTGGTAAACTTCAATTAGTGGTCAGCTACAAGAAATATTACAATTACATATGCATACTTATATGGGAATAATTACCTACTTCAAAGTCATCATTTCATCTTTTCTTTCACACACTTTCAAAAACATGTATAATTCTACTATACATTCATTTGATAATTTATGTGAAAGGTTTGTTATATTACTTTAAAAGATGAGAAACAAAAACCCTAAAACTTACTCAAAGCAGTTATATTTGCTTCCTAAAGCAGTATACCACAGCCCAGTAATAATATCTTTGAAATATTCAGCCTTAATTGAAATGACAAATATATTGATGAAAAGTGAGCTTCACTGTGGGCTATAAAGAGCTCTTTCCACCTCAGGAAATCAAACTCCAGATTTTAGTGCTGTAAGTCTTTAATCTTACAGTTTACATAATGAGACACATTACCAGATATCAAACAATCACTGAAAAATGTACCACACTTTACATAACTGTATTTCAATTCTATAATCATTGTGAAATCATCGCTATGGTAATTACATTTACCAAAACATTGTTCCACCAATATTAACATACTTAAGTAATAGTTACATAAGAAATCATCTGCAAGCAGAAGCCTCAAATAAAGAGTTTAGATGTAACTAATTAAAGTAACGTTTATCATTATTATGACAAAGATACACATGCACACAAAAACAAACAAACACATCACCACTTCAATAATCTGTGTAACTGTAAAATATTTTGTTGAAATAACATGAATAGAAATGCAAAAGCTATGCTGAAGCAACGAGCTCAGTATAATATACACAAGTTTGTCTGCACATTTGCACACATTATTTGCACAACTTATGATACAGCATGTGTATCTTCAAAAATTCCATAGACGTTTAGTAAATATTACAAACTTTTTTTATAAAAAAAGATTTTTTAATGAAATATTTTTTTACTCAAGATTTGTTTGTGAACACAGTATCTGTTTTGTTACTAGTCTGAGTACAAAGTGATTTCATGCTATGGTTAAGAAACTATTCTTAACCCCAAAATTTTCAACTATTACTTGTTTAATCTCTAAAACCTCTCTAATACATTTCAAATGTTTGTTTTCAGTAAGACTTTATATTTTATGCAATATTCTATACTGTAAGTGTGTAAGGTCTGTCACTTGACCAGCCTTGTAACCACCATAAAAATTAGGAAATAAATATAAATGATGCTTTTTTGTGCTAGAAAGACTACATATAGTAACATGAAAATACAAATATTTAGTCTAAGTAGCTTAAGTCTCATAACATTATATACATTTTTTTATATTGACCTTCCAGTAACGTCTACCAAATATTACATAATTTTCATTGACACGGTCCACATGCACTTAGGCCACCTAGCCAGTAATACAAAAGTGACCATTACTCTTCTTTGCCTTAGCTGTGTTTTAGTGGACTAATATTTTGTAATATTCAATTATTATACATGTATATTGATTATTGTTATTTGGAAATAAATTAATAAACTTTTTTCTTAAAATATAGAACAATAAATCAAGAAGTAAATTAAATAATTAATTCTTCTTACTACAGCTTTTTAAAATTTTGCACTTGGAGGATATCAAACAAAAAATTAAGATTTTATATTTGCACTAATATCACAGAATTCCACTAAAATTTACGCTTAATAACTAATATTTATTTTGATTTTAGAAAATATAAAACTTTGAGCAAACTAAACACACAACCTACCTCACTGAAACCTTGGATCAAAAGAATGTGGAAGCTTTTTCAAAGATTAAAATGGCAGGAAAAACCACTCAGGGGACATTCTAAGCTGTTGATTGGTTATTTACATATCATATATTAAAGTAAGTGTATATAAAGGACCATTTCAAAAGTGCAAAGAGTTGAATGGAGCCACCATGTTTGATTCAGTACATAAGTCATATCTCAGCAAAATACAAATATATGAAGTTCTTATCTTACATGCTAACTTGTACAAATTAGAAACTCAGATTACTAATTATTAGTAAAATCATATAATAAGTATATAGAATTAGTATTTTGAGATAACAAACATATAATTTTAAACAGTGTTGCAATCAACATACCATGTGACACACTAAAATCTATATTTATATGTTTTCTTTTAATATTTACTTTTACCGTATTTTCCGGTTAATAAGCCGAGGCCAATTTTCAGCTCTGAAAATGAGGGGTTTTGCTTATTACTGCCCAATAAGCCGAGGCCATTTTTAAGAAGTGACAAGTTTCTTCAAAATGATTTCTTAGTCTCGTTTCAGCGTCAGCATGCATGTTGTGGGTGATCATTGGCATTCTCTAGTAAAGCAGAACGTGTCGTATTGAGACAGAGATGGAATCAATATGTCATTCGTTATTGGCTCCATTTGCTGTAATTAGGTAACCAATGAAATTTCAGAATTTTTACTCAGTAATTAAAATCACCAATCAAAGTTTTACTGCTGCCAGAAATATGCGCGCTGCATCACTCGCTACCGTCTGTGAGTGGGTCGTGAAATCGTGGGACGATATTAGTGTTGAAACTGTAGAGAAGTCATTTAAAAAATGCAGCATCTCAAATGCAATGGATGGAACGGAAGATGATATGTTGTGGTTGGACGACGACAAGGAAGACAACATTTCACTCACTCAGCTAATAACACCAGAGAATGACCCGTACGACAATCAGGTCTCTGCCGAGGATTGAAATCTATTATTTGGTGCTTCTGACGATGAAGATGATGAATTTGATGGATTTTAATAAATTTCTGAGATTAAAGTGTGTATTTTTTTATGAATTTTGTTATTTCTATGAATACATGTCATTCGTAATGTATAGACCTTTTTCTATTAATAAATAAAGTTTATTCAACTGAAATAACTCTGCCGTAACTGTGAGATCAAAGGTATGATTTTGGGGCCGATTTTGGTCTTCGGTACTTTTTGGTACAAAGCTGGTGATCGGCCAATAAGCCGACCCCCAAAAATCAGGTCCAAAATTTAGGGTCAGAAATTTGGCTTATTAGGTGGAAAATACGGTAAATTAAGAAATAATGCCATATATAATGTTAAAGTTTGAATTACAATATCCAATTTGATTCCAAAGTTATTGACATAAATTCATGATTAATAGTTCAATAAAATTTTGAATACAAGTCTACAAATGTGATGACATGGCCTTTGACCCTTTACCCATTACAAATGGGTTAATAGTCTGTACAACAGAGTTACAAAATCCCAAGAAGGTTAATATCTTTGAACAAAATGTAACGTAAATAAAAAATTAAAAACAGTTTTTTTGTGGGGTTTTTTTAAAAGATACAGCTAAAATTTCATAACTGGCACAATTTCCTAAGTCTTACATATATCAAATACAAAATTTACATATATTTCATAACATTTCTTAAAATCCTATCTCTGTAAAATCATAAGATTACATTCAAAACACAATACCTCATAGTAGTACTGCACAAGCAAATTATCTGTCAAAATTGATGCAACAATGTGCATGTAAATAGAGAATTATTCTTTTTATTTGTTGTAATAAATACAACAACACTGTTTCTGGCACAACTAAAGATATCTTGCTTTGCTTATGATACTGCAATACAGGTAGTTTTGTATATTTATAGTCATGCTTGATTTCATTATAAAATAAGTCTCCAATAATTCATTTTTATGTTGTATCAAAAAGCATTACTGAAAAGAAATTTTCTCCTTACCTGAGATATATCTTGAAAATCATCTGACATTTTAATCAATAGTTTGTAATTTAGGAAAAGTAGAAGACCCTGCATTATATGAGGACTCTTTTTCTAGAAAAGTTATAAAAATGGTTTAATTTAAAAAAAAAAGTTAAAATGCTCTTTACGATGAAAACTATTCAAAGTAAATTGTGTGAAAATAAAGTATAAGATCAAAAATTGATACATTTTTCACATATCCGGGCTGAATTACAAATACAGGGTGGCCCGTAAGTCCCTTTACCCATCCATATATTATTATGTTATATTCAATCACACGTGTATTAAAATATTGTTTCTTTTACTGCAAAATTTGGAACAATAAACCCTGCCATGTTGAGGAAAATGTCTCGCATAACATGGCATCGCATTATATTATGCAGCGAGAATGAGGAACAGCACACAGATACACTGGATACCCAAGGTAAATGGATTGGTAGGGACTTATGGGCCACCCTGTATATTAAAGATAACAGTATCTTTACAAACACACTTGTTGGTGTTCTAGTTTACTGACACCTTAAACAGATAAAAGATCTACTAATTGAACAATAATTCTCACATTAAACTAAAAATAATTATTAACTCTTTCACTAAAAACTTTTCAGTCCCAAGTTTATTGTTAGATACAAGCAGCATGTTTTAGGATTTTATTTATCATCTGAAGCCTAAAATTAATAACCTCTGAAAAAAATTGAAAGGGGAAACCCTTTCTTAAGAGTGGTATAAAATTTGTTGGTCCATAGCTGAAATAGATTCAATTTTTTTTCTATGTCCTGTATCAAAAAAGCAAGATTATTAATATTATGAGAAAACATTGTCAAAAATTACATTCAGAATTCCTCTGTATCATTTTTATAAGTCAATGTCACAAACTGACCACAAAGTTAACAAAACAAAAATGTATTTAATAATTCCTGTTAAGTCCTAAGTTAAACACTGATGGAACATTAAACTTGTAATGAATGAAAGAATGAAAAACTGTTATAACATCTTATAATTCACAAAATACATAACATATACAATCCATTTTACTCTCTTTAACATGAATGGCCTTTTATATAAACAAATGAACTGTCTCAAGATATTTGTCATCAAATGCAATAAAAGCATTTGTACTTAATACTATTGATAATTTCTGAAGTCACTTTATATTTTCTAATATTTGATAGCATGCATGCAACAAGGAGAAAGTGTCAAAATCTGATAAAATATACAGAGCTGTGATACTTCATTCAACTTACATCCTTGCATAATGCAAAGAACTAAATTTATGACCACCAAGATATTATCTTTGTAGAAGTTTCCTTAAAACATCTCTGGCAATGTTGATACTGACATACTCACTTTGTCTTCAAAAGTCTGAATTAGTCACCAGTTGATAACAGAATTATCAAAAATGAAAAAACACTAAATATGTAATTAAAATTTCTCAAAATTATAAAGCAAACCTATCCAAACTTGAATAAAAGCAAAACATGTTGAAACATGTTTACTGTACTTGTATTATCTTTAATATATATATATAATATAATATATACAAATATACATTTATACATATGACTTTTTTGCATACTTCTTATTACTTTCTTCTTATCTGTTTTCATATCCATTGGATCGACAGACATCTATTTTTCTCCAAGTAAAAAAATTCAAAATTGAATAAACTAGATACAGAGTTGTGGTATTTCAAATCATGGTCTAAAACCATGGACAAACAAATTCATACTGGAAAAGTTGTTTGAAAAACTTCCTCAAAAATAAGATTTTCAATATTTAAATTCCAAGGACAAAGTTTTAAATGATCAAAATGTCATATCCTGGATAAAGCTGACCATGAGAAAAAAACTGACTCAAATTTTCAAAATTATGTTATTAATAGAGAGTATACGAAAATTGTATTTACTGGTATACAAAATAATAATTTCTTAAATTCTTACCAAAAAATCTAAAATAGGCAAATAACACTAAATTATTAGACAAATCTAACTAGATACAACAGAATTACCTGAATTATTCAGTTTCAAAAATAAGTTCATACCTCAGAATATAAGTCCATAACTCTCAATGTGACTGTTTCAATAGACCACTGAGACATCATATAGTAGGCTACACCAATCTTCAAATCCCTTTGATTTTCAAGACTAAAAGTAAATTATGATTCAAATGAATTTCTGTCCATTAAACCTTGATTTTATATGAAATATTCCTAAGATTACAGATCTTTGTCAGATGAAAATATTTAAGATATATTACACTAAAAATGAGAGAGAGAGAGACAAGGAAAACATTAAAGCATACCCAAAACTGCAATTTTTCACTAACTAAAGATGAGGAAATGCTTTCTAAATGCAACATAATTCAGTTCAGTTCACTTTTCAGTTAAACTTTGGAACAAAGGGACAATAGTCCCTACTAAACGAATGACCAGCCAATATTTAGTTCTTCAAGAAATAGTGTCCATTTCCTTGTTTGAAACTTAACACCATGTCTCATCTCTTTCAGCCCACTTGCAACAGCTCAATTCACTTTTTATTTTCATGTACTAACCTCTTGTTCTTGCAGTGATCATGATGAAAATGTATAACTTTAAATTACAACTTTAACACTGGATTTTTAAGAATAAAACTCTTTAAGAATGATGCACTGCTGGTGGAATTTGACATAAACCTGCATCAATACTGGCCAGGCTCCAATCAGGTAGCTGAAGTTCCACTGGTCAGGGTTGGAATTATAGGGCCATAGTTTCCAAATGCCTAAACAAAATGTATTTGTGTGTGCATCTCATCTGTAGTAATAAAAGTATGTTTACTAAGCCTATAAAATTACAATAAAAAAGAAGCAACACCAAAAATGGTAAACCTTCTCTTCAATCTGAAGAGTTCTGAAAGACAACACCCAAACTCAAAATAACAGTATCCTGAATATCATATTCAATATGTGGACATAGAACTTATCTAGTTAGGACTTATGAATACACATCCTCAATACCTGACTATATAAACAAGGAAAATTTCACTTGCTCCTAGAATTATGGAAAGGACATGGAACAAACTGTACTCAACCATGGACTTAGGAAAGGACCACTCTATGTTTGAAATGATGAAGAAACAAAGAACAAAATATTGAACCAGAATCGATCAAAAACAAGTGTCACACTCAACCCAACTGTATAGCCAAGAGTCAAATCTCAACAAGAAAAAAAAGCATTCAGTATCTAGGTGGAAAAGGCCCCCAAATGACTTCTTCTTCAAGAATGGAGAAAATTAACTTGAATACTCTGAAGAAATAACCTCTTTCATAGTGATTAAAAGTAGGAGTGGAAAGAATTCATTACCTTTACTAGTAGAATAAATAGGAGGGAGAGGAATAATGCATTCTGGGAAGTCCTGAGGAACAATGCTCTGGAAACAGTGCAAAAGATGAACCTTCTTACCTAAATTTTTAAAAGTAAAATGATCATGATTTATTTAATCCAATGATTGGCAGGGATGGGCAGGATCACCTTATACCTTACTCATGATAGTCTGTGAGTGGTGGCCCAGCATGGTACAGTGATATCACCTGGTCTGCCTCTTGGCAGTTTTTATAAAACATCCAATTTCTGCAGAACCTGTTGCAACACATATTAAGTATCTTGTGTAAATTATTGCTAGTGCAAAATTGGTTTGAGAAAGGCACATCTGCCTGAGGAACAATCGCCACTGAGTGAAATCCTGTGAAAAAGTAGTAAGAGTCTCTGAAAAGCAAACAAAAGGTTAGTAATGAAAATACTCACCCCTTTCTATACTGTAGTGGGTGTGGTTAAGATAGATACAGAGGATAGCTCAAAATCCTCATACAAAAATAATGCCAGATCATACAATGAAAGTATTGTGAGAGGTTCACATACCAGTCCACATAATTTCCACCAGTGGGCAATTCAATCAGGCTGCTAAGGGAAGAAAAATGTGACACATCCAAAGAGAGACCAGAACAAGTAATAAGGATCAATTTACATTCCCACCTCATCAAGGTAATCAGGGATAAATCCTAGGAAACTAAAGGACCCCAATAAATAAAATGTCATTGTGTAGCACCTCTAAAGGGCACTAGTAGGGAAAACATAGCACTTCAAAGCCCTCAATGGATATAACAAATGGTCGGCATCTAATCCATCATAGGGGTAAAGAAAAAGAGGTCAGATGAAATGGTAAAAAGTCTTAGCTGCCAGTGTCTTAGAAAAAAATAACCTGTCTGGGTATAATTGGAAGTATGTGAAATAATAAAGTTTCATGTGCACAAAAAGTGCAAATGACTCCGATTGGTGATATCCACATGTCAATAATAACATAAAATAAACCTTAAAGGTAAATGAGGCTAAGAACACAAAGAGATTACAAAAAAACTCACATAATACCACCTTATTATCCCACTTTAGGTAAACAAAATAGTCTTTTTGGATAAAGGACTTGAAGAGATTGAAGAGCACTGTGGACTCAGGAAACTTGCATCTCTTTAAGTAATTTTAAATAGTTAAAATAGTTTACATAAAGTTATTATGTAAATATCATATAAATGTTGTCGAGAGTGTTATGTAAATGTTATGTAAACGACAACCATGTCGAGAGTGTTATGTAAATGTCATGTAAATATCATGTAATGTCGTGTTTGAATTCCCATATTTATTATTTATAATTCTATATTTATATTATTGTTTCGAGGTTTAAACCAGTTAAATTTAAAATAACATTTTAGAATTAATTAAAATTCATTTAGAATTATTCATGTAGAAATTTTTAAAACTAGGTAGATTGATCACTTGTATTGGTCTGGTGTTTGTACTGTGGAATTCTGGGAAGTTACGCGATATAGTATATAAACAGACGGCAATGCGAGGGAGAGATCCATTTTTACTCGGGTCAAGAAGTCATCCACTTTTACTCGGATCAAGAAGTGAATCATCCATTTTACTCGGATCAAGAAGTTTGTCTCGTTTGAGAAAGTTTAAACTGAATTTGTGAATAGAGCTAGATCGACTAAAGCAGTGAAAATTTTATTCCGTAAATCTTTACAATTCAGTTGGATTACGGATTAAATCGAAAGTCAATAGGAATTGGACTGTGAACTTTTGTTTGAAATTACCCATTCAAACTTCGAAAATTTCTCCGTGGGACTGAATTCAACACCTAGATTGGAACTTTGGATTTCGGATTTGGACACTTATCCTGGATCATATTATTAAGCACAGGCCAGTACTTTTTTGTATTGTAAGTTGTTTTGATGGTTGAAACTGGATATCTGTTGTTGCCATTAGATAATATATTTTGTGTCTATCACATAAGTAGATAATTATAATAAATTAAACAAGCTGCTATCTGTGTCTTTCTGTTGCGTTCAGTCTGCAATAAAAAACGTAACAGCATCTCTTTAAGTAATTTTAAATAGTTAAAAAGGCAATTATGGTTCCAAACCCTTGTCAAAGAGTCAGGTTAAAAATGAACTATGGTTAGCTCTTCTGGATGAAGTGGGTTCAACCACCTTGTAACTGTCAATGCATTGTGAATTCTAATGTATAAATATCTATTGTAGAACCACGTAGAGATTGAGACAAGCACATGGCAACCTGTAAAGGTAAAATGCAATGCCATACAAAAGGTCACAAAACCTCCATGCATGAAGTTTAAGCTTTTGGGTGGTTTGGCATATAATGCCAGATTGTTGTTACTTTAACAGAGATGACCAAAGGAGAAGTAGAAGAGATGGGCATTCTTAAAAGGTTCTAAGAAAGTGAAACATGGTTGAGCCAGCCAATCAGGCACTACCAAGAACCCAATATTGGGTTGAACAAGTCATAGCTAGGACTCTGAATGACAGAAAAATTGGTAAAAAGGCACAGAAATGCAATCCCATCTAGTCATGACTGAAATGCATCTATTCACACTGCCTGAGGGTCAGACACCTGAGAACAAAATGCCAGTAGTAAAGTGTTTCAGGGAGTGGCAAATTCATTCATCACTGGTATCCCAAACAAAGAGCAAATTCAACAGATAAGGTCTTGATAGACACCCATTCTGTGAGGAGAGTCTGGATGAATCAAGGCAAATGGTTTGATATCAAATTTATCAATGGGTCCAGTACAGAAGATTCAATGTTTGACAACAGAGAGATCTGAATCAAGAGTATGCTTCATGGAAAATTAAGACACCAATATAGAATTGTCATAATAATGCATGAAGGTTTCCCTTCAATAAAGCCAGACCTTGAGACATTGATCTTTAAACAGCAACAATTTCTAACATAATGATGTGTAGAGAAGTCTCATCATTTATTCATAGACTTGTATTTCCTGGCTGTTGAGATTTGAACCCCATATCTGAAGTGAGGCATCTGTGAAGAGATGAATCTCTGGAAGAGGTGACAGCAGAGAAACACCTATTATGGTAGTTTTCTGATTTAACCATTATTTGATATTACAATGTTAATCCTGAATAAAGAGACTGGGGAATACAGTGGATTGCTGTTTATGACCCACTGGTTATGAAGAGATTATGTGCCCTTGTCCTAAACAAAATTTGATCATGTCTGATTATTTGGGTTTTCTTGAATCAACCTCTCTCAAACTAGAAAAACATAAAGGTGAATGACCCCACTCCCAAAATTTATTGTTAAAATATTAGTCAATGATGATTTGCTGCTTGCTGAGGCATTAGGGGAATACTCTAGTGTCTCCACTAACCAACCAGAACTGAATGATAGAGATAAGTTAGCAATGCTGTTAAAACACAAACAATTAAAGTTCAAACAAGCCTACACAGAAGCCTAAAAATAACAACCTCATATTGAAGACAAAAAGAAATAATACTGAAATGCACAGAAATTATTCACAACTCTGATAGATCAAGGCAAAATAACAACTTTGAACTCAACTAATAAACTAAAGTACCATCATTTAATGAAAATAAAGTTGATAAATATTTCTAAAATGTTGAGAAGGTTGACCAAATTATGACACCTTATTGCACCTCATATACACAGGCCTAGTAATAATCATCAAAAAAAATTAAGAATATTCTAGTAACTCTGAAATGGAATTTCATATTCTTAAATGTTTTTTTGTTTTTTGACCACTTGAATTTATTTATTTATATTTGTGAATTTCAAACTGCACAAATACTTTTACATGGGTGCATGATTTGTAATCAACTGCACACTAGAAAAACCCCTGGCCTTAGCTGATGTTTAAACCTTTTAGACAGTATCACAGTAAACCAAAATTTGAATTCTAAATATTTCTTTAAGTATTTATCTAGTGATAATTTTTCATAACAGATTTTTGTATTTTCTTTAGCATTTACTATACTGGATACTATAGGTATGTGTGTACATGTACCACCTGTTTGTTTTCTAACTTTCGTGATATTCTTAGGTACAGTTAAAAGCAAATTTACAAACACATAATTCTTCAACAAATATATGAACTGTAAAGCCACATATAATTGAATGGAGTGGACAAAAACTCTTGTTACTCAAAATTTGGTAATATGAACTATTATTTTTAAACTGAATTATTACAGAACATAATCTCATAATCAAAGATTTAAGATAAGTAAGATTTATTTCTTGTTTGTAAAAGGTGACGTATTTTCAACAGTACAGTAAATTTAAAAGACAAAGTCCCTGAATTCCCGTGTTCTCCAATTATTGATAACAATAATATTATCCAAAAATAAAATTAAACAAATACATTAATGAAAAAAATTACAAACAATGGTGACCTGCAAAATGACAGTTCATACAGAATAGCTCGTGTGACAACTGTATCTTAATTTCTCCAACCAACCAGTTTCAAATCAGGACTTATTGTAACTTGTAACTTCCTCTACACCACTTTACATGATCTGAATGGTCACAGCGATCAGTGTGGAATCCATCCAGCAGGTTGCCTCTATGATCAATCACTCCAACAACTTAGAACTAGTAAGTGGTAAGAACTGCTGTACTACACTGGGAAAAAATAGAGCAGAGGGGGAGTAGTGTTTAGGAGAGTTCAGATGGACTGCAACACCTGAGATATTATAATGAGTGATCACAAACTTCTAGTCCTAAAAGCAGACAATACCAATTTATTCAATCAAGACATGGCAGGGATGGGCAGAAATCCCCTTTTGCTTCACCCATGCTGTTCATGATTGTTGCAGTCTTGGATAGGCATATTATGATGCAAGTATCATGAGGAACTTACACTCAAGTGACTTTGAGAAACACTCCATCTCAAGGGTAAGTATACATATCCACGGAAATATAGAAATCAACATGATCTACAACTGGATATGATAATAGGATGTCTGTGAGTAATTATAGCCATCTAATTGGAATCCATTCATAATACAGACAGAACACCTGATCAGGCACCACAGTCCACAAAGCAGAATCTTAGATGAAGCCGAAGTGAGGGCCCCTGAAAGACAAAAAAGCATTAGTTAAGACATATGTCACAGCCCACATTGAATTCAGGAGAATAGCCACAGGCGATACCCCAAGGAAGCAGAAACAGCACAGGTAACAAGAGATGAACAAAGGCCACGAAATCTCTTGATGGGTTGTCCACACCTGTAGCTGAAAGTGCAGGAGAAGACGAGAGATATCTACCCTAAGTGGTAATAGCAACTTCAGAATGAATGTACAATACAAAACCAATTAAAATGAACAGTAAATATGGGTAAATCTAACACTCTCAAAGAAAATTTGAAATTAACAAAATTAAGGAAAGTTGAACTACTTCTAGGGAAACAAGTGTTCTAAATAAAGATGTCTGCACTCCAGCACTATCAAACAAAATTTGAAAGTTCAGTGGGAGTGTGTACAGGAAGTCACATGATAGTAGTGCTTTCCTACTAGTGGAGAAGTGATGCACAGTGATTTACACAGGAAATGTGTTGAAACTTCAAATTCCAACAGAGGGTAGGTTGAAAGCTCCTGACACAAGATTTTTATAATTAGCTTCATATCCATGCAGCAGCTAGAAAACACATTATACCAAAAATGAGTTGGAGTAATGCTGATTAAAATTTACATTAATTCAATAATAGAAATATATTATTTATCATAAAATGACAATTACATGTAATATTACTTTTGGATAACTTATGATGTAATCATTATCAGGTAAATGTTTGAACACCAGAGAATAAAAAAATATATTATTTTATGAAGTTTTATTAGAGCAACATAAATAATGAACAAAATAAAATTTAATGCTATAAGAAAGTTAGATTTTAGCATCACTTGACTATCTTACTGTATTCCATAAATCAAACTAGTTTCTGTCACAATAAGAATCGGCAGTGGAATGTAAACTTCAATTACACAACACATATACTTTTATTATTTATCAATAAATACTTTCACTGCTTTATAACAGCTGTAGGATAGCAAGCAAGCATAATAAGAAGATATGGTTTACCAAATAAAATGGTCTCCCATTAAGCCACATGATGTCTTGTACAAGCTGATATTCTTATCACTACAACCTTGTTCCCCATAAAGTAGCAACTGGGCTCGAAGGATCATGTGAGCCTCACTGAGTAGGTGGAGATAAGTTGGAGGACTTGAGATCTTGTTACAGTGACCCATGTCTAACTACACCAAACAGAAAAACAACAACTTTGTACTTGATTTTCAGAGGAAACACACAACATGCAATCCTTATACATAACAGCAAACTGTCTGTCTACCACATTCTGTATCTCCTGAAAAACAAATATATCCAAATGCTTCTTTTGAACAGTTTTTTTTTAAAGGAAATGTATTCTTTTTTTGCAATTCCCAAACTTTCATATTGTTACCACCATCAATCTACAAGTCTTCATAAATGATTAACAGATAATGTGAGAAAAAACCTCGTTAAGAACAAAAAAAAAATTTTTATGAGGAAATTGCATGAAAAAAACAACAGAACTTCTTTTGTTTACTAACTGACAGACAGAATTCAATGATAATAACATAAACTGGTAAAATGCATAAAGAGGAAGGTGTTTTAGTATGTATTTGCTGCTTGTTTTGTATTATTTTTTCATTTCATTATTATATACACACATGATACTACTGCCCATGGATAAAAATTGATTTCAAGTGAATTGAATATCTCCCCTTTGACACCTTTTATAGAAATGACAACTGTCAAAAATACTTTTATATGCAAAAAACGGCTCTTTTGGGCTCAGAAAACACTTCAAATAGAAGGTCGAAACGTTGTTCGCTCTTCTATTTGAAGTGTTTTCTGAGCCCAAAAGAGCCGTTTTTTGCATATAAAATTCTCAACAAGTGGGTTTCTCGACATCACTGATTGTCAAAAATACTTACTTTAATAGCTGTATATTCTAGCTCTTGATAAAATAACAAAAAAGGATGCCATCCAATAGTAAAATCACCACAGCTACTTATTGTTCAATAAGTCTATTGTGTTGAATGTACCCACTGCATTGAAATACAACCATTACTTTACTTGAAAATAAATGCAATGCAACTTCCCTCGTTGAGGTAACACACAGAATAACAAAATACAGTTGTAAATGACCCACTAGACAATAAAGACAAATAAAAAATACTACACATGTGGTTAGTATTGTACTTTAATGAATGATAACTGTAAAGTAGCATTATATTCAGTTACAACTGGAAAGATTGTTCCTAGTTATTATTTTAAATAATTTTAATTTACCACATAATAAACATTTTTGTAAGTTATAAGTGTAAAAACAATCTTAAATTCACAGAATGGAACAGTTGTGATAGTAACATATTTTAAATACTGGTGCACATTAGTCTAAGTAAATGTTTTTTTTTGGAAAACTTTGTATTTTATCTGTTTGTCTGTTATTTTTGATAACTCTCTGCAGGGTTAATCGAATCTCACAACCGTAAAAAAGTAGAAAATAATTCCAAATTACCCTTTTTCTTCTGGAGTAACTGCATATCATAACAGGAAATAAAATTTTTTTTATTCTAAATAGCTTAAAGCATGTAATAATACACATTCATTTATACTTAATTTTTGTTTTATTGGATTTGAAAACAATCTTATACAAAGTTGTAATATTTTTCTTTAGTTTACAAAATCTGTCCTAATATAACTGAATACGTTTGTCATTTTCACATTTTGCTTTTATAATAACAAATAAGGAATAAATACAAAAAAACAAAAATTATAGTAATTAACTCTGTACCTTTTTATTTTTATTGGCTATTAATGAAACTTAGCCCTACTTTTCATTCTAATGATACCACTACAATAAATATATTTTTATTTTATTAAATAATGCACCTACGAATGCAGAATAATAATACATAAAAGCCAGACATTTTTTTTTAACTTTCCAACTATGCAATAAGATCATTTAACAATTCACCCAAGCTCACTGATATTTCCCATAGGAATGAAGTTTGAACTAAAAGCGATGTTCTCTGTACAGAACGTATGTCCTTTGATAAATTAGATCTTTGGGCCTCTGTTGATGAAAAATAGTATAGTATTGACCACCAGAAAAAAACTACTGGAAATTTGTGAAAAACAAGTGAAAAGTGGACATGGCAGAAAGGTCTGATTTTCTACTTTATGGTTTTGAAACCAAATAAGATTAAAGGCTATAAAGGTTATGTTTGCCAATATTAAAATGAGTGATATACATTCAATCCTGCACTAATTAGGGAGAAGGAACAAATAAATTAGAGAAAAGGGAAGACAGAAAAAATGCCACAGTTGTCATACCAAACGAGTTCAAGGACTTTAAAAAATATTTTCATATAAAATTAACAAAATTAAAACTTAAATAATATTAAAAGTTGATTTACAACTAAATTTTAATACCAAGTTTATTAATATACATTAATAAAAATAGTATGATGAAATCTTGAATGTAACTCTGTAAAACACTGACTGCACATTGCCTATCCAATGCAAAAGGGTTAGCAAAGCTTGAAACTGGCATTTTGCTTTGCCTGCTCACGAGTCCAGTTGCTTGAAAACATTGCCTGATTTTGAAACATTTTATAAATGAAAATAATAAACAGGTTAATAAAAAAATATTAGCCCTTTTTCTGCAACTCAATTCTGTTTTAGAACAAGAAAAATTGCAGGTCCTGCCAACATTAAAGAGAAAAGGTAATTGTTGGACGATTTATTGTAATACTTGTGTTTTAAATTAAAATTCAGTAGTGCTTTTAGTTTAAATAAAATTTTTATTTTTGTCTTAACACAGATGCATACGATGAACATGTAAATATATGATCATTCTATGAATAAGATTATTTTTCATGAGTACCACAGTTTGTCTTAAAAGCAGTATCACTCTGTATTTAAATATCTGTATATATTACTTACATACAAATAATAAACACTTTGTTTGGAAAGAAAATGCACAAAAATATAACAAAACCAGTAAACTTTAGTTCCATAAAACATAGAAACTTACCAAATCTCCATACAGTTGGCTTGGGCTTGGTTTCTTTAATGAGTACAAAGTGAATCCACCATTTTCGATGGAACTGCAAAAACACATATTTCAAAATTGACAACAGTAAAAATTTAACAAGAATAAAAACTGAATGTTTGTCTTGTCATTTTTCAGTAGAGTGAGACATAAAACATAGTTTAAGACACCTAAGAAAGCATGAAACTGGTTTTCCTAACAAGAATCAAAGTTAATCACTTCTTTCAAATAACGGATACAAGAAACCATTATATATATACATATAGGGGGCATAGATCCTGGGGTGATGGAGGTATACACCTTCCCTTCATTTTAGGTGGGGGGATGGTGCATATAATCATCCCCCCTACAATTTGGTCAGTTGAATTGTTTTATTGTATCACAGGCTTACAAATTGTGTGGTTATTCTTGTGATTCTCATGTTATTACCAATCAAATTACATAATTAGGCCTAGATCTAGGCTTTATCAGTAGCCAAAATGTACTCTTTAATATAGATGTGCTTTCAAGCTGTTCAATCTAAGTTTACAGCTTTCAGGTTCATGCAATCAGATATTACCAATTTGCAATTTGAACAGTCCACATAAGAGGTTGCAACAACCAGCCCCACCCCCAATTGGGTGTAAAAAAATCAACATCCCTGTATACAAACATCAATTAAGATAACTTGTATAAGTATCCAAATTCAAACTTTACCATATATTTCTTTGATGGTGTGTTTTAATAAAGAACAGTCTGTCTAAAATGAATTACATCTAAACAATATTTCAAGTGTTTTTACAGTTACCTCCATCACATCCACAAAATTTGAAAACATCAAACTTTTTCACTTTTTCAAAGTGAACTAATCATTCAGGAGAATATATTGTAAATCAACCTCTGCCTGTGAGATCTACTAACAATTAAAATCTGATTTTATGAAATCGCAGTGTAAGAAAAAGAGCTTTACCACAGTAAAAACACAGATTGTTATCACAAAATGAAAAAAAGACACTGCCCTTCCTCCAAGAGCAAAAACTGGAGTCTAGAGGTAGCTACAAGAAACTTTTTGAATAATGAAAGAAAAGCTTCAAAAAGTGTAAAGTGGTTAATTAGTAAGAGCCAAATAACTTGCAATAAATAAGTGATGAGTGTAGTAGTAGTTTAATTGTGTTCCGACAATTGTTGCTAATAAGTTGTGAATTATTTGAAACTAAGTAAATAAATGAACTAAAACTCTCTTAAACTACACCAAGTAACTTTTTAAAACATCATAATCCAGTATATTATAATGGAAACACCCACACTCAGTCTAGCATTGATTTGACAATACAATATATTAAAACTCTCTTCACTGTTTGCAATAATAATGATCTACTGATACACAACTCCTGTACTGAAACTTCTTATCTTTAAAGGGTTTTTGAACAAAAATATACAAGTTATAGTAATAAAATACACCAAATTAAATATGTAAGGGTACTAATTCCTGTTTAATTACTTACTCTGTACTTGACAGTGTATCATCAGGTGATGATACTACCACCAGGTGGCTATCAGACATAATTAGTTGATATACACTTAAAAAAGGTCTAAGACCTAAAAGACAAACAGCTTCTTCTATTTGGGGTGCTACCTGTATAGATAGGAATATTATATTCAGAGAATAAAAGATCATTGACCATTAAAAATATGTATCACTATTCCTTAATAATGAACACATAAAAGTCAATAAATAATACATTATACAATAATCAACTTCATACAAGTTTCCATTATATAAGAGTACTTAACTGTATCTACATACCTTACAGAAGCATGGATTACATCATACAACAGTTGTTTTTAGTGTCATGATAACATAAAATGAAAAGCATAGCTATGAAAATAAAGGCCTATCAACAAATACAGTTACCAACAAAAACTACCTTAAAACCACCATTTTCAATTGAAACTTATCACTTGAATAAAGTACATAAAGCTCTTTTCTTGGATGGGAATATATTACCAATATTCTTCCCAAAGCAATGTTCAAAATGTAAAAAGCCAAAATTATCTAAGACTAACACACTGAATTAACAGCACCCAGAAAATTACAATTATCTAATAAATTTGACATAAGCTTACACTTGAAAGACGTTGACAGTCTATACACGACTAGATGACTAAATACTTCATGACTGGTTTTTCAAAAAGCTCAGTTTATATGAATTTAGCACTTTGGGTGAAAAATAAATAATAATAAAAACAAGATCGAGTACAACCATTAGGCCTTGCTGTATTTTTTGCCACACTCACTGCTAGTCTACAGACACTGTTATTATTAATACAACACTGTATTCTTCTACCAGGTACAGTTTCTAAAGAGTACTATACAAAAGACTTTACCAGTTAATATATTTGTTCAAACTTTTCCTTCACAATTTACTCTCAGAAACAGGATACAGTCAAAATCATTATCAAACGAAATCCTAACATTTGTTGCATTATATGTTTTGATTGTGAATGCACAAGTCTCAAATTAAAAAAATAAAATAAAATGAAAATGCATGAGCTCTGGATGCAATACTCTTTCCACATGAGAAATGAATGAAATTCTTAAGTAGATCCTTAAGTGAAGAAAAAAATTGAATATTCTGTTTTCATTGTGTTTCATTATAACAAAATGAATATAATATTGATAACTGACTGCTTCATTTTAATGATTTGAAAAAAAGTAAAATCAAGAACCAAATTTTATATATCAATCAAGAAACTTTCTACAAAAACTTCATCCATTTACTACATCAAACTAGGTCAACTAAAGCTACAGGTATTTTATAAAACATACCTGGTGATTCATTGTCAATACTGTTGCAGTTAACTGCACACAAGACATTTACCTTTTTTCTAAACAAAAATTTGCAATCACTGATATAAATTTATGCATGTGTTCAGACTCTATGTCTATCTTATATGGCATCCCACATACAGTTATATTATAATAATTTCAGTATATTGTATATTTTGTGCATGCTATTATTTTGTGTAAAATATTAATACCAACCAAACCAAGTATTAATACAAGTTATTCTTCTAAAAAATTCACACAGCAGGTTATTTTACTTTAAATACTCAGGTAAGTACTGTATTTCTTGCAGGAATGCATACTTTTTATTTACTGTTATAACATTAACTAAAATGTTAAAAATTTGCAAGTTATTAGGTTATACAAGAGTATGTAATTTTTTATCAGATATGCACATGAGAAATTCATGCATTACATGTAACTCAAGTTAAATGTTCACCAGTTGATTTGTAGTTTGTTATTCAAGTACACTACTTACACATGGTACATAAAACAATAACAATTAATTAAAAGTAGGTGTAAACTGTCGTCAGCACGAGGCAGTTTAGAATAACTTTTTTTATAAACTGCACTCAACCTGAAAAGAATATCTAACACTCATAATTGCAACATATATTCAGAATTCAATTAGAACTGACTAACCATTAATAACTGAAGAACATAAAGATGAGCTAAAAATTGGACAAAAACACCAACAACTATTTGTTTAGAAGATGCCACTGTTTAGCATCATAGATGAAATGATACAGTGTAACCCTATAAAAAAGCAGTGTCTCATCATGATTCAATTAATGCCATGACAACTTTATCTTTAAATCACTGGGAAAAACAAATTACTGTGAAGTTATTCCATTGACATCATTTCACATGACAAATTATTCTACTTTATGTATTCAGCCGTGGGAACTTGTGATAAACTCATTCAGTATATACTTCTGTGCTTCCTGAGATAGTCTGTTCCGTACATGGAAGAAGTTGCTATGTATAATATTTTGGAGGTAGTGGCATTTAACCGGAAAAAGCTTTAAGTAACAGTCATTACAAAAACCAAAATACTGAATTTTCTTTCCGTGTGATTGGCATGTCTGATTACTATTCAAACATTATCAAATAATAGTTTCTGTTAACAACAAGGGAAAAAAAAGAAAAGAACAAAGCTGTTTGAATGTTGCCAGTAAAACTTGACATGTTTAGAACTATCTTCAACTTTCTGGCTGTAAAACAAAACTTTTAAACATTGCAACATTAAAATTTACTCTCTTTGATCAGCTAGTTAGATATAATAGTAATCTATTAAGATACATAAATAATGGGAAGTTATACAACATGTGATTCACTTGTACATAAAACAACATGTAGTAATTCAAAAAATTACATCACAAGTAAAAAAAAACAACAGTTTAAGTTATTGTTTCAAGAAGAAAGAAATACCATAATTTAGAAATCATTTAAATCTGGCATTAATATTAAAAACAAATATTTTTTTTTCAATTAACTAATAACTTAAAAACCATCTAGATACTAAATATATATATATATATATTTGTATATATGTATATATACACACATTTATAGGTTTTGATACTATTAGAGGTAAAAAAAAGGCATTATCAACATGGGTTAAATACACAACTTAAGAAAGTTCTACAGTCAAAATGACATACATTAGTTAGACCATCCAAAACTTCATTGTGTAAAACAGCAGTGTGAGTGAGTCTGAATGTGTAAGTTTCCAGGCCTGTCTCAGTAAGAACATGAAGTAATTCTGTTTCGATTGCCACACTCTTCACATAAGCTGTATATGGATACTGGCACACTAGTTGGGTTTTATCTGTGATGTCGTAGAGGAAACCTTCTTGTGGGCCAGTGAAAAAACAGCACATGCTTTTGATCTGACTATGAAAATTAGAACACAGAGGGTTACGTACAGATGTCAAGGAACGCTCTTCAGATGTCATGGCTTCAGTCAGAGGATCTATTTTCAAATTTGTTCCTTTTGCTACAAAAAACAATATGCATGTGTGTGTGTGTATATATATATATATACACAGACATATCATTACAAGAGTACCAAATAAATAAAAAGAAAAAAAAATGTTATAACTCATATAAAAGTGTTGTCTGAAATCTCCTAAATGGGTTAACAGACACACACCAAAAGCTCATGAAAAATACAAGAATATAATATTAGATCATATTACTTAAACAGTAAGATGCAAGATGTGTGAAGTACAACAGAAAATGGACAAAACTTATTTTCAACTACAGACCTTCTGGTACCCAATATTTAATATTAATGACATAGAAATTAATAAATTAGAAAGTTATTTAATTTACAAAGTTTCAATCATATGAAAATAATTCATATTGTCATTTTTGTTTTCAGTTCATGACAATTTTAAATAAAAGATGATATGCTTTTCAAAGTAAGTCAGAAATAAACATTTGATATAAAATTATCTTTCTTTCAGTTACACATTACACCTAAAGAATAAAGCTACAAAAGAAATTGTGTGAATCAATATTACCTAAATATACCTAAATATAAATTTGTGGCTAAAATATTAGTAATTCAACACAGCTCCTATAGTTCATACAACTTTTCCAAATAACTCTGTGCATTATTTGTTTTACTACATAATTTGAACTTACTATCACTCACTAATTTGTTACATGTTTACAGACTAGTCCCAGTTTATTGAAGTAGGACCAGTGAGATGGGCAGCAATCCTGACACTGCTTTACTAATGATATTTCATGAGTTGATTCAGTTTGCTGTGGGCTTTATTTAAGAAGCAAGGTACTTACTGCACGGCAACCTCCAGCAATCTGGTAAACATCCCATCTCTCATGTGAGTATTACAGACTTGTTCAGCTATACGGCATGAGCTTACACTTATGCATACTTGGACAAATGCTAATAAGATCTGAGCAAGGGTCAGGAAAGGAGAAAGGGCCATAAGAAAGGGATGAAATACAAATTACCCTTTCAGAATTGAAGTTATGTATAGAGAATGGCAACAGTTGACAACTGATGACCAGATAAAGACTATACAATGATGCAGGTATGTAAATATTGCATGTTTATAGGCACAAAGCTACTAGACTATCTGTATCAAACAAGATGTAGTATGCTATAATGGTATATGGTAATTAAGGTAAAAATATGTAAAATTAAGACCTACTAGGAAGACTGAGGCATTAAGTTCAAACTTTCTGTCAACTACACGAATTTGGCCTTTCAATCTTGGGTTCAGGTCAAAATAAAATTAAAATGTATAAAATAAATCATGCTAAAACAGAGTATAGTCTAATAAAAATATTAAATTAAGTTAAAAAGACCAATGGCTCTTAACACTCCTACAAAAATTGGGGCCTAATAGACCCCAGAGCAACTTAAAAGGTTATTAATATTAGGCTAATAATTTTGTATTTAAATGAAATTGCCATTAACTGACCCTATCCCTTTATATTTTAAGGGGCAATAATATTTTCACTTTTCAGACATTTGCAAAATAATATTTAAAACATTTTTTTAAAACATCCACTAAGGGTATCACTTTAGTGGATGTAAATATTTTTTTCGTAGAAGTGTTAAAAACGTACCTTAAAAATATGTTTAAAATGGTGTCGTTGTTCACAGTTGTAACAGTGGCAGGAAAATAAAATATGTACAATTGTGACCTGAGTACCACACAGACAACACACTGGTGCATTAGTACCAGATAAAAGGAAGTGGTGTGTTAAAAAACTGTGACCAGTGCATAGCCAAAACAACTTCTTCCCTTTCATCTTTACAGAAACAAGATGGCCAAAGAGCTAATTAAGACTTGACTTGAAAAAAATGATTATTTTGTTGCTCACTCCAGGTCAACTGCCAACTGGTGTATAGTTGGGTTTTGATAACTGGGCCACAGTCCATGTATGGAACAGGGATGGTGGTGATAGAGCCAGAGCAGATGAACTTTGCTGCTCTGTCAGCTAGCTCATTCCCACAAATACTAACATGACCTGGTACCCAAAAAAGCTGGACAGAGAGAGATGAGCCAGTTTGTTTTGGATATTGATAAAAATAGGGTGGTAACTAACATGGAATGATGTCAGAGTCAAAAGAGAGTTGGGTGATCCAATAAAAATCATACAATTCATATATTGCATAGTTTCACTATAATTCAAGACAAGAGAAATGGCATACAATTCGACAGTGAACACAGAAATTGTAGAGAGGACTCTGTGTGCTACAACCAAACTGTAACAAACCATGGCAGAACCTACAGAGTCACCTGATTTTGAACCATCTGTATATATGGGAATGGATGGATTGTTTAAAAAATGTTCAGCAAATAAAGAGCGATATTTCTAATCAGAAGAACTGGCATTTTTCAGATAGGTCAAGTTGGGGATAGTAATTAGCCATGGTGGAAGAGGCCAAACTCTTGATACTGCTACGCTATTCAAAGATATATCCAATTTTTCTGATTGTGCCCAAATACAAAGGCTAAAAGGAACAATGACAGACTTTCTGTTGGTAAAAAGTGTGGTCCATTGTGGTTGGAAAACACAACTCCAGGTAGAATGCTGTGATAAGGATCAAAGTTTGAAAGCATACAGTAGAAACAGTTGCAAATGGCTAATATACAGAAGGGGTTCATGAGATTCTACATTTAGATTATGCATGGGAAAAGTATGAAAAGCTCCAATGCAAAGCTGAAGATTCTGGTGATGGATAGGATCCAACATTTTCAGTGCTGAGGTTCTGGAAGAACCATAAACCACAGACTCAAAGTCAAGTTTAGATCAGATGAGGGCACGATAAATTTTGAGCATGGAGTATTGATCTGCTGTGCAAGAAGTAGAAGAGAGGACATGAAGAATGTTCAAAGCTTTTTGGACATTTGATACAAAGTTGCTTGATATGCAATATTAAAATTTAATTTAAAATCAAATATAAAATCTAAGAACTTTGCCTCAGGGACAACAGGAAGTGAATCATCATCAAGACAGAATTATGGGATCTGGGTGGATTCCCTGTCTGCAGTAGAAATGTATACAAATAGTTTAAGAGAGAGAAAGTTTAAAACAATATGCTGTGGTCCACTTCAGTATCTGATTGATTGCAGTTTGTAGCTGCCGTTCAATAAACCTCATGTTTGATGACTGACATGAGATGTGAAAGTCATCAACAAAAACACTGTTTGCAACTGTATGGAGTAGCTGTTCACTGATGGCATTAATCTTGAAAATGAAAAGTGTGACACTAAGAACACAGCCCTGAGGAACTCCAAGTTCCTGTGGGAAAAAATGGGAAAGTGTTGAGCCCACATGGACCTGGAATCGGAAGTTCATTAAAAAAATGCTTAATAAAGAGTGGCAAATTGCCATGCAATCAGTATGAGTGAAAGTCTCGCAAGATACCATATCTCACCAGTTGTACCATAAGCTTTCTCTATATAATGCTAATAAAAATATAGAAACAAGATGTTGTTGCTTCAAAAAGGCTTCTCTAACTGATGTTTCAAGGTGAATTAAGTGGTCTATCATGAACCATTGTCTTTGGAAACCACAATGAGTTGGTGAGAGAAGTTTGTTTGATTCAAGGAACCAAACAAAGAGGAGCATTAATATTAAATCTGCTGTACAGTGTGGATTTGATAACTGGACCATAGTCCATGTATGGAATGGGTACTGGAATGATAGATCCAGAACAGAGAGACACTGCCGCTCTATCAGTCAGCTCATTCCCACAAATACCAACATGACCTGGTATCCAAAAGAATTTGACAGAGACAGATGAGAGAGAAAGATGAACCAGTTTGTTTTCGATAATGATGAGAAGAGGGTGATGACTATCATGGAATGATTCCAGAGCCAATAGACAGCTGAGTGAGTCTGTATACATTGTACAATTTGTATATTGCATTATTTCAATATGTTTTAAGGCAAGAGAGACAGCATACAATTCAGCAGTGAGCACAGAAACTGTAGGGTGAGTCTGTGTGCCACAATCAATTTTGAGCACAGAATATCGATCTGCTCCCCAAGAAGTATAACAGAGGACACAAAGAATGTTCAATGCTTTTAGACATTTGATACAAAGTTGCTTGATGTGCGATACAAAATTTAATTTACAATCAAATATACGACCTAAAAACTTTGCCTCAGGGACAACAGGAAGTACAACATCATCAAGACGGAGTTCTGGATCTGAGTGGATTCCCTATTTGCAGCAGAAATGTATACAAATGGTTTTAGAGAGTAAAAGTTTAAAACTATTTGCTGTGGTCCACTTCAGTATCTGATTGATTGCAGTTTGTAGCTGTTGTTCAATAAACCTCATGTTTGATGACTGACATGAGATGTGAAAGTCATGAACAAAAAGACTGTTTGCAACTGATGGCATTAATCTTTTACAATGAAAAGTGTGATACTTCAGAATACAGTCCTGAGAGACTCCATGTTCCTGTGGGAAAAAATGAGAAAGTGTTGAGCCCACATGAACTTGGAATTGGCACTTCATTAAGAATTGCTGAATGAAAAGGGGTAAATTTCCATGCAATCCATAGGAGTGAAAATCTAACGAACAGTGTCGAACAGTAAATGTAAATGGAAACCTCAACAGTTCCATTGGATTAGTGTGGCCGTGTGTAATTATTTCAGAGAAGACGACGGTAAAGAGTCCTTCTGCTTACGACCACATTTTTTTTCTTTATTGGATGTGGGTCTATCACCCTCTATGGATCCCTGAATCTATTGGTACACATACCAATGAGTTAGGGCATGGATGAGTTGTTTGTTTAATTTTTGGAGTATCAAGAGAGGGAGATCCCATAGAAGCATCTTGACTTAAGGAAGGTGAAGTACGGCAATGACTGGAAGGTGTAGTCAGAACAGAAATGAAAAGAGAAACTGATTCGTGAACTGGGCTGATTTTGGGAAGTGTTTCATTAAGATTTGCTGGTGAAGATTGTGTAGGGGAAAGGGTAAAGTCTGTTTGGACTCCTACTGTAATAGTAAAACAGGTTAAAGCAACATAAATTTTGGTTGGAATATGTAATAATAACTTTTGAGCCTCTGTATAAGTGAGATTGTAAACTGTCTTGAGACGTTGCACTATTTTTCTTGTAATGATATGTACCATTACAGTTTATACAATGTAGTTTGAGTTGGCATTTGGTGGCATTATTGTCTTTACCACCACAACAGGCACAGGTCAAGAAACCATGGCAAGATTGTTCTGAATGACCAAATTGTTGACAATGAAAACATCATACAAGATTTCGAATATAAGGTTACACATTACAATTCAGATAACCTGTTTTTATTGTGGTAGAAAATGTGGTACAGTAAATGTTAGAATTAGAACATTTTGTTGGTTCCAGAATTACATCTTATTGAGTGTAAATTCAGCGTACTGCTGTGACACCTTGGCTGCTGAGAACTGCAAGAATTTTCGATTCGGGGACAGTCCTTAAATCTCTTTCAACTATGACTCCTCTGGAAGTATACAAGGTTGAATGAGTTTCAATGGGTATGTTGGAATGCTGTGATGGTGTTTCCACAAAGATGTCTCCCCAACATTGCTTTTTTTACTGATTAAGGGGAGCAAGCAAGCCCTTCTGAATAAAAAATGGGGACATCTGTCCTAAAGGTTTGTCATTTAAGGAATGCAAAATTAGGAATAGCAGAACAGATTCAAGTGGTGAGTTAGGCTGTACAGATTCATTAATGCGTGGTCATTTTCCAGTATTCAGGTTTTTCTCGATGGTTTCAAATTGTTATTTTTTTTTTGTTTTAGGAGTATCCATAATAAATAGACAATTTTTTCAGTGCCAACTGACCCAACCCACCATGGAGCCCTACAAGGGGATACACTACAGTGCCTTAAGGGTACTGCCAGGGTTTCATGACACAGTGTCCACAACACCCGTTGTAGACGTCCTATGCTGGTACTCAGTTGATTCTGGCCCAAATGGACTAGCTGAATGATCTGGGGGGGGTCACCCCAAGTCTGCCCGTTTACAGGAATTTGAGGCCAAAGTAATGTGTTGGAATTGGACTCCTCAACCACCAAAATTCTCTCCTCCCCTTCATGGGTTACCATGCACACCAAATATGCAGATGGATGTTTAGATCCCAGAGAAGGTAAACTGTAAGAACAGAACCTTCTCTGGCTAGTCCCCTCACCACGTACAGATATCCAAATCAAGGGGAGCAAGAAGATAAACCTAAAACTATGAAAAACATTAAGCTGTAGTTCTTAAGTTATACTCCAAATATAATTAGTTCAAAATGCTTTTATGACACTGGAACATGGATCCCTTCTGCACTATTACTTGGCTTTTAATATTACAAGTTAAAATACTGATGTAAAGAGGAAACATATGCTATGCTACTTGTACAAAAGACAACATGAATATAAGGAACCAAGACAACCTAAAAATCAATGGCCATTAGGCCTTCACAGTTTATTCAAGGACCCACTGTGTGACAAACTATAACATGAGAACAGAAATTTATATGGATAGTACGTAAAATTCATTATACAGTTTAAAAGTTATAATTTACCTGTATTGAAAATATATTTCTGATAGGTACTTATCTTCTCACACAGAAATAGCTACTATACCAAAAGCCTCATGTTTCCACATACCTTATAATCAGTTGCTTCAACTGCATCTTGCATCGAAATTATCATGTTGCAACCTTCAACCAATAAGTATGCAACACACAACACTGACACATGTGACTACCTCTGTCCAATTCCACTGAACCATCACTTTAAGTTTTCACAAAAAATGGAAGCACCAATTTACAACAGGGTAGAGGGAAAATGGGAAGTATCAGTGGAGGTAAGTACCTTTTTCACAGATACTTTTAATGTAGAAAAATTATGACTTCCAATACAGTGCATTACCTCAACTCCATAAATAGTCAGAATCCCATATTGAATCAGTAGAAGGACCACTGTGAGAAAAAAAAATGAAGCATTCTTCAAAACTCTCCAAAGAGCACTCATAAGAAAGAGTAGATTCTCAGAGCAGAGGATTATATCTGGTATCCAGCACCACATCTGTACCATATATACTCTTCACCCAGTGTGGAATCAAGTGTTGCAGTGCAGGTATGGGCTGAAAGAACAACAAAAAGAGAAACATCCACATGGAAGAGAAGAACAGTAAGATAAAAATCCTAACCACTATATGACAAATCTCATCCTCATACAGTACTGGAAACTAAAAGGATGTTTCTCTAGGTGTGGAGTAGCTGGGCTGCAAAAAACTATATATGTCAAGTCAATTGCATCCAAAAATCAGCTTTTGGAAACTGATATCCATGCAGTGGTAGGATAAGAGTTATATCATTGGTACATCAACTACAATCCAAAAGCCAACAGAAACTAACATCCAGGTGGAGGTTGGAAAAAGGATCATACCGTCTTCATCTTAAATTCAGTAGAATGGAGGAGATCTCATACCCATCACTCTCTGAATGGGACACATGATCACAAAGTGATAAAATGTTAAACAACTTGGGAAACTGACATATCGACAATCAGCATAAGAAAGATTTCTTGGTAATGAAAATGAACTTGCTCAAAACCATCCAACAAGAACTGTCCTTGGTATGACATCAAGGAATAGCATAAGAAGAAGAACTACATTACTCTTATGTGTTCAATCCCTGTGACCCACAACAAGAGTGGTGGGAACAGGAATTTATAACTGAGTGAAGGAGAAATCTATAAGACATACATGAGAACTTACGTTAATTGGTTCAGCTTTGAATACAAAACCTAGTTACTGGGAACCAACATCCAAGTGAGAACAGGACCACAATTAAAAAAGCAAAATGTATCTTAACAGCTCACTCTGAATATACAACATATCCTCAGATAAACCTGTACAGAGATGGAGCATTTTCTCATCTATCCAACAACACCATTCCCCTACTTTCAACTGAATGATGGTTGCTTTCATGATGCACCACCCCAGTGACTTGGAACTTGATAGTTGTAAAGCTCTCAAACTCCATTGGAAGAATTGAGGTGGAGAAATTAGGGTACAAAGTCCAGATGAATGCCAATACTGGAGACAGTGCAATGGGTGGCCATAGAAACTATAATTGAAAAGCATACCATATCTGCATTATTCATTTGAAGGCATGCCAAAGCTTGGCAACTATCTTTATTTGATAGTTCATTTGATAGTCCATGGGATAGCACTGTCCAGAATGGGTATATTAATAAAGCCAATATATCACAAAGAAAAATCTACAAGCAATCTTATGGAACACCTCACCTCAACAGTGAGCATTTTACGGATATGGAAATTAGAAAAATGCATTCAACATGGCTTAACAGTGCATATTTAACAAATTAAGCATACATGGTCACATGGCACCACTTCCCATTGAGCAGGAACTATACAGTTAAAAAAAAAGGGGGGTCCCTGAAATATAACATTTTATACACACACATATAATAATTACCCAGTCACAGTCTCAACATAGTGTAAAGAATGGCTACATTCAGCAATCCAATACAGACTGTGAGAAATGAATGTATGTGGAGTATTCAACATTTCCAGTTTAGGAATTTCTCTAAGGAGCAACAGAGATGAGATGCAAGAAAAAAGGTAAAAAGTGTTTGATCAGATGAGAAGACAATTGCAATAAAGTAAATCAAGAAAAATATACAGAAGAATAAGTCAACAGAATAAAAAGCCAAACTCAACTGGTCATGGAAGAAAGGTCATAAACAAAGGATGTCTGCCAAGGAATGAATAAGCAGAAATAAGCCCCAAGGAAGGAAGCCATGTGGGCAATATAAGAATAAACACTACAAACAGGCCATAACAGCCTATCCAACCATGGATTATAGTGGGAAGTGTATGGCAGTGAAAACACTCAAAAGTAGGACCTACCCTCCCTAGTTAACAAAGTCTGGGGAAATAAATATCAATCCAGATAAAGGAGAATATGTGTGAAATGATACAAAGTACATGAAATGTGGATGGCAAATACATCTTACTAGTGATATCCACAGGCTAAGAGGAGACAAAAAAAGCATGTTCAAAGGAAATAAAGAAAATGGAACAAGATCAAGAGAAGTTTGATTCATATAACAATCAATTTCACAATGGTTGCTAGCCATAGCTAACAATTCACCCCCACCAGTAGCCTGCATGAGTGTGGTAGTAAAAAATATTACCTCTAAAGTAGTAACTTGAACTTCAGAATTCACTGTGTAACAATGAAAAACTGACAAAATATATTATCCAAAAAGTTAACCTTTGAAAAACAAGAAAAGAAAAATGCAGAAAACATATTCACTTCGGAATAACATAAAAAAGTCAGGAAGTTGAACAAGAAACACTACTGACAAGCACTAAAAAAATGAACTGACACATAAGTACTGACAAACAAGAAGATACAGCTCAGTTGAACTGAACAGAGGGAGTCACATGCATCAGGAAAGTATGTGGCACTCTTACTAGTGGAGGGTTGTTGCATGATAATTTACATGTGAGGGACAGTTGAAACACTTGGCTTAAGGTACATGGCAGCTCCAGGTTTCTGGCATATCAGAAACAATTGCAAACATTGGGCAGCACTGAATGAGAATAGCTTTTATGCCATATTAGGAACATTAAACATGTAAATTTAAGGTTCTCTGACCTTTATTGAAAAACTTCAGAACTCTTCCACAAAAATGTATTCAATGATGTATGTAGTTATTTAATGTTATATAAAATGCACAAACTTAAGAAAAACTTACCTGCACCATAAAATGGCAGCAAGTGCAGAGCTGAAAGCCCACCATGTTCTTCAACATGTGCAAAGTGGCGATACAAAAGAGTAATAACCTCTGATTTTGTAATATTTGAGAAGTTCCAATGTTCAAGTTTCGAATTCAGGTTAACTTTTACTGGACAACCAAGAGTATTCTTGCTTGGTCCTTTAATTTCTTCAATTTTCAAATAGCTCTCTTCAGAAGAATTTGCCACTTCAATGCTTTGGAATTTTATAGTTATAGGAAAAGAATTAAGATGTATTACTCTTTTTAGTTTATTCTCATATTCTCGGCTTGATAATGAGCCACTGTCACAAGAATCAAAGTGCCATTCAACAAAATTTTCATCAACGGTGATATCAGGTTCGTCTGTTAGGTCTGTTTCATAGAGGTCTGCATTAGCATTAAAATCTGGAACTTCTTGTCCTATATGCTCAACTTGGTAAGACTGCTCATCTTTATCTAGCAAGACTTTTAACACTTGCACCTGACTTAAACTCATAGCAGCAATAACGTCTTCACAAATTGCCACTTCTTTTGGAGCAAAATTTATTTCCAACTCCATTAAAAGCTCAAAATCACTAAATTTTAACTTAGAAACATCATGAACCTTTGGTCTAAAACTATAGATTCTCACAAGTTTAGAAAGACCAACAGCTAAAGTTCCAGTTCGTTTGCAGCAAGCAATACATGTTGCATGTTCATTAAGTGGTAATTCAATCATTTCCAACTGTCCACTACCTGAATGTGTACTTGGTGTAACACATCCTGCTATTCTTACTCTAAGAGGCTGGCCTTTCATGTCAATCCACCAATTTAAGTAAATACGAACATAAGTCAAAGTTTTTGACCAACGATTTGATTTCTTCTCCAGAGTTGCCACATAGTTTCCTAAAAGAAATTATTTAAAAATTAATAAAGCAAATTGAAATTTAGAAACAAGAATGTTATTTTACCTTCAATTTGATATTATTCATTAACCTTCAATCTTGTACACATATAATGGTTAACAGTGTTATAAAATAAAAGAAAATCTCAAAACATGGCAAATTATAGTGGGCAGATCCAAAAACTGATGAATGTTCAGAGTAAGAGACCACATGTGAACCCTTTTATCATTAACTTATCTAAAGAACAAGAGCCTGAAATGTAATATGAAGTCTTTCAAATTTTTTTGTTTATAATAGAATCTGCACTTTTCCAAACATCATGAAAAAGTGGAAGAAATAAAGATTCAAGCACTGAATCATATTGCATAACACCAGATATGAAAACAATGAGGTAAGAAGTTTCTTCTTCAGAATTAAACCCAGCAAACAAATCCTGTTATGCTGACAGTGAAGTGAATAAAGCCGAGTAAAAGGTAAATCTTGTTCATAATTATAAGAACATCTACAAATATGTGACAGCCACCAGAAACATCAGCAAAACATGTACCATCGATAAAGATACATTACTTTTAAAATTGTTGGAGGTATTTGCATGAGAATTAAAACTGACTTCTAGCTTCATTCTAGCAAAAGTTAAATGCACAGCTGTCAATAAAAATATCTGGATTAGAGTGGAATAGCAAAAATTTTACACATCCTCTTGACAAAAGCAAAATAAGTCACAGGAAAGGTGGGAAAATGGAAAAGTATAGACAAGTTTCTGCATATTTAGCATTGTGTAAAAGGTATTCAGGACTTGCCACATTTGTTGATAGCATGAGAACAACTGAACAAAGGTGTTTTTTTGTATTTCAAATGAAAGTCTGCTTCTTTTCACCTTAAATTCAATAATGTAACAGCAAAAAAATTGGAATGTTAAAATTGTTTTTACCTGCAAGTGTATATCAGATAAATAACTTTCTGCACAGCAAACAGCTATTACAATGAAATTTAAACTGACACCAGTGGAACAATACATTTGATGTTTTAAGTCGTTTTCAGTCCAGTATTTGTTAGAGTGTAGAGAACATGTGAAATATTAAAACTGGTGGTCATGAAAATCTGGTGTTGTTCCCTAATGTGCATTTAAACTTAACTGCAAATTATTTTACAGGGTATTGCTTGTTCACTTATTATAAAAAGAGCAATTATCTTGAATACTGCTTTGAATGATTTTTATACATACTACAATCCCAACAGGTGTTATAATATATTGCACCAGCCTATTACGTAATCATTATTCAATTACAGTCCTCCTCCAAATTAAAATTTAACATTCAGTTTATTCTCAGAACTGAAACAGAGTTCATGGGAATCATAACATTATGTGGATTACTGATGTAATTCAATTAGAAAATTATAAATGCTTCAGTAAGAGTTGGCTAAATCTGGTATATAAGTATAAATTATCTTAGCTTTATTAAATATTAATTTCTACTTTAATACTTTTTTATATAAATCCAAATAATAAAAATTCAAACTGACTTATAAATTCAACAGTGAAAGAGAATATTCGAGACAGAGACTGAAATATTACACTCTATCACAAAATAAAGGGAATAGAGTTCTGTGTGTAAATCCCAGAAATGTGAAATCAAGTTCATATGTGAATTGGATGTTGGGAGTTAACATCTTGACTCATGTTGTCAGTCGCCTGAAGTTGGCCTTTCCAGTCCTGAGTTTAAGTTAAAAGAAAAATTGAAATGTGTAAAAGAAATCATGTTAAAACACTATACAGTCTGATAAAAAAAAAAAACTTAAATTAAGTGTAAAACACCGATGGCTCTTAAAAATGTAAAAACATGAGTGAGAGGAGCAGTATCAGCTATAACATGGGCCAAAGTCAAGGGCACACCTGCCTCAAAAATATCTTTAAAATGGTGTCATTGTTCTAGGTTGTAATGACAGCATGATAATAAAATGTGGATAATTGCAATCTGAGTGCCACATAAACCACACATTGGTGCTGCAGTATTAAATAAAAAGAATTGGTGGGTTAAAAAACTGTGACCAATGCGTAGCCTTGCCAAAGCAACCTCCTCTTTTTGATCCTTCCAGAAGCAGGAGGGCCAAAGATCTAGAGAAGGTTTGATTTGAAAAAGCTTGTTATTGAGTTGCTCATTCCAGGTTGCCTGCTATCTCGTGTACAGTCTGGATTTTATAACTGGACCACAATCCATGTATGGAATGGGTACTGGAATGATAGATCCAGAACAGACAGATGTGGCTGCTTTGTTGGCCAGTTCATTCCCACAAATACCAACATGACCTGGTATCCAAAAGAATTGGATGGAGACAGATGAGAGAGAAAGATGAGCCAGTTTGTTTTTGATATTGATGAGAAGAGGGTGGAGACTATCATGGAATGATTACAGGGTCAATAAATAGCTAAGTAAGTCCATATATATTGTACAATTTGTATATTGCATTATTTCAATATGATTTCGGGTAAGAGAGATGGCATTCAATTCGGCAGTAAAAACAGAAACAGAAGGGGGGAATCTGTGTGCCACAATCAAACTGTCACAAGCCATGACTGAGCCCACTGAGTCACCTGAGTTGGAACCATCTGTATATATAGAAATGGATGGATCATATGAAAGATGTTCAGCAAAGAAAGAGCAATATTTCCAATTGGGTGTATCTGCTTTCCTCAGATGACTCAAAGATAGGTTACAATTGGGGACAGTAATTTGCCATTGTGGAATAGGCTGATTTGAAGAAACTGCAATGTTATTCACGAATAAATCCAATTATTCTAATTGTGCCTGGATATGGAGATTAAATAGAACAATGGCAGATTTTCTCAAGACAGAATTCTGGATTCGGGTGGATTCCCTGTTTGCAACAGAAATGTATACAAACAGTTTAAGAAAGAGAAAGTTTAAAACCATTTGCTGTGGTCCACTTCAGTATCTGATTGATTGCAGTTTATAGCTGCCGTTCAATAAACCTCATGTTTGATGACTGACATGAGAAGTGAAAGTCATCAACAAAAAGACCGTTTGCAACTGTAAGAGGTAGCTGCTCACTGATGGCATTAATTTGTATAATGAAAAGTGTGACACTCAGAATACAGTCCTGAGGGACTCCAAATTCCTGTGGAAAAAAATGAAAAAGTGTTGAGCCCACATAGACTTGGAACCAGGGCTTTATTAAGAACTGCTTGATGAAAAGTGGTAAGTTTCCACACAATCCATACGAGTGAAGGTCTCGTAAGAGGCCATATCTCCATGTTGTATTGCAAGCTTTTTCTGAATAAAAAAAAAATAGTAAAAAGATGTTTTAAAAAGGCTTCTCTGATTAATGTTTCAAGGCGAATTAAGTGGTCTATCATAGAGCATTGTTTCTGGAACCTACACTGAGTAGGTGAGAGGAGGTTGTTTGATTCAAGTAACCAAACAAGGTGGGCACTGATTATCATCTCTAAGATCTTACTGAGGCATCTTGTTAAAGCAATTTGGCAGTAATTCTTGAAATTTCTTGCCCTCTTCCACAAATCTAAAACCTTTCCTCTTTAATGACATCACTTATGACCAGATAGCTGATATTTTCCTAAGTAAACATGCAAGTGGCTATAACACTGCACATGTTATTTCAACAACCAAGCCACATTTCCAAATCACCTTCTTAACTCCCAATATCCGGTTCATGTATGAACTTTATATTCACATTTCTGTGGTTTACACTCAGGATTTTTTTCCATTATTTTGTGACAGTGTGTAATGGCTTCAACCTCTGAAGTCATGTAGCAATGAGCTAAGCAGCAGATAATACTAAATATCTGGAAGTGAAGGCACAACAACATTAAATCCAAGAAAGTGTTAACTGGTGTTACAAATAGACATTACTGTATATCTTCTTTGTGTCGTGCAAAAACATACATAATAAGCTTAAAAACAACTTACCTGCATCACAATAAATTAACTGTTTTACTTGGTCAACAGTTGGAAAGATATGTAACAATCGTCCTCTTAAATTTAGGTCTCGAACTTCTACGCTATGTTGTACAGTGGCTACTAACAGTTTTTCCTGGGCAGCACAAAGTGCAAGAGGTTCATGCACTGACATAAAAACATCTTGGGAATCAAAGTGATGGCATGATATCACTCGTACCATTCCAGCAAAGACCCCAACTCTCTCTTCTGCAGGTTTCATTGGAAATTATAGTGAATACACGTGGAAATCTTACTTACTGAAAAGATTTTAAGAAAAGCTAAAGCAAATCTGTCCCACATTAAATATTTACTTCAATCAACATCTCTAGAATTCTTTTAAACTGAGAGACATGTGAATCTAAACTTTATAATAGAATATGAAATAAAAAGTTCTTGAAGTCATTCAAGAAGCTTTCTTTTACTAAGTAGTCATAGAACCAACCAAGTTGAGATACCATTTTAGATTTACTGTAAACCATTAATGAAGACTGAAAGTTGCAAGACTTAAAATAAGGGAATATTTGGGTACCAATGACCACTGTAATAACTAGAACTATTACGATGCTACACTTAAGAGTGGAAGGACTGACAGATTAGGAAATTCTTTTTTATTCTAAAACTGGTGGTATATGACATTGGGATGCATGTCTCAAAAGTACAAATCTGATTACAAAGAAATACATTGAAGATGATTCAAATCAAAGTTCTAAATGAAAACAGTCCTAACATTAAGGAAATAAAGAAAATAGAACATAAACAATGTCTTACCAGATTTTGTAAGAAAAGGACAAATATTTTTTCATTCTGCTTTTTATTTTTTTATTACATTTTGAAAAAATCTTAAAAGTTTATGTTTTCAATTTTATGTTTGTTTCCAAGTGAGAATCTAATTAGGTAGGTAATTTTATGATTATGCCTTGTAGTTTTCAAGATGAGAAACTTCACATTGCTGCAAAATAATTGGCACTATAATTTTATAATTATACCTCGTAGTTTTCAGATGAGAAACTTCACAATGTTACAAATTAATTGGTCTTTTGTTGTATAAAATTGGTGACTCATAAAAATGAAATAGTTTTATTTCAATAAAATAATTGTCAAACACATTTTTCAGTTGAATATAAGACTAAAGATTTTTAAAAAATCACTGGAAAATAGAAGGCATAAAAAACAATTTTGTTTGAACACAAATTAAAAAATATATTATGGTTCAACTTGTATAAAAAATAACTTAGAGCAATTTCCCAAACACGAAACATTTTTTTCAAAAATCTAATTGAATATTTGTAAACATTAGAGAAATTTTGATGGTCAACTTCATCTGATTATCACATTCAACTCTTATAATTTTTCACACAGTATGCTTCTTATGTTTATCAAAGTAATGCCAAATTTTTGCAAAACTTTATTTATGAATAGGAATGCAACATCAAAAGTTAACTTGTTTTACAGCAAGCGTCAGTGATCATGGTGGTGAAACATTATCCTGGATCACAGTAAACACCAATGATTTCTTTGTGATACATTACAAGAATAAAGGAACACAAATTTAATATTTCAAAAAGGTATAATAACCTCAAGTTAATTTTTTATCCAAAATGTGACAACCTTGTGAAATACATTGCTGTCAGTGGAAGCCAAGATTTTAAGAGTCATTGTTTTAAGAATAAAACTGTATTAACTGTATTATCTTGTCTTCTTAATGCAACACAAAGAAATTAGAAGTCTTAATTCCATTAGAGCCTCCAGGTGATACTCTTGTGAATCTCATGAAGATCAACTTTTTGCCTTTCATTTCTCAAAAAAAAAAAGTGTCTTCACCTATTCCTGTAAGATATCCCTGGATTTTCCTCCTTACCACCCTACTCTGAACTCTTTTCAATAAGTCATTATCCATTCTTAAAATAGAAGACTCAAAATTGTACGTACTATTTAACATTAGATCTAACTAATAATTTGCATAAAAAATGTTGACTTGTATTACAAGTTGTAACCAACATCAATAAGTAGACCTAAAATTGAAGTAGTTTTGGTGCTTGAATTACTTATCACTATGCTAAGATCCTTTCCTTTAGTCATGCAACTACATTAAACATTTTACCCAAATTATGATAATGCAAATATGCTATGTACTTACTAACTGATCAATGTCATTTCTTTAATACTTCAAGATCCTCAATAAGGCTAAAAATGCCAGTTTAATACCACCACAAAACATTCCTCTGTTAATAAAAACTTTTTCCTTTACCCCATCTAACAACCTATAATAATGAAATAGACAATTTTTTTCTCTAACCCCTACCAACATGATTTTCAGCTAATGTTTTATATGACACAATATTAAACATTTTTTGAAAATTTAATAATACAAAGTGTATATTATTTCCTTTGTCCAAATAACAAATAATGTGTTTAGAAAAACAAAACATAATTAACAAGGTAAGATTTCTCTTTTTTGAATATGTGTTGTACTTAATTTATGGAATGAAAATTCATTAATTATTTTAAAAGCTTGTTTTACCAAGACCATCTACAATATTCTCTACTACATAAGTAACACTAATTGGCCTATCATTTTCAGTAGCAACCTCTATTACCTTCATTTAAAATATTGTTTTCTTATAGCAAAGCCACATCAGGTTTTCTGCTGAGCCCACCAAGGGGAATCAAACCCCTGATTTTGTGTTGTAAATCCAAAGACATGCCCCCCAGTGGTTCAGCGGTATGTCTGCGGACTTACACGCTAAAATCCAGGTTTTGATACCCGTGGTGGGCAGAGCACAGATAGCCCATTGTGTAGCTTTGTGCTTAATTCTAAACAACCAATACAAAGACATACTGCTATACTAGCGGGGGGCCATTTAAAATAAGTCATATACAAACATAACACACCTGTCTATTTACCTATGAAAAATAAAAGATGCTAACTTATCCAATTTCTTTTTAGCCTCCATTAAAACTCTTAAGGAAAACCTTATCTGGCTATGATGCTTTAACTTCTCATCACTTAATCATTCAATGCATTAATATCTATATGATTCGAGTCAATTTCAATGCTGCCAATAAAATCTTCAATAGCAGAAACACTGTTAATATATTCTCTTCTGAAAAAAAACAAATGAATATTTAAAACATTATCTCACAGTTTTTAACAAAAACTGTCTCATAAGCCTTTTGGGGTTTCATAATTGATTACACTATGTAACACAAATTTTGTTCCTGGGTAATATGTTATTTCTCAATTATGTTGTAAAAGTACAGAAAATGGACATTATTCCCTTCATACTTTCCTTTTGGTACCTGAATAATGAAATTTAGAAATTAACTTATTTTCTAAGTAAAAATGGGCAAAATTGAACATTTTCATTCACATAAGGTCTGAATAAAACAACATATGAATCAAGATTTACATGTATTTATACTAAAATTATACAAAAATTAACAAAAATGTTTACGAGTAGTTTTTCGAGATTTGCAACTGTAATGTAAATCATTTTCACTGATCTGCCGCTAAATATAATCTCCCATCATGTTTTTATACACTCCAAGGTCTTTTTCCATTTACTTTAGGCATAAGCAATTGGAAAATAACACTTTCTGCCCAGGAACAAGAAGTAAAAATTTTGTAACAAAATGTTATTTAACCAAGTCCCTTGTCTGTAATTCTACAAATCTTCCAACACATCTGTCAGCTTCAACCTCTTAAAGCATTTATCTCTCATTTACTGCTTTATGTCTTTATTAAGCCAATTAGTTTTATTACCTGCTATCATTTTTGGCAAGAACTTTCCTATCTTGAAATAAAACAACTTAGTTTAAAAAATTTCTCATACCTATCACACTGTTTAACTCATTGTTTTCAATTCATTAATGATAAATTCATTTGTATGACACGAAAACTGGCTTTCAAATGAACAGAGATTCATCTCATCTGGTAGCAAAACAACAAATCTTATCACACAATTATTATTCTTCCCAACATTTTCCCTTATTTCAACTTTTGTAACCATATCCTTATTAGTGATCAGCATTAAACAGGAAACAGCATTCCCTGAACCACTCAAAGATCCCTCTCTCACTATTTAAAACCACACAATTACAATAATTGTGCCTAAACTTAAAGTCTCCAATTATTATTGCATCAATATTGTTACGAGCAGCAACCCTCATCTGATTATATAAATTATCATTAACCTCTTCCACCTAATTAGGTAGCCAATAAATATTGTAACCCATTTATATTTAACCTGCTAACTTCTAGTGCTCTATTTATCTTCAACCAAAACTGGCAGCAGTTCATCCCTCATTAAAAAATTACCTCACTACTTTTTAAATTTTTTCTCTTATTACTCGGTATCACTGTTACTGTTAAGCAACTTACAATGCTGAAATCTTAAAAATTCAACATTACTGAAATATTACATTTTAGCAATTCTGATTATATCATAATCTTTCACAACTCTTAACTCTATTCTTTCATTAATACTAATTCCAGTAGTACAAGAAAAGCAACACTCCTAACAGCAGAATAATAAAATCCAAGCTTATATTGAACCCACAAGTTTAAATGATTTAACACCTAACAAGCAAACTCTATTACTTTTGAGTGTACATTGACATTTTTTAGCTTCCAAATTACAACTGTAGTGTTGTTTAAATATTTTATTTGAGGCTTAATATACAGAAAGAGATCAGTAAGTTAATTGCTGTAACAATTTATATTAAAAATGAATTACTGGGAGTGACCACATCTAAAATTTATAAAACTTTATTTTCATCGATATTTCATACCCATGATATAAAAACACACTTTTAATTTATCTTTCTAGTACATCGTCTCCTCTTTATCTTTAACGCCAAATCATGCAAATATTTATTTACATTGTAAATAACATTATACAGTATCAGAAAATCATCAAACTACGTTTAATTTTTAAAACACAATAAAATAAACACTACTAACAGCAAATAGAAAAAAGTAAAGTTAAAAGCTAAACACAGTTAAAATAATAAGTTATGAGTATTACTGTTAGAATATGTGTTCAACTTCCATATTTTCAACATACACCAATGCTACCTTCTAGGCATGTGCAAAAAAAACAAATAAACAAGAAACTGAAAAAAGTAGCTAGAATAACATATACATATATATTGCACAGTTGTCATTAAAATTATAAATAATTTAGAATAGCGTACTCGTAAAAAATAAAATCATGGTTGGTAATGAGCAAGAAAAAATGCAAATTGTATTAACAACAATGTACTGAATAATAAATATAAAAATTAAAATGGATTAAATTGACACTTAAGCCTCGGTATTATCGTTTAAGCATTAAATTATGGGTACTTACAGTACTTACTTACTGGGGGCCATTAAAATCACTTGAATGTATACGAAATTGAAAACATATTAATGTAATAATAAATGTATACAGTTTATTTAGATTTGTTTATGTTTTTTTCACAACAACAATTATTCATATATATTAATATTATATAAATTTCTCATACATTCAAGTACCATCAAGCATCTCAACCAGAAGTTTAGGGCTTGTATAACGCTAAAAATAAAAATTAGGCTCGCATGCACAGATAAGAAACAGTTCATTTTGTAAGTTTGTGCTTAACAATCAACAAAGAAACAAAAGTTATCAAAATGGCCAATTATTTTTAAGTAAGTGAGCACCCTCCGGTATCTTTGTCCATTGGTGGCAGGTAACAGCAGAGTAAGGGATAGCTTGTCAGGGTGAAGCATAGTTGGATTTGTTAACCCTCTAACCGTCAAGGTCGCTATGAAGATTTCACCAAAACCAAGAAAAACGGGATGACAAGGGTTATGTCAAGACTCCAAGGGACCGTTTACTCTTTCAGCAAAAAGAACTGACAACAGAAATCAAAGGCCTTATGAGTCATTCGGTGTGAAGAGAATTAAGTTGGTATTTAAATCAGCTATCAAAGAGCAATAAGCCAGTTACATGGAATTAATTTACGATATTAGAACACCCATTCTTAAAATTATAAATGGTTGACTCCAAATTCTGCTTTGTAATATCTCGGTGCGCAAACTGTGGGACACCTCCCAAGGAGGTCCAGAGGGTCAGTCGGGATGAGACTCAGTTATGACTATAAAAGCATACAAACTGTACTTGAAAGTACAAGTTTAAAGACAAAAGTTTTTTTTAATTACCGTGCAAATATTCCTACTATTAAGAAATACAATGCAAATGATTAATATATAGTATATGCAAAAACTGTGCTCGGCATGGCCAAACGTGTTAAGGCGTGCAACTTGTAATCGGATGGTCGCAGGTTCGCATCCCAGTCGCCCTAAACATGCCCACCCTTTTAGCCGAGGGGGCGTGATAATGTAACGGCCAATCCCACTATTCGTTGGTAAAAGAGTAGCTCAAGAGTTGGCGGTGGGTGGTGATGACTAGCTGCCTTCCCTCTAATCTTACATTGCAAAATTAGGGACGGCTAAGGTTTCTCCTCATGGTTGGGGGTTGTGCAGTAGGCTAACAATCTACTCACTTAAAAACCCAGTCTGTTAATGAATCCGCAAGTGATTGCGGCCCTATGTTCCTTAATGGAATCTAGAGGCATAATAATAATATACAAAAACTAATTTCAGTAAGGAGCTGCTTCTGCCTAAGAATAAAAAAAGAACAAGAAACAAATGAAGAAGGCTATTTTGGTCATAGTGAAAGCAAATCTCCAGATCTGCATCATTTGCTTGGTAAAATGCAAAGAAGTGTGCTCTGAATCCTTGTGGAAAACGAACTTTTGAATGACGCCAAAAATGGGAGAAAATATCAACACTGGTCATTCTCACAAGGATGTGTATATATTGATTTTATTCACTGGCGGATCCAGAAGAAGAGCATGACCCTTCAAACGAAAGCAAATAAAAAAATATCATGATGATTTTAGCCAGGAAATAGAAGGTTTATTGGTGTTATTTCTTGTAAAGTAAAGTAAATTTTCGAAATCTGTTGTTAAAAGTTTAGCATTGAAAATATACGAGATAATTTTCGAATAATTTAAATTCGGATTATTATTTCACCTGAAAGTTTCAAATGACCTAAAAGCTCAGAGCTTCCAAGAACTTCACAACTGGACTCCATGCCGTAGATGCTCGCGTTAACGCCATCTCTCCAAAACTTTGACAGCTCCAAACATTAACTCTGGTTCTGCCACTGATTTTAATTATTGATATTATTTACAGTTGTTATTATCAATTTAAGTTGATCAAAAAGTAAAAATAGTACACAAATGCAATCTCAATTTAATTTTAAATTATATATTGCCTTGGCCTTAACGTGATTTTATGGGTATGAGTGTGGAATAAGCAGGATTTTGATTTCCTTCAGTGGTCACACCATTTACAGGTTTCAGGTTTTATATATGCTAATAGAAAGGTGTTTGGATTGATTTTCTTTCTAAAAAATTTATCATAATTGTCCAAATGATGCATTGGAAAACATATAAATATAAAACATTTTGAGAGAGGAATCAAGTACCTGAGGCAAGAAGGTTCTGTCATTGGCTTGATCAACAAAACAGCACATTACAGCCAAACATGATTTAAAAGTATCTCAACCAAAAATATAAGCAAAATACCAGGTCATTTCAGGCAGTGAATGAAATCAGAGACATTGTTTTGGAAATGACTAAAGCATCGTGGAAAAGTGAATTTTTTTAAGAAAAACTGCTATTTCTTAGCGCCCCAGATTGTCTCTCAAGCCCCAAAGGTATTTGTTAGATATGAAACTCCAAATACTAATAAATTATTTTCATTCCAAACATAACTCTTCATTCTCCTAAGGAAGAAAAGTGAATTATTGTTCGAGTTTTTGGTCTTGTTTGTAAACAGTTATAACTCATAATTCTAGTGTTACTGTTAGGCCTATTACAACTACAGCAGTAATTTATTTTTTAATTAAGCACAAAGTTACACGATGGCTATCTGCGCCAACCGTCCATAATTTAGCAAAGATGATTCGACAATAACAGGTAAGGTTCAGTTTAAGTTTAAAAACAAAATTATATTACATTTCATATTTAAAAAGTAGCATGCTTCCTTTTGTTATATTTATGTCTGACTTATTGTAGAATTTCGCAGAAAATAAAAGTGGAAGTAGAGGGTCGAATGCAGTAACATAAAGTGGAGGTGTGGTACATTCTTTTAGCGTTCCCACTGTAGGTTGACAGTTTACAGATGGTAACTATACCATATTTGCACAAGTTTCCAAGCTACGAGGAAATAAAACTAATAGCCGAATCAAAATCTTACATAAAGCAAGGTAGTTGCATAATAAAATCCTGGTTCCTCAGCCTAATAAAAATATCTTTTCCGCCGCAATGTTTTTTTTTCTTTTTTTAGGTATGTCAATACAAATGGCCAAGGAAAGTGGAACGAGATTTACTTGCCACAATAAGATGGTTAAATACACTACCTGCCTTAAGTGAAGAAGGTGTATCTGTAGTCTTGTATGAATTTATGTTGAAAAGAAACTTGTGTAGAGACCACGCGACTGAAAAATGTGTGAACTGTGATCCAGATTTCATCGTTGAGTTGCAAATTCACCTTATTTCACGTTACATTATCATGGAAACTGATTCAGCTTACAGCATGAAACTTGTCAATTCAATGATTTAAAAAGAAGTTTAAGGGGAAGGAAGAACATGGAGGATTTTCTTTCAACGAGAATATCTTTTTGAAGATGAGTCAGCTTAAGCGTTTTTTAAAGGGTGACAGACAAGCTCCTGTAGTTGTTATAACAATAGCCACCTGGGAACGTACCATGCAATCATTTTTTGATGAGAACTTGTAGATGTGAAAATATTCTGATGTTGCCGATTTTCAAATTTTCCTTTTATAACAATGTGTACAAAATCAATATCAGCAAAAGAAGTTCTGTGGTATGTTCTGACATTGCTGGCTTTGTTTCTGTTGAGGGTCAATGACTGATACTTGCTAAACTGGTTGCGTGAATTATCCTAGTGTTCAAAGGATAACACAACAGAACAAACAATACATGTAGCAGAATAACATGAGTAGCAGCAATAGCAGAGGAACTTAGCTTGAGGTCAGCATCACTGGCATGGCATATGAGGAGATATTGATTAATCCAAAATACCATGTTGTTATAGAAGAATGTGTTTTTCATGGGAAAAAATTTGTTTATCGTGTTACACAGCTCTTTTTGAAATGTTTACAAATATCATACCAACACTGTAGAAATAGAACATTACAGCTTGAAGAAGTTAAATACATTTGTTAATAATTGTATATGTTGATAATAAAGTTATTTGATTACGTTTTAAATATAACTCCATAAAGAAAAAAAATCGTAACATACGCATTTCGCCTTAATCGTAGTGAAAAGGTTAACCATTAAACAGCGGGAAAGTTATAGATAGCAGCATCAGTTGATGATGACTGCCGTTTAAGCGTTAAATGAATTTATATGTAACGAGTATATTTTGAAATACAGTTTTAATTTTATTAGTATTAACATTTTATCATTTTTATGATCAAAAAGTTATTTGCGATCAATGCTATAGTGGTAACTAGTTTTGATGTTTAATCGCTGTTTAATATTATTTCATTGGATGAGACATTGACCTGTATGAAAACTTGACAAAAAGTAACGAAGGTAATTTTAATGCATAGTTTAAGAAGTATTTCTGTGTAAAATAGCAACAAAATAACTACAATTTTTGTTTAATGGAAAGGAATATGAATAAACAGATGTAGTCAGTGTGGCTTCCAATTGGTTCAATGTATTTTTATGTCATCATGAAGGGATTTGATTAGGGAAATATCCTAAAGAATTTAACCTTTGTATGAAAATATGTGTACGCTATATTTTCTGTATTTGAGAACAAAAAACATGTTTCTTCATTTCTTGAGCGAACATCATACCTATATTAAGTCCACTGTAGAAGAAGAAAAAACATGATTACTCTTTTTGACCATTCTTGCCATCAAGGTGGGAAGTTTGAAACTGGAGTCTATAATGAACCTTCCTTTTTCAGGTTTATATTCCAACATTTATATAGTATCACTTGAGCAGCTTAAAATGAAAACAACTGCTGTCATTCATCATATTTTGTGAATCAAAGAGATTCTTACTATTACAGTTTTGACACGGAACTAAACATAATTTAATACTACTGTTGAAAGTGTGATGAAAATTATATAATCCGTGACAATTATTAATCCTTTGCGTACAGAGTGAAAAGGTATTTATATTCAAACTATCTCTGAAGCCTGAAAAGCCAGATGAAGAGCTTTTTGTTTTCGTGATGACAATAAGGATAAAGTCAACAAACCAGTATTAAGACTGAAACAGCATCTGGATATAATACATATTGTAAACTTTCCTGATGCATTCAAGACTGAAAATAGATTAGCACACAGCAAATGTATAATCCAAACCATAAGTAGTTTCTTATCATTTTAAAAGTGATCCACAGGTTTCTACCCATTTACAAACATCTTCCAAAAGTTAATCGTATTTTAAATATAAAATATTATAAATTCTTTGGTATCATTGACACTACATTTTCAACAGTCCCTCATGCTCACTTTTGTGGTCATAAGTATGTGCTAATATTAGACATTACAATCGTCATCGTAATAGTCTTCCTCAGAGGACGGTTAGGTTAACATTGGACAGATATCTTATATTTTAAATATATCCTACGCTGTAAATGAAATGCTATTCTAAAACAGTGGTATAAAGGTAAAATGTTTTGTGTCGAAGCTTTAACTTAATCATAATAAATTACTGATCTTTGAATTACGTATAGACACGTGTTCTGCATTTTGGAAATTTAAATTTGTTTAAAATTTTCCGTTGGCATATGTGCCGTCAGAAAGTATTATTGATATATTGTCTGAATTATGAATATATATTTTCCACATGATAAATAACATGTACAAGTGTTTAACTCCAGAAATGTATAGGAGTGTGGCTGAGGTCCTCTCCGATCCCTTCATACCACTGCTTCCAAGACGAAAGTTCTTTCGGAGTGTATTATGAGGGCATCACAGATGCGCGGCTCGTACCTCTTAGGCCATTTATTTTCAAGGAATTGAATTAAGGGAGGAGCAGACAGCTAATGACATTTGGCATCTTCACTTCATATTTTAATTATCCTGTTAATGGTACCAGAAGCTGTGGTTAGTCTTATACCAAAGGCTTGGATTAAAAAAATTTCCTCTCTTGTATACATTTTTTTTCTGGGAAACGTCTTAAAATTTTCCTCTTCGTTCTTATATCATTTATCAATTTTTTTTTAAATAATGTTCCTCAAGAAGATTGAGACATAACGGTTCATTGAAATGTTTAATGGTCGTAAGCCAAACAAATAATAACTAAACACGTCATAAACTATTATTTATGAATGTCTGAAAAGTTGATGGAGCATTATTTGCTCCCAATGACGACCTTACATTAATCCCAAACAATACATAAAGTGTAAGAAAAGCTGTTTTCACCTTATCATTATTTTTCCAACTCAGCTTGGAAATAACATTGCGATAAATAAATTTTACTGATGTATTGTGCAATTATTATATCCTCCCTATGAGATAATGGGTATGAATCAGCGATAGTAACCTCATTCAACCTTTTGAATTCAATAAATTACATTATTCGATCTTTCTTGGGTTCTAATACTACAGATAATGCATAATGACTTGAATATTCCCTAATTTATTATCCTTATGATTATTTCTCTGTTTCATCATTAATAAATTCTCTGAAAATGGCTCCTTTTAGATTTCTTCATCACAACATTAAAGGTTACTTTTCATATGTTTAATTAAATAGATCTATCCTGACCTATCATCAGATATATTAATCTCCTACATTTTCTAGTGTTGCTTAGGATTTACTTCTTCAAAACCTTTAACGTGCCTTGTCTTCTCATTACGATCTAAAATAGTTTTATATTCGCTTTTGATAGTACTAACCCTTAAACATGTCATCTCGAAAGTTTCCGGTGCGACTCTAGTGTGTCATGACTTTAGCACATTTACCTGACACGTTGGTCATATCACTCTTTCACCTCTACCTCATTATCAAGCAAACCAGGATGTAGAATATTATCTGCCACCCTTACAACTATTTCACTTTCAAAAGTTCGACATTTCAGTATGACGTCAGTTCGGGATGTAGTATATCGAGCCTCTCCTACTGTGATGCTAAACTCAATTGAATCTCATTATCGCCTTTTACTAACTTTTTTTCTCACCAGAGCTTCATAACTGTTTTGTTTCTTTGTTTTGGAATTTCGTACAAAGCCACTCGAGGGCTATCTGTGTTAGCCGTCCCTAATTTTGCAGTGTAAGACTAGAGGGAAGGTAGCTAGTCATCACCACCCACCGCCAACTCTTGGGCTACTCTTTTACCAACAAAAAGTGGAATTGACCGTCACATTATAACGCCCCCACTGCTGGGAGGGCGAGCAGGTTTGACGCGACCCTCAGATTACGAAGCGCACGCCTTAATGCGCTAGGCCATCCCAGGCCCAGCTTCATAACTACCAGTGGAAATAAAGCATTAAAGTCTTACCCATTTATCATCACGTTTTCTAAATGTCATTTGAGCTTTTGTATTTTACATATAGTTTTCTTATTCTGCCTATACAATTTAGCTATATGCCCAACTTAGCCACAAATCAAATATTTTACAGGATGTTTGTAATTTGTCTTTTAATTTACTAAATTAGTCTGATAAAAGGTTCTTAACATTCACTACATATTCACATGGTAATGTCACTGTCCCAAGTGTGTTTATTGACTTCCTATTTTTTAACTGATATTACACCAATTTTTCCTGTGTTATTTTATTAAAGGTTGCTTGTGCAACATCAAATCTACAATCCGTTTATTTAACTAGCAAGTTATAAATCCTTGTTTCATACCATTTTAACTTTTCGTTTGCCGTTTTCCTTTGATCTTCGTGTAATAAATTTTCAGATTTTTCCAAAATACCTGATTTTACCACATTATAATATAATGCGTCTGTATTTCCAATATTTTTGTATGCTGCTGTTATTGTTTTGAATTTAGCACAAAGCTACACAATGGGCTATCTGTGCTCTGCCCACCACGGGTATGAGCCATTGGGGGGCTTGTATGCTGCTAACGTTTTCCTAATGGGACAAGAAGCACTTTCCTCCGTATTCAAGGAAAATTTCTTAAAAATTCGACAACTGTATGCATTGTTGCTTCTTTAATACACGTAAGCCCTATCACTGTAAGTACCCTACCAAGTCGAGAGCGTTTTGTTTGTACCTGTTTTCTACCTTTAGTTTTGAAGTATATTTTCAGCTTATTTCGTTTATTTCAAAGCATTTTTATTTCAGAATGAGTTATTTACTTTGTCATTCGATAAAAATCAAATTCGGATTTTAGCGTTGTAAATTCGCACACTTACCACTCTACCGATGAGAAACTTCTCAGATTTTCCTTCCAAGAATTTATTCTCTTCTTCTAACCAGCTCATTTCTAACTGTATCTTAGCAACTTCTAAATGGTGATCGTGAAAGCCTTTGCGAACATTAATCGCATTTCCCATGTTTTCACTAAGCTTAAGGTTAAAAAATCACCTATTGTGACTCCTGTCTCAATTAAAACTTCATGTATCTGATATTCTTGCAAGAACTTCTGCATATTATGTCCAATTTTTAAATCCGGCATTACCCTATCGTAGTGTTGTAAATTGATGAGTCAACTTAGTCTGTTGAATTGATTGGCTGTGATGTGAGATTCGATTTTTGTCTTATTTTGTCTGTGTGTAGTTCATTCCAGCTGTCAAATTATTTTATATTCTGCCATAAGGAGATGATAGCTCATTCTCCCTTAAATCACTGTTCAATATATTTTCATTTGTTTTCAACTGTTCTGTAGAAACATATGTTAGATCGCAACGAAATGCTGAACAAGATTTTCCTTCGTCTTCAAAATTTTGGCCTGTAATAAATATGGTTTGCTTCCTACGTTTACATCTTTTTAAACTAGCACTGGTTCAGGAAGAACCTGGTCGAATGTACAGAATATAAGATATGTGGTTTTGATGCTTAAAATTTTTCTCATAGTTCTATATAATTATGCCTTGAAATATCAGGCTCATGTAGTCTTTCCATATTCTAACAAGAAAAGAGCTCAAGATATCTATTTACTATAACTACATGATTAGTCGTTTTTATTAGCTGAATATTCAGAGTATATTTTGAATTTTTGATTAAATTAAACGTGACTTTTGTGATCTTCTTCAATAATTAAGTATTGAAAATTATTGTTAACTGATGATGATGTTGCTTTACTTCTAAATTTAAATGTTTTAGATGTGACAGCCAAAAGTGGAATGTGTACTGTAATGAATTTTTTCCGTTGCATGACTTGAGACAAATCTTTGATTTATTACGTCCTGGTGGATATAATGCTGGTTATTGTATACAATCTGCACAAATCATACAATTATCGTCACTATCACAACCTGCAGGTTAATTAATTAAATGTTTGAAACGAAACTCAAGTTCAGTTTGCTTTCGTAACTGTTTTGGCGAAAAGAAGTAACTGAAGTTAGGTTGTTTTTTAATTCCATTCTTTTCATATTTGTACTGTTTGGGAGGAAAAGGCGGATTTGGTTTTGTTTGGGTCTACTATAAAATAAAATAAATATTAAAAAAAAATATTTCGCTAGTACTTTTAATACTAGATAACCGAAAAATTGAGATATTTTACCTTCTTCTTTTGAGTTTTCATGGCCATAATTCACGCTTTTAGCCTTGTTCCTAGCCATTAGTTGTGTGTTATCCTAGTGAAACAAATATATATGTATACATTTAACCAAACCTTCGACTGTCTAAAGTTAAGACAAAGCTACACAACTGGCTGTCTGCGTTCTGTCTACGACGGGTATCGAAACCAGGTCTCTAACGTTGTAAGTCAGCATATATACCACTTATCACTTGACGTAATATCCAAAAAATCATCTTGTGGATATGAATAAGAAAATAGTAGAATATGTGACTTTTATTTCCCTCTTTTACCGGTTTCGTAACTTTCACTTATCAGGAAATAGTTATACTGAAAACCTTCGATATTCGTGGTGGGCGGAGCAAAGACAACCAGTTGCGTAGTTTTGTGCTTAATTTCAAAATATCAATCACTGAGTTAACATCTAACAACAAACAACACATGGAAACCCACCACAGAAATAATAAACCTAATCAAAAAGCGCAGACAACTGAGAAGACAGTACATGATTACAAGAAACAGAGAAACTAAAACACAAATAAACAACATTAAAAATCACATCAGAACTCAAATAAAACAACAAAATCAAAATAAATGGGACAATTACTGTAATAAACTAAACGACATAACTGACCCGAAAAAATTCTGGTCACATCTTAAAAGATTCACAAATGAAAACACAAACACAAAGAAATATCCTCCACTTGAACATAATAACACCACTGCACACACAAATAAAGAAATAGCCGAAGCTTTCAAGGATCAATTCCAAAATACATTTAAAACTGACACAGATCCAGATATGAATACAAACTTCTACAATAAAGTCACTAATCACATAGCAAACAATAAACATCAATATGAACCTATATTTCCAGTAAACGTAACTGATACAAATACAAATTCTAACACTGATTATGAAAGCACATTACAAACAAAGGAAATATCCCTACATGAAATACTAGAAGCAATAAAAAACACCAAAAACAAAGCACCAGGAGAAGATGAAATACAAGCTATTCTCCTAAAAAAGGGCACTCCGAAATTGTTTGACCACCTAAATTCACTATTTAACTTATCGCTATCCTCAGGATATATCCGAGTTTCTTGGAAGCTAGCAAATATTTTAATGTTCCATAAAGAAGGAAAACCAGCGAATAAACCAAATAGCTACCGACCAATCAGCCTGACCAGCTGTGTTGGCAAAATTCTTGAAAGAATAATAAGTAATAGACTCTCCACATTCTTGGAGATAACATCAAAATTACCAGAAGAACAGAATGGATTCAGAAAATTTAGACAAACGACAGACCATTTAATAAGATTAACAGAAACCATAATAGATAGTTTCAACAAAAACGAATGTACAGTCGCTTGCTTCCTCGATATCGAGAAAGCATTCGACACCGTTTGGCACGACGGTCTAAGGTTCCGAATGAATGAAATGGAACTACCGCGAGGAATTATTCGCTGGTTATCTAACTTTTTGGAAAACAGAAAATGTAGAAGGAACTTTTTCCGAATACTTTACTCCACTAGCTGGTGTCCCACAGGGAGGGGTGGTTAGCCCTATACTCTTCATCATGTATGTAAACAATATGCCATTAAAGGATCCAAATCATGGATTCTCATCACAGTTCGCAGATGATGTGGCAATCTGGAAAAGTGCTGCAACACCCACGATAGCAGCTACAAACACACAACCACAATTAAATAAAATTAGTGAATACTGTGAAAAATATAGAATTAAAATAAACACAGCAAAAACTCAGCTCGTAGTCTTTATGAAATCGACAAAACACAAAAAACAACAGCCAGAAATATATATGAAAGGCACTCTACTCCAGATTGCCCAATCAGCAAAATTTTTAGGTCTGACTTATGATTCAAAATTAACTTGGATCAATCATGTCAACGAAATTAAAAATAAAATTTGGCGAAGAACCAACTATGTAAGGAGTCTAACTGGTAAAAACAGTGGAGCATCTACAGATAACATTTTGAAAATATACAAAACATATATTAGACCTGTAACAGACTATGCAGCTCCAGCATGGGTAACTGTAAGTAATAAAACAATCAAAACTAAACTACAAACAATCCAAAACACACTTCTCACAACTGCATACAGAGTCCCGAGATCAATATCATCTGAATTCATTCATAAATACTTGGACATACCAGCCATATCAGATAGACTCCTACATATTACAATTAGGTACCTTAACAAAAATTGGATGAAAAATGATTTATTATGCGAACTAGACAGGTACCTCATACACGATGAAGAAAATCCTAAATATCTCTCCCCAATTAACATATATTTTAAATGTAAAGAAAAATAAATTAAAGTAAAATATGTATGTATATAAACTTTAAATCTTATATTTATAGTTTACATATTTATGTATTTAAAAAAAATAAATAAATTGCCACCAGCAAACTTGACCTACTGTGAATAATAGACTATAAATGGACATTGCCCTGAGAAGGACCTAACATACAAACAGTTAGGGAAAATAAATTCAGGAAGGAGGAAGAGGTCAAAGAGAACCTGACCCTCCAGGGCAAAATACCATTGATCCTTCTGGCACCTTTTTAAATATCTAGTCGTAAGAGAGCAGAAGAAACTGATTGTGTAAAGCCACTAGGAACTGTGAAAAGTAACTTATAGATATGAAAAAGTAATTTGAAGTATGAAATTATAATATAAATAAATTGCACTTTATTATAATAACAACAGTCCGCCGCTGCTAGAGCGGTAAGCCTACGGATTTATAACCCTAAAACCAGGGGTTCGAGTCTCCTCGATGGACGAAACAGATAGCCCAATGTGGCTTTGTTGTAAGGAAAAGTAGCATTTCTAGCACTATAGTAAGTTGTAAAGGCCGTATAAATTTTACTTAACTGGTAAACTATTATGTCATGATGAAATTAGTACGGATGTTCTCTTCTTGTAGTATTTTCTTCTAACTGAAATTCACAAAAATTTTATTGCATATCCTACTTAATTTGCATATTATAATAGAACATATTCTATTTATTCAAAGTTGTTTTGTGTCTCTGTATAAAGAAATTTAAATTCGTAGCCGGCTTTTAATTATCCTCTGATGTAAAATATACTTAAAAATAAACTAGTACATATAGTTCGTTTCAATAAAAGCTTTATAGTTGGAATAATTCCAAACGTATTTTTAGTTCATCTAGAGTTTTCTCATTAAATTGCTATGAAGACGTATTTTTATCCCCCCCTCCCAGTGGCTCAGCGGTATGTCTTCGGACTTACACGCTACAATCCGGGTTTCGATACCCGTGATGGCAGAGCACAGATAGCCCATTGTGTAGCTTTGTGCTTAATTTAAAACAACAACAACGTATTTCTACAAAATATATCATATCCCTCAAGTTTTTACATAAATAGGCATAAGGAATAAAAACCAAAGTAAATCCTTCGTCACAAATTACTGCCATGATTTTCCTTGACATGTATCCACAAGGAAAGTTGATGGTATTTTGTGGTGCCAAATAAACTGAATAAAAATTAAATAAAACTGTAAAAAGTTCCAAGTTAACCATCTTAAAGGAAATTGTTTAAAAAGTGTTTTATTTGTTTTTGCACAAGAAATTTTAATGGCGATAGGTCAAATTAACTAATCATTTTTTATGTTTAAGAATAATTTTACTTTTAAATTGCAAGTAATATTTATAAATCTAAATTATAAATTAGTTAAACGTATTAAGTTGGAATGTTTATATCACAGCTCCACTCAATAACATTTATCAGTCTTATGTCTCCTTCATAGTCACAGTCAATATCTTTGATTAATTTGAATATTTTCACCCGAGTTAACACAAAAGACCAGAAACAATGGCTAAAAATTATGAAAAACACTCAAATAGAAGTAACTTCGAACTTCTGTTATAAAATGGCTGTTTATTTGTTTGTCTTGGAGCTAAGAGATGCAACACTTTTAATTATGTTAATATAATTCAGTAACTCATAACACACTTTGGAGCAGGGGTTCCCAACCGGTGGATCGCAAAGCCTTGGCAGAGGAGTCGCGTGGCCTTGTTAGAAGTAGCTTGGGATAACATTAATTTTATTTCATCAATTACCTTTTCATGCTCTTACATTTTATTTTGCTTCGGTGCAAAGCAAAACGTGTGCTACGTCAGTTCAATGTCATTAGGTGATATTATGAGTGTATGTATGCGTGCCTGTGAGTGATTGTGTATGTGTGTACTAGTGAGTAGCGAGTATGTGAGTGCACGCGCATGTACGTATGCTTGTGTGTCTGTTCAGCTGTGATTAAGTGTGTGTGTGTGCTCGCTGTCGACACGGTTTCATTTTAACAAGGAGATAAGTAAGCAGTAGAGGTGAGTTGTGTCCATGGTTAAATGGCGCAGATATTCAGAATTCTACCTCAACATTGGTTTCACCACTGTGCTCGCCAACGACGGCATCGAGAAATTACAGTGTGTTTTGTGCCATGCTGTCCTGAGTGAAGAGTCAATGAAACCATCAAAACTCAAGCGTCATCTCGAGACGAAACATCCAGTACACGCAAAGAAGGGTTTGGATTTCTTCAAACGGCATGAACGGTGTCTTAATAGCCAAAGAATCGATAGAAGTGGGTCGTTTCAGCAGCAGAGTGCAAGCTTCATATGAGATTGCATTCGAAATTGCTAAACAAAAAAAGCTTCACACGACTGGAGAAACACTTCTTAAACCCTACATGATGAAAACAGTAAATCTTATTCTTGGAAAAGCCAGAGCAAAGAAGATGCAGCAAGTATCCCTGTCAAATAATACTATGCAGAGGCGCATTTCTAAAATGTCTATGGATGTGAAGGAACAGGTTTTGACTGAAATCAAGGGTTCTCCTTTGTTCTCCTTTCAGCTCGACGAGTCAACAGATGAAAGTTCATATTTTCAGTTGCATGTTTTCGTGAGATACATTAATTCAGGTGATATCAAAGATGAATTCTCATTTTGCAGTGCACTTGAAACCACAACAAAAGATGATGTCACGGAAAAAGTTTCAACTTTTTTTCAAGACGAAGATCTTCAATGGGAAAACGTGTGTGGGGGGTTTGTACGGATGGGGCACCGGCTATGCTGGAATCGAATTCAGAATTCCAGTTGAGAGTGAAGAAGCTAGCACCTCAAGCAAAGGGCATCCACTGCATGATTCACCGATATGCTTTCGCCAGTAAGACTCTCCCTGCCACTCTGCAGGAAGTGCTTCAACCTGTAATCAGAATTGTAAGTTAAATGAAGACTCAACACTTGCCTATTCAAAGAACTATGCAAAGACATGAATGCTGACCACGAAGTCCTTCTCTTCTACACAGCAGTACGTTGGTTGTCGAAAGGAAACGTTATTAATCGTGTCTTTGAAATGAAAGATGAAATAAAGCTATTCCTGGAGACTCAAGAAAAAAAAGATGTTGTAGCTCACTTCGAAGATGAAGCATGGAATAAAACGGTTGCGAACCTAGCCGACATTTTTGACCAGCTGAACAAGCTCAATTTGAAGCTTCAAGGAAGGGAAACACATGTTCTCCTTTTTCAAGATAGTCTTCGGGCCTTTGTTCCCAATCTGCAGAACTGGCGCCGGAAAACCAATCTTGGAAACATCGCTATGTTTGAAAAACTTTGTGGAGTGACGGATGAGTCTCAGATCCAACTGGATCAGTTCCTCAAGGATGAGATTACCGAACATCTTCAGTCTCCAGAAAAGGAAGTCGAGCGTTACTTCCCTGAGCTCTCACAGGAACAGGAAGCCCTGGTAAGGAACCCATTTTGTACTGAACTTGATGTATCCAGCATCTCAGATGAATTTCTAAATCTGTGGAACGACTCTTCAGCTCGTGATCTCTTCAAGGTGAAATCCGTGACTCAGTTCTGGTGCGCTATGTATCAGTCATACTCCAAAGTTAGCAAGATAGTTTTACGTGTCCTTGTTCCATTTGCCTCTACCTACTTGTGTGAGGCAGGATTTTCCACTCTTGTCAATATAAAAACAAAGAATAGGAACAGATTGAATGTTGGAAATGACATGAGACTGGCTCTAACAAACGCTTGGCCACAAATTTAAAAGCTTGCTGTTGAAATGCAACATTAGGCATCTCACTAGCTGTTCAAACTTATGTTAATATTATTTTAAGAAATATATGTTCTTTTTGTGAATTCAGGTTGGATCAATGTGATTTAATTTGCTAATAAATAATTACAGAATTTAAAAATATTTTTAGATGTTTCTTTCCCTCTCCTTCACAAAAAATAAAAGAAAAATTAAACTTTTAGGTAAGGGGTCGCGAGTGCAAACAGGTTGGGAACCCTTGCTTTGGAGGGAAGAGGAGGGGTCAAAGTGTACTTCATTTCAATTAAAGTATTAATACCAATACTGGGCGACTTTAAAATACATTTTTCTTAAGTGGATTTCTTGTTGGTTTTGTTACAACAAACTTTCTTTCTCGAATACAACAGTACATTAGAAGTGGCCCCTAACGAGAACTCATTCAAAGCAAATTAAAAGGTCACCTGTATAATTTTACACAATTATTTTATTCCCTCTTGATACAATCGTTCTGCTACGGTCTTTCCAAGTGTAATTGACAGAAGCAATGATTGAGTTTTCGTTTGGAAGTAGGTGGTGCAGAAGTAACTGCTGTGTTATTTCGTTTCTTGATGTAATAAGAAGTTTTTCACATTTTTAGGAGGCAAAATAGCTTTTTCATACATTTGACTTTGGGTTTTAACAGCAAATATAATTAAGCAAAAACACTTCTTAAAGATAATTCTATAATTATATCTTACTTCTTTGTTTACAAAATGAAATATCAATATTTGCTAGGCTTCGTAGTACTTGACTAAATTTTTTAAATTCTTTTCCTCACATTAATGTTGCTGAAATACTCTTATAGTATAATCATTATTTGCACGTTATTGTTGAATAATACTAAGTAAATATGCAGTCACGATCATAGAGGCTGTTCAGGTAACAATACTTTGATGTTATTTTTTTTAAAACGAGTATTTTTTTTGCAAGACATAAAAAGTTGGATAAATATTAACAAAGAATTACCTGACACTCGTGAATGAATTTTTTTTTTACTTTATTCTATGCGACATTTCAAACAAACACCTTTCATCGGACAGAAAAGATGTTTTTGTTGGTTTTGAAAATGGGCAAAAACAACACAATAGACAATCTGTCCACTATGCCTACAAATTGTATCAGAACCTGGATTTTAGTCATGCAAATTCCCTGACATTGCGCTTTGCCACTTTGGGAGAACAACGGACACGATGGTGGTCTTGGTAATGAGGGTATTCGATTCGCAATTTTCGAGTTACCCCGTGCAATTCACGATAAATATTTGATATAACATACTTCGCTAACTTTTTTCACATGTGTGTAAGGACGGGGGAATATTTTTCTCAAAATTTGAGTCTGCTGGGCAAAATAGAAAAAGAAAACAAGAATAATTTCCTTTTCAGAGGTTAGGCATCCAGCATACTAGCGTAACCCATTTACCACTGACTTATGATATACACGAATTTATCTACACATGTTCACTATTACTGTTAAGAGGATGTGTTTCTTCATAAAATTTGGTATGGTTTTACTAGTTTTTCTTTTCTACACAAAAAAAGTTTTCTTAATGAAATATTTTTACTAAAGAATTTTTTGTGGAAATAAAGTCCACTTTATTACTAGTTTTAGTGCAAAGTGATTTTGTGTTGTGATTATGAAAAGTATTCCTCATCACAAAAATCAGTGCACTTAATATAACTGACACAAAATTTCACTTTTGCAGAGATTTTGATTTTGTAATAGGGTCGCCCAGAAATATCAGTCTCTTCACTTCGGTCGCAGAATTATAATTAGGTGCTAATAAAATAGAGTGATGATAATACTAGGAGGATTAGTGTTAATTGTGCTAATTCAAGTTGTGAATTGCCAATATGAAGATACAATAGTTGTAATTCTTATAATTACATAATTATACTGACCACATTATTATAATAGTGTAGATTTAGTTGCTAAACAATAGGCTTTATACCAATATGCAGAGAAGGTATTTGATGCTAAATAAAGTTACCAGGTGAAAGAAAATAGCTAATAATTTATAATATTGCTGAAAACTGATGATGGACCAAAGTGAAAAACCATTTAGAATCACCAAACAAAGTATTGTAACTGACAAAGTAATATGAGAAATGAAATATGAAGTTTATTAATAATAAATTCATTTCTAGAATCATCTGCAACAACCTGAATATCTGTAAAAAGTCAGAGGAGTAATGGAACCAAATATTGAATCACCTTCAATGACATGACTTTTACAGACACCTTTAAATGAGTCAGAAATTGGTTCAATCGTGAAAATATAACATTCGTTGGTGAGAAAAAAATGAAATCTGTAATAATGCCACCATCATGATTAGAGCTAGTAGGGAAATAGACCTCAGTAAAAGGCTGATTTGAATAAAAATGGGAGAAAAACGGTACTCAAACTGAGCATCCACACATCCAAGGAACTTGTAAGGAACATCAGTATACAATAGCTTGAAATATGTTGAACAATAAGAGATAACAACGAATTTAAATCATTACCTTGCATGTTACTGATAAACTTTGTACATAAAGGCTGCAACTAAGTTGTAGAGGTTCTGAGAGTGATGGAAATACTTGTATAATATTGAACATTAAATTCTCAACTCTTAATAGTAAAGTTGATCTGTAAACAAGAAAACCTAATTTATAGTGGGAAAACATATAGTATGTAAGATCTGATTCAATGCAATAAGGCAAGTAAGTGAGCAAAGATTTACAGTGACATACTCTGCAATTTTTAAAGGATATTTGAAATTTTTCAGCTTAGATGTTTTGTTGACAGCTTGAGTGCAAACTCAACAAGGGTTTCAGTATTTCAACAACAAATCTACCTGATTTGAACCTGGAAGTTAAGCACTTTTGAGATAAGCATAGTGGTTTTCACACTGATAAGCAATCTTAAATTGAAAACAGTTTCTTTTATATTATGATATAATATAATATATGATAGTGCCTAACAAAATTAGGAAAAAGAAAACTGCAATAGAAAGTGACAGATATATAAAACTGTATATACATTTTAATATTTTTTACAATTTTTATGAGATAATCTCTACCATTTCATGATAATGTGAATTAATGAAATGACACCTAAACAAACTGAGTTTTGACATCAATTTAGTAAGATTTTATAAATTATTTTTTAAGATTCTGTAAACACACTGTAGCTAGTTTCACAAGTCCAAAGTTTACCAATACTTAAAGTTTGTTTCAAAATGGAAAAGAAAAACAACAAAAAACCCAATATCCAAAACAATGTACAATCTAATAATTATTTTCAATGTGTTGGAGTTTATTAGGAAAACACAAAGGTATAAAGGAAGTTTGGTATTTTATTTGACAAGGTTTCTTACTTTCTCAAAACACAACTCTATATTTAATTAGTGTTAACAAGAAAAACTGCTGTCAGTGAAAAGTTGAATTATTTTTAAAGAAAAGTTTGTGTTGGATATAGAAAAACATTGTTATGGAAGATTCAGATTTGTTTCAACCATTTTTGCTGATTTAATCATGTTTTTGACTTACATTTTAATTACAAATTAAAAATTGCTACCTATTTGTACAATTATTCACACAAAGGTTGGTTTGCACAAAATGTACAGTTGTTCCATGTTGGCCATGTCAATTTATACAGAAAGGTGGAAAAGTAAATTCATTCAAGGTAGTTATTTTAACAATAAAACAAAGTATCTGTACTATCCATCTTAATATAAAAGCATTACACCAAATAAAGATATCACAAACTTTTAAAAATTTATGTTAATTGGCTGTTATTCTTGCTACAAGTAAATAATGTGATAAAATAACTATATTTAAAAGAATACTTAAAGTTATGCAAACAAGTACTGGGCTCTGATACAGCTGTTGTAATTAAAAAAAAATGAGCATTTTGCATTATCAGACTCAACCACTTCTTTGAGTAGAGCTTTGAAAGATGAAATTAAGAAAAGGGGAAAAAAAAACGTGTTTAGCGTTTAATAGAGAAAATGTAAAAACTATGAAATTAGCCTAACTACTAGCTGGTCAAAAGTTTAAGACCATAAAGATAAGAAGTCCAAAACAGGGTAGGAAATGCCCAATAAGAGGTCTCAGTTGTGAGTTGCATGGCCGTCATTATGAATAACTGCAAACATTCGCTTTAGCATGATCGATATAAGAGTTTGCAGAAGACTAGCTGGATTGTTATTCTAAGTGGTGAAGATGGATTCACAAAGATCATGCACTGTTGGGAATTAACATTTATTTCTATAGACTTCCCTTGCCATCCACCCCCAAACATTTCCAATGAGGTTCAGTTCTGGCAAACACGATGGATGGTCCAAAAGGATCATGTTATTTGTCATGAAAAAGTCCTTTGTCATGCAGGCATTGTGTATTGCAGCATTATCCTGCTGAAAGATCCAGTCATTTTCATACAAGTGAGAGCCTTCAGTCATAGGATACTCTCTTCAACATGCCAATGTAGCCAGCTGCCATTTTACACTCCTGTATAACCTGAAGCTCCATTGTTCCCCAGTAGAAGTAATCACCTTAGATCATGATGGAACATTCTCCACTGTGTCGTGTAGAAAATGTCTCCGGTATGATATCCTTATCATGCCAGTAATGTTGGAAGCCATCTTGACCATCCAGGTTAAATTTTTTCTCATCAGACAACAAAACTTTAACTTTTCTACATCCCATGTATGGTGCTTCTCAGCAAAGTTTAACCAAGCCGTTTCATGGTGTGGAAGGAGTATGGCCTTTGAAGATGTTTACAGGTTTTAAAGCCTTTCTCTTGTACATGTCGTCTTATCGTTCTTGAGCTGCATTCTGTGTCCATAAGGGTCTTAACCTGGTTCCACAACTGGCTAGTGTCTTGCTCGACAACTCATCGAATCTTCCTGCTTAATGCTGGCAACAATTTCTTGGGCTGATCACTTGAAATTCTTGTTCTGTATATCTTAGGGTCTTTTAAGAAATTTGCAACAGCAGTTTTACTATGCCCATTCTCATCAGTGATGGCACGTTGAGAGAGACCTTACTTTTGCAGCTCGACAATTTTGCCATGTACAAACTCTGTCAACTTTTTAGCCTTTGCCATGTTTTTACCCAATGTAATACAGGAGATGTCAGTGAGAGATGTTAACAACACTAATGCTTGAACACAAATGACTAAATTTCGTTACGTGTTTACTGATTAACGCTTCCTTTCAGCATGGTCTTAAACTGTTGACCAGCTAGTATATATACTAATTTCATAGTGTTCACATTTTCCTTATTAAATGCTAAAGTTTTTTATTTTATTTTTCGCTTTTCTAATTTTCATCTTTCGAAGCTCTTCTCAAATAAGTGGTTGAGTGTAACAACACAAAATGCATATTTTTTCTTTATGTTCATTGGCCTTAAGATTTTTGCCAGCAGTGTATATGCTATGTGAAATTCTCAAAACTCCTTTTCAAAACTGGCTGTGTAACAATGCCTATGTGGAAACACATTCAAATAAGACATGCCATGTGTCATACTGATTTTTATAACACTCATCCACAAAATAATTCTTGTAATATTATTATTGTATCTTTTTACAAACTTCTATTTATTTGTTTGCCATTATAATCTTGTATTTTATTTTTTTGTGTGATATGCACAATTTTTGCCATTTTTACAAAAAGAGCTCAACACCTCAGCTGACCAATACATACTTCATTATGAACAAAGTTAGTTTGTAGTTGTGAGACAATTTAAGTCAATGCTGGAATGAATAAAACAAGACATGCTTTCATATTACTTCATTATGAACAAAGTTATTTTGTAGTTATGAGACAATTTAAATCAATGTTGAAGTGAATAAAACTAGACATGCTTTCATATTACTTCATTATGAAATAGCAGAGACAAGAGTGGATAAATGAAACATCAACCATTTCACAAATCTAGCATGAATATAAAGTCATGTTGGATACCAATGTACATAATCAATCCAGACAATTAGTTGGATAATGACAATGAATTAAACAGTTGGTTGAATTTCAGAGTGTATACAAATTCTGACATATCACTTAGTTTGCATACATTATACTAACTCCAAAGCCACAAATGTCGGGTACATAATGTGTGCGTGTGTGTATATATATGTGTGATTTCAGAATTAATATTACAGTAAAAATATATGCAAATCAGATATTTTAAAATGATGCTATAATTTGTAATAATGCAGGCATGTTCACTTTTATTCAAAGCAAAGTTATTACTTACCTATTATTTTGGTCTACTTAGTTGGATGACAGAACAATGTTTAATAACACATTAACACTCATAACATTTTTATGGTATTTATGTAAGATTTTTAAAGTAAAAAAGTTGAGATACTCCATTATTTTAAACCTGAAATTATACTTTTCATAGGGATCAAAATACTGTTTAACTCTTCTATTTTTTACCTCTGAAATAGTGATTATCTAAACATAGATACATAGTTTTAATTGTTTTCATCATATGAAAAAATGTGAATAATTATTTAAAATTTAAACTTTATAAAAAAAATGATGGTAGTAATTGCTTTATAGTGTAGTTAAAAGTCCTATAAATCTGAAAATTCACTACAAACCATACTACTAATCAAGAGAAAGTACCTGCAAGTCAATACAATAAGTGTCACTCAAGTACTGATATTTAGGGCCATGTGTCTTCACTTTATGTAAAATACAGAGTAAATTGTATAAAATGTTAATAAATGAAACTGTTTTATATTAGAATCAACTGAAAAATTAAAATAAGCTGAACTATGTGTGACTCAATCCTTCAAACACAATGACCAAAACAGAGGCTAATTACCCAGAAACACCTGGTTAAACAAGGAAACAAAGGCGACTCCTTCAAGCACATTATTTTTCATTAGCTACAACATACATTAAAATGTATAGTTAAAATTCATAGTTAAAAAAAGTCTTAGTATAAACATAAAGATACTTTCAAAAACGTTTGGAAAACTTATAGTACAATTTAACATTTTATCCCAGCACTATAATATACATTTGCATTGACTTATGATAAAAACATGTTCCGATATGATAAATTATCTTTGCATTTGATAATTATGCAGTAATTTCTGAGCCATGCATTTCTCATTGACATTGGCATATACTATTTTGAGCTTATGAAAATACCTACAAAAACCATCCTGATAGGTTCCTATGAAATGAATATGTATTTTTAATACAAAAAATCATAAAATAAAATACTTTGTTAATGAAGTACAATACTTAAGCTTGTCTGTATTTTGTTAAGAAATGCATTTGGATATTGTACCAGTTCTAACTGTGATATAATATTATTGATGTGCTCTACATTCTCTGAATGTTGTTTTGTGCTAACCCCCCATAAAGTTTCTACAACAATGGCCTTTTGATAAAGAAGTATTAAGTTCTTTCTAGTTTGTGACTTTGCCAGAGGATACTGTGTTAGATCATGTACAATACTTGGTACAAGTTCTTTCATTTCTTCAATACACAGGCTGCATATTTCACTCAGAGTAAGTTTTTTAGTCTTGACTTTTGTAATGTTGTAATGCTGTAGATTTAGACGTTCAGCACTGATCAGAATATTTGGGATGAGTTGGTGCTGATGACTAGAGAAAAATCTCTTCAACACAGGGTGACACAAATCAGATAATGTTATTTCTTCCTGATAAACATTCATCTCTCCTTTTTCAAATGGTTGTTCATCTCCCTAGAGGAATAAAACCAGAATTTATTGACTTAAAATAATTATAATAAAGGAAATAGGGTACATGAGAATAAAACTAAAACAGGAATTAAAAGTGTAAAGGAAGTAAACAAATTACTGACCATTCTTAGAATTTTAATGTGTATTCTTTAACATGATAAATAGATGAAAGACGAAATGTAATTTAAGTGTTTGACTGATAAAACTGGAAACAAATACTATTACTTATTAAACTTTAACTTTTTACAACCTAATCACTCAAGAAAAAAATCATGCGCAAATTAGTTTAAATGTAAAAGTTTTCTTTTACAGTCGACTTTCAAAGCAACTTAAGTTGAGACACGTTTTACAATCAGCAGTGTTCTCTAGTTTGTAAAATAATATAACAAAGATTTTCCCACAAATGGAAGTTGTCTGTGTTTACTTGGAACAGATTAAATATGATTGTAAGTTTGAAAGGTCAAGTGTACAGAACTTTTGAGGTATAATATTATTACTCTTTATGTATTAGGAAGTTATGCAGTTGCATTAGTATTTTATTATGGAAGTGTACATTTACAGTAAATTTACTGCAAAAAAAAGTGTAATGTAGTTAAAATAATAAAAAATAAAAGATTTAACATGACAAAAAACGATTGTAATTTTGAATGAAGATTGTGCAGAGAAAATCAATAATATATCAAATAATTACAAAATTATTGACACTGATCAAACGTCTGACATTTGTAATAAAACAAAACTGTTGTTTAAGTTAATGAAGGACAATGCAAATCAAGAATGTATACACATAAATTACACAAGATGGTTTTTCATTCTGAAACAATGCATAGCATACATAACACACAACTTGACAAATCCTGCAAAACTAACAGTTTCAAACATTAGCAAACAGAGACAATCATTAACTATCTTCGTGAGTAATAAGTTTATGTTAAAGATGCAGTCTGAGTTTTTATAATTCAGCATGTGCATATATATATATCCAGCTAGCTCGAGAAACTAGTTATCTACACTCAGAATGTAGTTTTCAAATATTCTGATGGTCTTTTTTAATTGTGTTTTCTAATTGTTAGCCTTTGCAGCTCAGTTAATCACATTTTTATATTCAACTGTACAACTTGTGATTTCATTGTTGAGATGGTATTAGTTAAGTTTGCACCAATTGTGGCTAATTTATTCTGAAATTTTTATGAAGTACCAGGGATAATGGAATGCTTCATAAAATTTAAGCTACTTTTTATATAAATGTTATGTTGATGTAATATTTGCTAATTTTCAATCACAGTCATATTAGTAAATTTTTGCAATATCTAAATAATAAACATCCAAACATAAAATTAACTGTTGAATATGAACAATAACATAAGTTTATAATTTCTGGATTGTCTTGTTTTTCATTTACAGGATGATTTTGTAAATAATTGTTTAGAGAACCAACATATCCAGAACTTTATATGCATTTAAGTAGTTTTGATTTTAAGGTATTTAAACTAAATTTATTTGAAACATTTATTAACTATTCTTACAAGGTTGTTATAAATTATTCTAATTTGGTTCAGGAAATATACAGCATTAACATTTCTTTGAAATTCACCAACTTTGAGTTGTTTTCTTCGTCCAAAGCTATATAAAAAATTATCTGCACTTTGTTGTGAGGAATCAAACCCTGGATTTTGGTGCTATAAGTCTATTAACTTACAACTTCAGGGTTCTAGTTAATCCAAAGTTTTGGGTCCTGTATGCACAAGAATGTATTGGAACATATGACATTTGACTCCATCAGTACTGAATATATACCACAAAACAAACACATATTTAAGGCAGACACAAATACTTTGCTTCCAACTTTGTACTATAACAAACTAAACAGTAAACAGTTTCCACACAGCTGCTCACAATCAACTTCTAATAGATTGTTAGCTATTGATGTACCAATGACAATAAATTGCAGGAAAATAAAGCCACATGAATGCATCACATAATTAACCCTTTAATTAAATTCTGAGTTTGAATCAGTGTTTTGTTCACGTCAAGGAGCTTTACAAATGATTGAGTTACCTCATCTTTCTTTTCTGCAGATCATCTTATCTTAATTCACATAACTTTATATGTGGAGATTGACATGTTTCATTTGAAAAAGAAAAATGGGTGGATTTCAGTATGTAACAAAATTTTTAATTTTTCTTATTCCTAGACAGAAAGCATTAATTCCCAATTACTGATGCTAAAAGTAAATGGAAAAAGACCTATTTTCTCTTCAAACTTTGCTTTTGTGACCTTGGTAATGAAATTTTCAAATTAGCCCATTTTCAAGAACACCGTATGTAGGTTCAGTGCTGAGTAGCTGATAAAGAATTTTCTAGAACTTTCCATAGTAATATATACAGGAGTTCACCACTTCAGTATAGTTCTAGCTGCCTAAGTGAACACATAGACCTATCTGATTTTATGACAGATGGCATCAAGAAGCTGCAAGCCTTATCCAGATGCATTCTGCTATGTATGTGGCCAATTTATTAAGACAAGAGCAAAAAAAATGTATCCAGTCTGTGCAAGGCAACTGGAATTGCCTGTAACTCAAACAAGTGGCTCCTCTTCATCGGTAGCTCATCCAGAATCCTCAGAGCTGTGCTGCTCCATAACGGGAATAAGTATCCATTTCTTCCCATGGCTCATTTGATGCATCTCAAAGAGGAATACAACAGCATCAAGATCTTTCTAGAAGCCTTGAAGTATGATGAATGTAGCTGGGAGGTTATCAGATACTTTAAAAGGGTCTCCAAGGGGGCTTTACCAAGTTTCCCTGTTATCTTTGCCTTTGAGACAGCAGGGACACTGCAGTGCACTACAACAGGAAGCACTGGCCACCATGGACCTAGTTCTCCATGGAGAGGCACAATGTCAAGTTTGAGCCACTAGTGGACCATTGCACATAAAATTGGGTATTATGAAACAATCTGTCACAGCTCTTGATAAAGAGTCTGCAGCCTTCAAGTATGTTCAAGACTTCTTTGCTTCTGTGTGAGGCAAAGCTCAAAGCTGGTGTCTTCATTGGACCACAAATAAAGAAGATCCTGGAATACACAGAAATCCCCAAGAAGCTCAGTAAGAGACAAAAAAGCTTGTAGCATCTTTGCCACAGTGGTTTGGGGTTTCATGGGCAATCACAAGGCCAAAAATTATGTGGAACTGGTTAAGGCTTTGGTGAAGAACTAAGGCAAAATGGGCTGCAGGATGTTCCTGAAAGTCTATAGCCTTGACACTCATGATAAATTCAAGGAGAACATGAGAGCATTTCCACCAAGATATACTGAATTTTGAACACTGCTACCAAGGAGCATATAATGAAAACATGATGGAAGACTACATTTGGGGACTTATATGTGAAAGTAATTTACATTACAGTTGCAAATCTCGAAAAATATTCACTTCTAAACATTTTTATATAACTTTAGTATAAATACATGTAAATCTTGAGTCATATGTTGTTTTATTCAGACTTTATGTAAATGAAAATGTGCAAATTTGCCCATTTTTACATAGAAAAAAGGTTAATTTCTAAATTTCATTATTCAGGTTGCAAAAGGAAAGTTTGAAGGGAATAATGGTTATTTTCTGTACTTTAACAACACAAGCAATTAAGAAATAACATGTACTATCCAGGAACAAAATTTGTGTTCCATAATGTTTTTATTAAGTACATAAGTGTATATGTTGATTTTGGTCTAATATGAATTTCTAAGACCATCATTTTTATAATATTTTGAAAATCAAAAATATATTAAGTTTTAAATGCAGAAGAAACATAATTATATCTTTTCAATGGTTCTGAAATTATTAATTTGATTAACTTAAAATTTTAAATAACTTTACATTTTAATACAAGCAGAATTATTAGGGTAATTACTAATAACAACTGACATGCTTTTAAAAGGAATTATTCTAAAAAAATGTAGAAATTTGTTTAAAATGTTATGCAACTGAAATAATTTATATAACTGAAAAATAAAGTGTCTCTTCTCCTTCCAAGGATGGAGGAAGAGGTTCTACTGAATTTGCATATAAGTAGTTTATGAGACAGAAAGTATACTTGATAGCCATTCTCATCCAAGTCACAATGCAAACACCACTGAAGAAGAACGGATACACAATGTGCTGGAAAAGCAGAACCTAAGAGCTGGATAAATTGTGTAACAGCTGTCTTCAGAGCAAGTTGAGGCACAATAGGCTTGTTTCTGATATTATATTCTGAAAAACAATACAGGTTCTATAAAGACATTCAGAAAATGTATTCAACTCATTTTCAAGACTTTTAAAGATACAAGTTTGTTCATTTTATCATAAATGTGTTAAAAACTGAAACTTGTAGAATCATAAACAGTTATTCAACTTCTTTCAACTTATGTTGAACGATAGATCATTAACACAATTATCTGTTAGATTAAGCTGAAAGACAAAAGCACTCAACATTCCAATAGCTATTTTTCAATCAAAACAAAACTAGCAATATAAATGTAATTCAGTCTTTCCTCTAGCCAGTAATTACATATTATAAATGATTATTGCCAAACCTTAGGGTGCCTTAAATGACTATTTAGACCATATGTTGACATAAGGTGCTGTCTACTTTGAAAATACTATTATTATTAAATAGTTGAAGATTTACAACCCACTGATAAAAATTCACATTTACTTTACAATAATTTTTGGAATATCAACATGAAAATTTAAAATTAGGAATTATACAGAAATGTAAAAAGAATGAATGTGATAATTTTATCTGAGAAATTCAGTAAGTTTCTTGTTCTTTAACCCCCAAAAAATAAAAATGTAAAAGAATAAAACTTTGAGTGACCATAATACAGACATATTCAATGTACCATCTTCTGACATTAAGTTACTGAACACATGATAGCCATTAAAAAAAAACCCAACAGATTAAGTACATCATTCTTAAAATGTCTTCCTGTTTATAGTAGAGATTGTGTGTTACTTTTCATACAGCAATTTTGGTGAAAACTGCTAAAGTAACAATTGGTTTTAAAATAATTAAAATTATAACAAATAAAATAATTAAACAGTAAAAGAGAAGAAAATTATTTAATGTTTGACAAATTCCAGAAGTTTTATCAGTGAATCTCAGCCACAATAAAGATTAGAAGATAATGGATTCAGTGAAATGTACTGCAGTAATAAAATAAAGAAATCTGAATTCTCAAAAGAAATCTTATTTCAAAAAGTTAAATAGCCCTTTACATGAGAGCAGAAAGTATGTAAAAAAGTTAACATAAATACAACATAGATTATGCCTTCCAGTAAGAAAAAAGATTTAATTTTTAGGGATAAAGTTAGGGCATGTTGGGTGAAAATATAGATATATAAGAAATTTTCTGAAAGTATACTAAGGAAAATGTTTACTTCATAATGTTAAATGGCACTCAATTAATAGAAATAAATTAATTTGTAGTAATAACTAATACTACTAAAGCATATTTACCATGAACCTTCTTTAACTGACCAGTTAAATTATTCACTATTTGTTTGGAAATTTAAATGCTTATTATGATGCCTTAACATCAGATGGTAAATTTAAAATGTAAGTACAAGATCATCAGCTTTACCAAAGAATACTTTTCTGTCCAGTTTAACCAATTAACCCACATACTATTTACATTAGGCCAGGATTGTTGACATAATTATCAGAACAACCACTCAAAATGACTAGAAACATATTTTGTTTAGGGTTTCTTTGGATCATTTGCAAAATACTACATTTTTCAGAATGACTTAAAATGAGTGTTTTTTAATAAATTTTAAAGAAATAAATTTAAATAAATTTCAGTTTTTGTTTATTCATTATCCTTGTTCTGTATTTATCTACATTATACTGATTTTTGAACACTAATATAAACTCTTTCTCACTTTTTTATATGCAAAAACGGCTCGTTTGGGTTGAGAAAATATTTTAAATAGAAGAGCGAACAACGTTTCGACCTTCTTCGGTCATCGTCAGGTTCACAAAGAACCCAAACGAGCCGTTTTTGCATATAAAATTCTCAACAAGTGGGTTTCTCGACATCACTGATTGTTCTTTCTCACTTTGTTTATACACTCTGATACACCTGAAACTCGCAGAAAAATTTAAACAATCAAGTTTGGAAAACAACTAAATAACCATGATAATAAGAAAGAAATGTAACCATATTTAAAAAGAATCAGGTATTCCTATTGTTAGTTTTGTCAAATTTAAACTGAAGTGTTTTTACTAGACATACTTTTACAGAATATTTATATCTCCATATTTCACTTTACAGCTTATTCAAGTGTTTCAACCTACAAATATACTAAAACAATTTAGATAAAATATAACTCAGTTACTATGTAAGTAAAAACTATTTCCTCCTGTGCAATTTTACAGCTTTTGGAGACAGTATAAATCCTACTTTGTGTGATGTCCTGTTATGACATTATCTAAAAATATAATGAATCACAAACATATTACAGGATGTTTTCTACCTCCTCAGGTGAGATATAAATTTTTCAATATTATTGTATTCTTCAAAGTCTCCAGTTTGGAAACAGAAAGTTGTTCAAGTAAAGAGTTCAACTGTCCTTGTTTTGGTACACACAAAATGAGAGTTAGCTCACTAACTGGCAATTAACCAAGCTTTTTGAGAGAGAATAGCTGGTGGCATACAAAAACTTATCCTCTCTATCTTCAAATTGCATAAAGTTCTGGGGTAAATCCTTAGGCTCAATTCACAGTTGATAAGAATTTTGTGAACAAGGTGCACTTGTGTACAAACTTGACTTTATCAGTATATTGATGTTTTTGAACATAAAGCTAGGTTTACTATTGTAAGACAATCAGACAGAACACAGAGAAAAACACATAGGCTCAATAACTGTTGATACAATATAATGAAAAACATATTACCCAAGAACTTTTGAAAGGTGGACTTTTATTCCTCAGGGGAAAACTTGAAATAGCAATGTGATCAAATGAGTGATATATGAAGGGAGTTGAGTGATGCCAAAAACGTCATTTGGTCTTCCAGGAAATATTTAGTACATTTTTCCGTGTACTGTTGTGTCTTCTATTTCCTTTACATCACCACCAGCCACAATGTACTGGAAGTGTAACATACAGCAGTACATGAAAAAATATTCTAAACATTTCTTGGAAGACCAGCAACCTTCATGACATCACTCAACTCCCTTCAATATAGATATCTCAAATTACATAATTCTTTAATCCCTGTACATCTGACACTGATATAATAACAACAGTCATCTTTGTTAAAAGTGTGTTTGGTAAGAATAAAATTTATTGTTAGATATCTACTAAATATTGTAATCCTAAAGGTGTATTTAAAAAAATATGCAAGATTACAGTTAGAACTTTTCTTAAATATCTTCAGGAATATGAAAAATACTCCAACTTTTTATAAATACTAAGATATCTATAGAAACAAAATATTGCACTTAAGTATTATTACAAAATAATATTTGAACATAACTCATAAAAATATGGAAGGATATAATATTTAGGAAGTTTTACATGCTTTTTACAAAATCAATATTCAACAAGTTAGCTAACATTCTAACAAATACCCCTTCTTACATTAATAAACATCTCTGAAAGTGTTGGTAAAGTAAATACATTTATAGAAGCTCAGTTGATCTATTGAAGTCAAAATAAACAAATAATTTTACCTCCTGGATTATTTTCTATGCCTGAGATCACAGTTCCACACATGTACTTGATCACAGGTTCATCATCCTGTAGAAGGTTGACCATGGCAACCCATAGTGGAATCACTCTGGGACCTTATATGGATAAATTCACATTTACTAAAACTCTCAATAAAAATCTCATTTAAATTTGTTAGTATTGCAGAAACAACAAATAACTTTCTATAATAAAACTTTTAAAGAGCAATAAATGCATTAACTATGACATGGAAAATAATAAAAACAAGTTTTTCTAAGCTTTATTTTTAATGTATTCACACTTTAAATACTTACAAATTTTAAGGCTTCATATTTTGCAGATGATTTATAATAGTATGCATATGAAATGTATGTAAATAATATGTATGAGTAAAACAAAAATTGCAAAAGTATTTTGCATAATCTGTTTGTGGAATTTCAAACAAAGCTTTATAAAAACTATCTGAAAACCATTTCTAATATTGAAGTGAGAAAATATAGAGAGAGCAGTTCACAACCACCCATCATCAACTCTTACTGCTCCTGTCAAACTGAAAATGAGACTTGACTCCCATTCAAATAAAACAACCACTACCTCAAAGTGTGCAGCAGGACACGGACTGTGGATTCTCAGATCCACAGCCTTACATGTTAACACTGGGTTGTGCTCAGCCCTAAGTTACATAAAATTAAATATTTTATTTATAGTAGTATTAGTAGATAGTTAAAATAATTTTTAAAGCTTCATGCAATCACTGATAATTTATATAATCTAATATTATTTCTATATTGAATATTTTCTATATTATAAAACAGATTCCATGTGGATGTCATAAATTTTTGTGATGTACTTCAGAAATTCAGACAGGTTTAAACATTTGAAATTATTGTTGGAAATACTGGTTCATATTTAGAGTAATTTATTTTTGAAAAATTTACCTAAAAAACAGCTTCTTTTTTGTTCACATGAAAGTTACATTTTTCGTAATATGAAAAATTATTTACAATAGACACTGATCTCTTTAAATAGAAATATTATTTCTCTCATATGTTTGTCTATAAGATTTGTATGCTGCTAGCCTTGAGATAACTATCATGTAAATTCATGTGTTTAACATTAAATGCACTGGCCCATGATGACATCATCATGTGACAATAGCTCTTTACCAACAAGAGGGTGATATAACTTCCATGTGGAGTAACTCCCCTTATGTACTTGCACTTGTGATAACTTCATTAGTACACAAGGCAAAAGTAAAAAGTGTTCTAGAAGTGAAGAAGAGAGGTAGGGATATGTGTGGAAGTATCTATTGGAAATACATTTTTTGAGTAGGAAAATGCTAACTTCCAAGACAATAACTTACCTCAGAAAAGCCAGAACCCCACACTGAAATGATTGTGGGCTGGCACACAAATTAAACATAGATGGTGGAGACATCAAAAAAGGTGTCTGTGATAAGTAGTAATGAAAAGCCCAAACAGGACTGAGAAGTTTTTTGAAGTCTGAACAATCACAGAAATGAGTAAAGAAAGTACAGTTGCCCTCCTAACCAGCAAAGGTCAGGAAGAAAAAAACATTTCAGTTAGAGAAGTATAAGTGCAGTGGAAAAGAGTGTGAGAAGCATATATAACTGAAGGATGGTGGACACAGGTGAGAAGAAAAAGGAAATAAATTGTGACAGAAAGGTGGTAGAAAAATTAACAAGCAATGGTTTAAACAAGGAGGGCATACAAAAGTACACTGAAGACCTAGTCAGACAAAAAGGTCAGTGTAGAAGAAAGAAGTACCGTAAATCCTCGTGTATAAGCCGCCACCATGTATAGGCCGCATCCCAAACTTTGAAGGTTGTTTTTTGGGTTACAGGTATACAGCGTATATAAGCTGCACCCGCCATGCCACACTAATTTTGTCCATCCCCACATATGTTTTTCCATTCATTTAACACATTTAATTGAAACTAGTCACGTGCGTCATTGTTGAATAAATTATTTATAGCATTTGCACATTCTAAATGGTACCTTAACCCTGGATGTAGTGAGAAGTTTACAGATATAATTTTTAGACTGCGTGTATAAGCCGCACCCCAAACTTTTGAACAAAATTTTAGGTTCACAGGTACAGCTTATACACGAGGATTTACGGTATTTTATTCAAGAGAGATAAAATATAGCAGACAATAGCAGCCAGTAACTAATCATAGTGAAGAGTGACAAACCACAGTCAAACACCCACTTAAATATGGCAGAAAAGTTCATTCACAGGAAGAGTGGTGGATGGACACACGGTGAAAGACAAACCACTTTTGTCAAAAGACAAAGTGGAAGTGCAACAAGAATATGAAAAAAAGACCATTAAAGGACTGCAGAATTTTAACCAAAGGGTAACAGACTGGACAAATCTCACACAAGAGAATGAAGGGACAACATCCCTTGATAAAAAAGGAGGAGTGAGGTTGAAACAAGAATGAAAGGAAATTGGGTACATAAAAAGGGAGGGGTTCAGGATGCTAAGCAAAAAAGTAGAAGAAACTAAGAAACAATGACCTCAGAATGGAAAGACCACTCTGTGGGTAGAGCAAGGTCTAACTAAGAAAAGCAGTCTGCCATTAGATTCATCATTCTTAGCATGTGACATGCAACAAAATGAAAGTAACATAAATGAGCACAAAATAGCATGTCCATTATGCAAAATCAAAGGATCCTGTTCCCTTGAAGACCACTACAAGAAATGAAGATCATAACCACCTAATTCACCAGAAGAAAATTAGAACATGCCTGATGAACAGCAAGAAGTGTGAGCACAATGATGTGGAGTAAATGTTCATTCTGCATCCAAGTGTCAGAAATCATGCCATCATTCAAGAAATGCCCTCAACTTAAAGGGGAACATTAGTAAAGAGATAGAGCTAGAAACTGGAGGTTGGTAAGGGAATGCTAGAAGTATTACTGGCATGGCCAAGCCACCATGATAATTCCTTGAGTACAAGAGAGGAGGGATTTTCACAGTTAAAGACAACATAACTTAAGAAAGAATTCCGTGGATCTGCAAGATCCAATGGAAAAAAACGTGTGCATGCCCCAAAGGAATGAGAGTTTCAATGAAGCAAGAGTCACAACAAACAAAAGAACTTCTCTTACAGGATGACCTTGAGAAGTGCATATTCAGGTGATCAGTTACAGATCCAGGTCATAAAGATTGCAAGTGAAAGCCCTCACAATGCAAATACAAAAGATATTGCTGCTATGCTGAAGGGAACAGCAAGAAATTGGAAGATGGACCTCTGATGGACAGAACATGGAAAACATCTGGAAGATGGAGTAAAAGAAATGTGTTGGAAGATGTCTGATACAATCACCATAGTAAAAAGAAAAATAGATGTGATGAATGGAAGGAAAAAGGTGAAAAGTTTTGAGAAAGACCATGGGAGAGAACATGAAAAACATCTGTCAAATAATACCAATAGTTGGTGAAAGAAAAAGATGGGTACTTAAGGACTTAACATGACATGTAGTGTTAAAATGAGAAAAAGAAGGCTGTTTTAAATCTAGATGAAGAAAAGGAGTGAAAGGAAAAGGTCAAAAAAGAAGAAAAAAATATAGAAAATAAAAATAAATGAAGTTGTGAAGGTGTAGACTGGGTCTCAAGTGAGAAGTGAACACCACTGAAGACTTCTGAGCAAAGAAAGGAGCCCATTGAAGATCATGTACACCAAAACAATAAAGATGTACAGTATAAACTCAACAGCACTCACTGCAAACTTCTGAACTACTATTTTATCAGTGAATAGTGTGACTGACCATCACATTATAATGCTTCATGGTTGAAAGGGAGAGCTTGTTTGATTGGACAGGGATTTAAACCCATGACCCTCAGATTGGAAGTTGAGCACCCTAAGTATCTGGCTGTGCTGGGCATAAAATGAAGGGAACAAACATTTTCAGAAAACTCCACTGCAGCACAAAGTGTTGACACAAAAGGCAGAGGATGGTGAAAAAAAAGGAAGATGCACAAATATAAAACCAGAAATAGAAGGCAAGGGGCCTGATCTCCAAGTATGCCAAGTACATGCAAAAGACAGGGAAGAAAGAAAGGAGTAATTCCTGCAAGTCAGTACAAAAGTATCATGATTGAAACAACATAAACCCTAATAATGGTCAGAAAAAAAGATAAAACAATTTCAAGAATTAATTTCATAGAGAAAAACAGGAAATATTAGTGGACACAACAGAAAGAAAAGTACCTGAGAATGATATCCAGAAAGAGATTGGAAAGTGAAAGTTATTCCTTGAATGGTAAGGCACTTCTCACAGCAAATCAGTTTAAATTCATAGTCCAATAGGACATTTATGACTATGAAGAAAGAATGTTGACTGATGGGATCATAGTAGGAGGCCCAGTAAGTCTATGATAATCCACAACATGTTGAACAAAGGCTGCAAAGTTCCCAACAGTCAAAAATCCTCTAGAAGGCATAGTAGAAATAAGATCTATTTGTGTAGCAATGTCATTCACATAGAACTAAAGTAGAAGTCATTATAATTTGAAAATTCAAAATCATTAATGCTTTTGCAACAAAAGCCAGGATAAAATTAAAACCAAAGCCTCGTTAACAAATACAAATCTTATTAACCTGAATTTAGATAAAAAATTTGAAAACGTGTTCAATGTAATACCAAGGAAAACAATGACATTATCAGTAGTGCAAGTGCTTAGGAGCAGTCACTGTGCATGCAGGTTGTTTTGCCCTTCTGATAACAGAGGACTACTGACAGCATCATGTACCAGTGCAGTTCATTTAAATACACGAATATTGGTGGGAGTTAACTCAAGGCTAGTGGCATGTAAGTCTTATACACAGATGCAAAAGGGGAATAATACTGCTGTGTGAAGAAGTAAGTTAACGTCGCAAAAGTCATACTTATCACTACTCTCTTTATTTAGTCACAAACCTAGAATATGTCGTTCATCCTTTAGTAATGATGCTATTTTTAGCAATACGTGAACAGCAGCATATCTACAGGCTACAGTTCTGCCAGGCAATGAAGATCCTTCTACCGCAATAAACCATTTATGAAGCAAGTTTGCAGCTTCCTCTTTATCTGCAGCAGAATCCTGAGAAAAAGAAATTTTATGTATAATATTTTGTTTAGTTTAACCTAAAATATTCTTTGCAATATTATTTATAATGAAAAAACTAGACAATATTAGAAATAATTAATCTAAATCACTTTTCTTCTGTTAATGTATTATATTAACAGTAACCAGTATGAGTTCAATAAAACCTTATGCTCATGAATATAATGATAACATTCTACTCAGAGTTATATTAAAGTGAAACAAATAATAATTAAAAATGAGTCATGATTATTCAGATTCTATTATAATCATTCATAACTTGATGATATGGTACAGGACAGTATCGTGCATTTTCTAAGCCCTTAGTTAAGATGTAAAGTTTCAGAAATTTCTTTATTTTCAATGAGTTCTGCTCAAACTTAGAAAGTCAGTGTTACTAAGCTTTAGTTAATCCCTTAGTTACTATATAAAGCTTTAGAAACTTCCATATTTTTGGTGAATTATGTTTAAAATATACAAAGCACATGGTACTGTGCACTAGCTACCCCTTAAGTAAATGTGTAAAGCTTCAGAAATTTTTGTATTTTCAGTGAGTTACATTTGAACTTACAAAGTTGCTCATGTAATTCATCTTACTTTTCTTTATTCTAGTTGTGCCCAGGACTTATTCTATTTCAGAATAAAGTATTTTCAGTGAAGATTTTTCCATGAATATGTGAAGCCAAAAGGTTGACTACTCCTAGTGCAAAGTGATTTTCATGTTAAAATTCAAACTACTTTTCTTCACCTCAAAATTTTCAAATATTATTGCATAAATAAACTTTAACACCTCTGAAACAAATATTAAGTGTCTTTTTCAGTAAAATGTCATTTTATTTCTTATTTTCTACACCAAAATTCTATATGGACTTGGTTGATTTGATTGACCTTGAAACCACCACAAAAATTAATAGATAAATCTAAATTAAGCTTCCTTTCTTTCCAGAATGGCTGCACGTAGTAACAGACAACTACAATTGTTTATTCTAAGTAGCTTAAGATTCATAACAGTCTGTATCTGATTCTATTTAATAAGTAAATTGTAAATTACTCAGCAAATACATAGCTCATATTAGTGTACTGAATGACATAACATATGAATTGTACAAATATATCTTGTGAAGAATTTTCATTATTTTTCATTATCTTACCTGATATAAACTAATCTGGCCTAATACTTTTATAACAGTAAAAAATTGTTATGGAAAAATAATTTCTCATGTTTGATGTCTTTTCTTTTTGCTGCTTTCAGTTGCTTATGGAATTTAAGCCTAAATTTTATGATGGTAATACTGCAGCTTTGGTAGGATAAGCTTAATTTAAAATTATTGCTTTTACCTATTTATGGTTAAAATATATAACAGTAAATAAAAAAATATCTAAACAAGAGGATCTGTAGTGTTCACTGATGCTTCAGACAGTACCTATTCAAGTATACATTGTTATTAAGCCTCAGGAGCCTCACAAATTAGGGTGCCTAAAAATAATTTAGTATTCAAATAGTAAATCTGTTACAAACCAAAAAAATATACTGTATACTAAAATATAACATTCTTAGCTACTATAATTTATCTGACTTTCTAGTTCAGCTGTAAATAGGCTAAAATATTTTGTTGGCTATTCATAGTAGCAATACACTGATCACATAGCTAAAAGACTTGTGCAGAGTGAATAAGACAGTTGCTAAAAATCATACAGCTGGTAACTAGCTTTTTCTAGCATAGACTATCTTTTTCTCTAATGGTTACACATCTAAAACTGATTAGTAATCAATGTCGAGAGTCAGAGTGAAGGGCAAGTTGATTCTCAGCAAATGAAGATAGGTGGTTCAAATTTAAGACTGTTGTTTGTAAATTTGAACAGCTTGTATTTCAATTGAAACTACAATGTAAATGTACAAGTCAGAGTGAGTGGGAGGGGGAAGACAATACACACAACCATTAAGAAAATTTTCAGTTTACATTTAAACAAAATTAGAGTAGAAAATATTGTGATTCAGGAAAAACTGGTATCAGTAGTTTTTTACATATAACTTTAGTTGAGTAAAAATTGTGCAGCTTTCCATCCAACAATCCCTTATATGCATATACCTATATTTGATGTTATAAAATTTTGAAAGTGAAATGTCAGAGCTCTGACACATCATGTGGTACAGAAATACAAAGATTGATAATTTCTTTAACGTTCCTTTTTTAAATTAGTAAGTTAAAACTAACACACAATAAAATTTGAGCAATATTTTAATGACAGGATTAATATGCATTTACAATAAAGTATTCTAATTAAATTTTGTGATGTGTGATTTGCCCTGAGTGTAACATAACCTCTCACAATAACCACTTTCCCTTTAAAAAAGTTGAAATATTGCATCACTAGTAACTATTAATCACAGAAAGACTGTGTATTCTAATTGTCTCTGACAATGTTTTTATTAAATTAATGTTTTTTTTTCCTGTACATTCTGTGTACTCCTTGTTTCTTTTGAATTCAATGACAACCCACATTCAGTAATGAGATATTCATTAAACATCCAATTAGTAGGTCATAACTGACAGAAAGAAATGCATGTATTGAAATATACTACAATGACATACTGTATCCTTACCAGGTGTGTAAAATTTTGTTTTTTACATCATTTTTTAACTTTTTCCACTGTTACTATATTATCTTGATGCCAAAAATGGATTACTACAAGTATGATAAGGATATTAGGCCAAGAAAAAAAAATTAAATATACAATTTAAAAAATTTGAAATATTACCTTACAGAATTTTTACTAATTATTCATTACAGAAAGACTGCCTGGTCTACAATCAGCTACTCGTGTATATTTGATAAGAAATGATTCACAGATGTACAGATACCTGATCTCTGCAAAATATAAGAGATCCATGTGTTCTGTGTGTAGAAATAAAGATGCAATATTTTGTTGCTAGTGGATTGAAAGAGGCAACTCATGGTGTTGAGTTTTTAATAACACACAATGCTTTATTTTTACTGATTATTAGCATGGACTATTGTGTTTTAATGATACAAGAAAAACAAAGCATGATAAACTGTATTTAAGTATGAAGTAAAAACATAGCACACAATTAGGAAAGAAACAGAAATGGATATAACTTAATCTATGTAAAAAAAATGATATTGTAATGAGGTAGTGTCTTAGTTCCACATGAGAGTTGCAAACGTGTCTCTTATAAACAAGACAAGCAGGATACAATAAAACTATTCTATAAAAGAGCAGATATGTTCCTTGAGCACCAAAGGTATGAAAGTAACACCTCAGGCTGTATTTATTAGTATTTAGTATGATCTCAATTACAGTTAGTGTTTCAAAACTGTAAAGTATTAAACAATTTGAGGATTTTGTAAGTAATGTCTTCACATCCAGTCAGGCTCTGTCTTACAACTGTGCATCTTGAAAATAGCTCAACAACACAATTTACACTACAAAAAGTCCTACTGTAAGACTGGGATATCCAAAATGCACCATAACTCCCTACTTATTTTCCAAACTTTGTTTAAAATTGGAACAGAAAATTTCTAAGTATCTGTTTAAACAGCGCTATTATCCATCAAGCTTCTCAAATAAGCCAAAACCTACTAGTATGACTTCTTGTGGAATGGCATAATTACCTGAAGAAACGTTATAGAATGGACAGCAACTGCCTGTTGTGGTGACAGAAGTGCAGAGGATGACATTTCGAAAGTCTTCCACCTTTCATCTTCAAGTCTTTCAAAATGTCCTCTACACTTGTGTCTCCACAACAGGCAGTTGCTGTCCATTCTTTAAAGTTTCTTCATGAATACTCTTGCCTAAACAATCTATCAAAGGCATGATAACCTGTTTTACTGTACAGTTACTTGAGGTAAGTGATGAGTGAACAGATATGTCATGGAACCAACTTGTGTTGCTTTTCCACACAGAGATCCTTCTTGATTAAATTGTATACCTTTATTTATGGCATGTAGGTGACTTCTGTCACCAATGATCTCTGTAAATTCTCACCTATAATAGGCTGCCACATTTCAATTACCATGGCTTTGGTACTTGTTACAGGTCTTTTACACGGCTAAGTCCAAACTTGATCCACATTCCTTTGTTTTTTAATACCTAATGGGATATCCCCGTGTTGGAAATTTAAAATCTTAGCTTTGGATATATCTTTATAAGATAAGTGTATAAATATTTTGCTCAGAAAGTGCTTTTACGTGTCTTTCCCCAAAGTGAAATATTTTCAGTAGCAACACACTACTTATGAAATGCTAAACAATATCAAAATGTTGCTGTAATACATACCAATCCACCTTGACATTCAAACCAGCTGGACAATGTTTACATTGTCAGTGTGGGAAGGATAACTTGCTTTAAAAGATAACCTGGGTCAATAAGTTTCATGTTGCTGTTTCTTACATTAAAGCTTCTTAATTGATTTGCAAACTGAATAACATTTTTAGAGTTAGGGTTACATTATAATTTATTTCTATTGTTAGTAATATCTGGTGTATATGATAAATTAAATTATCTCTCTTCTTTTTTCTGATAAGCATGTAAACCCATTCCTACTTCTGATATGTAGGTACTTTGTACAGTAAATAATTACTACTGAAAAATAACTACATTTTTCCCAGAAATGGACTGATGGTGGGCACATTCGAACTGTGATTTTGAAGGTTAAAGGTTGCTGTAAAACATGTTGCACATTTTTATGCTGTGAGTACACTACAGCAATGTTGGCATAATCAGACAAGAATAGATGAAAAGTTGTGGTGGGTGCCTTCCCTCCAGTTTTATCAATTTAAAACTGAGAGATAGCTTTTACAGATAACCCTTTAATAATATTGCATGACAAATTCTAAAATAAACAAAAAATCATACTTTAAAAAAATGCACCAGATATCAAGCATTCCCTGGAACTATTTCCTTCATTGTTTACTGGTATCACGAAAAAAATTATTATGTTGATAATGTTATCAATAATTAAGTACATCTCTGCTGATATGGTTTGTATGTCCATAGGTTTTGTTTGTAAAGTATCCTTCATTTATCAAATCAAGATATGCTTTATAGCATAACTTCATGACTTGTTACTATCTTAACATTATAATTACAATGAAAATTTTAATATCATTTCTGTACATATTACTGAATTGCATTCAAAATTCAATGAAATAACCTAACTATCCATCTATGTCAATGAAATTATCATTATAATGAATAATTAAGTTTTATGCTATTTACATTTTAATTCCTTTGCTTTAAAAGAAGCCATTTAAAAATTCTTAAGCTAGTTTTACTGTCATGTGACCCACGAGCTATAAAAATCTTAATTTTCACAGTCTTTATCTTGAATCGCATAACCACAGATCTGTAGATGTATGTCTAAACACTAAGTGTGTTTACTTGCCTTACTTATTTCAAACTGCTTGGGCTGAATGCAGTAGAAACAAATAATAAGTTTTGCCAACTCCTGAATGGTGCCATACTCACCTCCTATATTTACCCTTGCAATTTATATTTCATAGGTACTTCAGACACAGGTTTACAATAATTAGAAAGAGCCCATTTTACATTATAATCTAACAACAATTATTTTGAAGTTGGCACCAAGTATTCTTTTTGTTTTCCAGGTAGATGTAACTACTTTTGTATTGTTGGCTGTTTTGTTCACAATAGTATTTCAGTTATTTTTTTTCTAAATATGTTATAATTAGAGAAACATTTAAATTGTATTTCGGTTTTACTTTCATATTTTGGATAATTATGGATTATTTGTATTTTAAAACTCATACTTGAAAGATTTAATCATTTTCATAAAATAAAGAAAGCTTTGCCTCAATTTGCAAGACTTGCATTACAAAGTAATAAACATTTTTGTCACAAAATCAAGTATTTCTGTCATCCATAACATTCTATCACTCATGAGTACCCGCTGATTTGTGTTGACAAATATAAAAGAAAATGTTAAAGAAATGGAGAGTTTGCCTTGGTTTATTGTAAAATTTGCACAAATAAGGGATATATGCACTAACTGACCTTAATTTAACAGCATAAAACTAGAGGGAAGGCAGACTGTCACCACTTCTTACTGTCAACTCTTGGCCACTATTTTATTAACAAATAGTGAAATTGACTGATACACTGTAACACTTCCACAACTGAAAGGCAAGCATGTTTGGTGGGGGAGGGATTTAAAACCCATGATCCACAAGTTGTGAGTTGACCACCTGACTATGCCAGGTCTTAAAAACAGGAAAAGAAAATTAAACTATAAGCATAAAAGCAAAGATATGAAGTTTCAAAAATGACTCATAAAAGATATTTGAAGACTATTCTATAAAGGTAAGTACATATTTCCATTTCTTTGCACTTCATGTTGATAATAAAAATTAGAGTCAATGACATAGTAGAGAAAATGGAAAATTAAAATACAAAGACTTACTTTAAGAAACTTTTTAATGTTCATTTAGAAGGTTCTAGAGATCATGTACGTGAAATGTGAAAACTTCACAGTGATAAATAATATTTTTATACTCAAACCATCTCGCAGGTGGACTATTCAAAGTCTAAATGCAAATATCTACAATGATAACACATTTTTTCAAAAACAGTTAAAAAATTCAAAACTAAATATTTTATTTTTCTGAAACTAAATCCTTTAAAGAAAGTTACTGTGAAATTTCAAACAATTTCATTCAGTAGTTTCACTTCTGGAAAGAAATTTCAAGAGTGTTAGACAGCCTACTAACAATGTTCATACATTATTTTGATAGGGTGCATGTTTGCCTGTTTCTGTCAAGATTATTAAAGATTTCCTCTTTAAAGCTATACCGTTTGGATTTAAATCGCTCAACAGTTTGGCTGTATGAAAGTGGTATTCTCAGGTACACTAATTTTTTAACTGTTAACAATAGTCATTGCTCTAATCAGAAAATGTAACATAGAGATAATCTAAATTCTGACCTGGATCAACTGAAGCAAAAGGAAGTCTGGATACAAAATTGCAAAATAACCAAAATCTTTCACTTACAAGCACAATACATGGTAATAATACAAAGTCAGTTAATGGATATGTACCAAGAAGTGAGAGTCAACTGTACTCTCTTCTCTAAACAGAGGAAGATCTGTAACAAATATGTCTGACATAGAGAAAAGTGAGAGAATAAAACACGATATAAATAATGGCAAATCTCTCCTAGTGAATTTGTTACTCATATAACATGTTCAGTATTAACAAAATATTTCTAAATCTTTAGTTGGCTGAAGTGACTAAAGAACCCACTAGTGTAATCTAAGAAGAATACTCCAGCCACATAATCCATGGGAAAGCACAAATATACTGTATTATAAATTTTTCACAGTCAGTGGAACTTATTTAATTTTGGAAGAGTATATTTTTATGGCTGTAGAAAACATTTTTATTAATTATGAACTTATGTTCCTTTGAACTTTTTAAGATGTTTAGATTTATACGAGTTCTGATTGTGTAAACCTGTGAATCCACAGAAGAATCCCAGGGTCTCATGTACATGTACATGTTATACACATGTTTAATATATGTTGCATTTAGTTGACTTACTTTTCAGTTTTATTTTGTCCTATTTAGTTTTGTATCATTTGCAGTTTATTTTTACTGTATTTAATGCTATGAAACTTCTGGAGTTAATCATTGAACTAGCCATGCATCATAAAATATTCTGGGAAAATATTGATGATACTGTTTGTTAAAAGCAGGCATCCATGCTAAATTGATTACACTTAAAAAAATAAAAAGGTTACAAATGTCAAGTGGAGTGATATCAATTATATTCTGAATTCACACACAGATGTTTTATACTTTGTACCATCATTAATTTCACTGACAAACTGAAACACACGCTACATTTCTTATCAACAATAGATTAAAAGACACCTAGATGTAAGTTGAGGCTAGACTAACCATAAGCATCCGTCTCTGACATTTTGTGCTATGTACAAAAACTATACTTTGGTGGCAATTATAAAATACATCTAACACTGTAAAACAGAGATGTCAAGAAAATACTGAAAGTTTTGAAATAACCAGAAACTTTAACTTACCAAAGTGATGTCATTATACAGTTGAAGACCAAGTATGCTTGAGAAGATAAACATCGTATTCCATTCATCGTCACTACTAAAAATAAGATAAACAAATTATTTCTATTTTTTAGTAATAACAACTTTGTTCAGAAACAATTTTTCTAAGTTAATGAAATATATCCTAAGTACTGTGACAACACAGGGGTTTGATTGGTATGACTGCTACAGTATCTGGTATTCACAAAATGTTTTTTTGTTACTTATCTTTTCAGCAGATATTTGACCATCAGATAGTCTTCCTTTTTAGTTTAATGATTTCTTAATATGAAGTTGTTAATTTCGACTTTCATAAAGGATGTAGATTGAGGCAACAAATATTAGATTTTGTTTCATTTTTATTTAACGTCTTCCTCATTCAACTATTTACAATTTTCCCACCGACAAAATTGGTCACATTAAAAATAATAATAATAATAATAATAATAATGAGTACAAGTTTCAATGTAAACAAATGTATATAAATTATTTAACAATATTAAATGCAGTTATTGTAAAAGATAACAATATAAATATAATATTTGATATATTTTCCTAACAATTTTCAAATTTTTCTGCAATAAAAATTAGGGGTGAAAATGGAGGAATTTTATAATTTTGAGGATTTTTTTCAGAGGATTTAAAGTCTAACGATGGGTCAGTGATATGTTTACAGACTTATGCTTAAATCTGTGGTTTGATTTCCAACAGTTGACAGAGTACAGACAGCCTATTGTGTGGCTTTGCACTAAATTAATGAAATGGAGGATTGAAAAAAATTAAAAATTTTAGGTGTATTTGAGACACTGTATTTTATAGAGCATATCGGGCCTGTAATGTGAATCTTATGAAGTACAACACATATATCACATTAATAACCAATACTTCTCTGATATGATTTGTTAGTGTCGAGTTTTATTGTACAGCTACTGCTGGTATAAGCCTGGGTAAAAGTCTAACAATCTGATGAACACCAATATTAATAAAGCCTAGGCTATAAAAAAAAAACCAATAAAATAAACTCGCTATCTACTGGCTGGACATCTAACCTCAAACATTGCCAGATATATGGTATCCAAACAAAATCTCTAATTACACTACATGTTTCTGTGTAGAACTGGGCAGCTAAAATATCAGCATACCAAAACTACTGCCAATATTACTGATCTATTATAAAGATATTATAAAAACTGCATTTGTTTTTTGCACGAGTTGTACTGGCTAAACCTAGTCATATGCCTTGTATAAATTTATGTGTGGATGTAGAGAAAATTTTGTAGACTTTATTCATGCATCTTTGAATTCAAAAAAATTAAAATGACTAAAGTTAAGATTCATGATCATTGAATGTGTTGACATGATTAGGATGTATGATAATATAACATGTAAATAATGGTGTAAATAAAAAGTAGTTATATTTTATGAAGAAACAGTTATTTTAGTTGCATCTTTAACAACAAAAACAATCCTCCAATTTGCCCAAGACTTTTAAACTCTCACAATGATCAGATGTTTATTGGCTCAACAGTGGCTACATTTGCAAAAAAAAAGTGTTTTCAAAACCAACGGTGGATCAAAACAAATTGATATATATAACTTCTAAATAACCGTTTTAACTATAAACATCGTTTGCATATTTGTTGTTCTATTTCCAAACCATAAGACTAAATCCACACAATTCTGACTTTGGTTAGACTTGAAAATATTCATTTCTATCCTCAATCAGCAATAAATATTAAACTGTAATTAAAAAGAAGTTTTATCTTCACTTTTATGATGTTTAATGCATTTAAATGTAGGTTGGGCTTAACTTTATGTGAACCATACTTCATAGTTTTATTATAACTGAAACTCATTTATTTCAAAATGTAGATTAACTGTATTTTCTTTAACAAAGTTACTATCCATTAAGAAGACTAATAAAGCAAACTACACCTCACTAATATCTCCTACAATACAAAATTATTTTATCAAATTCTCTGTAGTATTTGACTTACCATTTTTCTGTTACTAGTTTATCCAAAATACATTGCATTTTCTAAAAACAACAGAAAAAATTACTACGTGTGCATCTGATTAATTACAAAATTGTTATAAACTTTGTAAACAAAATGCTATAATGCAATAAATACTCTTAAAATTATGTTGTCTTTTTTTAAAACAGGATCTCTATAGTAAAGTAACACACGTTAAATTTCCAGATGTTTCAGAATTTAGAAATTCCGTCCTCAGCAATTTAAAATATTATTATGTATGTGATGTAAATACATAGATAAAATAACAACAAATACAAGATTTAATATGGAGAAAAATTAAAAAATAAAAGAAAACAACTGATGTTATTATTTAGTCTTGGATGTTCAGTTAAGACTTATGAAGTTCATATTGTGATGATCGTAACGTTGGAATTTTGAAGCTTCTAGAAAATAAAAAGTTCTTCCTAATTTCAGTTTTTTCCCATTAACCCATTGTAATTATATTACAAGGTCCACTAATAACTTGTTGATTAGTACTACTGTGTCCATTCAAAGCAATTAAGTAACAAAATGTGAGATCCATCTTAAATTAACATTTAAAATGTGAGTGTAGATGAAATTAAATTAAAACATAACAAAAGATTATAACAAACATGTGGAAAAGTTTTAACATGCTTCAGGCACTAGTTTATCTTTATTTGGAGTTATAACAATTTCCTAATCCAAGTATTAAATTCCAAACAGGAGGAAAAGGTACATTACAACTTTTGAGATATACTATTTTCAATTACAGTTCAGATTGAAATAATTTTTTTTATTTTTAGAATAAAATTAATTTAATCAATCTATGCCTCATTATGACAATGGAGGAAAAACTGACTGGCTAAATGTTTTTGCAAAATTATATATCAATATGATAAAAAAAGCATGTTCTTTCACAGTGGCCACCTTCCACAGATACAAAGAAACTTCTTAAGCCTTCACATACAGAGAAAACATAAGCAAACCAACCTGACCACAAAAAATCTGAGATAAACGAGCGAGTCAGAATAACATGAAGTTAGGGAGGCTTCACAACTGATCTAAATAAGTAGCTTATGAACAGCCACCTGAGTAATGTGAAAAGATTCTTCTTAAGATAGGGCTAAACTCCAGTGCAGCAACTTTCTGAGAAAGACTCACAATAATCTCTATCTCAAAAAAATCTTGAAAACGTCTGAGAAGAAAGAAGTGTCAGAACCCAAGAGAAAGAGAGCAGAAAGAGATTGGAACATAAAAGACAGTCCAGTGAAAGCCACACTAAAAATCCCAGTATCTTACTAAACAAAAATGGAGAGGAAAGACCACAGATATATGAACAATTCAATACATTCCCCATTTGTTTTGAATCGAGATGGGAGGAAAACAGGAAGTGGTCACTTATGTATGTGTGTTATGCCTAAATTCTTCATCCTAGAAGAAGAGAACCAATGAATAAACTGAGAACCATAAAAGAGAATAAGACTATGATGCATAAAAATCTACAAGAATTAGCTACCAGGCTCAGAAGGGAATCTGGTCAAAAATAAAGCTGTTAAAGTTCAAGCAGAAATCTACTAGCATAATGAAGTAGCTCATGTCCTGATTTGAAAATGGACACCCAATAAATAATACTCCTCAAAAAAAGAGCAACTGATAATTTGTGCAAATACAACAAAACATGACGACCCAGTAAATCTCAAGCGTATAAAACTAGGTTACATAGTAGTAAGATAAATGCAACAATGCTAGTCTGTCATTAGAAAAGGCCTTAGAATATTAATAAAGGACTTCAAATTTTAACTAGACTTAAAGAGACAATACATATAGACAGTGTATTTTGAAAATGAAAAACAACAATTTTTTTAGATTTAATTTAAATATCAGAAGTTTGAGAGATAAAATTATCATAGAAGGGGAGCCCAGTTTAAGCTTACTACTGTGACAAAATTTGAGAGAGAGAAAATTGAACCAAAAATGATAAATTATTTAGAATATTATCTGTTAAAGTACACAAAATAAGACCTAATGTGTGAAGAAGAACAAACTTCAACTCATGAGATCAGCTGCAGGAAAAAAAGGAATATTCTTAGTAATACTCAAAGAAAGTTTGAATGGTATCTTGTCAAATATGAAACAAAATTAAATAAAAGGACACCACTATTCTCAAACTTTACGAGAAATGAAAACAATAATGCTTATTGAAACAAAGAAGATGATGAAGTATTATTACAAGAAAAGAGAATGTGAAATGAATAATCCAAAATCAATCGAAAAAAAAAGTCAATAAGAAGATTCAAAACAGCCACTACAATAAACACACACTTAAAAGTACAGAACCATATGAAAACACTTTCAAAAATGGGTAAAAACTATCTTTTAATTATATCCTGAGCAAGTACTCATGGGAAGAACTAGATAAATGGATGAAGAAAGACTTCATTATTAAAGATAGTGAATTCCATTATACTTATACATACAATTTGATATATTGGAATAGTTTTTGAATTTACAAATGTTTTCTTATGAAACTTTTTTTAGGCAATAATCTGTCTAGTTGTGGTATTGATAGTGTAAGTTGTTTTAGCAACACTAAAAGAAGCAATACCTGAACAGGAAGAATACTCCAGCTGTTTGGAAGACATGCCATGACATTGAAAGCCTGTGAAAAATAATGTGATCAGTAAATTTCAAGAAAAACGGTTTTAGAATATATTCTCTTCACTGGTGATAAAGAGTAAAACTATTTTTCTCTTATTCACTTATGCTCTTTATCCACCATTCCTTAATTTTCAAAATCCCTTACATTCTATTCTTTGTTAGTAAACAAAACTTGTGTGACAAATGTCATTTACACTAAACAGCTTGATACTAACAAAAGAACATCTGCTATTAAAGGCTGCTTCTGCTCTCTGAGCTTGAGGAAATGCAATGACACCAAATAAAATAAGACCACAGGCATGTTTGCCAGTTGCAGTTAACACAAAACAGCAAAGAAAAGAGACATGCATAAATAATTAGTTGTCATTATGTTATTCACAGTTATATTATTAAAGAAGGGTGTGGAAATTAGTGTAACACACTTTCCTCATAATGAGAACAATCCTGGAAAAACAAAATTATGAACAGAGATCTTTTCCCACAAATAATAAGTGTGGAAACATTTTCTTTATCCATTTCAAGCCAAAATTATCAGATACACTGATGGTGTAAATTAAGGCATCATTAAGAATGTGGATGCCCTGCATAATTAATTGTAGCAATAAACAGAGAAAGTTGCCATACAAGTTAACATATTTTTTGAAGTAATGATGTTTAAAAAATAATATCTGAAGGAAATACATCAAATGTATTGCCTGCAAGTAATCTGAAAGTGCAGTATTAGCAAAACATACTTTTTGTTAAAGCAATGTTTATAGACAGAACAACTATATATTATGCATATGCAGATAAAACATGTCACAGTACAAATAACCTGTCGATGAATAACTGACGCTACCAAAGAGCAAATCAATACAGAAGCATTATTTGGACATCACTTCAGAGAAACACACAGAGGTACTTCAGTTATGTTTTAGATTAAACAAAGAAAAGCTCTTGAAGTTATAAGAGGTTATGGAAGCTATAAACTAAAATCGAAGAAATGTCTCATGAGCATTTAACTAAATAGGCAGACATCATCGAGTTTGTAAGGAGATATACAAACATAGATGTTGAACCAGAAGACCTTGATTAATGAGATGATGCTATAACTGCACCATTATTCTTGGATGGTGGAGGATATACTTCACACGAATAGAGAAGAGGTCATGTGGTCAGTTAGATCAACCAAGCCCATGTTAAAAAGAGAATTAGTAATGCACTGGAGAACATGGGAGTTCATAAACAATGTTTGACAGTTTAATGTTATGTTGGTAAGGGTTTTTGTCACGAAACAAACTGAGAACAATAGTAAACAGGAAACAAGCTGTTTCTATGTGTGCAAGTGGTGTTTTAAACAATTCAAAACCATTATCACTTATGAGAAAAAAAAAATCTTGATAACTAGGTCTAATGAGGAACTCATGTAAATTTTCAATTCAGCGCATACATTTTTTTATTGTTCTCAAAAGGATTAATATATTTACATAATAAAAAACAGTATGTGTGATATCTAATAAATAATTTCCATCTGATTTCAATTTAACTTTAGTTACTTTCACGCACATTATTTGTACATGCATGTTAAACTTAACTTCTTTTAAACATCGAGAAATTCTGCATTTTTGATACTTCACCAATATAATGTGATGATGCGCTTTTTCTTTATTGTGTTCTGTGATTTACATTCTATGTTTTGGATACAGTAAATTCTAGCTAACAATTCATCCAATTCATGCATTATTTTCAAATTAATTTTTTTAAAAGCTCCATCATTTTTAAAACTTAGTTTATGCTATACAATTTGTTAACAGCACTAACTGTGACACCACTCTCATTAAAGATACAGATTTCTCATTCATAGTTGCATATATTCAGCTGAAATTTTGAGTTTTAATTGAACACAATTGAAATATATGATTTCTTTAATTTTTAATTCACATAGCTTTTTTCAAATCATCAACATCTCAAATGGTAAGTTCATATGTACTACTATTTATTTAAATGCTCTTTAAGTGTTCCATGTAGTTTTTGTTTGTTTTTATGAATGTTGTTTGATAAGTATAAGGTTCTGACAGTATTATCAACTGCTCCCACAGCTTAAGTATGTTGAAAAATATTTTGATTTTTGGGACAAACTTATTTTATGTTGACAAATAGTGAATATTTTCCTTTTATTTTCATATGACTATAAAAGGCTTTAAATTTTAAATTCTGTATTTCTTTTCTATATTGTTATTCAATGTTTCAAGTTTCATAACATGGAAATATTTATTTTATTAATGCTCACTTCGATGTTTTTCCAGATTTGCAGAAACCTTACTCACTAATGTATTGGTGTTATGTGTTGTATTGAAAATGGATATTTTGTATTGTACATATAAAGTAGTGTTGTTCATTGCATTGCTGTTAAGTATCACCTTTTCTATTTCAAAAGATCACAATAGATAAACAATAAAACTGACCTGAATATTAAAATTTAAAGCAATTTTAATTCAAAAAGAAATTTAAAAAAATGAAAGTTGTGGTAAGCAATTATCATGTATTAACCACCTTTATATATATTAGATAAATACACAAATCAGTTAAGACTCTACATTATACTAAAGTGACAAACAATGATTTAAAAGCATAATAAAAATTAATTTTTTAGAAAATATACAGATTTCAACCTAACATTGCCCTGGTCCATCTTCTTGGTTAACTTATATGATGGGTTGAATATGCACTTTTTTATCTGTCTATGTAGAGCTGATTGCCCTGGACAATGGAATTTAATTCATATTCAATAAAAGTTAAGAGTTAACCCTTCAAGTATGTAGGTTTAATGGAAACAGTTAAGTAATTATAATTTTACCCTTCATTGTCTGTCTCTTCTATTGTTCACTTATTCTTACAAAGCCTTTCAAGTTACCAAATCTTATAACTTCCTTTGGTTTATCTTTTTGCTAAGTACTTCCAATCATGGAATACCACAAGAGTACATAAATAATGTATTCACCTATAATAAATTCAATTTAATAAATTATCAAAAGTGTTTTATCAACTTCCTTATGAATTATAACTTGATACAGATATTTTAAATCCTTACCTCAGTCACACAACATGAATAATTCTCTGGTTCAAATGCTTCCTGCACTAACTTCTTTCCAATTTCCTCCGATTCCTTTACAAATTTGGCTAAGTATGTTTTTCTATTAATCTCATTACAAAACCCCCAATCTTCATTCCTGCAAGACTCCAAGCCAACATCAAAGGAAAATTCGAGTAGATTGACACCGTTATTTGTCAGTAGCCACTTCAAAAAATGTAGCATAGTTAGCTTTACTTCATAGACAGAGCAGTTCAAAGCATCCAATATAAAACGTGTAAACAGTTCCTTTGGCTGTTCGTGATGAACAAAAATGATCAATCCCAATCGAGTAATAGAAACATAATACATTTCCTTTCCCGGTAGGAAGGATGTACCTAACAGAAAATCTTTCATCCCTTCAAACACGTATGAGGCTACACCGTCAACTAAACATTACAAAAATTAGAAAACTTTTATCACATATGGAATAATACAAAAATAAAAGCAATATTATTACATTAAATTATCTTATAAAAGTTCTAAAATTAACAAAAATGTAAAAAAAAACAGCCTTTTACAGGTTATTGATTTGTATTAACATTACCATACAGAAATACAGAACATAAACTGGAAAAAAAAAAGAGTATTAACATATTCCTCATCAACAAGAAAGTTATCAGTATTTCATTTTAATGGTTCATTCAATAATCATCATTCACAAGGCTCCAAAACTGTACAACAACAAACTGAAACAGTCTTCAATTTCCAGTTCCTTAATTATCAGATTTATGAATAGCAATTACAATTAATCTAAAACAAACTGTTCAAAAACCTAAACACTGATTAAACATATTATTAAACAAGAGCTAAAGATAAAATTTAATCACATCTTTTCTCTTGATTATTTTGCATAACCTAAAGCTGTTGTGGTTTGCCATCCTTTGAACTAGTTGTGTATAAATATTTTTAATGATACCCCCTCTTTATAAACATATGTTTTGTTCCTATCTCCTCCTCCATGTTAATTGTTGTTACTATGTTAATTAGGAGCAGTAATATTTGTATGTTGATATTTCAACTTCTTTATTATGAAATTTGTACTCTTATAAGTTTTGTTGTGTACCTCCCACAACGACTCTTTGCAGTAGTTTGGGATTAGGGGTGCAACTCTCAGTCTGTGCATCATAGCTTTAATCCTCCCATTATGAATTGTGTGAAATCCACCGAGTTCATAACCAAGGAAATATTCATGGAATTGGTTATACTTCTAGTTACATAAACTTTTGTAGTTATTTGCTGCTTACTGTCAGTTTTATACCTTTTAAAATTTTGTAAATGGAGGATGTGAAATAATTTTTTTTAGGTTTTATGTGTATATTTGAAATAAACACAAAGTTATAAACAGTGATATCTATCAAACTTTTTAACTAAGCTGTATTTGACTCAATAAAATACGAAATTTTGAAAATATTAAAGACTCAACCTACTTTCTTGAAGAGCTCTTTCAAAAGAAGGAAATGACAATGTAACACTTGAAAATGACTACAAAAGCCACTATGGGGACATCTGGAGCTTTAGATTGGTTATTTAAGTCATAAACAGAAGTAGGAGTTTATAAGAAAGAATTTCCAAAAATGCAAAGAGGTGAGTGAAGCCATTGTATTTGATACGATACTTGAGCAATATCTCAGAAAATAGGAAAGATAGGAGGTTATTATGTTAGGTTCCTGATTGTCAATATCAGAATTTAAGATCATAATTCATATAAAACTACAGACGTTATATAATTTGACAACACAAACATTTAATCTGAATCAGTGCTGCATTTAACATACATGTGACACAAAAATTAATGTTTAGGTGTATCGTTAATTTTTATTTTTTAATTAAGAAATTAACTGATATATAATTTTAAAATACAAATTACAGACTACAATTTAATACCAAATTAATAAAGATAAATTCATTTTCATAAAATAGTCATTCAGTTAATTTTTGAATGCAAATCAACAAATGTGGTAACATGGCCTTTAACCTGTGACCACAGGAAGACCTATCTCAACAGGGTTAAAGGATGTGTATGTATTAGTTATGTCTGATTAATTCAAGCTATAAGACAACGATTAATGGTTTATTGGAAAATTTTACACTTCACATCTGAAAGAATAGTGTCAACAAATATGAGACATGTTCTACAGTAATCTATTAAAATTAACAATGTAATACACCAACCAAAAAAAAGTATTATGAAATGAAATACACTCAATGCTGTATATAAAGAAGGACATTTATTCTTATTTCATTCATTTTCTGTATAACTTTGTAATTTTGAAATTATGACATATACACAATTATCATTTTACTTCAGCAGGAATATGTGGCCAGTAAATGTAAAGGAATGTCACATACAGAAAACTGCTAAGTATCTCTTGGGAACAGAAAAAATAGCTTGTTGTTAGAGTTAAATATCACAACAGTCTGAATTAGTGATTTCAATGGCTTTACTTACTATAGAAAAAATATAGTGAAGGTTATAATTTTCTTTCACTCAAAATCTATTTCCAATAGTCACATACATTCTCTCACACTTCTCCAGTGCTCACATCTTCCACCAAAATTTAAAGTAAAGTTCAGTAAATGAATGCAAAGGGAGTCACATGCATAAGAAAAAAAAACGTACTATTCCAACAGGGGAGAGTGAAAAGCTTGTGACATGCAGGAAGAAAATGTTTACATGTAGAAAGCAGTGCTAAACAAGCATAGCTGATCTTGTGAAAGAACGTAACTAGGTTCAAAATAAAGTTGAAGCATTTGTCTTTGTATCATCACCATATCTCATGAACAACTTTGGAAATTTATGTACAAATGATATGTGTAAAACTGCTTTATATATATTTAAATAATTTTTTAACCAGTTGTTTGAAAATGTACACAGAAACAGTTTATATAAGTATAATAACGTTTACGATATCCTGAGCTTCACATTTTTAATTAAATCTAAATAATTATTTATGTATAGAAAAAATAAGTCAATGAAGAGAAGATATTACACTAAAACCACTACAGTACTTCAAACTTTTAAAATACTAAGAAACATCTATTACACCATGAAATTTCTATAGCAGATATTATGATGTATGCTAACAAACACAGTCTTAAATGGTAATTTTTGGGGATTGACATACATAAAAACATAACATGATAACTTACTATCGTGGAGAAATCCATTTCTCAATACATAAAACAAAACATCTAGATAAGAAGCTTTGGTAACCATACACAAATTCTGCCTGTAAATAAAGCATATTTTGAGACCATACTTGTATAAAGATTTACAACTTGATACACATTTATAGTCATAGAAGTCAAAATACTTTAAAGTATGGAAAGAGCAAACTATACGAATTCATGACTTTGCTAAAATCTAGTTTAGTAACACTAAAGAATCTCTGAATACATTAAAAACAGTTGCTGGACCAACTGGTAAATTCAATTAGAATTATCTCACTCAGTAGTGCACCATAAATAAAACTAAATACAGATTTTCAGTTTGATTATATTTTTTGTCAGTAAATATTTTTAAGTGTAAAAACTATGATTTAATGTGTTTTATTAACAGAAATTTAACTTAGAAATGATCCAAAATCAGTAGGGCATAAAGAAACTTGTAAAAGCGAAATTATTATAAATACAGCATCAACAACTATTTATGTTGTTGACAAATCCTTTATATAAGTTTGTAGTGTAGAAAGAGTCTATTGTTTTATAGGTAAAGACATTTCAAATTAATTCTATTTAAAAATCATACAAACTTTAGATGAATGAAATCAATCAGTAACGTAAAGTTGCTTTTTAATAAAAAAAACAAATTTGAATGTGATAATTGTAACTTTGAGTTTAATTGTTATGTAAAACAAAATGGACAGGGCTACTGCTCGTTTTAGTTTATACAGTATTTTAACATGTTATTTGATGAGTGTTAATTTTGACTAAAGTCACAAACTTCTAAGTTTTTTTTTGTTTATGCTTAACTTTTAGGTTTACAAGACTAACAAGACAGAACTTTTTATAATATTTTAAAATCAATTACAAATAAGTATTCCATCTTCATTTAATCATCAAGTTTTCTAAACAATGCCAATGTACTAAAAAGTAAACAAAAATAAAAAAATATTATTTTGGTTCTCAAATATGTGACCATATACTTTTCATACCTAATTAAAATGATTATAATTTTGTTTTAACATGCAAAATGAAACTAAAATATGCATACTTTTCCAAAATCCAGTGTGATTCCTCTAGCCATGATGGCAAAAGCTCCTGGAGAGCTGTCTTTTGTTGAACTAGTAAGTTATTAACATCTTTGAGAAGTTCTTGAAGCTGTGTCAAGTGCATATAACAAAAAGAGGAAGAAATATATTAAACCAGTCTTCATAATTATATATTTTGCAAACATTCTGCAAATACAGATAAAGATACACAAGTTATAAGTTTCAAAACTCTGTGAAAAATTAATATTAGATGTATAAACATAGTCTCTGATTCTTAAAAAAACAAAACCAATTATAAGCAGTGTTTAAAACTGAAAAACATCAGCTGGTAACTGCATTAGCAACATCTGAAAGTGTCTGATGGAAGTTGTTTTAAATCTTCTCAGAAGTTTCATGATGACTGTACTATATTACAGCTGAAAAGAGAAGGCACTCAACTCAAAAGAAATTATTGGTAACTAAAAAAATAAATACTGTATAGGTTATTAATCTTAATAAGAAGTGCTGTTCACAACATATCAAGTATAATCCACCCTGCAATTAAAAAGAAAGATTTGAAAAAAAAAGCTAGCTTGTATCTTATGCTGCATATCCTAACCTTAGATGAAATATATATAATTAAATGTAAGTTCATGAAAGAGCAAGAAAAATAAAAAATGTAGCCACAGCAAAAACATTCAACACCATGGAACAAATCATAATGTGGGTCATCATATAATGTATCATAGTGTTTAGAGGTACTGGCAGAAATAATAGCCAAACTGTGTTGGGGATACACTGCCTATCCAGGGTAATTGCAATATCACGAGTCTCACATGATAATTTAAGAAAAAAAAACTGAGCTGATGTCGGTGCTCTAGCCTACAACATTCTACATCTTTACCTTCTTTCTTTTCACTCACACACTTACCTTCTACTTGTAAGGACTCGCTGGTATTTTCCTCTCTTTAAACTGACATAAATGGTACCACATATATCTTCATTTGTGTCACAAAAACAATCTCATCCTTTTCATTCATGGATAAGTGTTAAAATGTTAATTTTTGTTAATAAGTTTTTTCTAACTTAGCCCTGGATTTGCAAGTTTAAAAAACTAAACGAAAAATGGTAGGTGAGCCTGAAACATTTAAGAACCATAATCTAGTGAGTAGGAACAACCGTTTCAAATAAAAATAATATACTTCAAGACAATTTTGCATTCTAATATCAATGTAACCACTAAAACATAAAAAGCATTATACGATGTTATTTGAAATGTTTTTATTTTAAGGCTTTGGAAGAGTCCGATAAAAGTTCTAAATATAAAAGTAAGAAATGAATTTGCACAACATTATTCAATAAATATAAAAGTGAAACATTGAAGGGTTTAGTTGTTTTGAAGCTTTATATTGCCCACCATAAGTACCAAAACTCAATAAAATAATGAAAACAAAAAAACTGATATTAACTATATATATATATCAGAAACCCAAAATATACAAAAGCATAAATATTTCAAAACAGAAACTTTGACAGCTGATTACAAACTCTTTAAGATAATTAAGACTGACTGAGAAAAAAATAATAAAATAGAATGCGACTTCAAGATGAGTTATCACAAACTGATATACATGACAAGGACAGGGTTCATTCACTTTGGAATTAATATGTAGTGCAGTGATTTACTATGTTTGTAATATTTATCATCACCTAACAACACAAGAACAAAGTATTTAGCAAAATGTCTTTGAAAGAAAACCTTGAGATAAAAGTATACTATTTGTGTGTGTTGTGTAAAATATTGTGGTGCATAATGAACTAATTTTAGTTATTCATTTTTGGATTTAATCTCTCTTAAATACAGATCTCATACACTTAGTTCTATCCAAAAACTTAAAGCAAATATTAGGTTACACCCTGTAGGTAATAGACACCTCTATGTAACAGTTTGTAGAAAAATTTTGTAAAAGAGGTCACATACAAGAATCATAAGTTAGAACAGAAAAAGAGAAAATATCAAGATTTAGATAAAAACTGATCTCTGGTTATATGTGTAAGTCACTGCTTGTTAATAACACAAGTAATTATAGTTTATAGTTCTTGGCAAGCAAGCCTTAAACTTCAGGACATTAACAAGAATAACATAAAGTAAGTCATTAGTTAACCTTAAAACATTTTCTAAAATAATAATAAAAACACATGAAAAAAGCTTAAAAAGAAACCAATTCACATAATGTAAAAATACAGTTAACACGAGTTAAACATCCCTAAAATACTTAAAGATATTATTATGAACAACTAAAAAACTATGAAAACTTCCAGATGTTGCTAAATCCATATATTAGTAGTTAAATACATCATCTTTCTCAAGACGGCTGGTATGAGTATTAAAACTTTTATTAAAATAAAGTAGAAAAGAAACTTTTAATACCCATACCAACATTTTTACTTCATGTGGGTTTTTCTTCATCATGACTACTATCTTTCCAACTGATAAAGTTTTCAGAATTTGTTTTATTTTTAACAAAGTTCAGATTACAACTTTATGCAAATAAAGAAGTTTCAACTTATGAATGCTAACTATTCAAGTATATAAGTTCATAACACATTAAAGTGTCATCAGGTTTTAGTGTTTACTAGAAGAAATTTAAACTCAACTTATTTTGCATTCCTAAATTACATAAATCACCATACAAACACCTTTTTACTTTGGTTTAAAAACAACCTACAACAAAGGATTTAATGATTTTAATTAGTAAGGTCTTAAATGCATTAAACAGTATTTACATGAAAACAGAAAAGTGTAAAACTTCCAAAGAAAGAGTTTTGTCAATTTCCTTATTATAATTAGTAATTCCATTGGGTGAAAAGAAAATTTAAAGACAATAATGTAAATCCAACTAAAGCTACTGATTTAAATGATCTTTATCAGTCTTTGTAAGAGTAAGACACACCCCAAAAGAGACGATGCAACAGGTGGGTGTGGCAAAAGGGGTCTGGTTTTCTATTTTATGGCTTTGTAACCAAATACGATTGAAAGCTATAAAAATTATGCTTTGCCAAACAATAACAATATCATAATAATTAATTTACAATAAATTCCATACTTCTTGGAGTAGTAGTAAATAAATTAGAAAAGAGGAGATACCAAGAAAGCAAATGCCACAATTCACAAAACAGAGTGGGACTGAATATTTTTAAACAATTCTTTATGAAATTAAGAACCAAAAACTTGTATTAAAATTGATTTAAAGTATATTTTTGTGCCAACTAAATTCATATATCACGATAATGAAGCAGTTTAATTAAATTTTGAACATAACTTTTTAAAAAAATGTGACATGCACACCTTGACTGGTAAATAACTGCTTTGTATTCATGTCAGATGAATGTCAGTACCACTGTATTGTAGCATGCACATTCCAAAACATTTTCTTAGATTTAAAAATTTGGCTGTTATAATGCATGAAACTAAACAACTGATAATCAACATATGTTAGCACTTAGCAACACGTATCCCAAAAACTGCTTTTGGCAAATTATTTAATGTTACAAAGTTCAAATTTAACAGTAGTGACACTGAGAAGGTACTTTACAAATTATAAATATTAACACGTTTGGCAAACTGAAATCCTCAACTGCAGTAACTAATTTTCAAAAGTGGTGAAAATATAAACTTCTGATGCACTTACATAAATATTTAAAACTTGCATAGAATGTATTACTCACTAACCTGAAGTAATGTACCATGTATCCACTGCTGGGTAGAACACACGCTGTTGGATTTTGCAGACAAAGAAACAAACAGTTTTTTAATCATAGAGTATTTTTCTACAACTAATGGAACTAATGCCCTAGCTGCAAGAACTCGTATCTCCCAAACTTTGCTGTACCCACAGTGCATCACATATGGAATAAAAAGAGTCAGATTCATGTTTGGGCTTTTGTCCTCTGTTACAGCGGGATACAAGCGTGCCAAAAGCAACAATATTGGGTAAAGAATTGGGTGAAGATATTGCCTGTAATGTAATTAAAAATGGGATAAACATTATTTTCTGTAAACATACAAAAATTAAACTAAATATCAGTATATAACCTATTTTTAAATAATGTTACTATTTCATTCAAAATAATTTTGTCAAATTAAACAAGATGTTAAAAACAAAACCACAATCTATAATTAAAGAAGTTATTTGATTATTCAGTATTTTCTACATTTTCTTGCCTAATTACTTATATAAAAATGGAAATACCACAAAGAATATTCTAATTTTTAAATCCAATTAAGGTAATTATGAAGTAAGCTATATACAGTACAGAAGTTAAGTGACCATATTAATAACAACAGCTTTTCTGAAGCTAATAAAACAAAAAATTACCAACATAGGCTGTACATTTCAATTAGTAACCTTCTTTCAAATTATCTAGATAATACAGTATTTTTATGGCCACTGAAAAACTTTCATAAAGAATGATTCAAAGGAAAGTTAAGCAATTTATACAATCACTGTTTGTTATCCAGTCAACAATTTTACTTGTCTAAACAGAACACTTGGTAGCAAATAGATTAAAAAAAACAAAAAACACACTATTAAGCAAACCATGTGCTATTGGCATATTTTATGATTTTGTATGATATTTATTATTACCTGTAAAATTATCAAAAAATAGTTATTTTGAAATTTACAATCACATAATTTTTGTGACAAACTTCTTCTTTCTATTAAAGACCCAAAAAATATACCAAAAAATGAAAGTAAGTGCAAAAATTAAAAGATGAGAGATAAATTAAGGAAGAGAAAACTCAAAGTTAAAAATCATACAATCACGTACGAATGTACAAAATATTTACCTTCCTTCACTTTGTAATTTATTTAAAGCAGTTGCCTCTTTTATCTCATTCAACAAGAATTCAAATAAAGATGGAAATCTCTGGAAAAATATTTTCCCTGTCATACAGTTCTTCTTATGAGGGTCTTCTCGAGACCGATTAACTCCAAATATACGAGTCATCAAAGCACTAAACAAAAGTGTGGCAGCATTCCTAACCTGAAATGATATAACCATTATATAAGTGTGTGTCTATATGTGTATACATACACACACAGACACACCTAACAAGATTTACTACTTATTGACTAAAACATAACATAATTTCATGTTTAAAACTGAATAATAGATTGAACCATATGTTTGCAATGTTTTCAAATGCAAAATAATAGGCACTGTTGAATTTTGTGCAACGGTACTCAAGGATTACATGCGATTGTCTTTCCTAATTTTATAATGTTCCCATGCTGAAAATGCAGCAGTTGTGCCATACTTTTCTAAAAAGCATTTTACAATACTCCACCTACAGATGTGCACTTTCCTAATTTTATAATGTTCCCATGCTGAAAATGCAGCAGTTGTGCCATACTTTGCTAAAAAGCATTTTACAATACTCCACCTACAGATGTGCAATACTGGCAACCTCTATATGGTATAGCCAAATCTTTTCTTTGAGATTAGGCAAATTCTACTTCGTACCAAAAGTAGAAATTAAAGGTGAGAGGAAATATTTATCAAAAATACATTTTCAGTGTAGGAATATTATAATCTCCAGTAGAATAATACTTTACCTAATAGCTATGGTTCCACATTGAGCCAGTGGAAGGACAATTACAAGTTTTACCTAGATAAGCACCCATTGGGAAACATCAAAATAGAACTCACAGTATGTAAAACCTCAACAAAGAGGTGAAATACTGCACTACATCAGTACTAGGTGATTTTTTCCCTGTTGTTAGGATACTTGTCACAAACTCAAGCAGGAAGGACACACATCATGTGATATAGCAAATCCTACTTTTTTATAATTATGGTTGTGTCTCTTGTTCATTTATTATTTCCTTCTATTATTTAGTTTATTTATGAATTTTTAGTTGCATTAAAATGCTAACTCACCTTCTATATAGTCACTTGTATTTTACGTAAATATATATAGATATACGTGTGTGTGTATGTGTGATGAAACTGACATCAGCTTCCTGGTGGTTATAGATACTATTAATGTAGCAGAAGAGAAGGTAATTTATGATAGAATGAGGTTGTACTCTCTGAATAGATATCCTGTCAGATGCTTCACTAAAAGAGAGAGAGTCATGATATAGTCAAAGAAAACAGTTACTGCTGTTTGTAACTTGTCATCAAAAGGTACTGTTTTAATATTGTAACTGTTATATTCTTTTTGGAATGAGATTTTTTTTCCTTCAGTATCTTTTTGCTGATTCTTTTATTACTGACTTGTTATATATTTATGATAAACTATTTATTAATAGTACTGTGATGAACCCTGACTGTAGCAGTGAGTTCATTATACACAATTGCAATCCAATGCATAATTGGATGGACATGTCTAATGACAAGTTGTTAGGGTGAATGAAAACATATAGAGGTTGGCACGGAGCAAGAAAAACTATTACCTGAGAAGCAAGATACTGTACTGGAGCCTGAAGGTATACAACAGACTAAAGGCAACTATCAACACCACACACCATCTAGTCTCGAGCTACTCTTTATCCATAAATAGTGATACTTATTGTCACATTATTGTCTACATGACTGAAATAACAAGCATATTCAGTAAAGGGTTTTGATTCTGCAATCTACATGTGGCAAGATGAATATTCTAACCATCTGACCACATCAGGCGACTTGATAAGAACATCATATTGTAGTATTACATGTATTCCACACAACTGATAAAATATAAAATTAAACTACACAACACTTTTATATCAGAGAACAGCTACCTGAAACTTGAAACTATAGATTTCTTTTACTTCATTTCACAGAACTGACAATTAAACACAATGTGTTTATAACAAGAACAAACGCTCATGACAACTACAAGGAGTCAGATCATCTAACACCAGGCTATCTTCTCCTGGAAGTCTAAATATGATATATTCTGATCTGAAATGTGTTTACCTTTTGTGTTTTTATCAAATCTTTGTATTAATCTGTATCAATGCTTAAAACAACAGATATTATAGTAGTTTCTATTTTATTCGGTGAATTTTAATTTTTTTAATAAATATAACTTCTTATATTGTTTCATTTACGATTTTGATTAACCTTTTATTTAGTATTTATAAGTAGTTCTGTACTTTTATTTTAGTTATGGATTACTTAGTTTAATTTGATGTTATTTATTTTTTAATAGTTGTTGAAATATGTTTGAATAAAGTAACACTGTAAGTGCTACATAAACATGTGTGTGATAAGAAGCAGTGGTTATAGGAAGTTATGGCATCATTATAGGAACTTCTAATTCTACTTTTGAATGTTCAAATTTAATATTTTAAACTTTGGGATGAACCAAGATAAAAAAAAAGGAAAAATGTTTAAAAAACTGATAATTTTATCCTTCTACACACAGGAAAAAGAAATTTTTATAACAGTATATTCACATAAATGTTTCATCCATATATATATATGTTCTGAATGTAACTAGTACTTCATGTTAATTCCCTACATGAGATACAGAACGACTGTTCTACACTTGCTTGACACTTGTTTCTGAGGTAAACTCTTATGAATTAAGGAAAAACCGATTTTGACAAATGGTGAAAAGACCTATACAGGTTTATAAGAGTTAAAGGTTGTTTTTTTGGGGGGAACTGCTAATCAAGTATTGTGGAAGCTCCCACTTATACTTTTGTTCCGATATCTATATATGTATATATCATTAGTCTGATTCCTTTCTCTGTCTCAACAGCCACAGAGTCATAATAATGAATATAGAATCATAAAACAACAGAAATATCCTCACCGCAAAACACACACACAAAACTTTTAATTGTTTGCTTACAGTTGTTTTAATTTTTTGCCACTTTTGTTCTATTTACTTTTAGCTTAATTGAACTTGAAATTATGATATTATAGATACTTAATGCTATCCTGGAGAGCAGAGGTTTTGAATACCGCAAATTCATGTATATGTGTAATAGGTATAGCTATTTTACAAATTCATGTATATGTGTAATAGGTATAGCTATTTTACAAATTCATGTATATGTGTAATAGGTATAGCTATTTTACAAATTCATGTATATGTGTAATAGGTATAGCTATTTTACAAATTCATGTATATGTGTAATAGGTATAGCTATTTTACAAATTCATGTATATGTGTAATAGGTATAGCTATTTTACAAATTCATGTATATGTGTAATAGGTATAGCTATTTTACAAATTCATGTATATGTGTAATAGGTATAGCTATTTTACACTTTTAGTCGCATAATTTAATCACATATATCAAGAAGTTATTATTAAATCATGGTGTGGCTATCAAGTTATGTAATAAATAATATTACACTGTATGATGACAATCTAAAAGCAATGTATATGTTTTTGGAACCCAGTTTTCTATTCAAACAAGTTCATAAAAGTTCTGTCGTTACATGCAGTTTCATCCTAAAAATTGGAATCACCAATATTAAAGAAAATTATAATTAAAAAAACACGAATAACAAAAACTTACAGCCCATAATTTTTCCTTGAAGCCAAGAAGAGCACATTGGACTCCATCACCTGCAAAAGATATTACATTCTCTCCTAGATGTGTATCACGATATAAAGCTCTCAGGATATTCATGGCATGGACCTAGAAATCAATTTAGTGTTAATAAAAATTAAAACTATGGCAGATATATATATGCAATTCATTTTAAATTATACATGAAGTTCATTTTGAAAATGTCATAAAATAAAATGAAACATAATCTTCAGAAATCCTCATTGCAAACCATATGAAGTTAGATGTGGAAGTTTATGTGAAACATCACCCATTACAAGTTTTAAAATAAACTCATTTTTTGCATTACTTAGTGATGTAATGTGACAATTAACCAGTCCTGGCTCCGGGTTATGTGTCATAGCAACCAGTATCAAAATATAAAAGAATAGAAGTTTTAAAAGATACATAGCAAAATCACAACAATGAGTAGCCAAATGTCCAGTGAAAATAACGATATAAATATATAAAACATCACAGCTGTAATACACAAGTAAAATACAATTGCAAGGCAAAAAAAATATGTTCATAATGTAACTTAACAACAAAGTATGCACTTTCATTTACTAATTTCTGGCGAGGTTCTTATGGCACCAGCCTGGTGGTTGTAATTTTTGAAACCACACAATTATTTAAATGAAATGTCACAAATTTAGCCAGCCAGCCATTCATCCATCATTTTTATGGTTGTTTGTGGCAGCCACATGATTAACAAATATGGCTTAAAATTTCAGAGAAGGTGTTGCTTGTTCATTTTGTTTTTGTATGAATTTTTCACCTTTTTTCCCCAGGCAGTGACTTGATTCAAGATTGTCTAGTTAGTATGGCTTTATGTTCTGCATATTTACATTAATAATATAGTGACTAGCATGAAAACTTGTTTGTACTCCCACTATAGTTGCACAGGAATTTTGGAAAAATTAAGAAATAGCTTTTGACAGAAAAAGAAAGAATGAGAGAGAGGATAAGCTTGTCATTAAAAAGAGAATGTAATCTAGAATGTTGTATGATCTCAGGGCACTTCTCTCCCAGATAACAGCCTTGCACCATATAATCAAAAAGCCAAATCAGGAACATCGATCCAGTGACACATTCAAAGAGGATTACTGTAGCATGGATTTTCTCATGCTGCTAAGCAGCCACCACCATTGACAACCAAGAATCATTACTGCAATGTATAGAGGTCCTGTAATTATTAAGAAGTGGTGTTGAGCCTTACTCCCATTTTTCTTAACTAGTGGCCAGAATGAAACTGAAAAATGAAGTCCATAAGATAGAGCTCTCTCACCATTGAGAAAATCAGAAAGCACTCCAAAAAGGTGTTGGTGACCTAAAGAATAGCTTAAAGCCTCTCTAATGAGTAAAACTAAGCTTTTAATAATGCTGTGAGCAATTGAGGAGTTTGATGTTGAGTAGAGTAAAATAGCAATTAAATATTAACACATAAACAAAGGCCTGTTGTGTGACAACATGCTGATACATCAGCATAGATACAAAGGATGAAGAAGCCTGAAGTGATGCCAGCTCAGTCAGAACTTGTAGAAGTGGCAGTGTCTCAAAATGCTTGTGATCAACATTGTGTTCCCCTACTGCAAATGCCTGATTGTAATGATTGTAGACAGAGCCCTTTATCATTTGCAGCTACAAGGCATTACAAATGTCTCTAGGCTGTTTTTTTTATATTATTATTGTAACTATTATTATTTATTACTGCTACAGATTGCTCATTTATGACTGTGTTTTGTGTATTTAATAAATAAATTAAATAAAATTCTTGTGAAATTACGTCTTTTATTTATATGGCTTCATATTCTGAGTTCTTACTGATAAATCTCATTTTCTGCATTGTTTTTGTCTTCGCCTCAGCCTTTTGTTGGTGAGATGCCGATTTTGTATGTCTGGAACAATTGTTTATTCCACCATGAGTCACAGAAAAATAGATGTGATTGATTGATTTAGTGTTTTATGGCACAAAGCAATGAGGTTATCTGTGCCAAACATCTGGTAAAAATGTAAAAAAATAAATAAATGTAGTAAAAGACATAAATGGAAATGAAGGTAAAACAAAAAAGTGTAAAACCAATGTTGACACCTAGTCTACAACGTTAAGAAAGAAGGAAGAGTAAAAGAAGTTGTAAGGTATTTACTCTAGCAAAAAGGTAATGATCATAACCTGCCAGGAAGACTAACAGGTAAGTTCAAGAACCTCTGTCAATCACCTGAAGTTAGCCTTTCCAGTCCTGGTTCCGGGTTATGTGTCAAAGCAGCTATTCTCAAAATGTAAAAGAATTAAAGTTTTAAAAGACGCTCAGCAAAATCGTAATAATGAGTAGCCAAATGTTCAGTAAAAAGATAAAAGTCAAGTAAATGGAGTAAAATTTGAAAAAGTAATTGAAGATAAAAGCAAAACGACAATTAAAACAGAAAATGGCACAAAAACCAATGTTAACACCCAGTCAACAAATATGTAAAAAACTATCTGTAGCAGAATGGTAATGATCATAACCTGCTGGGAAAACTAACAGGTAAGAATAAAAACCACCGTTAGTCACCTGAAGTTGGCCTTTCCAGTCCTGGTGTCGGGTTATTTAATGTTCTGGGCATTGTCCAATGTCAAATTGAATGAGAGAGAGTAAAACAGTAAAAAAGCAGCCACAATTAAAAAGGTGTTATGAATAAATATGCAACACTTAAATGAGATTAAAAAGATTAATGGCCATTAAAAAATTAAAAACGTTATCAAGGTGGACAGAGTCACCATCACCAATAGCTCTGTCCAATGTTACAGACTGACCCTGGGAAAAAATATGTTTAAGGTATTGCCGTCGTTGAGAATTGTAATGATGGCAAGAAAGTAATACGTGGCTGATAGCGATTTGAGTGTTACACAAACTACACATTGGTGCATCAGTTCCAGATAAAAGAAAATGATGAGTTAAAAAACTGACCAATGCGTAGCCTAGTGAGAACAACTTCCTCCTTCCGAACTTTATGGAAGCTGGATGGCCAAACTCCAATTTTGGGTTTGATTTGAAAAAGTTTGTTGTTGCGTTGCTCACTCTAAGTGGACTGCCAGCTGGCATGGAGCCGAGCCTTGAAGACAACACCATAGTCCATGTACGGAATAGGCAAAGGGGTGACGGTGCTGAAGCAGACATATTTAGCTGCCATGTCTGCAAGCTCGTTCACGCAAATACCAACATGGCCTGGTATTCAGAAAAACTGGATTGAAGTAGCTGCTAATGAGAAATGTGCCAGTCGGTTTCGATTATCACTGAGAATAGGATGTGAGCTAACGTGTAGCGATTCCAAGGCAAGTATAGAACTAAGCAAATCAGTATAAATAGTGCAGTTGGAGTACTGCTCAGCTGCAATATGATCCAGTGCAAGAGATATGGCATACAGTTCAGCAGTGAACACAGAAGCTGTAGAGGGGATTCTGCACACAACTACTGACCCATAGTAAACCATAGCAGAGCCCACTGAATTACCTGATTTGGAACCATCTGTATGAATGGGAACTGAATGATTGCTTGAAAGATATTCATTGAATAAAAGATGGTACTTCCAATCTGGAGTATCTGCTTTTTTTAAGTGATTGAAAGAAAGGTCACATTTGGGAGCTGTAATAAGCCATGGTGGGATGGACTGACCTGTGGAATCTGCAATGTTATCCAAGGACAGACCCAATTCATCCAATTGCGCCCAGATGCGAAGGCCAAACGGAGCAATGACAGATCGTCTGTTCTGAAAAAGTACTGCCCACTGAGGAAGGAAAACACATTCCCAGGTGAGATGCTTTGGTAAGGAATGAAGTTTTGAAGTATATTGTAAAGATAGCTGCAAACGGCGAAGGTGTAGAGAAGGTTCATGAGATTCAATGTATATGCTTTGAACTGGAGAGGTACGGAAAGCCCCAGTGCAGAGTCGAAGTCCTTGGTGATGAATGGGGTCCAGCATCTTTAAGGCCAAGGGTCTGGCAGAGCCATAGACCATTAATCCACAGTCAAGTTTCGATCTAATAAGAGCACGATATATCTTCAACTTAGAACAGTGATCTGCCCCCCAATAGGTAGAAGAGAGGACATGGAGAATGTTCAGTGCTCTTGTGCATTTGACTCGAAGCTGCTTTAAGTGTGGTATAAAGGTCAGTTTACAATCAAAGATAAGCCCCAAGAACTTTGTCTCCGGGACCACTGGCAGCAAAACTTCACCGATATGACGTTCAGGATCAAGGTAAATACCTCGTTGACAGCAAAAGTGCATGCATACAGTTTTGAAGAGAGAGAAATTAAAGCTGTTCGCCAGAGTCCACTTCTGTACATGATTGAGGGTAGTTTGTAGTTGGCGCTCAATATATCTCGTGTTTGACGACTGACATGAGATGTGAAAGTCGTCGTCATACAGCCCATTCGCAACAGTGAGAGGGAGTAGTTCAGTGATGGCATTTACCTTTATACTGAATAGTGTGACACTCAATACACAGCCATGAGGGACTCCAAGTTCCTGTACAAAAGAATGGGAAATTATCGAACCCACACGAACTTGGAATCTCCTGTCCATTAAAAATTTTTTACTAAACATGGGTAGATGGCCATGTAACCCATATGTATGGAGGTCTCGCAAAATGCTATACCTCCATGTTGAGTCGTAAGCCTTCTCTATGTCAAAGAATATTGATACAAGATGTTGGCAGTTGAGAAAGGCTTCTCTGATAGATGTTTCAAGATGAATTAGGTGGTCTGTGGTGGAGTGCTGTCGATGGAACCCACACTGGGTGGGCAAGAGGAGGTTGTTTGATTCAAGGAACCAAACAAAAGGAGCATTAACCATCCTTTCAAAGGTCTTGGAGAGACAGCTTGTCAAAGCAATTGGACGATAGTTTAAAGGAATCTTCGGATCTTTCCCTGGCTTAGAGAAACGTAAAATAATAGATTTGCGCCAGGCATCAGGATAAACATTCTCCTGCCAAATCCGGTTGAAGATAATCAGAAGGATATCAAGAGAAGCAGGAGATAGATGGTGCAGCATGTCATAATGAATATCATCAGGTACAACAGACGTACTGGCAGACCGATGAAGGGCCATTTTTAGTTCCACCAGGGTAAAGGGACTATTATAGTCAAAGAAACAGTCAGTTTGAAAGGAAAGAGGTGATCGCTCTGCCCGAGTTTTGATGGCTAGGAAGGTGGAGGAAGAAGCAGAAGAGCTAGATACCTGGCAAAAGTTTTCACCTAGAGTGTTAGTGATGTTTCGGACATCAGTCTCCTCCTGACCATCAGAGAGTAAGATCGAGAGGGGGACAGAATTGTAGTGCCCATTAACCTTTCGAATCCTGTCCCATATAATCTTGAAACTGGTGGTAAAAGATATGCTGGTTGTGAACTTAATCCAAGATTCCTTCTGGCTTTGACGTCTTACCCACCTAGCATGTGCATAGGCCCGTTTGGAAAGCAACCTGGTTTGAAAGTGTGGGATATCTACGAAAAGTATCCCAGACCCATTTTTGAGCCTTCCGTGCTAAGTGGCAAGCAGGATTCCACCATGGATGAGGATATCGTGGAAAACGTGTCAAGGTTTTAGGAATACACTGAGCAGCTGCATGTATAATACAGTCAGTTACTGTTGCTACACAGTCGTCTACTGATGGCTGATTTACGATGGCAGGATCAAGTTCTGCAAGAGCAATGAAAGTGAACCAGTCTGCCTGATCCAGCTTCCACCGGGGCACACGGGTAGGGTGGCATCGACCACGGCCAGTCTCTTTCAAAAGGATTGGAAAATGATCACTGCCTAGTGGATTACTGTCAACCCTCCATGAAAAATGGAAGAATAATGAAGGGGAGCAAACTGAGAGATCAATGGCAGTGAATGACTGACTTGGTGCATGAAAGTAAGTGGAAGAACCAGTATTGAAAAGAGAAAAGTTGTGATCAGAGAGCATACTCTCTACAGATCGACCCCTCCCATCAATAATAGCACTTCCCCAGAAGGGATGGTGTCCATTAAAATCCCCCAGGATTAGAAATGGAAATGTCAACTGTTCAACGAGAGAATCAAGTTCTGATTGATCATATGTCTCTCCAAGGGACAGGTACAGAGAACAAACAGTGATGGTATGACCCAAGAAAACACGGATGGCTACGGCCTCCAAGTGTGTTGAGTGACAAAGACAGGGTGGGCACATGTTGATCAACTAACAGTGCCACCCCTCCATGTACTCAACCATCACACAACCTGTCATTTCTGTACAGAGAAAACTGCCGAATGGAGACTGTATCAGCAGATTTGAGAAATGTTTCTTGTAAAGAAAGACAAACAGGATGGTAGGAAGCAATCAGTGTTTTGATATCATCCAGATTAGAACGTAAACTTCGACAGTTCCATTGTATCAAGGTAGCCATTTTTAAGAACAGGTAGGTGAAGTAGCTGGAGAACCCTTTGGTTTATGACCACGTCTTTTTTCTTTACTGTCTTTAATCGGAGTAGGTCTATGAACCTCCATGGATCCTGCTCTGGGTCAAGTGGGCAGGTTTTTGTTATTGGAAGGGGAATCCAGTGACTGAGGACGTGAATGAATAATTGTTTTGTCTCTTGTGGTGGGAGGAAACGATGTATCAGAAGAAATGCCTGTATTTGAAACTGAAGGATGTGGATTTTGCGGTTTGTTGGAAGGTATGGGAGGAACAGAGATGGGTGTGGAAGTCGATTCATCAACTTTTTTAACCACGGAGGTCAAAAAGCTTTTCATTTGTTTTGAAAACGATTCTCTTGGAGACACAGAGAGATCTGTCTGCACTCCCACTGTAGTTGTGGAATGAAGTGCAGCAGCATATGTCTGAGATGGAGTTGTGGACAACAATTTCCAAGCCTCAGGATAACTAATGTTATGTGTTGTTTTCAAACGCTGCACCTCTTTTTCCTCCAACCATTTTGGGCAAGAATGAAAGTAAGAGGGGTGAGAACCATTGCAGTTTATGCAATGCGGGTTCATGTCACAGTCATAGGCATCGAGGTCCTTGCCTCTAAAACGAGGACATGTCAGGGAACCACGACAAGATGTCTTTGAGTGGCCAAATCTCTGACATTGGAAACATTGAAGAGGGTTTGGAATGTATGGCCGAACCCTGCAAATGAGATAACCTGCCTTGATGGTGGCAGGTGCACGTGGTGAAGTAAATGTTAAAACGAGGGTATTTGTTGGCAATGTAACTCCATCTTTGTGAGTGGAGATGCACCTCACTGCAGAAACTCCTTGAGTGGAGAGACCAGCGAGAATCCCTTTCAACAATAACTCCATGGGGTGTAACCTCAATAGGTATATCCCCAATTGCCTTTTAATTCAAGAGGAGTTCACTGTGTTGGGATGTGGATGTTTCAACCAATATGTCACCAGAACGAAGCTCCTTTACTAACTTTGGAGAGCCAGCAAGTCCCTCTTGTCCCTTTTGAATAAAAAAAGGGGACATTTGCCGTGAAGGTTTTTCCAAAAGAGAATGTAATATAAGAAAATGAGGTACGTGTGTTACTGATGTTGAAGATTGCTGTTCTGATTATTCAAGATGTGGTCGCTTACCCATTGACTGTTTTTTTACAATTTTATTTAAATTTTTTGGAGGATTTAGAGGAAAGAGGAAAAGTTTCGGTACCCACTGACCCCACCCACCATAGAGCCCTACAAGGGGACGCACTACAAAGTCATGCAAGGACAATGCAACAATGCCAGGGTTTCGTGAGCACTATACCCAAACACCAGCATCAGGCACAATGTCCACAACACCCGTTGAGAACTTTGAACACTGGTACTTGGTTGGCTCTAGCCCAAGTGGACCAGCCGATTGACCCAAGGGGGGTCACCCAAAAGCCGCCCGTCTTCATGAATTCGAGGCCAAAGTGGTGTGTTAGGGTTGGACCCCTCAACCACCAGGATTCTCTCCTCCCTTTCACAGGTCGCCACGCACAGCAAACACGTGGGTGGATGTTTAGATCCCAGAGAAGGTAACCAGACAGAACAGAACCTTCCCTGGGAGGTCCCCTCACCACGTACAGGAATCCACACCGAGGGGAAATCGATGTGACAAACTGTACAAAATGTATGACTGTCACTGCAATGGTCAGATATTTTGCACTGTTCTCTTTCCTAAATTTTTGATTTTCAGTTTTAGTCCTTTTATTAGATTTGCCAGAAACAAGACAATCTGGTGAATGAGATCTCTTTTTTTCCATCTTGTGAATGTTTGCATTGGTTTTCTATACTACTTAAAATACGAGAAATACTGATTTATGCGAGAACTGATGAGCACTGATGACATAACTATGGATTCCCCCACGTACCCAGTATGGAGAAGCACCACATTAAAACTATTGGTAGAGGTTAGAGATACAAATATTTTTTATTATTTCAAGCACAAATACGATTACTGCAAGTAGCCATTTCGACTATGTCTTTTATTTATTATCAAAATTTATTTGTATCTCACTAAAAATTTTCTTTCCACCCCTTTCAAGCCCTAGGGTAACAATTTATCACTTTATTGTTTAGACGTATATAATATATAATATTTTGGGAGTTGCAACAAGTAATATTTGTCTGTATGAGCGTATAGTCATAATGTATACACCAAAATCATAATGATTATGCTCAAATCATAATGGTTGGCATCTCTGCAGATAGCACTCTATCCTGATATGAATGAGTGCATGCTGAAGTTATGGTAGAAGGGTAGGACATTTCAAAAGAAATTTTTGTATCTTGTGTTTAGACAAAATAGTAAGAATGTGCAATTCTATCAAGCCACCAAACAGTCATATACATGCCATAAATAACAGTTCTGACTCCACTGAACTTTCAAGGCACAGTTCTGTTTGAGGGATGAGGGCACTCTAGTTGGCTTGTAGAGGAAGGATATAACTACATAGCAAAATTTTTACTTTTTCTTGTTCCTGGGCAGAAAGTATTATTTCCCAATTACTTATGACCTATTTTTTCTTCTTGCTTTTGTGACCTAGGTAATGAAATTTTCAAATTTACCCATTTTCCAGAACATTCCAGGCAGATTCAATGCTATAGAACTTACGAGAATTTTGAAAAACCTTTTAAATTTCCTACAACATTCCACAGTAATACACATACAGGAGCTCACCACTCACAACTTCAATTTAATTCTATCTGCCTTAGTGAACACACAGACCTATCTGATTTTATCAGAGATGGCATCAAGAAGCTGCAAGCATTCTCAAGACACATTCTGCTATGTACGTGGCCAACTTATCAAGACAAGAGCAAAAAAGTACTCTGTGACAGCATCTACTGAAATGTGCAAAGCCTACAAGGCATATTTTAGTATGCCTGTACGAGATCAAGACAAACCCTGGGGACCTCATTTTACCTGCAAGCACTGCAAAAAACTCTAGAAGGTAAGATGAACAATTTTTACTTGCTTGATTAGTAAGATTATATATTATACAAAGTTTAGACCTTTTAAAATTTAAATATCTTTCAGTGCACCTCAAAGAGGAATACAATAGTGTCAAGACCTTGCTAGAAGACTTGAAGTATGATAAGTATGGCTGGGAGGTTATTGGAGACTTCAAAATGGTGGCATTCCTGATGGGTCTCCAAGGAGGCACTACAAAGTTTCCTTGTTATCTTTGCCTTTAGGACAGCAGGGACAATGCAATGTACTACAACAGGAACCACTGGCCACAAAAGACCAAGCTCTCTGTGGGGAAGCATAATGTCAAGTGTGAGCCACTAGTAGATCTCCAGAAGGTGTTGTTCCCACCATTGCACATAAAATTAGGTCTTATGAAACAATTTGTCACAGCTCTTGATAAGGAGTCTGTAACCTTCAAGTACCTTCAAGGCAAAGGTCAAAGCTGGTGTCTTTTTTTTGGACCACAAATAAAGAAGATTCTGAAATGCAGAGAATTCCCTAAGAAACTCAGTGGGAAGGAAAAAAGCTTGTGGCAGCTTTGTTGCAGTGGTTCAGGGCTTCTTGGGAAATCACAAAGCCGAAAATGGTTAAGGCTCTGGTGAAGAACTACAGCAAAATAAACAGCAGGATGTCCTTGAAAGTCCATATCCTTGATGCTCATCTTGATAAATTCAAGGAGAACATGGGAGTATACTCAGAGGAGCAAGGTGAGTGCTTCCACCAAGATATACACGACTTTGAATGCCTCTACCAAGGAACATATAATGAAAACATGATAGGAGACTATATTTAGGGGCTGATACATGAAAGTGATTTGCATTGCAGTCACAAATCTTCAATAACTACTCACTTCTGAACAATTTTGTTCATTTTTGTATGACTTTAGTATAAATACAAGTAAATCCTGAGTCATATGTTGTTTTATTCAGACCTTAAGTAAATGAAAATGTGCAAATTTGCCTGTTTTTACCTACAAAATAGGCTAATTTCTAAATTTCATTATCCAAGTCATGAAAGCAAAGTTTGAAGGGAATAATGGCCATTTTCTGTACTTTTACAACATAAGCAATTAAGAAGTAATACACACTATTCAGGAAAAAAAAATTGTGTTACACAGTGTAATTCAATACAGAACTACTGGAGTTTGGTATGTGCTAATAAAGATGCACAATGTGTTAAGTCATGTCCTTTGTTGATACATAATCCACCAGAACTGGTTGACCTGATGATGTATCATGCATACTGAGTGAAGTCTTCAGCCAAAAAATGTAATTCTGTTTTAGACAATAGAACTAGACAAGAAGTAAGTGGAGAGAAATCCTAGCTCTAAATGTTTTCTCAACAATATGAATGTCATTTCACTGACCTGGCAGTAAGCATGGGTATCTTTGGGATGGACTTTCTGCAGATGTTGTTGGCTAGCATGGTGAATTACAAATTTGCAGCGAAAACATCTAATGTTTATATGACAGAACAGAAACACTTTACTACCTGAGAATATATATGCTGCCTCTGAATACACAAGTTCAATTCCAAGATACTATACAGACAACACATGAAACATGCTATTTTCTGTCTAGAAACCAAGCTCCATGTGCTTGAGTAGTGCCTTATTTGTACCACTACTGGTGCTCAATTGCTGATTGAATTTCTTCCTGTATTTATGGTACCTTAACAACATTCATAAGCCAACACACAGACACAGGTAATGTGTAACAAATAAAACGACTGTTGTACACACTTTCTGGAAGTTAGGAATGTAGCTTGTACTGTGAGTGAGTGGGTGTTGAAGGATAAAGTAATACACATGTAGGAAAGTGATTACCAGAAAAATGGGAAAACATGCTAAGGCTTTGTGCAGTCTTTACCAAGATAAATATGGTCACACATATTAGTCTTCCTGCTGACAAACACAGACAAAAGTAAGAATGCTCTGTAATGTGCATACTGGTACAGCATGTTAAAGCTGGCTTCTTGATACTGGATAGTGAAATTGTACAATAAAAACAGATCTGAAACTGATTTGAGCACTGAAAAAAATCTGTTTGAATATCATGTGATGGTAATTAGTTTATGTGATGTTTCTTTCGTTTTTAATGTTTACATTTAGAGGGTTGTAACTGAAGTCTTATTCAGTTGAATGATATTGTCACAAATTTCAGTTTGATAGTGGGAACCTAGGTATGGTTTATCAGCAAATAAAAACCAGACCTAACTGAATATTACGCCATGAGAATCTGTGTTGGTGAACTTTCTTGGTCACTTTGTTAGAATGGCAAAATAACTACATATTCTGTGAAGAACATCAAAGTTATGGACTGGTTCCATTTGACAAATAGCAAGATAGCTGCACTGATTTGTATTCTGAAATGAATCTTAAGTGAACTTGAGACCATGATCAAGCTCATACTGATGGGAAGGAATGTTGATTGTAATTCCAAATATACTATGCATATATCTACATGAAATGTAGCAAGTATTTAATAAAATGTATAATCTGTTAAATTCACAAAAGATCAGAAGTGACTTGCACACTTTAATCTTCACTTGTGCACAGATGATTAAAGTTTGTTTTCAGTTATTAGCTTATCCAATACAAGATTGTCTGATCATCCTACATATTAATAAGTGATAATTGAACTAGATTGGTATTGTGTAGGATGAACAAAATATATGATATTTATACAATAATGGTTTCTGAATATATGTACTGGTTTGTTTTTCTGGGAAATTTGTGCAAAGTTATACAAGGAATATCTGTGCTAGCTACCTTTAATTTAGCAGTGAAAGATCAGAGGGAAGATAGCTAGTAACAATCACCTATCAACTCTTGAGCTACTTTTTTGCCAATGAATAGTGGGATTAACCATTACATTATAATGTCCCCACAGTTGAAAGGGCAAACATGTTTGATGGGATGGGGATTCAACTCTATGACCAGCAGACTGTGGGTCGAGCTCTGTAACTGCATAGCCATACCAAGCCCCTATATGTATATTTTTACAAGAAAGAAGAAGGTGATAGCAGTTATAGCACAGGCCAAACATTGTGGGTGACTAATTTGAACAAATTCTCCTTTGCTTTCATTAACGGGTTCTCAGAATTATTACCGCTTCCTGGGTGGGAAAAAATCCACCATTCATGTAAATTATGCATCCCTGAAAAAGATGATAAACTTTAAAACTGTGGAAGGGATTATTATAGATTTTGTTACAGTGTCGAAGGGATATAATTCTTTTGTTAGCATCAAGCAGAGTAGCTCCATGGCAGTGTAGATGAATTAGCTTGCTAATGATAACTGAGTGTCAAACTGTTGAATAACTAAATCTTGAACATTATGTGTCAGTAGAAGCTATTACAACAAAAAATTACAAATAACCTTGAAGTGCATAATCATTTTCACATGTTAACATCTTAAAAATTATGTGAAAAATTGCTGCAAATATTGGACTGAGCTCAAAATATCTTTAAAGTACTTATCAATATCTCTGGCTACATCCTTTGTTACATATGTTACACTATGTCTTTTCTGACTTGATGAGTACTTTCTGACCAGTAAGGTATAAAAATACTGTCCCATTGTTGTGAAGCCTTTTTTAATGTTGACCAGCCCTGTTTATACTTGGTAACTAGGCACCTTCTAGGAAGAAACAATTGACAATTGTTTTCTCTAATTAATTATCTCACAATGAACCCAGTATGTGTGGCACTATTTGGAACAGCTGGTATTTCTAATTTATGTTGGCTGTTTATAACATAGTCCAGGGATTCATCTGCTTTAACACTGAACACAACTGAGTTCCAGATGACTTCGTGTTGGTACTCACTATACCAATATATTAAGTCTGTCTAAAATTTGAACTTCCTAACATCAGATCTATGAATAATCATGGTAGTAGTTTATTTGTACTTAAAATCCAACACAAAACAACTCCAACTGTAAATTAAACCTAACATTTGACCTATAACACTGTATAAAGCAAAAACAAAAAGGAAAAGGTGTACCAGAAACAAATCATGATTCTTGTACTGAGATGGTTATTTAGTATACAGTCCTATGGTTATAAATGTACATTCAATAAATTATCTTAGTTTCTAATTTTTTTAATGTAGTTGAAAAATAAAAGATCCACTGAATTTTGAATCTATATATTCCACTAAATTCACTTATAAAAGCAAAATACATTTGAGCTTTGTTGTGTTAATTTATTTAAAAAATAAACAATTATTCAGTTTCTAATTGTAAAGAACGTACTAACAAAACATCTTACCTAAATTTAGGTGTTTCAATTTTTCCACTAATTAAAAATTGTAAGTACTAAAGTAAAGTACTTGTAAGTGAAGTCATTGAAAGTTTATGAAAAACAGATTCACATTGAAGACAAACATTTAATGAGACTTTCTCTCAAGTCTTAAGATACTATTAAATGAGCTTTGAAACATTTACCTGAATTTTTGTCATTTAATAATTGTAATAAAAAATTCACATAATTTTACCTGACTTTCTGAATGTTCCAAAGATGATGTCATTGCCATTTGAATCAGAACTGACATGGCATGCTTGAAAAAGGTATATCTTGTGGCTTCTGGTTCAGTGACAAGTAGTGCCTGATAAAAACATAAAAGTAAACTAAAATTATTTAATCTGTAAAAAAAATTGAAACACTACAACAGGTTAACCTTATATTCAGTATTCATACACTTTTTCTAATCAGACACAATACAGTCCCATATTAACAACTACAAAGGCCCAATAATGAAAAATAAAACATACTTTATGCTAAGATGTTTAAATACAAACATTTGTTTTGTAATTTTAACAACAAACAAAAGAATTAACTGATCAACAACAATGTCTCCAGCTATATTCATTCTCATGTGTGTTACACTGATGTCTATTTTGAACATTGTTTTAAACAATAACACTGTGCAACACAAATTTTGTTTGTGGATAGTATGTGTTATTCTTTAATTGCTTATGTTGTAAAAGTACAGAAAATGGCTATTATTCCCCTCAATCTTTTCTTTTGTGACCCAATAATTAAATTATTGTAAACGGGCAAATTTAAACATTTTCATTTACATAAGGTCTGAATAAAACAATACATGAATCAAGATTTACGCATATTTATACTAAAGTTATACAAAAATAAACAAAGATTTTACAAGTGAGTAGTTTTTCAAGTTTTGTAATTGTAATGTAAGTCACTTTCACATATCAGTTCCCAAATACAGGGTGGTTGCTAGAAAAGCGGAAAATTTGAGGGTCAGGTGAGATCATGAATAAAATGCATGTTTACACATTTCTATTTTGATTTCTTTACATCATGAATAAAATGCATGATTTAAATATCACGGACGACATTTTGAGCATCTATGAGTGTAATATAACATATGCCTTTAAAAAACTTTGTAAAAGTTATTCTTTGTAAAAATAAATAGCTGTTTGACAAATTTTCCGCTTTTCTAGCGACCACCCTGTATAATTTCCCATCATGTTTTTGTTATATGCTTCCAGGTTACAAAAGCAAGATTTGAAGAGAAAAATAAGTCTTCTGCATTTACTTTAGGTATAAGCAATTGGGAAATAACACTTTTTCTGTCCAGGAACAAGAAAAAGTAAAAATTTTGTTACATAGTGTAACTGATAGCCATACTCTATCACAGGCACTTTGCATATATAACGCTACTGCTAAGATGTTCTGATCTGCTCCAAATTATTTCTTTGTATGAAATAAAAATTAAACATGAAATGATGAAATTAATTAATTGGAAAATATTTTGAAAGCACAAATTTAAAACTCTCTTTTACCTGTAGTATCTTTTATACAGCAATTTATGAAGAATAATTAATTCGTTGTTAAAAGCTGTTTAATGATCAGTTTTCTTTGATTCTCAGTTTCAACTGGTACAATGATAATAAAGCACAAGAACTTGTTAAAACAAATAACAGAAAACTTTTCATTTAATGAGTTTTAACTTAGAACTTTCTAATGTATACTTTTGAAGAAAAAACATAGTTTAAGAGAAGTAATAAATATGGCTTTTCACTTCTTCATTTATGAAAAACTGTACATAACCTGACAACCTAAAATGACAAATAATTCATTATCATGGGATAAAAACAGAATATATCGAAGCACAATGTTCTGTTGGTGTAAGATTTTTCATAATCAGATTACAACAACAAAGGCAAAAATCAGTACTTAAATATTTCATACGATACACAGGAATGTATAAACAAAAGCTATTCTGGATACTTGGTGTTAAAGGGTTGTTATTAGTAAAAAACAATAACGAAAAATGTGTGAACCTGCAGGATATTTTGGCAAAACTGATGATAATGGTGTACTGACTTACTTATCAATATAAAAACTTTATTTACATAATTCAAAAATTGTCTTAGTATTAACAAAACATGTGATGTTAATACTTTCTGTACTTATCAGGCTCTTTTTAAAATATCTGTTTTAATTCATCCATGGAATGGATGTCTTTTTCCTTACATATTCAACCAACTTAACCACATATAAAACTTAACAATGATAAAAAAAGTGAGGTAAACACATGATTTGTGAATATTTTAACCATACTTAACAGACACTATAAAGTTTTAAGCTGTGTACCTTTATTCATACTACTAATTAACTTGGTATTCTTTATTTTTTGAATGTATTCATTCATGTTCATTACAACTATAGCGTTACCTTTATCTGCTTTTAGGATTTTTATGTTTTTGTCTTGTTTTAGGTTTTCAATGGAATTAATGTCTCTTTTTGTAAGATTGTTTTTTAGCTTTCTGTTTTTTATGTTTTTGTCTCGTTTTAGGTTTTTAATGGGATTAATGTCTCTTTTTGTAAGATTGTTTTGTTAATTTTGTTTTGTGGCAAAGTTACTTGCCAGTAAATTTAAAATTTTTCAACTGATTTCAGGGCCATCCTTGCAAATCTGTAATATGCCATCAAGACTAATTTGACAACAATGGTTACTGAGCTTTTTATGAAAATTTTCAGAATTGAATCAAGGAGATACCTGTACTGCAGTTCAAAATCTGATGTACAAATGTACATGTAATGTAAATGATCATTCAGAATTTGATCAAAGAGTTAAAAAAAACACTTTCAGATTTTACTTTTGAGACTACAAATTACTTGAAAGAAGGTGCAGTGCTAAATGCAGTTAAATATGAACAGTTTCACTTTTTCTAAGCAGACATGGATGATACTAAGTGATAAAGACAACAAAACATTCTACGATTCTTGTACTGTTAGGTTTCGTATACTAAATCAACAGAACTAGGTAAACTCTTACTTTCATTTCACTAACTTGTTGCAAACCTTTCATCAAGACTGTTTTATTAGTTTTTGTTATTAAAAAGTTACACAGTAGACATGCCCTTATGTGTTTCTGGTGGGAGCTGAACCATGTATTCTAAATAATAAGCACCTTTTGTTAATTTAAATTCTCCTTCTAAAAAGGTAACAGAAAAATAATGAAATGTACATATTATTATTAGGAATTAAAGTGAATATATAGATGAATTGCATAAAATTTATAATTTGTGTTTATTTGTAGTTTTATTGTCCAAACCTAATGAAGCAATATATATAGTACATGGAAATAGTAGAAACAAATGCCCTTACAAAACACACTGGACGTGCACCAAAATATTTACCCTAACCTCAAGTAGGATTGATTGATTTAGTGTTTTATGGCACAAAGCAGCTCGGCTACATGCGTCAAACACCCAGTAAAAAGGTAAAAATAAATTAAATGTAGTAAAATACATAAAAGGAAATAAAAGTAAAACAAAACATCATTGAAAAACAGGAAAAGCATAAAACCAATGTTGACACCTGGTCTACAACGTTAAGAGAGAAAGCAGAGTAAAAGAAGTTGTAAAGTACTTACTCTAGGCAAAATGTTAATGATCATAACCTACCAGGAAGACTAACAGGTGAGTTCAAGAACCACCACCAGTCACCTGAAGTTGGCCTTTTCCAGTCCTGGTTCTGGGTTATGTGTCATTATGGCCAGTACCAAAAAGTAATAAAAATGTTAAAAGTCATGCAAAATTGTAATAACAACTCGCCAGGACGACTAACAAAGAGTTCAAATAGACAGTTCAAGCAGCATCGTTAGTCATCTAAAGTTGCCCTTTTCAGTCCTAGTGTCAAGTTATTTAATGTTCTGGCCATTTTCAAATGTCAAATTGAACCAGAGAGATTGAGACTCTGATAAGGGAATGTGGCGAGGGGTCAAGTAGAATTATTAAAGGGACATAAATTATAGGGATGGGTAATTTATTGCTAAGCATAATTAATTACCATTGTACATTGTCTACAGCAATTAATGTCATGTAATATAAGTTATTAACTCTTCAATGGAGCTGTGAGACCTATTTCCCATTGTAATCCACAATTACTGTGTATGAAATTTGGGGGCAAAATAAGTTATAAACTATTTATTAACATCCCACCTTATGTTGATATATGATTTCCCTCACTGTCTTCCATTCAGCCCTTCAGTGACCAACAAGATGCCTAAGAAAAATATATGATAACTGAGTGCTGATCTTACCCATATCACTAAAGTAGTAAGTACTAATCCTAATTATTGGGTAAAAATACTTCACGTGCTTGACTCAAATCGCTTAAAAAACAATACAAGTGCAAATGCGTGATGATAAAGAGGCAATGAGAGCCAAAAGGATCATGACTCTTTATCTAGCGATGACAGTCAAGATGATGAACCTGCACCCAGCAGACAAAGGTGTAAAAAGTCTATGTGAGGGAGGTGGAAGCACTGGAAAATTTACATTCTACCTGCAGTAAATGGGTTAATCTAAATTATTATTAAAACACTTAACTCATTCCACATGGGGTCAATTGATGTGATGAACCTCGAAACCAGAAAGTAACAATCATAGTTACCTTACTATAGCTTTAATATGTTTTACATATCTTTCTAAAATTTGGCAGGCTTTTAATAAATATAATGCACTTTTGGTACACACAAAATCTTTCCATATCGGGTCAGATGATGTGACTGACCTGGCTGCAAAATAGCTATTACAGTTTTCACATTATAAGTTTTAATATGTTTTACATATCTTTACAAATTTCAGAAGGCTTTAAGTGAACATTAAAAGTCTTCAGTACACAACAAGTCAGATTTTTTTAATAAAGTATTTTTAGTAAAGGCTTGTCGATGAACATATATTCAGGCAGAGTGCTGACTGTTTGGAGTGAAAGTGCTTTTCATGTTAAGGTTAAAAATACTTTGGATCTGAAAATTTTCAAATTTCATTTGTGTAGCCTTTAAAACCTCCTAAATAAATTTCAAACTTTTTTTTCAGTAAAAATTTATGTTTTACCTGTTATTTTCTCTAAACTAACACTACATGGAGTTGGTTAGTTTGAACAAGTTTGTAACCAGTATGAAGAAAACAAATAAATAAATCAATGTTAAGCTTTTGAATTTTTTAGAGTGACTGCAGATTGCAACAGCAAATCACAATTGTTTAAACTGAGTAGCATACATCTTTCAACAGTATACATTTTTTTCTACTTAAATTGTATTGTTTTCTTGCTCTTTGATTCACATATAACTAATAATCCAGCCACAGGCAATGCATAGTTCACTTTACCATATTGGTTGCTGAAGAAATTGAAGCCTACATTTTTTAATAATGATGGAACAAGTTCACTAAATTATTATTTACTTAAATAATGCACCTAAGAATATGGAATAATAAAATTGAAAAAGCCAAACAATGTTCTCTAACAATTATAACCTGACTTTTTAAATAGGACTAGAGGGGTTTAAATCATTTCCCTTTACTGCTCACCACAAAATAAACTCTAAAACTGAAGTTAAAATTGATACTACTCCCTTCTAAAATCACAGCATTATACATTATTTGATGGAATAAAACTTGGTTGATTTCTATTGGTTATAAATGACATAGTATGAAATGTTGAGAGGATTACCAGTAATTTGTGAAAGAGAGGACATAACAGGTGAGAATGGCAAATCTGATTTTCTAGTTTATGACTCTGTAAACAAATACATTTGAAGCCTATAAAAATTTATTATGCCTTAATAATATCTGTACTATAATAACTAACTTGCATAAAATTCTATACTTCAGAGAGAGGAGAAAAAAAAATATAGAAAAGGAAAGACCCAGAGAACGAATGTTATAATTCTCATAATAGTGGAGATTGAGAATTTTTTTATATATTTCTTTAAAACTTAAGAAGTTACAACTTATATAGTATTAAAACCTTATTTATAAACTTTTTTGTTGCTCAGTTTATTTGTATGCACCAATAATAAAGTAGTGTAACTAAAATTTGAAAATAATTCTGTAAATGGTTATGACATGCATAGTTTGACGTACTTATGGCAAGAGGATTTGGTAATACAGTTTAACAATATTTATGTTCTCTATTTTTTACCTTAAAACCTTGTAAATGTTTATTGTTACAAAAGACAACAGAGCAACATACAGTGTTCAACTTACTCAATTGTTTTGAGTGTGTTATACTAATTCATGTTGCCTTGCTATTACAATTTAACAGATAGTAATGACCTGATCTACAAATCAGTTTTAACAAAGTGATGTTATCATAAGTAAATGTATTATCTTTTAACAAGGTAATAAACACATATAAACTAGTATGTATACTATATATAAATATATGAATACTTGTAATCTTGTAAGTAGGCCTATGATTACTTTAAATATATTATTTATTCACTTTAACTTGCAAAGACATGCTACATGATTTTCAATATTTACTACTTTGTTAATTTAAATGTGAATTTCAGGGGACAATATGTGCATGTTTATATTAAATATATTCATAAACATAATGCATAATAATTTTCTGCATTACTGATTTAAATATAACTTAAGTTATCATTTGTATATAAAAATACTAAATTTTACACTAAATCCTACCTGTACCAAGAAGGGAACTCCAGCACTACGACGTGTTGAACACAACTGCAAATTAGAACTTTCTCCTCTAATGACAGATAAAAGCTCTTGCAGCCACTTTTCTGGTAATTTTTGAAGAATACTGTCAGGCATTCTAGAAAGTAATACACTTCATATAAATATTTGTTTAACTACAAAATAAGTAATTTTTTAACCACAGTTAATAGTTTAGTCTCTACCTGCAGTAATTCTTTAAAAAAACTGAAGGTGACCACAACATATTTATTTGAAAATAATCATAAAGAAATGTACATAGATTATAAATGTTTGTAGTACACAAGTAATGCATAAGTTGTACTTTATATGTATTTAGAAAAACGTTTTAAAGTTATTGTAGTTAAAAAACTTAAGTTTATTCAAATAAATTTGAATTTAGATTCTACAAAGGTTAATTATAAATTCAAATTGGCTATAACTTGTCAGAAGTCTTTCCAAGTAAACTTGAAACACACAACAAAAGTAAAGATCGTGTATTCCTTGTCACTGTACATACTGAAAAAAAAAAGTATAAAATTAATAGAATATACTGCATGAGACATCTTCCTTCAGCAATTACAACATGCAAGCAGTCACATCTTACAAAACCCACCAAAAACATAATTTGTTATTATTAAAAGGTTTCAGATAACATCAACTATACTAAACTGAGAAACTTCTTTCTACAGATTTTGACTGTTTTAGTTCTCTTTACATTAACACAATCTGTCAACATGTTATTACTGGAAACCTTAAGAATTTTAAAAATGAAGATGAAGGATTTTGATGAGCAAAAAATTTAAATTTTGATAATACTGGTAAATCAACTGGATATAAACTAAAAATATTTTGAGAGTGTCACTTCAAAACCTAATACGACAGGAGTAGAAATTAGAAAATAATGCATAATCAGTTTTCATAATAGTTTGAAAGAGCTGAAGAACTGATGTAGAACAGAATCAGTGTTTGAAATCACTTTCATCTGATACTTGATCAAAAATATGAAAGAGAAATTTAAAAATATTTAATTAAAAAATATGAAATATCAACAGAACACAAAACAGCCAATGATTTTATTCACAAATCATTCTATACTATTTCACTTTGTAAGGAACTCAATAACAAAGTACATTTGTAGAAATATTCCAGCAGGAGAAAGTTAGAGAGATATTAATCCATATATAAATATTGACAGTTACATGTAATGCAAACAAGCTGAAACCTTTCAAATCTACTGAAACATTCCAGCAACATCTTTACCAACATACCATCACCAAAAATAAGTGTAACACCACATAAGCTTGGAATCAAAAGTTATTTTCACAACGCTGATAAATAGTGATTTGCATACATAATACAAGATAACATTTGTCACAGAAACTACCACTGCTTTACACTGAACTAATTCAAAAAAGAGATGTGGCAAATGGATATGAATTTTTAGTTTATGGCTCCCTAAACAAATAAGATTAAAGAATAATAACATTATGTTTTTCCCAAGTAATATCTATATTATGATAAGTAATTTATGTTAAATTCTATACTTCTCAGAAGGGTGGTAAATAAATCATAGAAGAGGGAAGAACTATAATGCAAATGTCACAGTTCTCATAATTGGGAACACTGATGATTTTCATTAATATTTACTTATGAAAGTAAAAACTTAAAACTTACATGATATTAAACTTTGAATTGTTAGTTACTTTTCATGCCAATATTATTTGTATACTTTGATAATGAAGTAGCTTAATTAAAGTTGGAATGTAGCTTTGTAAAAGGCTGCGACATGCACATTTTTGGCCTATCCACTGCTAAAGAGTTAATAAAAATTCATGAGATGTAAAGAAAAATGAAACCATACAAGTATGCTTAACATCATTAACTGCATACAGTATAAATGTTTTATCTAAATTTGTTAAATTTTTATGTTTGTTTTCAGGCTACTCAAATTACTAAGAATAGTAATATAATTCACAAAACTAGGAAATACTACTGTTATCTGATAAAAGTTACCTCCACAACCGATGGCAAAGTTTCCAAAAGCCAACATATGCTTGCTCAAATGCTCCTCTGTGCTTAACTTCAGACAGCTGTTCAGTGAAGTAGATACCAATTTCTATAATCTAGGGTGAAATTTTAAACCAGGTTAACACTCAGTATTAAGAGAAGTTTAACAAGTTACTCTAAGTACCTTAGACAAATATCTAAAGTTCAAATATAGATGGTTCAGTATATTATACTAAAACTATTTTGTATATACAAATCAATAAGTCAATAGATATTTGTGGTAGAACAGCATACATCAATATTTAATGTTTCACTGATAGTGTGATGTCAAAGTAAATTGATAATTTTTGTAAGAGGCATGTTACAGCCCTTTATTGATGCAAAACATTCATATATTTAGATTATAAAAATGTGTTGAAACTGGGAATTTAAAGTTTCCAAGAGTAGGATGTTCCTTGTAGTTAATGGTATTGGAAAACAAAGGAATATGAATCAACCTAGAATACCAGGTCTGTGGATTATGGAAAACATGCACCAGAGGAGCAGTGTATTTTAGACATGATAACATTGTAATGGAGTATTTTACTGTGTTGAAGGAGTAATGTCAAGGTGTATTGTCATCAGACAGAATGTGACCAAACACGGCAAAATGCCTATGGTGGCCACGTGAAGTATTAAACTCAACCTCCATATTCTTATAGCATGATTCTCAGGTATTCTTAAGTATTGTTTCATACACCTACTTTATTCTTATTTATATGTAAATCATATACTAATTTTTTTGTTCACAAAAATCTTTATAAACCACCATTACATTCTTTTAAATGCAACCATTCTTTATTCATTCACTGTTTGTAAATCATAATTAACTGCAATGAAACTTAAACCATCCCACTAACATTTGATCTAATTCAAAGTATATTTAATACAAGTATAATAAACTAGACAAAAATTCTATAATCTTTTTTTAAAGTATATCATATATTGTCTTTTTCAAATTGTAATCAGTCTGATTATTGAAATCAAACTACAATATTTAGATTTGGATAACTTCATTACATGTAATGAAGCTACGGTTTTATAGTAAAATATAATTGTTTAAAAATTTCACAATTAATCTTCATTTTTGATCATTAATTTTGGTACATCACTTCGAATGGCACAAACATATATGTAAAAATTCCTTGAGAGCAAGAAATATAAGTTGATATTGTATCCATTATAATTATCTAGTACAGAGAGAAAAATCAAGAGTATTCACCGAATCTTACAACGTCTTGCAAATGTTTTCTTTAGGAAATAAAAAAGTGTTAACATTTTTAGAATCAGTGTAACCAGAAGGAAAATAGAAAATACTTGCAAAAAAAAGCATCTTTACTAACAAATGCATTAGGGAACTGCCTGGGATGAAAAAATACAGAATACATGCAAAGTTAAAGAAATTTAACCAGAGAACTCATTTTACAAAATCACTTGTTTTAATACCAACTTTACTGCTGCATCATTCCAGTTTTAGGTGTTCAATGAAAGAGAAGGGACAGAGTTTATTTTTTTCTATAATACAGATTACCTGTTGTTTGTAATGAAATGAAGAGGATAAAAATATTTCAAAAACATATAATTGGATATGTACAAATAAGTTCTGAAAACAAGAGAGGCATGAACGAAGCAGAATGAAACTTTGTTTTCAAGAAGCAAACAGGAGAAAAATATTTTTATAAAATTACTTTGTACTTCAAAATATTGTAAAAAGAGTAGGATATTTAAATAAACTATAATAATTAAAACAGTGGTAACCCAATTTAAATATCACTGATGGAAGCCTCCAACTTTCTGGCACTTAGTAACAGAATATAAGGGAAAAAAAAACTGAAAACCAACAACAATAAAAATAGTAAATTAAAACAAAAATGGGACTCTCAGTATTTTTGTAATGCAACATAATGATAGCAAGTGAATAGGTTATCATAAGAATTCATCAAAAAACTACTACCGCTAAAACTAGTGAGGTTTTCTGTCTTAGAAATAAAAAAAAGTCAGTTTCTCACAATTAAGAAAATTTTTCAAGGAAAAATCAGACAGAAAGCAAAAATGTATACATTTAGTTTTAATTATTTAATTAAATGATCGAAAACTGATTCAAATGTTCAAAAGTTGTTGACCAAAATTGGAAAAATAGCCTACATACAGTAAATATTTCCAAAGAGAAGGAAAATCACATCAAGTTAATACAGATGTCAACAGAGAAAAAAAATCATAGCAAATTATTCCATATGTCAGTATTTACAGGGGAAGAAAATCACATCAAGTTATTACAGTAGAGAAGAAAAATCACAAGAAGAAACAAAAAAAAGAACCAATATAGTGCTTTCAATAATCTTTCACGTACAATTTAGTGTTTGCTTCTGGTTCAAGAATTTCAGCACAGCTAACTTTTAAGATAAGTTTACATGACTCAAAATAGTGCTCTCCTGGAAATAATGGAAAAACCTCTTCACATCCAGAGAAGAAAATTTTCTGAAGTCTATTGAATATTTGCACAGTTGATGTTGCCAAAAAATATCTTGGAAAAGACATGAATGAGTCGAATTGCAAATATGCTATATGCTGCAAAACAATTTTAAGTATTAACTGATTGTGCTTGACTGTACTCCAGACATAAATCACACAGAAAAGTCATTTGTATTTATTTAAGCTGCTGAATCATCTGTAACTGAAGACTGAAAGATCAATGTCAGTGAATATTTTCTCAGATTTATGCCATTAAAATACATGGGTATTATTGACATACTTGAAGATTTACAAGGTCTAGAATTTAATGAAAAATAAAGATAAGAAAAAATGACATTTTCCAAATATTATTTAAGAAACTAAAAATTCATAAGTTTTTTATACAGATCTTAAAACATACACACTCTCAAGTTTCATGTTAAACAATGTAGCCAACTAATGCAGTAACGTTTTCTCAGTTGATTCATAGCATGTACACACACACACTTTTCTTTTTCAACTTGTTACTTGAAAGTATGGAAGAGCTTCCTTTTTAATTATATATGAATTCATTGAGTAACAAGTGAAAGAGAAGAAGAATTGATGCTTTGGTCCATACTGCAAAAGACCAATACAGACCAAGTTGAAGCCAGAGGACAAAAAACCAATTTCACACACACAACAAAATCACTAACAAAATTCTAAGTTTCAGATCTGTCATGTCTTGCAGCATAATACGATTTTTTGTGCAAGACAAACCTTGCTAACAAGCATTTCCCAGAGAGTGATTCCTAATGTATCTTAAAATGTTGTGCAACCATAAAAATAAAAAAAATCAACAGTTCTGTACTGATGAAGGCTTTTTAAAGAAACTGGTGAATGTAAAAGTTTTCTGAAGAAATGAAAAACACAAGAATATTTTCATAAGAAACAGCAAATTAACTCTTGAAAAAAGGAAAACAGTTTTCAAAGGAAAGTGACTCTTCAAGTAAGCTTTTCTGATGATGAATTACCTGATGTCAGTGCATCAGAACTGCATGAAAAACTGCAGGATATATCATGAAGAATAACTAAATTATCTATGGAATACATGTTACACTCAGGTTGTTATTTCCTTATGCTCTTACAACAAACTAAAAATTCTGTTAGTTTTGTCCATCACTAGTGCTTGTGGTAAAAGAAGCTCTTTCCAAATTGAAACTGATTAAAATCAAATAAAGAGATCTGGTTGGACTGACAAATATTTCAATCAAACATAAAATATATAAAAAAGTAAACTTAACACAAGCAAAGACTGATTTCACCTAAATAGAAGCAAGAAAAATGAAATTTCTATAAGAAGACTTTGGGCTGGCATGGAGTAACATAAGAACTGCTACTGTAATATTTCATCAAGTTAAAGCTTTGTCATACAAACTAAAGCAAAATTGGGATGGGTGAAGCAGACAGAAAACTTGCTAATAGCAACAAAACTTCTGTGCATGACAAGATCCTTTAAGATTTAAATAAATTTACTTAATATAGAAAATGTTAACTATCAATGATTTATAATAATTAGGAAAGAAAAAACTAATGAAAATGAAGGAATAAGAAAATTTGTTTAATAGAAAAAAATTAAACATGCCTGAATTATTTTTAAAACTGCCCTATACTATTGTCTGGGTTTCTGAAAAATATTCCTAGGTGTTTCTTCTGTAGTGGTTTTTTAAAATTATAATTAATAATTATAATGCTGTAGACACTATTATAAATACACATTTCATTTACTCAAATAAAACAAAGCATTTCTGACTAGTATAATGGTGATTCAATGGCTTTGAATCATTTTTCTTGAGAACCTAGAAAATTTGAAATGATGGAAGTATTGCCTTTTAAGAATCAACTTTAAAAAACCTGCAACCTTCACAGGAGATTGTTTAGTAGTTGTGCACAGATTTTGGTGCAGTATACCAAGCCATTTTAGCTGTAAGCTTAAGTATTTGAATGGTTTCAAAGAGAAACTAGGCCAGTAATGACAAAAGACTAATACAATATCTCCTTCTCTTTCTTGAATTAACACTCCTACGAAAATTGGGGCCTAATAGGCCCCAGAGCAACTTGAAAGGTTATTAATATTAAGCTAATAATTTTGTATTTAAATGAAATTGCCATTAACTGACCCTATCCATTTATAGTTTAAGGAGCAATAATATTTTGACTTTTCAGACATTTGCAAAATATTTAAATTTTTTTTTTAAAACATCCACTAAGGGTATCACTTTAGTGGATGTAAATATTTTTTCGTAGGAGTGTTAACATAAAAACAGCCCTATGACCTGAGTAGGAGGTTCTTTAGTAGGTTTGTCCAAGTTTTAATAAAATCCTTAGAGCTGTTTTTTCTTATGCTTGTGAAACAAGAATAATATGAAGAACAAATGGATGAATTTTTGAATTTTGTCTACCAATAAGAAAATCAACTTTTTGATATTATCAATACTTTAGCAGCCTTAGCAATTGAGAGAGACCTTAAAATATACATTCAAGAACAAGACAACTTTTTAAGGTGATTTTTACCAATATGTTATACTAAAATTTCAAAGAAATTTCTAGGAAAAATCCTATTTTGAACCACTGTTGTGGTTTGTGATTGTCAAACCATCTACTTATTACAAAAATGTGTTATACGAATGTATCTTTAAAACTGCAAAATATTAATGACTTTTACATCAGTTGTATCAAAACGTAAAAAGATAAAATAGCAGCAGATTAAATGTTCAAGATGTTTATAAAAAAACAAAAAAACGCCATCATCATCACTCCAGGTATAAAAAACAACATATATTTATCAGCTTAAACACAATTACAGCAGAATAAATTAATGTATTTTACGCAATTACCAATGTAGAGTTAACAGAAAACAAAAGTATTTATCAAATAAAACCATATTTCTATGCAGTTGTTTAAAAAGTATCCATATCAAAATAAGGTCTTCCCTTTTCAGATACGTTCAAATTTCACTATTCTTACTTGTTCAGACTGATCTCAGTATTCTTACCTGTTCAGATGTATCAGTCCATTCTCAATAGTTTTACTAGTTCTGATGTGATCAGCCCAATACCAATACTTTTACCTGTTTAGCTGTTGTGACACGAATCTCAACATTCTTACCAGCTCATATACAACAAGACAGATCTCAAGATCCTTACCTGTTCATATGTAATCAGACCAATCTCAGTATCTTCTTTTTCAGTTATAATTGTAACATTTTGGCAAATATCTCCAAATAAGAGTGATACTTCTTTATGTGTGCGCCAGCTACACAAAAGTAATAACTGTGATGTTACTGCTCTGATTTTCACACTGTCCACCTTCAAATCACAATCTTCTTCATCTGCAGTGGTTATTTGAAGCTTATGTCCAAGAGCTCTTTGGACTTTTGACTTAAGTTCACACACACTTTCTAGGGAAAGAAAAAAAACACAGATTTAATAAAAGAAGTACATGTAATTATATCTATACTATGCCCAAATTCATTTTTAGATGTCAGTATTTTAGTATATCTTATTTTTTACTGATGTATTTGATTCACAAAAATAAGTCACTCCCTGCTGAGTAAATTACTACCGATAAGTGGTTTGAATGTTTTGTACATTGAAATACAATAATGCTTGCTACCAATGATAATAATGCAACACTGCTAACATTTTGCAAACACAAAATAACCACTAAAATTTCTAGATAAAAAAAAATGTTAATGGTAAAATCAAGAGAACTTATGCACCAATAAGATGTCTAGGAAGCTTGAAACAACTCTGATAGGTCTGAAAAATATAAACACAATAAATACAAAGAGGATAACAATCAACAGAAAAATGAAACAAAGAAAAAGTAAAATCTTTTTGAAATACATCATGTTCAGAAAAAATGAAGCACTAACAAAAATGAATGATGAAAACCAAGAAGGAAACAAAGTACCATGAAATCATGCACTAGCCTTACAACCCAGGCAAAGTAATTTAGGCATATGGGAACAAAAGATCTGACTTCATATCCTGAATAAAAAAAACTTTGAAATCGAAAATTACATTTTAGATTGCATTTAGGCATATGGGAACAAAAGATCTGACTTCATATCCTGAATCAAAAAAACTTTGAAATCTAAAATTACATTTTAGATTGCATTTAGGCATATGGGAACAAAAGATCTGACTTCATATCCTGAATCAAAAAAACTTTGAAATCTAAAATTACATTTCCTGATGGAGAGAAGTGGTGCATTGGAGTGAAATATTGTAACATCTCAAACAATTGTCAATTATTGACTGTATTTGATAATTTGATGTCAAAATGTTCAGATATATCAAGACAATTCATACATGCCATCCTATAATTCTAGGTACTTTTATAAGAGACTGTTTGTTTTATTACACTGATATTTAACAATCTGCTTTGTAACTTCGGTATTTTTGCCACAAAAACTCTACTCTTCACTGTAATTACCACATTTGAACACAAGTTTTATTCTCTGCATCCTGCCATTCTTATGGACACAAAAACTGTCCTTTAAGCATTGTTTAAGTAACTGTTATTAAAACCATAAAGGTTAATAAAAGTAAAACAGTAAATCGTTGGCTTGGTGTTAAAATATCCACAATCAACTTTTAAAAATCTGCCACACTCAAAGGGAAATTTCACAGCTTGTAGAACTTGGTCTGGAGGGTATTTTTATTACAACAAAATGAATGCTAATTATGTTGCATGCTAAATAACTTGAGGTACCTCTTTTTGACCATATAACGTAACATTCTTGGGATTCAAGAAATAAAAATAACAATATACCTTCTGGAAAATAAGATATAACAGTATATAAGGATAAACTGGTAACTAAATTACTCTTTAAACAGCACAGTTACAAAAATAAGAACTAGTGTTGATAAAAAAAATATTGTGGTTTTGATCAGCAAATATCAACAAACAATAAATAATGCATCATCAAGTACTTTATTTGTTATGAGTTTTTATCATCCTCCTATTTGTTATTGTATTATCCTTATTTACAACAATGCAATTTTTTATTCTTAAAGGTACACATAAGCTGTAAATTTTAGTATGTGTACACAAGTGCTCCTTTTTCATGCTAAGCTACAACAGTGTCATACCATTATTAAGACTGTTTCAGTTTTGTTGTTGTACAGTCCTAACTTATCGTTTCATTAAAAATTTTCTTTTATTCTCTATCAATTCACAATCAGTAGGTACCAATCGTGGCCCTTTGGCTAAAACAATGCTCATAAATCCAATTTTTGAAAGGAGCTGAAAACATCTAATGTATGATTTTGCTTTATGTAAATATGATTATCAACATTTGTGTGCAGATAGAAATTATTCTGAACAGATCTAGATTAAAAATGCAGACACACACACGAGTAACTTCCAATGAAATAATAATAAAAAAACAACATATTTTATAAAGTTAGTTTGTGATTTGTAAATTTTCAAGCAAAAATAACAATCCAAACACTTTATTGAAATGATCTGTGATGAAAACTCTTGTCAGAATTAAACTTAAGTATATTTACAGTTAAAAAAAAGACAATAAGGCTTGAAAGGTTTTAAGAATACTCAAAGCTTAGACATAGTAATTAAAGGATGTCACTATTTTGTATGCGAGTTACATGTTAAACATAGTAACAAATATTTGATAAATAGATATATCATTATAATTTATGTTACAATAAATACTAGAAGTATATTTTTTTATTCAGGCAAATTTTTCTAACTTTCTGTGCTAACGTTTTGCATGCAGTTAGTGTAATTCTTAGAACCTTAGATTAAAAAAAAGGTTGTATACTTGCACTAATTCTCTATCTTAAACAAAAATTACCTATTAGAGTCACAGTTTACAGGCTTATACTCACTTGGTTCTCATTTCTTCTGTCATGCTGCCCCTGCAGTGGGGTCTATATTTATTCCAAGGGATGGGACAGAACTTAATGATCATTGAGGGTTTATTTATTTTGAATGTATTTAATGAGAATGGTCACTGACGTAAGTAATCTGAGAACTATAAGTTATCACAGTAGGGCTTCAGCCTGACTTAACAGAGTAACATTTACTTATTCTTTGTCTTGTGAGGACCTCTACAGTACCGACCAAAAAAGTTATTCATGCTAATTAGATGTTGGTCAGTTAAAAGCAAAACACACTCACGTACCACTTAATAAGTAAATATTTTGTTTATCTGTTCACTTTATGTCTGTTTTAACTTTTTGATTTTTATGTTTAAAATCATTCTGTGTATAATAATATAATGGAACTAGCACTTTCTTCAATACTGAAATAATTATCAGGATGAGTAAAATGTATGTGTTTCAATTTAGTTAACAATGGTTGGGATATATAATGTTTACTGTACACTTAATATTCAGATATTATCCTGCAAATTCAATTTTACATTAATGCAACAGGACAAAATCATGTCATTATTATTTAAGCCTAGAAATTATGAAAAATAAAGAAAGAAACATATAAACAAAAGCAAAAATTCTTTAGTTTTCAGTCTGAAAGTTCCTCAGAGAAAATGTGTGCACCAAAAAATATTATGTAAGCTTCACAACCTTATAATGTTGTAAATAAAGGGAAGGAATATTAGCTTCAAAAGTTAAAATGTAGAAACTTTGTAGCTTAAGAAGAGTAGTAATAAAAAGGTTTGTAAGATGTATTTGAAATATATTATAATATTTGTAAGTTTTCTCTTAAAACAGAAAATAAAATTAAAATCTCACTCATTTGCAAGTAACACAAGGACTGAAATGAAAAGCTCTTTTCATTTTTATTTTGTAAGTATGGAATTTATTCTGAACTTCTTCTCTTCTTGACATAATTTTCTCAGTATATTTACATACAAGTAGCTCAGACAATTTAGATAAATAATTTTAAAATGAAAATACAAGTATTCAAAGCTACAGTCCAAAATTATGTTTATCTATTCTCATAATTTGCTGTACTGACTAGTTCATGTTTACATATTTTGTGTAAGTACCTTCTCAGTTTCAAATACTTTACACAACATGCTTAGTGGATGTTTTAAAAAAATTTTTTAAATATTTTGCAAATGTCTGAAAAGTCAAAATATTATTGCTCCTTAAAATATAAATGGATAGGGTCAATTAATGGCAATTTCATTTAAATACAAAATTATTAGCCTGATATTAATAACCTTTCAAGTTGCTCTGGGGCCTATTAGGCCCCAGTTTTTGTAGGAGTGTTAATTCAAGAAAGAGAAGGAGATATTGTATTAGTCTTTTGTCATTACTGGCCTAGTTTCTCTTTGAAACCATTCAAACACTTAAGCTTACAGCTAAAATGGCTTGGTATACTGCACCAAAATCTGTGCACAACTACTAAACAATCTCCTGTGAAGGTTGCAGGTTTTTTAAAGTTGATTCTTAAAAGGCAATACTTCCATCATTTCAAATTTTCTAGGTTCTTATTTCCTTCCCATATAAGCTCTTCAAAGCCATTGAATCACCATTATACTAGTCAGAAATGCTTTGTTTTATTTGAGTAAATGATATGTGTATTTATAATAGTGTCTACAGCATTATAATTATTTGAATTCAGCACAAAGTTACACAATGGGCTATCTGTGCTTGGCCCACCATGATCATCGAAACCCTGTTTTTTAGAGTTGTAAGTCTGCAGACATACCGCTGAGCCACTGGGGGGGCTTTTAAAAAGTGATAATGATTAATAATATCATTTCATTTTTACATTCATAGTGTGGGGCAAATTAGTGTAAATAAATAATTCAGTGTTGTTTGAATTTCTAGATTCAATATTTCTTGTGCATGATTTCAAGTGCTCTCTCTCAACAAACTCAATTATTGCCTTTTTTGGTATTTCTACACAGCCACCTAAGATGTAAATCAGTAAATTTTAAAAATATTGAAATATTATTGAACATTTATGAAAATATAAACAAACGCCTCTAATCTACATAAATTTATTTTCATTCAAATTTTCTATTTAAACTTGTAATTCATACTTTCAATATTATTAAAGCAATAATAACTTTTATATATAATATTCATTAATCCTCTTTGTATGTCCATGTCATGAGGTCTTTAATGACCTAAGTTCAAAATTTAGACACACTACCTTTTGTTCATATTATACCAATTAGTATAACATAAAATGATAGCTAATAATCCATATTTTAACAGTATATAAGTTTTAAGTTCATAATTTCATAGAGAAACATTTTAAACAATCCTGAATTTCCCCTAGTTTGAAAAATATTATTATTTTTCTCGTCTTCCTTTCTTCTCTAATTTATTCATTTCCGCTCCAATAAGTACAAAATTTATTGTAAATTGCTCACTATAAGATCACCAATGCTCAGATAAACCTTAATTTTTGTATCCTTCAATCTTGTTTGTTTTCAGTTATCAAATAGAAAATCAGATACCCCTTTTGCCACATGCACCCATCACATCTTCAATTTTACAATTTGTTAATAGTTCTCTCTCACATTTAATAACATATTATTTAAAAGCAACATAAAATAGAGGTTTTCATCTATTAAAATATGTATTATATTTTTATTTTCTGAACAGAGGACTACCAATTTCTCTTTTGGTACAAGCTTTGTTTCAATAGGAAACATATCAACTAGTGTGGATGAATTTGTAATTGTTATGGGACACAGAATTATTTTTTTTTGTGCTTGCGAGGTAGGTCAATTTGACCAACCTTGTACAAGGTTACGGTTGAGAAAATAACAGATAAAATATCAAGTTTTACTGACAACAAACATTTGAAATGCATTTAACAGGTTTGAGAGATTACATAAATGAAATTTTAGGAGATTTTTAGAAAACTAAAAAAACTTAATATATTCACATTTTTTTTAAGTTTATTCAAAACATTTCACTCAAAACTTTGATTTTTTTATCTGTGAAAACTTATGTTTACTGAAAGTCTGAGAAATTTTGTAAAGATATTATATTAAACGTTAGTTGTGTCAAAACTATAATGATTTTAAACTCAAACAAAGTGGTCAGATTGCCTGTAAATTCTACCAAGACTGAGTCACGAGAATTAATGAAATAAGAAATATTCCAAATGTTATTCTAATATAATGAATTTAACCATACTATGAATATGTTTTGAACAGATTTTTTTTTAAATAAAGTAAATCAACTTTAACTAATTTTCAAAATGGAAGATATTAACAAAGATCATATTTTTTGAATTTCACGAACTAAAACAAACATATAATTCTGGTTAGTTGTATGTATGGCAAAGAAATCTGCTGATGACACAAAAACAAGTTAATGCTCTTTAGTGTGCTAACATTTTAAAATTTTTACATATGTTACAAAAATAGATTCCCACTTGGCTATAAATCTTATTTATGGAGATACAATGTAACAAATACTTGAAGATAATAAAGTCAAATCCACTTAGGCCTGGGAAGGCCACGTGGTCCAAACACTCTACTTGTAATCCAAGGGTCATGGGTTCAAATCCCCATCACATCAAACATGCTTGCCCTTTCAGCTGTGGGGCATCATTATATTATGATCATTCCTACTGTTCATTGGCAAAAGAGTAGACCAAGAGTTGGTGGTTGGTGATGATGACTAGATGTCTTCCCTCTAGTCTTACACTGCTTAATTAGGGATGGCTTACACAGACAGCCATTATGTAGCTTTGTGCAAAAGTTAAAACAAACAAATCTTCTTTCTACAAAAAAATGATACAACTATTTTTTTCTTTCATACTTCAAAAGATAATGAACACACATTTGAAGAAACTTGTCATTGCTTAACTAGTTGCAGGAATAACTTATACAGGAGGCAGCTGTTTAAATGTTCTGGTAAAGGCTGCCATAATTCTCCACACACAAATTTACTCTATCCGAGAAGGCCAAGTAAGACTGTCTATTTTTTCTTCCAGAATTCTAATTCACAATCATAAACCACCTAACAGTAGCAAAAAAAAACTACTTCTGTAAGTTCAACTTACCAGTATCCATAGGAAGATGACCTTCAGGGGAAGAGCTACACAAAACAGGTACTACTGCTTGTGTAGCTCGTTGACACAACAGAATAACAGTACACACAAGATCTTTCCACATTTTCACTTCTTCATTTTTTATACATCTTCAAACAGAAAAAAAAATTAAGTAAATTGGGTTATTCTAAATTGGGGAGATGTCACTTAATTTTTTGTTTCTAAATAAAATATTACTAAATATGAAGTATATTAAAGGTTTAACAAGCTCTAAAAGTAAGAATAATGTAACCTAATTTACTCATGTATTGAGAAAGTATTGTTGAATATATTTTAAATATTTCACATATTGTAAAAGTAAGAAAATTGTTGCATGAAAACAAAATTACTTTATATACAAAAAATGTCCTAATATAATTCAGTTGTAATATCATGGTCATGAATTATTCAATTAATGAATGTAAGCAACTCATAATAAACTTGTTAATTCTAAAACAAGTTCTAAAAATTGGATCAATATTTCTATATTTAACTTTCATTTTCAACATTACTAATGGAGTTTATTAATTTTACAGAAAATCAAATTTACCTAAAAATCTACTGACTGTACTTTTATAGTGCTATTTGGTTGCAATATCAACATTATTCTCAGGGGAGCTAATGTCTTTTTCTATTTTCTATCATTAGTTTTTAATTTAATACTAACCAATTATTAGAAGAAAAACTGAAATATAATAAACAACAACAAATTATAATAAAAAGTTAATTTGTTGTTTAAAGGCAAAATATCATTATCACTTTGTAGGCATGATAAACCTAAGGCATGTTACCTAAGCTGAAATATATGTTGAAACAAATTTCCTCCAATAAAAAAAATTCCTATTGATCACTTTCTTAATAAAGAAAACAGATCTTTCAGAAACACAGATGCAACTGATGGCCCAATTTCAGGAATTTCAAACCTTTTCAAACAACTTACAAGTTTTTTGCTCTTATTTTATAATGTAGTTTCATTTTTTACCATGTGTAAAAAAAGATATTCTTATTTGACATTGTTGTAATTACCTTGATTTCAAAATATTCTAATTCAGAGTTTTAGATATAACAAAGTAAAAAAAATTTAGATCAGTATTTTCCAAACTTTTGTTTTCCATGCCCCTCCTTTAATAAAAATGGTTCCTTGCACCCTCACCTTTTTCTTTTCAAATGAGTGCAAGAGTGCGGTAAGTAAAAAATATATCATACATATTAAAATGCTATATATGTTGTAGTATTTACTTATTACTTTTGTTAATAAGAAATACAGTAAAATGCCTTATTTTGCATTATTATGCAATTGACTCTACCCTAATTGCTCGTGTCCCTTCCATAAAGTTATTTGCACACACCCTCTGAGGGTGAGTTCCCTACATTTGGAAAATGCTGATCTAGACCAAATTATTTGTTCACGTGTAAATAATACTTACCATAAAAACGTTTTACTTACCGTAACTCTGCCTCATTCATAATATAGCGGATACAAATAAGTAAGCCATACATTGGACCAGAGGCTGCAGCTGTTAATAAGCTGCTATAAGCCACTTTAATTTCTTCTTGTAGCTTTGCAATGAGAAGTCTTAAAACAGAAAAGCAAACACTTCTTTTATCAGTAAACATATCAGCAGGCAATAATGGAAACACAGGAAAAACAGTTCTCTCCAGTTCTTCTGCCACTGCCTTGGTTAGTGGATGATTTACCAAAAGAGCTAATAAATATCCTGCCGAAACAGGATCAGGTGGTTTGCTACTCTTTGCAAGGCTTAACGATTGTTGTAGAACTTCTTCTACTTTACGTTTATCCTGAACCAAAAGAACAGTGTCACTGAAATACAGCAATACTCTACAATATATAACACATAAACTTCATTTATTCTGCAATTTTTTACTAATTTCTCTTCTTATAACCAGCAGAAAACTACTGCATTTTTGACTGCAAGAAACATTTATTGCATCATGAATAAAGATATGATAATGCAGCCATGAACTTTGTATCACAGTATCTAGCAGTAATGAACACTATAAAAACAATTTTACACATTAAATGTACAAATTATGTTTCAAATTAGATCACATTATTGTTGTTTGAAATTTAAATAAGTAATATCACATGACAATTCTTTTTTTTTTAAACTACTGAAATAAAGTGAAGTGGATATAATATCTTATATGAGTCAGGTACACAACTAAACATGACTAAGAGTCTACTGGTCAGTTGCACATGCATTCAACTCTACAGATACATTACCAATATCAACAGTCTACCTTCACTCTACTGAAAATGAAATTTAAAGACTAGATCTTGGTGTAATTACTGCAGTAAAAATACATATTAACTACCAGTTTAACTGTTATATTAATCTAAAAACTCAGCCAGATATGAAATTCACAATTATTAAACAAGTTATGCATTACAGCTACAGAAATACTTAAAATACAAAGTAACAAAATATCTAAGGTCATGGAATAATATGGTGTTATAACAAATCAATGTCACCAAAATAACAGTGAGAGCTGGACAACTTCAACAAAACTATTGTATATCATTCTACAGTTATAATATTCACATTTTGATTGAACTTCAACAAAACTATTGAATATCATTCTACAGTTATAATATTCACATTTTGATTGAACTTCAACAAAACTATTGAATATCATTCTACAGTTATAATATTCACATTTTGATTGAACTTTCCCATAAAAAACATCACAACACTCTCCACAAAGAAGAAGAAATCCAAACACATAACAACAAATACCCAAACATGTTGTCCACTAATACCAAAAAAACAATATGGGAGAGAAAGAGAGAAAAGATGATTATATTCTTGAACTTAAAAATGGGAGCATAACAAAATCCTTACAACCCGATCAAAATAAAGTTCATCGTCCAGGCTCTAGTAACCTTTGAAAAAACAACAACAAAACACTATAATAAAATCATTAATTGTAGGATCATGAATTATGACATCATTTTGGTGAGACTTTAGCTAATAGCTGTGGTTTCTGAAGATCTCACTGAATGAATCATGACTATGGAATAAAACACTGAAGAACAAGTCTTGTTCTATATACTCTCTATAATCTTCAGGAACAGTTGAAAATTAAGTCACCCACTTCTATAGCTACCAATTCTCATGAATAGCAAATCTGTTAAACCCTACACAACTGTAAAACCTCCAGTTAATCTACGTGACTGCAAACATTCCAAGTCTTGCATCCACAGGGAAGATTCTTCTTTTTAGGAAAGAAAGATGATGGCACAAACATTTATGAAATATGTCAGAAGCTATGCCCAATGTCAACACTTGGCATAATATAAAAAATCTGAGGTATAAATTGCTTGTGTGAAAATACCTGAAGATTTTTTTAGAAAAAGGTTATACTGTAAAGAGCACAAAATAAACCTCCACTTTTAGAGTTTTCACTTGCACCCTAGTTGGAACATCTCTCGGTGAAGTTTTGTATTCTTGATACATACGAATATTGTTAGATATAACAGGCAGGAACTTCCAATCTTGTTCTACTACCTTTTATGTATACATTTATGATTCATATTTGTGTGGGTAACTTAGGGTGAGCTATCAGGATGGTTTCTGGCTAGTAATGATGATTTTTTCATGATGATAAAGTCAACCGATCTTTAACTTTTCCTACTACATACTGGCTACTTGCCTAATCTAGGATAAAATTTTCATGTAATCTAATGTCAAGAAATAACATTTATTCTCTTAAAAGAAGAAAATGTTCACATGAGTTAATTACAAACAGTGTATTTTCTTTGCATAGCATCATGTAAAAAGCTAGTAAATCTTGATTCTCAATTTTTGAGATATACTTTTCATACAACTAATTTACTGTAAAAACAAATACAAACTTACTGTTTCTTGAAATGTAGGTTTTAAAAGCTTAATGTAAAAGGATAAAATGCATTACTCCTTTCTGTAAGTCACTGTTTAAAAGGTCTATTGTAAAACGTTAAAGAAATTTATTGTGAAACAGTCTTTACAACTAAGTACAAAACAACAATAAAGACTAAAAAACTGTGGACTGCTGAACAAAATCATCAGGGAGGGTATGTAAAGGCACGGTAAAATCAGGAGGTGGATATAGGCAATCAAAATCCTCATCAGTATGACCAGGTTCCAGGGATTCACCAGGAAGAGAAGCAACATCTGTAGATAAAGGTTGGCCCATATAATGTTCAATCTCCCTGAAAATAAATATAGACAAATCTCCCAATGGGTTGCCAGCACTTGAAGTCAGTGGTTAACTGTGAGACACCCAAAGTGGTGACATTAACATCATAATTCATGTTTATATAGTGAACAAAAACATATAAAGGAAATATGAAATATGACTAGAATAACAGTATGGGAACAAAATACAAAAATGAGTATATTGAAGTAAATCTCTTTGAGACAAATGCAATCTCAATCACAAAACTAGAAAAACAAAAAATGTCCAAGTGCTAGTACAGCCAAATGGAAAGCAATTTGCATGAGAGACATGGGGGTGGATAAGGCTTGTGGCATGTGTCATAAAAAATTCTATATGATGGGTAGAAACGAACAGGAATAGCTAATTTTATGAGTGCAAAGAAGAATCATATGATAATTTGTCAATACAATGAGAACAACAGTCACAATCACAATGAAGGGTGAAATTCACATTAGTATATCAGAAGCAACAATGACCAAGTTACAGAATGTAGCCATAAGAAAAGTAAAATCAATACCTGTAATACCTTCAACATTTCACTTGGATTGAGCAGAATTACTTTATAGCCATGTACTTTCCAAAGCATCTGTAACCATATCTCACCCATTGTGTCAGTTCCTGAGAATGGGAGTAGATGAAGCAGTTATACAGAGACAAAATCTTGTCAAGTTACAGTTTGTGAGTCAAAAAAAACTTGTACAGAAAATATGTCCACTAGAATAAATCACGAGTATTGAATGAGTCCAGGAAAATGAAAATCAGCAGCATGTAATGAAGACATATGCAGAGATTAACACCAATCACAGCAGCAAATGGCTCAGTGATGAGGGACACAAATTCATTGATAGAAGTTGTATAGAGGATGACATCAGTTTTTGAATGACAAGCAGAAATTCTCTATGGTCCAGTTCATTCAGAGTAGAACGTGAAGCATATAAGGGTGCACATGTGTGATTGACCAGTAAACAGAAGATCATGACAGTATCATACTCTTGAGAGACCCCCTTAACATCATCATAAAAATGAATACAGAATTGTTTTTCAAATAAGATGAATAAAATTTTGGAATGCTTCAGGACAACTCATAGTGCACTCCAGGCCACTGTAACATATTATTCAATGTGAAAGGAAACCACCTAGTTAATAAACTGCAGCCTTTTGACAGCTTGATAAGATCTTTTGAAAGATGTTTTCAATGAAACAATGTGTAGATTGAGGATACAAGAAAACATGGAACAGAGGTCACTCCAGTGAACTGGAAGACCGTGACTGAAGGAAATACAGTTGTAGTATGAAAGCTGTGTGAGAATGAATATTTATCTGGGAAACACAGATCCTACTGAAATCAAATTGAACTGAGCATAACAATATAACTCTAAAAACTGTGAGATCACTGATATGAAGATAATCTTTGAAAAGCCTGATGTTACAATCCCAAAACATAAAATAGTTATAGAAGTAATAATAAAGTCATCTTACTTGCATTTTGTACCTTACAGTAAAAATAAAAATAATTTGCAACTGTATTAATATCAAAATGAAAAATGAAGACTGTTTGCTGTCATCCCTAATCTTGAAATAATGACCTAAGGACAGGCAGCCAGTAAGCAACATTCCACAGCTCACCATCTATAAGTGGGATATCAAAAAGTGATTTACAATCAGCAATAATGAAAAGGTATAAAGTGAAAAACAGACGTTTGTAATTGGTAGCGCCCCCTATACTTCGTGGTTAAGCATCAGTAATAGAGCAACAGTACTTGAATTGCACAGAAAAAAAACTGGATTTCACTGGTGCTGAACTGCTCTAATGTGAAAATAAATTAATGAATATTTTACAAAACAATGTTCCACATTTTCCATAAAGTGATTAACTTTGCCAACTGCATCATTGCTAAAAACTATTAGGATTTGGTATGTCCAAGTAAAGGAATACAACTCACTTTCTGTGAGTGGTGGGATTGAAATCTACTGCCACTTAGTGTTGGGGTGTGCATGTTATGGTAAATTCCATTACTCACTGCTAAAAAGTAGTCTAACAGTATATGGTAAGTAGTATTAACTAGCTTTCTTCCTTCTAGTTTGTTACTTCAAAACTGAGAATGGTCAGCATAGTTAGCCTTCAAGCAGCTAAGTGACAAATTCAGTTATAAAATAATTATTGCTGTTTCACATACTTATTTCTAAATTCAAAAGAAAAACAAGGTACAAAAATAATAGCTAAATAATACTGCTATTACGGTGTGATTTTTGTACTCACATGAAATCCAAGAAAAGAGGATGGCAATTTGTTAAGCAATTCTAAAGCTATCTGCTTGTTAGCTTCATAAGAGTCTTGTAAACACTCCATTAATGTTTGAGCTTGAAATGCTGAGAGCATATTTTTGATAGAAAATATACAAGCTGTAAAATATAAGCATTATCTTAGAATCTAAGTAGGATACACTCTTTCAAAATCTAATTGTTACAATTAATTATTTTATTATATATTCCACATAATTTGTAAAAGTTATAATTTCCCATAAAAACTTACCAATAAAAATTGAAAGTTGATAATAAAATATTTGGAATTTTTACAATACAAAAACTATAGCATATCAAAATACTGATGACTCTACATGGTTTTCAGGTACCAATAATGTTGAACACTTTGTACATATTTTTTGGTTCTAAAATATTAAACTGTTTTATTTTCTTTACATAGGTTTGATCAATTTGACTGACCATGTGACCTTTTGTACTAATTTAAAATCATTATAGTTTTGATACTACTACTACTTTTTAATATAGTATTTAAATGTTGCAAGTCTTTCACAAACAAAAAAATAATATCTTAAGGGAAGTACTTTTGATAAAATAAAAAGATTTCTCAGTGAATAAAATGAGTATCTTGTTACCAGTAATTTTCATGTTAAGATTAAAAACATTTTTCATTGTCTTAGAAAACTAAAATTTCATTTGTGTAATTTCTGAGACCTATTAAATAAATTTTAAATGTTTATTTTCAAGAAAATGTTACATCTTTTTGTTATTTTCTCTACCCTAACTCTATACAAAGTTGATCATTTCGATTGCCCTCATAATCACAAAAAATAAAAATTTGAAATAAATCTAAATTGCCCTATTTTCTTTCTAAAATGCTTCAAATCGTAACATGAAACTACATTTGTTTATCCTAAGTAGCTTTAATCAAAGGACAGTATAAATCTATTTATACTTACATTTTACTGTTTCATTGCCCTTTGAACAATTTCTAGCTACCACTGTTCATGACATTATAAGTTATAAAATGCTTGAGGAACATGCAGCTCACATTATGCTACTGAAGTACATCACCCATAACCTATTCCAAGCTGTTCATGTGCATATTACATGAAATATTTTTATTATTAATATTTATTTTACTTAATACAGCCTTAATTAGTATAAAGAGGTCTGACAACTCCCTCTTCAGGAAACAATGTAATATAATACATCATTTCACAGATAGAAACCTTGGCTTTCTATTTGTTGCAAATAATCAAATAAAAAAGTATTAAGAGTATGAGAGAACTATTAAGAAATACTGAAATATAGGATGTGATGGAGATGAGTGGTTAAAGCAGTCTTAACTTTCTATTTGACGGCTCTGTTACTAAACAGGATTGAAGGCTATAAAAATATGGTTTGTCTGAGCAATACAAATTTAATTGTGAGAAATTTCCATTAAATTACTCACTTATTGGAGGGTTGATGAATAAAATAGAGAAGATGGGATGCCTAGAAAAATGTCATATTTTTCATACAAGAGGAAATTAAGGATTTTGTTTATTACTGCCTTATAAAAATTAAGAATTTAAAACTTGTATACTATTAAAATGTGAATTATTAGTTACAAATTTATGATATACTAAATGACATAACATCAATAAAAAAGTGATTTAATTAAATTGCAAATTTAAGTCACTAAAACCTTGTGACATGTGCAATAAAGGATGCCTGTGGTGATAGGGTTAAGCTACTGATAAAAGAAGCTGGTACAAACAGCATGACAATTACTTACCACTCATAAAATATCATTAGATTAAATTGTTTACTGTTCTAGAAGTGAAATTAGAGATTTGAAATAAAAAATAAACATACAGTTTACAAATATAAACCACCCATTCAAATATTTTGACACTATTATTAGGTAATATTAAGGACTTCAGTTATTGAACAATTGCTCAAACAATAACAAACTGATAAAAAGTAGATTACCAAAAAAATATTCTTTTGCCAAATTTCTAAAAAAAATTACTATCAAGATAAAACTTAATCCTTCTTAAAACTAAATTTAAGTATTCTTTTCCAAACTAATTTTAACAAAATTTCTTATGTGATTTTACTTAATGCACTACTTGTAGTTTTCATTCTTTTACACAACATTCATTTACTTGTTGCAGACATCTTACACCAAGTTAGATACACACACACACACTTCTTAAGTGGTTGAAACATACTATATAAATGATAAATGACTGAAATTTCTCAGCTATAAGTCACTGTAATTGTATTACTGGAAAACAAAATTACCACACTTTTCAATAAAAGAAATATCTATCTACCTAATTTTGCATACTAATATATTTTTATGGGTTAATCAATCTTACAAACCATCATCATGTACGTTCTGGAATATTGAAGTGATAAGAGATATAATCCGAAGGGCTGTGCAACGTCGTGGAAAATTAGCACTAGGATGTAGAGAATCAAACATAAAATTCCACAACCATTCCATGAATGTCTGCAAAATTCAAAATTACATATGACTGTTTATTGTATAAATATTTTCAAGCACCTTGCAACACAAAACAACAAAGAATCAAATGAAATTTACTATTTAGTAAATAAGTAAAATAAAACAGAAAATGTACTGGGAAAGTTTGGTGTGTATACTTTCAAGGACATAAAAATTTGCTTTATTTCTTAAACAGCTTACACCCATTGGATGCGAAATATATGCTTATAACTATTAAACTAAAACTGTATTGATTGTTCTGCACTATGAAAACCACAGAGTAACTAAGAAAATATCAGAAAGATTTGCTGGGTGAAAAAAATATGTATACACAAGTTATAAAATGATGGAAAGATATTATTAATCACAAAATTCAATTTAATCTTGAATAGCACAGAAATTCCAACTAGTCTAAAAATAAAGTATATGTATAAGTAAACTTTAAGGTAAATTAAGAATTAGATAAATTTAAATTAAAAGCTCAAAACTGGATAGCAGAAAGCAAGCCATAGTTTGCTTGTGAAGATCCCACTTCAGAATGGCAACTATTAGACTCAACCCTGCAACTAATTTCTATTTTTACTCACTTTGTTACTATTATAAGTTTCAATTGCAATATTACAATGATCACTAAATAAACAATGAGTTATATTTTATACATTATAATACTTTTATTTTACTGGACAAAATAGATTGTATGTACTTCTACATACATGCCTTTTAAATGGATGTATGTCTTCCATTAAAACAACATTTACTGGATTCTCTTACTATTTGAGTAGTTTTGTGCTCGTTTATCGTAAGATTAATTTGTTAAAAAACTTAGCTGACGAAGTATACTGAAGTGCAAGTACTTGAACTCTATTATAGGAATAAATTATGAGGATTACTAAAGGAGTTTTCATCTTAACTTTGTTAAAAATAGTTATTAATCTCACACAGACCCCCACTCTTTACATTTTGCAATGTACATTCTGAAAGAAAGTAACTGTGGAACTTCACACAGCTAAAACTTTGTTTTGAGTAACACAAAATTCAATTAAACTTTTAAGCTGAATAGTACATAAATTTAAATTAAAAATTAATTTATATCCTTTCAATGAAATATTGTTTCTTGATTTGAAAATGTGGTACCCAAGAGTAAGTAAAACTTTGTTGTATACAAGTTTTAATATCATCACTATGAAATAAGGCCAAGAAATACATAAAGAATATTTTATTCTATATATTTACTCTGTGTGATATTTTACCATTCAAGGCAAACAACTTTACATCTACCATGCTGGGTAAAGATAAGAATTAAATGCAAATGAGAATTAGATAGAGGATAGTGATTGCTAGTCGAAAGACAACTTTCAACTAATAAAACTTGTGCCCTTTTTCTCTTCTAACTCTGAAACATACAATTTAATTTGATATATATATTAATAACGTATTCACCTGACAATCAACTAAATGAGTGTGTCCCCCATCTCCATCCAAATTTTTTTCCCTCTCTTTTTCTTTTTTTCTTGAGATATTTCCTAACTCTAGGATTTTGATTAGAAGCTGTAAAAGCAATAAAACATAAATTAATAAACTTTATTTGTAGAATGTATTCCACTCAACTTTCATTTTTAAGTGACCACAACAAAATTGAATATTTGACCACTAAGATGTGCTCTTTCTGAAAGTTATTTTAAATATAAAACCTATCTTCATCAATGTTGATACTGTATAAACTCATTCAACCATTCAATTCGTCAACTGCTTATGCATGTATGAACAAAAGAACAATTTTTTAACACCTCTCCTTAAACCGACTGAATTAGCCATCTATATTTCAGCTGTTGTTAAAGGAATTCTAAAAAATTAACAAAAATAGTAAATTTATAAACAAAACTTTAGAATGTTATACATCAGATCTATCTAAAATTTGAATAAAAATATGTTCAAATATGCTTACTGCATGTGCATTTTCTTTAAAAAATAAAAATGTAGCACTTTAATTACTATAAAATGATGCAAACAATACTCTGACCAATGTCTTTGAAAAAGTCATTTTAGTGCTACAGCATTACATATAAAATACTAGTTTAAATGTTTTGCAGTAGAAAAGTAACATAGAAAGTAACATGCATTCATAAGAGTTGCTCTTCGTAGGTTACACATCAATACATACATAATTGTATATGTATATTAAAGATTTCTTTTTTTTTCCCATCAGAAATGAAACAAAAACCAGAATCTGTGATGTACAGACCTAAGGTCTAATGCATTTCTTGATTGGACTACACTTTCACCTATTTAAGGCTCACCAGCTCAGCCTGAGTCAGCAAACCAAAGAAACATCATTACCACTTTCACAATGGTGAAGTTTATATAATATCTATGGGGTTCCAAGTCTGTTTTACTTAAATTAGTAAATTAAAATGGACTCCTCTTTTTCCTTTTTTAATTACATTCACAGAATGAACGGAAAGACACGTACTTTTCCCAAATGATATTATTATTTTATTAGAATGTGTCATAACTTGACAAAATATAGTTATAGTATTTCAAACGATAATCTAAAACTAAGCGACTTTTAATATTTTTACCTTCAAGGGCAAAAATTGTTAATCAATCAAAAGACTGTACTCTGGATACAACTTTATAGTGTTTACCATCTGAAAGAAATGTCTCAGCTAAGTTCAATCCTCATGTAGAGAAATCCATCTTTCCAGCTTATGTTATTAAGATTATCAATGTATATTGGTATAAACTGTTATATCAATATAAAAAACTGTACAAAACTCTTCCATAGTTTATAAACATAATTTTTACATTTTTTAAATCATATAAAACAGCATTAATAGCAAAACAACTGTGCACTTAATTTCAAACTTCTAAAGATACTTTTGTAGTAAACATGCTTTTCCCAAAAGCTTCAATATCAAAAAGACACAAAAATAAACTATATGATAGGTAACATACACTACATTTCTTTATTTAAATAACATTCCTTTTTATAAAACTTTACTTACATTTTTTGAATATATTTTTAATCTCTTACACTAAAATCTTAAAAACCACGTTCTTCCTTTATTATTTATTCATAAAATTTATTGTTACTCTAAATCAACCTTAAAATATTTTATTTTGTTGAATAATATTGATTGAAGAATGATGATTGAAATCAATTATTTGTTTAATGTTAAATTTTTAAACCAATATGTATCAGTGGGAAACAACTGTGATTCTATCTATAAAAAAAATTCACACATTAACTGTTTAACTTATATTTATAATGTTTGTGAACAAAACACTGAAAATAAATTAGAGACAATATCACAAGTTTACCTTTAATTTTAAATAGTCTGAAGTTGGCCATAAAAAATATAAACATGATCTTCATGTACTATAAACATGATAAACAAAGCTGTGCAGTATTCTTAAGTAAAGATTTATTGCATATAAGTAACAACTGAAGAGATATGCTAATACCTAGCTAGCAGTAAATCACTGACATTTAAAGGAAAAAAGAAAGTCATTTTTTTCTGTTTAGGAATTGATTTGTTTGAGATAAAGTTTAATACAATAAAACAAAATATAGGCTAATCCAATGTTTATGCAATTTCAAAGACTGTTTATTGTATAAGACTGAACTTCATAGGCAACTCCAGCATGAAAATATTAGAACTATTTTGAATATTACAGAAATAAAGCTACAATAATGCAAGACCTTATAAGTCACGGTTACCACAAACTGAAACATAAAATATTGTAACAGGTCTTTTGTTGGAATAGTAACAATTGGTGAAATAGTTTTTAAATTAATCCTCTGTTGTGGATTTATTCCACATGAAAAATACAACATTTTTATGTTTTAAAATTTTTGGTGACTTCTCTTTCTTTTTGAATTTTAAAACACGTTTTGTTTGCCATGGAAAATATTTAATTTATGCAACAGACACAGCATTGTGACAACAAAAATAATAATTTTAATAACATTCTTTTCACCAGCCTAATAACTTTATAGATGACATGTATACCTAAAACATACATCTTATTTAAAGGCCTGTACTAGACAAGTTAGAAATCATGTTATTTAAACTATTATTATTATTATTCCACCTACAAGGTAATACCATGCCTATTAACAAGTTAGGTTCTGTAATAGATTGTTTAGACAGAGTATTCATGATAAAACTTTGTAGAACAGACAGCAACTGCCTATTGTGGAGACATAAGTGCAGAGGATGACGTTTTGAAAGTCTTCTGCCTTCTGTCTTCTGGTCAGTGTGTGTGTAAGGTGTTGTTGGTCTTTTAAAACTAGACAGATTTCATAGGACAACTCAAAAAGCTACACATCAAATCCCAGGATATTCTGGTCAGTTCTGAAATCACAGACCTATTTACCAATGTTTCAGCCTCACAAACCCTTCACATCACCAGACAATTGTTGAATGACAACTCTCTACCACACAAAATAGATATGAAAATAGATGCCATGATGGAACTAACAAATATTTGCCTACAATCAACCTATTTTCAATACAACAAAGAATTCTATGAACAAACAGATGGTCTAGCCATGGGATCACCACTTTTTCCAATCTTAGCAGACATTTTTATGGAAGACTTTGGAGAAAGAGCCCTTCCATCCACACCTATAAAACCAAGTGTCTATAGACATCATGCCAATGACACCTTCATTAGTTGGCCCCATGGTTATGAAAACTTACGAGCCTTCCTGGAACATCTCAATTCCATAGACAAAAGAATCCACTGTGGAAAGAGAGGAACAAAACAGCCTATCATTTTTTGACATACTCATCAGCAAACAAGCAAGACAAGTCACCACAGCGGTATTCAGAAAACCCACCCACATGGACAGATACCTACACTTTCAATACTATCATCCAACCTCAATAAAACATATGCCTCAACAAGAGAGCAGAAAACATATGCAATAAGATATCCATTGAAGGAGAACACCAAACAAGTGAAACCTTGGCATGAGTTTTGTTTAGAGAAAGAGAAGTCTGGGGAATTATCTCGCCAACAGGGATGTTCAGGAACGTTGTAGTTCTTCTTCACCCCCACTCATGGAAAATTATTTGTCTGTACATGGGGGGGTTTCCTATATTTTAATTTGGGTTGTTTGAGACAATGAAGTGAGATGGGGCAGTATGAAAATGTCGAGTGAGAATGGCAAAAAAATGTAAAGAGTTTTAAACAGAACAGTTACACCTCCTCTTTCATCAAAAACTCCTTGAAGAAGACCACAACAGAAAAAAGATCAGAAAGGCACTATCACTACCACAATTTACCTTCCATACCAACAACATTTCAATGAAAACTCAAACGCACAGCCAAGAAATTCAACACAGAAGTCCAGTGGAAATCCTACAACACTTTAAGGTCCATTCTAGTAAAAAAAACAATGTTCCTGCAACAATACATACACTGCAAAAATGGGAAGGAAACTCATAACAAGAATAAAAAAACATAAATATTGTACAAGACTCATGAAAACACAAAATTCAGCCATTGTAGAGAATGCCACGTCAACTGGACACAGAATAAACTAGGAGAAAACTAGAATTATCGACACAGACAAATTCTGAAAGACAAGAAAAATCAAAGAATTATTTTATATTAACAATACTGAACCTTCATTAAATAAAAATTCCAGATTAGAGGTAACCTGTGTCTACCTTTGGTTGAATCTACAGGAAATCTTTCCTCCAATCAGAAACAGTGATAATCCAACCAATCGTAACACGCTCTCCACAATTCACCAGGACATTATAAAAGACAAACAACACCTTACACACACATTGGCCTGAAGATGAAAGACAGAAGACTCCAAAACGTCGTCCTCTACATTTGTGCCTCTGCAACAGGCAGTTGCCATCCATTCTACAAAGTTTCATCAAGTTAGGCTATGCTAGCTAAGTATCATAAGGCGTTCAGCCTGACTCATTTCACTACTTATGGAATTTTATTGTTACATAAAGGCTTTATTACCTACATCTGACAAATGTAGGCAGAACCAAATGAGTGAAAATATTTTACATAAAAAATGTTTGATACTTTACTAATGTTTTAAAGTACTGTATTTCTACATGAATCAGAAATAATAAAAAGAAAGTAAATGAAAACTTTAGAATACATAATATTAGAAACTTAACAGTAGTATGATGTATACAAAATTAAGGTATTACAGTTACTTCTTTACAGAGCATCTATATATATATTTAAAATTATTAAAACTGAGCTCTTATGGACTTTACTCTTTAAACTACATAGTAGGAGTCACACATACATAAGATTAGTCAGCTGACACAGTATAAATACTTTTTCTCATGATGAATGTATTACACACATATTATACCAAGAAAAAAAACAGCAGAAACATTGGTTAGTGAGAATGTATATACACAGTACGGAATATTACATTTACACTAACCTTCTTTATGTGGCTCTGTAGTTGCTGTCTAAAGGCAGGTGACTGACTGTCCATATTTAAGGGTATAAATAACTTAACAAGTTCAAGATCCATTGAGTTCATATGAACCGGTAATTTTTTTGCTTCACAAAGTAGCCCAAATGCGTCTATTCTGATCTAGTAAACACATACAGTACAGAAAAAATACAATGGCCTTAATAGTTCTGTCATCTGAAATACATTAAAACTGACACTTTATGTCTGGAAAAATATTAACTATAACATAATTATTTAATACTACACTATGTCTTTGGTTATGCAAATAATTAAGTATTTTGTTCTTTCTACGCTTCCTCATTCTAATTCTATGACCAACTCCTTTCACTTTCGTAAATTTAAAAAATCTTGTATAGACATACATGATTTTTAATGTCTCATTTCCTCTCTTACTGGAAAATATCAGCCAATAACCATCTCTGACATAGTTATAACCCACCAATTATAATTTCACAAACTTACCAGATTGGGAAAAAAGCAGGAATAAAACAAGCAGATGTTGGTACCTCTTTGAATTATAAAATGTATAAAACAATTGCAGGATAATCAATACTTGTAATATTTTTACAACTATGATAAACCAAAATTACTGTTATAAAATAATGCCATTCTCCAAGTAGAAAGTAATGAGACTATTTATGTATTAGTAAAAACATCAAAACTCTAAACAACTAAATTACCAATCCAAGCTACCAAATAGCATACAGAGAAAAAATTTCAAATAAAATGTGACTGTGGCTTTCTACATAAATTTGAAGGCCTATAATTACCATATGCAAGTATATTCAGCATAACCATAACATTCACATGATAGAATACACAATCATAGATATGCACAAACAGTTAACTGTTCTGTTAGGGTTATGAATACGGTAAAATGCCACATTATTAAAATATTTGAAAACAAAAAGACTGTATTTACTTGCCCAAAATAAGCAATTTTTTCCCTAAATACTTAGTAGAACATAGTACCAATTTAAAGATCCAAAAACATACACAGCCAATTATAAAACTGGTTGTTTTATTACAGTATAAAATTATACATCACTAATGTATGAACCATAAAACTATAAGATAAAGAATAGTTACAAGATTAAAAACCTCAATATATGAAATGTAAAATTTTATTCCTATTTGTATTAACGACACAAACTAGAGTACCCTACACACAAATGTGAGGTCTCCCTTTATACAAACTACATAATCCTCATTTTTTAAAGCAAAATAATCAGGCTATACTTGTAAGGGTATTAAACCACAATAAATAATTAAACATCTGGAAGGAGAATCATTAAGAAACATAAAGTTACATTGCAAACATATTGTTATGTAAATGTTGTGTAAATATTTTGTAAACGACATGTCGTGTTGTGTTTGAATTTTCATTTTTCCATATTTATATTATTCTTTCGAAGTTTAAACTAATATTTTGTTATTCATTTAGGGTAACATTTAGAATTTTCTTGAATTAAGTAAACCAATCATATGTTTGTAAATGAGTGCTGGTGACTTCGTGTCTAGACGTGTAGTCTCGTACAAGAACGGACATGTGCGGATTGCTCTGGAGACCTGTAGAATTTTCGCGTTCTTTCGAGGAGTTTAGGCCTACAATATATAAACAGACGAAGTTGATAGAGATTCAGTCATCAGTTTTTATTCGAAAAAAGAAGATAGATTCAGACATTAGTTTTATTCGAAGAAGGAGAGAGATTCAGACATCAGTTTTTATTTGAAGAGAAAGAAGAGAGTCAGTTATTTGAGAAAGATTAAGTGTTTGCTGTGATTATTCAAATTGGATTTGTGACTGAAGTTAGATCTACGGAAGCTGTGATTTTACTTCGTCAATCTCTACGATTCATCCGAATTACTGCTTGTGCTGAGAGTCGGCAAATTTATTGAACTGTGAACTCTGTTTCTGAACTTCTTCATTTAAGCTTCGGAATCTCTTCGTGGGACCAAATTCACACCCTAGACTGGAATTTGAGACTTTCATTTTAGATCATTACATTAGATACAGGCCAGTACCGTTTTGTATTGTGATTAATTTTGAAGTTTGAAACTAATATTATTTTGTTTTGTAATTAATTTTGAATGTTGTAACTTAATATCTGTCACTGTTATTATATAATTTATGTTATATCTGTTATATTTGTTAATAGTTTAGTGTAATAAATTATACAAGCTGTTATCTGCGTTTTTCTGTTGCGTTTAGTCTACAAAGAACATAAAACATTAAAAAATACGTAACACATATTTTCAGAATTAGAAAACATAACTGACATGTCAGATTAATCAGTTGCTAAGAAAATACTGCTAAACAAATGTAAAATTAAAACACAAAACTACTGGAATAAAGTACCAAAATTTTAATATTCAAAATTCAGTAACATATTTAAAGTTTATGACACACAGGTTAAAAAATGGTCTTATAATATGGTAACACCACCCAGTATATAAAACATTCAAGACAAATATATACACTTATGTACAAGGAGTAAAGTTGAATAAATATAATAATGTGATGTTTGGCAACTAGCATAAAAAATGTACAAAAAGATTGTGAATGTAGTATGTAGAATTTCCAGTAAAATTAATTTTTTTATATGATTATAGATGAAATTGGTAAAACATTAAGGAAGAAGCAAATGAATATAGTGAGATAACACATTTGGAGAAATACTTGCATTTCTTTGAACCAATAAAAATGTATGTTTCAAGATCATTCACAATATTACCTGATCATCAGCATGTACTAAGGCTTCTTTCATCACATGCATTGGCAGTATATCTCGCCATTTATTACTACCTGATTGAGCTGAAGCAGAACATGGCACCCCAGTAACTCCACTGTTATATGTATACTTAGCACATTTCATTAAGAATGTCAAATAGCATCCTGAAAAAAAAATTACTACAATACATACCTTGTTAAGCAATTACTTTGTGACTGAAATAGTACTGCTACAACATTAAACTTAACACATTTTTAAATCAAAATAATACTTAACTTCTCAAACACTTATAGTTATTACTCTACTGCCAGGGTCTCTTCTTCTGCTCATCTAAGCATGGTTTTGATTCTTTCTCACTTACTACAGTATTTTATACCCCACACAATTGCCCTTGAGGATATTTATCTCATGATATTCTCCATCTATGTCAAAGCTCCCTCTATCCTGGTACTGTATATAAGAACCCAATTTAAATAATATTACCATATTTTCAATCACAGACTTTAATACCAGCTCTTACTGGGGAGGAGGTGCAGGAGAGTGTCTGTAAGGGTAAGTATCAGTGGAAATGCATTTTAAATTTTAAAACATGTTAACTTCCAAAACAAAAATATCTTCAGTCTGCAGTTATGAACTTTCATCCTCACACCTCAATTGTGTGGGTGGAGTACATTCCACTTGCCCTCAGATTTATGGGAAGGACACAGAACAACTGTGCTCAACCAAGAACTCATGAATGAACCACTCTGCATTCATAATTATCAAGAGAGAGTGAAGTCCCTTCAATGAACAATGTAATGAATCTATATGGATCAAAAACACAGTTGAGTATCAAATCTGAACCAATATTATGAGTTGGCTCTCTGGGAAAAAAACACAGTCTTTGGTAAAAAAAACAAATTATATATTTCTAGGTTAGTTAAGAACACAGTTTCTTACATTTAGAACTAATTAAAGAAATCCTGCTGGCCATAGCCCCTTGGAATGTTTTAAGAAGCCTTAACTTACACAGAAAACTAAGAGTATTAGTTAGTAAGCTTGAATTTAATTTCTTTAACTTTAGCTCAAAATAATCAAAGAACACATATATGTAGATACATATACACTTATATATAAATAAAGTATTTTGCACAATTTGTATTCAGACCAAACATGTTTGTTTTTTTAGCTGTAAGAAAAGTAAAATTAGTCATTAATGCAATACTTTAACAAAAGAATTAAATTTTTTTCAACATACTCAAAAAATTTATGTTCCAGCAAGGAAAAATATACACATACAGCAAATGAAATTTGGCAAACAAAGAGAATTTAATGCAATTTATTTCCACCCAATATTACAACATCTTATACAGATTTTTTAAAAACAAACTCGTGGTTGCAGTTCATGACATGCACAAAGTACTGAAACATTTGCTTTATTTTGAATTTTCACACAAAGCTACACAAGTGTTATATGTGCTAGACTGCAGGAAAGGCAGCTAGTCATCACTACCCACTGTCAACTCTTGTACTACTCTTTTACCAATGAATAGTGAAATTAACTGTCACATTATAACGTTCCCATGGCTAAAAGGGTAGGCATGTTTGGTGTGAAGGTAATTTAAACGTGTGATCCTCTGGTTATGAGTTGAGCACCCTAATCACATGGCCATGTCTAGCCAGTACTGAAATAAAAATATTTTATGATAAAATAATAATAATTTAGAAAATACTGTATATTTATATTAATAAGTGCTTCAATATTTAAAATGTTCAAATTATCATCTTAAAAAATGTTTCTTACCTGTATTGGAATCTGGTTCAGGTGGCATTAACTCAATTATGTAGGGAACTAAATAAGGATCTGCCTTTAGTAGCTTTGGAAGGACATACTGTAGTGAAGAATATTCTCATTTAGTACAATAAGATATCCAACTTTGTTACAAATGTTTCATAATGTTTATCCAGAAAATGTATACCAAATATAAACATTTGTGGAAACTATTTGAAGTTACACATAATTTTTATAATGCAGCATTAAACTAAGTTATAGCACAATTTTAATCTTTTCCTTTCACTTAAGAAAAAAAAAAAAGACAGGAATATTTTAGTTGTAATAACAGGTTATTATATAAAAAAATGAAGCATCTATTATAAAAAGAATATTCATTGGTTATAGCTAATATATAAATTCCTTGTCCTTTGTTAAAATAACATTACTTGCCAATCATACTAAAGCCACTATACCACTAAGTGTAACTAACTGCTTAAATCTGTCATAGTTGATGTGATCCTGGTTGTGGATAAAAATTCAGAAAATGTATTCAAAAATAATCGAGCTCTATCTGGACAAGAGAGTCAGTGTGCATATCATGAAATTTTTAGTTATATTTAAAATTTAATAAACAACTTTATTATCATTGTATGTCAATGAGCTTGGCATGAAAATATCTAATATATAAAAACAAAAAGCCATCCACCTTCTCAATATCTTAGCTGTTGCATTATTGATCAATATGCAATTTGCACAAAATGACAACACCTTGTGTCTTGATACAGGTTGGTTTAGTTACTTTAGAAAACCATTTGATTAAGTGAATTATTCATCCTGCTCTGTTATTACAAAACACTCTGTTTGTTATTATTCCACTTTAAAATCACCACCATAACTGTTGGTTACCCCACTCGTATGCAGTTTTAAGTAATTCTTCTTTTTTTTAAATATCCACTTAGGCTGATTCAATTAAGTTAAAACACTGTGAAAAAGTTCAATTCTTCTTCTTTACCTTGTCATCACCATACAATCTATGATAATTTCACTTTAAATATCATCAGCATATGCTCTACATGACTAAACACACAATCAAGCAGTCTAAATCTATTTTTCAAACTATGTTTTTAATGAGTATTTATACACTGACTGAGTTCTGGAATTTTTCACACCTATTAGATATTATGATGCAACAATACTCAACTAAAATTATTAGAAAACCACATAAGGTTCTAGTAATATGATGCAGTAATATAACAATTGTTCAATGACAACTGAACTCCACAACACAGGATTCATAAACAATTATGTGAATAAGCTTGCCATAAACTATCATTTCTAAAAATAACTAAATTTAAAATTCATGGATGATTTCTAGCATTTAAGTTAGAAGGAAAAAATTACTTTGGTATGAAACCTGGTCTGTTAAAAAAACACACACTTCACTAATAAAAGCCACATATATGTAAAACAGACGACACATAAATTTAGTTATATAATTAAATTAATGGTATGATGACAGATTATGATGAGTTATAAACTTGAATTGGGTATATACATGCCCCACACTTGATATTACTATAGCCCAAAAATCAAAATAATGGGATGAAATTCTCAATTATGTTTGCTTGGTTATCGAGGAAACATAATGCAACAGCATCACCTAATTTTTTCCAACTTGGCTACATCTATTTAATAACCTACATGCTCTATTCACAGCATATTTCAATTTTCAAATTGCTTCTTCAGTTTAGTAGGGTAAGAAAGCCAAAACCAGGAAGACAGCCCAAAGTGAAGAGTCCCAATATGCACAATAAAATTCATTGCCTTTATTATCACAATTATTTATTTGCACAATCGTGCAGTGGACCAAGTAATAACATGTCTAAGAAAATCAGGATGTTTGCATGTTTCAATCTACAAGGATTTATCAGAAAGAAAATTTGAAAAAGGTTACAGAAGTCAAAATGCTAATCAAGCATTACTCAATGTCAAAATATGTAATAAAAATGCTGCCTTTCATGAGATACCAGAATCTGGATAATTATTCTTTTTACATATATTATTTCTAGATTTCATTTCTATAAAATTTTTAAATAAAAAACTTTAGATATTTGAAAAATAAAATTCATCCTTATTTCCCTTCATATGACTGGCATTCAGTTTGTAGTTTATAATTCAAAAGTTTTATATTATCTAAGTGTTACATTCAAAATTTTATCCAAGAAAGCATTTAAATAGATTCTCAACCCTCACTTCTCTGTAGTATGTAATGCATCTCTAATCCAAGTTGCCTGCTTTAGTTTTTCTGTTTGCACTTATATGACCTTCTAAGCGGCTCATTAATAACACAGTCATACTGTACACATTTACAAGCAAAATATATATTTTTGGCCTTCAAGTCACATGTTCTTCAAATATAATATAAACTCACATGCCACAATCTTCTATTGCATCCTGTTTTCTATAATATATCAATAATTTCTCTGTTCTATGCTCCTGAATTATTTACAGCCAAATAAAGAGTAGATTGTTCTTTGTAACATTTATTAGGTGGATACTTCATTTTCACAAATATAAATATTTAGACTCAGTTGAATTTTGTATGATCTTACTCTTCTGTTAAGCAGGAAAATGATTTTTTTTTTTACTTATTTACTTCTTAGTCGAAAAGTTAGTTAAATTACAGTTATTTTAGGGTATTCTTTTTTATTGATTAACATATTTTCCATGTTCTAAAATGTATATATGAAAGCTACAAAAATTTGTATTTAAAGAACTAACTGAATAGAAAAACTGAGGTCTAACTCATTTATGGTTTGGAATTACAAAGATCGTGTAAATCACTTCACTAATGGTATGTCCAACCTAAATCTAATTACCTACTACTGCTCTTATTACTTTTGAGGGAAAGATCAATGCTCAAGGTAAAATAATAAAGCCATCATTTAAAGAAATGAACATGCATGGTTAACAGTTGAAACTTTAAGAATGAGAACTATGTGACACAATTAGAAACTATGCATCAAAATAAAAGTTACTATTCAACTTCTTTGATACTTTTCTACTTCCCATTTCAAATTTCAACTGTACATTGCAGTGTGTCAAGATAGACAAAATAGCAGATAAAATATAACGTTATACCAAAAAAATCTGGATCTGCTTGAACAATACTAGTGATTATAAACATGAAATATAAAAAACTTTATGATAAAAGACAGTTTCTTCATTTTTAACATGAAAAATATCTTGCACTCAGACAATTCAGATAAGTTATTAAGTTCACTAGTGTATTTAATTTAAATACTTTATTATTATGTGTGAGTGTGTGTGTTTAACACTTTTTATGTTTATTAAAAACTTGCCAAATGTCATGAAGATATATTGAATAAAATTAGAATTACAGTAAACATTAAATTTTGAATACTATGTCAGTCCACTGAACCAATCTGTACACCCTGAGTTAAAGTCATCTCATTTTTCTTAACCTGAATACTGTTTTAACTTTCATATTCAAGAAGATATGCTGGTTAAAACAACTATGGACTTGAGTCACTCTGGGATTAAAATACAGCAAGGCAAGGTTAACTCTGATGTACTTCATTAGAACAAGGTCACGTGTGAAAAGCATCAACTGCTTTAAAAATAGTTTCAAGTGACAGTGTTTTAATTTGCATTACGTTGCATGTATTTCTTTAACTACAACAGAACCTTAATATTAAGGACACCGTCATGACTACATCTTAATGCCCTCTATAGCAAGGCACCTTTAATATCAAAATGACCCATGCAAAGCTGGATTCCATAATGACCAAACTAAATTTCTGAATTTTATAGCTTTCTGTTTTGTCTGGTGTATGCATTTAAAGCGATTTTTGTTACAAATATGTAAGCAATGTTTTCATGCATACTCTAAAAACATTAAATAAATGGATCAAAGAAATATTTTTTTTTTTATAAATTCTACTTCATAGGTATGAAAATGCTTGAATTGTTGGTATTTTGTACTAAAATCTAGAAGAATAACGAAAAAATACTTTGAAAAACAAAGATGTTCAGTACTCATAGTGCTATGAGTAAAGTTATTTTAAAAAATTTTGAAAATAACTCTAAATGGTCATGACATGCACAATTTGACTTGGCAGAAGCAAAACCATTAAATGTCTGCTTTATCAACTGCCCATGCAGAGAATGAGACAGAAGACACTGCCCTTAATCCAAAATACTGAAGTAGCTATTACTGCAAGATTTATTTTAATTAAAAATAATAATAATAAAAAAGAGACTGAAAAGGTTTGCCCTTAAATTAAAGGTGTGGTGCCCATTGTTTTGAGCTTCTACTGTATGAATTTTCAGCTTTTACTTCCCTATATAAAAATAAAGGTCTATGACTTAAGCAAATTATATCACCATAGTAAATGATTTTTTTCACAAATATGCGAAATTAAACTGATGTTTTTAGAGAACAAAAAGATTCTTGGAATGACCAGATGAAACTGTACATTTTAATTTCAAATACTCTATTTTTTACATTCTTTTATTCATCAAAATGAGTATGTTCTATGTCATTAGAACCTATTTTTATATTTACTGCACTTCCAAGTATTTCTAAGAACATGAGTTTGTGAAATGCTTCAGGGAACTGTATTTTACCAATTATAACTGAAGAATTTTTAATTTCTTTCATTATAGACAAACATTTGTGTTATACATAAGATTAATTACACTCCATACTAATTATGCACACATGCTTATACTGTCTCAAGTTGTAAATATGTGCCACTGGTATCTGAATGACAAGTTTAGCACTTATATGTGATTAACAGCAAGTTCTGAACTGTTCAACAGTGTAGTGCTGTCAATGTGAATTTATAGTTGGTCTATGCATTACAGCCATTCATGAAGAAGTATATGTATAGCGACTGTTTAGTGATAAAAATCCAATGGATAAATTTATAAAAAGATTGGCTTCAATGTTAATGTTCTCTGTGGATGTAGAACTCAGCAGAGAAATTTAAAAAAGGAACATGGTTTCAAACTCCACTCCAAGATATCCTCATTTGCAAAGTGATGGTAAAGAGAGTCATTGATATAGAATTGAGTACATCTCTTGGTTTCATTTACAAAATAATAAACAATATTATGGAGTTAATAAAATGTTCAAATGTTTCTATCCACATCTAGAAAATTATATTTGTTTTAATAATAAGAAAAGGGTTAAAGGAACTAAAATCACCACAAACTCACTTGACCACATGCACACTTGGTAATTCTTCTGAAATGACTTCAATCAACACCTGTTCCTTAGTTTTGCTTAAAGATAGTTTTGGAAGCCATGCTGATGGCCTATGTTGTTGGTTTATAAAGACTTTCTGGAAAAAAACATTGCATACGATCCTGATCTTGACACTCTTCTGCAGCCCCTACAGCCAGAATAGTATTTGTTTACCAACAGGGTACTACACTTCAGCAGCTCTGTAGACTTTTTGTACACACATAGCTTCAATTACACTGGCACACTTAACATTAACCATGTTGAAGTTTCTGAAGAAGTGAATAGCCTAAAACTTGGCCATCAGGAGATGAATCTTTTTTTGGACTTAGGAACCAAAACACTGTGGGTTTTGTACAGAAATGACTACAACAAGCAGCCATCTGATAAAGCTGAAATCACATGGACCAGGCAATGAGATATTAATGTATGCACAACTGCAAAACACAGAAGTGATAGAAGAAAGTAAACCACTGAATTATCAAAGTAATTCAAGTAATTTACCACATCCTGTAAAGTTTATGCCAGCCAAATCAGACAAAAAAAGTGAGTCAGCAAGTTTTCAAACAAAACTTTATTTATGACCTCACAAACAAAGCTGCAATGGTGACCTTATAAACTATCCGCAAGGGATTTCAAAATATGGAAAGAAAGGAAATGAAGTGAAGAGGGCGATTGAAACCAGATGTCTTGGGGACTATGAAAAAAGAACCAAGACTGTGTGCAATGCAGTGGACCTAAAAAATATCATAATTCAAGTTATGTTTACACTGGATGCATGGACAGACCACATTTGTGTCCAAGAAGTGTTTTATGCTGTATCACAAGCAAAACAACAAATAGCACTAGACTAGACACAATGTCTGCTATACATAGACTGTATATATCTGTAAAATGCTGTTCAGATTTTTAATTCATTACTTTCCTTTAAAGTGATGCATACTTATGCACTATTCTCCAATAAAATGAACTTCACTAATGGTCACAAGGGCAATTATGAATACATATTTCAACAATCTTCATACAACCATAACATATTCAGTCCTAGCAATTCCCCATGGTGAATATAGCTCCCAAGTGACAGGTTGTTAAATAATCTTCTCAAAATCTTCACATTTTTAGTAGAACATGAATCTACATCCATTTCCCAGTACTATGATGCATAAATATGATATATATATTTTGGTAATTAAAAATACATATTCATGCAACCATTTTTGCTCCATTCAAAGCAGTCATGTATGTTGTGGTTTGCCTATAAAGGTCAACACTGCAGAACAAAAACCTCTGCAGCTATCTTGTCAGAGTTGCAAAATAGTTGCAAAAACTGTATAATTCAATATTACTCTCAGAAAAACAAAACTAAACACATGTGTGAGTAATAAGCTACCAAATAAGATATTTTTTTCTTTCAAGATTGCTTAAAAATTAAATAGGTAAATAGCTCAATATCTATCAATTAAAATTATTGTTAATAGGCAATTTAAATGAGCATTATTAAGTAACGAAGAATGTATAATAATTTAATGAATTACACTCCTAATGAATCATCTGTTGTCATAATAGATTAAATCTTGTGGTAATAGCACTCAAAAATAATGTTGAGGGTATCCTGTCTATCTTGCAAATTCCAAAATGCCAAAGTTAAACAAGTTAAGCATTATGGAAAATCAAAACAAGTGTTGAGAGATGAGTAATTAAATGTCTCACTCCTGCTGGTATTAAATTATTACATATACACACACACACACACATACAGAAAGCATATTATGTTTAACTTAACAGCTATTATTTAAACTTTCTTTGAGGTGTCACATCATCTTTTTATGTTGAAAATTACAATAATTTATGTTACGTCAACATATTAAAAACAATGCCATTAAAACAAGTTGTTTCTCAACATAAACCATTGATTAGTAAATAACTTACAGTAGAAATAGCTGTCATTTGAGTCTTGTTGCCTTTCAGAAAAGTAGAAACCAATGGTTTTAACCAAACAGATCTCCAAGCTGAACCAGACCCTTCCATGTGGCTTCTACAAAGTTTATTTATCAGTTCTGTAACCTAAAAAAAAGTATATTACTATGAGGATGTCTTACTCAATCTTTCTTTTTTCAGTAAAATTGGTCACTTTGATGATTTCAGTGCTGTTAAAAAACCAACTAAGCATCTTCAAAATACAGGTTTTAGAGAAAACTTCTATTTTTTTATTTCATTATGCTTGAATTTAAGCATAATAAATTTCATTACTGCATACAAGTTCTGTGAAAAACAAAGTTTACATTGATTTGAAAACCATGAATAATTTTTATTATTTCAAAATGCTTTGTGCAAAAATTGTATGCTGAGACAAAAATAGAGTTTCTTTCCATTTTAAATAATACACACTATTCCAACAAATCACTTGGATAGAAACATGGGTTTTCTCAATGTTATCGTGAAAGTTGATCACACGACGTTTTCAAAAACATCAACAAAACTGGTATTTCTTTATTTAAAATCACTCATGCAGCAAAACTAGAGATGCCCCAAATAATGACCCCAAGTTTTTCTCTTAATCTGTAAACACCCACTATCCTACCTAAAGTGCATTTAAAAACAAATATGACAAAAATTACTAATATTATGCATATCTCTGGTACACACATAGACCTTGAAAAGAACATGTTGTTTCAGTAATAAATGCTCAGACCAATTAATAATCAGAGCAAAACAAAAATAATTTATACCTTTTGTTCTAGAATGAATGTAAATTACAACATAAAACCATAAATGTTTAGTCTAAATAGCTTAAATCTCATAATACTATACATTTGTTATTGTTATGTTATTGACCCTTCAGCAGTACCTAGCTAACATTACAGAAGTTGCAATGATACAGTACACAAGCATTCATGTTACCATATCCAAAAATATAAAGCTGACTTTGTTTTAGTGGAACAGTATTTTGTAAAACAGTCACACATCAGTTATAATACAATACATGTATATACAGGGTGTCCCAGAAGTCGCGCACCATACGTACATATAATAATGTCAAAGGATTAGCACTGCAACCCTCAACAAAGTAAAAGACAGTTTTATAAAGAGAATTGATGAATGTATCAAAGCAGAGGGTGAACAGTTTGAGCATCTGTTATGATTATTATCAATAAAATTGTTATTCATATGTATTAACATAAAAATTTATATGGTGCGCGACTTCTGGGACACCCTGTATACACAATGTTACTATTTATAAATAAGGTCTTCAATTTCAGATATTTTTCTAAAAACAAAGAAATATTGAAAACTATGATTTTTATTCTACTTATAAACTTTACGTTTATTTGCCCACTTGCCATAGACTGCTAAGCTTTGTCGAATTTTGTATGTGGAGAATGCAAAACTAAATAATTTTTTTTTAAATTTTATATATGCATTTTCAGACAACATTTTCACTTACAGCTTCCTTTGCTGATTCAAAACAAATAAATAATTTTGACAACTTTTCACCTTCTAAAGACTAAGAAAACCACCAGGGAGACATTCTGAGTTTTTGACTAGTTATTTACACGTCATAGGCAGAAGTAGGTATGCATAAGCATTTCCAAAAAAGGGGAAAGGTGGGCAGGGCCAGTGTGTTTAATTTACGAAATGCAGTAGCATTTCAACAAATAGAAAAAAAACTTCATAAATAACAGGATATTCTAATTTTACATATTAGCTTTTCAGCATTGGTAAATATGAGTTTCTAATTTGTAAAACCTACAGACCTTGTATTCAGACATGAAAAACACCTGATCTGAAACAAAGCTATATTCAAAAAATTGTTAATTAGGAATTCTGTTTTAATATTTAACTATAAATTAAGAAATAATTCACGTTTTATTCTGAAATTGGAATTACAATCTACAATGTGATACCAAACATACTGACAAACTTCATAAAATTTTAGATCAATAAAATGTTTAATGTAAGTCTATAAACATGATGACATGCCTTTTGATTCTCTGGCCACAGGAAGACCTGTAGCAAAAGGGGTAAGAAAGGAATTAGCTTGTTTTAAAAGGTAATATTTATTTGAGTTTAATACTTAAACAGATACCAAAGTTCTCAGATTTATTATTATGGAAAGTCAGTTTAAAATTTAGTTTTATGTATTATTTTACCATGAATATTGCAAGAAAGCAAATATTTTAATTTCATAAATTAGAAAGATCATGACATGAAAAGAATGCAGTCAGTTACTTTTGTAGGCAAACTCATTTCCAAAGACAAGTAAACAAAATATTGAAAACTGCTAAGAAGAAGAAATAAATTAGAAGGAAAAACACAAGAATACATTTGGAATTTCATTCATGACACAGTTATGAACAAAACTAACAGCACTGGGAGATATTTTTTGGTGAATGTATTTGTGAAAAGAGCCACAAAATATATGCAAGTGATGTACCATTTTATCTTCAATTATGATTAAATATTCATCTTTAATTAGCAAATTAATTGAGCAATGAGTATATTATTAAAAAATATTCACTTGTTGCTTTAAGTGACTTACATTTTGTGAGTTTTCTAATTAATTAAATCTTATGCAAACAAACTAATATGTATTTAATGCTCCAGTTCCATGAAAATTTCTTTTGTCCCCCCAAAAAAAAAGATTGTTACATTTTCAGAAGTTATATTCTAACTTAACAACTGATTTTTAAAATGTATAAAGTTTGTTTGTTTTGTTTTTTTACTTTTCAGTGAACTGGCTAACAACAAAAAATAAAACAATTACACCATTTTTTCATCCAATTTTCAAGATTTGTTCCAAACTTTGATAATATTTTCTATCCATATTTTTAATCTTCAACACAATTGTTATGTTTGATATTAAACATATTCTTATCCAAACTAATGTTGCACAGACATAATACTGTACCATAATAATGATTCAAACTAGTTGTTTAATCACATTTGATAAAGTAAAATCAATTATGAATTTTAGTGTAAATGTTGTAGGAGATATTTGTGTGTGAGTGTGTGTGTATAAAAAAGATATATCTAAATGTTTTGCTTTTAATTTGCAAGAAATTAAATACCAAAAATTTATTTATATTTGCAGACAAATATATTCATGAAAAATTTTTCAGCTCTTGCTTTTTAATATGCAAATTTTATGAGATGCCACAGATTTTACCTCATGTTATCTGCCCTACATAATATTTCATTTAATAGTAATTTTATCATTTCAGTTACAAGTCACATGTTACTGTACTTTACTAGTTTGTCTTGCTATGCATGAAACTACTTATATTGTTAATATAAAGTGAAGAATTTAAACCTTCGGTCAAAAAAAACATTTCAGCCTATGGAAATTAAACTGATGAATACGGCATTTTATAATAGATTTTCTTCGTATATTTTTGACAAAGTATATAATAATTTAAGAACTTGCTTATTGAGAAAAGTAACTGTTTTCATTGTTGTTATAAATAAAGATGCACAACTGGTTGTTTGTGCTACGTTCACTGTGGATATCAAAAACTGTTTTTAGCACAAGAAGTCCAAAGATTACTGATGAGCCAATGGGGAGGTTAGAAATACATTAATTCTGGAGAATTACAGCATTAAAATGTTTAGTTGTTAATACCAACATGTTCCCTAATGGATTCTTAAGATAACTAAAAAAAAGCAGAATTTCCAAAATTTGAGATATTTATCAAAATGAATAAATAATACCAGTCTTTAAAGCAGCAGTTCAGTATTCCTAATGATAAATTTAACAAATTGTTTCCGCAGTTTTGAATTGTTGTAGCTATCTTAAAAGAACTGTCATGTAACAATGATATTAGATTTACTAAGTGTATTTGTAAACTACTAATTTAAATGTTACAGAACAATATACAAGTTCTAGCTTTGCTAGACAAACACGTATTATAGAATTATATAATTTGTGTGTTACAAAAAGCAACTTTATCTGAAGAACAAGCTTATTTTTAAGTAAAACATTCACAAACCCAAAAAATGTTACTGATCCAATAAAAATCGAATTTACACATAACCTCATACTTTTAAAACTTACAAAACCTCATGATGTTTCAAAATTCATTAAAGTATTACAACTTTCACTAATATAGCACTGAACTGAATGTGTAGAAGATTGGTCCATTGGACCAGTCCCATGTTAAAGAAATAACACTGACTACAATTCCAAGTACATGAAATAAGTCTCCATAAAATTTGATAAACCTTTGGTCAAAAGTACAAATCTGTTGTATTGAGAAAATCAGATGTGTTTCTGAAGTATTTGTACCAAAGTATTGTTTCAATTGAACTCTGACAAGTTGAAATGTAAAGTAATATTTGTGTAAAGAATAAAAACACTATTGTACATTGTAAAGTTTCTAAATCATATCTGCATAGCTACTAAGTTTGTTGTGTCCTAGCTGGTCTCAAGAAACCTGTATTAAGCAAGATGCACCATCCCCAATGGACATAACACACAATCTATGTATTAATATTGAACCTTTTTCAATGTTACAGTTACAATATGAATAAAATGTGATTGCACTGTTATGTTTGTTGTTAGGCTGGGCATGATGTATTGGTTAGCATAACAAACTTTAGACGTGAGAGTCCATGGTTCACTTTCTCTAACAATAAAAAAAAATGTATTTTGATGTCACTGGTGTGTTATACGAGTGATTGTCAAATACCATTATTGAATTTGAGTACCCACAGAGTTAGCAGTAGGTACTGTTGGCTAGTTACTTTTCTTCTAGTATACAAGTTCAAAATTAAGGATGGCTAACTTTGAACTATAATTGTGAGTATGTTAAGAGCCAGAGAAATACAGTAAGGTGTTCAACTGGGTAAGAGGAGACTTGAAAGAGTTAATTTGAATCTGTATCCAATGAAGCATAAGCTAAATGGATAAGATGCAAGAGTCATCCCTTGAGAATAATAGTAAAAATATCTTGGGGAGATGAAAAATGATTAGAAGTAGAGCATCCCAAAGAATAATGAACCAAGTGGATGGGATAGAGAAAATTATTCATAACAGAATGAAAATAATATTTAGAAATGGAAAGAAAAAATATGGGAAATGGTAATGTCATAAAGATGTGGGTAAGGGCACAAAGAACAATACTGAGGTCCAAATCAGGAAGGATTGCAAGATGAAGAGAATGAAGTATTAGGTACTGGTGCCCATAAACCAGTAATAAGCTCCACCAATGAAAAAAAAATTCAGAAACCCATTGATTAGCACTTGGAGCCATTAGGACTAACACTGCCACAGAACAATGTTGGCAAGAAACAAGATCTCTCAGAGAGTGTAAAATAACGGTAACAGAAGACAATGAAGAAAATAGTGAAAACAAAGATTATGGCTTTCTAATAGAAATCCCAGTCTGCAACAACTGGTCAGAAATAAAGCATAAGGGACTACTACTAACCAAACAAAGCAGACCCTATTGACCTTGAGCCTAGAGGACAGTCACTGCCTGGACTGACATCACCAAAGTCTGTAAGTAGTGGAAGGATGAATGGGAAGAAAAATGGTAAGTGGTAACAAAGAGAGAAGAGGAAGATACAGACACAGACAGAATATTAGTGAGGACAAGGCATAAAATTAGCATACATCTCAAACATATGATACCAGAAATACAAAGCAAAAGGAGCCAAAATAAAGCATATGATTTAAAAGGGAAGGAAAAGCAAAAAGTAACATGGGCATCTTTCAACTCTAGCAAAAGCTCATCCAAATAAGTGAAAATGAAATAAGACAAACATATCACTTTAGAATAAATAACTGCATGAGCATCTAACAAAAACCACGCAGAAGAAGAGTCAGTCACCATGGAAAAAAGATTAAAAAAAGAAGAAAAATGGAAAAGGGTAGTGTGTGTGTGAGACAAAAGACATGAAAGTCAGAGAAACACAAACAAGAGTATTTGTGTGTGTGAGACAAAAGTCACGAAAGTCTAAGAAACACAAACAAAAGGGTAGTGTGTGCAAGACAAGACATAAAAGTTTGAGAAACAAACAAAAGGGTAGTGTGTGCGAGACAAAAGACATGAAAGTCTAAGAAACACAAAAAAGATAGGGGATTTGAACCTCTAACTCCAGATGAGATAACATAGAAAGGAAAATGAAGCATGTATACCCTAACATAGTGTGAAAAATAATATGTAAAAAACATACTTGTGAAACTTAAACATGAAATTTTGAATAACAGCTGAGACAGAATCAAGAAAATATAGGTAGGAATAATGTGAAGCAAAGATAAGTGGGGGAAAATCAGAAAAAAGTTCTTCCGACAGAAACAAAAACTAGGCTGAGGTGTGTTAGTGATAAAAGAAAGCTATGATGACATAAAAGACTTGAAAACCATTTCCACAAAAGTCATCACCTCTCCCAACAGACAAAAGATAAAGCCAGTATCAATGTACTTGATTCATACCAGACAAATTGGTAGTTGCTGATACTTGTGAAAGAATGCCTTCGGAGATACTTTCACTGAAAAATGCCTCTATCCAAAAGGCTAATGAGCAAAAACAAAACATTTTCACACTTGAGTGCCAAATCAAGAATGATTACTGTAGTCTATAGTACAGAGATATAGTCAACTACACTAGGAGGGTATGTTACACTCCTATTGGTGAAAACTATACAACCAATGTATAAATTAGAAATTTAAACCTAATACTGACTTACCATATATAATCAGCTCATGCTGACCATTATTGCTTCACTACACATAACCAGCTCATGCTAACATTTACCAGTTCACCACACATAATTAGCTCATGCTGGCCAGTACTGGCTCACCATACATGACCAGCTGATGTAGACCAATACTGATTCATTATACAGGTCAGTAATGTCTTAGCAGCAAGTAACTACTTGAGTTTTTCAAACACAACACAGAATGGTTTCCTGTAATGGCCAGCAGTAATAGATGATGATGGAATTTTAAGTGCAGGTTATTCAAATTTTTGAAAAATGTTTATGACATGAAAAAACTATATTTACACAGTGCAGAAAAATAACTACAGTGGAACCCCCTCTAAAGCAGTCACCTTTGGGACTGAGACAAACTGGCCTGATTAGAGGATTCCACTGTACATTATTAGGGATTATGTAAACAAAAAAGGGACTGCGATTGAATGATCGCTTTCAAGGGGTGACTGAAACTGAGGGGTGGCTGCTTAGAGGGGTTCCACTGTATAAATAAACATAAAATGTGAGAATGAACAAAACAATTCAAAGACTACTTACATGGCATGCAAGATTGGCTTCTGTTAAAGCTTCAAACAAGTCTTCAGGAAGTGATGGACAGAAGTGCAAAATTTTTTTACAGCCTATCTGTTCTACAACACAACTCAGAGTGCCATATTTACCTTGTCTATGCGCTGGCATTTTAAGTGCAGACACTGTGACATCACACAAAAATTCATTTGAAGTTGATTCTGAAATAAAAATTATAAATTATATTATTAAGTGTTTTTGTCTACAAGTTAGATGATATTAACTATTAGAAAACATGAAGAGACATATTATTTACAATTTCAAAAAGACCAGTATTAACCAACTTGCTATTAAATTTGTTAAATTTCAAAAACACTTTATTTCAACTGATCCCTTTGTGTGTGGAAACATTAAAGTTTACAACTGTAATAACAAAACTAACTCAAACTTTTATCGAGTGTATATATAAAGATGTGTAAGTTTATATAAGTATAAGTTTCCAGAAAAGATAATCTAAAATTAATATCATATTAGAATGTTTACTGTAAAGTTGACGTTATGACTCAGATAAAATAAACACATTGTCATGACCACAAGTGACAAAGGAAATCAAATTATTATCATAAACAACAGATATTATAATGTATGGATGAACAATTTGATAATGCATGGTTTATATTTGTTAAATAAAAACACCATTAACTCTTGTCATGAAAACGTTAGAAACACTTTTACATTGTACAACCTTAACCCTAACCACATTACAAAATTATTTCTATCTAATTTTATTACTCCACAGTTTCATGCATTAGTTAAAATCATGGAGAAAAATATTCCTCATTGTCTAATTCTTACTGGTTTAAATTAATCATCCCATCTTTCTGACATATTTACAGCTGATTAATTTTGTTTCTTATTCTCACAACATAAAAACTGCATTAAAGAATCAATATATGGTGTTAATGCAATCCTGACTTTAACACTATCACTTGATAATACTATGTTTCCTTTGTACATTGTATCTTTATTCACTTCAAACTATGAATAATCCATTGGTTGTTTTGAAGAAAGGTTAATTCAGGATCATATTTCCCCATTTGAAACTAAAGCTATCATAAATCTGTCTGAAACTCATGCATTCCTTTTTTTAAGTAAATAAATTTTATTCTCAAATTCAAGAATCGACAATGGGATCAATCCTCTCCTTACTACTTTACAGCATTTTCATGGATCAATTTGAAACCACTGTTCTTACTAAACATTTGTTTAAATAAAAACTATGGTTAAGGTATGTAGCCAATACATTTATAATACAAAGACATGGTTACATAAAGTTCAAATAATTTTTACACTGATAAAAAAAAATTACCATGATAAAATTAAATTTGCAGTTAAAAATTGACAACTTTTTTAAATGTTTTCCTTTTTGTAACGAGAAATCTTCCTCTTAAAACCTTAATTTTTGGAAGCCTTTTGCAGTTACTGCACCATTACATATAGATCACTGTTTCTTACTTTTTTCCAAAAAGTAATATTCCATATCATAACTTACACATCACTTCATGTTTTATTCAACAACGGTGATTTTTTCAGTGAAATCAGCTATGTTAAGTTTGCAGTCATAGATAGAGAAAATAACCTGACAATCAATGATGAAGTTGTTAACAAGATATTTCATAAAATAAAGTTGGCTAACATTACAAATCTTTCACCTGTTTATACAAAAAGAAAGATAATTTAAAACGTAAAATAAATAAATATATATATATACCTGCTACTTCCAGCTCAAACAAGACCTTTTACCCAATACCACAGATCATCAGCCCAGCTTAGATATGACAAACATAGTCATGGTCATAATGTAATTCATATCATTAACTGTTTGAACAATAGATGTTTTTATGGAAATTTGATTAAATTGGTGAACTGTAATCTTTATCAATTTCACTTAAGTTAACACACATCAGGATTAGATTATGATTTCTATTAACATGAAATTATTTTACCGTAACATCAAACTGATTATCATTTATGTTATTTACTTATTTTACTCCAATTAATATACTCATCATTCATAAGATAAAAAAAAATTAAAGAGTTAGCTAAAATAATTTTTAATCTCAGGATGAGTCAGCTGCTCACAGCATCACTACCTTAAGAATTTCAACTTATAAGTGAGAGTAAAGAAAAATGAAATAACACATCAACCACACTATATTTGCCACAAAAAGTAGTGATGGGGCCTTTTGCCCAAAACCGAGGCTCATTAGGTTGGTTGGAAGAGCAAATAGTAGTAGAAAAATCATTACACACATAACAGGTGTGATGTTTGTCCTATATTGATCTCATGAATGTAATCACAAATAAAGTTCTTATCTTGTAGCTGGAAACAACATAAGAAATACATGTATAAATCACTTTCTATATTTCTAATAGATCAGTCTACAAATAAGTAATAACTTGTGAAGCAATATTAGAGTAAGAAAGAATTCAACAACAAATATGGCTGCAAAAACATCATCACGAAACTGTTTTTAATCAAGAATTGTTTATATATATTGTAGAAACACTTAACAAGTTAACTATTATTACAGTTGGCAATTTTGATATTACTGATCTTTCTGAAGACTGCTTCACAACTTTTTTAACAATATTATACAATTAAAGAATGAGAGCCACCTGGTCTTAATTCAGTAAAAAATGCTTTCTAACATAACATTTTCTTTCTTCAACTGTAAGAAATGGATGTGTAGTTTCATTTTCCTTGTTATACTGGACAAGTTATTTCATTTAACAAATTAACCATGTATTCCAAAGACAGTGAAATGGGTGTTAAATTTTAATTAATATAACGTGCAGAAAAATGTTTTGACCTTCTTAGGTGATCTTCAGGATAACAGAGAGAGTTTGCAATTGACCATTGTTGGAGACTCAGATAGCCTAGTTGCTATGTGCCATAAAATACCAAACCCACCCACCTAGCCATTCATTGCTGGGCACAAGTCTTATGGATGAGAGGGTAAACAGATACGAGAATCTATGGGCATTGCAGTTAGACGTTAGGTTATTAACTAGTAAAGGTATAAAGGTGTTTCTTTATATTGGTTTAATTTTGGTTTGAGTTGTATAATTATGGCTTCCTTGATTTTGCATTTGTTTCTCTACTTAGTATCTAGATGTTTTATATAGTTATATTGTGTTTATTTGATTTGCAGAGTTCAGAAACGTGTGAAAATTTATTTTTTAATCTGGTTTCCATTTTTCTGTTTGTTTCTCCAAAATAGAAGTTATGGCAGTTATTGCATTGTATTTTAAAAATTATGTTGGTGTTGTGCTTGTCAGTGTAGACATATTATGGAATCTAGTTTTGTACCTTGTGTTTGAATTAATTTAGTGTTTATTGGAATGTTACATTTTGTTGTAAATTTTTCCAAATGTTGGTTATTTTTTTGCTAATATTGGGTCAGCAGTGTAAAGATTCATAGTTTGTAGTTTCTTTGAATTTATTATTGTTTGTTTGTTGTTCATTTAGGTTTGTATGTGAAATTCTTTCAGTGGTTTTTGAAAGAAACTTGTTGATGTTCATGAAGTTTTGTTTCATTTGGTCGATTTCATGAATTTTTATGTTTCTACAAAAATGAAGAAAAATTTCATATTCTCTGTGTCTTATTTCCAAAGTTTTAATTGCAAAAAGAAAAGAAAACCAGTTATAACACTTGTAAAAATTCTTCTCCATATTAAAAAGTTTCCTCAAAACAAGTGGATACTTAAGAGCTCTTCTAATGCATCGACACAGTTTCAAAAGAAGACAAGTATGAAATGGGAATAACAATGAATATGAAAGTACTTTCTTCAGGTGAGTATTATGAATTGCCATAAAAGAAGTATATATAAATATTCAAATCAAAAAACAGTAGCACTAACTAATGAAAAGTCTTTAAATTACACCTTTATTCTCATGCATAGGAAATTTTATTTTGTTAGTTTTATTTTACCAAGTATTCTTAACAAGCCTGATTTATACACTGACTACTATCAATCACATACTTTTATTATTGTTACCTAATCAGACATTCTTAGTATTCAAAGATTATCATACCAAATATACACTTCACTGTTATGCTACTTTATGTAACAGATCTAACAGACATATATTTCATATATTTTTTTATAAGACTGACGAAACTGTACAAAAAAGAATTATGAGCAGAAGAAAGTTTGTTTGATTCAGGTCAATATTATTATTATTATTACAACACTAAATGGACTGATATGTGCATTAAATTCAGAAACTAAAAATCACTTAGGGTTCAGCCATTAAATATGCTACTATATCTTCAAAACCACATTTAAAAAAAACTTATTTTGACACAAGAAATATAATAATTATAATCTTCATGTATAGATATATATATATAAGGCATAAAAATGATAATAGTTATGAGCATTTGCTTTGTCCTTATAAATTGAAATAATCCTACTGATATATCATATAAACATAGCAGATAATCTTTAGTTTGTTTTCCTTATAAGTTAATTCTTTTTTCACATGAACAAAAGTGATTAACAATTGAAGTAAAGGCTATCATCCCTTGAAATCAATAACCAATCAATCATCATGGATTATATTTTACTTGGTTCCTTCCCAACAATTTCAACTGCTTCTTATGAAACAATAAAGTTTCAAAATCTGTTACAAGTGACAAAAAGGCATTACTAACAAACCTTTCTTTGTTACAAGAGAGTGTAACATGAGAACATCCTTAAAAATTTCTTTTGTAGCATGTCGAACACCCTGTAAAAAAGAATACCATACCTTGAAAAGATTAAAAAGGTTGCAGGAATACAAATACAAATAAAAGTTTCATCTCTTATTTATATATAAATGGTTCATATAAACATATATACGAACTACTTATAAAAATGTTTACATTATAAATAGATGTGTAATGTTGAACATAAAATAAAAATTCATTATTATTACTAAAAACCAGGGACAACAACTGTAACATATTTTTGAGTTTCAGGCATCAGGTCTACTGAAAGTAGCTGTGAGACAGTTAAATGATAATAACTCATCACCAAGTTACCAATTATGTGAGTCAACTAGAATGTTGACAATAAGTTAACATGATGAATATTTTCATTTCTGAAGGCAGGCTGTTACTCAAAGTTTACAATCTCATTAAATAGAACCATTGATTATAGACACTGGGTAACTGCCAAAATCCATTGAGATATTTAGTGTTTTTTTTTTTCAGAATACAAGACACTAACACAGGAATGAAGATGTATAAAATACAAAACAACTTTATTCAAAAATCAAGCAAAATTCAAGTTTGTGAACTTTAAAAGTGTATTCTCTATTTAAATGTCAATTTCAGTGTGACTATTTAGTTCAACACTTCTGTTCACCTTCAGATTTTACTATTCAAAGGATTTACCAATGTCTAAAAATATGTGAAATAAAATAAATCAATTCAAAAATATTTTAACAAAATCAATTTAGCACACTTAGTTTGTTTTACGTATTGGGCAAAAACACTATGGAACTAGTTAAAATCTGAGATAAGCTTCTACAGATTACTAGCTTCTGCAAAATAACATACCTTATTTCTATGTGTGATATTTCTATGAATTTGCAATGTTGAAAATTTCAAAAGTTGACATTTTCCTCACCACACAATGTATTTTCAATAGATACCTCTATATACAGTAATGCTACCTTCCTTGCATGTCTGCCTAAAAGATTTGCATACCACTAGCCTTAAGCTAACTCCTACCTAAATTAAGGTTTAGCATAAACTGTGCTGTTGCATGAAGACTTCATTATCATACAAAAGAAACTCTTCATTAATAGGAGGGTGACATAGCCTCCATACACAGAAACTTGCCATATGCACTTGCACTTGTGATAACTTCATTATTTGAGGAGGCAAGTGGAAAAAAAGTGCACTGTAAGTGGGAAAGACGGGTGAAAATGTGTGAGGAAAAACATTTTCAAATTAGGAAAATGTTAAATTCTGAGACAGTAACTAACTTATTCACACAGAAATACTAGAATCCCACACTGAAGTCATGGAGAGAACAGTATAAAAATTTACTTATATGAGCTTCCTTTAAAAAAGCATTCAAAGGGCCTACACAGCCTGATACCTAATGATGGGGGCAACATAGAAGCAAACCTGTAGAAGACCACAGCTCACCTTGACAAGAGCAAACTCTTCACCTGGAATGTATGGGGAGGAGAGACAAAGAAGCCCAAAGTGCTGCACAGATAAATGAAATGAAACATGATTGTTAAAGTATTTGCACACAAGCTGTTAGTAAACCAAATGTGTAGTATGGTAGAAGTATGATCAGACTGTACAGTGTGTGGTCACCTCAACTCTACATAACAGGCTCTAACTACAGAAGGAGGGCACTCTACCTACATGTTATATTTACGAGAAATGATCAATAGTACATTAGCAGTGTCATCAGTGCTACCATTCTCACTGTACTTGCATTAAGCACAACCAAGGAGAGTTCTCTTTGTTCTAGTACCTCAGCAGTAAGAAACCACCAAGTGGTAAGGGTTTCAGATTTTCACTCAAAACAAAGGAGGGAGATTAATGTTGGGGAAAACAACAAAAGTGCCAAGATCCCCACTGGAACAGTAGCCAGAAAGGTCTTTTTAAAAGGGATGGTTCAATTTTTTTTAAATCTGACAAGTACATGCCAAAGAAGTGGGCAGACACTTCCCTGATGCTGGTAGAGTCACTGCAGATCATTATCTTAGCTCAATGTGGATTTTGGGAAATGAACACATCCTGGGAGGCAACACCAGGAACTTGAAGGGATCCAATAAAGGTAGAAGAGTATCTGAAAAAGAAATTATACTTACCCTTTATGGTGTGGTGGTTTAAAATAGCAACCTGACAGAGTTGAAACCCCATATGAGACAAAAAAGCCAGATGAAAATGAGAGACAGACATGTGCAAGTATGTCCACATGCTAATCTGAAGGATCCCACCCAGGGAGTTTTGAAATTAAGATGCAAGAAAGTGAGACAGTTGGAGAATGTGAGTATCAATATAAAGTGAAAAAGACACCAACCAATAAGGGAAATATTTATAGGTAATGGGCCAGAGAAATCCCAAAAAGGGGCAACACACCCAAAGTAAGAAAGGGCAAGTAAGGTCAGAGGAAGAGAGAAGGAATGGGGTAGTGAAAGAAAGAGCCAGAATGTCAACTGACAAAGCTGAGGAAAGTATGGATGAAAAAGCTAGAGAAGTGCCATCAAGATAACCAGACAAGGAGTGTAATGTGTCAAGATGAGAACACACAAGAGGGAATGAAGAGGAGGAGGAAGATACAGAAAAGGGCAAATTCAGAGCCATATGAGAGCTGTGATTATTGGAGTCAAAAGATGATGAACTAGGAATCAGAAACGTGGAATTGTGGAACAAAGAAAATCAAAAAAAGATTGTGAATAGGTGTGCAGTACTAAGAGCAAACCAACTGAAAATCCTGAAGGTGGAGAGACCACATTTAGGTTAGAATTCTATTTGGTCAAGAGCTACAATCTGCAATCAGGTTTAGAGCCCTCAGCAAATATAAAATATTCTCTCAATGAGAATGAGGACAAGCATGTTCAGCAAAGGGGATTTGTACTTATAACTAGTATGTTGTGAGTCAAATAACCTAACCATCAAGTCATGCCAACTTCTACACCAATACATTTTTCTTTACATAAAATTAATCACTTTATTAATATAAAGAAAGCCAAAATGCTGAATAAAACCAAGGATTACATTTACTCAAACATACAAAATGCATAAAAATAAGCATAGAAAGCCAAAAAGCATGCCCTAAAACAAAAGCTATACATTAAACTTTTCCTTCATATGATCAACTTTTCGATTCTCAAACATTATTTAACTTCATTTTTAAAATTAATAAATACCATAGATCAAAATCCCAACAAAATGACTTGAATAAATGAAGAAAACATAATTTGTCTTTAAAAAAACACTTAAAAACAAAATACAGAGAATTACTTCGACATTTACCATAAAAATATCTATTATGAAGATATTACAAAAATGTAAATTGTCAAAAGAAAATTTTCATTATTTCCTTATTTAATATTAAAATAACATGGTTAACAATATGATAAATATTCTCCTTTTGTCTATAGAAGTACAAGATCTGCATTAATACAAGTGTATAACTTTTTTTCCACATGTGATCATGTCTTGCTATTTTTAATTCACTTTTTAAAAACAATTTCAGGACTGTTTTTTATTAATGTTTGTATTTCAGTAAACCAGTGAAAATTGTCATTCTTGTCTTTATTCTTCATTTTGATTTGTAGTGTACAGATTCTATTCATGATAGAATATAGCAAGTTATTTCTCCTTCCCTTTTGCCATTAATCATGTGTGCTTAACACTTATCAATAAAGTAAGTACTTTTAATGAATTTGTTCTAATTATAAACATATAAAAGAAATAAAAATACATGAATGCACCAAGAACAAAACAGTGTAACACAAAATGAATCTTGCACATATGATTTATATAATTATTTATAAGACACAGCATACACACAGAAGACAAGCATAATTTTCAGTATAGACTCATCAATGGTAATTTTATCATAACTTTTCCAAAATGTCTTAATTAGATATACATTACATGCACGACCAGTAAGAATGTGATTATAAAAAAACTCACATCAATATAATGCTCCCAATGAGTCCACACATAATGTAGAAGGGATTGAATCACTTTTCCTTTGCAATCCAAACGTTCCTTAAGAATGGTTGTATATTTGTCTTGATGTAAGGCTTCTCTGAATAAATATATTAATATGTATTAAAAGATAACTTAGAAAAAAAACAATACATCTCATTTTAATCATGAATAATAATTTTTTGCAATAATCATAATAAATGTTCAAACCTCAAAACTAAGTACATTCTTATATGATACTTATTCCAACATATCAAACATTTCTGTTAGCACAACACTGACAAAGGACTGCAGTTGATCCAAAGATTAACCTGACTGTAAGTAAGAATTAGCTCTTTCCTTAACCATTTAAAGTGGTTATAGACATTGAAAAACAGGAATTGATATTTATGACTAACACAAAATAATATTCTCCCTTTGGGTTACTGTTTGTTTTAACACCTGCCACACAAGCCAGCTCTGAATCCTATATCATTCAGCCTATGATGGTCAACAAGAGAGGTCTATTGGAAACTGATGATTTAGGGTTATTTCAATAGATCTCAATAAATAAAACTTGGCACAAGTTCTAAAATAAAAACACTAAATATTAATGAAAATATGGCATGGTAAGATCCACTTAGATTATACGTACCATACTGGGCATTATACCATCATTCTTATATTTGCTCTTCATTGTAGAAATGGTATTTTGATTTGAAAATGCATTGTGCATCTGCTTCAACTTCAATGCTGAATCTTTAGGTTTTAATTGTGCTATTTCACAAAATCTTGAGACTAATGATTTCTTATATGTGATTCTAATCCCCTTTTTGAAGATAACAATACTATTATGCACATTTTTTATGTTTCACTGTCAATGCAGTAATCAATTGATAAATCTCTGATTTAGCTGGTATGTCAAATCATTTAGGATATCTTCAAATATGTTCTTCCTTCATCTGAACTGGACCTACCATTTACCTTAATCTCTAAGTTCTCAAGTAAATCCAAAACACTTCAACCATGTTTTGTTTCCACATTGTTCAACTTTACATTTACATGTTAACACCTCCACGTTGACTCTTATGGTATGAGGTCTGGTCCAGCAATCTAAACATCACAAATAGTGTAAATATTTTTTTACATACTCAAAGCAACCCAAACCTTTCTAAATTTTTTTTATATCCATATCAAGATGATGGGCTCACTCATGTGGCAGGTGTCTTCATGACATTAGATTGCAGGCAGATTACTTTTGCTTTAAAATGTAAAAGTTTCCTGTTCAGTTTTTCATGGCCCATGGTAACAATTTACACATCTAATCTCCTTATACAAGACTACCCTCATGCCCTACAATTATACAGGTTAAAAGTCCTGATCCTTTTACTGCAAGCAGTTGAAGAATGGTGAACTGTAACTGCAGAGAGTGCATAAAATTAGCCCCTTCTGAGAAGATTACCTTTAAGGACTTTGCAAAGAAATATTCTTTTATTCACAGTTATAAAACTATAAAAATAAAAATAAAATACTATACTGTTTTAAAGAAAGGAATATCCTTACTGTTGAACCATACTGGTTATGAGAGGAAAAATATTACTCTTAACAGGGAAAAACAGATGATTTTATAAATACATATCAGTTACTTAGGTAATTAAAAAAGTTAAACATACATCAAGAACACAGTATTCCACTGCAATTAATTTGGAGATATGTGTGCCAACTTGACTGAACTATTAGGTGGGGTAAGTATAAGGAATGGTAGTTGACTTAGCATGGTCAAGACCAGTGAAACCAACATTTATGCACAGCATGTCCAGTGCCAATGTAAGCTATTGGGTTAATGTGCTGATGCTACGATGGAATATTATCTTCATATGACATGAATACCAATAAAGTACAGCTGTATCAAGCCAAGGAATCCAGCCGTAATCACCATACAGTTCTTTTCTCAAGATGCGTGAACATAAGGGAACTCACATAATATCATTCAAAGATATCTTTCATAGGCTATTGTGCCCCTGGATTGCTTTGAAGTCATCATCCCATACAGTTGGTAGACCATCAAAAGCATGTAGAAAGGACACAACATTAGCTTCAGTGTGCTGTGAAAAGGAATTCTGCAGTGGAGTTTGCACTGTGGAACAATAGTCTGTAACCAAGGCCATCACTTCGAATACCACTGATGACAGAAGACTGTATTAAGGCCTAAGTACTTATATTTGTATCATAACCATAGTTTGTGAACTTTGAGAACTCTCCACATTTGATGAAAACCAAATGAGATATCTTGTTTAAATTAAACAACAAGATCAGAGTGCATCTTCTAAAAACACATTTTAGTGCTTTAATACCACTCCAGTAGAAATCTCACTATCTCTGCCCTTGCCTTAATAAAAATTAAGACATAAATGCCACTATATCTGAAACACTAACTCTTAAAACATATATGATAACCACTGAAATGATACAAAATATAATTATTTTTAATCAGTTTAAAAACTTATAATGAAACCAAAACTGCTATCAACACAGACTATATGATCCCATCATGCATTACATCCATAACTATTAACCAAAAAGGCATTTTCTGTGCACGTTTAAATTGGCGGCAATACTATACAGGCCTAATAAATGACATTATTCAAAAACAATTAATAACCTTTCATGTGACATAGAAATAATACTGAGCCATCAGTAACTTGTTTCAGGTACAAATACCACACAGAGTGAAGCATAATAAGCAAGTATTCAAAATTTACCATCTGGTAAGGAAGGAAGGGAACTTTATGATAAATAATTAGTGAGAAATAAAATAGCCTCAACTCATCGATGATAAATTGAAGATTTTATATGTTCATGAAATTAAAACCTTGTGAAAACAAACATGTAAGAGACTGAATTTTAGTTTTCATGTCATTAATTTCAAAAATTCAGTTCTAAAACTACACAAGACAAAACTAAGCAACAAACTTGAACAAATTCAGTTGTACATTAACAAGTTTTATCCACACAAGCATAAAATTACATAAATTCCACCACCTCAATAAAAATTACAAGATAGGATAACAACCAAACATTAAGCTTGTACTTTGGAGTTTTTTTAAAGATTACTTTGTCCAAAATAAACATTAATGAAGCATGTAAATGAAAGAAAATGTAAAATCTAAAAATTTCAGTAATAATTTTATTAGAGGTAATTTCAGAGAAAAATCAAATAGGATTTGCCTAAACTTGATGTAATCATTTTATCATTTTAAATTTGAAAAGTGGAAAGGTTTAAGCAAATTAATGTAAAAAACAAAGAGCATATTATCCACCTGATAAATGACAAAAAGAAGAATCAAAAGATTATAAACACATTGGTGTATCCAAAAGCTGAGGAGGAAAGATAAAAAGGAAATTACTTTGTATGGATGCTATACAAGATGCATCATATAATTCACCTTTAAATTTCTTCCTCACAGATCTTGTTTAATTTCTTGTTTATCTATAAGATTAAGGTAACAGCAAAACATGTGCCAAAATAAGTATTCTAACAAAAAAGCTATTCACATTTTCTTTCATACATTACTCATGACTTGAATTTTTTACTGAAACATTTTGGGAATTAATTTTTAACATTGGTTAAGTTTAACAAACTTAGTCACTCATATGAACACTCTATATGCAGTTGACATGACATTCTGGTAAGACTTGAAAGAAATGAAACGTAAATATAGTTCCGGCCAAAACTAGTACTTCAAGCAATTTTCCCTGCAAAATTATACAGCTGATTCTTTCAATGCTTTCTGCAAACAAAGAGCACAGCTAAAGTGATTCAAATTTTAAAAATAAATTGACATGTTAGTGCTCTCAATAAATGTACTCTACCTTTCAAAACAAAACAACCAGTATAGTTTCTGTTTGGTCAATTTTGAAGTATAAATAGCCTGTGCACATTATAAACTTTTGTAGATTTATTATTTTTATTATACCAATCTTTCAGCAATGCCTGGCGAACAATACCAAAGTTACAATGATGTAGCACGCATGCACTCATGTTACTGTATTGAATAATATACAAATGACTTTTAGTTTTTAAAAAGTGACCTATCTTCACTGTGTTGTAGTGGACTACAATTTGATAAAATACAGTCAGATTTCAATTATTATAAATTACATACGTATACAAATGATTTCTATTTACAAACAAAATTCTTAAACTTATTTTTCTTAAAACATAGAACAGTAAATAAAGAAATAAAGCACACATTTATCTCTTCTGGTTACAAACACTGTACTGTTTGTCTTAGCTTATTAGTCTCAAGAAATTTCACACCTTAAGGATGTGAAATAAAATATTTGTTTTTATATTTTACATTTACATTTGAATAACCAAAAAAATCATAAATTACTTTACTGATACCATAAAATTCCATTATAGTTTATCAAGTTTAATAACTAAGCTGCATTTTTGTCTAAAAATACAAAATCACAAACAAAGATTAAACTTTACCAGCTCAAAAGTTTGTCTTGAAAAAAAGAAAATGACGATAATTTGAAAATGGCTTGGAAAATCACTAAAGAAATATTCTGAGCTTCTGGTTGGTTACTCTCATGTCATGTATAAGTGTATATAAAGATACATTTCCAAAAATGGAAAAAAGTGAGTGGGGTCCACTGTATTTGATTCACTAGATATAATGGTAGCTCAGCAAATAGAAAAAAAATAAAAGGTTTTTATTTTATATTCCAGCTTATCAATATCAGTCATTTGAGTTCCTAATTCTTAAAAAGCTCCAGACTTTGTACTTTGACATCATCAACATCCAAAGTAAGCTAGTGCTGCATTCACCATACCAAGCGACACACCAAAATCATTGTTTCGGTGTGTCTGTTTAATAGTTAATTTTCAATTAAGAAATTAAATACTGTAAAATATGAAAATTTGAACTGTAATCTAGTTTATTACCAAAGTTAAGGAAATAAATTTGTAAAATAGTAATTCAATAAAATTTTGAAGGCAAGTAAAGAAATGCAATGATATGGCCTTTCACCTGTGACCTGCCTGGAAAGGGTTAATGAAGGTAATGATAAATGTCACATTTTAGCATTTTTGTCATAATTTGTATTTCCTATTTAATAAGAAGGCCCAACTTAAAATCGCTTCAAGAATGTAAAATCCTCTTTGACGTGCTTATCGTTATTGATTTAGCTTTATTACAGTCAAACAAGTATCTTTCATCAGTTTTTCCCCTTAGTCGGTAAAATCATGTGGCAACTACAAGGTAACTCACTAAATATTCAACCAGTTGTAATTTTATTTGGTTGCTCAAACATCTCTTAGGCAAATTAAAAACACAAAGTACAATAAGTGTAACCAATCCAATTAATGTTACCAATTCCTTATAACCTTTTTTTAAGTATTCAACTCCTGTAATTATCTATACAAATTTAGGTTAATCATGCTATTTTTTATATCCATAAAAACTATGTCAATCATAGTTACCTAGTTTTCCGTGTCCATTTCTGCAATACTCTGGATGAAGCAAGAACCAAGTCATCACTGTAAAATATAATTAATCATGACTTAAGTAGTTTGAAAAATATACCATAAAAATAATATTTCTATTAACTTTCAACTCATACAATATTATTTATCTTCAAACTTAATATCATTAAACAACTTTACAATGAATGTTTTTAAGCAATTAAGATACATCTTCAGGCAATTTATCATTAACAGCTATTACCAAGTGTAACAGTTTATGTATTTTTTCTTATAGCAAAGCTACAATGGACTATCTGCTGTGTCCACTGAAAGGGATCAACCCACTGAATTTAGCATTGGATATCCATAAATTTACTGTTATTTTCAGCTGTGCACAATTTAAATTTTAAATATTCAATATTAATATAGTTTATCCTTAAATTTAAAGAAAAAACCTTCAACATCTCTGCTTAACATCATATTCAGATGTTTTCTAAATATACAGGCAAAAAATTTGATTTTTCACAATTCATATAACAAATTTTATACTTCGACAGTAGTTTCCAGTTTCCAGAAACAATATATAGCTAATAAAGATAATAGTCAGTGATTGCAAAACACTCACAAGACAGAAAGAATAGAGTTTTTTTCATAATACTATAAAAAAAATATTATCAGGCCCTCCCTGTATTATCTATTACTTATGAAGAACTAGGTTTACATTTTTATTGAGAAAACTACCCAATGTTTATTTGATATCAAATTGTGATGTTAGTTGTCTCTCATATTATGTTTATGTAAGAACATCCTCTTTTCAAAGTCCATATAAGTTCTTAGGGTTCATTCAAAATGCATACTGTATTTAGTGCACCATTCATCATCTTACAGGAAAGAATGTGATAAAATGAAGTAACACTAATAAATTATTTCTACATCTAATTAAGAAACTTTATATTTATCTATGAAGAAAGAAAAAATATTTAAGACTAACTACACTTTATAATAACAGAAATGTCAGGAGTTTTGGACTAAAACAAAACAAATCATTAACAAAAATGAATTCCAACTGATGAACCAAATGCATTTTAATTTTTATAAGCAAAAGTATAAGAAATGTACATCTAATTAGTTATATGTATTATCAAGGTAATTTTTATTTGTGTTCTAAGTATAAAGCTTACTCTGACTGGAAATGATATTAATTTAATTAGAGGATGCAATCTATTTGATTCTTGCACATTCCAATTAAAATATCAGTAAATTTTTATTTCTTCAGAAAAAAAAATGAATATCTAATGTTCATTCACCACTAGCCTTGAACTCCCACCTAATTCCATGTGTATACCATGTGGTTCAGCTGCCTGCATTTCAGCATGCAACTTAGCAATGGACAACAGAAGCATTGACACACCTTTCTATGACAGCTGACTCCCTCTATACAGTTGAACCCCATCTCAATTAAGTATGGAAAAAATAACAAAAAAAAACCAAAAAAAAACAGTTGACATCAGGAGAGATAAAGATCTATCTAGAGTATATTTTCTATGTATGAAACCATCAACTTTCAGTATGATCATTTACCTCCCAGCTATACTGACCTGATGGAAAACTGGTGTAAAGTACCAAAAACATTTCAAGAGTCTCCATGGGATGTGTCCTCATTATGCACAGGAAAGACACTTGTGAATGACAGCAGCACACCTTAAACAGGTACAATCACTGCCCATGTGAAGCTAATAGATGTTGTATTACTAGAAAAAGTGGAACAAAATATCAGTTCCAAATTTGAAGAAAGTAGAATATGTATAGAATGGCTAGAATCTCATTGGACCATAAGCTGGAGGTCAACTACAGTTCAAACTGGTGTAACTGGAAGTGACTGTCTGTGGCAGGAGGATCCTTGACCATTTATCAAAGGTTTAGGGCCCAGAAAGAAAGAAGATCCTCCATTTAAATAACCTAAGCCAGCACTATTTGCAGTAATAAATCTCAGGAAGAAAGAAGTGCAATGTGAAGGGTCAATTCAAGTCTCAAACCAAACTGCATTGATAATATAATATGCAGTCCATGGTAAGAGGAGGAAATTCCCAGTTCACACATATGTGAGGACTTATGTTGGGTGATCCCACTCCAACCAAAATTCTGTTGTCCAGGAACTGATACACAAGTGGCAGTAGGTAGGGTGAACTGTAAATCAGATCTGTAACACTTGGCATATAACATTAGATCCATGGCAGAAGAATATTCATACCTTTTACACAGATAGAACACCACCATCCTACTTTTAAACAAGTGGAAATGTGAGCACTCAGGAGAATTCCTCCTTGATCCATCATCCCAGCAGCTAGAGCTAAATAAGATGAAATGACTCCCACACTCTAATACAAGAGGAGGGAAGAATATGTTGAAAATCTGGAAGAACACATCACTGGAGAAAGTACAATTAATGGTCAGGAAACCCTATTTTGAAAAGCAGTGCATTCATAATTCTGTCAATCCAAGAAATACCAGGGATAGGAAGTGATCTCTGTCTGCTTACTCATATTAGTCTGTGACTGAACAGATTGGTAAAAACATAGTTATGAAGCAAAATACTGCAAGCAGTCTTGTGGAATACCCCATATCAACAGTGAATATTATAGACCCATAAGATCATTCAGTTTGGATTTTAAAAACAGTATACCTAGACAGGCATCACTTGTCACAGAGTGGAATATGGATTGGAGGCAGTAAACTTGAGTGAATTTAAAAGAAAGCTTAATAGATTTATGATGATAAGGAAGGGTTTAATTTTTTTTTTAAATTTTTAGATGTGAACAGCCAAGATGGACCACCAGGTCCCTTGTTGTCCCTAAACATTATAATGGAAATGGTTCTGAGAAGAAGATGGATAGAAGGCTATACATAAATACTAAAGTCTCTCCAATTCTGACTGAAGGTGTCAACCAACAAAGCTATAGGATATGTAGAAGTGTATTTAAGAAGAGGAAGTTTTGTATTAAAAAAAGTGGCAAATACATCCAGCCAAGGATCAACTGAGGACATAGCTACCAGAAGACTTGTGGGGTAGAGATATCACTCCATGTAGGAAAACCTGTTAGAATGATGCAAATGATCTGCAACAAGAAAGAAAGTATCCAGGAAATAATAAGGTAGTGAGCCCAGAAGAAAGAGATGGTTGAAATAATCTATATTCTCACTACAAGGAGACTTGATTTTGCTAAAGACCAACAGCTCTAGATCTTCTAGGCTTTGGAAGACACACCCATTCCTGACAGTAATTGATCAGTAAAAAAATATATACATCTGGATGGGGGTGAGAAAAGGACATTAACTGTTACACTGACCATCACCAATAGTGAAAATGTTTTAAATGGAAGGAAGAAGAGGAATCAGGCAACCCAGAAAGTCTCTGGTGAGGTTCTACCAATATCAAAGTACTCACTGACAAAAAACACGTGAGCATGAACCAGGGGAAAAAAAGGTCTTCAAGAAGGCTCAAGTCCTCAAAAAAGAAACATTTACACTGGAAGTAAAAGTGAGGAATGTGCCTACTAAACTAAGAGCTCCAAATAATGCAGACAAAGAGGAGAAAGTTGGACTAGTATGAGATAAAAAAAGGAAGAACACCCTAAGATGAACTAGTTATTGAGTTAGGGTGATAGTGGACTTCACCACCTTCACCAACCAAGGTACCTGAGCAGCCCCTTGAAGGAGAAAAAGCACCTGACTTAAAGAAACGTGTCACGAGGCACTGGCACATAAAACTCATGTTCACATTTTATTCGACAATGCCTGAAAATTTCTGCACCTATAATATAAGCCAAAGCCCCAAATGTTTTAAGTAACTAGCAATGTATTTATTCACTGTCTATAAAATATATTCTATGAGAGGTTGATTTTTTCCTACTACTAAAATAAGGTATAAACTTAAAGTTATTTAAATAAATAACAGTTTAGTTCACATTAATTGTCCAACTTTCAAACATAAAAAGTATTTAAATCTTACATATTGTACAAAACTATTTAAGTTAAACATCAGGGCCTTCTTATTCAAGATCCTATCCAAAATAAATAACAAAGCAACTTAAAAGCTTATTCGAAAACAATGGTAAAATGATGTATTAAATCAAGGAAGAAATTAGTTAACACATATCTGGGTATATAAAGCTGCTCAAATTTTGTTATTTTTTTTTATAAAAGGTATTTTAACATCTAGATTCTTTCTCTTATCTACATGTTTCCATATGAACAATATGATAAACAGTTATGTAAGAATCACAATAAATTACATCAGCTGTCTTTGTCAAAATGTTTTAGGTCTATTTTCCATTACTTTCATAACTAAAAACTTGTTATTAATTTCTTACACTCTAATGAATGAAAGTCATAAAGCATTCTATAAAGTCAAAAATAAGTTATAGCAATGATTAATGGAGTCATTTGCAAAAGTATATGATAATATTATTCTTATGGTGTACCAGAAATAAATATTCTTTGAAAAAACTTGATATGAAACTTTTACACATTTAATGTTGATAAAACACACTTATAGCACATCAGTTATTCTTAGGATGTGTAAATGGATGAAGCTTAAAGCTGCAAGATGCAGAACAAGCAACACTAATCACTGCTACCATGTAAAACATGTATGCACATGAAATAATAATCAGTGATGTAGAGAAATATGTATACACATGGAAGTGAGAAACACATAGGTGATCTAGGTTGTGCTCTGATATACTGAATTGCAGTAGTTTTACAGTGATATTAATTCTGTCACGTACTACAGGCATGTTCTGACACAAACAAAAATATAGGATTATTCACATTTAAATGAAAAATTATAATATTAAATAGTATCAACATAAATGAAACCAGCTAAAAAGTTAAGTTACCTAACTTAACTTTAATAGAATGAATATGAGATTTCAATACAAGACCCGTACATAACTATATTAACTGAACAGCTACTTTACACACACAAGTTTTCAAAGTTTGTTATTTTTCTCTATTTATTAATATTTTTTTCCATTTTCAAAGGAATCAAAGAATACGTAAATGACAAAAAAAATAAAAATAAAAAAATAAAAGATTACCCATAAATCAACTGGAGAATCTCTGGTAAAATTATATCAGTGAGTAGACAACAGCCATTCAAGTCTACACTAGTCAAGACATCCATGGAAAAAGTAGATAATAAACCAGCCCACACATACAGCTGAGATGAAGGGCACATAGACAATATATCTAGTTGAAGATATACTGGAAGGTTTGTCTTTTCTGAGCATTTTGTTGATTTATTCATAAATAATACCTATGAAAGAATAACCCTTATATATTTTTCAGATTAATTAGCATGTACAAATATACATAAATATTCATTACAATATATACAAAACATTAGTAAATCTTCTAAGCATAACCATGTCACAAATTATTTGTCATAAAACAGCACATCTACTATTGGATGACAAATTGAAGTAACCATTACTTTTCTGAGCCAGTATGGCTGTTTCATCATTTCATTCCCTCCTGAGATTAACAGTACAGCTGTTAGTATCAATCAAAATTACATACCATGAATGACTGTGGAATCCTCTTGATGACTATAATATCATAAATTTATCATATAATTCTACACATCCTTTACTTCAGAAACATCATTCTAGTGTCCAAACATATTTCTAACAACTTATTAGATAAGTTAACATTTTCTTAAATCAAAAATGTATTTCCAATAGAACTTAACTTCTCAGACACTTACAGCTGTTATTCAACTGCCACGCTTTCTTCTTTTGCTCATCTACACACTGGTCTGATTTATTCTTGCCAGCTTGTCTTTTACATCCCACTTAATGGCCCATGGCAATATTCCTTTTGGGACATTCCCCACCTATGTAAGTAAACCCCATATCCTACCACATATAAGCACCTCAGTAATATAATATTACTTTTTCAAGACTGACTTAGTCTTCAGTGTCTTAACACCACCTCTTAGCAGGGAGAAAGGGCAGAAGAGTGTGAGGGAAGGCAACTGTTATTGGAAATACATTTTTGATTCAAGAAAATGCTAGCTTACAAAACATTAATAAGGTGGAGAGGCAGGTGAGGACATTATCCATACAAAAAGCATATGCACAGATCATGTGAATGCCAATAGAAAATTGGCACCCTAGTGAGGGAACTGCTTTGTTTGTTTGTTTTGAATTTCATGCAAAGCTACTCGAAAGCTATCTGCACTAGCCACCTCTAATTTAGCAGTGTAAGACTAAAGGGTAGGCAGCTTGTCACCACTACCCACTGCCAACTCTTGGGCTACTCTTTTACCAATGAATAGTGGGATTGATCATTACATTATGATGTCCCTACAACTGAAAGAGCAAGCATGTCTGGTGTAAGGGGGATTTGAACCTGCAACCTTTAGATTTAAGTTGAGTGCCACAACCAGCTAGCCATGCCAGGCCTAACAGTGACATGTAGGACCCCCTCATGTTTTAGTCATGATAGTCCATAAATGGTCATCCAGCATTGCACAGTAGTACAATCTAGTTAGGCTCTAGGTGGTCCAAATGGAACACCTCATTTCTTCAGAACCTGTTGCAATATAGATAAAACATTTTAAATTAGTGGTTGCTAGTGTGGAATTGGTTTGATAAGAGCACACCTGCCTCAGTAGCACTTATCAAAGAGTGGAATATTGTGAAAAAGGACACTGAAAAATAAAGTAGAGGCAAGAGCAAGGAAAATACTTATCCCTCTATATAATCTATAGGTTACGAAGATACTGTCAGATCGTGCAAATAACATAAAAGTAGGCAATTCAACTAGGCCTCTAAAGAAATAGAAATGTGATGAATCTTGGTAGGCGTAACTTGCAGAAGAGAGCCCAAAGTAAGCAATATTGATTAATTTCATACCCATATATTTTAATGTAAATGGGAATCTGTCCTGGGAAACTGAACAGTCCCAATGAATATACACTTATTGTCTTGCATCTCCAAAAGCATTAAAGAAGGCAACAAAATCTTCACTATTTCACTAATCTGTATGATTAATGTTTTTTATTATCCCAAAAATGTTTTTGCACCAACTTTTCAAATTTGAATTTGCATAAATTTCAACATACTTTAGGTCCTTTCAAATAAATAGATATAACTGAGTCAGTCAAGCTTCACATTCTCAATAATTGTAATGTGAGAATGGGAAGTTTTTCCTTTTGCGACTCAAGTGGGGTGTAAAGAACTGGAGCAAGTGGGAATAAATCAAAAGAATGCTCAACGGGGCAAAAGAAAAAATCCTGGCAGTAGAATAATAGCTGCAGTGTAAGGGAAGATAATTATGTTTTGAAAGTAAAATATAAATACCTAGCCTCTTCTGGAGGATAAATCTGAATTTATATATATATAAAGATTTTTTTTATGCAGTTTTCATACTGCATAAGGAGCAAATGCGTTATTGGAAAATATTTACAGGTCACATGATACTGAAAAGTAAGAGTGAATTCCTGTTTGAAGTATCATTCCTTACCTACCTGGGACCTACTTTAGGCAAGCAAAACATTTAACAATGTGCAATATGTAATACAGTGAATATTAATATTTATAGAAATTTTTATTAATTTCATAGAAAAATCACTGTAGCTGTAAAGTTTTGTTTTTATAAAGCTAATTCACTATTTACAAACTTTTTGCTAGCTTACCTTGCCTCTTTCTTCTCCAACAAAAGCCTTTATTATCAGACTAAATGCAATCCCTGCATTGACTTTACAATTCAGTGAGGTTAGATCTATAAAATCAAATTAGATATATCAAACTACCATACAGTTCTATTCTATCCCAACTAAAGTGAGATTTGAAATATGTATTTCCATGTCAAAAACAAAAAATGAACTACATATAAATTACTTGAATATATCCTTGATTAGTATGACTTGTGTATACTTCACAAGTATAAAATACAGAAGTGGTAGGTTTCTGTTTGCAGAATACAACACTTATATTAAAATTTTATGGAGTGTGTTTTAAATTATTTCAACATTGGCAACATTTTGTTTCTCAGAAAGTTGAAGTATTATTATTTTAATTTATAAATGCTTCAATACTAGTTGTTTATCATCCAGATAATTTGGTATTATTTGGAAATATATTCCAAATACTTTAGAAGTTTACTGAAACACTGATAATAGCAAAAACGTTTATTTTGTAATTATTAAACAAAATTCATCCATTTGTTCTTCAATTTCTAATTATTCATTTTTCACAAGCCTACATAAAAAAAAACAACTGTGAATATTTTATTGAAATCTGGACACACCTACTCAAAATATTCCTGCACAGGTCATAGGACTAATTTTATGTTGATTCTTGAAAAAAAGAAAAAAAAAGGAGAAATATTATCAGTTTCTCCTCTCTGCTGGTCATTTTTATCTTCAAAGCCTTTCAAACATTGAAGTATACAGTAAAAAGTTGGGTATAATGCACCAAAATCTATGCACAATTACTAAACAAACTGTTGTGAAGGTTATGTGGTTATTTTTTAAGTGGATTCTTGAAAGTCTAAATTTTCATTCTCTAAAACTTTCTAAGTTCTTTGTTGCTACCAACATAAGCTCTTTGAAGCCATTCAAGCATTGCAGAAATGTAGAACCAATTTAGGTACCTTTAAACATGAAAGAAATGCTACATTTTATATTAGTCAAATATTATAATTTTTCTCTGGTGAGAATTTATTTCCAATAGATACTTACCTTGGCTATTCTCATTCAGTGCTTCTTTCTGCATACAAACTTTGTTTTATGCATGCCACAAGCCTTCTGCCCAACCCCCCTAGAATTGGAAGAGTCCAATATATCTCTCATGCAAATCATTACATATCACCTCCTCACCAATAGGAGCATAACTTGTTCATATGACTCCTTCTACATTCTTCTACCAAACTATCACTTCAAAGTTTGGTTGAAATGTATCAGCACCATAGGAATTTGAGGAGGAAGGATGGGAAGTGTAAATGGAGATAAGTATCGACTGGAAATACATTTTCAGTACAGGAAAATTTAAACGTTTGATACAGTACTTTCCTCCTCTCACAAGATTAGCTAGAATCCCACACTGATAAGGAGAACGGACTCATGTGAGGTGATAACAGATGTGCCCCAAAAACCATCCAAAGTATATCCCTGGAAATGAGAGTTCTACATTAGAAGATCAGAAAAGTGGAACAGCACCACTTCTGAGCCAGGTATACTCTTTGCTCAACTGTGAAAAATGTAAAATATAAGGGTGGAAAATGAGAAAAGTATATCTGAGTGGGAAAAAATGTTGCAGGAAAGTGATTCTAATTATAGAAATATTTTGTAATGCAAACCCATAATGAGAAAGATGAGTAAACAAATATGTACCCTTAATCTACAGAGTGGCAGACCATACTCGGTAAGTCAACTACATCCAAACCCTCACAGGGTAGCAACATCTGCTTAAGGATAGGATGAGAATAATATGATCCCAGCTTCAAACCTAAGAACCAAGAAATTAAAAACCACTTCAACTCCTGGGTATGATACGAGGATTAGCTCTGAGCTATTCATATCACATGCAATAAACCCCTCCAACCGTGAAAGAGGCTGGGACCATCCAATTGGCAATAATTCCCTATAAGTAAAGAGGATGATGGAGAGTCAAGTTCAGAACTGGAACAATCCCATGAACCACCACTGGGACTAACAGATGTAGAACTCTGAGGAAGGAAGACAAACAACCCAAAAACTGTATGAGGACTTATGTTGACTGAATCATTCTAAATACAAAACCTTCCTGCGGGATATCGACATCAACACGAGAGTAGAATGATGTCTCCTAATTGAAGAGATGAGCAGCATTCTGATGTCTTACTCTGTTGTCATTTATTATTGCAAATAGGAAGATACCACATCATCTACACTCATTGTACACTACTGCCCTACTCTGCAAGTGAAAGGTTGTTGTGAAGAACTTAATCAGCAGGATGCCATCATGATCAATTACTCCAGAGGTTTGGAACTGGAAAGTGGTAAGGAAACCCTTACTCCACTCAGAGAAAAAAAGGTCAAAATGTATTGGACAGTTTAGAGGAATGTCATCACCTGAGAAAATGTAATGGCTACTACAAAACCTAATTTTGAAAAGTAGACCACACTGAGATATTCACGCAAGGCATGGCAGGGATGGAAAGCAATCCCCCTTCTGCTTTACCCATGCATTCATTGGATGGTAAAGTCAAGGGTAAGTTTGTTTATGAAGCAAATTATCACAAGGTCATGAATTTAGAAGCGATCTTGTGACACACCCCATTTCAACACTGAACAAGTAGAGCCATGGAAAGTAAAGCACAAGACAACACGAAGATTTTGAGTTAAAGAATACCTTGTCAGGCATTACTCGTTATAGAGCAGGATCCATGGAATAAAGAAGTAGAGAAAAGGCCCATAAAAAGAAGAAAAAGTATGAATAAAACTTTCCAGTTAGAATCACAGCAAAGTCGGAAGAATGGATGTGGAACACTATGGTTAACTAAGGACCTAGGATGGGACCACTTCCCATTTGGAATTATGGGGTAGTAGACCACCTTCCATGAACAATGTACAAAACCATCAGTGATCAAAGAGAAGGCCCATGCACACCTCCAACCAGATAGTGCAATATCAAATTTAAAACCTTTATCACAAGAAGGCTTCCAGGGAGGGTGGTGTTACTATTACTAGCATCAGGGAAGAACACCCCTGGACACGAGTAAGAGAGCACCCAACTTTGCCCTCTTCTCCAAGAGTGGAGGAACATATTCTAACACTCTGGAGAAGCCTCTATCCACATCAGTAACTGGAAACTGGGTGTGGTAAATTTGTGAGGTAATGTGAACTGGGAGCCTTGAGGTACAGTGCAATAGATGAAACAAGTTACCTAAAGTTTTAAAAGCAAACCAACCCCAATTTATTCAAACTAATGATCAGCAAAAACAGGAAGAATCTCCTTCAGTTACACTCATGATAATCTATGATAATTTGGTAATAGCATCTGGTAAATGCCTAAACAGTCTTATGGAACAATTATTTCTGCAGAGCTTATTACAACCAGTAGTTAGTATAATCAAATTGGTTGCTAGTGCAGAATTATACTGATAAAAGTTCACCTGTCTGAGCAATATCCATCACATGATATAAAGATACTGGAAAATAAAGAGACAAGATGATAACAAAAGTGATCCCTCTTCCTTATAATCCAGCAAATGTTGTTAAAATGGCCAGGAGAGTAGTGGAAAACTTTTTAAAAAAAGCTGCCAGATAATGTGAAGAACATGAAAAAAAAGCTTTGAGAGAAGTCCAAATACCAGATCTCCTACTGTATAACTGAAATGAGAAACAAAAGACATAAACTGATGAATCTGATGAGATGTAACTCAAAAAGTACATCACCTGTAAAGACCAAAATGTGTAAAATGGATACTTATGAATCCACTTCTAAGGAAATTAAGAAAATCAAGGGAGACTAAAGGATCCCAATGAACACACAGTGAAGGTGAATTGGGTCACATAACACTTCTTGGTCTGAGAGGCCAAAACAAATTACCTGATTAAAATTCAATTGCAAAAGTGAGAAATAAATGGAAAAATAATTGAAGAGATGGATGTATCCCCTTCCCTTGTTATCAGAAACTTAAAAAGTAAGGACCTATTAGAATACAACAGGAAATAATCGGAAAGAGAAAGTCCTACAAACATACCAACAATTCCAACTTATGACATCAACATGTCAGCAGCCAAAAAATATATACTTCCACCAGAAGTCAGAAGACCAAAGCAAGCAGACAGAAGAAGCAAGGATACAAGATCTATCTTTCCTGTCATGTAATAAAACAGTTAGACTTGCAGCATGAACCATAAAAATTGGGTGAAGGATGAAAAGCTAAATAGTTCACCCCAAACCTTTCAATCTTTCCACCAACATGGGAGGAGCAGACTCAAAGTTGACAAATAAAAGCCAAAAATTCTCACAAACTAAATGAACTAATTGAAGGAGTAGAAGCTTCATCTAATTCAATTTGTTAGAAGTTGAATTCATAAAAAAAGGTGTCAGAAAACAGAATACACCTTCTCCTTTGGATCAATAAAAAAAGGTAAATTAAGAAGCCCCAGGAGAAAACACACTGGTCCAAATGGATAGTCCCAATCAAACGACACCCCCCCACTCCAATGACAGAAAGATACTAAATAACAGAGGAGGAGAGGTCAGATTAGTCGATTTGTTGAAAACAATAATATGGAAATTCATACCTGGAAATATCACATCTAATTTACTTTTTGTTTATTTTATAATTACACTGAAATCCATAAGTTGTCAAGAAAATCACAATCCCTAACAAGATGGCTTAACATTTCATCAGAGAAAACCATGCCCACCACTTTGTTGAGAAAAATGTGTTATATTATCTAAGTAAGATGCTTATATACAATACCAGGATAAACAATGCATTGATGAAAGTGGAGAAATTTTCAAATCAGATATTGCCAAGAGCATTTAAATGGGGTATAAAAGATTGGAGCATATGAAACCAAAGTAAAATTAATGTCACATAATAGCTATAGCATTAGTGGATGATATGTTTTGGAATAACTTCATAAATATTTTTAAGTTTTTTAGAAAACAACAGAGAAATCTGTGTTACTAAGATCCAATCATTTCTTAAGGTATTTTCTTCATTAATTTAAGATTCATATATTCTGAATAATAAAATATTCAATATATATCTTTAAAATGATTCATTACTCGTTTTGTATCTAGGAGTATGTGAAGAATGGTTTCTACAATCTGTTTTTAAATACTGGTTTACATCAACTTAATATCTGAGTGAAATATTTCAAGGTTATGATAAGTTTTATGAAACTGAGAAAGACCATGACTAATTTCAGGTGAAAAAAAAATGTCATAATTTTGTAACACATCTTGCTGACACCTAAAAGACTTTCCACACATACATAAATATATATATATATATATACGTATACATTGTTGATTCTTACACTTGTGAATCTACTACAAATTGAGAAACTTGTGGAATATATATTTGACAATGTATGTTACATATATTTCTATATACAGATTAAACTGAAACAAATATAGATACAAAAATAAATATTACTTTCAATATACAATATTCCAGTTGACATTTTAGTAAAAAGAATAAAGTAATATGCACTTTTAATTCTCTGCATCCATGATCATTCATAAATATGATGTATTTTTGTCGTGTGAAAACTTCAGAAAATGCATAAAAAATTTTTTGCATCAAAAAACTACCATTAACTTTACCAATACGTTATTTTATAATCTTCATTTCTGAGCTCTCCTTAAAAAGTCTTATGTACATCAGTTGAAAAAATTAAAAATGGTAATATAAAATAAATAAATCAGCTATTTCATATGTTGTTATCATTAAATCTCCTTGTATATTTACCATTTTCCAAAAGCATGGCAATAACTTTTGATATACTACACACAGATTCATGCAGTCCATCACTCTGTTGAAACTTTTGTAAACATTCATACAATGGCTTTCCACATGTCTGTAGAACTGATGATAAGGTTTTTACAACATTTTGAAACATATCAAAGAGTCCTGTCAACTGCACCAGATTATTATCTTGGCTAGAATAAACAATTTATCAATAAATATACATTAAACAATTACTACTTTTCTTCAGAAAACAACTATGTAACATAAAGGTTTTTCCATGAATTTGTCCTAGAGAGGTACAGAAATTAGTTATTCTGAAAAAAAAGTGTAACCTTTATTTAAAATGAATGTTAGTTTCTAATTCTTTGATTTTATCACTACATAATACAACCTGAAAATGATTTTAAAAAATAGCAAAAAGAAAAGTTGAAAAAAAAGAATTATTGAGATGTTTTAGTGTTCAACCTTTGTATCAATGAGAAGGACAACTGAAAACAAACACTGATATGTTTACATGGTATATACATGTGAAATTGTATTGACAAAACAATTATTTTAATATTAATAAAAGGTGTTCAACTAAGTTTACTGATAAGTGGTTTTAATGGTTAATAAAGAAGTATTCTTTGATTTTATTTACCACAATGTTTGGAAGTTTTACTCACACTTATAGCTGCTATAAATTTTACTTTATAAAGAATATGTAGAAATCATAACATTTAAAAAAAAACACATATTTAACTGTAGGCACTGGTTCACATTGGTACTTCAAAACAAACTCAGGTTTACTGTGTTTCTGAAATGGATTTAATTAAGATCTGTTAATTTGTATTTTCCTTACCAAAAAACATTTACAATTAAATAAATAGCCCAGTAATAAAATCTAAACTGGTGTCTAAAGAGACAAAATATTTCATGTTACAGTATACAATACATACTTTACTCCAATATTATTATATATATTATTACTGCAGTTAAAAATTATATATGTTTCTGGCTGTTGGTATGCAGTCTCTTATCATAATATTATGGTAATGTAGGGTAGGTATCAACGTGGTTCACTTGAGAGGCTAGGACTTTCAAGAAAATTCAAGTGAAAACAAATCCTGGTTATTACAGACTACTACAACTCATGCTATGAGGTCAGTCAAATTGACCAACCTCGTAACCATTTTGTATTCATGGATTTCACAGCACAACATTAAATTTTAACATTGAAAGTCAACATTAAATTTTAACACTGAAAGTCATGTAGGGATGATCTATATATAGCTGTATTTTCCTGTATTCTTGTTTGTATTATTTTTGGTAATGCCATCCTCACATCATTTTACATTTACCAAATGTTTTTTATTTCTTGTTATAAAAATTTCATAGGTAAAAGAATGAGTACTATAAGTAAGTCAATTATAAACAAAGTGGAATACCACATTTCAAAGAACTGGTGCATGAAGGATTTTTCATGCAGCATAAGATTAATTTTTCAAGTTGCTGAAGCACAGGTCAATATTTTCTCTGGTAGGGAAACGCCCAGTTACAAGAATGTTGGCATTATATAAATATACCACATATAAACAAGTGGAATAAGCAACATTATTAAGAAGACAATATGTATATATATATAGATATAGACACACACAAACATATGAATAAATAAGCCATTAAGCACAATAACTTACATTACACAATTATCGTTGACAATAATCAGAAGTCATAGAGAAGAGATGCAAAATGATTCAGTAAGAAGGAAATTAGAAAACAGAAGGAAAAGAATATGCTGAAATCCCTACAACTCATAAGAAAAAGAGGAATGTACTCAAGGATGTAGTCAGGCTCAGACCAATCCAAATAGTTCTTTTGGGTCTCCTGAGCCAAAGAAAGAATGTAATGGTCAAATCCATTTAAAAAAGAAAAGAATATATTATTTCTAAAAGACAGCAAATAATTTGTTCCTTAACACTGGAAACATATGGTACGAAGTTCATCTTTAGATGGCATAAAGTTCATCTTTAGATGGTACAAAGTTCATCTTTAGATGGCATGAAGTTCATCTTTAGATGGCATGAAGTTCATCTTTAGATGGTACGAAGTTCATCTTTAGATGGCATGAAGTTCATCTTTAGATGGCATGAAGTTCATCTTTAGATGGTACGAAGTTCATCTTTAGATGCTGTTAAAACAAAAGTGAACAGTTTCCACTGAGTAAACATCCACCTACAATGGTGGAAATCTTCCTTTATTTTGGATATTAAGTGTGTATATATGTATAGCAGTCTCAGTATGATTCAGAGAAATTGTGACTTAAAAAAAAGACATGAGCCCACTCGCTAGACTGCAAACCCACCACTGGAGGATATTACAAAACACATGCAGAAGGAAACAGCAACATAATGAAGATAAAGAGAAAAATACTAAGATTCATCCATATGCAAGCACCGAAATTTTTCAAAGAGGATAATAAATTACTGCTGCCAAAAGTGACAGCAGGGTGCCAGAGATGTAAAGAACTCTCTTTACCAGTTACCATCAAATTAAAAGAAATTTATAAAGTGGCTTCAACTAATTGAGAAATGATAAATTTCTCCTGAGAAATAACATTTAGAGAGAAAAGAGTTGTAAAAGAGTAAATGAACAGTAAGATTAGTAATGAGCTAAGTTACAACAAACCATCAAATTAAAATATAACCTATCTAGGTCAGAGTATTTAATAAAATATGACAGAGAGAAAAAAACATAACCCCCTCATTTGCATCCCCAAGTTTCAGAAGGTAAAAAATTAGAGATAAAGACATTTTACATGCAAATCAATCACATATAAGTATAAATGATTTGAAATCAATAACAAAAGAAAATAAATATTTAGGACAAGTATTAAAATGGAACAATAGGCCAAAAGCTCAAAAACATCTAAGATGTGAGCTTTTAAGACAATAAAAAAGATCCTAATCAGAACAGGAAAAGTGGAAAATAGAAAGAACCAGATGAACAGAACAAGTCAGTTAAAGCTACAAAACTAAATAAAAAGGGCAAGTTAAAAACAAAAGTACCCAATGAAGTAACATGCTAAATCAGAATGGAGCTATGTATTTAAAAATGATGTAAATAATCATGATTTATGCATAATAAGAATACAATAATGATTGTGATGGCTTTAGCTATTTATACCCTATGCTCATTTTATGAAGAATTCTGTTAAATTACAAGCAAAAAATAAATAAAATCATGTCAATCAAAAACCAGTTTAATAATTAAGATGCACATACATGTAAATATATAAAAACAACTTTAATAATCTGAATTCTTAAAATAAATACCATTTTATATTTTATGGTAAAACTCTCATTATAAGCAACAAACATGTATTTTATTCAAACTTTAATGGACAAAGTAACAAATAACCCAAAAACCTCTATCACATTATATACCCTGAGAAATAAACTTTGTTAAAGATTTATTTTTAACAATGTTACTTGATAGATTAACACTCCTTCGAAAATTGGGGCCTAATAGGCCCAGAGCAACTTGAAAGGTTATTAATATTAGGCTAATAATTTTGTATTTAAATGAAATTGCCATTAACTGACCCTATCCCTTTATATTTTAAGGAGCAATAATACTCTGACTTTTCAGACATTTGCGAAATAATATTTAAAATTTTTTTTCAAAACATCCACTAAGGGTATCACTTTAGTGGATGTAAATATTTTTTTCGTAGGAGTGTTAAAAATATTTAATATCAAAACCAGATTACATCTATATTACAGAAACAATAATACCTTTAAAATACAAAGAAAAGAACTCACTTTAACTGATGATGCAGTAATTCTAATGCATCACTGAGATATTCCATCACTGTAAGTATAAAATTAACTTCATTAAATTAAGAACAGATATTTGGTGAATGATATTTCATCACACAAAAATGTCATTGCATATTTAAAAAATTAGTTTGAGTTATAAAAATTAATTTCATATTGTCAAAGTGTCCCCTGCTTTTTTATCAAGTTGGAATATTTTTCCCATAGTAAACTGTAAAATACCTGTCTTATGTGATGCAACATCGCAATTTATACCATTTCTGAATGTATCAACATGTATATTGAAGCATTCAAAAATCACGTGACTGAAAAACTAAAAATTATAATAAAATTTTTTACAATAAAAATTATAAACAATGATGTTTTCTGAAGCAAGTAAAAAGAACAGTTAGTTTTTCATGAACTGACTTTTCTTCACTGAATAAATACAAAGTATAAAGCAAAAAGCAACTTGAAAATTTTTACATTAAATTCTATATTTAAGTAAATAAACTGGTTTTTAATTACACAAGTTCAAAACATATAATAATAACACACATCTGTTCAATAAGAATTACTTTTATTAATTACTGTTTTTTAACCCTTCCTCACCAAGTGCTTTTTATTTAAATATAAAAATGCATCCTGTATGATTACAATGATACAAAGAGCAACTACAGAAGTTTAAATTCTACTGGATAGAGCAGACTATACAATATTTTCATCAATGTACTAAGTTATTTGAGTAGTATTTTGTGGTTTCATAGGAAAGTGATTAGACAGTGTTCCTGTAAGTATAAATGATGGAATTTAATGTGAAAGCTGAGAGATCTGGAAACATTTTTTTATGGTTTCTTTAGACATTTTCTGATACCTGAAAATGTTTTCATGGTATTTGCTACTAGGTTATGTTTTTTTAAAGATTCAAGATATTACACAATCATGTAATCTTAGTTTACTTTAGCAAATACAGTTGATGAATACCAAATATGACAGTGACTAATCTTTATTTAATGGACAATATTGTTTTGTCTATCAGTAAAATAACTTATTATTTATTAAAGATAAATTATTTCAGATGAAAATTTTTCTTGACAAAAATATTGTTAGAAACAACAGTTTTACAACTACCTTGTGACACCATTGTTTCTTAGCCCAGTAATTAACAAAATAAACTATCAAAACAAATTTTAATGAAGTTGGATCTTAATGGATGTAAAGTGCTACCTCTAATATCTGTAGTTTAACTTACCACAAACATTAAGTGTCTGAACATTTTTGGCACAAATGTTCTAGAGCCAAACGTTCACCACTAATATTATCTTCATTCGCCCTTAACCCCCATGATCTACTCATCAAAACTACCACAAACAAAAAGATAACATGCTAATGCAGTATTATCATTATTGTTTTTAATATAATTGTTTATTGAAAATATCTTATTGCTACTGATTTGGATTTATTATAATCAGTAATCATATGGTACATAGGTCCTTGGAGGGGGTCAATCACTCCCCAAAATCAAGTGTCCACACATAACTAGCAACAGACATATTAGATAACAGAGGTAAGACAATGTTGAATGGAACTTTCTTGTCTATAATAACAAAAAATTCAAAGATGACAAATTTTAATTTTGTTTCTTTTTCAAAACAATATTTCACAACATAAAGATTGCTAATAAAAATCAAATTATATTATTTTTAATGCCTAAAATAGATATAGGTTTGGTTTGAATTTCGTGCAAAGCCACACAATGGCTATCTACACCAGCTGTTACTAATTTAGCAGTGTAAGATTAGAGAAGGTAGCTAGTCATCACCACCCACTGCCAATCTTGGGCTACTCTTTTACCAATGAATAGTGAGATTGACTGTAACATAATAACACCCCCATGGCTAAAAGAACAAACATGTTTGGAGCAACAGGGATTTAAACCTTCGTCCCTCAGATTACGAGTCGAACACTTTAACCCACCTGACCATGCTGAGCCAAAAAAAAATACAATTTAACATGTTTGTACTATATTTCAAACAATGTGATTAAGTATTTCCCCTATGAGAATGAAATATCAAGTTTTATCAGTGACATCCCTCAAAGCTGGAAGGCAATAATGTTAAGTTTTCCTCAAAGATATTTGTGTTGTTATAAATTAGTTTGCTGATAATAGTAATTTGTGTGTGGTTATGGATTACGGTAATTAAAAGTAAATGTAATAAAGTTAAGTCATTTTAAAACTCATGACTGAACATACCTTTCACAAAGGCAAACTGAACAGCCTCTGAACCTGAAAGAGGAAGTTATAACCGATAATGTAATCTTATCATGAACAACAAAACATCACAGTTATAATATATATAATCAGAGAATTGAAACTTGTCATTACAATAAATTCACAGTTTATGAGAAAAAGACAAATCTTAACAAAATCAGTTACTGTGCAACAAATCAACTAATAAATACAAAACAACAGTAACCACTAGTTTTAATATCTGAATTTTAATCATGGTTTGATATCACACTATGATAAATATTTTCATTATTTTATTATCATTATGTGAATCTGAAAAATTCAGAATGCTCAATATCACCTGTGGTATTAAATATTTTACAATTTTTCATTTTATTTCTCAAACTGTAAAATAAAATATTTGTAATATACACAAAATTAAATTTAATAAAATTACAAAATTGATTAGCTATACACAATGTTCATGTAGAAACTGAAAGAAAATATCTTTTCTTCCACCTCATGATTTAGTTTCTAAAGTGGTACATGATACGTCCATTTGGGCCACAACTCTGACATTTTTATGTTAAACAAAGTCACAAAATTTCAACATTTCTTTTAATAGTTGTAACTGTTTATGAAGATTATTTTCCACCAGTAGGTTACTATACAGATTTGGGACAGTCTAAGTCTTCTAAATACAACAATTATTTGAATAAATTATTTTTACATTGTGATGTTTAATACATCTTTTACTCTTACTTATGTTTTCTCTAATTATTTTCTTATTTAATTTGATACAATGCATCAAACAAATCCAGAGGTATTACCTGAAACACACATCAAGTTTATTCTACCAAATAAGGATTTCACTAACCAGAACAATGTTTGAATTTGGACAATACCGTGATAACTGTTAAAGCTACCTATTGTGACGAACCATGAACAACTTTTTAAAGTTACAATGATTAAACTACATTAAGTTCTACCTTCATTCATTGGTTTTAAAATTCAGGATTTCTGAAGTCTGAAAATATTGCTGAATCTCCTGCTACTTTTTACACTGACAACAAATGCCTTTTAATTTCAAGAACCATGGAACAGACCAGTCAGCTACTGCATTAGTTATTTCAAGAACCATGGAACAGACCAGTCAGCTACTGCATTAGTTTTTGTCACATTTAGTAACAAAATGCATTCTAAAGGCTAAAGAGAGAGTGGAGAACTCTACAAAGAAGCATATGTAATTTTACTTTAGGCAATTGATATGAACTCAAACAATCACTTCATAAACTTATGAAACTCTATTACCAACAAATGGTTATTTTCTTAGAACCTTCAAATGAATGATATCATATTCACATAATACAAATTTCTAATAAAGCTGGTAGTTTAACATTTAACACAATGAACATACAAAGGCTGACATTAAAAATAATATTATTTACTGCTTACTAGAATAATCATGCTAATTTTCTAAAAACATATTTGGAATTATTCATGTAAAGCTTTACTAAAAGGTTTAACAACATGTATAATAGCCAATGAAGAAAAATCAAATGATCAGCCACTACATCCACTCTCAAATCAACAAGCAAAACAAATTGTTTATTTAAAAAAAACTTAGAATGCAACACAAAAATCAAGATCCTATTAATTAGGTTAGTAAAGTGTCATTTCACAGTACAAATGTTTTTCCTTTAGAATTATTCACTTTGTACTTAATTTAAATACAAATATTAACTTAACAAAAGTAATTCTCTAAGTATTTATGCTTATATAAAGTTATTGCTCTTGCTTTATGAAAAGATTATCAAGGTTGAATTAACCTACACTGTAGCAGTTGTTGTCAAGCAACTTTTTAATGTTGACACCACCTCAACTATGACATCTGTCCAATCCCAACCAATGTGAAGAGCCCTGATATTTTCAACCAATGTGAAGAGCCCTGATATTTTTCCTACTCTTGCTATAATAGTTATTATCACATAATTTGTTAAAATAAAGATTATCTCATCCATTACTGTAATTGTAGTATTTCAGCTGATCTAACTCACACAATATTAGTTGTTTTTGCATAGTTTGTTAATATAGACAGAATGAGAACCATTACAATGCCTTCCATATCCCTGCTAGTCTGAAGAACCACAGTACTGAAAGAAGTTATTAGCAACAGATACAAGCAGATATAGTGTGTGTATAACATATTATTTTACATACTTTCAGCAAGTCATTCAGCATGCAGATATAAAATAAATAAAACATTCCTACCAACTACCAAACAATAGCCAAAAACAGTTTTATAATATGCTGAATAAGAGTCACTTTCCTTTAAGATTTCTTCAAACTAAACACAAAATAAATTTTATCAAGAAACACAAACCACAAAAACAATAAACTTCAATATTCTTAAAAAAAACATAAATCAAAAATAAAAGAACAAGAAGTCACACAATTAAGATTTAAGAAAACCATATCAATAGAGACTGGGGAAACTTAGTTGTATGGTTGTTGAATGAAAGAAAGAAAAATACTGTTATTAATATTATTAATAAAGTCCAGTCCGACTGGATCCTTTTAAATGTTTGGACCTTTGCTCTTTATTACTTATATTAATAATAATATAGAGGAACAATCAGTAAAATGTGTTGCAAACATTAAACTCTTTCATCTTTCTAGCCATACTGGGGCTGTTGATGCAGAATTTATGTATAACTTGAATTAAGTGACAGATTGAACAAATGTTAAGCAAATTATCTTTAATTACAGCAAGGGAAAGATAATGTATTTGGGTTAACATAGTTTGAATCACACATACATAGATAGGAACCATCTCATTAGTTAGTTAAGAAACATAACAAATAAGACATTCGAGCTATTGCAGCTGTGCCCATTGCCAGTAGTTAACAGACATTTGTTGTATTTATAGATGTACTGACTACAAACTAACAGAAATGATTGTTTCTTGGCCCTAATCCCTAATTTTCTCTCATTTAGCATACTTTGAACACTTCTAGTCTCCTCATCAAAGAAAGAATACTGACTTACTGAAAACAGTTCAGAGATAGGGTAACGAAGATGATTCCAGGAGTGAAGGGGTTACGTTACAGGGATAAGTAAAGATCTCTTAACCCTCTACCAACATCTGGGTTGAAATATGCATGCCATAATCTACCCTTTATAATTACATTAAAAACTTAATCAAATAACTTTAATGTCAAAATATATTTATAAGCTAGGCATCCAAATATATTTTATACTTTGAAATTTTATATTATCTGAGTTTTAATTTCTCAGTTTGAAATAAAAGTATAAATATATTCTGATCTTTAGGTTTCTGTGTTGCATGGTACCAACATGCACTGAATTGCTCATTTTAAATGTTATAATTTTCCTATACTAAAATTGCATTTCCAATAGGTACTCTTTCTCATATAAATAGCTGTTCTTGTTCAGTGCTGCCCTCTATATGCAAAAAACACTTTTTCCCACATACCACAAACTTTTTGCCTCCCCTCCAATGGAAATGATTGATTCTAATGTGTTTCTCATGCAAATTATCATGCAACGACAATGATCAACTATCATGAAAAGGAGGGCCCTGAAAAAATTAAAGAATAAAAAATTACCCATTTAAAATCACATAGATGTCTTAAGAATGGCTACAAGCAGAAGACAATGACCCAAGGAAGAGGAAGCTATGATCCTATACAAATAATGAGAGACAAATGCATTAATAGTAGTACACATGCCCAATTGAAAAAGTTCCTTCAGTGGAAGATGTAAAGGAGATGCCAAAGAAAAGCTAAGGTGTCAAATCTGATGAGAAGACACCTAGAACATGTGAGAGGATGACAAAAGAGATGAGTAGCCAATCAATTAAAATGTTGAAACCAAATGGTGAGGGTGTAAAAAGAAAGATAACAAACAAAGGATGGTTGCCAAAAGATAATAAGGCAGACATAAGTATCATGAACAGAAGAAGTGCAAAAAATATGACATCAAAGAGCATCTACAGAACACGGAAGTCTATTCAGATCAGTCTGATGATAAAGGTGGGAAATGAAAGGATAGTTTTTTGATAAAAGAACAATCCAGGTAAAAGTGAAGATATGTGGGATGATAATGAATATGAAAAACATTGATGACAAATAAACCAGACTGCAGACATCCACAGGCTAGTAGAAGGAGGAAATAAGTCTTAAAGAAAAGGAGAAACAATGAATGTGTGGAAAGTGTTTCTAATGGAGACCCACTTTAACATCTCAGTCTTGAAGGGCAAAAAATCTAGAAGGATAATATTAACAAGGAGAGTGCAAGATATCTGGAAAAACAAATGATGTAGGATAAAGCTGAAAGATAATGAAAAATCAAGGAGACAGAATTCCCAAATTGAAAAGCCAAGAAAGAAATACAGCATTACAAGGAAAAGTGGGTCAATCAGCTGAACCCCCCCCCAGCCCAGAGAACAATGGTGGAAAATGTCCCATTTAAACTGATAAACTTCAAAGGAAGAGGAGCAAATGGAATAAGCTAGAAGCAGAGCTACACATAAAGATGACTGATTTCTCTGTCAAGGACTGCATAAAACCAGTGACAACTGAGGTTGCTGAGTAAGGGAGAGAGACAGAGGAAGAGGTAATGAAGGGGTAAGTTGTAACTGAAGAATTCTAGAAAATCATAGCTGAGCCAGCTGGTAAGAAGCAATCAGGACATAATATGGAATAATATTGATGATTCAAATAATTCAGTGAATATAATTGAATACAAATTGCTGAAGAAAGAGGGCTATACATAATTCCCTGAGATAAGTGGGTGAAAAATGAATCTGGAACAAGACTACATGAGGACAACATGGAAGTTTATATCTACTTTTATAATTTTCTGAGTATCCAACTTATGATAAATACAGATTAAAAAAACTGATAAACCAGAACATAAATTTAGAATATCATTTTTTTTCCTTTAAAGTATGGAAAAAAAAATGTCAGACACATGACATGTTTCTCCCACACCATTTTATCTTAAATAAAATTTCAATAATTCTCTCTGACACTTCTGGATAATTTATAATAAACAGAAACAGCAGCTTTTTCTTTATAAAATTCCTTGTACTGTTATTTTGTTTTGGAATTCATAAGTAGATATTTAGACTCAGTTTCATTGTCTGTAATTCATCTTCAAAGAGCTGACAGAATTATTCTTTAACCTTCAGTTATGAAGTCAATTAGACTTTATAATTTTAAGATATCTTATTCAAGTGCATAACTTTTTTGTTTTTAGAAATCATATTTCAAAGGAACATCACTGATTTTCAGAAGAATAAATAGAGTATGAAAAACTAGTGCTAAATAAGTATGTTCTTGAGTAGAAATTAATGAAATAGGCTTCAACTCTAATGTAAGTCCAAAGTTTCTTGTTTTCATGTATATTTTTTATTAATTCTTATATATATTTTAATAAAAGTAACTAAAATGAAAATATTAGAAATTTATGACATTATGATATTAAAGAAACAATTCTACAAGGCCAGCTCTAACTGTTTTATGAAATTGGAACCAAATCAGTTGTTTACAATAAGTACTCCTGCTGTCAATAAATGCCTGTGACTTACTTAGATTGGGTCTAAATAGCATTGTAAAATAATTAAATTAAAAGCAAACAGATATGTGAAAAATTAGACAGATTTGGATGTTTTAATAAATAATTGTAAGGGTGCTACTATAGCATACAGTCTACAAAGATATTTACACTATAGTGTGTGGTCTACACAGGTACTACAATCATCACAGTTTTAACAATTCACTAAAACATAATTTCTTGCCAAATAATTTATATTTATTCATGTTCCTGTCCAGCAACTAATAATAACTTAATATGCTGTGTGCTCTAAAAGGGTACCTTAAATTTATGTTATAATTGTGCTGGTTTTAGCTGTTAGAACTTATTTCATTTTGATTATAATTGGCTGGTTGTTTAGTGTTTATTGATGCAAAGCAACTGGGCTATCTGCACCAAACAATCGATAAAAAGGTAAAATCATTAAAATATGTACAAAAAAATCATGCTAAAATAAAACATAGTTCAATTTACAAATTAAAATCTTAGAGTTAAAAAGACCAATGGCCCTTAAAAATTTAAAAACACAATTGAGGTGGACAGTGTCACCATCACTAATGGCACTGCCAATGTCAAGGGTGAACCAATTAAACAAATATGTTTAAAATGTTGCAGTTATTCTCAATTGTAACTACAATGTGACAGTAAAAGATGAGCTATTATGATCTGGGTGTCACACAGGCTACACATTGGTGCATCAGTACCAGATTAAAAAAAGGTGATAAATTAAAATACTGTGACCAAATCAAAGACTAGCCAGAAAAGTTTTCTCCTCCTGATCCTTATAGATGCAAGATGGCCAAAGAGCAATACAAGGTTTGATCTGGAAAAGTTTACTTTCATGTTGCTCACTCCAAGTTGACTGCCAACTGGTGCAGCATGGCAGTGATAGTACCAAAACAGACAGATTCAGCTGCAATGTCGGTGCAGCATGGCAGTGATAGTACCAAAACAGACAGATTCAGCTGCAATGTCGGTGCAGCATGGCAGTGATAGTACCAAAACAGACAGATTCAGCTGCAATGTTGGTGCAGCATGGCAGTGATAGTACCAAAACAAACAGATTCAGCTGCAATGTTGGAGAGATTGTTCCTGCAAATACTGACATGGACTGGTATAAAAAAAACAAACTAGATAGAAGTAGATGACAGAGAAAAGTGGGCCAGTCAGTTTTGAATATCAATGAAAACGGGATAAAAACTAATGTGAAGCAATTCGACGGCCAATAGAGAACTAAGCAAATCAGTATAAATCGTACAGTTTATGTACTGCATAGCTTCTATGTGATTCAGGGCTAGAGAAATGGCATGTGATTTGGCAGTGAACACAGAATTGTAGAGGAAATTCTGTGGGCAACAACCAAATCATAACAAAACATGGCAGAGCCCACAGAGTCACCTGATTTCAAACAATCAGAATAAATGGAAATGAGAGGATGGTTTGAAAGATGTTTGACAAATAGAAGGCAATACTTCCAATTGGAAGTATCTGCCTCCTTCAGATAACTCAAAGAAAGGACAAAGGGGATGGTAATTAGGCTTCTCATCATCAAAAGGGTGGGATGGGCTGAGAAGTTGGTACAGCTACTTTATCCACCTGGATACCAAAGCTAAAAGTAACAGTAGCAGACCATCTATTCTGAAAAAGCATGGCCCACTGAAGTAGGAAAACACAGTCCCAGGTTGAATGCTGTGGTAAGGATCAAAGTTCTGAAGCATACAGTAAAGATAGTTGCAAATGGTGAAGGTACAGAGTAGGTTTATGAGACTCAACACTGTAAAATCTCTGGGATGAAAAAGTGCAGAAAGCCCCTGTGCAGAGTTGAAGCCCCCAATGGTGAACAGGGTCTAACATCTTTATGGCTGAGGTCCTGAAAAAGCCATAGATCAGAGACCCATAGTTTAGTTTTGAATGAATAAGGGCAAGATTGATTTTTAGCATGGAATATTGGACCTGCTCCCCAACAGGTTGAAGAGAAGACAGGAAGGATGTTCAGTGCCCTTGTACACTTGACGTGTAGCTGCTTCATGTGTGGAATAAAGGTCAGCTTGCAATCAAAATAAACCCCAAGATCTTTGCCTCAGAGACCATAAGAAGCATGACTTCTCTAAGATGGAGCTTAGGATTTCAGTGAATAAATATCCCATTACAGCAGAAGTGCATGCAAACAGTTTTGGAGTGAGAAAAGGCAAAAACCAATTGCTATGGCCCACTTCAGTAAGCAATTGAGGGCATTCTGTAGCTGCCATTCAATAAACCTCATGCTTGATGACTGACATAAGATGTGGAAAACTATAGACAGAAGTTATTCACTAATGGCATTATTCTTTATAATGAAAAATGTAATGCTCAAAACACAGCCCTGAGGGACTCCAAGTTTATGTGAGAAAGAACAGGAAAGTGTCAAACCAACACTGACTTGGAATCACCTGTTCTATTAACCCTTAAACAGTGGCCATCATCAATTGATGCTGCTACCTAAAACATTCTTGCTGTTTAAGGATTAAAAGATGATTAATAAAAATAGACAGATAGTCATGCAACCCATATGAATGGAGGTCTCGCAAGATACCGTATTTCCATATTGTGTCATAAGCTTTCACATGGTCAAAAATACAAAAACAAGATGTTGCTTAAGAAAGGCCTCCCTGATTGACAGGTGGTTTACAGTGCAGTGCTGTAGTAAAACCTCTGGATGAGAGAAAGTTGTTTGATTTAAGGAATCAAATAAGATGAGCACTAACTATCCTCTCTAAGATGTTACAGAGTTATCTCATCAAAGTGGCTGGATGGTAGTTTGAATCATGGTATCCTTCCCAGGTTTAGGAAAAGGGTAGGTAATAGCATGGTTACAAGCATCAGGAAAAACATTCTCCTACTAGATCCACTTAAAAACAACCAGAAGAATAGCAAGAGAGGCAGGAAAGAGATGGCACAGCATACTGTAGTGAATATCACCAGGTCTAACTGACGTACTGCCAGACCACTGAAAAGCAAGTTTGAGTTCCACCAGCATAACAATCAACCCAGGAACAATCATAGTCATAGAAATGATCAGCCTTAAAAGAAAGAGGTAATTGCTCTGCCCATATACTGATAACTAAGAAGGTGGGGTATGAAACAGAAGTGCTAGATGCATGAGAAAAGCTTTTGCCAAAAGTATCACCATTGCTCTGGGCATCATCAACTTCCTGGTTTTCAGAGAGCAAGATCAAAAGAAAGCAGAAGTGTACTGTCCACTGTCCTTTCAGATCTTGTCCCATATAATTTTGGAACTGGTTGCAGAAGATATGCCAGATGTGTTTTTAATCCAAGGTCCCCTCTGGCTTTAACATCTGAAATGCTGAGCATATGCATGGGTCTGTTGTAAAGCAATGTAGTTTTAAAACAGTAGGATCCCAGGCCAAATTTTGAGTTTCCCATGCCATATGACAGGTAGGATTCCACCATATACACATATACTGTGGAAAATATGTTGAAGTTTTAGGAATAAACTGAGAAGCTGCCTGGACAATACAGTCAGTTACTGCTAACACACAGTCGTCAACTGAAGATGAGGTCAGGATCAAGTTCTGAGAGAGCAGTAAAACAGGGCCAGTTGTTCTAGCCCAACTTTCATTTAGATAAATTGATCAGTTGGCATTGGCACCAACCATGGCCAGTCTCTCTCAAAATTATAGGAAAATGACCACTGCCCCACGAGTTTCTATTAGTCCTACACAAAAGTAAGAGAAAAGTGAAGGGAGAGCAGATAGAGAGATCAATAGTAGTAAAAGACTGATTAAGTGCATGAAATATAAGAACCAGTAATGAAAAGAGAAACGCTGTGATCTGAAAGCATATTCTGCATGGAATGACCCCCCCCATCAATATCAGCACCACCCCAGAGGGAATTACATCTATTAAGATCTCCCAGGATTAAAAAGAAGATTGTAACTACTCAATGAAGATATCAAGGTCTGACTTATCATAGATCCCTTGAAGAGCCACCTAGAGAGAACAAACAGTGATGGCACAACTCAAGGAAACATGGATAGCTACAGCCTCCAAGGGTATATTGAGTGGCAAAGACAGAGTTATCACATGCTGATTGACCATAGTGCCACCTCTCCACACACTTGTCCATTTCTGTACAACGAAAACTATCAAATGGTGACAGCACTGACAGGTTTCACAAACATTTCCTCTAAGGAGAAAAACACAGGATGGTAGATCAATCAAATCCTTAATGTAATCTGTATTCAAATGAAACCCTCAACAGTTCCACTTTATCAAAGTGCCCATTTTTATTGATGTGGAGAAGAATGAGGCAAGGAGCACTTCTTCTTTCAATTACATTTTTTTCTTTATTGGATGAAGGTCTAACAACCTCCATCGATCCTGCTCTAGGTTAAGTAGACAGGTTTCTGTCTATGGACAAATATTCCAGCACCTGAGAGTGTGAACAAATAATCTTTTTGCATTTTTGAGCTGCAGGTGAGAATGGACCCAGGCAGTCACTGAAAGGAGTGGCAAGAACAAAGAAGGAAGTAGACATAGATTCATCAACTCTTCACCATGGAAAGCAAAAGATTCTTCATGTGTTTTGCAAACGACTCTGCTGGAAGCACACAGAGATCTGTCTGCACTCTTACTGTGGCAGTGGAATGGAGTTCAGCAGCATACATCTAAGATGGAGTGGGGGACAATAACTTCCAAGCCTTTGGGTAAGAGATATTGTTCATAATCTTCAAGCATTGCACTTCTTTCTCCTCCAACCACTTAAAGCAAGAAATAGAGTAAGTTATCAACAGACATCATGGTCTTTGCCACCATAATGAAAATATTAAAGAACCATAACATGATGTCTTCAAGTAACTGAAATGCTGATGCTGGAAACATCCAAGAAGTTTGGAAATGTATGGCCACACCTTACAGTTCATATAACCTGCTTTGACTGTGGCAGGAAGACGTGGTGATATAGGCATCAATATCCGAACATTTAGTTGGCATCATAATTCTGTCTTTGTGAGTGGAGATTCGGCACACCACAGAAATGCCTTGGCTAAGGAACCCAGCAAGGATCTCCGACTTGGAAATATTCTTTAAATCCCTCTCAACTATAACCCTTCTGGAAGAATTCAAAATTGTATGGGGAGTAACATCAATGGGTATATTCCCAATGGCTTTCAATTTCAAGAGGAGTTTGGTATGTTGTGGTAAAGATGTTTTCACCATAATATCTCCAGAGTGTAGCTTCTTAACTGACTTGAGGGAGTCAGTAAGTCCCTCTAATCTCTTTTGAATAATAAAGGGAAACATTTTGCCTTAAGTGCTTCTTGGATAAAGAATGGATAATTAGAAATTTAAATACAAAATATGACTCTGATGTTAACTGTATTCCATACATGGTCATTTTCCTATAATCTATTTTTTTTTCAATTTTATTATTTTCAATTATTTTTTTGTAAATGGAGGTATCCATAATAGAGATGCTATATTTCAGTATCCACTGACCCTATCCAACATGAAGCTCTACAAGGGGATGCACTACAATGCCAGGATTTCATGAGCAATATTCCTGAACATCAGTATGAGATGCAATGCCTACAACACCTATTGAGAATGTCTCATAATGGTACATGGTTGACCCTAGCACAAGTCACCAAAGTAGCGTATTAGAGTTGGACCCCTCAGCCACCAGGATCCTCTCCTCTCCTTCAACGGTTGCCACACATGGCATACACATGGGTAGATCTTTAGATCCTGGAGGAGGTAAATCATAAGCACAGAACCTTCTCTGGGAGGTCCCCTCACCACATACAGGAATCCACCTTGAGGGGTTTAATTATACTTATCCACCAAAGTGGTAAGTAATAACATTTTGTACTTTAGTACTTTCAAAACTTTATTTGTAATAAGTGATGCCAAATGCAAATAAAGAAAAAGTTAAAACAGTTATGATGATGGTATTTGTGTTGACCCCACGTTAAGTGTAAATATCTTTGTAGATAACATACACTGACGTAGAATCTGTAATTGTCTGTAATGATCAGCAGTCCTTCTAAAAAAAAAAAATTATTCACTTTATTTCATATTTTTCTATTAGTGTTAGAGAAGAGAAAGTAAGATAAAAAATAGTTTTACCAAGAACTTAGGTATATGAAATAAGGAAACTGTAAAATTAAAAGAATCATTTTTATTCTTATCAAGAAAATCACCTAACACATTATCTAACTCAGTAAAAGTCTTGTAAATTCACAGACAAATCTTTACTTTACTAACAAATTTTTGATGCTTATTAAACATTCTGTAAGAATACGTTTAACATAGTTAGAATTATAGTACAATTTACTACATACTGCTTCAAAGAAACAGGACCAGTTCAGTGAAAAAACCATCATTGACAAAGGGTAAATTATTTCCTCTAAAGAACTAAAAGATAAGCTTATTGGAGTTAACAAGGTTATCTGGAAGACTGGTAGGATAAAGGTCTGACTCTCTGTGTTATATTCTAAAGAGAAAGGCCAGGCTCCAAATGAGATGGCTTTACTTTTATAAAAAGGTAATTAATTTGTGTAATGAGTTTCTTTTGATATAACTGATGGCTAGCACTTTATAATAATTTACAAGGAGAATCGATAAGTACCTGAAAAATAAAAGTTGAATTCATGTTGTTACTCTTCTCTGGGTGCACAGGGGCAGTTTTGAAGGTCCAAATAGTCCCTGATTGTTATTGTTATATCTTGTTATGTTATGGCTGAACATATTTATAACACCAGTAATATCTTTAGTTGGTATCAAAAACAAGTCTCTTAAAACTAAGCAATATATTCAAATATAAGAAAACGTAAAGAAAAGTAACCATATACCTACATACAAATTAACCCAATGTATACTTGTGGTGGTCAAAGTGCAAATGGCATGACCTCTTACATAGTGCTATTCAACATGAGTATTTAGAATTATAACTATTTATTTTACCCTAATAGCTGATTTAATGACACTTTGTGAAATAATAAAGATGAGGTGCAACATACTGAAACAAACTGCAGATGTGCATTCAGCAGATATACAAGTTGCTCAAATGCAACAGCTGATGGATAAAATATTTTCGTTCTTCACATAAAACATCATCTTGCACTAATGTCAATTAACAAACATATGATAAGTACATATACTTTTGTAACATCTCCCTCTCTTTTTACATACAACAGATTCATATGTTTTACTAAAACGTTGCCACATTTTGTGTACATACCTCAACATTCCTCTTTTAATGCAGGGTCAGTTCAATAGACTGACTTTGTACAAATTCAATTTACAGAAACTGTGATAACTGTAACAGAATCAATAACAGAAGCAAAAAACTACAAACATGGAACTAAAAATATTTCATTTAATATAAAAGAGGCACAACATCCACCATCCAAACACCAACTAAATTCCTTAATAATACACTTACTGAAAGAAGTTTAAAAAAACGTATGTTCTTAAAAACTTACCTACAGGGAAATTATCTAGAAGACCAAAAAAATTATCCACATCTTTTAAGTCTGTAATCTTTGAAGGTTTCCAATGCATCACATTCTTAACTAAACACCCAATTATATATTCATGGTGAACTGAAGAAAAATCCTGAAGGACACTGGACAAACAAGAACAGAATTTAAATACTTGTATATCAAATGCCAAACTGCTTCATTATCACTCAAAAACAACAAGTGTCAGGTTCTATACATGCTTTTTAAACAAAACTCTAAACAGTGACACAACAAAGTACTTTATTACACAGCCACAGGGCATAACAGAAAGATCTTGTCAGATGTCTGACACATATTGTCACTTTTTATACCACTTTTCAATCTTCTCCCTGGTCAAGTGGTTGAATGTTACTGAGTTGCATTTGGGACTGAAGTATCTAAATTTTTAGCATGTTTAAATACTTAAATGTAAAGCCAAGCCTCAACATGAACAGTTAGTAAATTACTTGTTCAAGTTAACCTCTTTCTCTAGAAAAAATATTCTTTTTTTAGTATTATAGTTATGAAATATCATAGAATTTTCTGCTTCTTTCTGCCTCTCCCTTTTGCTCAATAGCTTCCATTACTTGCATACTCTACAATGCAAGAAAACTTGAATCATATAAGCATGAGCAACATGCTGCTGATAATCATTTTATATTCACACTATTGACTCTTAAAGAGAAGTTATAATTTGAAATAGCAGTAACATTTTCTGATAATAATTTGAATGTCAAACACAATCAAGAATGCAGTCTTATGACACTCAATTTTTTTTGTTTCATTACAATTCCTTGCTTAAATAATTTTTAAAGGTTTTTTGGCAAGTTTATTGTGAAGGACTTATGTTTAACATTATAAAAATTAAAGCAAATAATTTACACCAGAAAGGAACAGAAAATCCTAAAATCAAGCTCTGCTGAGAGCATAGACAAAAAATTTGTTTATAATGTTTTTCAAGACATAAATGCAGTACTCAGTTACTTAAAAAGACTCGTGTTTTCATGATGTTTGTCACAAACTAACACATTTGTGCTGATAAATAGTTTTTAATGACATTCTTGTTTTAGTTTTTCGGAAAAGGTATATATACATTTCACAAAACTGAAATTACAGCATAATGAGTTACTCTTAAAGAGTCGATCACAAATAAATACATTCACACTGTGTGAACTTTTAACAGAAAACCTTACCTTTTTTTCTTGTACAGACATTTTAAATTATCTTGTTCTTGTTTTTAAGTTCAAAATGAACAATCTGTGCTCTGTCCACTACAGGGAATCAAATCTTGGATTTTAGAATTGTAAGTCTAGAAACGTCATGCTGACTCACCAAAATACCTTGAAATAACTAACATATAAAATGTCAGTAATGATCTAAAATAATACATCCTTATCACTTATATATTGGAGTAAGCTTGTCCTACATTCTTATTTGATCATCAATTTTGATAGGTACATAAACCGAGGCTTGAAACCAAAAGTTTCAGTTTCAGTTTGTTTAGAATTTCGCACAAAGCTACTCAAGGGCTATCTGTGCTACTAACCCAAAAGAAAAAGAAAAATAATGTGAAAGGAATGTAATTATTACCAAAAAAATAAAATGAAATAATGATATAAAATCACAGAGTAGCCTTGATAAACTAGTGAAAAAGTATTTACTTTTGTACATTTGTAGGTTATTATATTCTCTAAAAGAAAAATACTTTTATACACTGTAACTTTCACAGAAATAAGGTTACAGCCTTTAACACAAATCCATCCTGTGGCTCATATTAAAACTTTCCAAAAATAAATCTATTTTTATTTTCCTTAGGAATTTTACTCTTTTTGATTTACAAAAATGATGAAAATGAAGAAATAGTCAATGAATTACTTAAATTTGCTGATAACATTAAGGTCTTGAATTTTATTGGCTGAGTTGAGGATGCTACTGTTTTACAAAAGGACTTAGATCATTCAGTGAGTTGTGTGAATATGTGGCTGATGAGTTTTAATAACAATAAATGCAAGAAAATGCATGTGGGTTATCAAAATTTGAATTATAAATATAACTTGAATGAAACAACCTTAACAGTGTTATGAAAGAAAGGGATTTGATGTAATTATTAATTAGTCTCTTAAGCATTCCAAACAATTTACTGTTACTAGTGTAAGGGCAAATAATATTTTAGATCGTGTCTACAGAAATATTGAATAAAAGTCTAAATAAGTTATAATTTCATTGTGTACACCACTCGTTAAGTCATAATTGGAGTAGTGTTCAGTCTCAGGTTCCTTGCCTCAAGAAAGATATTCAATTATTTGAAAATGTTCAGAGGAGGGCGACTATAATGGTGTTTGGGATGGAGGGGTTGCGATATGAGGTGAGGTTAAAATCTCTGAAATTGTTTTCTATTGTAAACAAAACAAAACAAGAATTAGAAAGGATCTAATTGAGGTGTTTAATATTGTAAAGGGAATTAACAGAATTAATATACCATCTTTTTTCATGTTAGGAGAAAGGGACACAAATATGAAATTTGGCAGGGTAAAAGTCATCTCCACCTAAGACGGTTTTATTTTTTCTAACAGAGTAATTGTATTTTGGAATGGATTGTCTTCACATGTTTTGGATGCAACGTAAATGAGTTTAATAAAACCTGATGAATGATAAGAGCTGGCTTTAAGGGTTTTTATTTTTCTATATAATAGTTTTAGTTTTGCTTGAGGTTTCATGGATAATGCTATATTTAACCAAATGTACAGTAAAGCAAAAATGGAAACTAATTATAATTCCAAAAAATATTCACAACAGTTATGTATAATGAAATCTTTGTACCATATGGTCAGGAAACAAACAAACAAGTATGGCTACACCAGAAAATACCTCTAATCCATTCATGTCCACGTTTATATAAGTATTTTGATGGAGCATAAAGAATAAAGTAAGAAGTTACATTCAAGCTATACACTTCTTCAACACACATCAGACGATGCACTGCTCTTTACGAAATTGCAGTAGTTAATGCATAACTTCTTTTTAATAATTCATACACAGAAATACAAAAACTAGATTCAGATCTACAACTTTAATATGTAACTTTGAAAACAAAATGTGCACACTATTTACAGTACTGGTGAATCTGGTTTTAAACTTGTCAAGCCACCTTCTTTTTTATTTTAATATTTGTTTCATAATATTCTCCACATACATCAATAGCTCAGTAATTATCACTTACAACTACTGCTGATCAACAATTTAGATCAGCACTATTAAATAATAAAGAATTTATAATCACTTAATGTATTAATTTCCATTCCTGGTTTATCATCTATTGTCATAAGAGATTGAAGCTTGAGGTAATAGCATCCAAAAAACATTGGGATATCTCATTTGTCAAGTCAAAGTTACAAAAAGTTTTCCATCATGGAAAATCAAAATAAGGGTGTTGAGGCAAGTGGTTAAACTCACAATTTCTCATCTCATACTGCTTTTTGCTGTCTGCAGCAAAATGTAAAACATCGTTAGCCTTAAATATATTTTAGTTTTAAAAGTAGAAACAAAACCACTCAAAATTTATACAATATAGAACCCTCAACCAACACTTATAAAGATCTTAGAAAATGAAAGTAAGAAAAATAACTTGTAAATTGTCAAATTGTGCTTATATACATTTCTGTCATTAGGTACATGGTCATTTATCTTATGCTTAACATCAAAATAATTCTTCCTTCTCATGAACAAAAATACTTAACATCAGTATCATTGAGTTTATATGTTCTTTCTCTTCCTTTCCTATTTTAAAACTGACCTATCTCACACTAATGATATAGGGTATGTGTGAGAGTGTTTCAGAAGCATTTCAAGTCTACACAAACTTGTCAGAAAGTTTAACCAGCATCATGTAAAGCTTTTAGACAAATTCTCTGCTTTACCAACAATTCTCTACACTATTTTGAGGCTGTTGTACAACAAAAAACTTAACATATAGTGTTTTTATCAAGGCTTATTTATAAAGTACCATTAAATTGATTTTTCCTAGAATATACTGGGACAATATTCTAACTCTTTGCAAGCTTCTCTCTACATAGTTGAGACACTGCATGAGGTACCATGAGAATTATTTTAGATCCTAAATGCATCAGCATGTTCATTCAAGTAGAACCCTTAAAGCATTCTCTTGGCACAAGTATAAGGTAATTCTAAAGTATGATGACTATTTTCACCCTGGCTCATTCAGTTGTCAATAGGTACCAGTGAAGCATTAATATATTGACTGAAGTTAATATTTTCCTAAATTGAAAATGTATTTTCAATCATGCTTATCTCTGCTGATGTTCTAGCTATTCCTTAACATCAACTACAACTATCTAAGCATTGGTCTCACACATGCTCCAGTCTTTTATATCCCTTGGCAATATCTAATTTCCAAATTTCTCTATCTTTGTCAATGTGCCCTCTATTCTGGTGTTATATACAAGCACCTCACTTTGATAATGTAATCACTTTTTAAGACTTACTCCATCTCTTAGTGGGTAGGAAGGATAAGAAAGTGTTATTTGAAACACATTTTCAGTTTCAGAAAATGTTAACTTCCAAAACATACTTTCCATTCACTGACACTAAAGTTAGAATCTCTCACTGAGAAGATGGAGGAGCTGGTCCATACAGAAAGCATCTGCATAGAACAGGGGTATACCAAGATAATGGTGGTACATAAGGGGATAGCAATACAACATCCAGAATAGGTATACTCTTTACCTGGAACCCAGGTCCTGTATCAAGGGGGGAATACTTGAACAACCATCATTATTGGCCAACCTCAAAGAGATGGCCAAGGTTCCTCAACTATGGGTTGGAATTAAGAAGTATTAGTCCCTATATTTTACATTGCTGGCTAGGGCTATTGAAATACAATGTTATATATAAATATACTTTGAATTGAATCCCCACTTGTAGCCATAAAGTGATGCTTTCTAAACCATTAGAAAGCAGGCAACATCAAAGTGGACAAACTTACTTCTTTACCAAAATAAGTCCAATACATAAGCCCCAGATCTAGAATGATGGAATTATGAATACTTTGCTCATCCAGTTTGGAATTATGAACATTGATCTTGAATCCTCAATCAAGTAGAGAAGAAGTACTCCTCTTCCCTCAGAAATTATGGTGAGGAAACTGAAAATTTTACTCAACCAAGAACCCAGGATGGAACGTCTTTGTGTTAAGAATTATGAGAAGGTAGTGAACCTCATTCTGTGAATAATATATGAAACCAACAGTGATCAAAGAGACCATCTGTGCACACTTCAACCATATAGCACAGTGTCAAATCTGAATCTGTATTTGAACAGGCTCCCACTGAGGCTGATGCACTCCATTGTTATTTGGAAAGAACATCCAGGGACCTGAATAAGAGTGCCCCAAACTATGTCTTCTTATCCAAGAGTGGAGAAACACACACTAATAACCTGGAAGAAAAGGTACCCATAACAGCATGCAAGAAGATAGTTTTAATATTGTTGGGTCACTAAAGTCAATATACTATAAACATCAGAAACTATAATTTTAATAAACCAGAAACATTTTTAGATTTCAAACATTACAAACCATTTATATTCTGTGAATTAACTTCAAACGTTAGTATTTCTATGAGGACTTTAGGTACTGTTGTCAGTCTAAAACTTACGTGAGACCAGATGAGAACAGCTATCTAGCATTCTTGTCAAGTGTAATGTACCTGCGTATCAACATGGAATTAATTCGCTCTTCATGAATTGTCAATAAAAGATTCAGTTCCAGATCAGCTAGAAGACTCAGTATTGTTTGTAAGTTTAAAAAACTGTTATATATAAACCATTATTTGTAACAATGTTATTAGAAATTGTATTGTTATTTGTATATCAAAATATATTTATGCTAATAAAAAAAACTGTGTATCAATCTTGTTGACAAATATTGTAAATTCATCAAACATTGGCATTCAATTAAGTTCTGAACTAAAATTAAAATTTATGGCTATTTGAAATTATAATACAACAAGATATGCAATATAATAAATCAAAGACGTATCTGAGAATAATTATAGTATGTACCATACTAAACTGGGGCTTGTTCATGATCTGAATCAGAAACAAAGTTTGTTCTAAATTCTGATTCAAATCATAATTAAATTTATATTCATCAGTGCCATCAAGATTTGATCATGTCTTATAAACAAGGTTTTCTTGAATCCTCCTCCCTTGAAAACTGGAAAGATATAACAAAAGTGAATTGCTCAGTATTACTAAAATCTTAGAATTAGATATTAGAAAATCAATGAAAAAAATTAACTGAAAAGTGTATTATTGAAATACTGTTTGATGATGATTTGTTGTCTCAACTAGTCAATCAGAGTTGAGTGCTAATGATAAGTTAGAACTCAAGCTAAAACACAAACAAATTGATCCTGAATAAGCCTATATTAAAACTGAAAAACAGCAAGCCTGTATCAAACCAAGAAAGAGTAAGCCAATATTGAAGTCAAGAAAAAGCATGCCTGTATCAAATGAAAGAAAAAGTAAATGTATTAAGGCTAAACAAACCCATATTGAAGCTGAGAAAAAGAATGAACAAGCTTGTATGAAAGCCACAAAATATATTAGGTTGAAAAAAAATGGACATTAGATTCAACTCTGATTAAATAAGGCAAAATGACTACTTTGAACTTAATATATTAAAGTACCACCATTTAATGAAAATGAAGTTGATAAATATTTCCAACATTTTAAGAAGGCTGTCTGAACCATGGAATGGCCTGCTGAAATATGGTCATTATTATTATTATAGACTGTTTTAACTGGTTATGCAGCTCTCTCTCTAGAATATTACATGAACTATGACAAGGTTAAAGCAGCTATTCATACAAGTTAGTATCAGAGGCTTACCACCAAACATTTCAAGGTTATTGTAAACAAGAGTGTCAGACTTATGTGGAATTCACCCACTAAAAATAGATTTATTCTGATTGATGGTGTATATCTACGCATATTTGCAATAAAAACTTACTTGGATGAAAAAAAAGTACAAAAGCTCAGGAAGCAGGTGCTCTTTCTGATGATTACACTTTAACACATGAAACCAATTTTCATGAAAAGAAATTCCTGTCAAAGGCTATCTGCCATTTTTGTAAAAACCTGATCATGTTATGTCCCACTATTGAGGAGTCAACATCCAGTGCATTCGTGTCCACACATGGGCGAAGTTTCACTTGATCACCTGATATAGTCGATGTGGCCACTAATAAAAAGGCTGATGTAGTAAGAGAGGAATTTAGATCTTTTGTGTCTGTTGATTCTGTGTCCTTGAGAAATGACACCACTAATTCCACACCTATACGTACTCTAAGTGATACTGGGTTGACTCCATCATGAAGATGACCTAGGAAGGTCAATACATTGTTATCTGCTTATCAATAAGTGTTAATATCCATACCAGGCATTTTGAAATACATTTTTATTTCAAGTGAGTTTCTCATCATCAATAATGACTCAATCATTGTTTTTAGAGGGTACATTACCCTTAGGTTTGAGACATGCTATTATTAAATCTGTTATTACTTAGTTTTGCTTTGTTAACATTCCTCTTTATAACATTTACCTTGTATCAGACCTAGTTTTGGAACCAGTTCTGGTTGGAATAAAACCTCCTCTGTCAATTAACCATTTCACAAATTTGTCCTCACATTTGCACTTTAAGTACTTGCATTATAAATTTTGATACAGTATATGTATCTTTATATCAATTTGGTAGACTTTCAGTAAAGATTAGAAGCATTTTGTAAACAAAAAAAATCTGCCTTTTCAATGAAATATTTTTACCAAAGATTTTTTTATAAAAATAGAGTCTCAATCATTACTAGTCTGAGTAACAATGTGATTTCATGTAAAGAAATACACTTCAAACATTTGTTTTCAGTAAAACTATATTTTATGTTATCTTCTATACTCTAACTATGTGGGTCTGTCACTCAACCAACCTTGTAACCACCATAAAAAATTAGGAAAGTAATATAAATTATGCTTTTTTCATGCTAGAATTACCACATATTATAACACGAAAATACAAATGTTTAATCTAAGTAACTTAAATCTCATAACCCTACATATTTATATACGTCTTCCCTGTCTTGGCTGTGTTTTAGTGAAGTAATACTTTGTAATATACAGTCACATTTCAATAATTATATACAGATTATTACTATTCAGAAGTAAATTATTAAACTTTTCTTAAAAATATATAACAATAAATCAAGAAGTAAAGCAAACAATTATTTCTTCTTGCTACAGCCTTTGAACTTATTTGCTGCTGGATACAGGTTGCTAAGTATTTTAAAATTTCACACATGGAGGATATAAAACAAAATTGTTTTTAGGTTTATACATATAGTTGAATAATCAAAAAATCCTAAAACAAACTATATCAATACCACAGAATTTCTCTATAATTTATTAAGCTTGTAATTGAGATGCACTTAGATTTTTAAAAAAATATGAAACTTTGAACAGACTAAAGACACAACTTACCTTCTTGAAAACTTTGTTTGAAAGAACATGGTAGGTAGCCTTTTAAAGATTAAAATAGCTGAGAAAACCACTAGGAAGACATTCTAAGCTGTTAATTGGTTATTTACATGTCATATATTGAAGTAAGTGCATATAAAGGACTATTTTAAAAAACTGAAAAAGGCCACTGTTTGATTTAGTACATAAGCCAAATCTCAGCAAAATAAAAAAGATACGAGGTTACTATTTTATACACCACCTTGTTAATATTAGTAATCTGAGTACCTACTTTTTACAAACTGTGGACTTGGTATTTTGACATCACAAACATCTAATTTTAAAAAGTAAAAAAGTACTGCATTCAATATACCATATGACTCACTAAAATCTATATTTAAATATGTTCTTTTAATATTTACTTTTAAATTACGAAATTAACTCATATGTAATAATAAAGTTTGAATGACAGTCTACAATTTGATTCCAAATTTATTGACATAAATTTATAAAATAGTACTTCAATAAAATATTGAATGCAAGTCAAGATATGTGAAGACATGGCCTTTGAACCCTGACCTGGTGGGAAAGGGTCAAGAATGTATATTTATTTTTGTGATACATTGAAAAAGTAATATTATGCATTTTATGAAACACATACATGTATTCCCAAACTTTAACATAATTATCACAACACAACTTCTTTATCAAAGCCATTTCACATTGGAAACAGGAAAAATAAAAAAAAAACCTACCTTGCTAGTTTTTTTTTTAAAGGATCCTTATTTGTAGTTTGAAAATATATTTCACAAAAGTTGTCTAAAATCTGCTTTTTCACTTCAAAATCAATATCATGATTTCTTGACATTTCATATGCCACCTGGTAAAAGAAAACTGCTTTAAAAATCAGCATATATAATTGCTAGTAATTTTTTATTTAAATTCAAAAACCTACTAAATTACTAAAATTTAATTTTGGGGGCTAATTTTGTGCAAATATATTGTTTTAAAAATGTGGAAAAGCATGATCGTGATATAATTTCTACATGGTAAAACTGTATTTGTAATAATGCATTGCATATAATTATTTGTACAAAGACTGCATTATTAATTAATTCCTTGTGAAACATAAGCAAGAAAATACAGAAAAATAAAAGAGCACAAAGTGGCATAAATATATATCCATCATAATCAAATTGATCAGTCTTAATACAATTAAGTGGAAAAGGTACACAAACTAATTGCACACATCACTCCAATGTTTTAAATTAATCTATTCCATAGCTTTTATGCTTATGAATAATTCCTAGTCAGAGGTTAGAGGGTATAAAAGAAACACCACATAATTAATCAAATTTAAATTAAAGCAAGCAATAATAACAATATTCTATGAACCTACTATGACAGCATTATTATGCAATGTTATGAAATACAAAGTGTGAAATCATTAAACCCTATAAATGTTTAAAAAATAACAAAAATAGAAGTACATGGAAATCATATACACTTATACACAGAATGTGTAGATAAATATAGATATGTGCATTCATATATAATTTACTTCTATGCATATATACATACAAGTATAGATAGAATATATTACATGGTATTTGGTACACAAAGTCATAAAGTAGTTTTGGAACACTGTAAATATATAATGGTTTTACAGTAACTGTATCCTTCTGCATTTAGTGATGATTATCTCCATATAGTTGTAATTAAAATGTCTATAGTTAACTACACCACTTAAAAAGGCATTCTTCTGCAAAATAGTACTATTTGCTAGTAAAAACATAACTGAGGAGTTTTAATTCACTAATATATATTTGTAATTATTCCTTTTGTTCACTTAAAAATACTGCCATAAATTACCAATAAAAATCAAGGAATACTGAGAGGTCTTGGCAAAAGTGAGATTTAAATTGACCCAACAATGCAAATCCCAAATTATCAGCAGTGCAAAATACACAAAAATTACAATAAATGTTGTATGTGTCCATTAGAAAACTAAACTTCTTCAAACCAGACCTATTTAGCACTTCTACTCAAACAACAAGAGTTAATCAAATTTAACAAATTCGTAGGAATACGATCTGAACTTGAAATAATATGAGTTTTGATCATTTGTCTGCTGAGGATAATTATATAGCAATATTTTTTAGCACAAGTTAAGAGCAAATAACAGCACACTTGTTTGAATGTTATGCAGTATATATGTTTCTGTTTATTATTAAGCACAAAGCTACATAAGGGGATATCTGTGCTGTGCCCAACAAGGATATCAACGCCCAGTTTCTAGAAGTCCATAGAAATGGCACTGTGTCACTGGATGACATATATAACATAATATAAAAAATACCAATTTAGGTTAAGTTTGTTTCCTAAATGAACAGAATATCTACAATTAGTTCATTTAATTCAACATTTCTGTTGATATAAATGCTCTTTGTTCACTTTTATTTTTCATTATTCTCCGAAGTTACTCGTGAATAGAGAAAGAACACAACTCTTTACAATATCAAAACCATAGTTTATAAGCAACTACAATAAATGACAACAGCCTAAAAATAAGGAACATATCCATTAAGACAAAATATACACAATACCTACTTTATTCTGAAACACTTTCACTAAAATGTTCTTTGTCTAATGTGAATTAGCAATGATGTGTTATAATATATGCTGAAGAAAGTGACCACATCTGTTTAGCATATGTTTTTACTCTCAGTTATGTTCATCTTTGAAAATAACATTCTTGAGTTAAGTTTCCACATCTAATTAATATATAACTTTAGCTGAGCAAATTTAATACACTTGAGATTTGAATCTTTTGTCATTTAAACTTTTAATTATTAACTTATTTTAGCACGATTTACTGTCAGTGAGATATACTAACTGTGTCACAAGGAATAATTCTGTAATTTTGTTTGTTAGCAGTGCAAACAAATAGCAGGGTTGTACTTCAGGGTTTTTTTAGCCAGAAATTCAAAGATTCATTAAGCAGTGTCAAACGTTATTCTTCTGTCAACAGAAACTTCAACAATATCTGAACCATAATAACATAAGTAATACATCATTCACATGGAAAGTTGCACATTTTGATTGGTATAATGCCTATTACTTAAACAAAAGTTATTGTATCAAAACAAAACACACAAACACCACTAAAAAGTTTATACACAATAGTTCTTTCCATGCACTGAAACAGACCATTATGAAGCACACAGGTGGCACACTTAGCAGCCACATTGCTTCAAGAAAATGTAACAAATGCCTATTGTATAAGACATAAGAAAACTGTTTGTTTCCTGACCAAAGTGTTATATGTCTTCATTCAACACTTGTGTATAATTAATCAGCAATGTTGTTAAAAAACATAACTGATAATAACAATTTCTTTTACACCTTTTGTTATAACTGATGATCCATATTTATTTTCTAATTGAAATGTTTATGTTATTGTTTTTCATTCTGCTGTTTATTAGGTACATTTAATTAATCAATAATCTTGTGTTAAAAAGACAATGGCAGGTAACTTGCTTGGAATATTCACTGTTAAGTAAGGATTTATTTTAAGTCACCTGTACTTCTTTTAATTGGCCATGATAAGGTTCCCTTGCAACTGAAGTTTATTGCACATAGTTATGCGAGTTATTCACATGTAGCAACAAATACATGTACTTAACTTTGCATTTTTTTTATTTTTACTTAAGATATAAAAAGTTATTGCTAATCTACAAAAATGCATATTTAAACTACTTGTGGATGTATTACTTATTTGGATTATATGTAAAGTAAAAAAGCTTTCAGTCAACTATAAGCTAGTTGTTATGGCAAATTTTACAAATTATTACTTTTGAAAATTCAAACTTTTATTCAATACTTTGTTTTCAACCTTCAAATGTCAAAATTTAGTCTTCATTACAGCCCCGACTGTAATTTCTAATCTCCCATTTAAGATACAAAGTAGAACTCAGCAGTAATTATTACAATTAGTTTTGATACAGATGGTAGTTTTGATTTAAACTATTTTGTGTCCCATATGTTGTTACAAACCTAAAAACCAACAAATGCAGAGATCTACAAGCAATTCTAAGCATAAACAACTTAGAAATATATGTTTGAAAATCCAATGCAGTTCATATGCATCCACTCAATAATTCTATGATTAAAAGTTAGTTTTGTTGTATAATGTTTCATTTCAGGGTTAAACTGTTTTACCATATTCCTAAGATAAGTTATACTGTAAAATTCACTTTATGTTTTTTGGATGTTTTTTTTGTATTCCCAACTTTATAATTTTACACCTCTATTCACCACACTGGTATATCTAAGGATAAATTATAGTATAAATAAACTTTGATTTTCTTGTATTTCCAGCTTGTTCATTTTATATTCATCACACTTGTACCTTTTCACATGTTATTATGATTCTAAAGATTATTTGGAAGACTTTGTTTTTACTTAAATCTTGAACTTAAACCTCACTGACAGGATAAAGGAACAATCTGTCATACCATCATCAGATTATGTGCACCATCTTGATCTCAGTTACACCTTACTTAAATCTTTTAGAAACTTTTATGGCCATACAAAGGATTGTATGAAATGCTGCAAAGTTTTCAATGGTAATAAAATGCAATAAACAAGAGCATACCCAAGAAAGAGGATAAAAATATGTAGTTGTAAAGTGACACACAGTTATTTAACCCTTAAACAACAGTCATCATAAATTAATGCTGCTACATACAACATTACCACTGTTTAAGGGTGAACCAACAACAGTAATGATCCATCTATGATATACACTTATTCACTGCTTTTTTAAAGCTTTGACAACTATGCATGGGGTTGTTTCACAACCTATAGTAACAATCCTCTTAACCAATCACCTTGTACTGGTCTAAAACTGACCCCTTCTCAAAAGGTTATATAACAGGACTTTCCAACATGAAGTTCATGTTCACCTACTACATGACTATAAAAGTAATCAATGACTCAAGACATGAAAGTTTTAGTTTTACAAAGAAAGGAATAACTGTAGCATTGAAACATATCAGAGTTAAAAAAAAAAAGGAAATATGTGATTCCAGAATTGACAAAATAGGCTACTTCACAACCAGCTTTCACTTGTACAGCAAAAGTAGTAAATAAAGTTAAAACAACTCATCATCACCAATAACCTAGGAATTCTGTGATCCATTATAGTATGAACCTCCCATAGGACTGCAAAAAGACATTATATGAAACAAGTCTATAAAAGCAACATAAGACTATGCTCATAAGTTTCTCCTATGTACATCATTAAATGAGTAACCAACTTTCAAAGGCTGTACAAGCAGAATATGATGGCACATGACAAAAAGGGATTTCTAGTCACAGTGAGCAAATTATCTGTAAAACTCTAGGCAATTTATCATCATCTTTCTGATGATCATTGTTTCAAAATAGTGCAGAACATGCAAACATTTCTCAAAATAATTTAAGGGGAGTGAATGTTACAGTTACAACTCTTAGTTAAACAAGGAAAACTGTATTTTAAGTGGGCTCTGCATACAATCAGGGTCAGGCCAGTGTTAACACCAGTACATCATAACAAAGTAACTTCTTTGTGCAAACCAGGTGCCAATAAAATACAGTTTCACTAAAACAAAGTATCCAGCCCTACTTTCATGTCAACATACCAATTCTTATAGAAGATGCAAGCATAACTAATGTATTCTATACTGTTCACATGAACACCTATATCTTTTCCTTCCCTCAATGGACCCTTAAAAATTTACAGCTATGCAAGGTTTGAAGGCTTTGAAAAGCATGTTAAAAATACAGGTGACAACAATGACCTCAATGAGTTAAGCAAAAACGTCATGGAGTGGAAATCATGTCATAGAACAATAGTTCATAAAGAAGACCATCATGTAAAACCAACTAATGGTGAAAGAAAAGGCTCTAAAAGCCTTGGTACTCATCCTTATATGGCTATCATACATCAGAAACAATCATCTATATGTTATGATTACTTGTTTAAAGTGCATTGCAGTTGACTTTGAATAATATTTTCCTAAACATTCTGGAGATTGAGTAAATAACAGAAGACTAAAGTATGAATAACATGATTACTTTCTTTAAATAAAATTTAGGGAAGATATTACAAAATTCAAACTTGTCAGTTTCATTTCTGACCTTACTAAAAATCTTACGTTAAAAAGTCTTAATAAAATAAACTTGAAACTGAAGAGTCATAAACAATACTTTGCATTGTTTTAGGTAAAAGTTTTTTGGTTTTGTTTTTATCCACACACTTCTTAATTTTACTGTCAAAGTTTAAGCATTTTTGAGCTGGGGGGAGGAATATTATCCTTGCAAGAAAGCAGTTCGACAATTACTAGAATCATTCTTGGTAAGATAATTTTAACTACTGCTTTCTCTGGAATAAGAGTTACGAAGTGACATGAGAAATACAATTAAAATGAAAAAACCAATGTTTTACATGCACAATAATTTATTTGTATAGGGGTTAAAAAAGATACGATACGTTTCAGTGAATAAAATGGTCCACTATCTTCACAAGACAAGAGCTGTCAGTTAAATGCATTAAGAGATGATGATATTCAAATTTTCCAAACTGTTGTACAGTTTAGATTGACTAACTGCTGAAAATCTTTTTTTGTATTTCAAGATTAACAAAGTTACCTATACTTTCTAAATATGACAGCTAGTATCTATTAAGTTTAGGAATTTAAACCTAAATGGGTTTTCAGGAATACCATTTTCCCTTTTAATTTTTAACTTAAAGAATAGTCTAATTTTATGGTGGTGGGGATAGTTTGCCTGGATTAGTATAAATAAGCATGGAAACTTACATTTTGATCTGATATGCATGTTTAGAGGTCAGTGGAGAGTCTGATAAATGTACAATATATTCTACAGTAGTTTCTCTTAAGATCTTTCATTCCAAAACAGCCTTACAATGTGAATAATAAACTTCTAAAACATTCTAACAATCACCTGTTTAACAATCTTGATTTGAACTAAGGAATCCTTGCTTGTCATCATCTCTAGCACATCATCTAACAGTTTCCACTCATTACAAAGGTTATTACTCATCCTCTCTGAAAATAAATAATGAAAATAAAATATCATCAGATGAACAGAATTATACATAACTGATTTCAAGTTTCAACTTCATAAGTCCTGTAAACACCAGATATTTAATCAATACTTATGTATGTTAAAAGGACAAGATAAGTTGAAAGCAAAATAGAAGATGTAATAAAGTAATTACAATATATATCATAAATTATGAAGAATTAAAACATGCAACAATGATAGCCGAAAGTAAAAATTAAGTTAAACAATAGTATCAGACATTAAAAACTGTTTAGTTTAGGTATTTTTTACTTATGAGTGAATACTTCGTGAATTTTTCCCTAACAAGAGAGTTAAAAGCAACAGTATTGAAGGCAATAATTATGACATATTTTGTAACATAACTCAGTTAGAATTGTAAATTGTGTTTATAATTCATTGATGTTGAAGCTATCAAATGTCTTGGGTATAGATATATAAATAACAGCAAGAAGATAAAAATGAGCATAGGAGAGTAAAGTCACTGGAAGAAGCTCAATCAGAGTAAAGATAAATGCAAAGTTAATCACTGTAGGAGCAAAAGGCCTAATGGTTAATATAATAGGGTGAAATTAACAATTTCAAAGAGATAAGGAGAGCACGTTATCTTGTGGTATTGTAAAGTAACTAAATCAGCCTGAGTGGACTATGGCAAAAGGCAAATGATTCTTGAAAATACAAAGAATAGGCAATTTTTGAAGTGTAAGATACAACCACGGTAACTCAACAACAGAATGAATGAACTACACATGAATGCTATTGCAATAGAAATAGAGAAAAAACAGTTTGGCTTAACAATTAAATTGGCCAAATTGGGCTTTTGACAAGAAGAAAAAAGCTCTATGGTGTTTAAGATAAAACTGACTGCTATGGTGTAAAGAACTTTGTATAAACATTTAACTTGTTCTGATTACATATATTATTTGAAAAAAAACATAGGAAGTGTGTGCTGTTAGTTTATTTTTTAATTTATTGCCAAAAAGTCACAAAAACCCATCATAGAAGAATCCTTAGTTCAAAAAACCCATATAATAACTTTAACATGTACTACTAAAAAAATGTACCTGATAAACAACACAATTTTTCTGAAATATACATGATCACTTCTAGCAAAATTAATGAAAATGAATATTTTTTTTATACTCCATGTTTGCTGCATTTTACATGAACAAGTTCTTTTAGAGCATGTCAAATTTAAATACAAAACTATAGATTAACAATTAGCTGACTAAGTCAAAGATGTATTGAATAAAAATATTATAAAACAAGATGGCAGGCCACCATTCCATTAAAGTCTTGACCATTACTGGCTGCAAAGAGGAAAATGCTGCTTTACAAAAAAAAAAGAAAAATCTGAATTAGTTGGCAAGTTGAGAAATAATAGATGGTTTTTACTTATTGGAAGTAATGAAGGTTATCATAACTTGAATTATAAGTCTGACTTGAATAACTTTAATAATGTTATACAAGAAACGAATCTTGGTACTGAGGTTCATCAGTCTCTCAAGCCATCCCAGCAATATGGTGTTGCAAGTTGCAGGACAAATTAGTATTTTAGGTTTTATCTTCAGAAATGTTAAATATAAAGTCTATAGAGGTTATAATTTCTTTGTAAGGTCACCAGTTAGGTCATATTTGGAATGCTGTGTCTTGGGCTCCTTATCTTTGAAATATCATTAAACTTTGAAAGGGGTTGAGATAGCTATTAGGATGATACCCAAGAAGTAAAAGTTATCATAAGAGGAAAAGTGAAGATCTCTGAAATTAGTTTCTTTTTAAAAAAATTGAGTTAAACAGATTCTGCTTTTTCATACATAATGGTGAGAGTTATAAGAGTAGGGGACACAAATATACATTTTGGGAAGGCAAGGATTATCTTCAGTTGAGACTATTTTTTTAATATGTAGTCAGCACTTGGAAATGATCTCCTTCAATGTGATTGATAAAATAAATGTAAGGGAGTTTACAGGAAAACTGGTAATATTTGAATAATAGAGGTTGGCTTTGAGTGTTTTATATTAAAGTTCAGTTTAGTGGATGCGATGACTTAGATGAACCTACAGTTCACTAGTGTACCTAAAGTCTACATGTATATAGTCACATGTTAGTTACTTAACCACCCAAGGTTTACAGAAATTTAAACAAATAGTTCACACCACATCACAAGTTTAAAGCTCAAACTTGAGTATAACTTTCTTGAAGAAAAGGTTTACATATTTGTTTATGAAACTTAAATAAATACATGAAATATTCAAGTTCTTATTCCTAATATACTATGAAATACAATTTTTTCCAGATTCCTAAAAATTCTGAATCAAGCTCCTCTAAGTATCTTGTGCCTCATAAATTACTTTGATTAAATCCTTTAAGTTTTATCCTAGATATAATTCAAGTAGACAGAGCACCATGTCTCTGCACACTTTAAGAAGTTTATTAACTTTCAGTTCTCCCAACTCAACTTGCTATTTTCATTACATGCATATCTAACATACATCTGAAACTTTAGAGTTTTATCAGAATTCACATTTTAATCCTTCAATTTCCATCAAAAATCCCTTTTTACTGATATCCCAAAATGACATGTTTACAGACCAATCTGATACCAGATAAGAAGTGGTTGGTTGGTTGATTTAGTGTTTTATGGCACAAAGCAGCTAGGCTATATGTGCCAAACGTCCGGTAAAAAGATAAAAATAAAGTAAATGTAGTAAAATTCATAAAAGGAAATGAAGGTAAAACAGAACAGCATTGAAAAACAGAAAAAGTATAAAACCAATGTTGATACCTTGTCTACAATGTTAAGAGAGAAGGCAGAGTATAAGAAGTTGTAAGGTATTTACTCTAGCAAAAAGGTAATGATCATAACCACCAAGAAGACTAACAGATAAGTACAAGAACCACTGTCAGTCACATGAAGTTGGTCTTTCCAGCCCTGGTTCTGGGTTATGTGTCATTATAGCCAGTATCAAAATGAAAAGTAATGAAAGTGTTAAAAAATATGCAGCAAAATTGTAATAATAACTCAACAGGATGACTAACAGACAGTTCAAACAGCATCGTTAGTCACCTGAAGTTGGCCTTTCCAGTTCTGGGTCGAGTTACTTAATGTTACAGCCATTTTCTAATTTCAAATTGAACCAAAGAGATTGTGATTCTTAAAATGGAACCACAGTAAAAAGGTATAATGTATAAATTTAAAACAAATAACATTAAAAAGATTAATGGCCTTTAAAAAACTAAAAACATTATCAAGGCAAACAGTGTAACCATCAACAATAACACTGTCTAATGTCATGGACACACTGTGGGACTGAACAGTGTAAAAATGGTGCCATTGTTGAGAGTTGTGAAGATGGTAAGAAAGTAAAATGTGGCTAATTTTGGCCTGAGTGTTACAGAGAATACAAATTGGTGCATCAGTTTCATATAAAAAAAAAAATGATGAGTTGTTGTCAGGTTGCTCACTCCAAGTTTACTACCAGCTGGCACAGAGGCGAGCCTTGAATACAAGACCATAGTCCATGTATGGAATAGGCACAGGGGTGATAGTGCCAAAGTATATAGATTTAGCTGCCGTGTCTGCAAGCTTATTCTCGTGAATACCAACGTGTCCTGGTATCCAGAAAAACTGGATACAAGTAGATGTTAATGAGAAATGGGCCAGTCAGTTTTGAATATCAATGAGAACAGAGTGTGAGCCAACGTGAAGCAATTCCAGGGCCAGTAGAGAACTAAGCGAGTCAGTATAAACAGTGCAGTTGGAGTACTGCTCAGCTTCAATATGATCCAGGGCAAGAGAAACAGCATACAGTTCAGCAGTAAACACAAAAGCTGTAGAGGGGATTCTGTACGCAACCACCAAATCGTAACAAACCATGGCAGAGCCTATAGAGTAACCTGATTTGTAACCATCTGTATAAATTGGAATGGAAAGATTGTTTGAAGATATCCAGTATATGAAAGACGGTACTTCCAATCGGGAGTATCTGCCTTTCTCAGATGACTTAAAGAAAAGTCATATTTAAGGACTGTAATAAGCCATGGTGGAATGGGCTGACCAGTGGATTCTGCAATGCTATCAGGGTGAATACCCAATTGGTGGCAGAAGTGCATGCAAACAATTTCAGAGAGAGAGAGAAATTAAAGCCGTTCACCATGGTCCACTTCAGTAAAAGATAAAGGGCAGTTTGTAGTTGCCACTCAATATATCTCATGTTCGACGACTGACATGAGATGTGAAAGTCATAGACATAGAGCCTGTTTGCAACAGTAAGAGTGAGTTGTTCAGTGATGGCATTAATCTTTATACTGAAATGTGTGACACTCAAGACACAGCCCTGAGGGACCCCAAGTTCCTGTAAAATAGAATGGGAAAGTGTCGAACCCACACGAAATCTCCTGTCCATTAAAAATTTTTTAATAAACATGGGTAAATGACCACATAACCCATATATATGGAGGTCTCGCAAAATGCAATACCTCCATGTTGTGTCATAAGCCTTCTCAATGTCAAAGAATATTGATACAAGATGTTGTCATTTGAGAAAGTCTTCTCTGATTGATGTTTCAAGTCAAATTAGGTGATCCGTGGTAGAGTGCTGTTGTTGAAACCCACACTGGGTAGGCCAGAGAAAGCTGTCTGATTTGAGGAACCAAACAAGAAAAGCATTAGCTACCCTCTCTAAGGTCTTACAGCTCGTCAAAGCAATTGGACAGTAGTATGACGAAATCTTGGGATCTTTTCCAGTCTAAGAGAAAGATAAGATAATAGTCTGGTACTAGGCATTAGGAAAAACATTCTCCTACCAGATCCAGTTAAAAACAATTAGAAGAATATCAAAAAAAGCAGGAGATAGATAGCATTGCATATTAAAGTGTACATTATCAGGTCCAACAGATGTACTGCCAGACCGATGGCCATTTTCAGTTCCACCAGTGTAAAGGGTCGATTATAGTCAAAGATACAGTCAGTTTGAAAGGAAAGAGGTGAGCACTCTGCCACAGTCTTAATGGCCAAGAAGGTGGAAGAACAAGCAAAAGTGCTAGATACCCAGCAAAAGCTTTCACCGAGACTATCGGCAATGCTCCAGACATCAGCTACCTCTTGGCCATCAAGGAGTAAGATCGAGAGGGGGACAAAACTGTCATGCCCACTGATCTTTTGAGCCCTGTCCCATATGACCTTGAAACTCATGGTAAACGATATGCTAGTTGTGAACTTAATCCAAGATTCCTTCTTGCTTTGATGTCTTACCCACCTGGCATGTGTATGGGCCTGTTGGAAAGGGATGCAGTTTGAAAGTGTGGGATATCTACAGAAAGTATCCCAGGCCTGCTTTTGAGCCTTCCATACAATGTGGCAGGCAGGATTCTACCACAGATGAGGATATCGTGGAAAACGTGTCGAAGTTTTAGGAATACACTGAGCAGCTGCTTGTAATATGGTCAGTTACCGCTGCCACACAGTCGTATATTGATGACTGACTGATGATGGCAAAATCAAGTGGACCAGTCTGCCTGATCCAGCTTCCACCAGGGCATGCAAGTAGGGTGGCATCAACCATGGCCAGTCTCTCTCAAAAGTATAGGAAAATGATCACTGCCTAGTGGATTATTGTCAACCCTCCATGAAAAATGAGAGAATAATGAAGGGAAGCAAACCAAGAGATCAATAGTGGAAAAGGACTGACTACGTGCATGAAAATAAGTGGAAGAACTAGTGTTGAAAAGAGAATGTTTGTAATCAGAGAGCGACCCCTCCGTTCAATAACAGCACTTCTCCAGATAGGATAATGTCCATTAAAGTCCCCTAGGATAAGAAAGGGAGATGGCAACTGTTCAACGAGAGCATCGAGGTCTGATTAATCATATGTCTCTCCAGGTGACAGGTAGAGAGAACAAACAGTGATGGTATGTACAGAGAAAACTGCTGAAAGGTGACTGTATCGGCAGGTTTCAGAAATGATTCTTGTTAATAAAGACATACAGGATGGTAGGAAGCAATCAGTGTTTTGATGTCATCCAGATTAGGACACAAACCTTGACAGTTCCATTGTATCAAGGTGGCCATTTTTAATGACAGATAGGTAAAGTGGCTGGAGAACCCTTCTGTTTACGACCACGTCTTTTTTCCTTACTGTCCTTATTAGGAGGTCTACTGGCCTCCATGGATCCTGCCTTTCGTCAATTGGACAGGTCTTTGTTGTTGGAAGGGGATTCCAGTGACTGAGAATGCAAACGAATGATTGTTTTGCATCTTGGGTGGGAGAAAAAGATGATTCAGAAGAAATGCCTGTATTTGAAACAAATGGATGTGGATCTTGAAGTTTGTTGGAAAGTGTAGAAGGAACAGAAATGGGTGCAGAAGTTGATTCATCAACATTTTTAACCATGGAGGTCAAAAGGCTTTTCATTTGTTTTGAAAACAATTCTCTTGGAGGTACAGAGAGATCTGTCTGCATTCCCACTGTAGTTGTGAAACGAAGTGCAACAATATATGTCCGAGATGAAGTGGCAGACGGCAATTTCCGAGCCTCGGAATAACTTATGTCATGAGTCATTTTCAAATGCTGCACCTCTTTTTCCTCCAGCCATTTAGGGTAAGAACAAAAGAAGGAAGATTGAGAACCATTGCCGTTGACACAATGTGGGTCCATGTCACACTCATAGGCATTGTGGTCCTTGCTACCACAATGAGCACGTGTCAGGGAACCACGACATAATGTCTTTGAGTGGCCAAACCTCTGATATAGGAAATATCGGAGAGTGTTTGGAATGTACAGCCATACCCAGCAATTTAGATAACCTGCCTTGATGGTGACAGGTCCATGTGGTGATGTAAATGTCAAAATGATGATATCTGTCGACAGTGTAATTCCATCTTTGCAAATGGAGATGTACCTCACTGCAGAAACTCTTTGAGTGGTGAAACCAGTAAGAATCTCTGACTCAGGGACATTCTTCAAATCCTTCTCAACAATAACTCCTCATGATGAATTCAAGGTAGCATGAGGGGTAACCTCAATAAGTACAACCCCAATTGCCTTTGAATTCAGGAGGAGTTCACTGTGTTGGGATGTGGATGTTTCAACAAATATGTCTCCAGATTGAAGCTTCTTTACTGACTGTGGAGAGACAGCAAGTCCCTTCTAAATAAAAAAGGGGAACATTTGCCCTAAAGTTTTTTCTGAAAAAATGTAATGTAAGAAAATGAGGTATGTGTGTTACAGATGTTGAAGACTGCTGTTCAGAGTCTTCAAGATGTGGTCGTTTACCTACTGATTATTTTTCACTATTTTATTTACATTTTTCACAGGAGGATCAACTGGGAAAAAAGAAAATTTTGGTACCCACTGACCCTACCCACCATGAAGCCCTATGAGGGGATGCACTACAATCTCATGCCAATTGACCCAAGGAGAGCCATCCAAAGGCTGCCTGTCTACAGGAATTCAAGGCCAAAGTGGTATATTAGGGTTGGACACCTTAACAACCAGGATCCCCTTCTCCCCTTCACGGGTCGCCACTCATGGCAAACATGTGGGTAGATGTTTAAATCCCAGAGGAGGTAACCAGAAAGAACAGAACCTTCCCTAGGAGGTTCCCTAACCACATACAGGAATCCACACCGAGGGGATAAGAAGTGTGCTGGTTTAATTCCATACCAAAAATCAGCCATGTACAGCCTTAAAAAATACTGAGATGTTGTTTTACTGTCATATAAAAACAAATACAGCTACTGCAACTTTAACAGTGGTACGGTAAATAATGGGTGCTTTTCTGTAAATTTCTATATTTTTGTACAAGATATGTGCAGTTCACACACTAGAGTTGTAAAAATAAGGCTCTTTAACCGCATGACACTTCTGTTGTTGCACTTGTGAATGAAACAATTTTGTTTAAAAAATAAATGAAAGTTATAATGTTATTATTTCTCTTATAATAACATTTAGTAAATTAATTTATTAATTTAATCCTGTACCAAATTTCACCTTTTGAAATAATAAAATAATTTATCAGTATTAAATTTACCTTTTATACTACGATGGTACTGCTGCATTTTATAAAAAAAAATTTAAATTAACTTTCACTGACAGAATTCTGAAAAGGATTATTTCTTACAGAAAAAATTAACTGAAGCACTGGTATATCAATCTCTTATCATAGTCAGTATACAATATTTTAATGCTCAGTAAGACAACCATTATCAAATTTCACTTGCCCATCTCAAAAAGGAATTTCCCTGGGAAGCAGACAACACTGAAGGCCGTTCTCTGATAGGTGATACAAAATTCCTGGTAATTTAAAAATGCTGCATATAATACATACAAATTCTAAATTTTCAATGGATGTGTGCACACAAAAAAAACAAAAAAACTGTGTAGCTACAAATTTGTCAAAAGTCTTCGGAACTAGACCACCACGGTATACAAGTGAGCCCTGAACTTAATAGACTATGGAATCATTTTATTTTTGTTCAGGAAGTATACAAGGTAAACATTATCTTCTGTCAAATTATTATTAACTTTGTAAAATGTTTGTTGTAAAAGAAGTGATAAATAAAACAGTACTATCTCAAAAGTGATTAAAAAGTAAACTTAGCATCAGAGAAGGAAAGTAGCAGATCCTTTCCTGAAGAGTGACTAAAATGTTTATTCCGAAGAAATACTGGTCTTGTTTTGTATCAGAATATGTAGGCGAAAACAAATTAAAATAATCGCATCCCAACAGCTTTGTTACACTAAAAATTCTGCTGACTTTAACCATCACTATACTAGTGGAAAAATATGATTTTTCAAACAAAAAAATACTGATTATTTGAGTTCAAGCATGACACAACCATAACTGGCTGTACTAACAATTTCAAATGAGTATGATTTTGTTATTGTTAAATTGTACAATCAAAAACTGGACTTTAGTCGCTGCAAAAACTTTAAAACATCGTGCAATTTTGCCTCATTGACACTACTGACAGCACAATAAACTAATGTAAATGGCCAAAACTATGAACTAGCAAGTGTTACTGTTGGGGGCTAGTTACTTTAATGTTCACTCGGACTAACAAATAAATTGAAGAGAGTGAGCAACAGCAGACTGAAAACTTGTTTAAGGTTACAAAATAATTAACAGTAGCCCAAGGCCTAATTCAAAAGAACAATTTTCGATTTTCTATAGAAACTGGACAAATTAAAATTTCGATAACAGTATATGTCTTCCAACCGGATGACATCAAACATTCAGCGCAAGAATTGTCTTCAGATACCAATTTCCTGCATAATAATTTTATTATTCATAATACTAAAAATTACAGTTTTACCAAGTCCTAACGTTAGACTAAACTGTAAAACTAAAATTGTATTGTAAACGGCATAAACTATATATGACAGAAACGACTGTATTCTTAACTCTTCCATAAGTTGATAATAAATCCATCTTACTTGAAATATCGTTAAGAGCTTTACTTCCTGGTTTTTGTTGATATATATATATATATATCGTTGTTGTTTTTCTTACATCCAGTTAATATTCTCGTATTTTATTTTGACACAAACTAGAATCGTCGATAAGCTTCTTACACACATTTATCACACGTGCCACTCTATCACAGATATACAAAAACCAAAAAACCGAAACTAAACGGCAGTTTAAAAACCACAACAGCACCGAACGTATCATTACTACATAACTTAATATAATAAGTTGTAAATAATCCCTAACGTAACATAAAGTTTAAGTTAAAATAAATATATACAAAAATTCATTATATCGCACAGAGATCAATAAACATCATGAAATATGTGGTGTATACGCATTTTACAAACTGGAAGAAGAATTATTGCAGCTGTTCTTCTTATAAGGCATTGACGTGAGGTTCATACATTTTTAATACCACATTCATTATCTAGTGCTGTAAATAGTTTTTAAGAAAAGAAGTGAACATCATAATAGATGTACCAAATGAATTATTAAATAGTATTTTGACAGCTGCCATGTTTGTTGTGTCTGAGTCTGAAATTATCGAAATGAATGATCGGCAACAGGCATCGCAAATAGAGCATGGTTGAAATATTATTATTTCACTTTTCTAATTCTTGAAAATCTCTAAGACACTAGATAATGTATGTAGATTTTAAAATGTTTTGTTTTGTTTGGTTTGTTTTGAATTTCGCGCAAAGCTAAACGAAAGCTATTTGCGCTAGCTGTCCATAATTTAGCAGTGTAAGACCAGAGGGAAAGCAGCTAGTCATCACCGCCCACTATCAACTCTTACGCTCCTCTTTTACCAACGAAAAGTGGGATAGACCGTCACATTATACACCCCCATGGCTGGGAGGGCGAGCATGTTTAGTGTGACGGGAATTCGAACCTACAAATAATGGATTACGAGTCGAATGCTTTAAACACCTGGTCGTGCTAGGCCAAGACTAGAGGGAAGGCAGCTAGCCATCACCATCTCCTGACAAATATTGGGCTACTCTTTTATCAATGAATAGTGGGATTGAGCGTAACATTATAATGCCCACACGGCTGAAAGGCTGAGCATGTTTGGTGTGACAGGGATTCAAACCCACGACTCTCAGATTTCGAGTCGAGTGCCTTAGCAAACTGGCCAGGGGTTACCAGAAAACAATGGCATCATTTTCCATATACAGTAAAAGATCTTTTTTGAAAACAAATATTTTTTTCAATCAGTTACATAATCCCCATTATTATTAATGATAATGCACCATCTTTCAACAAAGCATTCAATTTCACGTTAATAAAAGGAAGCTTCCTTTGAGACAAAAACTTCCGCGAGAATAGGTTTGATGCCATCAATATTTCTGAAAGTTTTATTGCTGAGAAAGAGTTGCACTGATCTAAATAAATGATTACCTAAGAGATAAATGTCGGGAAGATATGGAGGATGGAGCAGAACTTCCAAATCTTTTGTATTTTCGTGAGCCATCCTTGCAGAATGTAGTCTCGTATTGTCATGCTGCAGAACTAATTCTCTTTTGTTGATCAGTGTTGGAAGTTTTTCAGTGATAATCCAGTTAAATCGATTAAATTATTGACAATAAAGATTTGCAATTACAGTCTGATTCGACTTCAATAATCAAGTGAACAATGCTGACTTTGTTCCACCAAACGAAATTGGGTTCAGCCATTTATTCTTGCGCTTGACATAAAGAACCAATTTTTTATCTCCTGTAATAATCCGATGAAATAATGGTTTGTTGTCATGTCTGGTTATCAATGAAATACAAATTGTTATGTGTTGGACTTTGTTGTCATCTTACAGTTTATGTCGAACCAAAATTCCTTGTCTATCGATTTTCCCGATCTGTTTAAAATGTTCTTTAATGCCAGATCAAAATGTATTAAGTTTTCCGACAACAGTTGGATGGTTTGACCGGAAGCCACTATGCAACTCTACTAATCTCCCTGAACGATAGTAATCAGAGAGATCGTAAAACCTGACCTAAATTTTCTTAGCCCTCGTTTGCCTTTACGGACACTCAAAGTACCTTTATAAACTTCACAAACGTTTTTGTTGTCTGAATGGCCTTGTTACCTCAATGAAATTCATAGATTATGCAATGTTGAATATGATTCTTGTCAGGAATATGGTCAGTCATTTTTTAATCAAAAATAAATTATTTTTATAACAGTATTTATTTGTTTGAATTTCGCGCAAAGTTAGAAGAGGGTTATCTGAGCAAGCCACTCATAATTTAGCAGTGGAAGACCAGAGGAAAGGCACCTAGTCATCATCAGCCACTGCCAACTATTTGATTACTCTTTTAGTAATGAATAGTAGAATTGATAATTATATTATAACGCCCTTACACTGAAACTACTAGTATGTTTGATGGGATAGAGATTTGAACCTCAAACCCACAGATTGTTAGTGGAGCTCTCTAACCACCTCTTTTTGTTAACTTGACGTGGATGGATAAGAGGTTTATTTTGCCTGCTACGAAACGACGGCATATAATTAAAAATGTTTGAATTTAACGTTACAACAACGACATTATTTTACAGTACAAATTTGGCCTAATTCTAATGTCTCATGACAAGTATAATTGTAATAATAATTTGTTTGTTTGTCTGTTTATAATTAAGCACAAAGATCCACAATTTGCTATTTGTGCTCTCGACACTACGGGTTTCGAAACGTGTTCTAGTGATGTTCGTCCACAGAAATATCGCTGTGCTACTTATGGGGTGTAATAATAAAATATATTAGCTAAATTCTCAATATCCTGGAACAATTGTATCTGCCCGGAACTGGCTCTAACTGTTTAAACACATTTATCAGGGTGAGTTAAATACTTTTTTTACTGCATTCTGACACTACAATCTTACTCAGATAGAAAAGTGTGGCTGCCAATGGGACGGCGACAAGTTTTCCGAATTACAACGCTAAAATCATGGGTTCGATTTCCCTAGGTAGATACAGCATAATGGCCTGGCATGGCCGAGCGCGTTAAGGCGTGCGCTCGTAATCTGAGGGTCGAGGGTTCGCGTCCGCGTCGCGCTAAACATGCTCGCCCTCCCAGCCGTGGGGGTGTATAATGTGACGGTCAATCCCACTTTTCGTTGGTAAAAGAGTAGCCCAAGAGTTGGCGGTGGGTGGTGATGACTAGCTGCCTTCCCTCTAGTCTTACACTGCTAAATTAGGGACGGCTAGCACAGATAGCCCTCGAGTAGCTTTGTGCGAAATTCCAAAACAAACAGATACAGCATAGAACCCAATCAGACTTTACTATATTCTGATGCGTACGTCAGAAGTATACTCACACAGTTTAACATTAAATTTATATTAAGTAAATTTGTTTCAGTTTTTCGTGCTTGCTGTACTCCAACTTTGAGCTAACAGACCAAAAAGAAGGAGGTTAATTATTAGCACACTTCATCAACTCTTGGACTGCTCTGAAGAAATAGTAGCTTGCACTTTACTCTTGTATTAAATCTCCCGCGACTTCAAAGTGTGGAATGTGATTTACTAAATACTAGGCCATACTTGGCCACACAAAAAAGGAAAAAAAAAAGAAAAGAAACTTGAAGGTTAATTATTTTACCAAAATCATCGACTAGTAGTTACGATACATTTTTTTTAATACTTCGATAATCGAAGCACATTATTGATTATTATTTGAATTATTTCTCAAAACTACTATTCTACAGAATTACAACGCTAAAATTAGGGGTCGATTCACCTCGGTTGACACAGGAGACAGTCAGATGTGGCTTTGATATTAGGAAAACACACACAGTCCAAACTACTATTTTATTAAAATATACAAAATAGACAATTTTGAGTGAAATAGCTTGTAAATTGCTCGGAACATTCTTTAATCTTCTAAATAAATATTATGCAACAAATCATTTACCAAAACAGTTTACGCTAATGTTTTTTTTTTCTCGTTGAATATGAAATATTGTTCACAGTTATGGAGTTAATCCACAGCCTCTTGTAGAACTGGTAGGAACTGCTTAATATAATAGATTTCTCTATTGAGAACTTTTCCATGACTTTTTCCAAGATTTTTCTGCACAATTTATCACCAAAACACTAAAGATAATAGTTTTGTATAGGAGGGTAACTTTGTTATATTTAGTTTGTTTGTTTGTTTTTGGAAATTCGCACAAAGCTACTCGAGGGCTATCTGTGCTAGCCGTCCTTAATTTTGCAGTGTAAGACTAGAGAGAAGGCAGCTAGTCATCACCACCCACCGCCAACTCTTGGGCTACTCTTTTACCAACGAATAGTGGGATTGACCGTCACATTATACACCCCCACGGCTGGGAGGGCGATCATGTTTAGCGCGACGCGGGCGCGAACCCTCGACCCTCGGATTACGAGTGCACGCCTTAACGCGCTCGGACATGCCAGGCCTTGTTATATTTAGTCAAATGTAACAGAAGCCAAATCAAGATAACAATATGCATTTTTTCAATAATGTTTCAAAAGCCTATATGTATGTGTGTATGTGTTAAATCTGACGACAGCTGTACGCCTAAGTTCACAGACACAGTTGCAATAGAAATTATGAGAGTAAATGAACCTAGAAGGACGGCAACTAGTTATCGCCACCCACCGCTAACTCTTGAGCTACTCTTTTATCAATGAATAGTGGGACTGACATTTACATTATAACGTTACGACGTCTGAAAGTGGTAGCGCGTTTGATGGAATGGAGATTTGAACCTACGACCTTCATATTGCGAGTCGAGTACCATAACCACCTCACTATGCCAGGCCATAATCGATAATTTAATTAAATAGATACGATAACTTCCACTGAATAACTTTTCCAACACTGAACTGGTCCACACAGTCATTACTTGACACCTTCTCGAACGAATTTTCACACAATGAATCTATAACGTACTCTCGTTTCTCCAAATTTCACAAATTTTTAGATTATTACATCATGAATTGTATAGGTATTCCAGACCTATTTTTATGAGCTTTATGGATTTAGCGTCATTATCACGATTAAAAACTCCCTCTCTGAAACTACAGAATAATAATATTGAAAACATAATATAACATCTGCTTTTCGATCATTTCAGTAGTATACGCTAACGACTGTTTTCTTTATATACATATAACCCGAGGCTTCGTGCTTAAATATAAACAAATTTGTAAATTTCAGTCAAATCAAACATAGGCCTAAGGTTCATGCAAACCCATCGTTATCATAATGTATTGGTCTAACTTGTTGCCTAAGAAGCCAATGATAGCATGTTTTAAATCACATGATGTCTGCACAGCTTAGACCCGTCGTGGTCAGATAGTTAGGGGCGCTCGATTCAAAATATTAGGGTTTCAGTTCGAATTCCCGTCCCGCCAAACATGAGGTTGAAAGGTTATAATATGACGGTCAATCCCACTATTCGTTGGTGAAATAGTAGCCCAAGAGTCGACGGTAAGTGGTAATCACTAGTTGCCTTTTCTCTTGTCTTTCACTGCTAGATTAGGGACGGCTAGCGCAGATGGCCCTTGTGTAGCAAAATTTATGACAAACTAAAAACTATATAACTCGTTGAATCAATACTTAAGTTATATGATCAAGTAGACATGTATCTTACAAAATTGATGTTTTTATACCAAATTAGATTTTGTACCTCTTTGGTCAAATCTTCATTTTGAGTTTATATAAATACTTAATTCCCTCTAGGACCATGCTGGCGAGGCTTATTATGAAACTGTAAGAGTTGACAACCTCAAGAAACTATAAACAAATGCGTTACCAACACCGTGTGTCTTCACTTCTACCCATGTGATAAAATATCATAAACCTCCTCGTAAGAGATGTCGAATAGACGTTAATGAAAAACCATAAGTCCAAAGAATAGTACATTGGTTGAGAATTTTTATTATAAAAAGTCATCTGTAGATAAAGACTGCTCACAACCAAACAATTTCGTGTTGTTACAGTAGGTGTGAGACATCACCTCTCCTCTTTAGAAAAAAAATATCTTGCACTGCCACCTAGATATGACTAACACAGTAATTACAATACAGAATGCGGACATGCTAGTATGTGTATTCTTAACTGTCAGAAACAAAATCTAAACATGAGGAAAATTAACTTATTTCCTCTGATTCCATTGTATCGCCTGATAAAAACATTCGTCAATGGAGTAAAAAGCTGGGGTACAATTAATTACCATATTAAAATATAAAAATGAGTCAGAGAATAGCAACTTAAGTTATCAAACTAGTTTAATTATCAAATTATTTTACTTCATATGCTCATTTGATATGGAATTTTGTTTTCATTTTCAGGTGTAGTTATTTTCATACCATGAATTTACCAAGAGGTCATTTATTAGATACCTCATATCTTACTCTCTGTTTAAATTTTGAGCTACTTTCATGTTCAATATAATCTCTGTGTCGCTAATGTACATTTGTAATACGTCACCTGTTCAATTAAGCAATTTTCTGATGATCTACTGTTTACCTAAAGCTTTACTGAAGTATTCCTGATTTGTACATTATCGTATAGCCGGTGAAAAATGATTAAGCAAGCGCTACCATTCCCACCCCAAAAGACACAAAAACTTCACATAGTTAACTTAAATAAATAAATTTGTGAATTCAAGCTCGAACAATAAGGAGGCGCAAAAGTGTATTCAAAGCAGTGGAACACTAGCAAATTTCTTTGTGAGGCAATTAAAATAAGATCAATCGTGAGATGCATTCGTGGTGTATTCATAAATTCATTATCAGTAAAAATCAGTAAGATTAACAATTTCTAATATATGGATAGAAAAGCCAGTGCGTTTTCTTTACACTACGTCAAAACATTGGCTTTATATTATGTCGCTTAGCAACGAAAGTATAACTTAATTAAAGGTTATTTTAGGACAAGAAAAGTTGATTTTCTTATATGTAATTATAAAAAAAACACTTTAAAACCCAAAATGCAAGACTCCAAATCACCATATATTTTCACATGGATCAAACAAACCTTCATGCCAAATTTGGTGAAGATCCATCAAAAAGAGGAAAATGTAGTAAAAAAAACAAACAGAAATCCTACAAAAACCACAATGCTAAACTGAAAATGTCTGTTTCTTTCCATGGACCCAAAAAACCTTGATGCCAAATATGGTGAACATTTATCCACAGGATATGAGGTAGCGGTAAAAAACATTCATAAAAACTGCGAAACTGAAAATTTGTATGAATCTCCTCATGGTCGTTAATTAATTACCTTCAAACCAAATTTGTTAAAAAAACATCCACACCCTTTGAAGTGGTTACATGGACGTATGACAGACAGTTCTATTATATTTGTATAGATTGCTTAATTTAGTTTCCGTTGATTAAAGAGATTTACGTATTTTTTTGTTAAAAACGTTATTGATGTAATAATAATCACAAATATATTAATTGTCTTTGTCAGTTATAAATCAGTATTCTGTGTTTTTATGTGTTTGAATAACGCACAAAGCTACACGAGGCCTATTTGCGCCAACCGTCCTTCATTTCGCAATGTAAGAATAGAGGGAAGGCAGCTAGTCATCACCACCTTATTGTTGTTTTGAATTAAGCACAAAGCTACACAATGGGCTATCTGTGCTCTGCTCACCACGGGTATTGAAACCCATATTTTAGCGTGTAAGTCCACAGACATACCACTGAGCCACTGGAAGGCTCATCACCACCTACTACTAACTCTTGGACTACTCTTTTGCCAATTAATAATGGGATTAATCGTCACTTTATGACGCCCTCACGGCTGAAAGATCTGTGCAAACAAATGCAAACGTATTATTTATATAGACTAATATTTATTCTGTACATAATACATACGACAGATTTAAATTTGTGTGCTTTTTAAATAAACACAAATATTAATCTTATATGGAAAAGAGCTTTTGATATAATAGAGGTTTGTAAAAGAAGCAAAAATTGTTCAATGCATTAGGTTCTTAAAAATAAAAGCTCTTATGCATTTTTTAATTGTTTAACCGTTTTATTTCTTAATCTTTTATCAACAGTTTCAAATAATATTCTGTTTTATGTTTGTTTGCAGTTGAGCATAAAGCTACACGATAGATATCTTTGCTCTGTTCAACACGGTTATCGAATCCTGGTTTCTGTCATTATATATCCCCAGACATACCATTGTGCCACAGGAGTATTAATTATCCATAAAGGTTATATTAACAATCTTTTTTTCCTGCAAAGTGCGTATGTGTGTGTGCTTTTAATCTAAAATGTAATAAATTTTGTGAAAATCGTGACTGCAGTCAGTTGAGCCACAGTTGTATAAAAATGATAATCACAAAGGTTACGTCTTAAGATGACATATCTCCAAGTTTATGGTGATCTACCCAGTAATAGATTAATGTGATTTTTAGTTTCTTTAGATTCATTTTAAAGTATGGAAACATAAATAAATTATTAATATCGGAAATTACATTTTTAGCCAAGTTGTTGTCTTGAATTAAGCACAAAACTACACACTAGGCTACATGTGCTCTGCCCACCACAGGTATCGAAACTCGGTTTTTAGCGTTGGAAGTCCGCAGACATACCGCTGTGCCACTGGGTGGTTTTAATTAAGTTTCGTATTACTAAATACAAGCTCATGAGGCTAATTTCAGGTTTAAAACAAAAACATTAAGTTTTGTTACAAACTGAACCGTTACAAAAATTGGTTTTCAACTTAGAAAACCCTCTTAATATGGAGAATTACACATAGATTTTTCTCTATGTTAAAATAATTTTATTGGCAAGAGTTACGGTGAAGATCGACTTTCCATTTCATATCAAATTAAAATATTGTTTTATGGGACAATTTCATTGGCCTGCATAATGATTTATGTCAGTGTTTTTGTGGGATGAGATTCAACAGATAAGCGTATGTGAATCTATGAAATTCATGAAAAGTTTGAGAAAAGTAGTCTTAAAATATATTCTGTTTAACTTTTAAAATGATATAATCAGACCGTGGAAACCAACATTAGAGTTCCTGTTTATGTCTGACTTATTTTTCTTATTGTAAGATCCCTCTCGTTTAATATGTTTAACTCTAGCGTATTTACTTGTGACCGTGCATTATACCGACTTATACCAACATAAAGACTTGTATGATTATTTTAACAATACAAACTAATAGCAAAATATAAATTTGTAAAATTATTTTTACCATGCTTAGATAAAGATTTGTGGAATTATTTTTATCACCCCGGCTGATCATAGTATGACAAGTTTTAAGATTATTGTAATTATACTGACTAATACCAGCAATACAACTTGTGGGATTACTTTTAGAACACTGATTTGCACTGTCATCTACATGACTCTAGCAGTTAAATGAGTTCCACGATTAAGACTTGTAATGGTATCCATATTTTCCTAAATTTCTATATTTTTATGCATAAGAATTTACAAAGATATCCATATCCTCTTCATTTCAGCATTAAAATATGTCGCAGTTATCTGTATAACACTGAATAACGTTAATAGAAAGCCTTGTGGTAGTATCTAATTGTGACAGTTAATATTAGCATAAATGTTTGAATACACATAAAAACGACAAAGACTTATGTACATAATCATACCATCCGACTGAAACAGCATATAATTATTGTTCATAATTTTTATTATTCAGCATACTGTATTGAAATCTAACAATTTTATCTACATTCCAAATATGCCGAAACGATATGTAAGATTTAATTATACGTTATCGGCGTGCAAGTCTAATTAAAATTAATGAACGTCAAAACAAATTACTGTTTATTTAATCACATTTGCATAAATGCTTTATTTGCATCAGCTCATACAAGAGCACTAATTGCTTAGAAACGCCTAATACGAGTGAATCATTGACCCTTAGACAAAGAAAAATATAAACTTGTGAGTAAGAACAACCTGGTAATAGTGAACCCCAACCTAAACATTCCATTTAGTTCTTCTTCAACACTTCCAGAATGTATGCATGGTGGCTTATGCAAACTGCTTTATACTGTCGCCCTTTTGTGATGCCCGAGGTGACTAACTAATAAGATGAGCAGAAGTCCTAGAAAACATCACTTCTATAACATACTACACCCACCAGTTAACTGAAAGACTGAGGAGAAAACATCACAGGTATGTCCGGAAATACAGATATGTCCGGATTGCTAGTTCCGTTTTGTAGAAGACAAATTGTGGTACGAAAGTAATTCTGATCTCAAAAAATGTCGTGTTCCTCTAGGACTACGTAGAAAATGTGCGTAATGTTGAGAAAATGTGCTCACGTGTCAAAGATTGCCGTCATTAGATTTGCCATTGAACAAATAAGAATAGCTGGTGTGCTCTTGAGCCTGGTTTTCACAATAGCAACTAATTGAACTTCTCAAACCTGAGATTAATACAAAGGGCGCTGATGTCACGCCGGAAAATGAGATAATACCAATGCCAGGCCAAAAACACAATAATAATATTTGCAAATTGGTTTAAATATAACTTCTGCCGTTAGTTGCATAAGAACAAGTATAAATAAGACTTGATTCGGACATTCTGTTATTCTACTCTTGATACAGAAAGTGTAAAAACTCGATTTTTGGAAGAGGGAGTATTGTAATTTCAGTGTTAAAACAGCAGATATTAATGTAAGTATATTTGAATTTACAATCCTTTTAAAACAACATAAAGTTTTAGCTTTCTATTCTATTGCTTAGGTCTTTGTGGTAAACGGTTTATATATACGTAATTTTTACAAGGGTCACAAATAAAATGAAATAATTAATCTTGAAATACTTCAACCAGGCTGTAACAATTACAAACTACCCTAGGACAGGCACTAATTTGATTACCGTATCAACGAGTAACTCTGTAAAATTATTCTTATAGCTCAATACATTTTAGGTATTTATCAGTTAGATTATCTTTAAAAAACCACGAATTCTTTTTCATTTTAATGCATATGTAATTAAGTGGCAAAAATCCATCTGAAATTAAAAGAGATACGGATGTCTCATTACAATTTCTTGCTGCCACTTTGTTTTGTTTCTATTTGCAGTTGTATTTTGTAATGGCTAGAGTGTATATAACATTTCTGGCTGGTATTCTTGTGATGATGACCAAGGTTGATCAAACGGCTGCACATGGTAGACTGATTGACCCACCATCCAGATCGTCCATGTGGAGATTCGGTTTCCCAACAAAACGTAATTTCAATGATAATGAACTTTTTTGTGGAGGTTACCAGGTAGGTGAATAAAACATATTTTGTTCAAAAATAAATTACATCCAATAGAACCCATATTTATGAACTCTTTAAAGTACATCCATTTAAAGAAAATATAATTTGTCCTTTAGCATTATGAAAGACATCCTTCAGTACCGCCCCCTAGTGGCTTAGCGGTATGTCTGAGGACTTACACGCTAAAATCCGGGTTTCGATACCGGTGGGGACCAGAGCACAGATAGCCCATTGTGTAGCTTTGTGCTTATTTCAAAACAACCAACCAACCTTCAGTACCAACATTATCTTTGTGTAGGAGGTATATAAAAGTACAAAAATGCATGTACCTAACTCGGTCTAAAGTTATTGCTAGTGTACTGTCAACTCTAGAGAGATACTTTTTTTTTCGCTACATACATACACGTATAGTTTTCAGCACAATTCCAGGTTAAATCCATACTCTACGAGATGACATAACGATATGTTTGAAATAATAAGAAAATGCATTCATCAGTGTGTAAAAAAACTCTATAGGATGTAACAATAGATGTAGCTTTCCATCCACCAACGGAGAGAAAAGGATTGTAAACAAATAAAGTGAAAGAAACATAAATGGGTTTTTGTTCGTTTTGTCATTTTGTGTTTTGAATTTCGTGCAAAGCTACTTGAGAGCTATCTGCGCTAGCCGTCGCTAATTTAGCAATATAAGACAAGAGAGAAGGCAGCTAATCATCACCAGCCACTTCCAACTCTTAGGTTACTCTTTCATCAATGAATAATGGGATTGACCGTCACATTATAATGCCCCCAAGGTTGGAAAGGCGAGCATGTTTGGTGCGACGGGGATGAGAACCCGTGACCCTTACATTACGAGTCGCACGCCTTAACCCACTTGGCCATGCCGAGCCTCTAATGTTTTTTTTTTTTTGCCTCTAAGTCCTTTTTAATCCACAGTAAAGTAATCTAAAATAATTTAGGTGTTTTTGGTGTTAGAGCTCGTGCCTAGATCATTTTCCCTTGTCATGTAATGGACCAAATATTTAATAATTGCATATATATAAGTTACAGCCAATAAAAAACAAAAAAATCTTTAGGGTTCTACGTCACAAATCACCTTTTTGATTTTACCTTTAGCAAAAATGAAAAGAAATTTGTAACATACATATATATAATTTATTTACTAGTAATTCCTTTTTATGTTTATTAAACTATATATTATAAGATATCTTGGAATACTATTTTAATAAAACCAACATAATGCACATTCAATATTTGAAACAAACCATTTCCTAAAATTAAATTTAATAAAAAAAACTGAGTTTTCACTACTTCCGTCTAAGCAACCTTAATTTCCTTATTGAAGCTACTTCTTCCGAACTTAGAGGCAGGTGACCTACTTGCTTGACGCCAGTAGGCACCAAACAACCACCTTTCCGAGATTCTGTTAATGGATTGACTATTCAAGAATCACTTTCTATTGTTACTATTTTCTTTTGCTTTCTTCTAATCAAACGAGATTGTCAATATTGAATCCATAAACAAAACTGTCAGTTTTATGTATTTCAAAACGTTTTTGTAAAGAATAATTATTTGACAAATTTTTCTGAAAGTCCTGACTTGGTTGTCATTTGGATCATGAACGAAAGTATGCAAACATGTTGGATTGTTTTATTACCCGAACCATGACTTCAAAAATCATCTGGCATTGTAATAGAGAATCAATCAATTCATTTAATTGTTTTCAGGCTTAGGTTTCTTGTGAGAAGAAAATACTTAAATATATTGATTAAAAATATTTGGTGATTATCAATCGATATCCAAGTAAGTCATATATATATTGGCTTGGCATGGCCAAGCGCGTAAGGCGTGCGACTCGTAATTCGAGGGTCGCGGGTTCGCGCCCGCGTCGCGCTAAATATGCTCGCCCTCCTAGCCGTGGGGGTGTATAATGTTACGGTCAATCCCACTATTCGTTGGTAAAAGAGTAGCCCAAGAGTTGGCGGTGGGTGGTGATGACTAGCTGCCTTCCCTCTAGTCTTACACTGCTAAATTAGGGACGGCTAGCACAGATAGCCCTCGAGTAGCTTTGTGCGAAATTCCAAAACAAACAAACAAACATATATATATCAACTCCCATGTTTTAATTTTTAACAAATATTTTGTATGCTGTTGTTTTGAATTAAGCACAAAGCTTCACAATGGGCTATCAGTGCTCTGCCCACAACGGGTATCGAAACCCGGATTTTAGCGTGTAAGTCCGCAGACATACCGCTGAGCCACTGGGGGGTATTTTGTATGCATGTAGTACTTGTTCAATAGAAGTTTCCAATCGTCCATTTTATTCATATTGTAGAATACGCAACAAATCACAGGATAATGTTCGCCATTTATTCAGACATTATTGTACATAGTATCATTAATACTGTTAAATTAACAAACAAACAAATTATAAAAAAAGATTTTTCAGTCATAGATTTCTCAATATTTTATTTGTTTTTCCGATGTTTTGATCGCTCGTGCGATCGTAGTCAAATATACATAATTTAAGCTAAAATGATACTTAAAGTAATTTATTTTTGTTTAAACAATAAGCTACCAGTAAATACCTAGTTCGATAAAAGTACTAGTTCATAAAAGAGTAGCCTAAGAGTTGGCGATGAGTGGTGATGACTACCTGCCTTCCCTCTAGTCTTACACTGCTAAATTATGGATGGCTAGCGCAGATAGCCCTCATGTAGCTTTGCGCGAAATTCAAAACAAACCAAACCTACCGAGAAAAGTTTTTGTTCAGATATATATCAACAGTAGAAAAATTCAAAAATTGAATAAACGTATGGATAAATAATACACAGTCTAAACAAATTAAGTTATTTGTTTGAAATTAAGCACGAAGCTCTGCCCACCACGGGTATCGAACCGTCTGCAGACATGCTGATGTTCCCTTTAGACGCACATAAAAGACATCATTTACTGAGGACAAACTGAGATGATGCAAATTTAAAAAAAACACACAAATAAATGTGTGTTTTTTTCTCATTACACTAGTGAATAACGTTCCTATTCTTTTAAGCAAATGCCGTGATTCCAAACACACGTACTTTTAAAAAATAGCCCTCATATGAAGGGCTGTTATATAAATAATAAGATCACACACACATATAATAAGAAGCCCTGATGATATGAAACTGTTGCATTTGAAATATCAGTAGATTACTATTGTTTTGTGGGGTAATTACCAGTAATTTCCATTACCTAATTTATACATTTTCGGTAAGATATTGTATGTTCCCCATAAGCGTCATAGATAACATAACATAAAGCTTTATTAATGTCCGATACATCTTATTAACTAGCTTCTTATATAATTTCCAAATAATCATAATATTTTGAAGTGGGTATTTCGATAGTCCTTGTTTGTTATAAATTGGGTTTGGAAATCCGTAGTGGACACAGTAGAGATAGACTATTATGTAACTTTGCACTTAACAACAAACAAGGAAAGTCCCTGTTTACGTGAACTTATATATATATTCAGTCGCATATCTCAAACACGTTACAAAAAATTGTTGTTTATTTTTCTTTTCATCACATACACATATGAAACTTTACCCTCCGCGTGTAATTTGGAACAACAAATGTCATTGTAACTGTTCTTAATACAGCCTATATAGCTATTAATTAAAAACAAAATTGGGTAAAAGGTTTTATCCTCATTGGAAACATTGTGATATTCTTGATATTTCTTTAAAGGGTATTTTAGGGTAGCAGTGCTGTAATGTCATGGCGTCAATAAACCTCCAACAGGATTTGTTTGTTTGTGAATTTCGTGCAATGAAAGACTACAGGGAGGAGAGCCAGTCATCAACATCGTTGGTTACTGTTTTAACAACTCTTCGCCATTAATTAATTTTCCATGGCTGCTAACTGGTTTCTCATCTGCCTTTTGGATTTTATACAAAAGATGAGATGTTTCCAATGCTATTGGGAGCTATTACTACAAGCATTCTCCCTCATGACCTTTGGATTAAGACTAAAAAGTGCAATGAATTTATATATATAGTGTTTACATTTTCTTGTATATATATGTTTTTGTAATATCATCGGTTTTGATCAAAACAAAAAAGAAATAAGAAAGGAAGCATTCCAACATTCCTCATCGATTCCTGTGAAAAATACAGAGTTATTTTAAACTGTGCTTGAATAATCGTCTTACAATGACAAATCACACGGTACAGTGCTCACTCCGTCTTTGCTCAGTTTTCTTAATTGGGCAGACGCAGGAATTGAAACTTGAATATCTACCCAGCCACGAAGAAAATGAGAAAAAAAAAACATTTATCTTTTGAGTGAAATTAAACAACTTATGCATGTCGTTTGTTTTACTTGTTTTGTTTTTTGTCTTACAATATAATGTTTATAAGTTTTGCTTGTCTATGGTTTTAAAACACGATGCAATAAACATCGGATTATTTAACAAATGTATTGTTTGAAGTTAGGCACGAAGATACAAAATGGGTTATCTGTGCTCTACCCACCATGAGAATCGCAACCCGATTTCTAGCTTTTGAGCGGGAAGTAGAACTAATATCCGTGAACGGAAAGCATTTCAGTGGATATAGAAACGCAGTTTCTGACGTTATAAGTCAGCAAACATACCGCTGTGCCAATGGAGGCACAAATTTAAAAGTATGTTGTTGTAATTTAAACTGTTTAAGGGCTGTCACAATGCCACTCCGTGTGGATTTAAAAAAAACACCTAGTTTTTCACACTGGAAATCTGGCAACCTTGTCCATGCATCATTAAAATAAACTTATGATTCATTTGAAACCAGACATTTTTAACCTAAAATTGGGTTTTTATGTTAAATATGGTATAATAATTTGAAAATTATATTCAGTGGTATTTAAATTATAGCTAACATGCAACTATAAAACCCAAAGTACTGTAATTAAAAGCGTTACATATTAAATTTTCATTCAGAGTGCTCACTCATGAGAAAATGAGAAATTTTAAGACATATAACATGAAAAAGAAACAACAACAAAATTTTTAAAATTAAAGGAGCTGAAAAGTAAAGACTTCAGAATGTTTGCTTGAAGGAACATTATAATTATTTGAATTTTGTAACGATTTTCATCCTGTAGGTTCAGTGGATGCTTAATGGAGGAAAGTGTGGCGTATGTGGAGATGCTTGGAATAAACCGCGTCCTCGATCAAATGAGGCAGGTGGCATTTATGGAAAAGGAATAATCGTGAGAAAATATCGAAGTGGACAAGTAAGGCTTTTATATATAAAAAATATGTTGTTTTACATACTTTACATCAAACCCATTGACGTTTTATCTAACGAATTCGAAATATCATATATCTTAAATGGCGGCGCTATAGTAAGATAAAGGGAGCATTTACCCATCTAAATGTTTTCTTTTTTCCTCCGCCAATTAATCATTCATCCATGAAAGAAATTTAATGTTTATAAGATGGTGATACGTTTGCACGCGCAATTTCGTTTTACGCGATGTTTTTGTCTTGTATTTTAGAAGTCAACCAGATATGTCCTACAATAATAGGTGTTTACTTTAATCAAGCTTTTTCATAATAATAGCACTACTGCACTAAATATTTATTTATTTAATTAGCTAAACAGTGCTCGACAAAACATTATTCATCTATACGTTTTTGAAGGAGCTTGGCAAAAACAATTGCAAGCTATGTTAGGATGGTCAATACTCTCCTGATCTTTCCCAAGGTCTGTGAGTACTTTGGGACTTCCAAACTCAATACAAAGTAATCTTCGAAATTCAACGCTCGATCAATGTAATGCAATACGCTAAAATTTGGGGAGGGGGGAAATACCGAGTCCTTTTAAAATTACACGTGAGTATAATACTTCTTGTATTATCTATAAAAATGCTGGCTTTGCACAAGTTTTGGTGCTAGCGCTGTTACTATCTATGATAAACAGAATTTAATAAAAATACAAACTGACAATAGTCAATATGCTGGACAACTTCAAACGTAACTTAGAGGAAATTTAAAAATTTTACTATTTTAAAATTCACAAACGTGTAATTATTGCTCGAAGCTTTAACCAACTCAATAGTTGGTATCAAAACATAATCTAAAGCACGCAGAGTGGTAAAAAATGCTTCCTGTATTACCACTCTTTGCACTATTAACCTTAATAGAATTAACGATGATTCTTGAATCAGTGATCTTAGGTCTTTAATATCGTCTTTTTCTTTTATAAATTGAAAACCCATTTTAGATTTTTTCACTTTTTACTTTTATTTGTCTGTCCTAATTGTTTCACGTCTTTCATATTATGTAACAAATATCTGGTATATTTCTTCCTCTTTTTATCAGCAATCGTTTTATGTTTTGGCTTTTGATATTATAAAAATTATTTAATTTATTCTTATTACCTTTTAGTTGACTATGTCATAAGCTTAGGATTTTCTGTGTATTCTCGAATATCATTTTTAACGTTCAATTGTTTTGTAATCCATAAAAAGTAAAATGATCCACACCTATATAACTAGCAAAAACTAAACGGTATATATAAAATGTTACCTCCCTCTCAGACAGATAGGCTGACTACCAAACCTCTTGGTTAAAGTTATTTTCTAGATCGGCTCAATTACTTTCTCCGAGCCAAGACAGCAACAACTAAGGCTTATTGTCGACCTTTCTACAATTGCTTGCAGTTCGACAAAAATAGCTGTTTCACCCATCATACTACATTGTAAGGTACTGGTTATTTAGCTTAACGTGACCGAGGCTACTCTACCCAAAAGAGACATTGTGGTTTTCCCTTTTAGACCAATGCATTATTAGCATCAGTTAGAGCAAAAACATTATAGGAGTGCCAAGGTATCCCAGTTCATCTAGTACGGTTACATTGCAATGCCAGGATATGTTAATTGTTGGTTTGTTTTTGGCAAAATACGAGCTTGGTATATCCAGTCACTTTAAGAATATGATTTGTCGAAGACACGGCCATCATTGACCTCTTCTTCTCTTGCAGCTTAGTTTCATTTAAAGATGAGGTCCTTCAACCAAAGAGCTGCCTCATCACTTCACTAAGTAGCCCATCAATAAATACTTTCTTTGAACATTTGCTCGCAATCTGTTATGGCTATTGTAGGGTACGTCTTCCCATAAAAACAGTGCAAATGGAACAAATAAGTGGCAAAGCTCTTTGTAGAATCCGTCTTTGAAACCTTGAACTGAATATAGAGCTTTGTTCTTCACTGAATCGTTTGTTTTTTGTTTTTTTGGAATTTCGCACAAAGCTACTCGAGGGCTATCTGTGCTAGCCGTCCCTAATTTAGCAGTGTAAGACTAGAGGGAAGGCAGCTAGTCATCACCACCCACCGCCAACTCTTGGGCTACTCTTTTACCAACGAATAGTGGGATTGACCGTCACATTATACACCCCCACGGCTGGGAGGGCGAGCATGTTTAGCGCGACGCGGGCGCGAACCCGCGACCCTCGGATTACGAGTGCACGCCTTAACGCGCTCGGCCATGCCAGGCCTTCACTGAATCGAAACATTGGCACAGCTCACCTTCAAGTGTACACCAGTCAATAAGTTGTTCTTCACTCATGTACTGGATATAATCAAGGAAATCAAGATCAAAGGTTGAACTGCTCGTTTCTGAGTTCAGTCGTTCCAAGCAATGACCTGCTAAGATCAACAAAATCATTTAGGTCTTATTTAACTCATTTTTATACATCAGTGGAAATGTTTGTTTATATTTGATCATAGGGGTCTATAGGTTGCAGTTTAAACTTTATCTCATAGATTCTCAATCAATGCCAACCTGAGACATCTTAAATATTGAGAGTATGTCATAATGTGCATAATCAGACATTTCTATATTTGAAAAACATTAGGTTCTGCTCATGTTTGTTAAAAAGACAAGTTACTGAGCGCAGCTCAACCATAAACTTTGCACGATTCCAGAGTTTTGTGATTCATGATCACCTTAATAGTACACCTACCATCATAGAAAGATTTGTGACTGCCTTATAAATCACCAGTCTATCTCGGCATGCCTCAGGAAATACCTAATTAAACCAAGGTTGAATTCCTCTGGTCAATGAATGCCTACAAGTTGTGCAAAGAATTCCCTTTATCAATAGACCACTCATTATCACGATGACCCTCAGTCATTTGTACATATTGCACACCGAGTTTGAACCTCAGGGAAATAACTCCATCAGCCATTCTAGATGCACCAAGATTTGATGGTTTGTTTCAATGTTGCGCAGACGCAATAAAAAAGAATTTTTAGACCTGTATAACATCCACAAAATCCAGCATTCAGAACAGAACTTTTTCAAACCCGAACCACCATCTGAATCAGCTGCTTACGCTTAATACCTAAGTTTCCTTGTAAATTCTTGTACTAAACAATGACCTATTTTCAAGTTTGAAGCCATTTAAAACAGTAAAAGTTTAGAATATAATAGGAACATGTACTGTTTTCCTTCCAGATTTATTGGGTTGAATCAAAGATTTAGCAGAATTTTCAAGAGAAAATATTTTGTAGGAATAAATATTAATTTTTTTAAATTTCAATCTGTTGTCTGAACATAAATTTCTTGTAAGTTTTCAATATTTTATTTTCTTATACAAAGTTATAACTAATTAAAAGTTTGATGACTACTTGAGAAACAGTATGAAATCAGCTAGACTCCTACTGGTTGATCATTCCTTAATCAAATCCAATCAGAGTCAAGAAAATTATGTGTAATGAGAGCATGTGAAGTAGTGAAGTTTAACTTGATGCTCTACTCAGAGATATCCCCAGTTTCATGTCACAAGATTTATTAATATAGTTACTAATCTCTCTAAACAATTTTAATTTTCTCATTACAACAGAACTTGTTTCAAAACTACTTAAGAAAGGGAACTCCATAAATATAATGAAACAGGTTTACATTATACCAGTTACTTTCACATTCACACGTAAATGTATACCATGAGTTTGATTACTCCTTTCACTAGTAACTAAAAAGGTCAACATTAAATTTAACAATAGCTTTACACAAAACAAACATTAGGAGTAAACTAAAAACTGAATTCAATCAATTATTAATTCAGAAAATATTTGACAATATGGAGAAACAACATAACTGATTCTCAAGGTTTTAAACAAGTTCAAGTTAAAGATACGATCAGTTATGTAAAGATGAATATTCCTAGTGTGTAAATTTTTGTCCAAATTACAAAAAATGACCAGGGGAGGGTTCAGATCCACTAAACTCTCTATTTTGTAACACGAACGTTTTGGAGGTACACACGAGCTTCCATTCAGGCAGCCAATCAGTGAAGCTTAACTCTTGGAATGTTCCTTTATAAGAACTATTCTGTTAAAGGCTGAGGAGGGGACTTATATATATTTCCATCTTTGAAGAGTTTTGTACCGTCAAAACAATGCAAGGTTGTTGCTTTTTACGAAAACACAAAAACACTTTGTGTTGAAACAAAAGTGGACACACTTGAAAATATCGTTGTTTTAATTAAATCAGTCTTCACAATTTCAAAGAGTGTGAGAGATTTAAATTAATAGTTTCAAATTCTACCTTATAGTCTGTCATGCTAATGTATGTATATTTTTTTACAACAGATAATCACAGTTAAAGTGCAGTTAACTGCAAACCATTTGGGATTCTTCGAATTTAAAATATGTCCAAATAATAATCCAAAGAAAGCCGCTACGCAACAATGTCTAGATCGCTATCCTCTTCTCCTGGCGGACGGATCAGGCTACAAGTACAAGGTACCTCATCCAAAGCCAGATACGTTTCATATACATTTACGACTTCCAAGAGCACTTTACTGTTCACATTGCGTATTCCAATGGACTTATACTGCTGGTAGGTGGTAAAAGTTATAATTTTCCCTAAAAATACTTAAGTTTGATTTTACAAGAGTTTCCAAAACACGTTTTGAAATATATACGTACTTTTTAACCACGGCAATTGTATCTTCTTTGTTAATTATCTTTAATTTAAATCAACTTAGCTAATTTAATTTTATTGTGGTGCATTGTTATTTCTGGATAAAAATAAATTAACAAAACATGTATGCATAGCACTAGTTTTGTACATGAAAATTTATTTGATATTACAGTACGATTTACTGACAATTCTGACGTTCTTTGAATTATATTTCCGTTTTCTTAATGTAAAGCTACATAATGAGCTATCTGTGCTAATTCCACCACAGGTAATTGTATAATGCTATGGCCAACACAGCCTTAACTTCGTAAACTGCAATTTAGCTGTATCAACTACAGACAGGACCGGGGTGGTTAGGTGGTTGAGGCGTTTGACTCGTAATCTTAGAGTCGCGGGTTTGAATTCCCGTCACACCAAACATGCTCGCCCTTTCAGCTGTGGGGACGTTATAATTTTACGGTCAATCCTACTATTCATCAGTAAAAAGAGTAGTCTAGGAGTTGGCGGTGGGTGGTGATAACTAGCTGCCTTCCCTCTAGTCTTATACTTTTAAATTAGGGACGGCTAGCGCAGATAGCTCTCTAGTAGCTTTGCACAAAATTCAGGACAAACTAAAACCAAATATGTTATTTTAAATTCTTATAGGAAATAACTGGGGAACCTGTGTAGATGGCACGCAACGAGTAGGATGTGGCCCACAAGAGACTTTCCGCAACTGTGCTGACTTCACTATTGAATAGAAATTTTTTCTTCAGGTCATCTCCAACACAGCATGTTGGGACATGTACTCACGGAACTATTTTTGTTATTAGTTGTGGTTTCACCCAAGAACTGCGGTGTTATTACAATAGGCATATCATGAAATCACTAGTACATTATTATATTCGAACTCAAGAAATACATTTTAGAGTATAATAATTAAGTAATTTTACTTGATTTGTCCACAATTAAAACCTTCTAAAATTCGTTTAGATCTTTTTTTTTTTTTGGTTTTTATTTATCTTTTATGAATTATTTTAGGGTGTTTTTTTAATTTTAGCTTGTGTGTTTTTGGGGGTTGTTTTTTTTTTAGTTTTTATATTTGCTTACAGCAAAGTCAGATAGGGCTATTTGCTGAGTTCACTGAAACCAGTTCATTACTTTAGCGTTGTAAATCAGCATACTTACCGCTGTACCAGGGGCGGCCTTAGTTTTAGGTACGCTATTGATATCTTTATTAAAAATTCGATTTATTTGTATATTTCTTTTCTCCTTCTTAATTACAATATAGCGCTTAAAGAAGTTCTGTGAAAATCTGTATGTTTCATTCTTTTTCACTTTCAAAATTTGAATATATATATACATTGAAGTGTTTAATTATGATAAAGAGTGATTTAGGCTATTGTTTCAATGAAAATGTCTTCATGGAAGTTCAGAAACATATATATTATATTATGTAATAATAAGAACGAATTTATTTCATATACATATACTATTATGCAAATAAAATTTTGTTTCAAACATATTTAGACTACTGACTTATCCTCATAAAGAATGGTGTAATTTATTTATTTATACATTATTGTATGGAGGACTACACTAGGGGGAGGCACGAGGATCAACAGCACCAGGGTCCCGACCACTTGTAGGATTTCAATGAAAAGACATTTTGACATGTTTATGCATTGTATTCACTTGAATTTATTGTGAGGTAGGAGGCAAGCCACATTCTAGTGCCCCAGGTCCCATATGACTAAATCTGTCCCTGACTGTATGACAGAAGAAAGCTTTCAAAATAACGTAGATATTTGTTGATTCAATTGTCACCGATTTTTTGCTATTTTTTTATTACACGATGTTTATCTTGTTTCTTAGAAAGAGACTGTTGGGCTATCATTGTTTTGTTAGTGTTTAAAGTAGGCAGTGTTTCATTCCAGTTTTATTTATTTCAATAATTAAAACCTTAATGTGTCCCTTCCTGGGACAGCGGTAAGTCGTCTACTACTCTAGAATCAGGGGCTCGGTTCCCCTAGGTGGATACAGCAAATATTCCAATGTGGCTTTATTATAAGAAAATACACACGCTTGAATACCTATTTCCAAATTTGGCTTCATCTGTTTTAGTTATATCTTGAACCTTTCTTGTCTGCTGTATTGTTGTTTTTGCCAAAAGTATTAAGACCACAGAAAAAAGTCTAAAAACAAGAATGTTGGGTTAAATTATCGAATTTTTGTTTAGAAAAGTTTAATAAAAATGAAATTTACATTAAATAGTAGTCCATGAGCTTTGTTTGATGTTACATAAGTGTTATCTGTGCTGTCCCTACAGCACGTATTGAATCCCAAAATATAATATCTTTAACATATATCAGTCATAGGGCGGCTAGTAAATGACCAAGATTTTTTCAAAAAACGGTTCTAGATTTCTTTGTCTAAAGTTAAGCACAAAGTTGTACAATGGGCTATCTGTGCTCTGACCACCACAGTTATCGAAACCCAGTTTCTAACGTTTTAAGTCCGGAAACATACCGCTGAGCTATTGGAGGAGGCTTCGATGCTAGAGAAGACATGTTTTATCCATATAAAACCAGTTAATATGTTAAAGGGGAATAGTAACTTAAGAGGTATAATTATTTTCCTAAAATGATTATTCCCCTGCGTCTGTCGTTCCGATGTTTTAAAAAAATCTTAACTGTACATGTTGTTGAATACGTTACACTGGTACAATTTTGAAGTACAAATCAGCAAATCACATGACAAGCATAATCTACTTGAAGTTGTGGGTGAAACGGCGTTTATCAGAACTACAAATTAATTTTGTTTCCAGTTTCGGAGATAACGCAATGTCAAAGAAAACTGAATGCTTTTGAGAAGGGTATTGTGACGTAAAATACTCATATACTCAGATCATAAATATGTACTCAGGTAGAAGGTTTAAAACTACAACGACTGGAATACTCTTTGTGTTTTTAATAAGAGAATATAAATCAATGTAGGACATCAGAACCACAGATTTGTTGTAGAATTCTCGCAAAGCTTCTCGAGGTCTAGCTGAGCTAGCCGTAATTGTGAAATAGGACTGGATGGAAGTAAACTAGCCACTGCCATCTTGGACTATTCTTTACCAACGAAAAGTGAAATGAACCATCAACTGTATGTATATACCTTAAAGGTATACAGTCAAACTGTAACTAACTCGCTATTTTATACTGGTCAGTTTATGAAATTCCATAAAGCGATTACAGCTGGATACTTAATTTGTACCTGAAGAGTGGATAAAAAGGCCAAGGTGAACTATGCTTGCTATCAAGCCAATGTTTGTGATAGCTTGAACCGCACAAAATTTCTGGGTTTGTTTAGAAACGAAACCAACATTGAAAGGACTTTCAGTCATACTCTTCAGACTACCATATTTTGGTTTCCTCTACCAGTTGTAGAATGATTTGAGTATTCATACTATTCCATACAATTACACACTTGTGAAATTGCTAAACACGGTGACCATGGATTAGTGTGCAATTTGAATGTTAAAACTGGTGCTGGTAAACTATCTTTCTCTACACTAGATAACTTATGAAAAGCACAAAGGGAGGAGTGGTATGGTTTAGGCATCAAAACTTTACATTATAGCATTTTGAAGAGAAAGTACATTGTACGGTTATTCTCAAGAGACACGGTCTTCAGTTAGAATATACCCATAAGTGATAATGTGGACAGAAACGATGTGATGAGGCTACCTAATTCTACACAATTCTCTGTATTCAGGGTACTGAAAAGAACGTCCTAGTTATCTACCATTTTTCTAAACTCTCTGACTAGTGAAAAGAAGGGAATAAAACTGACAAAAAACATGAATATGGAACTGAGCATTTTTTGAGCTCACGAGAGTATTTTGCGTGTTCGAAACATAAATATAATATAGAAATAGTATAAATGTACCATTACTGAAAGTGAAAAAGTTAATAACACAGAAATGAACGGCTTGAAAATAAAAGCTCAAAGACGAAAAGCTGCTCATTTTCAGTAAGAAAATAGAAAAAAAATTGCACACAGAGAAAATCCCACGAAACTACAACACTAAATTTGGTATCTAGTCACTGACAGTTTAATGATTTGTTATTATTTCTTTGTTAAGTGCATAGCTACAGAATGGACTATATATGCTCCACCCCCCACGGGTATTGAAATTCAGTCTTTAGTAATATAATATTTTAGACTTCTAATTGAACCAACAAATGATGTTGTTGGATGAAACTGTTATTAGACGAAAATTGTCGAAGATGGTTAACTAATAAATAAAATACTATTAAGATATGAAGATGGAATGAACTTATAGATACTAGATGCATTTACAATCAAAATGAAAGAATGTTGGAAACTCGTATAACACATAAAGTCTCATTATCTGAAGGTCGCCGGTTCGAATCCCCGTCACCCCAAACAAGCTCGCCCTTTCAGCCATGGAAGCGTTATAATGTTAAGGTCAATCCCACTATTAGTTGGTAAAAGAGTAGCCCAAGAGTTGGCTGTGGGTGGTGATAACAATCTGCCTTCCCTCTGGACTTACACTGCTAAATTGGGAAAGGCGAGCGCAGATAGTTCTCGTGTAGTTTAGCGCGAAATTCAAACCAAACCAAAAAATGTATGGCATTGTGGGTGTTATTGTATGTTGTACGACAAGAATAAAAATAACTAGCATCCTGGCAAAAATGAGGTGTGATGCGAGAAAGTTTAATTAAGCTTTTTAAGGTTTGATGGCGTAAGACAAGTTTAAGGGAACAAAATGTCGATAAAAAAACAAACTGTGTAGAGCTGGTTAGTGAACTTGCAAAAAAAAGAAACCAAATAAGATAGGGATGAAAGTGGAAATATCAATTGATCGGCTAATGATCACATAGCAAACTAAGCTGCTTCGACTATACAGTAAGGATAAAGTCTCTACATTACTTTATCTATCGAAACCTTGGAGCTTGAATGCAACTCAACTTTCATCATTATACCCGTACTTTAGTTAACAACGGAATACTGCTTTTATGACTACTTTACAATAGCGTTAAAAATTCTTATTCTATTTATCTTGCCAGAGAGGAAATCAATATTATAATGATTTTTTTTTCTCCATGTAAATGCGAAACAGCTCAGTCTGCAATTGTATCATTAGTTGTATCTATTCTATTGTTATTTTGTTTGGTTCTTTTCTTCAAATTCAGCAGCCAGTCCTACATAGCATTTTTTATTTAGCGATAATTATTTCTCTAAACTTGTTTGTCTACTTCTTTCATAAGATGGCTTATGTGGGTTACTAGTTAAAGATTATTCTAAAGCTTTATAATATTTACGTAGAATATTAATAAACTAAGTAGTCTTGTTTGTTTGTTTTTGAATTTCGAACAAAGCAACTCGAGGGCTATCTAAGCTAGCCGTCCCTAATTTAGCAGTGTAAGACTAGAGGGAAGGCAGCTAGTCATCACCACCTACCGCCAACTCTTGGGCTACTCTTTTACCAATGAATAGTGGGATTGGCCGTCACATTATAACGCCCCTACGGCTGGGAGGGCCAGCATGTTTGGCACGAGTCGGGCGCGAACCCGCGACCCTCGGATTACGAAGCCCACGCCTTAACGCGCTTGGCTATGCCGGGCCAATAAGTAGTCAAAGATCATGAAAACTGTTTTTTCTATCATATATGATGAAAAATTATAGTTACTGTTAGAAATAAGTTGATGCTGAGTTTGTTGAAGAAGGCTCATCGTAAACAAAAGTGAGAAACCTCAATTTTGGTTATTCGTCAGTTTTTGACTTTGGGATGCCGTGGATAGCTAAAAAAACGGCGTATTCACCGGAAATAGAGCGGTTTTCCCAAATAGCTCTTCGTATTTAGTTTTTATTGACCTGTAAATGAAAATTCAGACGACTTTATTACTCCTTTAACACAGTCCTAGTTACATAGAAAACGACCCTCGGATTACGAGTTGCGCGCCTTACGCGCTTGGCCATGCCGGGCCCTTTTTTGTTGTTGTTAAATACTGACTGACCACTTGTTTTCCAAGTCACATGCTCATATTTTGCGAAATGACAAAAAATTGATGAGGTAAACACTAAATATGTAGTAACCTAGGCAAGCTTTCGAAATATTTATTATACAATGTGGAGCAATAGTGATTATACAGTGGTTTTATTAAGAATATAGTTACTTTCTAGCTATCACTCAGAATCAAAACCAAATAACTGATTTGTTAATCAGTGATGTTGAGAAAACTCACTTGTAGAGAAATATATATGCAAAAACGGCTCGTTTGGGTTGAGAAAATATTTTACGTAGAAGGTCGAGACATTGTTCGCTCATCTACTTAAAATATTTTCCCAACCCAAACGAGCCGTTTTTGCATATGTATTTAAATAACTGATTTATACAGGTTTTGTAATGTTTTATTTAATATCCACCTTATACTATTAACTGTACCAACTGAGTAGTACTTATCATACTGAGTTTTTTTCATGTGTTTCTCTTTGTAGATTTTTAATGAATTTAAGCATGTACTTATATATTACTATTTTATGTTAAAGGGGTTTTATGCATTATTTATGTATGTTAAAGGGTATTATTATTTATACTTCAGTATTAAAAGTACTCTTGCATTGTGTTATTGTCAAAGGACTAGTTTCCCCACATTGTGTGTATGTGTATTAAAGTAAAAGTTGCAAAAGGGTTATCCTCCTTTCTTTTTAATTTTAACCTGTAATTTTACAACCTGTTGATAACAGGTTTTGAATTATTTCTTTATTTCTTTATTATATGATATATTGTAACTACTTGTAAGTCATTAGTTAAAGGTTTTCATTTCAAATATTTTTCTTCTCATATTACATAATTTTAGAGAGTTGTGTCAACCACATGGTATGTACCAGCTCTTAAGAACAAAGGAAATTTTTCATGCTACTTGGCACTAAATCGAGTTTAAGTGTTTTTGTTTTAATTATAATTGTTGAATTGAGGATAAGTTTGAAACAGACATGAAGAGAAAAATGTGATACGCAGACTTGTCATAGGTTTCTCTAGAATTTAATTCTTATAGAATTATTCATTTAGTTAATTTCTATGCAATTTTAACACAAACATATTATCCGCAAAACCTTTGAATTTACCTTTTTTTGTTGACTCTGTGTTTTTATTGTTCTCGGCAGCAGATTAAATCAATTTTGCCCACAGGAATTTCACTGCAATTTTACTTAAATATAAAAAATATCAATGATTGCAACGTTCTTTACTGACTAAGTGTGTGATGTTTGTATATCAGCTATTGAATGTTCTGTGAGAATGGTCAGTCACGTGGGTACTCCTTCACGAACGATTGTGTGCTAGCTTTCTATCATCCTGGAAACCTTAGCTATCTCCCTCTCTCAGTTCTACAAAGCCATTTTAATGTTTAGGTCGATAGTGTTCTGTCTAAAGGTAAAAGAAGCTTTTAGCTGATACACTGAACCAGTAGAAATAAGTGTCTACATAATTACCCACCCTATTTTTGTTGTTGTTTATGAATAAATATTTTGTTTATTTTTCCATTAATTGCATTTCATCTCTATCTTCTCATATAGACTTCAAATTTAGTCAAATTTTCAAACATAGTTACTCCATAAATCACCTTTTCAACCTTGCTTTATGAAGCAAACCTATTTTATACCTACGCTGAAATCAATTTGCTTGAGAATACTACAGAAGCACCATAATAAAACACAAGTTTGTCATATCTGTAACAACTGGAAATCTTGTGTTTTAACATGAGACTTCTGTCTGTAAGTTTCTTTTCACATTATTAAATATACCTTTAAATAACATTAGAACACTCTTTATCGCTAACTTATCCTCAAGCAAATTTACAGTATTGTATCTTATGAATCTCCTGAAAATTGTAATTTTATTGTTGTTGTTTTGAATTAAGCACAAAGCTAACTCTTTATCGCTAACTTATCCTCAAGCAAATTTACAGTATTGTATCTTATGAATCTCCTGAAAACTGTAATTTTGTTGTTGTTGTTTTGAATTAAGCACAAAGCTACACAATGGGCTAACAACCGGATTTTAGCGTTGTGAGTCCGCAGACATAACCGTCCCTGAGCCACTGGATGGCGAAAATTGCTATGAAGCCCATATGAAAGATTCCAGTGTGTCAGGCTTATGAAATAAATTCTCACCAGCGTTAGTGGAAACTTACACTTAACAAAGAGTTCTGAAAAGGAACCAACAACTTACACTGAAAATAAAGGAGTGTTTAAATTTTACTTTTATCTGTATAGATTGTGCAGAGAAGTCTTGAATGACCAGATGGACCCTTGTTATTTGTGCTGTTTTACATTGTAGTTTAGGAATGGGCATTCGCAACGTTACTAATATTATAGAGCATTCATTTAATAAAATATATGCACATCTCAGTGCTCACTGAGTTAATTCAACAAAAAATATCGTGTTCTTTTTTTATTAAAAAAAATATGTTATTAATACTACGGTATTTGAGCTTAGATTACCGATAGATGGCTTAAGATTAATCTACTCTTGTGTATCGAAATAAAACAATTATGCCACTGTCGGGTGAGAGGAGAAGTTTATATAAAACGGAAAATAAGTGTATAAGGTTTATGTGGCGTTGTGTTTTTTTTTTAATTTTCTTTTATTGCATATTGGAGAATGGATTGTAGAGAGACATCATTTCTTCCTCCTCCTTTGTCCGCTCAGGATGTAACGTAAGTAAAGTAATTACTGTTAAATTTTAAAGTTATTCATTCCTACTTCTAGCTAACAAAGTTTGATGAAAAATTAAACGATAGTATAAGTAAACATTACCGTAAAGTAGACTGTACAAATTTCAGTAGAACTTTCGAGTTCTAGTAGAAAGTATTTAACTTTGAAGTAACTTGCAACGTTATAAAAGAAATAGACGAAAAAAATGTCAGTTTGCAAATTATGTGAATAAAAATTGCTAGTATTAGAATTATTAGTAGATGGATCAAAATGGATAAATAAGACTGTCTCATATTATACCCTTTCTAGAACTAACCGGCGCTGGTTAATACATGTATTATGCGATATTAACTTGTATTTCAAAGAAATACTGTAACTGCTTACAGTTGTAACATATGTTACTGTGGTATTAATTTTCTCTTATTAATATTTAGCCATAGTCTAGGCTTTTGCAAAGTGCAGAGTGAAATCATCATTATTATAAGTTTAACTCTACATTCTATATATATATTGTATATTTAATTTTTGAATCTGGGAGCTGTAGTTAAGACAAACACTTTTCTTGTTACTTTGCTATTTGGTGTTCTTAATAGTACTGGCTATGATTTTAGTAGTTTTCTCTCACTTTTGATATTGTCTTCTTTTTATAATTTTTCTAGGTTGAAATTGTCTCATTGATTTGTGTTAGCTCTTTCTTATTTGAAGGAGATAAAAGTTGGAGAGTATTTGGATAATTAATCATTTTACAAATAGATTTGAAATAGTTTTGTATAGGGAGATAGTTATTTGGTTCTAAATTTTGGCATAGCTTATTTTGAGGGAAAAAGACAGGAATTGCTACTAACTGGTTGAGACACCAATTAAAATAAAGATGCTTTTAAAATTTGGATGGCTTATAAAAATAAGTTATGGGATATTTAAGAAAAGTATGTTCCACAGAGGGAAATAAAAGTGTAACTGTAAGTAAACAATTGATTTTGTCAAGCCACTTCACTAAATGCTTAATATTTTTGATGTGCCAGTTAATTTTTCAAAGTCATGTATTCTTGAATGAGTCTTGAATACAACTCCATTTTGAAAATTTGTTTTACTGCAGGTTAATGTGAGTTCAGATGCTTTACTTTTATGTCATCACCAATAGTCATTTTTGGTATATTAATTATTAAGAGGGCATTCAGGACTATTATATTTTTTGTGCCTTTACACAAAAAAACAGAACATGTTTGTTGTATCACTAATCCAAAAGTTGGCTTTCCATTAATATGTAAATTATATGTATCATACAGAAGTCAATTTTCTGTATTTCCATAAAAAGTCATCATAACAGCTAGTCACTGAAAGGCAGAGAATTCTCTTCCTACCACAAACCTGTTGTACAGTTCCAAATGCCAATAGGTGTTGAACTCACATTTATGGTCTGTTGTGCCCTAGCCACCCTACATCAGGGGCCCTGTTATTTATGTGCTTTTTTGTGTATTGGGGGAACTTCTAAGTTCCATCCTTTTATGGTTTGGTGACACATTATTAAAGGGCAAAGAGTACACCTGGCTCAGAAATGGTGCAGTCTCCCACTGGTGTGTTGTTTTCAATTTCTTATTGCACATCATGGTTTTTTTTGGGTGCTTCCTTAAGGGATATCATCTTCTTACTGGCCCTCTACCAGTTTAATGTGGGATTTTAGCTTTTTGTGAAGAGAGAGAGTGTATCAGAAATTAACATTTTTTAAAAACTAGAGATATTTCTGATAGATACCTCCTCTCACATTTCTCTCCACTTACACTGAAAATTTATTTTGTTAGTTATGACCAATCTCAAAGTGATTAATATGTGATTAGATAGGGTGCTAGTTATGATAGGGATAATGATGTATTCATGTCATTAGTATGCTGTAATAATTGGGAGTAACAAGGCTGGAGAAATATCAAGAAAACATTTACTCTTTAATGTTAAAAACTATTTCTATTATATTAATAGGAATTTGTAAAGAAAAATAGGTTTTTACATCATATGACGTTTACCTGTTATTTCCATCTTCTTCCTGAAACTTTGTATTTATTAAACTTTGATTTCCTATGACTGTAAAACATTTTGAATTTAACTCTGTTGTTTTTGGTTGCTATAATCTCTGCTTCATGAGCAATCAATTAAAATTTGTTTATAATGCTTCCCAACACATTTTCATACATGGCATTTCTGCTTTTATTAAAAGAATTTTAGTGTAATGCCACATATGACTGAATATAATCTTCCATGTGTATAACAAATAGCACATATTATTAGATACATATGTATGTCCAACCACGTTCATGTAGTAACACTTATCATACAAAGGAGAAAGAAAAGTATAAAACTTTTCCTTATTCTTTTGCTAAGATGGCTTAACAGAATAGTACTTTCTGTTTTGTACTTAGTTTTACATGTTATGTTTTTCTCTTTTCTACTAAACATGTTCATAAGTTACATGTACACAATATTTTACATTTAAAATATTGTTACCTCCAGGTCCTGTGAGAGAAATTGACAGAGTTAATGGTTTTATTGTATATAAACAAATATACACATGCAATTTTATCAATCACAATACGCAACATATCAGCATAAATCTAACAGAACTGTTAGAAAACTAATAGATACAATTCATTTATTCACAGTAAATGGCCTGGTTAATTTACCCAGTTCAGGCCAAAATCATGGTTGTCTTTGCTTTTATAACTACTAACTGCCACTTTGGTCACCATTTTGATTTTGGAAACGTACCGGAGAGAACATTTGGCTACTGAATGTATATAATGATGCAAATATTCATAAAGGCTATTTAGCTCGAGTCCAAACTACCAAGAATGTGCTGTAAGAAGTTTAGTAGTTAAGGTTAAGAGTTTATTAGGTAGTAAGGTGAGGTAAAATTCAGTATTCTGTTTTTTAAGGCTTTCCATAATTTTCTTAATGATGCATATTTCATGATTTCTCTCTGTATATTGGATGGATTTGGAATAATTCAATGAAGTTTAATGTTTTTGGGATTCCTTACAATTAGCAACTAACTGAAATACTCTGAAAACTTTTGGTACATTTGTCCTCATTCTCAGAATTATATTTTTGCCATTTGAGTTGCTGGTCCAGATGTGTATTTTTTGTACACAATAGTACAAATGCTATTAAGATATATCATTAAAATTTCAAGACAAACAATCTTTGTTTGTAAAGATTTTTTCTAATAATGAAAATGTTTATATTTTAAGTACATGGGAAATGATTGATCTGTAATGTAGTGTGTATGAATATTACCAAATTTAGTGGTCTCCAATATTCTGTTAGATTGCTTTCAAAGCTTCTCAGATGTTTAACAGTTTTGTATAGATATGTCTAAATTTTATCTTCATACGTACTTAGTTTATCTATGCATAATTTTACTTTTGGTATATACTGAAGTAGCCTGGTATACACTTTTATTGAATTGATTATATTTTTATGCATATGATAGTGAATTATGTTTAGTATGAAATACTATTCTATGTTGATTAGAATTAACAGTTGTGTTTGTTACAAGTATAATGGCTGCAATTACGTATATAGCCAGAGCTATATTGTCAGTTGTTGGTAACAAGTGAACCAGAATGTAATTTTTGTGGTGCCTTCTAATCCATGATGACAATAAAACTCACTTGTAGTGAAAAATATACATGTAAAAGTGGCTGGTATGGGTAGAGAAAGCACTGTTGAGGAGCTAACAACTGACGATGACTGAAGAAAGTCGAAATGTTGTTTGCTCCTCTACATGGTGCTTTTTTCACACATACCAGCCAGTTTTACATATGTGGTGCATTCTAAATTATTAGTAATTATGATCATAGAATATACTTAGTATGTGGTATTATTATTATTATAATTTAAATAATTAAAGGAATTTATTTAAATTGAAGTTTATCAGTTTTAATTTTATGTGGAAATAGTAACGTGTAAATGTATGTAGTTTGTGGTAGATTTGAAGATGTAATAGGCTTAATGTTATAAGGAGGTCTGAGGTTATGATGATTATTTGTTAAGTTATAGGATTATGATAATAATATATTCATTTAATTTTGTGTTTGAGCATTTTAGGAATCTCATTTCAAGAAACCAACTTTAAGAAAAGTTGAAAAAAGCGTAAAGTATTATTTTTTCTTAATTTTAAGAAAAATTTAAGAAGAATAGTGTTATTATTTTTCGTAACAAGCTCATAGTTAATGTGATCATCATCTTGAGTTATGTTTCCATCTAGTGACTGTTGAAGATGAGGAATGTTGCTTAAATCTTCATGATTAGAAACTGAAAAATAGCAACATTTACTAAACTTGCTGTTTATAACCATCAGAAATATGCCTATCTTTGTATATTCCTCAATGCTTCAGTTCCAACAGTTTGCCTACCTTTACTGTATTCAGTAAATCGTTAATGATAATTCCTATATTTTGAGCAAACTTTTTTTAATATGAAAGTAATAAGAAAAGGACAATTTACTTATTCATGGAATTTGAACATATTGGACTTGTGTGAAATAACTTTTAATATTTTTGGAAAGGAGAGAGGCGAGGTTTCCATGTACATCTGCTTTAATTTTTTTTATCCTTTTATGGATTCTATTCTTTCTATTTAAAAAAGTTAATCAAAATATGAAAAAGTTATATTAATTATGTTAGTAATATGTAAGCTGCTCTATTTAATTAGTTTATAAGACTCTTGTGGACTTCTTTCCAATAACCAGATAAATTTCTTCATATGTTCAAGATAAAAATATTTAATGTACATATGATCATTCTTGAATGTTTGTTTCAAAATAGTTTTTTTTTCAGGAGTTTTGCATACAAAACAGTGAAAGACAGGTTACCGGTGATATTAACAAAGGTGATTGATTTGCTCTTCAGAGAAAGAAACAATATTGCAAACACATATGGAGAGGTAGTTTTTGATTTTGTAGCATATGATAATTAACATATCTAGAAATACTTGTACTGTTAAGAGATAGTGCAGATAGCTCTCATGTAGCTTTGCACAAAATTCAAAAGCAACCAAACAGTTAAGAAATACATACCCTAATTCGACATACCCTCCTTCCCTAGGTCCATATCTTTTACAAACTTGTATGCTATATCTTACATTTCACTTTACTTTTTAAAGCATAATGTATTTTATGTTCTCATTTGATACCCAAAATGTATAATGCAAAGTGATGTAAAGCTTGAAGTTTTTGTATGGAGCAAAGCAACTTTGTATGCTAATATATATATATGTATTTATTTTTGTTGTTGTTTCTTAAATCAATGCCCTTGCTTTAGATGGTGTTCCCTTTAGTGACAACTGTTCATTAAGTAAAATATGTGACTATTATAGTTAAGAACTCTAAAGGACCAATGTCTGTATGATAGAAATCTTGCCTATACTTTTTGAACAAATATGTAAACAGTTATTGGAATTACCTTAAACTTTGTATGAATTACCATAAAATATGTATGCACAATATTGAACTTATTACCATATCTATATACAGTAAGTCTTTCTACAGTGTGGGTTTGTTATAACTCTTTCATCTTCTGTCAATTTATAGGTTTAATACTTTGAACTGTCAGTGTGGTGTATATATCTTCATGAAATTTGGCAGTTTTTAGTTAATATTACAAGTCTTTCACAAATAAAAAACATTTTAGTGAAGAATTTGTAATAAAGTTTTGACCATTAACATAAGATGTATTTTTAATGGTCCATGCACAAAATAGTTTTCATGTTAAAATTAAAATGCATACTTCCTGAAAAAAAATCTTAAATTTCCTTTATGTAATCCTAAAACTTCGTGAACAATTCTAAACATTTTTTCTATATAAAACTTTACATTTTTTCTATATAAAACTTTACATTTTATCTGTTATTCTGTCTACTCAATATGGGATTGGTCAATTTGACTGACCTCATAAATGTAAAAAAAAAGAAGAAATAAATCTAAATTGCTTTTTTACCTTTACAGAATAACTTCAGATAGTAACATGAAACTACTTTCATTTATCCTTGTAAAATTGATATATATTTGTTTAGAACACAATGTAATGTAATACATCATTTGATAAATGTGAAAATTGACTTTATATCAATTATAGATGATATGTAATTAAACATAAGAAAGAACTATTAATAAGTCATAAAAAGAGAATATGTGGCAAGTAGGTAAGGCAGCATGGATTTGACAGCTCTGGAACCAAAATTGAAGGCTATAATAATTATGGTTTGTCTTGGCATTAATGATTGTATAGTGAATAATTTACATTTCATTTTATTGGGAGATGTTGGATAAAGTAGAGAAGATACCCAGAGAAAATGCATCACATGTGTATTTACTTTTAGATTTACTTTTTCATCACTTGTTTGATACAGATAGCCTAGTTGCTTTGTGAAATGTTATGTATTATTGTTTATTTCGGCTGTTAATATCTGCTTTATTATGTTACATATAATAACTTATTACTAATTCAGATAACTGAAATTTGAATTTGAAAGTTAATTAAATGTTAACATGTATCAAACTTGTGGTATTTTCTTACAAGATTGACAGATACAATTTTCTGTTTTGATGCAAATATATTTTCATATACAAACAAAAAAACAAACAATATAGTTTATAATTACAGTTATTACAAATGATGGTTTAGATGCAAGAGTTTTACAAGCTTACAAACAATTCTGAGTCTCACATCTGGTTTGGGGATGAATATTTTTATCAATATTCACAGAGAGGAAATTAATTTTTTGTTGATACACAGGTACACTACTTTTGATGTCTTTCTAAGCTTGAAGCACCCATAAGTTTAACCAGGGACAGTATCTGATGTCGTCGTAGAAATTCTAACATCTGTAATGTTCTTTGTTAAATATGTGTGTTTTCTAATAAATAAGGGTTGATCAGTCATAGCTTCTGAGGCCTATAACACACTGATTGTCTATTACTGTCTTTTGGGTAACTGCTTTTATATAAATCATGTGAGTTTCTTGAAGTTTCAACAACACTGGAAAACAAGTTAGCATTTTCATGAAACAAAAGTTGTTGATTCTTACTCTCAAGAATCTTCTAGAAATTTATAGAACAGGCGAGACTTGCATAATACACAGCCAACAATGTACATCAGGTTCAAAAATAAAACTATACTGAAACAAGTGCACATATTAAAATAAATGTATTACCACTAATAGATGTCAAACAACCAAAACAATCGTGTGTAACAACAGGGGAAATTCAGGATTATTTAAAATATTGTTTTATAGTATTAATAGCTTTAAATTTATGGATTATTAGCTAAGATTTTATGTTATACAAATTGGTATAAGATAAATAAAGAGTAGTTTCATAAAATTCTTGTAAATAAGACTAAAAAATTTTGAAGTTAGGGATACCTGTAAGGATAGAAATGAACAATCTCCAGCTTCCTAAGCCTCACTCCATCCCCATCACATGTCTAAGTGATCAGTCTGAGTTCAATGCTATGTAGTTAATTTATTTTTGCCATTTTTTGTATCCTTTTGTAATTACCCTTATCTAGCAGTATGGAATTGAATTTTAAAGTGTCTACAAGTATTAGTGAATCAGACAAAAGTCACAAAGTTATGACATTAGCTGAGAAAGTTCAAATCCTTGATGAATTACAAAGCAGAATGAGTATAGAGCATCCATAAGCTGGGAATATGGAGTGAATGGGTTTTCCATAGGTACAATTTGGAGGAGTGAAAAGAAAATCTGTGTAAGTTTTAAGCCTTCTCCTGCTATAAATGCTAAAGTTTCTCAAGTGCCCAGAAAGAATCCATTTGTGGAAGAAATGGAGAAATTATTGAATGTGTGGATCAGTGAACAAGTAAACAAAAGTGGCTCTGTCATTGCTAGCATAGCTGTATATAAGAAAGCCCATTGTTTGTATGAATACATAGTCTCTAAAGAGGGAGGAAGTGCTGCAAATACCTATGAGTTTCAGGTAAGTAAATGCAGTTTTGCCAAATTTAAGCAGTGCTTCAAGCTGTGGTTCTTTGAATTCATTAAGGAAAAATGATTTGTCTCTGATCAAGTGATTAATGCAGATAAGAAAGGAATCTTTTATATGAACTTGGTTAACAGGACATATATCACCTCAATGAAGAAGGTAGCATGTGGGTTTAAGGCCTTTAAGGATAGGCTTACTTTGTTGTTTTTTTTGTGGGAATGCATCAGGTGACTTTAATTGTCACTGTATTGTTCTACAAACTTACATTAAAAGACTAGAACAAGCAACATTTTCTTGTTCAAATAAAAAGGCTAGAGTAACTAGTGAGCTACTCGATGACTGGTTGCAAAATAATTTTGTGCATAAGGTTAAAGAATACCTGATGAAGAAGAACCTTGATTTGAAGGGTTTTTTAGTTTTTGAGATAACATGCTCACCCCTTCAGCTGTGGGGGCATTATAATGTTTTAGTCTGTTCCACTATTTGGTGGTAAAAGAGTAGCTCAAGAGTTGGCAATGGGTGATGATCAATAGCTGCCTTCCTTCTAGTCTTACACTGCTAAATTAGGGATGGTTAGTACAGATAGCCCTCATGTAGTTTTGCGTGAAATTGAAAAAAATACAAAAAATCTTCGAAATAATAGTAAAATGAATAGAAATTACTAAATTTATAGTTCTTTTCAACCTATGCCACTTTCATTCTGAAGCAAACCATACTGTGTGAACACTAAGTGTTTTTAAACAGAATATCAAGTCAGTTGGCAAGAACCATTGTACATGTGTTATGCACCCAAAATATACTCAACAATTTGTTGTACAACTTGAAGTACAAACTCAATTATTTACTATACACAGTGTGTACAACCTTGTTGGAGTCTATCCTGTAAGTCACCTTGACATAATGTCTGCTTGTGCATAACTTATGCCAGATGACAGATGCAAACTCAAAAAACCACATGGTTGTAAATGGATGGCTTTGATTGAAAACTCACATATAGGAGTAAAAAGAGGTTAAGTATAATAGAGTGATTGAATTCAGAAAGTAACCATTAATTTAATACATTTTTATAGGACGATAGTTAATCAAACAATTTATTAATTTTTACCAAGCACGTTCATTAAAATTACATTTTGTGGAGAGCTAAGTTTTGTATACTTTATTTAGGTCGGAAAAGAAGAAGCCAAAGAAGTAACTGGAAAATTCTCTATGTTACGTAATGAAATGCAAACCAACAAGCCTCTCAAACTTCTTGAGGGTAAAAGATCAGATGTAATAATGTGGAATGACTATTTTAGGAAACAAACTGAAGAAATGAAGAAAGAACCTCGATGGTTTGAATCTGCATGGCTGTATGTGGAATGTTACATGTACCGGAGAATACAAGATGCCTTTGACTTGACGTAAGTCATTTTTTCTAAGTTTTTAGCAATATGTTTTGTAGAATGATAATTGATTATAATTCCAAATAATAGAAGTTTACTCAAGGATAAACTGATCATAGACAGGTGACAGTTTTTATTTTATATATATACATATTTTTTTTCTCTTGTCCATTAAAAACTAGTGTAACTAAAGATGCCCAAGAGGCATTTAATTGTTTAAATAATAATGGTTGTTTTCAGAGTGTAGTTTTACATTTTTTTTTTTTCACTGTATAAAGAAATATTCTGAAATTTTTGTTAATAATGTTTACCAACTTGACTGAATCAAGTTTTAGGTTGGTAAAGCTTTGTCTGTACAAGATTAATCTTTCTACTTTAGGCTTAACCTTTTAATTGCTATTGTGTAATTATCATGATATTTCTTGAGGAAGGATTATAATTTTAAAAAGGGTTAAATTTATTGTAATAAGAAGTGTTTTTGCATTTTACCTGCAGTCTGGGTCTTTAAAAGATCCTAGTTACCATTAGTGTATTGAAAAGATTGTGTATGATATAAAAAATACCAACATTCTAAAATGGAAATGTTTACAAATTTATATGAAATATAATTGCATTTTAAAATCACTGATAAAGGATTTTACTCAAAAGATCAATGAATTCTTAATTCAAACCAGTAGCAGCTTGTGCTGGTTGGATTCTAAGGTTAGTGGTGGCTCCTTTTGCCTTACTACTATCTTTTGTTCCTTTTCTGGCCTAATATTGGACCTTCATTATTGGGCCCACATAATGTGGATAAAGCATCTTGTATTTTGTTTCTCAGGCACTTTTAATCTTGTGGCAGATTATTTTTTCAAGTTTCAACCACATTTATCTCTTAGAGTGGTTTCTCGATCATCAGGTTTCAGATGGTTTTGCAACCTCTAGAGTACTTTTCATTTGAATGCTTTTGTTGTGTTGCTCTAACTTCAAGCTCATTCTTTTTTGGTCTGCTTCATCATTCTCAGACCTAAGGAATCGATTTTTCTAAGTCACAATTGAACCAGCTGGTTCCCTTTACTATCCTTTCAGATTTGTTGACCTCATTGTGATATGGTTTTTCCAGATTAACTTTTCTTATTCAAAACTTTAGCAGATCATAACAATCATTCTTTCTTATCGACAATTTTTCTTCTGTCCACTTCCATATTATTCCTGGTTTGCTTCACATACACTTCTGTGTCCATTATGAGCTCTTCCTTGCTACATTGCCTGCATGGCCTCCTTTAGTGACTCTCAATTCCACCCTTTATCTTTTTTTCTGATTTTTGATTGTTAACTGCTTCTGTTGGTCTATTTCTTCCTCTCTTTTTCTCCCCAAAATTTGTTCCAGGTGTCTTTGTTTACAAATTTCTTCTGGAGTCTCACTTCTGTTATCCATTGAAGGAAACTCATCTGTCAGTCATGTGGTCTGTTCCTCATACATTCATCTCCAAACACCTGTATAAGGTGAAAGTTTTATCCTTGTCAGGGTATTACCCTCCATCTATTGCCACTTTTCAGTATTTATTGCATCTGTAACTGAGTAAGTTATCTTTTCAGTATATATTTTTTTCCTCCAGGGGCATGTCCTATTTTTGAATCCCATTCAGTGGTAAGCATTCTGTATTCAGGTATGGTTCCTATTCCTCGCATCCACATTGTATGTCCATATGGTATGCTCAAGTCCAATAACATACACTGTTGAGATGGGGTAATTCACAAAGTTTTTTATTGTGATATATTTACTTGTTTTGGCAAAAAAGAAATGGATAGCACCCATTACTCCCATTATTTTGATTGAACAAATCAGGAATGATCTGCTTTTCAAGATAGGATTTCTATGGTTATCCATTGCACTGTCTCTGATGTTAGCATTTCTCTAGACCTGGGGTTGGCAACCTCTTTTCTTACAGGAGTAAAAGGCCATGTTTGTGAGCAGATGGAAGGCCACATTAAGTTATGAACTTGAATTATTTTTCAGAACCATCATAGGCTGGGTAGATGTGATATTTTATTTGGTGTTTGATAATGTTTTGCTTGTGTAGGTGGCATGTGATCCTTTAATCATGTGTTGCATACAGTTGGTTCAGGAGGTTGATGTTACACGCACTTTAGGTGTGCTACTATCTGAAGAGTGTGGTTGTTTACATTTTATGAATAATGCTCTTTCATATGGTGAAACATGGAGGTTGCTGTTGTGTTCCATCCTTTATGCATTCCTGTCTGGAAGATGATGTGGCTTTGGAGAAGCTCTGTGATATTGCAGTCCACTCCCTCAGTTGAGATCCTTAATCTTACCATCGTGTGAACATCAGTTTCCAGTGAGTTGTTTTGGATTTATACTTGACCAATAAACATAAATCCTTGCAAGTGTGTTGGTTGTGTTATCTCTACCTCACTCAGTATGTCTCTGGATCTCCACTTCCATGTGGTGGGTCCCAAAGGTTATGGTTGCAGCATTTTTCTCAAGGCAGTAAACTTCTGCAAGGTGGAATCAAGAGGATGACACCATACTCCAGCTTCTATTCAGAACTACCAAGATGATGATGTTGATCAGGACAATAGTTCTTTAACTCGTTATATATTTCGAGATATTTTAACTGCCTGAGGCTGATGCTATGCAATTGAGTACCAGTCTAATTGAGTTTGAGTTTCATTTGATCTGCCAAATGGGAACATCTCTTTCTACTATCATTCAGATGTTGGTGTCCCAGACATGTGGTTGGTTGTGGATTTGTGCACAATATCGTTTTGCAGAGTATATTTTTCCATTCTGTTTTATGTAAAGTGAAGATGGTGTGGATGCTCCTCATACCAATGGTCAAAAGTTCTATTGGAAATACAGCTTGATTTTGGATTGAAGTTGACTGGTCATGTAGAGTCTACCATATCCTAGCCACTATATCTTGGAGCACTTCCATTTTCAATCTCTCCACATTCCTATTTATAGTCAGTTTCTCTACAGTCTTATTTCTGTGAGATTGAGCTTCCAATGAACTATGATTTGGTTTCCAACCCAACCAGTTGTCTTTTCCTTTCTGGTTATGCTTCTTTAATTTTCCACCCATGTATTCACATTGGCAACAGAATATACCTAGTACAGAAGTGGTGAAGTCTGTCAAGTGTGTTTCTCTCCCTATGGGGATCACATTTTATGGTTGCTCTTCTAATGTTGACACAAGGTACTGATTGTATGTTCTTTGTTCCAGTCCTTTCACCTGTTAAATGTGGGATCCTAGCTATACATGTGAGAAGAGGTAATGTACCGTATCAGAGGTTATATTGTTCCTATATTGAAAATATATTTGTGATAGGTATTTACCTTGTTTCACTTCCTACCATTTTTCCTTATCAAAAACTTGTGCTTCCATTTTTTGACTAATCTTAATTGATAGTTCAGTGGAATTGAACATGTGTTAGAAGGGTGTGTGATACTTCCTTTTGTGAAGGGTTGTTGCATGATGATTTATAGGCAATATGCAGCTGAACCATGTTGATTGTGGGGTACATGTGAGTTAAAGGCTTATGGCATGCAAAAAAAAAAAATAATTGTATACAGAGGGTAGTGCTGAACAAGAGCAGCTATACGTGTGAGAGAGTTAAGTATCTATTGAAATGTATTTTTAGTAGGGGTAAATATTAACTTTTAGAATATTCAAGTTTGAATAGCTAGCATCAGAATTGCTGTGCTGGTATATAGTCTTCGCATGTTATCAATGGTCATTATTAAGGTCAGAGAGCAACACTCCAAACTGATTTACTGCATGTACATGATTATGAGTAGCATGTATTTGGATTGCAAATATCCTCAGGCTTCAAAATACACATTGTTTCTTCAGGGGATGCATAATTCAAAAAGCAGAGTCCATATTCCATTTCACTTTTAAACACTTATCAACAAGAAGGGAGACCTGATTGTATGCTATTTGACAATAATACAAATGTAAACTAGTCACATAAACATATGTGGCATACATTTCGGTACTAGGAAACCCTAACAACTAGAAACCATTGGTTTGTATTTGAATGAGATTTAATTTTGCTAGAAACCTAATGAATTATAAGAGAAAGTGCATGACTGTAGAGCATCAAGCTGGTTTGAAACATCATTCATGTGTTGGTGAATGACTTATTACCAAAACATATCATGCAACACTACTAAAATAAAAGTACTGAGTTTATGAAGTGTATAACTAACAATAAGTAATGTTAATATTATGGTATATAAACCTTATAGCTAGTGTAATCTTGTATGTTTGCTCTATGGAAAGACATTAGAACTTGGTGTAAGTCACTGAAAAGTAATACACTTGGAAGTTTTTATGAATTGCAATTTGCAGTTATAAACATAACCCTCAGTTGGCATATATGGCAATATGTTGGCCAATAAAAATAATAAGCTATGTATTTTGATATAAACAATCACACCAATAATTTCAAAAATTGTGAAACTTTTGTTGACTTTATTATAGCTTTCACTCCACTTAAGAGTACACATTATTAAAAAAAAAAAATGTATAACAATTAATTTTGGTAGTGCTCTGAAATGTATGAAAGAGATATGCATTTTGCATGCAATTACACATGTATATCACATTAAAATAATCACTGTTGACATTTAATTAGCATTTAACAACAATTAAACTTATTTCCAATGAGGTTGGATTTACAAAATGTAATTTAAATGTAACTTATAAGGAAGTTTCATTTAACTGGCATTCAGTTCACATTTAGCAAGCAATGAATGTGTTTTGTTCGTAAGGGTGTCCAGTTAGTATACAGGGTGTTCAGAAAGTCACTATAGTTTTGTCTGTTAATAAATGTATCAGTGCACAGTGACTTTCTGAACACCCTGTATTTCTATTTGTATAATTTTGACACTAACATATGTCTAAAATATAATTTCACAGTAAACACTTTATTAAAGATTGGATTCTTTTTCTTACTGAAATAGATTTAAGTGTTTTAAATGTTAATTATCAATAAAGAGTAAATTATGATGTAAATATTAATAACATTTCCAGTAAATGTTTACTTAGGTAATTTAAAGCATTACAACTACTTTTAGTTGTTTGACATTTGTTTGCATATTATCAAGAATGATGACCTTCTTTATATGTGGCTTCTGCATCTTCAAAACACTCAAGATAAGAGAAAGACTTGGTGACATTTTTTTATTATTGTAGTTTCTTGGATACTTCCCCTCCTAACCTTTAATGTCAATTGAAGACTCTTTCTACTACCTTTTTCTTTGAAGTGATGTAGAATAACTTCTTGAAGAGTGGGCAAGGTTTAGAAAATAAAGCATTTTCTTTCAAACTTTTCCAAGATTTTTTTTATTTTACAGTGATGGAGGTATTTTCAAAATCAATAAAACAAGAGGACATGCTTTGGAAACAAAAACCTTGCCTTCAAAACTGGCAGAAGTATTAAAAATTGCAGTGGAATGTGTGAAATAGTGCTCTGAAGCACCGCATCTTCGAAGAGCCGTGTAATGAAATGAACTCTGAATTCGAGGTACTTCTGTACCATTCTAATGTTCAGTGGTTATCCCGGAGAAAGGTGCTGAATCATATTTTTGCCATGAGTGGGGTATTAGTCCTGATTTTGTGAGAGCACCAACATTGTAATGTAGATTGCTTCAAAAAATCTGAGTTCATTTTCATTTTGGCATACGTGGCAGATATCTTCAATGCTCTCAATCAACAGATGCAGGTCGGTGGAGTCAACATCATTGAAGCAGAAGAAAACCTGAAGGCTTTTCAAAAAAAGCTACCGTTATGGAAACGACAAACAGAGAATGATAACTTCGCAAACTTTCCCTTGCTGGACGACCATGTAAATAAGATCGAAGTTGTGTCTGAAGTTGGAGACATTTCTGTACCCAGGGAACTGAAGTAAGCAATTGCCATGCACTTAGATGAGATCACAAAGTTTCTCGATGGATACTTCCCCACCAGAGAGTCATATCCGCCATGGGTGAGACAGTCGTTCATGTTTAGTGTTGTGACAGCAGATGTCAGTGATGAATACGTCGACAAAATCATTGAACTTCAGCAAAGCCAGGTTCAACAGCAACTTTTCAGAACAACAATGCTCTCAACATTTTTGTGTCACCAAATCATAGCATACCCTCTTATTGCTAAGAAAGACCTTGAGGTACTCGTATCGTTTGTTATAACGTATCTTTGCGAGTAATCCTTTTTGAGGATGGTAGACATAAAAACAAAGAAAAGGAACAGACTTTGTTGCAAAAATGATATGAGAGTGGCACTTGCCAAGGTGAAGCCTCGCATTTCTGAACTTTTCTCTGAAAGGCAACAGCAAAAGTCATATTGATTTGCAGTAAATATTCATTGAGTTATGTTTTTGTTTTTGGTGTGAAATTGGTTGGTATTGTTCTTTGAACACTGATACTGTGTACAACTGATGCTTGGTTCATTTTGTGCACTAATAAAATATCTGCTTATGTTTTGAATTTGAAAAAAATCATATTTTATTTTTCCAATTACGAAGGGTTCAGTGAATGCAAGTGAAAAACTTTTGGGGTTCAGTACCTCCAAGAAGGTTATGAACCATTGGTATAGATTAAAAATGTGAAAATTTATGGTATAAAATTATCTGTGGATATCTTATTTATCAGCTCTAACTTCTACTTGCAAATACCTAGTCTTGGAATTACAAACTGATAGCAAATGTGCTTGTTTTTGTCCACAAGTCCCACACATTAAACTGCCACTCATTGTCTACAGCATGAAGGTAGTTCTCTGTAATGAAACAGAATTAAAACACGTTACTTCAAATGGACTATTAATGGTGATAATGAAACATATAAAAAATATACTTATATGAGCAGCATAACAAGACCTAGGATCTCTAGGATAGAATTAAACACATGAAAAATGTACTTCTTGCAAATTCCAAAAACATAATAAGCTTACCCAACAATTTGACTTGCACATTGCGAAGTACAGATAGGTTAATGATTTTTTTAAACACTTACATACCTGCTAGCTACAAAAGTTATTCTTTTACACTTTTCACAGGTATATACATTTGGAATAACATAACTTAAAAACACAAAGAAAAAGCTTTATTTTTTGTTATAACAGTTTTTGACAGTTTTATATAAAACTTGTTTAATGTCACTATTTTGAAATTTAAGCAACATTTCATGATGCGTGATACTTATTTTATATTCTAGAAAAATTTAAATGGGAAAATCTTTTGTTTTATGTAACAATAAAGTAACATTACTATTTAGTAAAGGATTTTCGTAAACTTTTAGAAGAGTTCAGCATTTATATATTTAGAAACAGCTGGTATGGGTTGAGAAAATTTTTTATGTAGAGGAGCAAACAATGTTTCGATCTTCTTCGGTCATCATCAGGTTCACAAAGAAAGAAAGAGGTAACTGAAAGATAGCTGACCACATGTTTGAAGGGGGTTGTGTAACTGAGTGTAGGAATGTAGAGGACATGCTTAGATGTTTGATTATGTTTATTAATATTGGCATAAAGTTGTTATTTTATATTGGTTTATTTTGGGCTTGAGTTGTATAAGTAAGGCTTCTTTAATTTTGCATTTCTTTGTTTGTTTATTTAGTATTTGGGTGTTTTTATGGTTATGTTGTGTTTATTTGATTTGCAGTGTTCAAAAACACGTGAAGGTGATTTTATGTGTTCTTTGAATCTGGTTACCTTTTTTCTACTTGTTTCTCCAATATAGAAGTCATGGCAGTTATCACATTGTATTTTATAAATAATGTTGGTGTGGTGTTTGTCAGTGTAGTTTTTACATAATATAGACCTTAGTTTTGTGTCTGGTTTTTGAATAAATTAAGTATTAACTGGAATGTCATATTTTGTTACTGGTTTTTTCCAAATGGTGGTTATTTTCCTGCTGATGTTGGGAATACATAGTATGCAGCAGTATATGGTTTCATGATTTTTTGATTCGTGAGATATATTTACTTTTGTCAGTTGATTTTGCTTTTTGTCTAGGTGTGTGCATATAATGTTTTCTATGGTTTGCGGAAGAAACTTATTGATGTTGATGAAGTATTGTTTTATTTTGTCTAATTCATTGTTAATTTTATCTGGTGAGCATAGTTTTATGGCTGTGTTTATCTGGTTTCTTAGTATGTTGAGTTTTTTGTTTTGTTGTGTGTGCTGAGTCCCAAGGAATGTATTGTCCAGTATGGGTGATTTTTCGGTGGATTTCTGTTTTTAATTGTGTGTCACTTTTAGTAATTTTGAGGTTAAGAAATTATATTTGTTTTCTTCCTGTTCACATGTGAAGTTAATGTTGGGAGGTATAAAGTTAATGTGATTGAAAAAATTGTGTGTTCTATAGATGTGAATCTCGCAATCGTGCTGTCTACATATCTGTACCAGTATAGTGGTGGATGTAATGCTGTGTTAATTGCTTGTGTTTCAATTTGTGTCAGTGTCTAGAACTGGTGATGCTGGCTTGCCCATGCTTAGGATAAAATTTAGTGCATTAATGATTTTTCACCATAATTTATATGTCTCGCTTAGGCTGTTTTGGAGTGAAATTAACTTTTCACTTGGAAAACTGGTAATAAACCTAGAGATGTTATTTTGTGCATACATGCAACATAAGTGATGCACACTTTTATGTGAAACTTCTCATGAAGTTAAAGTGGAACAAATATTTAGAAATATTCATTGCAAAACATTACCCGAGTTACTGTAATTGAATAGCTAACATAATATCCTGTAACCATGAAATTCTTTTCAATAGATTGGAATGTAAAGGCTGAAACTCTAGTATGGAGTTTGAATTCTGTCGCTATCTCAGCTGTTTAATATGCCATTCTAACCGCTAACTAATTTCAGTCTTTGGCCATACTTAGTTGGGGGTAGATATCAGTGATGTTTCCATCCTTGAACATCTGAACTGTTTCACAATTGTCTGACATTTTTTCTCTTCACCAGCTGAGTCAGTGTGATAGGGCAGCATCCTTTCTGTCCTTTGATCTCACCAGTTTCCCAAACTGACTTTTAATCCAACCAGTGTATGAAAAATGTACCAGTGACATACATCTTCAGTTTTCAAAGCATTCAACATGCTTTAGTATGCCTTATGGCCACTGCATCTTGTAGTTGACAGATGGTACTATCACAGGTCAAACTAGGTGACAACCTTGGTCACAAGATGCTGGTGCATAGCATAGTTATAACCATTTTATTGACCTGAACATTTATTTTCTTATTGTTTTGTTGTAACATTTTTTTTTTAATGTATGGGTGTCATACACATCTATTAAAGCACAAATTCATGTGTGTTGTTTAATATAGATCTCAACCATAACAGTTATTCTGTACTGAAAAGATTAATTATAATTCATGCTTTAGCATCGTTATGTTAAGTAAAAAACAAACCATGTAACTATTGTTTTGTTTCTCTAAATACTATCATAATATGGTTTATTGCAGTTATTTCTGTTTTGATTCACTAATTTTACAAGCATGTGTTTGATTATGTAAATAATTACACTTAACAGCTAATGCAAATAACCAGTTATTAAAATTGGTTCTTCGATCTATATGAATCTTTCCAGTTTAGTTCAGTCATGCTACTGCCAGTTAGCTAACTTGGTAGCATTGGACAGAGTTGAATTGTTAACAGTGGATAAGCTTCATACCTTTTGATGAAGTAATCATTTATGACCAGGACATAATTACCTTAGTCTCCTAGGAACGATTAGCTATGTCTATGGCTGTTCTTTGCAAAAGAGGCCCTACAGTTCTGTTTTGTTGTTTTCCCTGAACGTCTGCAGCTTCCATTGTTTACACTATCTTTTAACATTTTGATGAGAATGTGTTTGCTTTTATGAGTCCAAAATATCTCCTGCTTTAAAGTTTGTACATTACACATGTACACCTGCAGTGTACACCAATTTATGTGATTCATATCATTTTTAGAGCTCCTGCAATTGTAATTCGCATGCAGTTAAATACCATAGGTTTTGTTTTGTGTTAATCAGTCTGCTGGGATTATCTTTCAGCTGCTTCTTTTAAAATGTTATCTATGAAGCTTCTTTTGTATAATGGTTAATGTATCCATGCTATTGTATTGAGTATTGGATAATGATGGACAACAAACTTAGACCTCTTCTGTGTTCTAATCTGTTGTCCAATCATACCTTTCACGGTTTTGAAATTTATCCATTTTAGTAACATTTGGTGCAACTTCTACCATATTAGTAATGTTTGATAAATAATACAACTGCAAACAGTTCTTTCTTTTCTGTGAATAACTGACTAGTTGATGTATTAAACACATCAGCAAATTTCCCCATCAATTTTCTATTTCTGTTGCTGATTTGACTCTATATTATCTATACAATCCTTATTTAGTGACTTCAGGTGTTCTGGCACATGCACATTTACTTTGAGATATAGTATGCCACAAGTTATTTAGCCAGTTTCAGTCACCATGTTAAAAACCATTCCAGGTTGAAGTACAATAGAAATTAATCTGTAATAACAATCAATCAATGATATACAACTAGTATTAGAAGTAGGAATTGTCCAAGCAAGAGTAACTTAGTTTCTACATAGAAAATAGTATATCACATGCATTGGTTCTGTAACTGCAGCACTTGGTGCTAAGAACTAAACTGCCATTCATAAATCTACAGAAGATTGATTATATACTTGAGAAACTTTGACTCACTTCTCAGCATATATTTGGGGTACTAATCTTTATTTCTGACAACTTTTGTTGGTTGTTTTTAAACAAAGCTAAGTGCAAATAGGCCATCTAGTTCTTAGACTTGTTCTGATGATCCATTTCTCAAATGATGATGACGATCTTCCTAGCCCTGAAACAGTGGCACTTGTTTTCTGAGAAGTACCACTACTTGTCACAAAAGTGCCTTTTTTTTTTTTTTAGTACAGAATTTCATATGCACTAGTCTAGTGTCACATGGTCTCCCTTTGGAATCTTCAACAGACTTACCTTTGTAGTTCTTCCAATGTTCAAAGATTATTCAGCAAATATGTAAAATGAGAAGTCCTTCTGACTTAAATTCTCCAGTAGGAATATTTGGTGATGCCACTGAAATCTAATCTTTATACATGCTTATGGTATTTAGAAATTAATCTTACACAATGGGTACATTATGAGACCCATAACAACTAGAAATTTTCAGAGAAAGTATACAATGTATCTACAAGTCAAATTAATAAAAAAACAATGGAAACTTGACACAGAAATTTTCACTCAGAAGTGCACAAACTATCAATGGCCCATGATGATTTGGAGAGTTACATTTTAAATTTATAAATGCTCTTCATCTCTGGCTGAGGAAAAAGAGGAAAAGAGGAAGCTTTACTTCTTGAATAGTAACTACATCATGAACTGATCACATCTGAAATGTAATGTAGATTTTAGAAAGTTGTATTTCACAGAAATTACTTATTATTTTATATTTTTTTCTATTCAACTGTTGAATATTCACTTGTTTACCTCTCTGAAAATGAGAATCTTTGAATCTGTTTATTTTCTCTATTATTGGATTTTCACGGTGAAAAAGACGATTATGTAAACATTAATATAACTACATTCACACTTATATTCTGAATAAAGTATCTGAGAAACTTCATGCTATTAATTTATTATATTATTCTGTTTTATTTAACAATTGTTTAATCTATTTTTTTTAATTTTATGTTCATATAATAAAAAAAAATATATGAAGTTTATTTGATCAAGAAACATTTGTAGCATAGAAGTGAATTTTTGGAAATCTATTTTGTAGATGGCATTGTGTAATATGCAAATTATAAATACTCACTTGCTCTTCTTCTGGTCTCTTAAAGATGGTGGAACATTTTTCACTGAAACTTAGATACTTTAATTGTGATTTAGTATATACATTCTGCGTATTTAAATTTTAAATGTGATTTTGAGATCCATACACAAGAATATTCATAGAATATGTTGAGAAACATACTTTAAATTGAAAAGTGGTTGCTAGTTTTATGTTTTACTCTGTAAACTCTACATGTATCATGGCTTAATATATTTTTAAAGAAGTTATAAAAGTGAGTGACCTTCCTGTGGGTTAGGATATATTAAATATAATACAAATACATGAAGTATAAATTACTTTATTTTCATTTAGATCAATATGGCATTATATATATTACCTTATAAAATTATTAACAATAAATGTAACATTTCAAAATTATAAAACACTGCTTTGCAAAATAAAAATGTTCATTTGGTAGAAATATTGACAAATTTTCATATGCAGCACTTATAACCATTCATAATATTACTTTGTTACTAAGTGTTCTTGTAACTAACCATTTACTGGCTGATACATTTTTGTTAAAAGATACAAGATAGTAAATTAAACTGATTATTAGATTTGAGTTTATTTTTTTAGATTGCTTTACAAGTGCTATTGTAATTCTTTTGTTTAGAAATGATGTAATGGGCTCATAGTATGTTTTACATGTCGTAAGTAGCACATCAGTATAACTTGGATGAAAGCAAGAAGATACTATCCATTATATCATATTTACAAGCAGTGAAGTGCTGACTATAAGAAAACATTTTATTGTACAAGAAGGAAATGGAATTCTGCAAATTTTTAGTTTTTCTAAAAACTGTTTGCAGAATTACTGGCTAGTATTATATGTTACATGACATATTTTACTCGTAAATAAAATTGCTCAAACAAGCCTTGGCATAAGATATAGACATAGATATGTGTAATGGAGGAGAATGATGTATGTTTTTATTTTTACTTTTTTTTGAAAAATTCAAAATGTCACCAAAGTGATAATACCTTTTTCTGTGTCTTATGACATTACTTTCCCTGGTGGTAGACCTGTATGTGTTTTATGATATAACTGTTACCTAGTGACAACCTTGAATGTGTCTTGTGTCATTCCTGTTGTATATAGTTTACATATTGTATATCTTTATTTAGAGTTATATTCCCATCTTGTGTATATATTGTTTTGTACTTTTCAGATCCAGGTTGCAAGATTTTGATCCATTCAAAATTTCCAAGGAAGTGGCATTTCAGTCCTCTTTAGATGCAGCCCTGTACTTTGGAAAACACATTTTAACCACCATAGAACAGCTTCAGCAGAAGGTTCATAAAGATTCTCCTGAATTTTTTGAACAGTTTCAGTTATTTCTACAGGTAGTTTACCTCATTTTATTTCAATTCATTTCTGGAAAGATAATCTGATATTTTTTGTTATGATGCATAACTGTATATTACTAAAAGGTCTGTGATCAACTTAATTGATTTATAATTTTTTGTGTTTTCATCCTCCCAAAGATGGTGTGTGTTAGTATAACTTTAAAACTGAGGTATGTCTCTGCCTTTGAGTTTTTAACTGACTAATGCCTACTCTTTAAATTTAAGCAATAAATTAGGCTTTTGTGTGTTCTAGCAGTTTAGTTAATTCATATGAAGTTGTAGGTTTTTTATGTAGGGTTTATACATTGGAGGAAAATTGGAGGCTGTTCTAAATCGGGTACGTGTTGATAAATAATTGGGTAAACTATGGAAAATGTCAGCAGGATTTAAAGAGGAAATTAAGTTTTTGTATACAAAAGCTACATCAGCTAATAATGACTTTAAAGTAGTTAGAAACAATACTAATGTTAGTGTGTTTAGTTATAATGAGCAGGATTTATTAAGTTAAAGATTTTAGCTTTTAACTTTTTCATATGATGAATTTGAGAATGGAGGGATAGAAAAAACAAAGATGGGAGTGAGAAACATAAGAAGGTTATTGTGATAGGAGATTCTCTAATAAGGCATGTGTAAAGGATATCTGTGGTGGAGGAAATTAGGAATGAGAGGATCAAATGCTATCGAGCAGCAAGGGCAGGAGAATATAACCAACAGAGAAAGTGATATATTAAAGAGAGCTAGCAGTGATGTAGTTCTTATAATACACATAGAACTAATGATGTAGGAAAGGGTAGATTAGAAGAGTATATTGTTAAATGAAAGGCATTAACCCTTAAACAGCAGGAATGTTGTAGGTAGTAGCATCAATTAATGGCTGTCATTTAAGAGTTAGTGGCAGGCTAAATTGTTATTATTGTAATACTAAACATATAAGAAATAAAAGATTACTTTAGAGCATTGGTCAAAACAAAATATTTAGATACAATGGGAAGTATTGAAACCTGGCTAAGTAAAGAAAAGTTTAATGGTGACAGATATTGCTTTGAAATACAAGATATTATAAACTGTTCAGTTGTAATAAACAGAGTACTAAAAGCAGAGATAGAAGTTGATTTATATGTGCAATGTGAGTAACAAACTGTTTAACTCGAGGATATTCGAGCTAATAGTGATGAGGTTGAATTTATCTGAGTTTCTGTTGGTGGTTATAAGGGGAGAAAGCTTTTAATTGGAAGTTGTTACATACCACAAGATGAAGCTGATGAAATTAATGAACAGTGCTACAGTGAGATAAAGAATTCTAATGTTGATGATGTATGAGAGATTTTAATATTAAGTATATAGATTGGGAAATGTTAAATTCAAATCATGATGGAGACAGGTTTTTATATACTGTTGAGGATGAATTTCTTCAACAATTGATTAGGAAATACTTGATAAGGCAGAGAACAAGGAACATTTGAGTACAAGTTATTGTAGTTCATTTGGACTTAATGTTTTGCTGCATGTGGAAATAAGGAATAATGAGATTTTGGTCTCCAATTTTTAAAAATGCAAGTCTTGAAGAGATGAGATAAGAATTATATGCTGGGAATTGGGAACTGAATTATTTGTAGATACCGATCAAACATGGAAAACTTAAATAAATTCTTAAATATTCAAGATAGGTATGTTCTGTGTGGGTAAACAAGGATGGCTGCAAGTAAAAACCAGGATAGTTTACAAAGGGTAAAAAGGGTTAGGTTATAGAAGATTAATTAGAAGATTGAGAGAGTTGGTTAAATGGAAAATTAAGAAATCAAGAAAGTACAAGAACATTTGGCTGAAAATGTAAAAAATAAATGGTAAGGATTTTGTTAAAAACATCAAATGTAAACAAAATGTTAAGATGTGAGTAGGGCCATTGAATGATGATACAGTCTGAAAATTATGGGATAGGGTTATTAGATTCTACCTTTTTGTGAGTTTTTACTCGTGAATGTTTAAGCAATATTCTTCATCCTAAACAGTTGTTTGATGGAAAGAGATTAGTTCTGAATTTGTTAGAAGAAATTGGGATGTTTAAAAAATGAAGTTCCTGAGCCAGGTAATATTTACCCAAGGGTTTTTAAGGAGTTTTGGGACAGGTTATATAATCATGTAATATTATATATTTATTTATGTATGTGTGTGTGTGTACATGCAAGTCTTTAAATAGTGGGCAGGAGCCAAAAAATTGAAAGTTAGCTAATGTTACTCTTGTCTTCCAGGGAGTTGGTAAAAGTTTTCCCAGTAATTATAAACCTATTACACTTGCATTGGTAGTAGCAGTAGGAAAGGTTTTTGAAAGTCTGATAAAAAAGAATGCTTTGCAAAGTAATTTAACGAAGTTCAAAATTTTGTTGGATAGTAAACATGGTTTCACTCGGGGAATATTTTGCCTAACTGATCTTTTAACTTTCTTCAAAGAAATTACTTCTTATGTAGATGAGAATACTGGTGTGGATTTTAAGAAAGCATTTGATGAGATGTTACGTGAAAACGTTAAAATGTGTTGTCTCTGTGAGATTAATTACTAAAATTGGATAGAAATTTGATTAGATGGAAAGAAGCAGAAGGTTTTTATAAAAGGAGTTCAGTTAAACTGGATTAATTTCACAAGTGAGATACCTAAGGGGTCAGTCTTAGGACCTATGCTTTTTTTTAAATTTACATCAGTGACATAGATGAAGGAATGATCAATAGATTATTTAAATTTGCTGATGACATTAATAGTTTAGAATGTTGCTAACTCTGAGGAAAATTCCATCAAAATAATTTGGAGTATTTGGTGAGGTAAGTGAATATGTGACTTTTAATTTTAGTAAATGCAAAGTAATGTATGTAGAATATCACAATTTGAGTTATGAGTATGCAAGTAAAATATCTTGGTATGTTGAGTCATCAATCTCTTAAATCATCCAAGCAATATGCTGTTTCAAGTGGCACGATAAATTGGATTTGAGATTGTATTTACAGAAATATTTAATGCAAGATGTAAAAGAGGTTATAATCTTGTTGTATAAGTCACTAGTTAGGCCACATGTGGGATACTCTGTTCAATTTTAGTTTCCTTACCTCTGAAATTGAATTGTTGAAAAAGTTCAGAGGGCTACTAGAATGACACTTTTGGATGGAAAGGTTGTCAAAAGAGAAAACTTTAAAAAAGTTTTATTGAAAAAAGAATTACAGATGTTCTTATTGAGGTGTGCAAAATTGATATTGTTGATGCATCATCATCATTTTGTTGTTTTTTTGTAACTTAATGGTAAGACTATGGGACAAAAACAAATTTTGGCAGGGTATGAGTCATCTTCAGCTCAAACAGCTTTATCTTTCTAACAGAGTGATTGGCCTTTGGAATGGGTTGCTATAAGATGTAGTAGATGTTTTTCATTTAAGGGAATGCTTTATAAATGTTTGATTAATAAAGAATGTTTTAACTATCTATTGTTCACGTGGGTTTACTGGATGGCATAGCTTAGAGGAACTAAAAGATTCCTCATTGTCTTTAATTCCTTAATGCTATACTGTATTGTGGTATGATTATGTGATCTGTATGTGTAAATATATATTTACACACAAATTTGGAATGCCAAAAAAGATACAATACTATGCAAAACTGTTAGTGCAAGAGAATATTTTGTCATTCTTTCCATTTTAAGGGACTAATTTTTCCATGTCATTAAAGAATATTAATTTTAACACTGTGGTGATGGTTCACTGATTCCTGTTGACAATGTTGAATGATCCAGGGTGAAAATACATATTATTTGGAATTCCCATTACTTGTATCAAGGGCATGTTATAAGGGTTCTACTTGGATGAATAAACTGAAATAACAGGCATGGTACCCCCATACAGTCTTCATATATATAAAGAAACTAGCAGATGGTACTGGTATATGCTATAAAGAAATCAGTTAAATAACACTCCACAAATGAACTTTGATAAAAACAGTGTTTAATATTATATATTATATTTTGTTGTCATGCCACAGCTCAAAATGCACATAAAATTGTCATTAGAGCAGAAAGTTTGCATAAAACTTTGTGATGCTGGCTGGACTCTTTGACGAATTGCTGTAGACCTGAAGTGCTCTCTAAACACTATCAGTATTAGTTACACTCTAGACTGTAAAACTGAGACAGGTAAATTTGAAAATAGGAAATGAATAAGCAGAATATCTAAAGTCAATGATACTGATGATAAGTATCTTTGTTTATGCAGCTTTTGGGACAGAAGGAAGACTGCCACTGATCTCAAGCACAAGATAAATGTGCCAAATGAAAGAAAAGTGTCTAGATCAACAGTATCAAGAAGAGTCAAATGGTTGTGTAGCAGTTAAAAGAAAAACCTTTTCTTTGATCTTCAAATATTGTCAGGAGACAAAGTTACTGAAAGAAAAATTGGACTGTTGATTGGAAAAGGATGTTATGGATGAATGATTTCAAGATTGAAATATTTGGTTCAAAGTGTAGGTTGTATATGTGGCAGAAGAAAGGTGAAAGATACCTCAATGCATAGCACCTACCTTGAAGGATGGGTATGCAATTGATAGTTTGGATATTCCTATTATCCTTTCTCTATCTCTTGTAGATGATCTGAATTGGTGGTTGGACACAGTTCACACTTCTCTAAGGGTTTCTTCTTACCTTCCCCCTTCATCCAGATTTACATATTTTAATGGACACTGGTTCACAGTTGAGTATCAAGTTACTTGAGGTCAATTTTCTTCTACCAGTCTTACCATATCAATATTCTGGAGCTTCTTGCTTTTCATTGGGCTTTGGATCATTTTTGTTATTTTTTATCAATTGTCTGATTGTGATCCATGCAGACAATAATACAGTGGTGGCATATATCAGTCACCAGGAGTGCATTCATTCTCATTCTCTTTGTTATCAAACTTCAGGTAGGTACTCCACATATGGATGCATTTGCTACTACCCTTAATACCAAGATTCTTCTGTTTTAATTTCTCATGCTTCATCTACTCACTCTAGCTGTATATGCATTCAGTCAGGATTGGGCAGCCAAATCTTTTTATGTTTATTCTCCTAGCAAGCTCTTTTCCAGAGTGACTTCTATCATCCATTCTGTGACAAGTCCTTTTGATTGCCTCTTCCTGGCCAGTCCAGCTTTGGTTTCTAAGGCTGCTCTAGATCCAATCTGCTTGACCAATTTTCCCTACTTAGAACTCCTTCTCTTTATAGAAACTTTGGTCCCATGTAGTTCATCCTGCCATTCATACTTTTCATCGTCATTGCTGGTTTTTAACCAATATTTGGCAAGGAGATCCAATTTATCTTGGCAAGTAGCTTATTATTGGCACATTCTGTTTAACCTTCTTTCACAGAGGTTTATCTACATTAGTGAAATGTTTTTCATCATTGGTCTTTGTGTCTTGAGTTTTCACCTGCTTGTCTCATTGTTCCTCTTGTTACAGATTTCTTCACTTGGTTAGTTGTTTAAGGATCTTCAGTCTCCTCGATCGCAAATTATTGGGAGGTCTTATCCTGCGCTTTTCATTTTTTCTGGTACTATAGAGGTTTTTGCCTCCCATACCTTGTTATCATAGTTATGCTTCTTCTAGATTATTAGATCTTTGCAGTGTGCAGCTCTTCTGGATTGGGATATCAATGTGGTGCATCATTGTTTTACTTTACCTCCATTTATGCTTAGCTGGTCACTGTTTTCATTTATACAAACAGGTGAACTAAAATGGTTGGGGTCAAGCATTTTTCTTAAGGATACAAAACAACTTGAGTGCAACTCTTGAGTTTGCAACCTATCAGTTGTATGTGTAAAGCATTAGCCATTGGGCCACACTACACGCTATATGTCTGTCTATTCACAACATATTTTTTTCACTCTTGACACTACCTTATTAATTTTAAGGTTTTTCCAAGATTTTGAATTTCATATTGTTGTTCTATATTATATTTGATTTTTCTTGTTCTGTTACAGCTAAAATTTAATAACTATTCATTACAATGCACATCTGTCATATCACTATACTCCTTTGAGTTCTTTACTTAATTCTTTAGTGCCTTTGCACTAATGCATCCATGATTCAGATATAACAACACTGTAATCACTTACAAAGTTTTTCCTAATATGTTACCAGTATCAAGTATATTAATAATATCCTAACTGAGTGTTTACTAATAAATATAAGCAAGCTGTGGCTGACTTTTTTCTATGCACAACATTCATTAGAAACCATTTTACTCTAACTGTGGTAAGCACAACAAATGCTCCCTTTTACTGAGACTGTTGTGTGACATGTGGTAGAAGTGACATTTTTTGTTAGCTGCACATCAGATTAGATTTCTTCTATTACTTCTGCAATTACTAGCTTGAGCTTCAAACATGTAGAAGGTTCATACATTTGTTAGAAAACAGTCTGATGTTGAATAGTAAATTCACAACAACAGTTGGATGCATCTTTAATGAACATTTCAGAATTACACATATTCCATTTTCAGCAAATATTTGAAGGTAAACTGAACATTGTAACATTTATTTGTTGCCCTTCTATTTCTGAGGTGGTGATAGTAAATCATATTTTAAATAGCTCTAAACTGTAATGTAGCTCTTAGATATATTCTTACTCTATTTTTAACCAATCAGGCCACTTTGACATCCTAGAAGATTAATAACATTCTAATCTACTACATTCATCAATCTGTACGGACCTTGATGTACACATGGTAAGCTTCAACATCTATACTGATTGGTGTCATTCTTGCAGGTCCATCCATAATTCTGTGTTATTGATTGACGTGCTTGATTTAGTGCATAACAAATCAACTTGTTTGCTCACGTGAAGTATAATGTTCTTGAATACAGTCACTATAAAATATATTGTATTCTTATACAGTTTCAGTTTCTCAATGCCTTGTCTTCAGTATTGAATGAATGCTCCACACACGTACTGTGGAATTGCTATCCAATATCAACTTGTTGCCCCTGTTAAAAAAAATCCCTTAGATTTTTCAGTAAACATCATGACCACAGCTTGTTTTTGGTAATTAAATCTAATAATGCTTCCATGGTGTTAATTTTGTAATTTTCATTACATTTCTCAGTGGTAATTCCCTACAAGTCATTATTTATGTGTACTTAATGACTGGTGCAAAGTTTCTTTTAATGTTCTTTGCTCAACTTTGTTCATTATAAAAAAAATACCAAGGAGACTAATTACAGGCTTGTTTGATTTAAAATATGAATAAAGTTTGTACTTATGAATATCCTACTGTGTAGTTTAACACATAAGCATAACAAACCATCTTTCTACCATTGTACGAGCCTGGCATGGTCAAATGGTTCGGGCACTTAACTCGTAATGTGATGGTTGCATGTTTGAATTTCCATCACACCAAATATGCTTATCTTTGCAGTCATGTGGGCATTATAGTGTGACAGTCAAGTTGGTTGTCAGTGGTGATGACTAGCTGTCTTTCTTCAAGTCTTACACTGCTATGTTAGGGATGGCTAGTGCAGATAGCTCTCATGTAGTTTTGTGCAAAATTCAAAACAAACAAGCTATAATTGTACATTCTGTTTACTCATTCTTCAGGGATGAAGTCTATTTAGTCATTTTTTTTCTGTTGATAACTTTTACCAAATTATTTATAACTCGTAGAAAGTGTAATTATTTTCCAGTTATAGATTTTTTTGGTAGGATTCTACACACTAATACATTTAAAACAAACATTTCTTACCATTAACTTATAACAGTTGGCCCAATATATGTTATACCATGTGTTATCTATTCTTAATGCCCTTTTAAATATTGCAAAATGAACTCAATCTTAATTTTTTTGTGTTGTGTAGTCCAGAAATGTAACATTTCAGTAATGAGACAAATGCATGTTATATACATAGCTTCTAAAATATTATGTAAGGCCACATTGAAGTAATATACAGAACTTAGTAACAATCATTATCACACTGTTTCCTAATGAGATGTTAAAAGTATGCTGAAAAAAAAAACTAATGCAAAAGAGCAATGTATATAATGTATGTAACTTGTATATAGAAATTTAACTTTTTAAGATTTGTATTTAAATGTGATTAAATGATTAAAATGAAACTCGGAAAATCTTTTTAAACATTAGTTTTTGTAATAAGTACAATATTACATGTTCTTATTAGTTTAAAAAAAATTTAAGTATGATTACTTTTTGATATCTTATCAGTTCATCTCTTAAAGTCCAATTTTAGGTTCAGAAAAAGATAAAGGATTTCAAATGCTTTTAATGTTATTTATTCTGTTATTATTAATTACTTCCTGCAAATGACTCACAAGCTTCTGAATGCCAATTCTGTAAAATTCTTGGGGTTTGGAGGGAAAGAATATAAAGGGTAGTTTTGACATCTTCATGTGTTCCAAGCTCTTTTTCATCACGATAGTTCCACAAACTTCACAATATATTATAACACTGCACAACAAAAGTTTTGTTTCTTGAACAATGTTGGGTGTTCCTTATTTGCCCATTACGTACCATTTCATTGAAACCTTCAGTTTCACCAGGACATTCCTACAATGGGAAAAATGATATCAGAGCAACTGGAATTTGTCAATTCTTGCTGACTACTGTTGGATACTGCAATGTGATGTAGCACAGATAGCCATTGAGTAGCTTTGTACAAAATTTAAAAAAACAAACAAAACAAGCAATGTAATGCGCTGGACAATTATTTGATTCATGATCTGAAAAGGGGGAGTTGGGTTAGTTTATTTTATTAGTCTAAAAATTTTTATGCACGTCCTACTGCATATTTTAGTCATTAAAATATTCTACAAAGTCAGAAATAATGATGTACTTTTTGTATTAAATTTATGGACATTACTTATGAGATGATCAGTGTTATCTGATGTAAAACAAACATTGAAATATTGTGGGCCATATTGTTTTATATTAAAGTTTCAAACAATGCTATAACTTTTATATATATATATGTGTGAATGTTGACATGTCAGCATATTATTTTTGCAATAATTATAGAGTCTTAACTTATTATTTTAAGTTGACCATTTTGCGACGGACGTGGTATAATATACAGGAATTTGTCTAAACATTTGCATATGTGAAGCATGTGTGATGTAACTTTTGATACAGCATGTGTATTTTTACAAAATTTAGTAGGCTTTTAGTAAAGACTTCATTTTTTGTACAGGAAAAAATCAGATTTTTTAATGAGATATTTTACTAGATTTGTTGGGAAAATATCAAATCTGTTTTATTACAAGTCTCGGTGCAAAGTAATTTCATGTCATGATTACAAAAACTACTCTTTGTTCCAAACATCTTGAATGTTATTTGCATAATCTTTAAAATCTACTATATACATTTCAAATATTTGTTTTGAGTAAGACTATATTTTATATTATTTTCTATACTTATGTTGGGTCTGTCATTTGACCAACCTTGCAACCATCATAAAAAATTAGGAAATAAATATAAATTATGCTTATTTTGTGCTAGAAAGACTACATATTACAACAAAAAATATCCAAATATGTAGTCTCATAATGCTATGTATTTATTTTTTATTATATGTCTAATCTTAGTCACGCCTAGCTGACATTACATAACTTGCATTGACGCACTGAACGTGCACTCATGTTAGGTAACCAATAATGTAAAACTAACCTTTAGTCTTCCCCATTTTGGCTGTGGTGTTCTAGTGGAGTATTATTTTATAATATGCAGTCAGAGTTCAATTGTTATACATTATACAGGGTGGTCGCTAGAAAAGCGGAAAATTTGAGGGTCAGATGAGATCATGAATAAAATGCCTGCTTACTCATTTCTATTTTGATTTCTTTACATCATGAATAAAATGCATGATTTTAATAATTTTG